>JAQAHW010000047.1:0-2400000 GCA_027580185.1 Tuta absoluta
AAAATTATTATCTTGTGGCGAATCTACTTTACTCGCCACTATAACAACTTGGACCAGCCCCTATTGTAACTTGGACCAACACCTTACAATTTGGTACTTGTGGAGTTCCCCGCTCCGCTTGTGAACCTTGTACCACACGCCATGACCAGCGATCTATACTTCGGCTGCGCCCGCTCGCTCTCGGGCCTCGTCGTGCGTCTACGCTGCTGTCGGGCATCCGCCCGCACCGCTACTGAACCCCGCCGTCGCCTATGGTCGTCGGCCGGCGCTGCTACGAATCACCCCGATTCATTCGGACTCCTGACTCGCTACCTAGCTACTGTGCGCGCTTTTGCTTTTGTGTCGAGTCACGAACATTTACGAAATTGTAATTCTTTGTTTCGCTTTAATACAAGCTTTTGCATATATTTAATAATATTATTCATTTCGCCCCGATAAAATATCATCGCCTATCTATCGCCTTCACACTTCATCTTCGTGATCTGCTGAAATATCAATCTAGGTCCAGATCCTACTTAATGTGCGGCTAAGGTAAATCTACTACCTATCCCACATATTGGTGACTCCCGTAAGAAGCTTTTTGCTGGATTGGACAGCGCTGGAGATTTTGCAACGGAAATTTGCAAGTCATATCGGACAAAGGATTTTTGTTGGTGGTCCAAGCGACATAAGTTGAGCGGTGAGCGAGTTTAATTTTTATAATGTCTAAAGAAGGTGTGCCTAACTCTAACCAAGAACAGCCTAAGGAAGAAGTATGCAGAGTTGGAGTGCGTATTCCTCCATTCTGGCCAGAGGATCCTGAACTGTGGTTTTGTCAGATCGAAGCCCAATTCGTACTTTCAAACATTAAGACTGACGATACTAAATTTTATTATGAGACTGCTAATTTGGACTCACAGTATGTCAAAGAAGTTCGTGACATTATTTGCAAACCACCTGAGACGGGCAAATACGAAAAGTTCAAAACTGAGCTTATCAAACGCCTGACCTCGTCGAAAGAGAAGCGCGTAAAGCAACTTTTGATGCATGAAGAACTAGGTGATCGCAAGCCTTCTCAATTTTTGCGCTATTTACAGAACTTAGCTGGCGAAGGTGTACCTGATGATTTTCTTCTCACAATCTGGACTAGTCGCCTGCCGAACAACGTGCAGACGGCTCTCGCTACGCAGATAGGTGCAACCAACGAAAAGCTCAGCGAGTTGGCAGACGTCGTCTATGATCTGGCACCTTCTACTCCTCAGGTCGCTGCTGCTTCATCCGCCAATTTTGACATGGCAAAGCAGATCAGCGAACTTACCAGGCAGGTATCTTTACTTACTCAGCAAGTTGGTAAAAGGGATTCTCGTTCTCACTCAAAGTCGACGAAAGGCTTCAACCGCTCACGCTCACATAGTCGCTCTGAATTTGGACCAAGGAGACACAAGCAACCGCCTCAAGGCCACCGACACTGTTTCTACCATTACAACTTTGGAAAGGATGCCACAAAGTGTAAGCAGCCCTGCACTTTCAAGTCGGAAAACTCTCAGGACGGTCACTAGTACCGGCCATCGACTGCCCTTTAAAACCAGGCCGTCTATTTATTACTGACCGGGTTACTAAAATGCAGTTCCTCGTGGACACTGGTTCAGACCTCTGTGTTTACCCTCGGTCAGCTGTCAAGACGCCCTGCACTCGTTCGAAGTACTTCCTCATCGCTGCCAATGACTCCGTCATCCATACTTATGGACCGGTGACACTTCACCTGAACTTTGGCCTTCGTAGAGACTTCGTGTGGAAGTTCACCGTGGCTGATGTTGCTAAACCAATCATTGGTGTGGATTTCTTGTTCCATTATAACCTTCTTGTGGATTGTAGGAACCAGCGCATCATCGACAACATCACCCTGTTGACTTCACCAGCTACTTCTTTTGACATCTCACCGGACTTCGCTTCCGTCAAAGCTGTTACTGGTGATACCAAGTTTCACGACCTGCTGCGCGAGTTTCCAGAGATCACTAGACCGGCTGGTATCTTGTCTTCCCCTAAGCATAGTACTCAGCATTACATAAGGACTACCTCTGGACCTCCAGTCTCCTGCAAACCCCGTCGCCTTGACCCGATACGCATGCAAGCTGCAAAGAAGGAGTTCGAAGACATGCTTACCAGTGGTGTTGCCAGGCGTTCTGAAAGCGCGTGGTCTTCTGCTCTTCACATGATAAGGAAGAAGGACGATGGATGGAGACCGTGTGGCGATTACCGAGCCCTCAACGCCAGAACCATTCCTGACTGGTACCCTATCCGCCACATCCACGATTTCTCTCATCAGCTCTCTGGGTGCTCTGTCTTCTCAACTATAGACTTGGTGAAGGCCTATAATCAGATCGCGGTAAATCCTGACGATATTCCCAAGACCGCCATAACAACACCCTTCGGACTGTACGAGTTTCCCTTCATGACTTTTGGCCTCAGGAATGCTGCACAAACCTTCCAAAGGTTTATTGATGAAGTGCTGCTGGGTCTTGACTTTTGTTATGGCTATATTGACGACATCTTGGTATTCTCATCGTCTATGGAGGAACATATGGATCACCTGCGTCAACTGTTCAACCGTTTGAAGGACTACGGTATTTTGGTGAACACAGCCAAATGCATACTGAGTCAGTCAAAAGTCACGTTCCTGGGCTACGAGGTGTCCGCTGCTGGCACGAAGCCCATGCCTGCTAAAGTTCAGGCCATCCAAGAGTACCCGATACCTAAAACAGTGAAGGAAGTCCGTCGTTTTCTGGGTATGATTAATTTCTATCGTCGCTTTGTACCAAACGCTGCCCAGCTCCAAGCTCCGCTGAATGCCATTCTCGCAGGACCCAAGGTAAAAGGCTCGCATCCAGTACACATGACCCCGGAGTTACTCCAGGCTTTCGAGAATTGTAAGACTTCCCTTTCTCAAGCAACCATGCTATCTCACCCAGATCCGTCAGCAGAACTTGCTATTGTCACTGATGCATCTGACGTGGCCATTGGAGCGGTCTTGCAACAAAAGAACGATGGGCACTGGCAACCCTTGGCTTTCTACTCTCACAAATTGAATAACGCACAGAAAAAATACAGTCCCTACGACCGTGAGTTACTCGGCATTTACGAGGCCATTAAATATTTCAGGCACATGCGTGAGGCCAAAGCGTTTGCCGTGTTTACCGACCATAAGCCCCTGACGTTTGCCTTCACTCAAAATAGGGACAAGAGTTCACCAAGGCAATTCAGGTGTCTCGACTTCATCTCCCAGTTCACTACGGACCTGAGGTACATACCCGGTGCAGACAACGTTATCGCTGATGCCCTTTCTCGCGTAGAGGAAGTCACTTCTGCAATTGACTTTGAGGACCTTGCACGATCTCAGGCGAATGATCCGGAGCTGCAAGATCTTCTCCGCAATGGGACTGCCCTTAAACTTTCAAAGGTTTCTACAAGCTACAGCACAGTTCCCATCTACTGCGATACTTCTGTTCAGCCACCCCGTCCGTATGTGACTCCAAATCTGCGAAAGCCAGTCTTTGATTCTCTGCACACTCTTCATCATCCTGGGACTACCGCTACAGTACGACTGGTAACACACAGATTTGTCTGGCCAGGGATTCGTAAGGACTGTAGAGAGTGGACAAGGCAGTGCTTGCAATGCCAAAAATGCAAGGTTTTCCGCCATACAGTATCCCCCCTTTCCACGTTCCTAACTCCTTCCTCGAGGTTCTCTCACATACACCTCGACATTGTAGGGCCCCTAACTCTGTCTTCTAATTACAGATACTGCCTCACTGTTATCGATAGATTTACACGATGGCCTGAGGCAATACCCTTGACTGAGATCACTGCGGAGGCCTGTGCAGCTGCCCTCGTGTCTGGCTGGATAGCCAGGTTTGGTTGTCCCACCAGGATCACTACAGACCGTGGTCGGCAGTTTGAGAGTCACCTCTTCAAGACTCTCGCTTCTCTGGTCGGTGCGCGTCACTTCCGCACTACCGCCTACCACCCAGCTGCAAATGGGATCGTCGAGCGCATGCATCGGCAGCTAAAGGCAGCCATCATGTGCCACCCTACTACTTCGTGGACAGAAGCCCTTCCTCTGGTCCTCATGGGTATGCGAAGCTCCTGGAAAGAAGACGTCCAAGCCTCGCCAGCCGAGCTCGTGTATGGCGAGCCTCTCCAGTTACCAGGCCAGTTCCTGTCGCCCAAAGATGACTACACTGTGGGTGACGTCACCGAGTACGCTATTCGACTTCGCGCGCACATGGCCAAGCTTACCTCGAGACCTACTTCATGGCACTCTAACTCGCCGTTCTATATTCCTCGGGACCTGCACACGACTTCCCATGTTTTCCTTCGCCAAGGACATGTTCGAGCCTCACTAGAGCCACCCTATGCCGGACCGTTCAAGGTCATTGAGAGGCAGCCGAAATTCTTCACCATTGACGTCCGTGGCAAGCCAGTAAACGTCACTGTCGACAGGCTGAAACCGGCTTACATGGCGAGAGAAGTACCGTCCCAGAGCAGCCGGTGGCGCCTATTCAACCGCCGCCAAGCACCAACATCACTACCACAAGAAGTGGGAGAGTGGTCAGAATACCGGATTTTTATCGACCGTAGTCACGGTCTGGCCGGGGAGTGATGTGGAGAATCTACTTTACTCGCCACTATAACAACTTGGACCAGCCCCTATTGTAACTTGGACCAACACCTTACAATTTGGTACTTGTGGAGTTCCCCGCTCCGCTTGTGAACCTTGTACCACACGCCATGACCAGCGATCTATACTTCGGCTGCGCCCGCTCGCTCTCGGGCCTCGTCGTGCGTCTACGCTGCTGTCGGGCATCCGCCCGCACCGCTACTGAACCCCGCCGTCGCCTATGGTCGTCGGCCGGCGCTGCTACGAATCACCCCGATTCATTCGGACTCCTGACTCGCTACCTAGCTACTGTGCGCGCTTTTGCTTTTGTGTCGAGTCACGAACATTTACGAAATTGTAATTCTTTGTTTCGCTTTAATACAAGCTTTTGCATATATTTAATAATGTTATTCATTTCGCCCCGATAAAATATCACGCCTATCTATCGCCTTCACACTTCATCTTCGTGATCTGCTGAAATATCAATCTAGGTCCAGATCCTACTTAATGTGCGGCTAAGGTAAATCTACTACCTATCCCACAATCTTATAATGGCAAGCCCCAGTTCAGTCATGTCCAGAAGTGGACAGTTGTGGCCGTTGATGTCTGATTGCGACGAGTTTTATAAAGCTTCATTCTAGTTGTTAATATGTCTCTCTGTGGCTTAATGCTCTGTGGAGTCGACCTCCCCTGGTTTTGATGAGGGTTGTAGTTTCTCAAGAGGTAAAACTGCTGTCAGATTCCCTTTACCCGGAAAGTGTTGTTTTCCTCACTGAATCAGACATAGTGAAAGAAGATAATCGTGCTCATCAATCTGAACAAGTAAATACTGATTGCAACGACTGCTAGAAAATATGTGGACTAACCAGTGTAGGTATCAGTTGTATTAACATCATAGAAATTGCATTGTCTATGCCTTGAGGCTAGATATCGATGAATAACTTTTATTAGACACGTTGCTCAAGAGATTATTGTTACCCGAATTCGCTACTTGCATGCTATTTAAATGAGCAAATGTTTAAAACGATACATTGCATGAATTAACCATTATATTGATGTCACTATTATTGTAAACAATGGCGTCAAAATAGAATCTTTCAAAATATTTTTAATAATTCTAACATTGCATAATTTTGGGCAACTTTGAATAAGGACAGTAATGCATTTGGACAATAATTTTAAACAAACAAGTTTCGCATTATATTAACTACCAAATGAAAGTACCGAATTGTCGCTGCACCAATAAAATATCTATTGTAGATGCTTTTTTGTTTTTTTTATGAAGGTATACCTATTTACTCGAAAAGTTTCTAAGAACAAAACAAAGACAAATAGAAAAAAGGAACGAAACAATCTTTGATCGCTTCATTATGACATTGGGGATATTAATAGTACATTGTTGCCGAGGTATGGAAAATAAGACTTTGCTGGACGAGTATAGTTTGAAGTCCGAGCCGCAGGCGAGGACTTCAATTATACAAGTCAAGCAAAGTAATTTTCCCCGAGGCTTACATAGTGCTTTTCTCAAAAAAAGGCTAGGAAATGAAAGATTGTACTTCTTATAAAAGTTAGCTAGCGACCACAACACAACGAAACAAATAATACAATTTTCCCACCAATTGTAATTTTTAAAATAAATTCGCCTGTAAGGCACAGTATTACGTAATATTCAGCCATACTAAATGTTTAGTTCATTCTTTTCTTTTTTAATTCTGGACAGGCAAGGGTCTTCACATCATACAGCCTCGTCTTTAGTTACCTTTTTCATACAAAATTACGTTCCGTTTCTATGAGAGAGAAAATTTTGAAATCAAATTATGTGGGTTTAGCGTATAACGAATTTATCTTAATGGACACCAGCAAAGGATTTCCATACAACTTTGCTGGCGTGATCTGAGACGTGACAAACAATGTGAAACTTCGCGGTTTCTTTTTTTGAAAGAAATGAACTCATTTCCTAGCATGTTTGAGAAAAAGTAATAGTAGGTTAGGTACTTACTAGATTTTAGAATTTGCGAAATTGCGTAGCAGGCAGGATTAGAACCCGCGGCTTTCGGTATGGTACTATCGACGTTTCTACCACAAAATAGAGAATGTACAGAAGGATCACTCGGCCCTTTTAGTACTAAGTAGGCGTTATGGCGATATTTGGTCAAATAGCTGCATTTCCGCGACAAAGCAAACCGCTTTGTACAGTTATAGTAGGGACCAAAACAAGCAATTTCAGTCGCAGCAGCCAAAGTTTACTCCATTGGGAACAGAGATGGCGCCACTTTTATATAAAAATCTTTAAAAATTCTACAAGTCAAACGAGTCAACCGATTTTAACGTTTAGCATGTCAAATGAATGCTTATTATTTATTGTTTCATAAAAAAAATATAAGGTTAGGGTAAAACTTTAATAACGTGCGTAAATTCATTTTTATTTATATTTTTCCCATTTTTCTCTTAAAATATTAATATATCATAAGAAACGGGTATGTTTTTATTATACAACCATATTATATAGCTAATTACACGTATTATAAAAAAAACTGCAAGTCAATACCTCTAATACTTTGGGAAATATTCAAGTTTAAAGATGGCGGGCTTTCAATTTTTGTATGACACAAAAAATAAAATTCTTCTGCAACCTATCGTGAGGGGTATCAAATGAAAGAACTTTACAAGACGGTTTCAAAAATATACCACATTAATACATTTCAGCAATTGGTTTTATAAAAAAATAAGATTTTTTAAGAATAATTTTTTTATGAATAGTCAAAACATGCCACGTTTGAGGTCCTCTAGGTACAAAATTGCTAGCATATATTTTGTTTCAAATACACCAAATGTTTCGCTATATCGGTTGACTGGACTATCACGTCACAGGTTCTTCCTAGTGTGAAGTCCGATTGTAATTTTAGCATAATGAATTATGTATTGTAACTTTTACTCTGGCAAAATAAACATTATTATTATCATTATTATTATTATTATGTTTTTGTTCCTTTTTTTAGGCTCGGCTACTACTGTTGCCGGTATCAAGATGCACACGGGCCTAAGCCAAGTGAGCACCGTTAAGATTGGTGTCGTTATTATTTGATAATTGTGTGTTAGCTTTAGGAGTATCATCTGTATCTAAGAATTTTCTAACAATCCGGGAAGTATTCAAAATGACGGCTTTTTGCATTAATGCTGTGGTATTAGTATTTGGTAGGTCTAATGAATCTAAAGACTGTTTTAGTTGCTTTGGGACAACACCAGTGGATGAGAGTACTATTGGGATTATTGTTACTTTTTGAAGATTCCACATTCTTTTTATTTCATTTTTAAGGTCAATGTATTTTGTTAATTTTTCGGCTATGGTTTGCTGCAGATTGTGTGTGTTTGGAATTGCTATATCTATTAGTTGGGCTGTTTGATTTTCTTTATCTATTAAAGTGATATCCGGTCTGTTATAATGCGTGGTTTTGTCGGTTAGTATGGCTCTGTCAAAATACATTTTGTGTGATTTATTTTCCAGTATGTTGTTAGGACTGTATTTGTAATATGCTGTGGATGGTGCTGAAATTAGCTTGTATTTTAATGCAAGTTTTTGGTGGATGATATTGGCTACTTGATCATGCCTGTACTTATAATCCGTCTGGACTATGGCTTTACAGGCACCGGTTATATGTTGGATGGTTTCAGCCGTACTATTACACCTTCGGCATCTATCTACTGAATTAGGTACTTTCATGATAAACTTTTGGTAATTTCGGGTCTCGATAACTTGGTCTTGAATGGCCATGAGAAATCCCTCAGTTTCTGGAAACAACTGCCCACGATCAAGCCAATCGTTCGACGCTGTCTTGTCGACGTTTGGTTGGCTCAAATCGCGGTAGTGTCGTCCGTGCAGTGTTTTTCGTGACCATTCATCAGTTTTTGTCTGTCTGTCCGTCTGTATTTCATTTCTTTGCACTGAATCGTCTTGTAAATTAAGTGGCGTTAGTTTGTGATCGTTTTGTGCTACTGCTTTATGTAAAGTGGATGATGGTATTTTGTTGTAAAAATATTTTCTGAGACTAGTTATGAGTCTATTATGCAAGTTGGAAATATCTATAAGTCCTCTGCCACCATCTGCTCTAGGCAGCGTGAGGCGCTGGACGCAGGACCTGGGATGATGCTTCCTATTCTTAGTCATAGTAGTGTTCATGAGTCGTTGCAAGTTTAACAGTTCTAATTTTGTCCAATGAATGATACCAAACGTGTAAGTTAGTACCGGGATAGCGTAGGTGTTAATAGCTTTGGTGGTATTCTTTGAATTTAAATATGTGCGCATTATAGTGTTGAGTCTATGTCTGTATTCTTGTGTCACCGTATTTTTGACTTCTTTGTAATTAATTTGCTTTGATTGTGCATAGCCTAGATATTTGTAAGTTCCGTTCTCCTCTAACGATTCAATCTTGTCTCCAGTTTGTAATTCGTAAAAGTGTTCATGTTTCTGTCCTGCTCTTACTGAATTAATTTTACACTTATCAATGCCGAATTCCATGCTTATATCCTTTGAGAACTTTTCTGTAATATTTGCTAATTGGTGGTGCTAGGTCGTCTATTTGGGATGAGTATAATTTGATATCATCCATGTACATAAGATGGTTGAGATAATATGTTTGTGCATCGGTATCTGGATCTGTGTCATTAATGTCATAATTACGGTACTGAAGGGGGTAACCTATGTTAGTAGAATTTAATGAATTTGATAGAGGGTTAAGGGCAAGGCAGAACCATAACGGACTTAATGCATCTCCCTGAAATATTCCACGCTGTATTCTTATACTGTCAGTTTCTGTAGTTTCTCCATTTATGCTGAGTCTAAGTTTTGTAGTCCAGTGTGTCATTATATTTTGTAAAAATGTTGTTATTGTCGGATGAATCTTATATATTTTTAAAATTTCAACCAACCATGAATGGGGAACTGAATCGTAGGCTTTTTTATAATCTATGTACATTGTGAATAAGTCTTTTTTCTTTTGCTGGACTTGCCTAAGTATAACTGTATCTATTAGTAATTGCTCTTTACAGCCTTGGCTAAATTTACGACACCCCTTTTGTTGCTCTGTAAGAATACCATTGATATCTGTTCACGCGCATAACGCCTTAGAGAAACACCAGACTAAATGTTACATATTTGCCATTGCCTTCGTTTTCTGTCAGGCACCTTGCCTACTTCGTACAATTCTCATTTTCGATACGACCGGAGCCCGAGCGGCATCATAATTGTATTTCTTTTGATTTTCGCCAATATACTACTTTTTAAGAAATTGGACTTTCTATTTAAGCCCCATTATGTCAAGCTAAGACATAAAATGGTGGCCCATGAGGGTGTAGCTACCTACGTCACCTACAACAATCATCGACTGCATACGCGAGTATCTTCCTAATCAAGCGCAAATGCAAGGCGATTAAACGTTACCTACAAGCTTATCGTCGTGCGTTCTACATGCAAATTGGGAACCTACGCGTGTGACGTCACATCTGTCAAGCAACTACAGACAGGCGTAAAAGCAAGCGGCGAAGCGGCGATTGATTAGCTATACCTACTGCGCACTATAAAGCATCTACAGCTACTTACATATTAAGCACAAGCATCTGCAACTACATACATATCTACAGCTACTTATATATGTCGCAGTATTATGGCAGAATTAGAATTTCGGCCGAAATCCTAGGATTTCGGCCAAAAGCCGGATTATGGCAAAATTGTAGACTACATTCGACCATTGTCCTAAGCAGATCCAGGATTTCGGTCATAATCCTAGGGTTTTGGTCGAAATCCTGGATCTGCTTAGTATTATGGCATTAATCGCGATTCGGGGGAATCTACGATTGAATCTAACGCTAAATTTATTATGTGAAATTATTTTTCTTTCCGAAAATACTGATTTATTTAAAAAAAAGAAAAGTGTTTATTTCTATCATTCATAATCTTTATTTTGATACTAGGTGATGCAAATTATAACAGGAAGTTCTGTTTACCTTGATGTATTTTGTAAAAGAGAAGACACCCAAATGTTTATTTTATTACTCATCTAATAATATTATATACAGTTACTTATGTGATTATCTAAAAAAACATTGTTTTTACTACTTGAAAAATCTTTAATGAAAGAAATGATACTCAAATGTTAATGACAGAAAAACGAATTATTTAATGTTTGTTATATTAATCATAGTTAGAAGTGGTTAGCACTTAAATGTTTATGAAAAATGGTTAATTTTTATATCGAGACTAGATACCTAATAATAATAGTGATTAGTACATTCCATCTGGAATCAAGAAAAATAAAAGACTGATTTGATTATTATAAATATTTTTTGTGTCATTTATTTTGTTTCATCAAATTTTCTAAGTTCTTATTTTTCTCTCCAAAAGCATAAGAAGAATAAAGTAAAGACAAATGGTAATGCATGGCGATAGTCACTATTCCGTGTAATGACGGCTTAAAATAGCATCACCCCTATTCTTTCCCGCGGGTACGACACCCAGAAGCGACTAACGGATGGAAGTTTTCATGTATATTACCATTTTATTTTTCTATAGTCATTCACGTTTTATCTAAAATAGCCCTCAAAATTGTTTATGGTCATTAAAACTCTGCATACTTCGCAAATATTTATGTATGTATGTGCATAGTCACTACAAAATTTATAAAAAAGTGTTCTGAAGCCTTCGTTTTACCATATTACTACGTAGATCCAGGATTTCGGTCAAAATCCTAGGATTATGGCCGAAATCCTAGATCTACTTAGGACGATTGTCGAATGAAGTCTACAATTTTACCATAATCCGGCTTTTGGCCAAAATCCTAGGATTTCGGCCGAAATCCTAATTCTGCCATAATACTGCGACATATACAAGCACAAGCACTTCACTACAAGACGTAATAGTTTCACTGAAACTTGTTGCCACTCCATAAGGGAACGGCAGATAAGACGCACATTATGAAACTTGTAGCTGTCCACTATGGGAGCAGCTGAACACAGACGTATCACGTGAAACTTAAGATGGAGCTCTGACAAGAGCTGTTTTGGAACACCAGCACACAGCATGCGAGCACCATCACAAAACACGGAGATCCACAATCAGCACTCCACTCCACTCGAAGATCATCATCTGCAAGCATCATCTTCATCTTCGAACAACTTCGTGTCATGGCGCGGCGTGACCGACGGAGCTGCACCGACGTCCTTCCTCCACGGCGACCGGCGAGCGAAAAGAAAGCGCGGACGGCGCCGCCTATATTTATACACTCGGTGTCGCGACCTCGAAACTCCTTCCCGCGCGCCGCGGAATTTGCATATGTGTGCGCGCATTATTATTCATGTGTGTGTGTAGATTTCGCTTAGTAACCACTCGTTTTGTAAATAGCTCATTCAGAACCTATTTTTGTACATATAATTAGGCATTATTTTACAATAAAATATACTATTCTATACCATTCCATTCAGTATTCATTGTTTGAATTATTAGCAGTATCCTCCTACCTAAGGTACAACCTCCCGCTAAAGTACATAACTGCTAAAGTGGTGACACCCTTCAGAATACTCTGCGACTCTGCTGCCAAATCAAGATCCTGCTACCCGAAATCTCAAAATGAACAACGACGGAAACAAAGAAGAACCTACCAGCAATCCAAACGAAGGCAACGGAACCGGCAGCGGCGCAAGAGCTGAAACTCCGAAGCCACAGCCACGCACCGAGCTCGCCGGAATAGCCCTCTCCATGCGCATACCCAAGTTCTGGCGCGACCGCGTCAGGCTCAGGTTCATCACCTTTGAAGCCGTCACTGCCGAAACCAAGCGAGGGGAGAAAGAACTAGCCCAAATGGTCATCGCACAACTAGAGAAACAGGATATCGAGCAGATCGCGGACCTTCTCTATACACCATCCGCTACAAGACCGTACAGCGAGTTGAAGGACCGACTCATTTCAGTCTACGAGGAGTCAGAAGAACGGCAACTACAAAAGTTACTCTCAGAAATGGAGCTCGGCGACCAGAAGCCTACACAGCTACTTCGCCGCATGAAAAGCCTAGCAAGGGGAAAAATAACGGACGAAACGCTACGAATGATGTGGATGAACCATCTACCTGCCCACGTTCGCTCAGTCCTCGTCGTGAGCGACAACATCAGCAGATCAACGGCACTCGACGACCTCGCACTAATCGCCGACAAAATGATGGAGCAACATTATCAGCAAGTCTCTGCAATCTCGAGCCCGTCAGAATCGAGTCCAGTGAAGCCGTCTGAAACACAAACATTAGTCGACGAAATAAGAAAATTATCACTAGAAGTCGCCGAACTAAAACGCCAACATCGTCCACGCGCACGTCCCCGCTACCGAGAAAAGTCCCCGCACCCCTCACTGCCCCCGCACCCCGCGCGGCACCGCTCCCGTTCGAGAGATACCTACTACCGTCCACACAACGATGGCATATGTTACTATCACTCCAAATTCAAGCAATACGCCCGCCGTTGCAACTCACCGTGTAACTACAAGAAAAATACCTACGAAAACCAGCAACCGGAAAACTAGAACGAACGCTGGCAGCGGCGGACTCCAGTGTTCCAGATAAAGAATACCGCCTACTCATCCAGGACAAGAACTCAAAACTTACCTTTTTGGTTGATTCCGGAGCAAACATATCCGTACTACCTAAAAGGAAAGGATGTACCGCACCGCCGCTATCATTCAACCTGTACGCTGCTAACAACACGGTAATACCTACCTACGGAGAGAAATCGCTGGAACTCAACTTGAACTTACGAAGACCATACCGCTGGAAGTTCATCATAGCAAAAGTCAACAAACCCATCATCGGCGCTGATTTCCTTCATCATCATAACCTACTCGTCGATGTCAAGAACCGCCGACTAGTTGACGGCCGAACACTACTTGCCGTGAACTTACCTATCTGCAAAACGAACGAGCCACGAATCATGAGCATCGACGAACAACAGAGCTACCACGATATTCTCGCCGACTACCCCGGTATCACTCGACTAACTTCGATGAAACTCAGCCCGAAGCACAACGTTGAACACGTGATCGAAACAACTGGCCAGCCACTACACTGTCGAGCGAGACCCCTCCCACCTCACCGCTACGAACAAGTCAAAAAGGAGTTCGAAAACATGATGTCCCAGGGCCTATGCCGTCCAAGCAAAAGCCCTTGGGCCAACCCTTTACATGTCGTACCGAAGAAAAATGGAGATCTACGCGTGTGTGGCGACTACAGAAGGCTCAATTCTATTACTAAAGCCGATCGCTACCCAATACCGCGAATCAAAGATTTTACCTACCGTCTCGCCGATAAGAAGATTTTTTCTACACTCGATCTCAACAGAGCCTACCAACAGTTACCGGTAGCACCTCAAGACATAGAGAAGACAGCCATCATTACACCATTCGGCTTATTCGAATTTCCTCGAATGTGTCCCGGTTTGAAGAACGCAGGCCAAACATTTCAACGGTTTATTCATGAAGTACTTCGAGGCCTAGACTACGTGTTCCCATTCATCGACGACCTACTCATCGCGTCGAACAACGAAACCGAACATCGAGAACACCTACGCACCGTGCTATCAAGACTCGATGAATATGGCATCACTATCAACCCGTCGAAATGCGTACTAGGGAAGAGCGAAGTCACATTCCTCGGTTTCACCGTGAACACTGAAGGCATCAAACCACCACAAGAAAAAGTCAACGCCATAGTAGAATATCCCAAGCCGACGACAGTCGAACAGCTAAGAAGATTTCTCGGCATGCTTAACTTCTACCGAGCAAATATTCCGAACGCCGCCACTCTTCAAGCGCCATTATGTAAATACCTACACAATTCTAAGAAGCGCGACAAAACAGAGATTGAATGGAACGACGAAGCAACGCAAGCTTTTACGAACTGCAAACAAAGCATCGAAAAAGCTGCCCTACTCTCTCACCCGCATCACTCTGTCCCGCTCGCACTCATGTGTGACGCGTCTAACACATCAGCTGGCGCCGTTCTACAACAACGCGTGAACAACAGATGGCAACCCCTTGGATATTTCTCGAAGAAATTCACAGAAGCACAACAAAAATATTCTACCTACGACAGAGAGCTACTTGCAATCTTCATGGCGATAAAACACTTTAGAAAGATGTTTGAAGGCAGAGAACTCATCGTGTTCACCGATCACAAACCTCTAACCTACGCATTCAAGAAGATTGGTTCAGACAGCGAGACGCCGAGACGCACACGACAGCTACTTTTCGTGAGCGAATTCACAACTGACATTCGCCACGTCAGCGGACAAGATAACGTCGTCGCGGACGCCTTATCACGAGTTGAAGAAATAACCTGCCCGTCACCTATCAACTACGACGAACTAGCTATTGCGCAAGAGCGAGACAGCGATATACCTACCTTGTTACAACAAGATAACATCAAACTAAAGAAAGTCACGCTTCCTACTACCAACCAACCGATCTACTGCGAAGTATCTACGAGCAACATTCGTCCATACCTACCAATTGAGTATCGTGAAATCGCATTCAAAGCAATTCACAATCTCAGTCATCCTGGTACAAGAACAACACGCAAGCTAATTCAAACTCGATACTTTTGGCCATCGATGAACGCCGACGTCAGCAAATGGACCAAGACATGCCTACAATGTCAACGAGCGAAGATAAACAGGCATACACAGAGCGCCGTATCTACGTTCCCGGCATCCGCAAGGTTCACTCACCTACACATCGATATCGTTGGACCTCTACCTACCACTGCTGACGGATACCGCTACGTCGTAACAATGATCGACCGAACGACACGTTGGCCCGAAGCTTACCCAGTTCAAGACATCACAGCTGAGACAGTCGCAAAAATCGTTTATGAAGGCTGGATAACTCGATTCGGATGCCCACACAGGCTAACTAGCGACCAAGGAAGACAATTCCAGAGCGCCCTATTCACCTGCCTCACTCGCATGATGGGTATCGAAAAGATTCAAACTACTGCCTACCATCCGCAGTCGAACGGAATCATCGAACGCTGGCACCGATCCATGAAGACAGCACTCAAAGCTCGACTCACTACCGCCAACTGGGTGACCGAGCTACCTACCGTCATGTTGGGTCTTCGCACTGCATCACGCAGCGATACCGGTGTGAGTGCAGCTGAACTTACCTACGGCTGTACGATCCGATTACCCGGTGATTTTTACATTTATGGACATTTATGATTACACTATGGACCACACCTACGTTGACCAGCTACGAGAAGCAATAGAGAAAATCAAGCCAGTACCTACAGAACCACATAGCAACAGCCGACCGATTTTCGTCCATCGAGATCTACAACACTGCAACAATGTGTTTGTCAGAATTGACGCCGTGAAGAGACCACTCTCACCGCCATACGACGGACCCTACCGTGTGCTGAAACGAACGGACAAGTTTTTCACACTACAGTTACCAGACCGTCAAGCAACTATCTCGATCGACCGACTGAAGCCTGCATACTTACTAGCAGATTACGATCAAAACACACCAACGACAACCGCCGTACCTACGCCGACTGCAGTACCTACAACGCCTACTACATCAGATGTACCTACAAGTTCGCCCGACGCTACTACCACGAAGCCCGTATCGCAGAACGCCGAAAAGAAAACTCGTTCCGGCCGCACCGTCACACGGCCAGTACGCTTCGCTTGAGGGGGTGCACTGTAGCTACCTACGTCACCTACAACAATCATCGACTGCATACGCGAGTATCTTCCTAATCAAGCGCAAATGCAAGGCGATTAAACGTTACCTACAAGCTTATCGTCGTGCGTTCTACATGCAAATTGGGAACCTACGCGTGTGACGTCACATCTATCAAGCAACTACAGACAGGCGTAAAAGCAAGCGGCGAAGCGGCGATTGATTAGCTATACCTACGCACATACCTACTGCGCACTATAAAGCATCTACAGCTACTTACATATTAAGCACAAGCATCTGCAACTACATACATATCTACAGCTACTTATATACAAGCACAAGCACTTCACTACAAGACGTAATAGTTTCACTGAAACTTGTTGCCACTCCATGAGGGAACGGCAGATAAGACGCACATTATGAAACTTGTAGCTGTCCACTATGGGAGCAGCTGAACACAGACGTATCACGTGAAACTTAAGATGGAGCTCTGACAAGAGCTGTTTTGGAACACCAGCACACAGCATGCGAGCACCATCACAAAACACGGCGATCCACAATCAGCACTCCACTCCACTCGAAGATCATCATCTGCAAGCATCATCTTCATCTTCGAACAACTTCGTGTCATGGCGCGGCGTGACCGACGGAGCTGCACCGACGTCCTTCCTCCACGGCGACCGGCGAGCGAAAAGAAAGCGCGGACGGCGCCGCCTATATTTATACACTCGGTGTCGCGACCTCGAAACTCCTTCCCGCGCGCCGCGGAATTTGCATATGTGTGCGCGCATTATTATTCATGTGTGTGTGTAGATTTCGCTTAGTAACCACTCGTTTTGTAAATAGCTCATTCAGAACCTATTTTTATACATATAATTAGGCATTATTTTACAATAAAATATACTATTCTATACCATTCCATTCAGTATTCATTGTTTGAATTATTAGCAGTATCCTCCTACCTAAGGTACAACCTCCCGCTAAAGTACATAACTGCTAAAAGGGGAACTAAAGAAGAAACAAGAAATTAGCATCGAGAACCGAAATAGTCATCGCCACGCGGAAAGGTCATACAAGTCATCTTTTGGTGCTATGAAGTGGACTAATATCAAGTGAATTCAACTTATCGGACAGTTTACAAGCAAGTTGGTCAGTGGAGCATCTAAAAGCCCACGCCGTGAAACGTGGTTCTACAAAAGATAAGTGCCTTTCCTTTCATCACTCCTAACCAAATTCCACAACTCATAGAAAAGTCTCACTTTAGCAACCAGTGATTGCCTAAATAGCATCAACTCACCATCTACTCATGGCTTAATAGCTTTTCAAAACGTTTACAACAGGCGTTTTGCTTAATTTTTCTAAAAAAATACCGTTAGGTATCGAAATACATGTACAAAATAACCCTAAAGTTATTCAATTTTCAGCCAAATTCTAGTAAAATATGTCAGATTTAGTTGTATTTTCTATTATATTAAGAGTATTTTCCTAAGATATAAAGATATTTCCTATATTTTCCGTTTTTTTTCCAACTGCGCAGTTTACCTAGGTACCTACCTAGCAGTTGCCCAACACGTATACACGTCTTATTTACCAGATTTTAAAGGTTTCTAAGCGTTTTTACGCATTATTCTAAACACTACAGTGTTACGAAACATATGTAAGAACTAAATAATCACAGTAGCCCAGTTGCTTGAACATATTTTGCCGAAAATTCCAGGTGTGTCTCCGCGCTGCACAGTTACCAGTACAGTGTTACGTACCTAACAAGTTGTTTACTCCAAAGTAAACGGGACTAATCAGCTGTGCAAGCCAACCGGCCTCCCTACGGCAAGTGCATACGAAGCAAGGAGCGTGAGATTGAGTTTTATTTACTATTGCCCTATTTCATAGCGTTCTGGTTCACCTTTTATTTATACGATTACTACAATAATTTATTCTACAACTTTCCCTGCATGTCAAAGAAAAAGAAACTTAAAGAAATGGAAGCTAAATTATCTGACTTGAATGCAAGACGAAGCTCAGTAAAGGGACAAATTACGAAATTTAAAAAATATTTAACTGAGGTTAGCCAGAAAGATAGTTTATCTGTGAACGAGATTTCTCAGATTGCTTTAAAGCTGAGTAGACATGAAACACTATCCAGTAAATTTGATGATTTGCAGAGTGAGATTGAGGTCTTAAATCAAAATAATCTTGAAAACGAGCTTGATGAACGGGAGAAAATTGAGCAGGATATTATTTTAAATATATCTTCAGCCAAGTTGCTATTGGAAAAACATTCGAAAACTGTATCGGGTCAATCTTTTCCTGAAAATCAAGAAATTAATTTTAAATTGCCGCAGATACAAATTGCAAAATTCGACGGTGCTTTCTTTCGCTGGCTCGAGTTTCGAGACACATTTGAAAATGTAATTCACAACAACAAACGCATTTCACCCATTAATAAATTTCATTACCTGGTCTCTTACTTAGAAGGGGAGCCAGCGAGAATTATTTCAAACTTAGAAATATCGTCCGATAACTACGAACAGGCTTGGAAATTGATTTGTGATAGGTACAATAACAAGCGTTTACTTACCAATCACCACCTCAATTCTTTGTTTAATATTCAGCAGAGTACTCGCGAAACAGAAAGGTCGTTACGTTTTTTAGTTGATCACGTTACAAAGAATTTGCGTGCCCTAAACACGTTAGGTCAACCTACCGACCAATGGGACACATTGATAATATTCATGTTAACCGCAAAATTGGACAGCCGCACCCTCGCAAAATGGGAGGAATATCGTAACACACTCGAGAATGTTCCAACACTGGATCAATTTAAAAAATTTATTACCGATCGAGCTGACGTCCTCGAGGTTCTAAATCGGAACAAATTGGACAACACAAATTCAAAACTTACACCATCAACGTCACGCGGCTCAGCCGGTTCTGGACCTCAAAATAATAAATTAGAAAAAATCACATTCACAAAATCATATGCTTCTTCATTCAATAAAAATAACCAACAAAAATCAACCATTCAACAAAAATCATACTCATACGTGTGTGTTATTTGTAGTGGCAATCACAAAATTTACGACTGTCCTTTATTTAAGGCAAAAAGCATTCAAGAACGCATAGCTGACGTACAAAAGTACAGGTTATGTTCAAATTGTCTCCGCCAAGGTCACCCCGTTTCAGAATGTCACCTGGGTCCTTGCGCGGTTCATGACTGTAAAAAAAGGCATAATTCTCTGCTTCATTATCCAGTTGATTCCACCACTGTTAATGCAGGGGTAACGGATGACGGTTCTGATGACGAAATTATAGTTAACATTGCTAAGAGAAATCAAAACCAGGGACTTCTCGCCACCGTGGTAATTGAAGTATCTCATCCTATCACAAACAAAACAGAAAAAATTCGCGCGGTCCTAGACCCATGCAGCCAATCTTCCTTAATTTCAAAATCACTACAAAAAAGACTTTCGCTGCAGTCGGTTCCCATTGACACACTAAAGGTCATAGGAATAGGTAATAACTGCTCGACCATAGTCGACGAGAGTTGTGATGTCAAAATTCATTCGCTTAATTCAAAATTCTGTACCACTTTACAATGCTTAGTGCTAAAAGAGCTGACAAGTGAGCTTCCTAATCATCCTATTGATTTGCAAAAACTAAAAATACCTAGACACTATACACTGGCTGATCCAAACTTCCACATTCCATCTTCAGTTGACCTTTTGATTGGAGTCGATTTGTTCTGGGATCTCATAGAGACTGACAAAATTCTATCCCTTTTAGGTCCTGGAAATCCCAAATTAATAAAGACAGTATTTGGGTGGATAGTTTCTGGTCCATTACTTACTACAAGATCCAACAAAAGCAAAAACATACATTGTAATCACGTACTTATTTCTAAAGATTCATCAAAATACATTGATAACTTGTTACCTAAATTCTGGGAGCTTGAAGAACTTCCCCAAAAATCAAATTTGACTCAAAATGAGAAAGCATGCGAGCAGCATTTTTTGGAAAATACTACTCGCCATCCCTCAGGTAGGTTCTGCGTAAGACTGCCATTAATAGACTCTCCAGATTGTTTGGGAGACACCTACAATTTGGCTAAAAGAAGGTTATTAAATTTAGAAAATAAATTTAGGAAGAATCCAAATTTTAAAAATGAATACATAGAATTTCTTAAAGAATATGCTGATTTAGGCCACTTGTCAGAATCTGATATTCCTAAACCAATGAAGTCATACTTCCTTTGTTATCACGCCATCCTAAAGGAGTCGAGTGAATCCACAAAATTTCGAGTAGTCTTCAATCCATCGGTAAAGTCTTCCTCCGGCTATTCACTTAACGACATTTTGATGGTGGGTCCAAATGTGCAGAACTCTCTTTTTTCCATACTGATAAGGGCTCGACAGTACAAATTCTTACTTACTGGTGACATTGAAAAGATGTATCGCCAGGTTCAAGTTCATGAAAGCGATCGTAATCTGCAACTTGTCTTATGGAGAGAAGATGAGAATCTGCCCATCAAGACTTTGCAGTTGAATACTCTTACTTACGGAACCGCAAGTGCGAGCTATTTAAGCACACGTTGCCTATGGCAGCTGGGGGAAGATGAAGAAGACGCTCTTATTAAAGACATCATCCAAAATGATTTTTACGTTGATGACCTGATAACGGGATGTAATGATGAAGACCAGTTGCGTCATATTCAAAAGGCAGTTTCCGAAGCGTTAAGTGCTGGTTGTTTTAATCTACGTAAATACAAAAGCAACTCACCCACGCTTTTCAAAAATTCAAAAATTAATACTCTGGAAAATTTAACGATTAGTGAATCGTCAAGCACCCTTGGTCTTGGTTGGAGTCCAGCTAAAGACGCCATTCATTTTCCAATCAAAGATGTCACACAAAGTAATGAATGAATGACTAAACGGTCTATAATGTCTAGTTCTTTCCAAATTTTTGATCCATTGGGTCTTTTAAGCCCATGCATTATTCAACCTAAAATGATTCTACAAAAGCTGTGGCAGCTGAAACTTGATTGGGACCAGCCAGTTCCTCAAGATATACAAAATGAGTGGCAACAATTTTTAAAAAAATTGCCTAATATTCAAAATCTGGAAATTCCTAGATACATCCTATGTAATGCACCCACTCAAATCGAAATGCATTCTTTCAGTGATGCGTCCCAATATGCGTATGGGGCCTGTGTCTATATGAGGTCAATAGATGTCAATAATCAAGTCACTGTCAGGTTGTTGTGTTCTAAATCTAAAGTGGCTCCTTTAAAGCCGACTACAATGCCACGTCTGGAGTTGTGCGCAGCTCTGCTTGCGCAGCTGCTGCGCGCTGCTTGATTACGGACTCGTTAAGAGAACAACCGTCGCGCATGGTTCATTGGTGCGACTCAAGCATTGTGTTAGGGTGGATTCATAGCGATGCTAAAAAGTTAAAGGCATTTGTATCTAATCGAATAAGCGAGATTCGTGAGCTAAGTAGGCCGTCTTCATGGCGATACGTTCCAACTGATTGCAACCCAGCTGATTTGAATTCGCGGGGGGTAGAAGCCAGCAAGCTGGTGTCTTTAAATATGTGGTGGATAGGTCCCAGGTTTTTGGCTAATGAAGAATCTTGCTGGCCTTTTCTAAACAGAAACCCTATTAATGATTTACCGGAAATTAAATCAAACCCGACTTGTGTTTCCGAACCTTTCATAAACTTCGAAAGGTACTCTAATTTAACAAAACTTCAAAGATCCTTTGCCTACATCAGGAGGTTTATTCATAATCTCAAGAATCCACAAAATAAAATCACTTCATGCCTTACGGCCGATGAGCTAAAGCAATCTTTTCACGAATTATGTGCGATGGCACAAGCTCAATCGTTCAAGGATGAATATAATTCGTTAATTAAAAATAAATCTATATCATGTAAATCTAAAATATTACCTTTGTCGCCTTTTATGGACGAGAATGCATTAATAAGAGTAGGAGGGAGATTAGAGGCTAGCAAATACAGTTACGAAAAGAAACACCCCATTCTTCTTCACTCGTCGCATCACCTGACTCGTCTCTTATTTGATCGTGAACACATAAGTAATATGCATGCTGGACCTCAGCTATTGCTAGCTAGCATTAGAGAAACCGTATGGCCCATCAACGGTCGTCACCTAGCCAGGCGTGCAGTTAACAGATGTGTTATATGTAGGCGGTTACGTGGAAAGACGCTAACCCCCAAAATGGGAGGTCTACCGCTTCAGAGAATTACTCCTGATTACCCTTTTTTATCTGTGGGTTTAGATTTTGCTGGCCCATACCATATTTTAAACCGTAAAGGACGCGGTAGCAAATTGATCAAATGCTATATGTGTTTGTTTATATGCTTGCGTTATAAGTGTATACACTTGGAGTGTGTCAGTGACCTTACAAAGGATGCGTTTGTTATGACGCTTAGACGCTTTATAGCTCGCCGAGGAAAGCCTGCCGAAATTTTTTGCGACAATGGCCGCAACTTTGTGTCTGCCGCAAAGGAAGTAGGAGATTTTGTACGTATAACTGATCCAATGTCTGACTTTGCAAATCAAAAGGGCATTAAATTCACATTCACTCCAACTTACGCTCCTCACTTCGGAGGCATTTGGGAAGCCGGAGTCAAGTCAGCCAAACACCATATTAGACGCGTGATGGGTGATAGTCACTTAACCTTTGAAGAAATTTCAACCCTGTTTGCTCAAGTCGAGGCTATTCTAAACAGCCGACCCTTGTGTCCTCTGTCCTCATCCCCAAATGACCTGTTGTTCCTTTCCCCAGGGCACTTTATCATCGGAAGGCCATTGACTGCGCTACCGTCGCCTGAACTACAGAAAGAGAATAAATGCACCAAGCTTAGTCCCAACCGCTATCTGAGGCTAGAACAGATCCGCTTGCACTTTTGGCAACGATGGCAAAAGGAATATATTTGCGAACTGCAGCAAAGACTAAAATGGAAAACCAGTACGGCTAAGCTGAACGTTGGAGATCTTGTTTTGCTTCAAGAAGACAACACACCTCCACTTCAATGGCGTCTAGGACGAGTTACTACCCTGTTTCCGGGTCAAGATGGTATTGCACGAGTTGCAGATGTCAAGACCCTCAGAGGATCCGTAAGAAGACCACTCGTTCGTCTTTGTCCATTACCGTCGGATGAAGATTTTCAGAGTTGAAAGTTTCTTTCAACGGGGCGGGAAGATGTTCACGCGCATAACGCCTTAGAGAAACACCAGACTAAATGTTACATATTTGCCATTGCCTTCGTTTTCTGTCAGGCACCTTGCCTACTTCGTACAATTCTCATTTTCGATACGACCGGAGCCCGAGCGGCATCATAATTGTATTTCTTTTGATTTTCGCCAATATACTACTTTTTAAGAAATTGGACTTTCTATTTAAGCCCCATTATGTCAAGCTAAGACAATATCTATGTGGTTGTATATAACTGATGCAATACAAGATGTTATAATTTTGTATATTGTTTGTAGGCAAGTAATGGGTCTATAATTTGCTGGGTTTGTCAGATCGTTTTGTTTCTTAGGTAGCATGTATGTTACTCCATCAGTAATATATTTAGGCATTATTTCGGGGTCTTCGATGAATTTATTGATGTAGTTGTGTAGAAAAGGGTGGATGTAGGTAAGTTTTTTAAGCCAGTAGTATTTATATCCTCAACACAGACAAGACGCAAGAAATTTTGGAAATATTAATACTTTTATAGGTATATTTTCCATTTCCAGGTTATTGGTAATTAAAAGAGAATAAAACAATTGCTTGTGTGATTTATTTGGGTAGTCTAACAATCAAAACAGTCAAAATAAGGGATACTTATTTTATTTATTCGTTGGCAGTGATTTTGTTAAAATCCTGATATATTCTTTATTTCTAACCACATTTCCAATTGTCCATGTACCAAATATTTGACATCTAGCATACAAAATTGTGAAAGTTTCATTCAAACTCTCACCCCCCAAATTTCAGCTTTCTAGCACTTTTGGAAGTACCCTAACATTTTGATGATCATCACGTCAGTAAGTGTTCGAGAAAAGGTAGGTACTGTACTCGCGCTTTGTGTGTCTCGTCTGCCGTGCCCCCAGATGTGCTATTTATTAAAAATTGTCGTAAGTATAGGAGATTTTTCTTTTAAAACCGATGAGTTTTACCTAGGTTTATCCTAAAGCAAGCTGATGATCAGTATTGTCACTGCAGGTTTTGTATTATAATCAACACTTTGAGTAGACTTTCCATACAGTATGGTAATTATTAATCACGGCCAGCAATGCCTGTGGAATGTGATTTTCCGACTGTTCTCATTTTCTTTTGAAATTGAATAGGCTTTTCAAACATAGTTTTCCTAAAGGTCCTCCCGGACCTAAGTCGGCGACTGTATCCGACATTTAGATACATCCGAACTTGTCGTCGGTTGTCGTCGGATGTCGTCGGTTGTATACGGTTGTCGTCGTATGTCGTCGGTTGTTGTCGGTTGTCGTCGGTTTTTGAAAAAAACGTGTTGCCAGCACAGAAACAAGAAAGGGCCAAAATCATGTTAACTATTCGACACTAAATACCATTAAAATAACTTCTAATCACATACTCTACAATCTTCGCTATCGACTCACAAAAACAAAAAAAAAGAAACTTTAAACGTATCAACTTTTTCAGTAAAGCTTATATTTTTTGCTTTCTTTGACAATAATACACAAAGAGCATCTACTCATTTATGATTTTAATGTTTATTTTATAAATAAATCATTTAAATCGTGTTTGAAACCAATTTTTTCTGCTGCTATCTTTGATAAATTTGTAAACAATCCTTTATAAATATATCTAGTATGAGACAGATTTAATTGTGCTGATAACACTTCGTTTGACGGCACGTTGATGACGTGTACATAGTGATGTGCATTATAAGAAAAGATAAAATATAACAGATACTATGACACTGGCCACCAAGATAAATATATTAATTCAAAATTTTAAATTTAAAGACTGACTCACACTGGATGCGTGTGCAACAGTGTACGTTGCAGTAGAGGAAGTGTCTGCTATGTTGTACTGAAAGTGTGATAAATGTATTTACATATATATATGTCTATATCTC
Organism: Tuta absoluta; assembly: GCA_027580185.1. Lineage (NCBI taxonomy): Eukaryota > Metazoa > Arthropoda > Insecta > Lepidoptera > Gelechiidae > Tuta > Tuta absoluta. The sequence goes on from JAQAHW010000047.1 coordinate 25,479, forward strand.
TCTTTACCAATGTTAATTCCTTCCGTAACCAAACATTTAGCCCCTTTGACATCCCGCACAATTTTGTGGTTATATTTCTGGTCCCACATTACAGACAAACAAAGTTAAATGCAACCGCACTACACACCGCATCGCTGTGCGGTAACCATATGTCATATATGAAACATCACGCATCACATCAGCCTAATAGCAGTCAACTGCTAAACATAAGCGCCCTACACATATGCCATAAGGCTACGCCATAAGGCACGATCTCCCGTTTCCGCCATCAAGTCGGAAGTCTTTGAGTCTTCGGTTTATTTGGCTGGAGGACGTCCTGCCACAACGCTTGCTGAGGCATGAGCTCCACCACCACCAAAACCGGCTTACTCTTTAATAATATAACATAATTTTTTGTAATATTTCAATCAACCAAAGATCTTATATCGTGGAATGTTATAGTCTGCAAGTTTGCATTGTTGCAATTTAATATTTTCTATCATTTTACAACTTCGTAATTTTTTACTTTATCAATTATCTATTACGGTGACGTGAACAAAATCACATGTGATAACTCATAACTCATTTATTATTAATAATAATATTACATATCAAATGTTTAACTATATATAGGTCAGGGAAAAGTAATTTATTTCTATCGACTAATCACGCCTCGGGGTGTATGTGTGATGGCGAGTGTGTGACTGATAATTGTTAACATAAAATGTTATTGCGCAATGCTGAATATGCTGTGCTGCATGTTTTTTTTTTTGCTGCAACTTATAATCGCACGCACGCGTGATGCGCACGTGATGCACGTACAATTGGTCTGCCTCAGTCTTTAAAAAACCTTACTGACTGATGGATATAAAAACTTGCAAAAAGAACTTCATAGAAATCTTAATGGAAAAAGTTCCATCATGGATCATTGTCTAGTTATCTATGGGATTATGATTGTACTTTTTAACAAAAAACTAAACCACCTTCAAGGATAAAATCACCAATAAACGAAAATCATAAAATACTCAAAGTAAATTTTAATGGGATATCTATCCCAAACTTGTTTTCTAGTTACCTATTAACTTTACTATTTAACTACATAATATTATTTTAAATAAAATTGGCCTAGAATGATGCACCTCTGAGGAGGGCTCAGGAGGGCAAGCGAAGACTTCATATCAACTAGTTTAAAATATGAACATTGCTTATTTTTAAAACTTGTTTCATTAAAATGGACTCAGTAGCCAAGCTGAACGTTATGGCCTTTATTCGGGATAACAATTTTCTTTACTTACCTTATATTAGCGCTGTCACTTTCCGTCAAATACTTAGGTTTAGGAATGGTTAGGAGATATGTAAGTCTTGTCATGAAATGCGAAATGTTAAAATGAGGCGACGATAAAACAATGGTGACTAAATTGAATATAAATAGCTGTCTAATTCCAAGCTAAACTCCCGCAGTGGAAGCGATTTACACAGGTAAATTTCTAGTAAAATACCAGGAGTTCAACTGAAGGTAGACAATGGCCGCGTTACGCAGCGCTAAATAGCATACGCTGCACAATATAGCAGCGCATACTATGAATTAAACGTGAACCTAAATCTATTTAACTTAATTAACTAAGTTGAGTGAAATTGGCAAATGATGTGTTCTGACCTTTACATAACTCAAGTCGGTAGTAAATACCGTCTGCCGATCTGGCGTTACGTCACACGTATTAGCACTAGATTATAAGTAAGTACCTCCAAATTATATCACCCCACGAATTCCGCAATTCGTACTAAGGAGTCACAATGATATGGTACAACAAATATGACTAAAGGGAACACACCATTAACACGAATAAACAGTTTTATACTAAACAACCAGGTTTAACACTTACAGTCAACGTGCCGGTCCAAATGCATAAAATACCCAACGGAGAAAGGAAGTTCAGGGAATGGATCAAATAGGAATTCCGTGGGTACTTACAGGGCTGGGTGGAAAAGATATCGACACCCAGCATTCCACTACAGCCTTGGCGCGTTATTCACTTCAAACCACTCACAGCTTCTGTTCGTATTCCACTTTGATATTAGTCATTACGCGTGACCCAACCCGAATTTGGGTCGTACAAACGCGAGCCGATATGGCCACTTGATGCCTATTAAACGCGACGCTCACGTGGAAGACGTCGAGACATCCAACAATCACTAAGCCTGGTATTCTAGTATAACCCAGGAGAACCGCAATAATACGATGCATCAACACGCGCGATCTCAAATTGAATCGTCCATTACACGCGGCATCACAAAACGCGTGGCGGGAAATCCGCACAATACGCGATACCCTCCCGTCCGAACGGTTTTGAGTGACTGAGTGCGGTGCAGAAATCACCGCTTGGCGCCGTCAGGCGGTCTGCGCGCACGTCGCCAGTCTCGCCCTGCGAGTGAGAAAGGGACAACACACGCCCAGAGCGACGCGTGCGATCGAGCACCGCGCCGCATTCATAGACCGTCATTAATACCTAACTTACCCTAGCATAACAACGCTAAATATTAAACATTCACCCGCCCTAGGCCGAATCCCTTAGGCCTATTCACTACTGGGGAGACGAGATAGCGTTGCTATTGCTCGCTTAAGAACTGAATCCCCTACCTGAACTGTCGCGACTCGAGGAGTGCCATCACTACCTGGGAACAAGTTGAGAATGCGCCCTCTGCGCCATCGCAGTGGCGGCAGGTTGGCATCCTTAACCAGAACGAGATCTCCGATGCGAGGGGGTTCAGTTCTGTCCGTCCACTTAAGGCGTTGCTGCAGAATGTGCAAATACTCAAGCGACCATCGCTTCCAAAAATTCTGAGACATTTGCTGCAGCAACTCATAACGCGTCAAACGATTGCTACTGACCTCTGTGTAGGGGTACTCTGGCAAGGCGTTAAGTGGTCGGCCAATTAAGAAATGCCCTGGTGTCAGGGCCTCCAGATCATTCGGATCTGAGCTAAGCGGACACAAAGGACGTGAATTGAGAACGGCCTCAATTTTACAAAACACGGTCGCTAGCTCCTCAAAGGTTAATATCGTTAAACCTATAACGCGCATCAAATGCGTCTTAGCGGACTTTACAACCGCTTCAAATATACCACCCCAGTGGGGGCATCCTGGTGGATCGAACACCCAGTTAATGCCCTGACGGGAGAGGCTCGTGCCGATAGCTTCCTCGTTTTCCGATAAAAACGTTATAATTTCTTTCATACATCGATCAGCGCCCTTAAAGTTGGTACCACAGTCCGACCTGATCAGCGCTGGTCGCCCTCTTCGCGACACAAATCTATCTAAAGCTGCTAAGAAAGCCTCCGTAGTGAGGTCGGCCACGAGTTCCAAGTGGACGGCCTTGGTTGCTAGGCACACAAACACGCACAAATACGCCTTGATTAACTTCGCGTTGCGAAGGCGTGATGCCTTTACCATAAAAGGCCCCGCAAAGTCCGTTCCCACACTCGCAAACGTCCAGGCTTCCGTCACCCGGTCCGGTGGGAGGTCTCCCATCTGAGGTTGCATTGTGGCTGCCTTCAACCGATAGCAAGGCAAGCACCGAAACACAATGCTCCGTACCGTACGTCGTCCAGACAAGATCCAAAACTCGCGCTGCAGAATAGCCAAAAGTGCATTGCAGCCCGCATGCGAGTTTTTCTGGTGACGATCCCTAACTATAAGTTCTACCAAAGGTCCCTTCTTTGGGAGTAACAGCGGATGCCGTGCTGAAAAGGGCAGGTTAGCGTTCCGAAGTCTACCTCCAACCCGGAGCATTCCATGCTCGTCCACGAACGGGTTGAGGCGCACAAGACCTCCCTTCAGCTTTCCACGGCCATCCCTGAGCAGCCTGACCTCTTCCTCAAAATGTTCCGCCTGGACGACCCTAACCAATAAACTTAGAGCCGCATTCCGCTCCGCAGGCGAGAGGACAGGTGCCAAGTTCCGTTCTGCTTGAGGTTTTCTACAGTTGTTCACGAACCGTTTGATCCAACCTGTCAACCCTAGAAGTTTGTCGAGGGAGCTGTATCGTTCCAGCAAGAAAGCCGCACTAGGCTTAGGTACGATCTGCCCTACGTTCACTCGCAAACCTCGATCAGGTGGCCCAAGCGGCGACCCGCACTCATTGTATGGCCATCTCTCAGGTGACTCAGTCAGCCACTGAGGTCCCCACCACAGTGAGTGACCTACCAAATCAGGGGCCCTACATCCCCGTGAGGCGCAGTCCGCTGGGTTCTGTTCTCCCGGTACGTGTCTCCATACCAACGGAGTTTCCGATCCTTTAATCTGTGACACCCGATTTGCCACGAAAACCTCAAGAGTATGTACCGACGTCTGTAACCAGCACAGAACTATCCTACTGTCGGTCCATGCGTACACCGTTTCATCCAAATTGATGGTACCGCGTAGATTACTAGCGACATAATGTAGCAAGCGCGTGAGAAGCGCTGCTCCCGCCAATTCCAACTTTGGAATGGTCCATCTTGTCCTAACCGGAGCCACCTTACTCTTGGCCGTAACTAGACGCACGTCTACAGTTCCCGTTGAACTGACTGACCGCAAATAGACAGCTGCCGCGTACCCTCGCTCCGAGGCATCACAAAACCCATGTAGGGTGGCCTTACATCCCACCGATGGGAGCAATTTGCGAGGTATGGCGATGCGTACGATCCCTGGTAAGGTGGTCACAAACTTGGTCCAATCATTCAACAGCTCTCCGGAGAGCTGGTCGTCCCAACCCAAGTTTGCTATCCACAACCTTTGCAAGAAGCACTTCGCCATGAACGTCACCGGTGCGATCCACCCGTTAGGATCGAAAGTTCTGGCGATCGTCGATAATACCGAACGCTTCGTCCAAGTCTTCTGCAAAAGGTCTGGCTCGATCTGATACGTAAAGACATCATGCGTTGGCCTATATTGCACCCCTAGGATGCTCAACGTATTTGGATTGTCCGGGTTCTCGAAACGGTGCGGGTCCTGCTGGAACTCACCTGGCAACCCGGCCAGGAGCTCTGGACAGCTGGACAGCCATTTCCGCAACTCACAACCTCCTGATTCCATGATCGCGATCAGCTCGTCTCGTAGTAGCAGTGCTTGTTGCACGCTATCTGCACCCGTGCAGATGTCATCCACGTAGACGTCGCGATCCAGTACTGCTGCGGCTCGAGGGAATCTTACCCTTTCCTGTGCGGCCAACTCTCGCAGCGTGCGTACTGCCAAAAACGGACTTGGCTTCAGACCATACGTTACCGTGTTAAGCTCATAAGTGACCATCGGCTCGTCAGGGCTCTCACGCCACAAAATCAGCTGGTACCGACGGTCATCCGGGTGTATAATTGTTTGGCGAAACATCATTTTGACGTCTGCGACGAACGCTACTTGGTGCAACCGAAAATCTGTGAGGATGTCCACAATGTCCCGGTTCAACTTGGGACCCGCGTGCAGACACTGGTTCACAGACACACCATTCGATGTAGGAGCAGAACCGTCAAACACTACCCGTATCTTCGCCTCCGGTGACTTCAAAACAGCCAGGTGTGGTATGTAGTAATGCTCGACACACCTCCAATCTATGCTGGACACCGACATGTGGCCAAACCTAGGTACTCCCTCATGAATTCGATATACTTCTGCCGAAGTGCTGCATCTCGCTTCATCTTTCTCTCCATAGCCAGTAGTCTCCGTTCCGCGATCTGTCGCGAACTACCTAAGGAGGGGCGCTTTGGGAGAAATGGCAGCCTGGTAACAAACCTACCTGACGAACTTCGTGCAGTGTTGTACTGATAGAACAGCTCGCACTCGTCATCCTCTGGCTTCCGTCTATCCGCTGTGGGTGGCTCCTCAGACTCCCAAAACCTCTGCAGCACCTCCGACAACACACTACCATAGAGAACCGTATCGCCCTCTGGTAGGTCCTGAGGTCTCCAAACTGGGCCAAAAATAACATACCCCCCTGTGGTATCAACGGCCACTAAACCAGTTTGCTGAAGTACCCGTTTTCTGCCACACCAGAATCTCCCGAGGACGTCTGACCCGAGGAGAACGTCCACCGTACCAGGAGTATCAAATTCAGGATCAGCTAACTCTAAGCCTGTGGTTAACCCTCGTACCGTTGACGGTAACCGAACCTGAGGAAGTTTCCCTACCACATCATCCAGCACCACTGCTGAGGCATGATAGCTGACCCCTGTACCTGTATTACCTAATGTGAACTCGAAGCTCACCTGACCCCGAACGTCAGGCACATCTACACCTCCAATACCTACAGCCCCATCCGTTGTGGGCCTTATATTTAAGCGTAGCCTACTCACCAGCTTACTAGACACAATACAACCCTGAGCCCCTGTATCTAACAAGGCTCTTACCTGTATGCTGCGGCCACCGTATCCCCATACCCAAATCATTGCCGTAGGCAACAATACCGTAATTGGCCGGGGGGCCGAAGCAGGCGTGTAGGCGGCGATTACCTAGCAGGAATCTAAGCGCGGAGTGTCCGCGTCCTGCGGGGGGGTCCCCTCTCTCCGTACACCTTCGAGTGGGTCCCACTCCTGCTGATAGGGACCTCTGGTCCTGTACGCCATGGCTGGCAGCCTATAGTAACCCTGCGGCAGGCGCGCGTACCGTGGATGCGCCTGTAAATAAATGATAAATGATAAATGATAACTTTATTTGCTTAGACTAGGGTACAGTACATAGATGGTAAAATAATTTTAGATTCTCCCAATCAGCCATGTCAAATAATTACAGCATGCAAATATTTTATATAAAATCTTCGAAGTCAGTTTTTGTAATCTAAGTATTCTTTTACGGAGTAGAAACACTGCGTACTAAGCCATTTGTACATTTCAAATTTAAATTGCTTTGGCGGTAATTGCCTGATATGCGATGGAATTTTGTTGAAAATTTTAATACACATATTAAAACAGTTTTTCTGAAAACGTGTCGTTTTTGGGACAAAACCAAGTACTAGCCTATCCGGATTCCTTGTATTTCTGGGACATATATCTGTAGTTTTTTTAAAGCAATGCAGGTTTTCTTTAACGAATTTTGCAATTTCGAATATATACATGCAAGGCAGTGGAAGTACATTTAGTTTCTTGAACAGTGATTTACAAGAATGCAAAGGCTCTACACAACATATAGAACGAATACATTTTTTCTGTGCGATAAAAGCATCATTACAATCAGTGCTGTTTCCCCACACAATTAAGCCATATTTTAAAACAGACTGTACATAACCAAAATATGCTGTCATAGCTGTTTCCAGTGAAGCTGATTTTGCGAGTTTATAAAGAGGAAAACTGAATCGATTTATTTTTTGACACACATGATTTACTTGTTTTTTCCAATTTAATTCTTTGTCAAGGAAAATGCCTAGAAATTTCACAGATTCTGCATGTTGAATATTTTCAGTTTTATATTTTATGTTTAGTTTAGAATTCAGATTATTAAAATTTATAAAATTTGTTTTAGTTATATTAATATTTAAATTATTCTTATTTAACCATTCTATTATTGATGAGATTGTATTATTTATGTCAATTTCATGTTGATTAATTGTATTATTTTTAATATTTGAAGTCACTATAATTGATATGTCATCGGCAAATAAAATTGATCTGTAATTAGTCACTTCAGGAAGGTCATTAATATAAATTAAAAATTACAAAGGACCTAAGACACTTCCCTGTGGTACGCCGAACTCGTTAGCTTTGTACACAGATCTGTGTGTATGTACAGCATTTTTAGAATCCATAGACGATATTTCAACACATTGTTCTCTGCCCTGTAAATAACTAGTTAACGGGCCTACTTCCATGAAGTGAGGTGAAAACGAGCTACGAGAATGCATTTTATGCATAATCTAAGGCAAATCACTGTCAACAAAATTTTGTTTTTTAATCTTCAAGATATGAGGAATACGCCAGGGCAGCGCAAAATCTCATTTTATATTTAATTACGGAGAAATCAAAATTTGAAGTTACCTCTATTTTTCAGTGATGAAGCATGGCGTAAGAGATTTCCTCCGCCAGTGCTAATCGAACTGTATTGATCTTAGTATGATTATTAATGGCAATTTCACGTTGAACCCGCCCGGGCGGTTATTTTTTGACAAAACGTCTTAGTTATTATGAAATTTAGCAAAACACTTACTGTTTCCGGCTGATTTCCTTGGGAATAAAAGGTTTTTGTTTTGATGTGTTTCCTCTGCTGTCAAAACTGACGTGGAATTGATCATAGATAAACGGAATATGATGCAGACGCGACACACACTACATTTGTTCGATATTTTGACCGTGAAAAATTATTGTAACTAGAATTTTGCCGTAAAATATATCAACTATCTACAACAACGGCATTCTATCCGCTATGGATAATTTTGCCAATGTCAATACTACGTTGATTGATACATCGAACGAAACGCAAAATATGAACCGGTTAGACGTAGGTATTAAAATATTTTTACGATCAAATAATAGGATGACGTGGTTGTTAGTGCAGATTAGTATGAAGTAGTAAGGTTCGATTTATATGCAACACTAGACGGCGGCACGGCGGCACAAAAGCAGTTTTTTAACCGCGGCGGAAATTTTTAATTGTAAATATGGAGCGCTGCGCATACGGTCACCACCAACCACAGTTTTAGGATAAATTATAAGAAAGCAAGGATAATAATTATGTACATGTACTTACGTACATACATACCTACATACACATATCACGCCCATATCTCTTGCAACTTGCGTACCTAGTATACAAAAGTATTATTTATGTTGTAAAAGATTTTTGTCAGATTTCAGTTCAAGAGTGGGATCAATTGATTCGGAAGGTTTTTAGTGGTATGGGGTAGAAGGGTTCTAGAGTGGCACTGGGTCAAGATGTTCATGCTAGGGTAACACTGGGTTGAAAGGTTCTAGACTTATACCTAGCTGGAAAGTCCTAGAGTGTCACAGAACAAAATGCCAATACTAATGTTAAAATTTCGGGAAGGTCGAGAGTATCATTATATTAAAGGTTGTGGTCACCCTGGTTCGTTGGTAACACCGAAATATACCAAACATTGTATAGGGCTATAAATCCCTTTTCTAAAAATACCAATTTCAAGACCAAAAATTACAGGATTATCCAGATAGGAATGGATTAAAAACCTTAGTCAAAAAAACAATAAGAAGCACCTTCGATTTTAAAATTTTCTTAGTTACTTTAATAGATATCACCAAAATGTATGATATTTTTTAACTATGAAGCAATTCAACTGGTGTCAGTGATTAAAGGAAAAAGATTGTTAAAGGTGTTCGAAGGTTTGAAAATTTTAAGGCATGCGGCTCTGTGTATGTCTGATGGTCAACAAATATTGTTCAAAACCTAATGAACGGTGCGAGAATGCGACCGCTATATATTATCATATCATAATATCATACTCGAATATATAATGGCCGTCGCTAATTGGTTTTTGCTATTTATATTTTGAACTTACATCTATGTACACTGATTTATGCAATAAACGTTTAAAATTGAAATTTATTTAATATTTAACAGTATTAGTTGCGCTTAAGGTGCACGCAATGACGAAAATGACAAAGAAATATCCAAAAAAAGTTTCTTAATGTCGAAGTTCGCAAAAAAATTTACAATACCAGGATGAACAAAAACGAAACAAAAATATGTTCGCGCAAAGTGCGTAACATGATACTGGCCACTTGCATTTTTAAACCTGAACTAATAAGTTGCCTTTCTAGTTTAATGACTTTGCTTCTTCTGTAATAACGTTAAACTAAAAAGTTGTAAATATGATTTGAGATGTTATGAAGATAAGTGTTTTGTGAACTGATTAAGCCCTTATTTTTAGATGAATTCTTTTCATGTACTGAAAGTGTAAGAATAACAAACAAACAGACAGTACAGTTTATATAGTTCATAATTAATATGGATACTATGCGTTCAGCTAAGTCTTGGCGAATGGTTCAGCTTATTTCAAAATATGGTCCTTATAATATAATGTAGATTAATATTCCTTCCACGTTATAATATCAACTTTGTGAGTAGTCCACCGAGAATCGAACCCGGAACCTTTGCGCCGCAGGCAGTCGCACTACCATTGGTCGTCAAGTATTGTATCAGTACCAGTTAGACTAACATTATATGAAATGGTGACACCTCTATAATATACTCTTTGACATGACTTCCATTAAAAAAAAAGAATAGAATAGACATGACTTCCGAATTTCATTTGAATTTCGTTCCTTCCGGCGAAGTAGGACTCTTAACCAGCTATGGGCCGGGCCCCGTATTCCATAATGTTCAAGTTTGGCTAGTAGTAGCTTATGACAGACAAAGTCAAAAGCCTTTGACATATCTAGAAAGAGCACTGTCGTAAAAAGTTTCTTATTTGTGCTCTGCAAGATTTCATTCACCAGATGAAAAGCTGCAAGAGTGGTGGACTTTTGTTTCTGAAAGCCATATTGGTCTTGTTTTAGAATTTCGTATTTATTTAAGAATTTTATTAACTTTGCATACATAACCTTTTCAAATATTTTTGAAAAAATAGGTATCAATGTTATAGGACGAAAGTTGTTCATGTCAAAACTGTCACCTGATTTGTATAAAGGATTAACGACCGACAACTTTAGTAAGTCTGGAAATACTCCACTTGCAAGGGAAAGGTTTATTAAATACGCCAGAACTGAAGCAATTTCTTCCTTGCAGGCCTTTATAACATTGGTACATATTTCATCGTGTCCTACAGCATTTGTATTATTTAATGTCATAATTATTTTTATTATGTCATTTTCATTAATTGGTTGTAAATATATTGAATTCGGAATTGATTTTTTGGAGTTAGTTATCATTATATTAGAATTTAATTTATTAGTCTGAGAAATAAAATGTTCATTAAAGGTCGATGCTATTTCTGTTGGTTTAGTTATACATTTGTTATTAAGTTTGATTTCTTTTATATGATTATTTGTCCATTTGTCATCTGTTTCGCTTTGAATTACTTTCCAGGTAGCTCTACATTTGTTTTTACTTTTTTGTATAATTTTGTTATTTGTATTCCGTTTTGCTGCTGTAATACAATTTTTTAGCATTTTCGCATAGCATCGATATGTATTTTTTACCTCATCGCTTTTTAATTTATAATATTTAAATCTAAGTTCATTTTTTGTGTTACAGCTTTTATTTATACCTTTGGTGATCCACCGAATTGTGGTAGTTGTATTTATTTTGATTTTTATCTTTGGGAAACAAAGTTTATACAGCAAGCAAAACATATCATAAAACTTAACAAAGGCATCATTGAGAATAGAGTCAGCATAAACATCAGAAAAAGATAGACTAGCCAAATACATTTTAAACTTTTTGATGTTCTCCGCTGTATATAGTCTTCTATGTTTATAAATTGTTTTTGGTATTCGAGGCTTATGTTTGATTGGCATATATAGTAGTTGGGCAGTTTCATGGTCAGAAAGACCAAGTGGCATTACCACGCCTGTTGGATTTTTTCTGTTACTTAAAATATGGTCAATACATGAAAGATATCTAGTGGGTTCTGTTATATGGGAATTATAATTATAGTTATAATTCCCATATAACTGAGTCAGGGGATTTACAGCCAAGCTGCCTGCCCGGTGGCTAGGTTTTGATATTACGGGTATGCGACCCCGGCTTCCCGAGCTACTACGGCCTCAAACCTTGTCCTCCGAGGTAGTAGTATCCGTAACCTTTCATCCTTTCCCAAGTCACAAAGTCCTGTCTCTCTTCTTTCCCTCCCCTTCCTTACTCCTTACCTCTCCGCCAATCCAAGGTCTGCCGCGCCGATGGATGCATAGCTAGGGGCGTGCCTAGTTTAGCGTGCCGATTTGCCCTGGGACCGGGTGACCCCAGATTCAGGCTAACCTTGTCCTGGTATGCGGGGCTCTGCCAGGATCGACATTAAATTTCCCTAGCTTCTCGTGGGAACGCAATGATTGTAAATTCGAACCAAAATCTATATGGCGGCGATGTAGGAGTTCGCAACTCATCACGTCTCGTTCCTGTCGGGTGCGGATTGCGGGCTACTGAGAGCCGCTTTGCTACGATGAATGTTAGGGGAGGAATGGTGGATAAAATAGATGAAGTATGTCAGATGATGGATAAGAGGCGCATAGATGTTTTGTGTGTGAATGAGACGAAGCGGAAAGGTTGCGACACGACGGAACATGGCCTTTACACAGCGTATTGGTCTGGGGTTTCTAGTTCCGACCGAGGCTGTAAAGGAGTCGGCGTGATTCTTTCCGCACGAATGGCTGAATGCGTGACTGAGTTCGAATGTGTGAGCCCTCGACTCCTCTGGATTAGGCTGAAGGTCGGAATCACTCGAATCTTTATCCTAGGTGTCTATGCACCGACGGATGTGGGTTCGGGTGGCTCCACAAAAGCAAAAAAGGAAAATGAGGAGTTTTGGGACAATGTGAGAGATGTTTTGAAAAACTGCAAGGCGAATGAAAGAATTATTATGCTGGGAGATTTTAATGGATGGGTAGGAATAAAGCGAGATGGGTATGATAAGGTTCTTGGTACGTTTGGTGATGAAAGAGTAAATGAGAATGGAAAGAGTGTGTTAGAGATTTGTTTGCAGTGGGATCTTTTTGTGTCGAATACAATGTTTCAACACAAAAAGATCCACACTTATACAAGAGCGGAAGGTGCATCAAGAACAATGATTGATTTAGTGATTGTGGATGAAAGATTGAAGAGTAAAGTTGTAGACACTCGAGTGTACCGCGGTGCTGGTATTGACACAGACCACTTCCTGGTGCTATCTCGAATAAGTGGTCTCTTCAAACGGTGGCGGCACAGGGTAACTGAGCGAAGTAGTGCGTTGGAAAGAGTGAAAGTAGAAAATTTGCAAGATAAAGAGGTAAAAAAGGAGTATATTAAAAGATTGAAAGAGAAATTTAACAACCAAGAGGAGATGTCTGACATTGAAGAAGGATGGAAAGGATTTAAGAAAGGTGTTGTGGATGTCGCGATAGAAGTGTGTGGAGTTTCAAAAAGGATGAAAGGGAAAACACAACGGAGTGCGTGGATGACCAAAGAGGTACAAGAAGTTGTGCAAAAGAAGAAGAAAGCATGGTTGGATTGGTTAGCTATCAAAGCTAACCGAAGAATGTTAAAAGCGACGGATGAAGATGTAGAGAAAGCAAGAAAGGAGTATAAAAGTGTGAAGGATGTAGTTAAAAAGACTGTTGATAAAATGAAAGATAAGAATAAGGATGAATTTGACAGGAGGCTATCGGAAAACTTTCGTTCCAACTTGAAAGTTTTCTGGAAATCCATAAGGACAGCTCGAAGTAAAACCACGTCGTCCGAGTTGAGTAGGATTCGAAGCCAGGATGGTAGTGTAATAAAAGGTGAGGAATGTGTGTTGAAAAGATGGAAGGAATATTTTGAAAGCTTATTTGAGAAAGAAGATCTAGCGCAAGAAATAACTACTGCAGAAGTGAATGAAATTGAGAACGAAAGTGAGATTGAAATGGATGAGATTGTGAAAGCGTTAAAAAGTATGAAATCTGGTAAAGCTGCAGGGTATGATAGAGTGTCGGTCGAAATGCTGAAGGCTGGCGAAGGCGTTGTGGCTAGTCAGCTGTACCTCCTTTTTAACCTTTGTTGGAGAAGCGGTCGAGTGCCAACTGATTGGTGCAAGGCTGTAATAGTGCCATTATATAAAGGAAAAGGGTCACAGCTGGACTGCAAAAATTACCGCGGTATAAGCCTCCTCAGTGTCGTCGGCAAACTGTATGCAAAGGTGTTGATTGAAAGAGTGATGAAAGAAACGGATGAGAAAGTATGGGATGCTCAGGCAGGATTTCGTAAGGGGATGGGATGTACGGATCAGGTCTTTTCCTTGCGCTGCATAGCTGAAAAATTCCTGGCCAAAAACCAGAAAGTCTATTGCGCATTCGTGGATTTGGAAAAGGCCTATGACAGAGTGGTGAGGAATGAATTGTGGTCGGCACTATCCATGCATGGGGTGAGCAGTGTCTTGATACGAGCACTGAAATCCTTATATAAGGATTCCAGTGCTTGTGTCAGGATAAACGGGGCGTACAGTGAACTTTTTAACATCGAGAAAGGTGTTAGACAGGGATGTGTTGCGTCACCGTGGCTGTTCAATCTATTCATGGATAGTTGTTTGGCGGATTTGAAAGAGAGTGAATGTGGTCTGAGAATGAATGGTTTACTCGTCAAATGTCTTCTCTATGCTGATGACCAAGTTATCCTTGCGTCGTCGGCTGAAGGGTTGCAGGAGATGGTAAATATTATGACTGAGGCTTTGAAAAAGAAAGGAATGAAAGTGAATGTAAGTAAGACGAAAGCAATGGTTTTTGAGAAAGAGGAAAATATGACAGAGTGTAAAATTATGATAGAAGAAGAGAGGGTGGAACAAGTGAAAGAGTTTGTGTATTTGGGCTCCATGTTCACATCAGATGGAAAGTGTGAAAGTGACATCGAAAGAAGGGTGAATGCCGGAAACATGGTGAATGGAGCGTTGCACGCTTTTATGAACAGCCAGAAAGTCTCTGATAAGGCTCGTCTGGCTGTGCATAGAGGGGTGTTAGTTCCGACACTTATGTATGGGAGTGAAAGTTGGGTATGGCAGAAAAAGCATGAAAGTAGAATAAATGCAGTACAAATGAGAGCGTTAAGAAGTATGATTGACGTAAAATTGAGTGACAGGATAAGGAATAGCGTGATAAGGGAACGTTGTGGTATAAAAGAAGACGTAGTGACTGGTGTAGAAAAGGGTATGCTTAGATGGTTTGGTCATGTAGAGAGGATGAATGAAAGAAGATTAACGAAAGAGGTGTATATGGCAAGTGTGGATGGGAACGTCGGAAGGGGAAGACCTCGACGAACGTACCTTGATCAAATCGGGGACGTCCTAAAGAAAGGTCAGGTCAAGAGTACCCTAAACCGAAGAGCATGCATGAAGAGATTGATGAATGTGGAGGAGGCGAAAGTAGTATGCCAGGATCGTAGTAAGTGGAAGGAAGTAGTCTCTGCCTACCCCTCCGGGAAAGAGGCGTGATTTATGTATGTATGTATGTATAATTATAGTTGGCCAAAATGTCAATATAATCTGCTGTGACATTATCATTTTTTAGAGTGTTGATATTTAGATCTCCTGCAATGACAATCTTTCTTCTTGGGTATTTACAACTACACTTATAAAGTAATTCTTGAAGTCTATTAAAGAAATCTGTTAGATCATCTTTATTCCTTGTGGGGATACGATAGATACAAATAACTACAGTGTTAGTGGGAGGTATATCTACTGCGCAACATTCAAAGACATCCTTTTTAGCAAGGCTGTCAAAAGTGTTAAGCTTTTTATAGTCAATGCCTTTTTTAATCATGATGCAGGTACCACCTCTTCTTTTTTGCCTACAAAAAGACGATGCTAATATAAAGTCTTTCAGTATGACATTCTTTTCATCACCGATCCTGACAAATGCTTCTGAAAAGCATAAGATATCAGGAATTACTTTAGATTTTAGTTTTGCCAAGGTTATTTCTAAAAGTTCGAGTTTTGATAAAAGCCCCTGAATATTTTGATGAAATACCGTAAACATAGGTGTTTCTTTATGTTTCACGAAAAAAGTATTTATTAGTGATATTTACGTTTTTTTCTTTAATAATGTTATCTTCTTGTGACAAGTTAAGGTGATTTTTTGTTTTATTTTGTAACCCTATAGTTTTGAAATAAAATGGAATTGTTCCTTTTTTGTCAGTATTAGAATTTTCTTTTTCTTTATTTTTGTTATTTGTGTCTGTAGATTGAGGGTCACGTTGTTTGTTTTTTATTTTGTTAAAAAAGTATGGTATCGTTCCTTTTTTGTAAACAGTTTTTTCATAATCTTTTGATAGATTTTTGTCCTGTTTGAAGCATGGTTTAGTAAAGGGCTTAAAGTTTAGGAATTTTTTGGTGTAATAATCAATGTCCAGTATTAAATTTATATCATTACAGACTTGATACCTGTTTGTCCCAAAGTTTACACAGTTTACGAACTTAACATTTGTGCATACTGAAGCAAATTGCTGCAAGATTTCGTTTGCTTTTTTTCGTTAAGATGGTTATGTTTTTGAACCCTTAATAATATTACATTACAAGATAGATTTTTGAGTAGGGCACTCAACTCGATCATCATTTTTAAAGGATTTGTATCATTTGCACCTATCGATATTATGACATAGTCTGTTGGATTAATGTTAAATGCATCACAGGACTTAAGTATTTCGTTGCTTTGTGCAAAAGGTTTTACAAATGAGACTATTTTATATTTTCCATATGGACTATTTAGGCGTGAATTTATAAGTGCTGAAGATAGTCCTATGCACTCTTCACCTCCTAACACAATTAGTTTAGTAGGTTCAGATTTTTTTATTCCTGTTTTTAAACTCATTTTACTTTTTTCAGCTTCAGCTTCTAAAGTTGGATTCCGTGGTGGCGAGCCTAAAGCAGATTTTTCTACTCCATTCGGTGGACCCTTTTCATTTCTATCATCCTCAACATCAATAGTAGGATGACCAGGTGATGAGCCTACCGCAGACTTATGTTGTTCATTTGATGTTGATGAGAAATTCGTAGATATCTCAGTTTGTTGTAATTTTGATCTCAATAGGTCGATCTCTTGGTTTAAGGTCTTTATTTCTGTTTTAGCAGTCTCAAGATTGACTTCTAGAGCTGTGATGAGTTCCTGCAATTTCTCAATTTCGGTGAGGTATATAAGAGAGAATGGTTTTTGTACTTCTTCTTCAGAATTGAAATCATTCGCTATGGTAGTACGCCTGCGATGTTTTTTCTTAGTAGTACTATTTGCTGTCCTTTTTCGTAAATCTCTGATAGGTGTTCCATGTAGTTGGTCAGACGTAGATTGCAAGCATAATTTTTTCAGTGTCGCGACATTTGAAGATAATGTCTTGATTTCTGATTTAAGCGCCATGTTCTCTATGATTGTGTTTTCTAGCTCGTCTTGGGTACTTAGCAGTTCAGCCTTTACTTGCATAAGCTCTTCGTTCAGTTCTATTAATGTTTCGGTCTCATTCAGAATAGTGTCCGTGCTTTTTGATAGAAACTTTGATTGCAATCTGGACATATTTCCCTCAGATTGAGGGGAATAAGACTTTTCTGAAATGTCATCTTTAGTCAACACATGAGAGTCATCAATATCAGAACTTTTGTCATCGTCAGTTGGCAGCAATTCAAATGAGTTCTGCAAAGCAACATTAATGCCCTCCTTCGCTACTGCAGTGTTTTGGTTTTGTGCAGTTTCCGTGTCAATATTTACTGACCCTGGTGCAAGGTTTACAATGTTCAGTTGTGCTGAAGACTCGGCCGTAAGTAGCTGAATATTTACATCTGGATTAAGCGCATCTAGGTTTGGTTTATTTTTATTTTTGTCTTGTGGTACTAATTTAGGAGTGACACGTCCCTGTCCTGTGTTTGTTGCCTTATATAACAGCTTATGGCATGATTTGCAATTCCACACAAGACGGCGATCTCTTTCACTATCGTTACGCATAATTTGATAGCGTTTCTCACTTACATCTGCACAGTTCAAGTCATATGCCTTTTTGCAGGAACAGCATACAAGGTAATTATTCCTTTTAAGTTTACCCTTGCAGTTTTGGCAGGTATTATCAAAAGACGCCATTTGTGCTTTGTAAGTTGGAAAAATAAAATAAAAATAAAAACGTATTTCCACCCGGTATCGAACTCGAGACTTGCGTAGTGAGAGGCAGTCGCTCTAACCGTTCGGCTCTCGTCACTGTGGAGGAAGCAGTGAAATACTGCTACTAGTCTCGAGATCTCAATGCTGTTGAGTGCGCGCCCCTTGGCAAGGTCAACCAGTTGGCCGGTCACTGACCCCAAATATACGCCGACTTACGCTTGACACGCTGCTTAGAGTCGAATATTGAGATAGGTCATGGTCCACGCACAGCCGTTTTGTATTCACTTTTAAATTTATTATGCAAATATCTTTTAAAATAATTATTTAATTTTTACACAGTTTGCACCATCCGGTAGAAAATTTTGAACACTATACAAAAACTATATTTTCACATTCAATACATCGAAATTAATTACTAAAAATATTTATTGATTGTACTAGCGTTTTAACATAGGTGTGCTCACTAGCGAGAGAGAACGACGAACCTGTAACCTGTAGCCGCGGGTGCTCAGCCAAGGGGAGAGGCATGCGTGGGTCATGGGAACTCACCATGTTGTTCAGACCCGCCGAGTACTGCATGTACTGGCCCTGGTGTTGGCACCCGCCCGTAGCATCACGTATCTGTGATGGGTGCCCCTGACCTTGGACCTGTGACCACCTACCCTGTCCCGGCACCTGCTGCCGAGGTGGTGACTGTCTCGCGCGTGGTGAAGGGGGCATCACCTGCTGATGTCCCTGGCCTCGTCCCTGAAACCCTGGTGGAAGAGGACTCCTCCTTGGAGGGGGTGGGGAGCGTTGCTCCCGTCTAGGTAGGGCAGACTCCGTCCGCTGACCCGCGTCAGCTCTGCCTCCGTAATCTCCGCTGCGGTTCATGCATAGGAGCTGATGGTGGGCACCCTGGCAGTACCTGCAGTTGGTGCTTGATGGGCACTCTCGCACCTGATGCGGCCCCATACACCTAAAGCACCAACGCCGTTGCTGCACCACACCACGACGTTTCTGCACCCGCTGTGCAGCGAACTCCTCACACGCAGTCACCTGATGCCCCGCCTCTCTGCAGTAGGCACACCTCGATTCCAAATTAGCGACATTGTATCGCCTGGGTGGCCTACTCTTACCGTCTCGCGCCTGTGCACCCGGCCGTTCCGGGCGGCGAGTGGCCGCAGACTCCGCGTGAGGCGACTCTCCAAATTGGGCATCTACTCGCCTGCACTCGGCCTCGAGGAAGGACTTGAGCTCCTCGAAGGTCGGGAGGTAATCAGATGTCTTACCTCCGGTGACTGTTCAAAACGAGCGGCCATGTCGCTCGGCAGGCGGCGCAACAACGTGTGGACCAGGATATAATCATAGCCTGACACCGGCATCCCCTGTCTCTCAAGAGCGTTCACTGCAACGCAGACAGGGTTGAGGACCTTGGCCCTGAGGTCCGTCCCTCGTGTGATGGTCGGCACGGTGAGCCACTGTTCCAGGAGTTGGTCAATCATGAGACGTTTGTTGCTGTATCTCTCGATCAGCAAACCGCGAGCCGTCTCGTAACTTGCATCATCGACTGGTAGATGCTTTACCAGCTCATGGGGCTCACCTTGCAGCTTGGCCATCAATTGTGCCATTTTATATGCCGGCTGCAAGTCAGTGCGGTTATGAATCACACTGTCAAACAGATCCTGGAATCGGGTCCAATCCGTGTAGTCCCCGTGGAAGACCGGAATCGCCACAGCCGGCAGGGGCACTTGCACCCCCGGTCCCCGCGGACCATGGGGTGGGTCCGGCTCCCCAGCTCTACGCCTGGTGATCACAGCAGCCGCCTGCTGGATCTCCTGCCCCATCTCCATGCACTGGGTCACATTCGTCCGGACCGTAAGTTTGACCTCCTCATCAGGCGTCCCATCAAATAACTCCTCGCATCCAGTGAGGCAATCCAACACCTCCGCGACCCGTTCGTCAATCCGTTGCGCACAAGCGATGAGTGCGTCCTCTCGGTCCCCGCGACCGACCATCGCCTGCTTAGTCGCGAACCAAATTAGGTGCGTTCTAATTTTTGCCTGAAGCTGTGTAATTGTGGGAGCCATGGTACCAACTCAAAGTAACACCGAACCTTACAATAAAAAAAAATAGACAATCGGCCCTGATCCTACCGTTAGGATATCCGCACAGGGTAAACACAACGATAATAACAAGCAATTCACTAATTGATTGGCCCTGATCCTACCGATAGGATATTCTACACAGGGCACACACTACAATCACAATAAATATATTTTTTTTTATGTAGGTAGATTAAAAATCTTATACTAAAATAATCTTAAATCTAGTGGTTTTCTGAACCACGCTCTGCTACCAAAAATTGTCTAATTCCAAGCTAAACTCCCGCAGTGGAAGCGATTTACACAGGTAAATTACTAGTAAAATACCAGGAGTTCAACTGAAGGCAGACAATGGCCGCGTTACGCAGCGCTAAATAGCATACGCTGCACAATATAGCAGCGCATACTATGAATTAAACGTGAACCTAAATCTATTTAACTTAATTAACTAAGTTGAGTGAAATTGGCAAATGATGTGTTCTGACCTTTACATAACTCAAGTCGGTAGTAAATACCGTCTGCCGATCTGGCGTTACGTCACACGTATTAGCACTAGATTATAAGTAAGTACCTCCAAATTATATCACCCCACGAATTCCGCAATTCGTACTAAGGAGTCACAATGATATGGTACAACAAATATGACTAAAGGGAACACACCATTAACACGAATAAACAGTTTTATACTAAACAACCAGGTTTAACACTTACAGTCAACGTGCCGGTCCAAATGCATAAAATACCCAACGGAGAAAGGAAGTTCAGGGAATGGATCAAATAGGAATTCCGTGGGTACTTACAGGGCTGGGTGGAAAAGATATCGACACCCAGCATTCCACTACAGCCTTGGCGCGTTATTCACTTCAAACCACTCACAGCTTCTGTTCGTATTCCACTTTGATATTAGTCATTACGCGTGACCCAACCCGAATTTGGGTCGTACAAACGCGAGCCGATATGGCCACTTGATGCCTATTAAACGCGACGCTCACGTGGAAGACGTCGAGACATCCAACAATCACTAAGCCTGGTATTCTAGTATAACCCAGGAGAACCGCAATAATACGATGCATCAACACGCGCGATCTCAAATTGAATCGTCCATTACACGCGGCATCACAAAACGCGTGGCGGGAAATCCGCACAATACGCGATACCCTCCCGTCCGAACGGTTTTGAGTGACTGAGTGCGGTGCAGAAATCACCGCTTGGCGCCGTCAGGCGGTCTGCGCGCACGTCGCCAGTCTCGCCCTGCGAGTGAGAAAGGGACAACACACGCCCAGAGCGACGCGTGCGATCGAGCACCGCGCCGCATTCATAGACCGTCATTAATACCTAACTTACCCTAGCATAACAACGCTAAATATTAAACAATAGCGAAAAAGCCATTGACGTTTTTAAACATGATAAGACTTAGATATCTCCTATCCTTCTCCATACCTATTGGATGGAAAGTGGCAGCGCTAATCTAAGGTAAGTAAGGAGGAGACCTACACCACCCTACACTCAGTATTAGGTGGCAACGGGTTGAAGAAGAATAAGAAGATGAAGATAATTGTTAAACTGATTTTAGGCCAATACTTACTCTCAGTACAAAAACAGATATAATATATCATAATTGATTAGATTAGAATATTGGATCACGTACGCTACATGCTCTTTTTTAACGTCTCGTCTCTTAGAAGGAAGAAAACCAAAGAAAATCTTATTGATGCACTCCTACTTCTTTCTGTGGTAAATTCTCTATGGTATTTCAGGGCAAGGGAAGATTTCAGAGAGAACCCTAGAAGCAAGTAAAATGAAACCATGAAATACTCATTGCAATCAAAGGCATGCGTAAAAATAAAACAAAAACAAATGCTTAAAGACACGAAATACTATTTATTTAATCACGCATAAGGTACATGTTTAATCTTTACACAGAAAATACGCACCATATTTTTAATAGGTATAGGTATTTTTGGTAGTTCACACGATCACGTTATGACACTATCAATTTCGTCTGGTTGGATTTTTCTTTCTAGCCAAAACAGCAAATGATAGTGTGGTTAACCCCGCTTCTGCCACTCCACACTTGACATGTAACATCATATTGCTTATTTACATGGTTAATGTAACTAATGGTTTTGATAATGATTAAACATGATTATTACTCAGGTGCGAATAATGTGGCATAGTTTGTACCGGCGCGACGTTACTATTGCACTTTCTAAGATGAAAAAGTAGTTATTGTGGAAAAACTGTAATAGTAAGACACCTGCTATTGCGGGTATTTTTTAGATATTGATGTTTTCTATAAAACTGTCGTACATTACTTTGCTCTATTGTCAATAATTTCCATAACGTACGCGATATAAGACATTTATTGGTACATTTTTCACGCGTTGGGTTACATTATCGAAATTTTCACGCGGATCGCTATTTTCTCTCATACAAAATATAGCCTATGTTCATGAGGGATAATGTAGAATTCCAATGGTATTTTTTTTATCGGTTTAGTAGTTTCGGAGCCTATTCAATTCAAACAAACAAACAACAAAATCTTTACTCTTTATTATATTAGTGTAGACAAGCCAAGTCTACTAATTGCGGTGAGATGTGTAAGATAATACGAATGTAAGATAATATTTCGACTTATTATTGTTTTACTTACATGTCAAATCATTTGATTATTTATTAATATATTATTCTTAAAGTGGGTATTTATAATTCGCAGTCAACATTGATATGATAGTTTTGACAGTTGCTATTGGAACTGTTATCGATATTTGTTTGCTTATTGTCTATGATCGTTACTGCCGATAGCAGATACTGTGAAGTAACTGTTATCGAAGTAACTGTTATAGACATTTTAACGTTTTCTATTAATATTGTTCATTGTTAGTATTGTTGTTTCATGAAACAGATCTTTAATTTAATATAATTATATTATTATATAAATGTAAAATAATAATCGGGAGTATAACGATAACGGTTGAACGTTATCGTTATATCTTTGGTATTGTCAATGGTCAAATGTTTTTTTTTCTTCTTTAAGTTCTAATGTAAGTTCAGTTCTGTCCTAATCTTTGTCAAGTAAAGACGTTCGTTTAAAAGTTGGTGTTTTCCTGAAGTTTCCAAGGAGTTTCCCCGAGTTTTCCTACAAATTCAGAAGTGCTGATAGCCGACTAATTAAATATTGGTTGGTATTACCCACGTCTTCTTGGATTATTAGATGCTCATAATAACCGACTGAACATAATTCTATCGGTTTTACCTGACTATTCCTGGAGTTTCTTGGACAAGGTAAGCGTATTTTAAAGTTTATTTTTTCTGGTTATGAAAATAAATTATTTGAGATTACATGTGCTTTTCATCTCGCAATAGTAATGCATTAAAAAACCATGCTTTTTCTTTTCAACTTACTTGCTTAAAATTATCAGCTGCGAAACAGAAAAATTTATAAGGTAATTTAATACAACAAATATTCTATTAATAAGTAACTGACAGTGTAACCTCAACAGTTTATAAGTATACATAATTTTTTTTTTTTATGTGTTCTACAAGCGTTTTTATTTTTTTGTGTGATACGTACTGCTGATGTGTAATTTTAAATTATTTAAAATACTCTATTTACTTCTGCTTTAAATAAAATATTACCACGTGTTTTATAATATTTATATGGTTTAGAAAGTATTTATATAGTAAAGATTATATATATACATATGTAAATATATATATATATATATATATATTATATATATGTAACGATTTTTCTATGCTGTTATTTAGTTCCTGATAGCATTTCTTGATTTTATTTCTTTTGAGCTCGCAATATAATTATTATATAGGATAATTTATATATACATGTTCTTTATAATATATTTGTATCAGGATACAATTTTACCTTATTTTGTCATAAAAAAAACCTATACCTATGCGAAATGAAAATAAAAATGCTAAAAAAATATAATAAAAAAAAAACAACACGCTTAAAGTAATAGCAGTTTTTTTTATAAGTATTTTAATCCACTTTAGCAAAGATGATGCTGTGTTTTATTTCTCTTTTCTAGTGACATGGAGACTAGGCACGAAGTAAGAACGCCTCCCGCTTCTATCATAGCGCGTGAGGACGCACGTGATCGAGAGAATCGCAGTTCCCGTAGCCGTCGTCGTGGAAGCCTGCCACGCAGCAGCATGAGTCCACGTGGTGTCCGTTCTCCTACTCGTGTCAGCCGCCGAATGCTGTCTCCGGTTTTTCGTGTGAGTCGCCGCTCACGTGATCGACATAGTCGTCGTTCTCTAAGCCGGGCCAGTGGTCGAGCGCGCAGTTCAAGGAACAATCGGTCACGTGCTCGAGACAGTGGCCGGGCGCGAAACCGTGAGAGTCGGTGCTCCCGCAGTCAAGATGAAGAGCTGACTCGCCCAGCTAGGAGCCGTCCACCGACTCGAGAACCGGATCGATCACGTAGCCGTGGAAGCCGGCCTCCCAAGCGGCCGCGTAGCAATGGGTCGAAGAGATGCAACAATGGCAGCCCCTCTGAAAAAAAGACTGCGACTCCACGTTCTGCAGATGTCCAGCCTCCAGGTGAGACAAATTCAGGTTCTTTACTTCCATCTGATAATGTCACTCTCTCGCAACTAGTACAAGCTTTAAAAGCCGTTCAATCTAGCAGTAATACGGAGAAAATATCTGATAAAAATACGATACCGGAATTTGACCCTGCCCGCAAACAGCAAACTATCAATATGTGGCTCCATAAAGTTAACGAGTGTGCGGTCATTTATAATTGGAACGAGCGTCAAACTGCCCATTTCGCTTTACCCAAATTGAAAGGACTTGCACAAAAATGGTACGAAGGTTTACCCACTGTTTTGTTCACGTGGGGGCAATGGCAGGAAAAACTTAAGCTTGCTTTTCCTAGTGACGAAAACTATGGGTATCTTCTTTCAACTATGCTAGCAAAACGAGCGAGATTCTGTGATTCGTTAGAAGAATATTTTTTTGATAAAGTTGTTTTACTTAACCGTTGCGGCATTGAAGGTAAGCATGCGGTGGATTGCATAGTCCATGGCATCGATGACCGTAGCATTAGACTGGGGGCTGAGGCTGCCAGATTTAGTTCTCCTGATCAGCTTTTGCCCTACTTAAAGAGTATTAGAAACTCTGTTATTCCATCTGATCGTAAAAGACCTAGAAATATTTTTCCAAAGTCCGAGATAACTCAAAAGGAAGTTGGAAACGAACGAGTTATCAAATGTTTTAACTGCCTTGAGGAAGGTCACTATAAATCTCAATGCCAAAAGCCTCTGGTCAAATGCACTCGGTGCCTGAGATTCGGTCATACAGTGGACAAATGTAATGCACAGCCACCTACCAACAGTGCTAAGCAGACTAAACCGGTAATGTGTATTCAAGGGGTAGAACCTAGGTCGAAGAAATTCTATAAACAAGCAAAGGTAAACGAGGTACCAGTGCAGTGCTTTGTAGACTATGGTAGTGTTGTTTCAATGTTATGTTACACCATCGCAAATGAATTGTCTTTAAAATGGGAAAGTGAAGATAACGATCTTCCAATTTTGAAGGGATTCGGTAAAGGAATGGTTAAGCCTTTAGGGAGATGTACGGTGGTGGTACAAGTTGATGACGCCGTTTGCGACACGGAAATATTCATTGTACCAGATTGCTACATGCAAAGGCCACTTTTAGTTGGACAGTCTTTCACTGAACAACCTCATATTGATGTCGAGAAGGATAGCGAAAAACTTCACTTTACCAACAAAATTGACAATCAAGAGCCTGTTAGTCCCAAAATTAAACTTTATTGTTCCGCTGATACTGTTGTAGATGGCCTCGTACCGGTGGCCATACATACTGAACCAAATTATACGGGGGATATTTATATTGAAGGAAACAGTCGGTTTTCCTTAGGGCGTGAACATTTTCTGATTCAGGGATTATTCTCTTTAGTGGATGGGACAGGATTTATGCTCGTCAAAGGGCTTTCAGAACAACCATTTACAATCAAGAAAAATGCTCTTTTGGTTAGGTGTATTAAGGCTAAACAGGAAGAAGAAGTCAATTCAATTGATATATTACAAGTACGTACGGCTGATTCGTTGAAACCCATCACTGAATGTGACCTGGGTGGAAATACATGTTTGGATAAAGAAACTAGCAACCAACTTTTAGAACTGCTAAACAAATACAGAGACTGTTTTGCATTTAATTTACATGAACTAGGAAAAACTGATCTTGCAGAAATGTCAATTAACTTGAAAGACGATGAACCGGTTGTATACAGACCATATAGGCTACCTCATAGTGAGCGAGATAAAGTGCGTGACATGGTTAAGGAACTAGTAGATTGCGAAATTGTTCGTCCCTCCACTTCGAGCTATGCTAGTCCTATAGTACTCGTGAAAAAGAAAACAGGTGAAACTAGGCTGTGCGTAGACTATAGGGCTCTGAATAGAAAAACTGTAAAGGAGAATTACCCATTACCTCGCATAGACGATCAACTTGACGATCTTGCCGGATATAGTTTTTATACAACCCTGGATCTCGCGTCCGGATATTATCAAATCCCGATACGTGAAGCTGACAGACACAAAACTTCCTTCGTGACCCCTGATGGACAGTTTGAATTTAATAGAATGCCGTTTGGGCTAGTCAATGCGCCTTCTACTTTCATGAGAATGATACATCTCGTCCTAAATAGCAATTTGGATTTAGCCGCAAACAGTGACGTTTCGAATCCACATACGAAAAATATAGCTTCAGCGTACATGGACGATATCATAGTTCCTTCTTCTTCTGTCAGCGAAGGGTTTGCCAAATTAGAGATTGTTCTAAGACTTCTTAAACAAGCTGGACTAACGCTAAAATTATCAAAATGCTGTTTTTTTAGAAGGTCTGTTGATTATTTAGGATTTGAGCTTAGTGCAGAGGGTATTAGACGAGGAGTGCGTAAGATTGAATCGGTTCGTGATTTTCCTGTACCTACAAACCAACACTGTGTAAGGCAGTTCATTGGCCTTTGTAGTTTTTTTCGACGTTTTGTCAAAGGTTTTGCTATGATTGCCAAGCCATTGACCAGTCTACTTAGAAACGATGCAGTATGGATCTGGGAATCTGAACAAGACGCCGCTTTCAAAAAGCTTAAGGAACAATTAACGCAGAAACCTGTACTGGCTCTGTATAATCCGAAGGCAATGACGGAAGTACATACTGATGCGTGTAAGATAGGCGTAGCAGGAATTCTCATGCAGCGGGACAACAACAACATTTTAAAACCGGTAGCATATTTCAGCCGTCAAACCACCCCTGACGAGCAGCATATGACTGCATACGAGCTTGAAACTCTCGCTGTAGTTGCTTCGCTGCAGAGATTTCGCGTTTATTTGATTGGTATAGAGTTTAAACTAATGACTGATTGTAATTCTTTACGGGCGACTTTCCTAAAACGTGATCTTATACCTCGTGTCGCCAGATGGTGGATTACTATGCAAGAATTTAATTTCCATGTTGAATATCGTCCAGGTAAATCTATGTCACATGTGGACGCGTTAAGTCGCAATCCACCATCTAGCGAGATGGAAAATGCAGGCAAAATATGCAATCAAGTTATGAGAATTGACGAACAGGTTGATTCCGACTGGTTAGCTACAGTACAAGCAGCTGACACTGAAGTACAAAGGAAAATTTCAATTTTAACAGATTCAAAACTAGATGACTTTGTTGATATAAAAACAAATTACGTAGTTAAAAACGGAAAATTATACAGAAAGACTGACCAGGGCGAACGTTGGGTAGTACCCAAGGGTGTACGCTGGCAAATCCTTAAACAGTGCCATGACGATATTGGTCATTTTGCCTTCGAGAAGACTTTGAACAAAGTAAAAGAGTCTTACTGGTTTGTCAAAATGAGATCTTTCATTAAAAAGTATGTAAAATCATGTCTCGAATGTTCCTATTCAAAGTCTTCTTCAAGCAAAAAGCCACCGCTACACCCAATTCCTAAAGAAGATACACCATTTGGAAGTTTGCATATAGATCACGTAGGTCCGTTTGTGAAGAGTTCTAAAGGTAACACTCATCTACTGGTCATCATTGATGCGTATACCAAATTTATTGTACTAAAGCCTGTAAGAAGTACGAAAACTTCCATTGTTATCGATGTGATGCGGGAGTATTTTAGCATATTCGGTATACCAAAAAGAATAATCTCGGACAGGGGGTCCTGTTTCACGAGTACAAAGTTTTCGGAATTTTTGGAGAAACTTGGTATACGGCATGTGTTAAATGCTGTAGCGACTCCACGGGCCAATGGTCAAGTGGAGCGCTACAACCGCACGTTATTGGAAGCCTTAACAGCGAAGTGTGTAGGAACGGATGAGCGCAAATGGGATCATCACGTTCCCGATATTCAGTTTGGTCTTAACAATACTTTGAACAAAGGGTTAGGAAAAACGCCAGCTCAGGTTTTGTTTGGTCTTAGTTTGACGGGACCGTCCGAAGGTAGAATCAAAACTCACTTATTTGATGATAGCACGACTACTGATAAAACAGTTGACACAATTAGAGACGAGGTTAATAGGTATATATCAGATTATCAACAGAAACAGAAGGAATATTATGATAAGAAAACTGCTGTACCAATACAGTATCAAGTTGGTGACCTTGTTTGTGTTGAAAGAGAAATCCCTTCAACAGGGCAGAGTAAAAAGTTGATCCCTAAATTTCGTGGTCCGTACAGAGTCACTGCGAGTTTAGGCAACGATAGGTATAAAATCGAAGATACTCCTATTACGAAAAAAAGCAATCGGATGTATTCAGCAGTTATTGCCGTGGATAAAATGAAACCATGGGCGAACTTTGGTCGATCAGATGTTGATTCGTCTTCAAGCAGTGAAGATGAGCAGACTGAGACTTAGATTGAATGGTTATAAAGCTCTGTAAAATACAATAACATTGCGAGATGGTGTCACTTGTCTTATGGTATCAAGGTAGTAGCGACTTGTGCCATAGTATGAGTATAGATGTGGGTTACAAGATAGTAGCGACTAGTGCCCTAAAATTGTGGTTTCAAGGTAGTAGCGACTTGTACCGCAGAAAGTGGTTTCAAGATAGTAGCGACTTGAACCACAAAAAAATATGATATGATTGGTTATATGATCTTGTTTGATTAATGAGTTGTAATGTGTAATTAATAGTATTATGGATGTATACAATTTTTTTTTTTTTAAATATATTTTGTTTTGTTATGAATTCTTAAACACGAGGACGTGTTAATTTTTCGGATGGCCGAATGTAAGATAATACGAATGTAAGATAATATTTCGACTTATTATTGTTTTACTTACATGTCAAATCATTTGATTATTTATTAATATATTATTCTTAAAGTGGGTATTTATAATTCGCAGTCAACATTGATATGATAGTTTTGACAGTTGCTATTGGAACTGTTATCGATATTTGTTTGCTTATTGTCTATGATCGTTACTGCCGATAGCAGATACTGTGAAGTAACTGTTATCGAAGTAACTGTTATAGACATTTTAACGTTTTCTATTAATATTGTTCATTGTTAGTATTGTTGTTTCATGAAACAGATCTTTAATTTAATATAATTATATTATTATATAAATGTAAAATAATAATCGGGAGTATAACGATAACGGTTGAACGTTATCGTTATATCTTTGGTATTGTCAATGGTCAAATGTTTTTTTTTCTTCTTTAAGTTCTAATGTAAGTTCAGTTCTGTCCTAATCTTTGTCAAGTAAAGACGTTCGTTTAAAAGTTGGTGTTTTCCTGAAGTTTCCAAGGAGTTTCCCCGAGTTTTCCTACAGATGAGTTTTTCATAGCTTCAAGTATAATATTGGTAGGTTTCACATTTACTTGTTCTGAGTCAAATGATATTGACCTGCAAGTTGACATAACTCTCTGGATTACTGATATTGACTTATAGGCTGTCAAAGTATATATACTTATAGTCTGTGTGCTGACTTTTGGAACCATAAATGCACGACATTGATTATGCACAACACGATTATGCCCGACAATGTTTTGTACAACATGACTTTGTGTATGTACGACTAGCAATGTGCTGTTCCCGATAACATTGGGAATATTCCCAGTTACGTTCCCGGGCACGATGAATATTCCCCGGAAACATAGAAACATTGACTGGCCAGATGGTGTAGCGGATAGTAACCCTGCCTGCTACGCCGAGGGTCGTGGGTTCGATCCCCACAAGACACAAATATTTGTTAAGTCCACGATTATTTTAGGAGTTTTATAGGTAGTAAAATAATGTAGTGTATAATAAAATAATGTATTGAGGGATGAGGGATTACCAATGCGAAGAATATTATGCTGTAGTCATGTATTTTTGTAGGGTGCATTTTAAAAAGTGAATACTTAAAGGTTTGCTTTAGTTCTTACCTTTATTATATAGTTACCACATTTCCCAAGTAAATAAGGTCAAAAAAAAACTTGGGAGATAGTCCCGGAAACTTAGAAATTTACTGGGAGCATTGCCTTGGTAATATTCCCAGTAAATTACTAAAGTAGGAACGGCACACTGCTATGTACGACACAGTCATTGGATCGTCTTCAGTAACTGGCCCGGACAAATAATGTACAGGGATGTTATTCGAATTAAAATAATTTGACGTCGACGAGTGAATGA
This sequence comes from Tuta absoluta, assembly GCA_027580185.1. Lineage (NCBI taxonomy): Eukaryota > Metazoa > Arthropoda > Insecta > Lepidoptera > Gelechiidae > Tuta > Tuta absoluta. Next base: position 55,951 of record JAQAHW010000047.1, read on the forward strand.
ACTCATGTACTAGTGTTGGCTATAAACGACTTCTCAATCAATTATTCTAATATGACATATAAGTCCGCGGAGGGGGGGACGGTGGAACGAAGCCCCCCGTTTTATTTATTTTTATATTCAAATCCGACACAGTAGGTTAGAGTTGTGACCCCTTGGAGCGAACGAAGTGAGCGAGTTGTTAAAAAAAATATCAACAAAATATAAGAAAAAAAGTGTGTGTGAGAAAAAAACTGTAGTAGTGATGTAACTTAATCGAGTGTGTAAAACAATCGATTAAGTTACATCACTACTACAGATTTTCAATATGGTCATGTGATGTCTTCGATGATCGTGTCTTGCATGCGCAGGGTGTACGAATACATTGTTGGTACAGGGGTGTTTTGGCGACATTGTTTTGATTCCATTGCCATTGTCGTGCATGCTTGGGTTGTACATAACTCTGACGTTCACGATTATGCTGTGCAACTGTCGTACATTATATGGACTCTGACTGTTTACTGTTTATGTTTACAATTCATTGTTTAATTTTACATTCATTTAAATCCTACGTTTTATTCATTTTTAGAATAATTTGTGTCATCGCGGCAAATATTAGGCAGGTGTTTTATGAAGCCGGTGTTTGTGTTATATCCTATCTGTAGTAACAAAATTATACCGTGACTTACCTACTTGTTTTATTTATTTTAAAGAATAAATTATTCTATCTATCAGTAACGGATATGTAACTCGACCGTAATACAAGTAAAATACATACTTGGTATAATTTATTTAAAAAGAGATACATGCATAATAATCAGATATTCATCGGGTATTTCGTTGACTAAGTGTACCAAAATTTAAGCACATTTCGTACCTATTACATAGACAGTGAGAATTTAGACGACAAAACGGGTAAAAGGTGTTAATTTCATGTCGTCAAATTGTCGTCAGCTGCTTGTTTTAGTGTTTCATTGGTCCACCGACAAAAGAATCGCTCTTTTTAAAGAAGAAGATCGACCTCAATATGAAATGATGGTCGCAGTCTTCCCTGCAGGACCATCCACAAATTCCACAACCAGATATGAGTTTGATAAGCTGTCTGTTCTTTATTATCCTCTGAACTTCGACTACGATTCTTGCTGAGATTCTGCTTGGCAAAAGTTCCATTAAATAAATTTAGAGGTTGGTTTTTCAATTTCTGATCATCTCGGTATGAGTATACTTGTATACTCGGTATCTTCAGATCTGGATGTTAAAGCACCGAAACACCGTATTTAAGTATCACTTTCAGAATTATATCAATAAAAATGCATAATTATTATGAATTCATAAACAAATTTGACACAATAGGTAACTATGCAGTGTAAATAGAAATAATAAGAGTTTTAGAGTTCCGTAGTTAACTACTTGCAGGCCGACAAAAAACGCTCACAATTTACCTACTCGCTATGCTGGTCTAGTCCAGTGGCGTATACAGATTCTGATCAGTGGGGGTCACAACACATATCATAGCAAGACTAGCGTCGGGCGAAAGAAGATATACATCACTAAAAAAGCAACTAGACACATCACATAAAAAAACAAGGGATGCGCTACACTGCGCTACATTAACACTACACGCATTGCAAACAAAGTTAGCTCTACATTTTTTTTTTTTTTTTTTTTAATGATGGGTTTGCTCTTGACTCTAGTCTAGGTCATAGGACAGAGACAGAGTCTAAGATGGAGCGTTTAAAAAGTTGCTTGCGAAGCGAGCTTGAAAATTCAAAAGGCTAGAGAGTTCCGCCCTACAGCAACAATAAACATATTGCGAGCAAAGCAAGCTCAACATTTTACGTAAAAAAAACAAAGTGAGGACCTGCACCACACTCCACGAATATAACCTATAATATAGAGCGAAGCAAGCTCAAAATTTCATATTAAAAAGGCAACAGAGGAGCCTGTCGTCTTTTTACTTTGCGCCACAGCAACACTACACATATTGCGAGTGAAGCAAGATCGACATTTCACGTAAAGAAGCAAGAGAGGTGACATACTGCGTTACGCTACCACTGAAAGTATTGCGAGGGAAGCGATCTCGACGTGGTAAAAAAAGCAATAGTATAAAACTCCGCTCTTTTAGCACTGCATGCATTGCGAGCAAAGCGAGCTTGAAATTTCACACAAAAAAAAACCAAAGGAAGGCTACACACTGCGTGCGTTATGCCTTCACTCCACGTTGATATTGCGAGCGAAGCGACCTCGAAATCTCACGTAAAAATTGGTGGTAAAAATCATCTGATGGAAGATGTAATGATGTGGAGGAAATCAGCTGTAGTAGTAGTTATAGTAGTAATTCTTACTTTGTGGGGGTCCTGCCAAAAAATATCCTTCCAAAAAATATCCTTCCAATTTTTGGGAGGACTAAATTTTTTTGTACTTTGAAAACTTTTCATTACAAAAATTTGTTCAGTTTTACGTCTAGAAAACGCTTTGAAAGTTTGCATTAATTTCTCTGACACACTGTACACACGGTGGCCTGTAAAGTGACTTCCAAAGACGAAATTCAAATGCCTTATACTGATGGGTATCCGAATCACTAGCATGTATGTCCGCAAATTATTGTAGTTTCCGAGTTATTCAATATTTCTGTTCTTTAATTCCGTAAAAGGGCTTTTTAAAAAGTTGTTTTTTTAGTATTTTTGTTTCTCGCGTACAAAAAATGGGCATGTTTCTGTAAAAAGTCATGTTTTTCTCATACAACTCAAAAAAAGTTGAATAACTCAAAAATTACCATAAGTCGCACAACATACATGGGGGTGATTCAGATAGCCCTCAGTATAACGAATACAAATTTTGTCTTTGGTCTTCACTATTCGAGTCACCCTGTTTAGACAATAAATACTCTACTTACCTAAGCAAGCGACACAGGCCAGCAAAGCCAAAAAAATTGTAATATAGAGGTTACAATAAAATATGGTTATATTCGCTACAAATGTAGAATTATCTCATGTGCACCATTTGGGAGGCTTTCACGGACCTACGGTTTTGCATAACTTTTTCATAATTATAAGATCCGACATATTTGATTACAAAAACCCTAGATTTAGGTATGACCGACCCGCTCTTAGCAGGTGTCAATGCCATGTAACAACAAGTATTGAAGTTTATCAGGTATCCCATCCCTTTTTAATCAAATAAAATTTATCAGATAGCTGTGACGTCATATGTATAGAAATGTAGAGAAAAGTCGGAGAATGTAGGAAAATGTCGGCGGTCGACATGCCGGCATCGCTCCCACACTGGATGTATGGAACAGTCGCCGACTGTAGGAAACAGTCGCCGACTTAGGTTCGGGAGCACCTTTATATAGTGAATAAATCTTTTAAAAGCTAGAGCGTCGCCATCGAAATCTTCAGGTGATATGTCACTGTCACATATATTCGCCTGCTCTTTAATTAAAACATACTCTCTTCTAGTTTTTATTTCTTTCAAGTTAGGCAAATAATCCAGTATTTTTTCTCTGAATCTTGTTGAATGTGGCAATATCAAATTTTCTAAAGGTTTATTCAAATGTGAGGATAATGAGTATATTTTCAAAGTTCCACACCTAATTCAAATCTATCAACAGAGGCTGTCCGAGCATTTGAATAAACCTTTAGAAAATTTGATATTGCCACATTCAACAAGATTCAGAGAAAAAAATACTGGATTATTTGCCTAACTTGAAAGAAATAAAAACTAGAAGAGAGTATGTTTTAATTAAAGAGCAGGCGAATATATGCAGTGACATATCACCTGAAGATTTCGATGGCGACGCTCTAGCTTTTAAAAGATTTATTCATATAAAAGTGGCGCCATCTCTGTTCCCAATGGAGTAAACTTTGGCTGCTGCGACTGAAATTGCTTGTTTTGGTCCCTACTATAACTGTACAAAGCGGTTTGCTTTGTCGCGAAAATGCAGTTTTTTTTTCATAATGCCTAGTACTATTTTTTCGATTATTGCCGCTTTCGGCAAGGGCTGCCACAGTTTTCTTACAGATTTTATTCAATGGTGTACCTATGGGTACCTAAACATACAGGGAGTAACAGAAAGGGTATATCAAGCCGAAAGGTGCTCATGAAACTGAACAACTTTCCCCATTTCCCCACTTTGATCTCCTTTCGGCTTGATATACCCTTTCTGTTACTCCCTGTATTTACATTACTTATACTACCTACGTAGCACAATTATTATGAAATGGGGAGAGACGAGTAGGTAGATATCTGCTCTGGGGCTGTTGAGATCTTTTTAGCTGGCATGGTGACCCTGGTGATCCTGGCCGGCAGTGGCGGACTGAGTTACACAGACGTGACACACAGACATGACAAATCGACAAATTGACCTTTTTTTCTATGAATTTGGTTCCGCAGGTCTAATAATCGTAATAGGTTGATGTACTGAAAAGTACTTAGTAATATTTAGGTATATTAAACAAAACATACATGAAAAATGAGGTGCCGTGTGATGCCGGCTTAGAATAGCATCACCCTATTTCTTTCCCGTGGGAGTCATAAAAGGCAACTATGGGACTTGATTGCGGGTGTGTATTGCAATTTTCGGCAATGGGCTGGCAACCTGTCACTTTGGCGATACACAATTTTCCGAATGACCCTCAAATTTTTGTCAGATGTGGCGTAAATATATCCGTTTTTGCAGCCGTTTACGCTCTGCCTGCCCCGCAAGGGATAATAGACGTGATATGTGTATGTATGTAGAGGTACATCAAAAATGAATAGTTGTTTTTAGCCTTTATTCAAGTACAAACTCAAATCACATTATAAAAAAATATACTGATAGAGTTGGTAGCGAGCTCTGTATACCTTATGCGTCGGAGGCGTTAGTGGCTTGGTTAGCACTTTGCCCAAGCAGCGACCGCCCGGAAGACCCTACTCGGCAAAGGCAATGGGATGACATTTTGTGCAAGAGGCTTCTCTATGGACTGATTGGGGAGGCTGTAGGTGCGAACGAAGCGCGACTGCGCGCGGCCTCGCAGCCAGAATCGGGAGCGTGGCTCCAGGCCCTACCTTCACCGCACATAGGCACCTTGTTGGACAATGACTCGCTTAGAGTGGCGGCGGCATTGAGGCTGGGTTGCGCCGTCTGCGAACCACACGTATGCGTCTGTGGGAGCTTGGTGGATTCTACCGGCCACCACGGCCTGGCCTGTGTCCGCAGTGCGGGGAGAATTTCGCGCCATCATGCTCTCAATGAGATCATTCGCAGAGCCATAGCACAGTATAATTAATAGTACTAGCGTACAGTATGGTCACTCCCTGCCTCCCCCTACAAGCGCCGCCCACCCGCGCTCGGAGGACGCTCAGACACCGGCTAAGCAAGGAAGCGACGACGAAGGTCATTTCATACTGCCGCACATTGCATTCCCGATTCGCGAACGCAAAATGGCGGCAACCCTTACATGTTGTCTCACACACACAAGCATGGTCCGCGTTCACCTACGCGAGCTTAGACTGTGTGCGTAGCAACGCATTTGATTCATACATTTGAGCGCCAGTGTCCGAGGTGTGGCCATAGTGTCTACAGGGGTGCCATGTGTTTTGGAGCCGCCTGGACTCTGTCGTACTGACGGTAAACGTCCGGACGGATTGACGTTGATCCCGTGGCAGAAAGGCAGGTGCCTCTTATGGGATGCCACGTGCGTAAGCACCTTTGCAATTTCACACATAAGAGGCACACAAAAATCTGCTAGTTCTGCCGCTGAAACGGCTGCCGGTTTGAAGCATACTAAATATGCTAATTTCGAATCGGCATATGACTTCCTGCCGTTTGCCGTCGAGACGTCCGGCACGTGGGGCTCGGAGGCTAAGGCTTTTGTCCGTGAAGTATCCCAACGGTTGAGGCGAAGTGGTGGCGACCCGCGGGCTGGCAGTTTTCTGGCCCAACATATAGCTCTCGCCATCCAGCGCGGAAATGCCGCAAGCATTTTGGGCACTTTCGGAAGGGACGCGTTGCAGGGAGGTCTGTTTGACTGAGAGAGGGTTGTTGTGACAATTGACATGTAAATTTAGTTTTAGTTAGTTTCTAGTTTTAATTTGACATGTGATTTTATATAAATATTATCACTTATATTTTAATAAAAGTTACAATATTAAAAACTGATAGAGTTATAAATATAAATCTTGCTTGTTCTTTTGTGTCGCAGCCAGAATCGGGAGCGTGGCTCCAGGCCCTACCTTCACCGCACATAGGCACCTTGTTGGACAATGACTCGCTTAGAGTGGCGGCGGCATTGAGGCTGGGTTGCGCCGTCTGCGAACCACACGTATGCGTCTGTGGGAGCTTGGTGGATTCTACCGGCCACCACGGCCTGGCCTGTGTCCGCAGTGCGGGGAGAATTTCGCGCCATCATGCTCTCAATGAGATCATTCGCAGAGCCATAGCACAGTATAATTAATAGTACTAGCGTACAGTATGGTCACTCCCTGCCTCCCCCTACAAGCGCCGCCCACCCGCGCTCGGAGGACGCTCAGACACCGGCTAAGCAAGGAAGCGACGACGAAGGTCATTTCATACTGCCGCACATTGCATTCCCGATTCGCGAACGCAAAATGGCGGCAACCCTTACATGTTGTCTCACACACACAAGCATGGTCCGCGTTCACCTACGCGAGCTTAGACTGTGTGCGTAGCAACGCATTTGATTCATACATTTGAGCGCCAGTGTCCGAGGTGTGGCCATAGTGTCTACAGGGGTGCCATGTGTTTTGGAGCCGCCTGGACTCTGTCGTACTGACGGTAAACGTCCGGACGGATTGACGTTGATCCCGTGGCAGAAAGGCAGGTGCCTCTTATGGGATGCCACGTGCGTAAGCACCTTTGCAATTTCACACATAAGAGGCACACAAAAATCTGCTAGTTCTGCCGCTGAAACGGCTGCCGGTTTGAAGCATACTACATACATACATACATAAATCACGCCTCTTTCCCGGAGGGGTAGGCAGAGACTACTTCCTTCCACTTACTACGATCCTGGCATACTACTTTCGCCTCCTCCACATTCATCAATCTCTTCATGCATGCTCTTCGGTTTAGGGTACTCTTGACCTGACCTTTCTTTAGGACGTCCCCGATTTGATCAAGGTACGTTCGTCGAGGTCTTCCCCTTCCGACGTTCCCATCCACACTTGCCATATACACCTCTTTCGTTAATCTTCTTTCATTCATCCTCTCTACATGACCAAACCATCTAAGCATACCCTTTTCTACACCAGTCACTACGTCTTCTTTTATACCACAACGTTCCCTTATCACGCTATTCCTTATCCTGTCACTCAATTTTACGTCAATCATACTTCTTAACGCTCTCATTTGTACTGCATTTATTCTACTTTCATGCTTTTTCTGCCATACCCAACTTTCACTCCCATACATAAGTGTCGGAACTAACACCCCTCTATGCACAGCACTATGCACAGCACTATTGAAGCATACTAAATATGCTAATTTCGAATCGGCATATGACTTCCTGCCGTTTGCCGTCGAGACGTCCGGCACGTGGGGCTCGGAGGCTAAGGCTTTTGTCCGTGAAGTATCCCAACGGTTGAGGCGAAGTGGTGGCGACCCGCGGGCTGGCAGTTTTCTGGCCCAACATATAGCTCTCGCCATCCAGCGCGGAAATGCCGCAAGCATTTTGGGCACTTTCGGAAGGGACGCGTTGCAGGGAGGTCTGTTTGACTGAGAGAGGGTTGTTGTGACAATTGACATGTAAATTTAGTTTTAGTTAGTTTCTAGTTTTAATTTGACATGTGATTTTATATAAATATTATCACTTATATTTTAATAAAAGTTACAATATTAAAAACTGATAGAGTTATAAATATAAATCTTGCTTGTTCTTTTGTGAAAACAAGTTTTTATTTAAGTTGGTACAAAATATTATAGGAACATTGTACAAATCACATCGTATACTAATAAACCTATTTATTACCTATTTGGCTATTTATATTTGCGTGAAGCCATTTTGCACGTCCGCGCCAAACGCGGTTGACACTCGACTACAAGTGTGTTTGGATTGGTTTGGATTTCCTTGTAACGGCGGCGTGTCAAATTGTGCGAGAGTTTCTGACATTTGCTTGAAGTGAGCTCTCTGTATTCGGCGCGCAGCCGCCAATACTTACTTTGTGTTTCTACCGACTACCGCGGCTCACCAGCCTTTGGTGAATTTTTTTGAAGTATGTTCCTAATAACGCGTGGCATTTTGTGAAATCTCAAAAACTGTATACCCAACACATTGAAGTTTGTGTGAAAATTTAGTACACTATTTAAATATAAAATAAAATAACTGCTGATAGCTGTCTGTCTAGGTCCCATACTACAATCTTTGCTTATTTTAGGTCTAGATGACGCTGTGTCATTCATCTGGGAATATTATTTATTAATTTATTAACTTACTTTATACCAACTTATTTAGTTAAAAAACTAACGATTAAAGACGTATCTAATGAAAATCAGGAACCGGAGTTTTCTAGGATCTTTGTACCTATAAAACGAAGCGTACAAACACTGAATAAAAATAATTCTGAAAAACGAACTAATTATGCAATGAAAAATTGAACGAAAGGAAACAGGCGGAAGCAATGAAAAAAATATTTAACTTGTGAGTTCATTCGGAACAACGAGAAAATAATGGTTCAAATTGTTTGAAAGAGTAAAATGAAATTCATGCATTAATTTTCAGAAGATGTAGGAATTTTAAGTTCTTTCAGTAGAACTTAAAGTTTCCAATTATTGGGATAAATTTACTTAAGCTGGTTATTCTTGTTAACAATACAAAGAACTAGTTTAGCCCTAAAATTTTATGGGTCTTTTTTTTATTAAGGATGGGTTTGCTCTTGACTCTAGTCTAGGTCATGCGACAGAGACAGAGTCTAAGCGAGCTCACCCAGAAGAAGCCTGTTCACTCTTACTTTGAAGTGATTAGGGTTGTATGCGTTTGGAAAAACAAACTTTTGGGAAGTGGCAAAGTGGTTAAATGTCCTAGTGCCAACACTAGCTTTTAATTGGCGACCCTGATATTCGGCTATCTATATCACTCCGCACAAAATGGCAAATTTAACATCATTTCTCCTAAATAAGGACAAAAAGTTTTAAAGTTGAATCTATCAACAGATTCTTCAAAACGTGTTGTCAATTGTCCGTCGCTGCGTATTTTTAACGCACCGTAATCGTTTAATAGACGCATCGTAGCCGACATAGGTTAAATTCACTATTTATCAGTCCTTTCAACACATATTTATTCTTGTGTATTTTACCAATCGCAAAGTTTTCCAATCGGCAAAGAGTTTTCACATAAAGGGGGAATAGCCTATCTTTATCGAAAGTGGTTGGAACTTTCTGCGATAATATCTTTATTGGGTGTCGACTGTCGTCTGCTTCGATATCGGATTAAACGATTTTGTTGGGCGAATTAATCGCATGTTTAGCTTTGCCGGATTTGTGGTCAACGACGGACTGACGAACGTGTTTTTGATGCATCCGTTTGTCAGACAGAAGGAAATATTGCGTTCTCGTACAAACAACGGATTCGAACAAGGTGTCTAATCGCATCCGACAGTGAGTTGTAGCACAGTATAATTAATAGTACTAGCGTACAGTATGGTCATTCCCTGCCTCCCCCTACAATTGCCGCCCGGCCGCGCTCGGAGGACGCTCAGACACCGGCTAGCAAGGACGCGACGACGAAGGTCATTTCATACTGCCGCACATTGCATTCCCGATTCGCGAACGCACCACGAACAAATTAAGGTAAAATGGCGGCAACCCTGACATGTTGTCTCACACACACAAGCATGATCCGCGTTCACCTACGCGAGCTTTGACTGTGTGCGTAGCAACGCGTTTGTTTCATACATTTGAGCGCCAGTGTCCGAGGTGTGGTTGTAGTTTGGATTCGCCTGAAACAAAAGTCTAGGTATTTAATTGTAAAACTATTGAGTGTAAACCACCTTGTATCTACTAGTGAGTATAGGTAGGTAAGTATCAGCTCTATAGTATGAACAACCAGTTTAAAATAAATCCCTTGCATGGGTACAATTAAGGAAAACCATTCTCTGAAATTACTTTTAAAGCGCTTTCACTTTCCGACAAATTCGTTTAGAAAAGGATAGGAGATATCTTAGTTCTGTCATGTTTTAAAATTTGATGCAAAATGTGCGTTATCTGTCAAAATAAGGCGATGATTATAACAATTGCGACTAAATTGTCTTGAAATGACATAAACACATTGCCATTTTTAAACATAACAGGACTAAGGTATATCCTATACCTTTCTCGGAAAGTCACAACGCAAAGGAGAATGGGCAAAAATGTATGGAATGTGGTACCCACTCCAATGGACGTAATTTATGTGTCACTGGAAAGGTACAAATACGTAGAATGATAACAACCAGGGCGCCAGTCTCTATTTTTTGTCCCAACAGTTTTTTTTTTATTTGTTTTTTTTATGTCTAAGTTGTGTTTGGTTTGTGTTATTTGTTAAAATATATGCATATAAGGTGTTTTTCAATCTATAATATACTTTTTTAGGTCAGGTTTTTTGCTGTTTTTTGTAAAACAATATTACTTTTAAAGAAAATAAAGCAAGTGATAAAGCAAATCATTTATTTGCATGCAAAGATGGTACAAAATATAAATGATCATATAATTACATACATATCTTGTAATTTTTTCAGTATATAACACAAAATATACACAAAAACTACAAGTAACTGATTTAAAACGAATATTAGTGCTTTACGTAAAAAAATAGTATTAAGTATATTTTTTCTTGTTTGACATTAATGCTCTTCTCGTTTTCATCAAACAGCACTAAAACAAAGACGCAAAACCGTAATCGCACAGTAATACACACAAACCATTGCCTGCGATGGATTTGGTTACTAAAAATGTTGTTCTCTGTGAATTCATGAGGATATATGGCAAAACTACAGTAGTTGCATTATGTTAAGACATATAAGAATACGACTGTCTTTTCATCATACTGTAAATGTCCCCTGACCTGCTAAAGATGACTTATTTCATATAATATAATGTTGCTTTATAGAATTAAAATCGGATAACTTCTCATGAATAATGATATATTGTTAAAACAAAAAAGAAAAGAAAAAACTAAAAAAAAAGTAAATGCGTTTTTATAAAATCTGCATTGTGTTTATCATAATATCACGAAAGGGACTAGGATTTGGGACAAGTCATCATAGTAAATATTATTGGTCATAATAATAAGACATATAAGAATACGACTGTCTTTTCATCATACTGTAAATGTCCCCTGACCTGCTCTCTCTCTCTCTCTCTTTTCGTGTGGGACACCGAATCATCCAACGACCCGATGATGACTTATTTCATATAATATAATGTTGCTTTATAGAATTAAAATCGGATAACTTCTCGTGAATAATGATAATATTGTTAAAACGAAAAAGAAAAGAAAAAACTAAAAAAAAAACCAGTTTTTATAAAATCTGCATTGTGTTTATCATAATATCACGAAAGGGACTAGGATTTGGGACAAGTCGTCATAGTAAATATTATTGGTCATAATAATAACTATTAATCGCCACCACAATTATTGCTATTGGAAGGGGTACCAAATCGCCCATTCTCCTTTAAGGTAAGTGAAGAGAATTGTTATACTGAATTGAGACCATTATCGGCAGTAACAGCAATTGTTGTTTTTCTGGAGGATTAAAAAAAAGGCCGTGTGATGCCGGCTAAGAATAGCATCACCCCATTTATTTCCCGTGGGTGTCGTAAAAGCGACGAACGGACTCGAGGGTGTATATTGCAATTTTAGCCGATGGACTGACAACCTGTAACTATGGCGATACACAATTTTCCGAATGACCGTCAAATGTTTGTCAGACGTGGCGTGAATGTCCGTTTTTTGCGGCCGTTTACGCTCTGTCTACACCGAAAGGGATAAAGGCGTGATATATGTATGTATAAACAAAAAAGAGAAAAAAGTCTAGGACCGGTGTACCGTAACCGTTAACTTAAACCCCGGGCACACAATTTTCGGCTTTAGTTCAGTCGATAGTAAAATAATAAATATACCTACTGGATAATTCACACAGCGCCATCTAACCCCAAACTAAGCAAAGCTTGTACTATGGGAGCTAGATATCTGATATTAATACTTATATACTTTTTTTTGTAAATAAATACATATTATACATAGAAACACCCAGACTAAACACAAATATATGAAAATGATTTAACAAATATTTGTGTCTTGTGGGGATCGAACCCACGACCCTCGGCGTAGCAGGCAGGGGTACTATCCGCTACGCCATCGGCTCAGTCATTTTTTTTTGTTGCCTGAACAGACATTTTAAATTGGCTTAATGTTCACCATATCAATGTTCATTTTGTTACTACTTTGGTTCACTGCAGGCAAATAGCCATTCGGTATTGTGACCCGATTCTGTCCATTTCTGCGCAGCCAAACTCATGTAACAGGGATTACTCAATTCCAACTTTACGAGCCAGTTTTCCATTTAGAATAGTCAAATGGGATGACATTTGTCAAACACCTAACTTCAATCATTACAAAGCCGGTATTTATTTACCGTGTGTTGCCGGCTTAGAATAGCATCACCCCCTTTCTTGCCCGTGGGAGTCGTAAGAGGCGACTAAGGGACTCGAGGGTGTGTATTGCAATTTTAGGCGATTGGCTGACAACCTGTCACTATAGTGAAACACAATTATCTGAATGACCCTCAAATATTTGTCAGACGTGGCGTAAGTGAAAGTTTTTTCGGCCGTTTACGCTCAGCCTACCCCGCAAGGGTAGGCGTGATATAGCCAGTATTAAATAGCTGCGCTAAAGTTTCAAAGAAATAACGATACTTACGAAAACAATGCAAAAAACATTTAATATCAATTCAATTCAATTTATTCAACAAATTACCAACCAACATAATGCATGTATGTATAAAGTATATCTAATCAAAATTTAAACATTACAATTCACATTAACAGGTCCATGGGCACATTTCAATAGCATCGGTATAATACAATATCACACCTTTATTCCTTGGGGGTTCATCATCATTGGCCTCACACGTCTGTGACAGACGATTTAAACAGTGTCTGAGGCAGACACTGCGTTGCCTGGGACGCAATTATGGAAAACGCAGGGCTGCCCAGGACCTGCGCCACCCTCTTGGCCTTCCATGCTGGATCCGCAGGAACGACTAGTCGATACGTGCGGAGCCAGGTTGGCTGCAGGAGTCTGCCGCGCGGTAGATCTCTTTCACACGCGCCCCCAGGAGACAACGTTCCGTGTTTAATTGTGGAGTTGGCCTCTCCAGGACCGTTGTTTTGGGTCTGATTTATCCCTCGGTCGCTTCTTACGACCCCCACGGGAAGAGATGGGGTGGTGCTATTCTACTCTGCCGGCACCACACGGTTTTGGCATTGGGGGTTAGGCATAGCGTAAAAGGCCGTAGAACGCGGTCGCCATCGTCACGTCTGACCCTCAAATATTTAATTGAGGGCCGATAAAGAAAAATCGTGTATCAATATAGTGACAAGTTCACAGTCTGTCACCTAAAATTGTAATACAAAAAACCCTCGAGTCTCTTCTTACATAAGCTTCTTACGACATTAGCGGGAAATAAATGGGGTAGCGCTATTCTAAACCGGCATTACACGGTCGGTTTAATTTAGTACAAAGTAATAAACACTTTTTATTGAAATAGATCAATACGCCTCCCTTTACAAACAATTTAACTTTTGTTTTATTATTCGTAACTTGATTGATTTTACCAAAATGATTAAATTCCGTTCGAACAATTCGGTAATTTGTTTTCAATTTGTGAATTCCTGCAGGCCAGTGTTACAAAGTGATAAATGTTTAGGAAGTTTCATGAACTGCCCAATCACGCTGAAAAATCTTTATAGGGTCAGAGTAGAATGCGTAAGCGCTACAGTCGCGGAATTTCCGATTATGCAAATACTAGCGGACCGTCCAGCGGTTTCATCCATTGCGTTTGACGGCCGATGTGGCGCAGTGGTAGTGCGACTGCCTGCTACGCAAAGGTTCCGGGTTCGATTCTCGGTGGGATACTCACAAAGTTGATATTTATCACATTGTGAATTTGTTCCCGGTCTGGTTAGGACCGAAAAGAAATGGTTCCGTGCTTCGGAGGGCACGTTAAGCCGTCGGTTCCGGTTGCTGTCTATGATTACCTAGACGGCGGTCGTTACACAACCATGTCAAAGGCCTACTAGTGGTAGTAGGCGGTTGAAAAACTCTGACACCAGGGTTCATCGGGTCGTTGCACGACTCGGTGTCCCACACGAAAAGAAAAGAAAGATCCGTTGCTAACCGTTTACCCGCGGACCTTGATGAATTATACATAAAAACTTTTCTCTTATTATCTACATCTACACTAATATTATAAAGAGCAAAGATTTGATAGTTTGTTTGTTTGAATTGAATAGGCTCCGAAATTGCTGGACCGATTTAAAAAACTCTTTTACGATTAGAATCCTACATTATCCCTGATGAACATAGGCTATATCAAAGTATCTTATTCCCGCGGAAATACTGTTACCAGCGGGTGAAACCGAAAGAAAACCGCATCAAAATCCGTTGCGATCTTTTAAAGATCTAAGCATACGTAGGGACATAGGGACCCAGGAAGTCCTACACATATCACGCCATTATCCCTAGCGGGGTATGCAGAGCGTAAACGGCTGTTAAAAATACGGCCGCTATCGCCATGTCTGACCAATATTTGAGGGCCGTTTCACAGAAATGGCTTAGATTGCCGTGTGATGCCGGCTTAGAATAGCATCACCCCATATTTTTCCCGTGGGTGTCGTAAGAGGCGACTAAGGGACTCGAGGGTGTGTATTGCAATTTTAGGCGATGGGCTGACAACCTGTCACTATAGCGATACACAATATTCCGAATAACCCTCAAACATTTGTCAGACGTGGTGTAAATGGCCGTTTTTTGCGGCTGTTTAAGCTCTGCCTACCCCGCAAGGGATTATGTGTATGTATGTATGTATGTTTCACAGAAAAATCATCAATTTTTATGTTGTTCTACTGGAATTTTTTTTTTTTAAATGCTTGGGTAAATAAGTTTGGGCTGAAGTAAATCAACTTTTAAAGTACCAAGGGACTTTAGTTGTCTTAAGAAAATTAAAAAACATTTATATATTTTTTTCTACCAAATATTCATCATAACCTCTGAGATGTCAATTGGTAAACCCCCCCCACCCCGATCGGCACCGTCTGGGTGTGATATTATTTACAATTAATGTGTTTTTTTATGTTAATGGAATAACGCATATTTCCAATTAAAATCTTCATCTGATTGAACTATTTTACATGCCACCATATTTATGTTTTTTAAGGCTGTAAGGTCCCCAAATAAAATAAAATATTAATTACACATATACATATCACGCTTATAATCCCTTGCAGGGTAGGCAGAGCATAAACGGCCGCAAAAAACGGACATTTACGCCTCGTCTGACAAATATTTGAGGGTCATTCAGAAAATTGTGTATCGCCATAGTGGCAGCTTGTCAGCCCATCGCCTAAAATTGCAAAACACACCCTCAAGTCCCTAAGTCAACTCTTACGACACCCACGGGAAAGAAATAGGATGATGCAATTCTAAGCTGGCATCACACGGCGCAAAAATATAAAAAATATTTATTGATATTACTTAATTAATGAATAAGTGCAAGTTTTGAGATAAGATAAGATAAGATAATCGTTTATTTGCTAGAATACAGTCAATCAGGTCTTAACAATTTAAATAAGTACAATGTATTCAGCCTGCTCGCAGGCATGCAAATATGACTCTAATTATGTAAGTTATTATAAAACAAAATATTAAAGGCATAGGTTTATAACATTCATAATTCATTCATAAAATTAGAAACAAAAATGTCAAGAATATAAGAATTAAATATAAAAATTAATAGATTAAAAAGAAAACATAATAAAATCACAATTTAAAATTTAAATATTCCCGTATACTATAGAAGCAATGCTGTAATAACCATTTTGTCAAGTTATTTTTAAATGAATTTCCCTGGTGCAGTTTTAAGTCAGACGGAAGCTTATTATATATTACGATACACATATTATTAACATTTTGTTTATAGATATTTTTATTACAACGTGGCTGATATAACAAATTCATTATATTACTCCTTCTCTGTCGAAGCATAATTTCACCCCGTGTTTTCCAAAATTCGGGATGGGAGGAAACGAAAATGCAAACATCTCTAATATATAAACATGGAAGCGGTAAAACATTGAGCGCCCCAAAAAGAGGTCTGCAGCTTTCATCAAACCAAGCATTAGAAATGGCACGGATACACTTCTTTTGGACTTTAAATGCCTTATCTATGTCCACCGAATTACCCCAAATTATTAATCCGTAGGCAAGAACGGATGACACATAGCCGTGGTACGCGGTCAGAGCAGCTTCAGCTGACACTGTTTGTCTCAGTCGCTTGAGGGCAAATACAAAACGGTTTAGCCTACCACAAATAGAATCTACATGCTCTTTCCAATTTAGATGTTTATCAACTATAATGCCTAGAAATTTCACACTATCAACTTCATATACTTTATCGTTATTGTGCTCTATAGTGATTTGTGGAGGAGTTACATTATATGACCTAACTTGCATAAATTGAGTTTTGCTGACATTGATTTTCAAGTCATTGACTATCATCCAGTTTATGATATCCTTAAGTGCACTGTTTACCTCAGACTCTAAAGAATTTTTGTTTTCCGATTTGACCAATAGTGTAGTGTCATCTGCAAACTGTACACATTTGTGATCAATATTTATTGGAAGATCATTTACATAAATAATGAAAAGTAGAGGCCCAAGTACGCTTCCTTGTGGCACACCAGAAACATTCACTCTAAAATCCGATCTAAATGTTTGTCTGATTGGTAAATGATTAGATGATGTCATTCTAGATATTTCTGTGCACTGTGTCCTTCCAGTCAGAAAACTCTCCATCCAATCCAAAGCTTTACCACGAATACCATAAAGATCTAGCTTTTTTAGGAGCTTCTGGTGATTAACAAAATCAAACGCCTTACTCATGTCAAGAAAAATCGACGCCATTGGTATTTTATTATTAATGCTAGTGGTTATGGTCTGTATAAGATCAAAACATGCATCTGTTGTCGATCTCCCTCTACGAAAACCGTATTGTTCCGGCCGAAGTATTTTATATATCTCCAGAAACTCGTAGAGTCTAGAGTGCATTGCTCTTTCGAATAACTTTGATAGAGTTGGCACTAGTGTGATAGGCCTGTAGCTTGATGGATCCTTACGGTCGCCCTTTTTAAATAGAGGTCTGACAATGCTAACTTTAAGGCTTGTCGGAAAAACACCTTCAACAAATGATAAATTAATAATGTATGCAAGCGGATAACATATGCAGAGAGCACAGGACTTCAGAATTGTGGTTGTTATGTTGTCAATCCCACTAGATGTACTCTTTTTTAAGCTCATTATAATATTATAAATTTCTGTTTCTGTCACAGGTTTTAAAAATATTGTATTAGAATTAAATTGATCACTATTTTGTCTATATGTCATATTAGGTGATTTATTTATTATTTTTGTCGAGTCAATGAAATAATTATTTAAAGTATTACAGATGTCAAAAGGTGAGAAATTAATATTATTATTAAAATTTATTTGCGTTATGTCGCTGTCAACAGGTTTGTTTGATATGTTCGAACTAATTATATTCCAAGAAGCCTTACACATATTGTTGTTATTGCGTATATAATAATTATTGTTATTTTTCTGAGCATTTATTATGCATTTCTTAAGTAGACTGTTATATGTCCTGAACTTATTTTTATTAAGATTTTTATCCGTTTTCCCCATCCTGTAATTAATATAAAGTTTCCTTTTTGTGCAGAGAGACTTTTTGATCCCCTTAGTACGCCAATTAAGTTTTGCGAACCTATTGCTAATCTTCTTTCTAATCACTGGAAAGCACAATCCATGAAACATACACAAAAACTCGTAAAATATTTCAAACGCACTCGAAAGATTGTCGCAACTCAAAACCTCACTGAAAGAGAGTGCCGAAATACACTCGCAAAACTTTCGAATGTTGTTCCCATTATAATCTCTCCTGTACTCATACCAGGTAGAGTTATGCGCCTGTTTTTTTACTTTAATAGTTATGGTTTGAGCTGTTTCATGGTCAGACAGACCAAGGTAATGTATTTTTGACTCTATCGGTTTTGTATTGCTAGCTATTTGGTCAATGCACGATTCCTGCCTTGTAGGTGACCAGATATGAGGGCTCAAATTATAATTATGTAAGACGTTTTGTAAATCGTTTGCTGCGCATTTGGTCGCGTTATCCTGTGAAAGCAAGTCGATGTTCCGATCGCCGCTTATCACAATTTTCTTTTTTCTATATTTAGAGGTAATTAAATGCAAAAGTTTGTCAAGTTTGTGGATAAATACGTTTCTATGTGCCTTGGTTTGCTCGGGAATTCTGTAAATATTTACTATAATAAGATTAATGTCAATTATTTCTACACCGCAACACTCAAAATAATCTTTAGATGCAAGTTACTCAATAAAGGGCAGTTCCTTGTATTCAAAACTCTTCTTCAGTAAAATGCATGAGCCGCCTCTACCCATCTCACGACAGTAAGTCGAAACCATTTTATAATTGTTAAATTTTATATTGGAAACCGAATCCTTTTTGACAAATGATTCACTAAAACAAAGTATGTCAACGTCTATCCCTTTTTCGTATAGTTCGAGAAATGTGAGTTCCAATATATCTTGTTTACTGCGGAGTCCTTGGATATTTTGATGAAAAATTGTCAAATTGTCAGGATTGTTAGAATATGTAGGAATTTCTGTAACATTGTTCATAATAGGTGGTAGTGAGATATTATGTGTAATGTTAGGGACGAAAAAATTTTGACGAAATATTCGCATCACTTGTTTCCTCCTCCCTTACCCTATCATCAGTATGAAACAATTCTGCATTTATGTTATTAATAGAGTCAATTTTGAAGTTGAGTTTTCTAACTAGAGAGTTTGTGTTTAAGTAACCTGCAATAGTCCTACTATAAACGTCAATTAAGATACAGTTTGGGTAATTGTTTACAAACAGTTGTAATTCATTATTGAACGCACTTGTTCTCAGATATCTAAATCTTATAACATTTAGCAATAAAATATTGTTTTCTTTGAATTTACAAAGTGTGTTACATAAGTTGGTAAATAATACATAGGGGTTCTTGTCATGAGTACCAACAGAGAGAATTATTAAATCATCTTTATGTATTGACTTCGATGAGCTCTCAAGATCCTTCAAAATTTCGCAACTCGAAGCCGATGGCTTTACGGATGATTTTACACTAAACGTATCATTTCGTTTGCCGGACCTGGAGTAGATAATTCTTGATGCCAAACCGCGTACTTGTTCGTCACCATAAATAAGTATACGAGGTTTCCTGGTGTTGGCATTTGCAGGAATTGACTTTAATATTGATGAACTGTCAAGATTAATTGCTGTGGGCTCTCCTGTATATGTTGTATTTGGTGTACTGACATGTTTCGGTTTACTTTTGTTTTTTCGCTTGTTTCGTATTAAAGGGTTCGCTCTAGGTGTTAGTTGGTTATTTGTCGATACTCCTGCGCCCATGTTTATGATGCTTTGGTTCGCTCTCTGTTTGCTTCTGATGTCTCTGCTCTTTTTATTTGTGCTCTTGTTTCCTGGGGTACCTAGCCTAATAGATGTAAGTTGTTTAATTTTGTTTTTATGCAATTCTATTTCATTTTTTAGTGCGCAATTTTCTGAAATCAGGTTCTCAATTTCTTGTTCTGCTGATGCTAACTTTGTCTGCAGCAATGTGATAGTTTTTTGCATGTCTTCAGCTCTTGAGTAGATCGGTGTCCTTTCTGGACAACTTCTATTTAATTGTAGATTTTCAGAAAGTGGGAAGTTATCTGTGAGATCTTCATCGTCCACACTTATTAAACTAGAAAGCGCCTCAAAGGAATTAGCTGTAGGAACTATAGGCCTATACCTACGCTTGGTGACAAAATCATCAGATGACTTAGATTTACTCAAACATGAGTTGCATTTCCAGCTCGCTTTATCCTCCATTAAATAGAATCTCCTTGTCGCAACATTGCAGCATTCTAAGTGGTGCTTGCATTTACAAGAGAAACATATAAGAAACTCTCTGTTTTCTATTGCTTTATTACACGTATCGCAATCAAGCGCCATCTCCTGGTAGTTATTTGTAACTCGACGATGAAGGTTTATAGTAATACCAAATTGTGTGTAAGTCTAACGATGCTTGAACCCACTTTGTTTCGAGATTAAATAAATCAAGAAATTTTAAGCACCACTGCAACATTAATAAAGTTCCGTGCCGTGATGGGGATCGAACTCGAGTCTCTTCCAAATCACCGCAAAAAATCCAACGCGCTAGACCGCTACGCTACGACGACATTGGTGGTCGCGTTGAAATAGAGGATTCTATGCAGGCCAGTCGTGAAGAGACCGGTCGAACTGGGTCATTTTGTAAGTCAGCTGACTGATTGAACAGCTGGCTGTCTTTAAAGTCCAAAGGTCACAAATTCAAAAATATAAAACGGTCTTCTCAGATAGGGAATTTTGAATTAAAACGTAATGTACACTTTTTTCCCGAAATATTTTTTTTGATTCACTAATGTATCACTTAGTATCACGTTTTTGTTTACTTTACGATGCGATATATCGGTATCTTATTAGAGAAATTTAGATTCGTTATCACTATGTGCACTTTTTGTTCACGCTCGCGTAATTATAGGTTTTGAGAGTCACAAACGTTTTCACATAGGAATTGGGTCTTGTAGAACATATTTTGATAACTATTTTGACTAATTTTTAAACTTAAATAATTTTAAAATAGAGAAATGCCTACAGCTGTTGTTTACGTGACAGCAGCGCCACCTAGCCTCCTAACCTCCCTTGAGATTTATTTGGGGTAAATAAAATTTCTCTGCTTTTCATGAAAAATTAAACAATAATATATTAACCAAGTTGAAGTATGGAACGCCAAAAAAGTAGGTAGAGATCGCATAAAATGGTTATTTATGGCCCCTCTCAATACAACGTATTCTTTTCGTGCCGTATCCAAAATATTGTGATAATGAGCACGCACAAAGGCGCACAAATGGACAGGCTTTTGTCCACATCGGACACGTGACGCGTCCATTTGTCCACGGTCACACAATGGACACTATCAGCTTCAGAAATGACACGAGTTACCTTAAATATACGGTGTTACATTACAAGCGTTGAATCGGCCAATGGAACCGATGGACTTTTTCGTAGAATAGAAACTTTGGTCAAATTATGAAATTAATTGATTAATTGCCTATTTATTTATTTAGTGATGCCGGCTTAGAATACGCCGTGTGATGCCGACTTAAAATAGCAGCACCCCATTTCCTTCCCGTGGAAGTCGTAAGAGTCAACTAAGGGACTCGAGGGTGTGTATTGCAATCTTAGGCGATGGGCTGACAGCCTGTCACTATGGCGATACACTATTTTCCGAATGACCCTCAAATATTTGTCAATCGTAGCGTATGTCCGTTTTTTGTGACGTTTTACACTCCGCCTACCCTGCAAGGGACTATAGGCGTGATATGTGTATGTAAATACGTTTTTTTTTGTATATCGACTTATGTTCAATGGGATAAGTTGTTCAGTATCAGACTCTTTGATATATTATTATTATTATTAACCACTTATTGTACACAAGAAACATTACGAGAGACAATATACAAAGAAGGACGACACAACAGGACAACTTAATTCTAATAAGATATTTTTTCCAGTTGACTTACAGTAAGTGAGACTTTACAAGACAAGACAAGACCTTTACAATTACGTACTTATATAAATAAATGCCAATAAATTGCAACTATTCGCCCGTTAAGCCCAGGCCATAAAATGGACATATTGTGTATTTTTTAACTTATTCTCACAAGACGCGTCTTTGTGACCACGGCCACGCAATGGACACTATCAGCTATATGACTCGAGTTACCTTAAATAATCGGTGCTACACATCAGCTGAAAGCAAGCTGAAAACCATTTAAGGGGTGCACGGCGGGCCCATGAAACTCACCGATAACTATGTTTATTGGGGTTCTTTGATCGTTTCTAGGCTGGTTCTCCCGTTTAAATATTTTTTATATTTTTTTTTACTTGAGTGTTCCTGGATACAATACGGCTACGCTGCGTTTAGAATGTGTCTTATGTTATTTGACAGACGCATCCGTAAACGCGCCGTAGTCGTATTTGTATCGGATCGGAATTAGCAATTTCCTTTTGTCTCAGACGTATGCGTTACGCTGCGTTATGGACGACAATTAAGAAAACCGCCCACAATAATATATTGAGGGACTACATTGTTAGAGAAACGCTACTTAGACTGGCATGCATGTACTATAGGTAAAAAAAAAACACAGCTATAACACTACTTAACTACGTAAGTTCATCAGATAAATCGGTAAGTTCGAGTCGACAAACTGAATACCTCTTATCTGTTTGTTAAAAAAATCGAATGTTTATAATTCCCGATTTCTTTGATGTATTCAAACTGCTGGCACTTTTAGACGCGTCTGATCTCAGAGTAAGGATATTTTTCAGACGGTATCTATAAAGTAAGCAAAATTTTGCGATGAAAAACTCGACGCTTTCGATATGGCACTCGTTAATGAATCGCTGATAGAACGTTTACACGATGCCAACATGGGCAGGAAAATAGTAAGGGAAGTGGGCAGCGCAAATGTGTGAACAGGTTACTCGCGCTGCTACTCGTCATGCCGCTGCCACTTCCCGTGCTCCCTCGATTTTCGGCTTTTCGTGCGCGAGTCAAAGGAACAGCAGCACGAACGCGTGTAGAATATATTGCTATCCTGCTCTGTTGATACGAGAAGAATATATCGGCAGTGTGTGAACACTCACTCGCGTTGATACTCCGCGGAAGTATTTCGAGCAATATTCGGTAATTATTTACAGCGGCAGGAGCAGGAGCAGGTGCATGGAGTGAACGTGCTATGAAACAACTTGGTTCTGGTATTTGACAGTTGATATGGCATATTAAGCAAGTGACAGCCGCATGGCGGCATGTTGTGCCTATGTGCTGTGCTGCTACCAGGCTGTATCTTATAAACCTTTATAGTAACACAGTTTCAATTTTCACAGATAATAAAATTCCGTTGCCGCTATAACAACAAATACGTACTCACAATTTAAAATAAGTATTTAAGAGGACTCACGTACAAAACTAGTTTTTTTTATCGTTTTTATCAATAACTAGCTTTTACCCGCGACTTCGTCCGCGTTAGATAGTTTTTTAGGCAGAAGTTCTAAAGTAGGTATGTGTATTCATATTAAGTGTGACAGTGATATTAGAACAGTTCTTATCTCTACCTACTGTTTAAAGATGTTTTATAACCATGCCTGTATCTCTAATAGTTTAGGTGGGCTCCTGATGGTAGACCTAGTGGTCTACATAAAGTACTCCAGATCCTCAATGTCCTTGTGAAAAGAAGCGGCCCATCATACTGAACAACTTTTGTTTTGGAACCATTTCTGTATCACCAATAGTTTAGGTGGGCTCCTGATGGTAGACCTGGTGGTCTACATAAGGTACGCAAGATCCTCAATGTCCTTGTGAAAAGAAGCGGCCCATCATACTGAACCACTTTTGTTTTAGAACCATGCCTGTATCTCTAATAGTTTAGCTGTGCTCCTGATTGTACACCTGGTGGTCTACATAAGGTACTCCAGATCCTCAATGTCCTTGTGAAAAGAAGCGGCCCATCATACTAAACCACTTTTGTTTTAGAACCATGCCTGTATCTCTAATAATTTAGCTGTGCTCCTGATTGTACACCTGGTGGTCTACATAAAGTACTCCAGATCCCCAATGTCCTTGTGTAAATAAAGCGGCCCATCATACTGAACAACTTTTGTTTTGGAACCATTTCTGTATCTCTAATAGTTTACATGTGCTCCTGATGGTATACCTGGTGGTCTACATAAGGTACTCCAGATCCTCAATGTCCTTGTGAAAAGAAGCGGCCCATCATATTGAACAACTTTTGTTTTATAACCATGCCTGTATCTCTAATAGTTTAGCTGGGTTCCTAGTGGTACACCTGGTGGTCTACATCTATACTCCAGACCCTCGAATGGTGATAAAAAGTAGCCTATGTCCGTTCTCGGTATGCTAACAATCTCTGTGCCAAGTTTCATGAAGATCGGTCAGTGGTTTGGCCGTGAAAGCGTAGCAGACAGACAGACAGACAGAGTTACTTTCGCATTTATAATATTAGAGTGGATAGTGTGGATGAAAAGGAGAGTACGAAGAACCGAATGTGGAAATTTT
This sequence comes from Tuta absoluta, assembly GCA_027580185.1. Taxonomy (NCBI): domain Eukaryota; kingdom Metazoa; phylum Arthropoda; class Insecta; order Lepidoptera; family Gelechiidae; genus Tuta; species Tuta absoluta. The sequence goes on from JAQAHW010000047.1 coordinate 80,408, forward strand.
CACAAATAAGTATTTCTGTCGTCGCTGTAACAATAAATAATAAAAAGCAAAATATAATAAATATTTAAAAAATACAAATTTTACACAAAACAAGCGGCATATTTTTTTTATGGAAATTGGTAAACAGTAATTGATTGTGACGTATGATTCTTTATATCTTCAATTATTGATTTATTTGGTTCTCTCTGAAAGATTTTCTTGCTCTAAAGCTTCTGGTTTACATCAAACGAGCTTTTCAACTTTTCGAAAAATCAATCGAATAATAAAATAAACATGTTTTTATTGCGCGTTTACGAGCTCGATGATCTGAAATGGATGTTTCTTGACTAAATAAATTATACTGAAATGGCTGTTTCTGATCATGATGTGCTTATTTTACGATTCTGATATTTTGTTGGGTCTTATGTCCGATGACGTGTGATGTCGGCTTAGAAGAGCATCACCCCATCTCTTTCCCATGAGAGTCGTAAGAGGCGACTACGGGACTCGAGGGTGTGTATTGCAATTTAAGGCGATGGGCTGACAACCTGTCACTATGGCGATTCACTATTTTCCGAATTACCTCCAAATATTTGTCAGACGTGGCGTAAATGTCCCTTTTTTGCGGCCGTTTACGCTCTGCCTACCCCGCAAGCGATTATAGGCGTGACATGTGTGTGTGTGTGTTGGGTCTTATGCAGTAAGTTATGAATTACAGACTTGCAAATATGATAAGTTTATGAAACTGAACTGCTTGCTTTCCCATAGTAGATCAGTCAGCTAAATTGCCTTGAGCCCCGAGCTCTTATTTTTATGCTGTTGTAATGCTATCGATACTCAACTATAATTCTATTGCCATTGTGCATACATACTTCAACCTGGGTCCGGATTCGCTTTTTTTATCCTTGCAATGCCAGCGATACTCCACTGTCATTATAATACCACTGTGATTTTCTATACATCAAACTGTTAGCAGAATACGTAATGACCAAAACTGTCACACTGACAGGCCACTGACACAACTTTAAATGTTTTTATTTAGCCAACTACAGGCCATTTTAGCGGAATACAGTCCAAACCTTACAACTCACCCTCTACTAAAGAGCTTCTCAGTTATGTTTTAATAGAGTATCAGTTGGGTGGTTTTAGCTTTTTCGATTTCTACTAATAGTTTAAAGTAAAAGAAATCATAGTGACAATAGAATGATAGTTGAGGGCCAATGGCATTACAATAGCTAAAATATAAAGGAATCGGGGCTCTGATAGTGTATTTGGTCACAGATAATATAATACTACTGCGTATTAGTATGGGCAGAGGTATGGGTTAGAAAATGTACACCCCTTATTACTACTTCCAAATGGCATATTAAAAAGAAATATACACATACATACATAGATCACGCCTATATCCCTTACGGGGTAGGCAGAGCGCTAAAGTCCGTAAAACGGATATTAACACCACGTCTGACAAAAGTTTGAGGGTCAATCAGTTAACTGTGTATCACTATAGTGACAGGTTGTCAGCCCATCGCCTAAAATTGCAATACACATAACCCTCAAATCCCTTAGTCGCCTCTTACGACACCCATGGGTAAGAAAAAGGGTGATGCTATTCTAAACCGGCATCACACCATAAAAAGAAATATATTTATACATATTTAACATAAAATAGCCGAATATCGAACCCAGATCCTTTACTGTACCTACCTTCCTAAAAGATAGCAAGGCATAGGCACGTTTTTCCTACTGCCGACAGTCGTAAAAATACCAGCTTCTTTCAAAGATAGGTTTAACTCTTTTTATGAAAGGCCCTTTTGTAAGCCCTATTCTTTTGTAGTATTAGAGAAGGCGAAATGCCCTTATCAGGGTAGCGCAGGCTTTCTTGACATACCATTCGCTCGCTGATAAACGCTCTGTGATATTCCTGAGGATTAAATGGATTTTTTTTCACCATACCCACTGTTTTAAGAGGATCCCATTATTCATTATGACGCATGGCTTTGAATTATACCGGGTGTAAGGGACAGCCCTCCGAATTGGGTGCATTCAGACCATGAAACTGAACAACGTCCTTTAATAATATTTCAGGGAACGTTAAAAAAATTATGACTTCCCATTTACTATGGAGGCAGCTGATTGTGATTTTGTATGGGAGGTCGAATATTTTTTGTTATTAATATGAATATTGTTTGTTGTTGAAAGTATGTCAGGTTTCTAGAGGAAAGTTATTCACTTTCATAGTCTGAATGCACCCTATCAATATTCGGAGGGCTGTCTATTACATCCCGTATGAGTCACAAATGAAAATATATAATTGATGTTTTTTAAACATCGGCCGGGGATTGAATCCGGGCCCTGTGGTGTACCGTTCCACAGCTCTGTGACAGAGCAACCGGTGCCCCGACCGAACCCTTCCAAATTTTCAACCTCTTGATACTCTAAGCGACGTACAAGCGCCATGTAAGTTATTTTAACAAATACCTACAATGGTTAGTCCTCATAAGAGAAGGAGTTCAAACCATACAATGAAGCTTTGCTTTTACAATGTACTATGGTTTATTTTGCACTGTTATATTATTTTCGTAAATGAACATAAAATATTGAAATGTATTATAGGCAGCATATTTTGTTAGGCAGATTGGGCGTCGGCTGAAGGAGAGGCGTCATGACCCCCGCTCTGGTTTGTTCCTTGTCCAAAGGCTAGCGATTGTCATCCAGCGTGGTAATGCCAGTAGTGTGATGGGCACCTTTGGACCGGGAACGTCCTGAAATGGCATTTTTAGTTAATAAGTTGACTATTGTATTTTTATTAAAATTGTGATATTGAAATTATAAAATATATTTTAAATTATATAAATTATATAATATTAGATAAATATATACATATGTATATGGATCACAAAGAAAGAGATGGATAATGTTCTTTAACTCGTATTTTGAACACAGAGATAGCTGGACTGTCGCGCACTATGTGCGGAAGAGAGTTCCACAGCCTGGCCGCATGCACAGTTTTTACTATTCTTTTGAATAGCTATAGAAATCCGAATGGTGAATGGGAATAGTAAGAATCGTTCTGACATGGGAACGACATGGCTTATCCAGAGGTCGTGAGAAGTGGAAGAGGTCCTTAAGATAGGAAGGAGAAGAAGGGCTGTGAAGAATATTATAGAGACAGGACAATACATGACAGGAATGCGTTCCACGGAGTCAAGAGCGGCAAGTTGGTATTTGGCTGAGTCATCCCAAAGGTGACTGCAATACTCCATGCAGGCACGGACTTGTGCTTTGTAAAGAGTTAAAAGCTGTCCAGGCGTAAAGTACCTATCGCTTCCCTCTATTCAGGATGCCCAGCTTCTTAGCCGCCGTTTGAGCCTTGTACTCGATGGTCACGCCAAAGTTTATTTTCAAAGTTGTTTTTACATCACATAAACAACTTTGAAAAGCGTCGTCGTGTTCGATAAAAATAATCTCTTTCAGCCTATTTTCAAAAAGAATAACTTGAAATTATTGTTCAGAAGTTATTTTTTGATGTAGTTGTTATTTACTGACGATTTCAACGGAAATTGATTACAAGGATAATCTTCGAACGAAAGTAAAACAACAAATATTCGCGATAGTTCAAGAGCCTGCAGCGTTTTGTGGCTTTCTTCCTCTTTTTGCTTCAATAGAACTTCAGGTGCCGTCAAGGTATGGCTTACGTGCCGTGTGTTTCTGGATCGGAATAGCACCACCCCATTTCTACCCGTGGGTGTCGTAAAAAACGACTACGGGAATCCAGGGAATGGGCAGAAGCGTTCTCTGTGAAAACAACACCTTGCACTGCACTCGCCAATCCGCCCGCCAAGCGTGGTGAGTATGGCAATACCCTCCGGTAGGAGGAGGCGATGTCCAGCAGTGGACTGTTGTAACTGTTATAACTGTTTAATAGTTAAGAATTTAAGGGGACTGTGTGTGACCATAAAATATCAAAAGAGAAACGAAATAAAATTTTTGCACAACTAACAGACCCAGATTTTTTTCAAGGTTTCGTACCCAATGAGTCAAAACTGGAATATATTCCTGAGACTCGGTTGTCTGTCTGTATGCCAGTATGTCATTAAGCTGTATCTCATAAACCATGAAATTTACACAATTAAAATTATAACAAATTAAGTATTATTGTTGCCGCTATTAAAAAAAAATATAACATAGATATTAAAGGGGACTCTCATACAAAAAACTTCATTTTTTGCTCATATCGATAATGTAACAGAAAGCTATAACTCATGAACCGAGTAGTTAGGTAGTTGAAATTTTCACAGATGATTTTTTTTTATTGCAGATAGGTATAACAAAACTACAAAAAATTAAAATAAATCTTATATCTGAGCGGGAGGCCTAAACAATTAACGTGTTTTCTTGTAATTTTTATGAATAACGGAACCTCTCGCACATGGCCATAATTTTAAATCCAACTTACACATACGGACTTGGAGTTTATTATATGGAATATGAAATACTGCAAATCTAGAATCTGATTAAGTTGAAATACCATAAAAATACGTTTTTTTTTTAAGATTTGACATTGTTGCTGTGACGGTAGCACCTGTACTATAAATATTGTATAATGTATTCCCGAAACTTATCAACATTTTCATATAACATGAGAGACGTAATATTGTGTAACTTATTTTCTATTTTTTCATATCCATCACTTTATGTTTTCTAGGAATATCATGAGTATAGCTCTTGGCCTACAAGGAAAATATTAAATTGTCTCCAACTCCTATTCGTTTGGCTATGGCAATATATTTACATCAAAGGGCTTGTTTAAATTATAAGTATTCGCATATTTGTTGCCATTTTGCTTTTGATATTATTGCTTGTTTGCTTTGTAGTTTGTTTTTAAGTATCTCCGAAATATTAATACTGCTTCTTCTTTTCGTGTGGGACACTTAGTTGACAAACGACCCGAGTGAACCTGGTGTCAGAGTTTTTCAACCGCCTACTATTGCTACTAGTAGTACCTAGGCCTCTGACATGGTTGAGTATCGACCACTGTCTAACTTATAAAAGACTGCTACCTACTTAACGTGCCCTCCAGAGCACGGAACCACCTTTCTTACAGACAATCAGGTGATTCAGCCTGCAATGTTCTAACCAGGCTAAAAACAAATTCACAAAGTGATAATATAAATTTTGTGAGTGCTCCACTAGGAATCGAACCCGGAACCTTTGCGCCGCAGGAAGTCGCACTACTACTGCGCCACTTCGGCGGCCGAAAATTATAAATACAGGATGTATTGGAAAAGGCCCTTAACCCAGGTATCCTAAAGATTACGAACAAATTTCCTCAAGTAAGTTAGTGGACAGTTGTTAAAGTTGAAAAACTCTGACACTGGGGTTCATCGGGTCGACTCGGTGTCCCATACGAAAAGAAGAAGTGGTTATGAGTCCAATTATGATGAAAATTAGTGCTCTCCTCATACTGACTTGCTGATTACTTAAACTATATTAAAGCTATGGACCTCGATCATGATAAATTGCAACGTTGCTGCCACTTCAGTTTGCTACACTTCCAGACTGTGTCCGTTTGCGGATAGTATCATTCTGGATTTTATCCGAACATAGACCTTTTAAACAGCGATCACACTACCTTGTAGACAGGGCCAGATGTCGTTTACCGTTTCTTCTGAGTTTAATATAATACACACACACACATATCATATCCTATCCTGTAATCCCTTGCAGGGTATGCATAGCATGAAGGCCCGCAAAAACTGACATTGACATTATTTCTGACAAACATTGAGGGTCAGTCGGAAAATTGAGTTTTTTTTATAATTTTCTATAACAGTCATAAAATAACCAGCAATGTATACCGTATCGAGCCCATTTTTTTTTTCTTTTGTTCACGGGGACACCGAGTCATCCAACGACCCGATGAAACCTGGTGTCAGAGTTTTACAACCGCCTACTATCTACTAGTAGTTGGCATTAACATGGTCGTGTATCGACCGCCGTCTAAGTAATCATAGACAGCAACCGGGACCGACGCGACGGCTTAACGTGCCCTCCGAAGCACGGAACCAACTTTCTTTTTGGACAATCAGGTGGTTCAGCCTGCAATGTCCTAACCAGACTGGGAACAAATTCACAAAGTGATAAATAATCAACTTTGTGAGTGACCAGCCGAGAATCGAACCCGGAACCTTTGCGTCGCAGGCAGTCGCACTAACACTGCGCCACATCGGCCGTCGATGCCACCTAACGAGCCCAGGTAATGGTATGGTAGGGTAATTGCTGCTTTAACCCTACTTCCTCACACGTCCATCAGTCACCTCCAGAGGTGACAGTGTACAGGGTACCCCGGAATGGCGCTGTTGACTCCATAGCGACTACCTGCAAGATGAATGGACCAATCCGTGTGTAAACATACAGGGCCGAATTTAGACCTATAATTGGCTCCCTTACGCCTGCGCCGAGCGTAATCCAACCGTCCAGTGGCACCCTCCCATGTTTTTTAATAAATTCTTAAAATCTAGGTTAAAATCTCAATTAATAAAAAACATGGGAGGGCGCCACTAGACGGTCGGATTTCGCTCAGCGCCGCCCTAATAAATACAAAAAAATAGCTTTTGGGGGATCCGTTCCTCAACTCCCTTATAGGATCACTTTGTTGTCCGTCTGTTCGTTTGTCTGTAATGACGCTTTATCTCGGGAACGCGTAGAGACATTAAATTATTATTAAAACTATATATTCAAATCTACGGCCGCTAGGGTTTATAATCCAGTGCAGGATTCGGTGATATTCGTATTTGTCTTCAGTTAACAATAAACTGTAGTTAATTATAAACATACATACATACATACATACGTATATCACGCCTATTATCCCTTACTCTCTGCCTACCCCGGCAGAGCGTTAACAGCCGTAGAACTGATATTAACACCACGTCTGACAAAAGTTTGAGGGTCAATCAGATAACTGTGTATCACTATAGTGACAGGTTGTCAGCCCATCGCCTGAAATTGCAATACACATCTAACCCTCGAGTCCCTTAGTCGCCTCTTACGACACCCATGGGTAAGTAATGGGGTGATGCTATTCTATGCCGGCATCGCACGGCAAATTATAAAACATAATTATATTCATTTGAACTTCTACTCAGCTATTATGATACTGGTTAGTTCTTGTTTTTTTCATGCGTGGTTTTTTTATAGTGTCAATCTGGTCCAGTTAAACTAAGTAAAAAATAAGATGAAAATAAGGAAATAATAGAGCAATAATCGTACTTACTACCTTTGTGTATGTGACGTGTCTTTATATAGCCCAGTATGGCAAGAAAAATATTAAATTCATTCATTTTTGGCATACAGTTTTTGGACAAGAGGCGTGGGCTCCACTCGAAAACCCGCTTACTCAACCGTCCATCGGGTCTACGACAAATGTGCCCAGCCCACTGCCATTTCAGTTTGCTACACTTCCAGACTATGTCTGTTATTTTGGTCTTTTTGCGGATAGTCTCATTACGGATTTATCCATTATAGAGATACCGATCATAGACCTTTCCATAGCCCTCTGAGTGACATGTAGCTGGAAACGTGATATAGGTAAACCAATAAAATGGCTGAAATGAAATGAATAAGCCTGGATTCAGTTTTATGCCCTATTTATTTCAGTGCCTATAGGACAATCGATATCTCTCTTGTCATAAAACAAGGCTCATAAAGTTTATGATATGATAATGCGTCAATCTCATTATTATTTACGTCTGAAAAATGATACGAGTCATAAAGTCGTGATCAGTCTTTCCCCTAGTGTATCCCTATTTATGTGGGCCATAAAAATCAACTATCAGTTTGGGATTTCATAGACCTCAATAAAGCTGGAGAAGGATCATCTTATTTCAATTAAGTTACATAAAAAGAATCGGAGATTTTTTTCATTTGTTAAGGTTGTAAGGGAAAATAGCGTGTATCGTCTACGTAGAAGAACTTCACCTCCTTTCTACCCAGGTGTCGTGAAAGGTAACTAAGCGATGAATCTAGGAAATGGAGAGTTCCCAGTAAATATAATATATTGCACTACGCTCTCTTACCCGCCTGCCAAGTGTGGTTAGTACGCTTAGTTTAACTGCTCAGTTGACTGTTGCGTGCGGCAATTCATGAAGGGAAAGTTTTGAATCGCCAGATAGATGCTTATGGTTTGAGACCGGATTATATGTCTTTGCATATTTTAGCCCTTCTAAACAAAACTAGCATTTTTTCTCTAAAATCTTGTTATAATGTAATATCGACACATTTTTTTAGAGCACAGCGTGCCATTTTTCGTTCTCCCTCCCTATAGCGAAAGCTTTGGTAAAATACTTATTTTTTTCTCATTGATCTGTCAAAACACTGTATTCGTAGATATCTGGCTATTATCGATAATTTCCACGTGGTGGTAATATTGTACAATCATGTTTGGAAGAAACATGATTGTTATTTTGTTTTATAAGTACATGAAACTTTTTATTTGATCTTGCATATTTTGCCAGTTTTCGTGCATATTTGAAGCTATTTTCATGCATATTTTAAGCTTTTAATTTTGAATATAATCCGGTCCCTACTTATGATATTAAACCCTATAAAAAATAGGTCACCGAACTTAGAGCTTTACAAAATAAAACCTACATAAAAATAAAAGAATTTACGTGTGATACTCACGGGTAAAATACTATGCAAATTGCTGTAAGTAATATCTTCCTCGTAGGTACTCATTCATCAAATTGTGAGTGATATAGACAAGTATACAGGCTGCTTTACACCTTGAAATCTATTGAAGAAAATATAATAACATATTCCACGCCTATATCTCTTGGGAGATAGGCAGAGCGTTAACTGCCGTTTATGCCACGTCTGACAAAAAATTCAAGGTCATTCAGAGAATTGTGTATTACTATAATGGCAAGTTGTCAGCCCTTGGCCTAAAATTCCTTAGTCGCATCTTACGACAGCCACGAGAAAGAAATGGGGTATTGCTTATAAGCCGGCATCTCAAGATGTATGTATGTAGGTATGTTAGAAAATATAGAAACAAAAAATTTTATCCGGCCATGATTTGAATCGTACTACCTACGACTATTGGCATGTATGTAGAAAGTTGCTGCCAATTACCAGGATTCATCCCTTAACTAATTAATGCCTTTTACGGGTAAAAATGTTTTTTTTTTGTTTGTGACACCGAGTCATCAGTTTTTCAACCGTTGTGTAACGACCACCATCTAAGTTATCACAGACAGCAAATGGGACCGACGGCTTCGAAGCACAGAACCATCTTTCCTTTCCTACAATCTGATGGTTCAGCCTGCAATGTCCTTACTAGACTGAGAAAAAATTCACAAAGTTATAAATATCAACTTTGTGAGTGACCCAACGAAAATCGAAAGCAGAACCATTGCGTCGCAGGCAGTCGCACTATACCACTGCGCTATATAGGCCGTCTTGATGGGGTGTTGATATTACTCAAAGCCTCCACCTCCATCACACGGCAAAACTACTTTACCATTAACACTGTATTAAATTGTTAGCAAAAAATTGCAATGTGTAAAACATGTTAGTCCTAGGAAACGCTGTAAAATTTCATGTCAAGTAGAGTCGAGTAGATCCCTAGGTGCTTCTTTACGTCGTGTTGAGTTATCTTCATTTTAGAAACTTTTTAGATAAAAAGGAAGATCGATCTCAAAACTTTGAAATATATTTAAAGTTTAGAAACTGAAATTCACTCTGGCAGGAGAATGAAAGCTGTAAGTGATCTGTCTATTGGGTCTTTTGTTTGTTCTAGTTTTATTATACCGTCTTTGGTCTGTTTTCAAGAAGTCACAGGAGTGCTGAAAGGTGGCTGTGGAATACCAGAGACCAACATTTTAACAATGTATACATTTTCTTTCTGCCTATTCTCTTTCCGATACACTTTAATTGTTCCATAATTAATAAATATGTGTTTACCTTTAACTCCCTTTACCCGTACCTACCTAAAAGTGGCCTACCAGCTAAAACTAAGATTTAAATTCTTTTAAAATGTTGGTCGCTGGTATATCACAGCAACCGTTAAGGCCTTAGAGAAAGCACACTAAGAGAAAACATTCATAGGTTGCTTTTCTCATATTGTCATACTGAGGCACAGAGGCACCCTCAATTTCAGACTCTACCTCTGAAATTACTTAGCTCCAATACCAACTATCAATTCTGTGAAGTCTATAGAGACTTTGAGGTACTTACATTACATTACATGCATATAAATTATGAAGTACATGTCTTCATGAAATTACGTTTATGGCTTCGCCCCCCCGAGGCCCCGCGCCTGAATCCGGCCCAGGGCCCCAGACGCTACGATTAATCACCTGCTATCTCGTCAAACATTCGCTGAATAAGCCCGTTTTAATGTAGTTCCTCTTGTGTAGTAGAAACTGTAATAAACTTTGCTTTGCACGAGAACTGGACTGGTTTTGGATGATAGAGGGTGTTTAAAATTGAAAAATACTAGATACAAAATAGAAATAGGATCACAATTAGTAGCGCCATCTATTGGTGATTTAATCTATCATAAAAGATCTCATTTTATCTTCATTCATACCTTAGCCTTTATTTCTTCGACGTTTCCCTTTCATACAACCACTCTCCACTGAATTTAATCTCATCTCTACTAAGTAATTCACCAATCCTCATTACTCCGGTGCCAGTTTAAAATAAAAACTTTGACACTAGAGTTTGGCGGTTCACTAACTTGTCGTCTGTCGTTCCGTTTTTAAGGCAACGTAACAAACGAAGGCGTCTGTCAAGTGGTTTGACACACGCGTCCTTTACGCACCGTTAACCCACAGTAGCCTATTTGTAGTGGAATAAGATTGGAATTCGCAATTTTCATGCCAATACAACCCGAGGGTATCGTGGGTGGATATATTCCTTCACTTCCTTGCCAATCCGCTTCCTTAGCGTGGTGAGTATGGCAATAACCCGGTATAGGGGGAGGCCCATGTCCAGCAGTGGACTAATGTGGCTGGTAATGTAATGTATGGAATGTTACCTTTTTACAGCTATATTAGCCCAGTAAGAAAGTATGGAGTAGTATGCGTCAAATCGCAATGCGCAATTCGAAAAAAAATGATAAACTTTCGAAGGCTTAATCTCAGAAACTATTGGGTTTACAGAAGCAGTTATAGTATCATATTGTAGAAAATTTAGTATACTTTAAAACGTCTTAAGAAAAGTTTTTCAAAAACTAGTCCTTTAGGGTCTTTCTTTCTTTTCGAGTGGGACACCTAGTCGTCCAACGACCCGATGAACCCTGGTGTCAGAGTTTTTCAACCGCCTACTTAGGGTTATATTCGCCAAGATTAAAAAACAAACCGATTATTTCGCAGTTTTTACGATTTTTGACAAAGTTGCGTTCGGCGTTCGAGGTCACAAACTTGGATTATTCATTGAGCCAACATCCTAGACAAGTCTGCAGAAAATCATAACTACCAGATTTGACGCATACTATAATGTACAAAGTTACTGGATCACATATTTTGTACTTAATGTATCCACAGCTAGACATCATCATCATCATCATCATCAGCCTATTGCAGTCCACTGCTGGACGTAGGCCTCCCCCAGGGTACGCCATACAGCTAGACATGGACCTTTTCTAATGTGCGCTGATTGCTCACCACGCTTGCTAGGCGGGTTGGCGAGCGCAGTGCGAATGCTGTAGGTATTAGTATATTACAGGGAATGCTGCTGCCTATTCCCGTGATGATTCTTTAGTCATATTTTACGACAGAAATGGGGTGATATCTAGTCCTATGCCACCATCACAAGAAATATTTTCTCTGTCTCCAACAAGATAGGGATTCCACGAGGTGATTATGCAAATCCCCTAAAATCCCCCAATCACTCAAAAACCCTTGTCGTTACGTCGTTACGCATTATCGCGTGACGTCATATACCTACTAATTATCCTGTCAAAATTTGCCACTTGAGGTGGCCACAGACTATTATATATTCTGTGCCACAGACGTATAGCACGTGGTGCTACGGTAGTGTTATTTCTCGATAATCGAAAATAATAAAAAAAAACATGAATAAAACGACAGCTATAACGGCGCTTCAAGACGTATTTTTTCTTAAATCTCAATAATAATACGACAGCTAGAATGGTACAACTAGTCGAATATTTTCGTATAGCACGATAAATTAGGGTACTGAATCACAACAATAATATATCTTTACTATACCTGGCATGGCAGATATCTTGAACTATCGATTTTTAAGTATCAACGGCAGCAACACTACGAGATTTACAGCTACGTTTGTGACAATTTTAATTGTCTGTCGGTTTCTGCAGGGTTTAGCTAAGAAGTTATAGTGTAGCGTAACCTCTAGCGCCACTTCTAAAAAAAGATATCAATAATTTTCATTTTTCACCAAAAGTGCCACGGCCGCTGCCTGCTTTTATGAATGAAATGGAGTATACTACGTGTTCAAATTCAAACTAGTAGCGTTAACAGGGCCAACCAAAGCTCCAAAGGTACTGCTTATTAAAAAAAAACTACTGCATCATACACAAGGCGAGTCCCTATACTGTATAACAGTGTTTTGCACAGCATAATCATGGCCGACCCAAGCCTGTATGACAGTGGCAATGGAATCAAAACAATGTACCAACAATGTACACTCAGCGCAGGCAAGGCACGCACGAGCACGACACGTTCATCGAAGCCATCACGTGACGTTTTAAAATCTGCTGGTAGTGATGTAACTTGATCGATAACTAAACATACTTGTATAACTTAACCAACATTGTTTTCTTTTTCATATAATTATTTATTATTTATTGCGGCTTGATCGCTCGCTTCGTTCACTCCATAGGGTCACAACTCTAACCGATCACTGTATCGTACACAGTCATGTTGTACAAAACGTTGTCGGGCGTAATCGTGTTGTGCATAAATCTAGCAACCTTACGCAAAAACCAAATACAACCGCGCGCAGGTTGAGGTGCGGGAGGGGCGGTGTGTGTGTGTATAATCCGACTAATTTGTTAAACCTTTGTTTTGAACTATTTTGCATATTAATGAGGTGCATTTTTGCTTGATAGTATTTTACTTTCGATTTTCAATAATACATTGTAAATTTCCCCATTGTTGTTTACCTGTGTTGTTTATTTAAGGTTAGGTTTTTCAAGTAAAATTTTATAGTTTAATAGTGAAAATGTAGTTTGGTTGGTGTTGTATCGTACCTACTTAAAAATGTACGCGATAAACAACTGTAAGATTTGTGTTAAAATATGTGTTTACAAAAGTTAAAGTACTGTTTTCAATAATTATGTGTGATAAAATGCAGACCACCGGTTTGGAAATGACGCAAATAAAAGGTAACAATAGGTACCTGCTTGAAAATTTCATTTTGTCAGATTGTTGTGTGCAAACATAAAAAGACTGTTCATCTTCTTAAAATTGCACGCACCGGCCCACCACTGGGCAATACTGCGGTTCTTTACATCTTTGGTGACAGCCCCCATACACATGACATCTGGTGACAGCCGCAATTTGATGCGGTAACGTGTGCCATGATACCTATCCAAATTTTGTATGGGATTTCGTAAACTACTTTCCCCTTAAAACCGGATACGACAAAACATTGAAAAGGATCCGTGTGAGAACCGCCTTTGTTTGTACTGCCTACTCAGTCGTGAAACCTTGTGCACGCCACTGCTCGTTTTAGTCTTCTTCTTTCCACTCTCCATTCACAATAAAATATACCACTTAATCCTGAACTATCCAGCTCTCCAAACGGGATAAGTTGGCGTTCTGAAGAATTCAGGCTCTTAGCCTCGAGGAAAATATATGGTATGGTATGTGTATCTTACACTGTACAAAGCTTACAAGCTTTTATTTTTTCTTGACACATACAGTCATGTACACAAGTTATAAATACATATGGACTACCGCGGACTTCCGTCAGTGTGTGGGAGTGCCAGTGCGTTTGGGCTTATTCTGGGTGAGCTCGCTTCATCTTAGACTCTGTCTCTGTCCTATGACCAGGCTAGAGTCAAGAGCAAACCCATGCTTATTAAAAAAATAAAAAAAATTGTTGTCTGAGGAGCAACATTGTGCTCTTTTCGACAAATGTAAAATTGGTTAGATCAGAGAGTTCCAGAGTGAAATCAATTGTCAGAAGGTTTCAAGTAGCAATACCAATTAGAAACAGTTGACTTGATATATTTTTTGACTCTACTATCGATTATAAAGCCGATTATGCAATATCACCGAATTTCGCCCTTATTGACGTAACTTGGAATGACTTGAATATTTGTAATTCTACGAAAAGTATGCTGGTACGTCTCTAAAATATTTACAATACAACATACTTTATTGCACCAGAGTATCATATTAAACACAAAAGGTGAAATAATAATAAAAATTGTACTAATTTATTAATTCTATACGACCTCTTTTATAGAACGACGTTTATTTAAGGAAGATTCAATATATTCATTTTATATGGATATAGACAATTACAATTTTAATTTTATTCATGATCTTAACCTTGACATTAAAAGCAAATTTGATAAATTGTTTCAAATATTAACTTATTATATTGACATGCATTTTCCTATTAAACAAATAAGGTTAAAAAATAGTAACTGTGTTCCCTGGATGACGGAAACTTTAGGTGATTATATCATGAAATACAATGACTTTATAGAAATTAGAAGACAATATCCACAAGAAAAAATTATATTAGATTGCATAGAACATTATTCCCATTTAATTAAATCAGAGGCATTGTCATCTCGTCGCGAACATATCGAGAAGCGATTATCTGAGAGTCAAAATCCCGGTAAAGAGATATGGCGTGTGGTTAATGACGAGATTTCCACTAACGTCAAAACTAAGGAAATTTGTCTAAAGGATGCAGGCTCCATGGACATACCAGCTTGTGAAGTTCCAGACTTTATCAACTCGCATTTTCTGAGAGTGGGCACTAAATATTCACAGCAGATTAACGTACACACCTCCAGGAACTATTTATTTGATTATTTAAAAGATGCATTTGTTCCAAATTTTTCACTGCCTATGGTTACAAGACCGGTTTTAGATAATGTGCTTAAATCTATGCTTAAGTCGTAAACTACCCAGGATATTTATGATATATCCGTCAACATACTCTTGTGCATCTGGCCAGTACTTGCAGATATACTTGTAGTCTTAATAAACGATATGTTTTCGAACGGTGTATATCCGGATGCCTTAAAATGCACAAGGGTATGTCCAGTGTACAAAGGCAAAGGAGAAAGGCACAAAATTGATAATTATCGACCTATAACCATCGTTCCCAATATATCAAAAATTATTGAATCTATTATATCCACACACTTGATATGTCATTTAGAGACTAACGACTTAATGACAGACAAGCAGTTTGCTTACCGTAAAGGTTTGTCGACTACGACTGCTGCTCATAAAGTGTTAGATTGCGTAGTCACGGGAATAGATAATGGATTCAAAGTTGCTGGAATATTCTGCGATCTATCGAAAGCTTTAGATGTGATTAATTACAAATTATTATTAGAAAGGTTAGATAGGTATGGCGTTCGAAATTCTACATATCAACTGTTTGAATCATTTTTGACAAATAGAAACCAGACTGTCCAGATAACTTCTCAAGGCAAAAAAATGAAATCAAAGGCAGGCGATGTTGAGATAGGTATTCCGCAAGGGTCATCGTTGGGGAATACGCTGTTTTCAGCCTTTGTCAACGATCTGCCATCTATTGTTACGGACGACTGGTTCTGTTTGCCGATGACACCACTGTGGTTGTGAGCGCAAAAACTTATGAAGAACTTAATGGTAAGATCTGTCGAGTATGCGAGCAGCTGCAGTGTTGGTTCTCGGCGAATGGACTCATTCTGAATGTCACAAAGTCAAATATTGTTCTTTTCTCCTCAAGTTATAGGCCGTTTCCTGCACTAAACTGTCCCATGCCAATTAGTAATGAGTGCAAATTTTTAGGCTTTACACTCGATAGTCACGGTGATTGGAAAAACCACATCGACACACTTTGTGATAAGTTAAGTAGTGCAGTATTTATTTTACGAAAATTAAAGCCGCTTATATCCAGTGATGCACTGCGGCAAACATACTTTGCATACTTTCATTCCATATTTTCTAACGGTTCCATTCTATGGGGAAACTCAACTGATTCGCTCAGAGTATTTAAGATGCAAAAATGCGCGATTCGGGTAATAGCTGGAATAAAACCACCGCAGTCATGTAGGGGCCTGTTTGTAAAGTATGGTATAATGACGCACTTTTCCCAGTATCTATTTGACTATAAAATAAAATATCTATTTGAATAAAAATCGTGCTTGTATTATAATAAAATAATATTATAATATAACACCAAAATTTAACGTTTTATTGCAATTAGTATATTTTTAATGATGTCAAAACTTTTTATGATTTTATCGTTTATATAAAAATGTACAAAATGAACACACTTACTTCAGAAGAGTCACGCTAAATGGTCAACAGAGTTATTTGAAACATGTACTTCATTAACTTAGCAGTTGCGGTATACGATGCTGAATGGCGAGAAGATGGGAAAAGTGTAATAGGGATAGTAGCATCCCTGTTGTGTGTGGCCGCGCTGCTCACAGCGTGGATCCTACTGCCTCGCTGGAGAACGTTACAAAACTACGTGTGCTTTAACGAAGTGTTCTTCGGTACTATCGCACTTTGCGTTCACCCACAGATAGTACTATGGTTTACTGAACGATTGGATTTAAAGTGGTCGAATTTTTATTTCACGCCATACTTCTTATGTTTAGTCATATCATTTTGTTGGTCGGTGTCTTCATCAATAGTGACATATTTAAAGCTAGTGAAGCTCCAACCGAAGAGAAGCTATGAGAAAACTACTGCGACTGCGTTCACTTTTGGATTGTTTGCGTTTTTAATGATATCAAGTATTGGAGTAACAATATTATTCGGCTACCGAAAAGATATTCAATATCAATCGTTTACGTTGCACGCAGTTTTATTATTGATGTTAGTAGGAGTGATTTGTATAAATATTGTTTTGTTTACAATAATATGCGCTAGAGTGATGTCTTGCTGTTGTGTAAGCATGTCAAACAGGAGTTGGAGTCATGTAGTATCGTTGATTGGAGTTGGAGTGACGTGCCAAGTGACGGCCGCGATAGAACATATCATGAAAATCAAATTGGAGTACGACCACAATTTATGTCTTTACTCAAAGGAATGTGATAATGATAATGAAATTGTGGAAACAATGAGCCTTGTTTTAAAAATCATGTATCAACTAAGACTAGTGCCTCCGACTATTATTTTGCTCTGCAACAAGGCCAGCAGGCGTCAATGGAAGTTGTACATGCAGAGGAGAAGAAATGTCACTCAGCAAGCTCTTAGATTTAGAAGGAGACGCCAACAGGTCGTGTGAATATAAATTGAAGTCTTGTTTAGTAATTAGTTTTGCCCATCTTATTTAATATGTAATTATTTTTATTTTTATTTTATTTTTATAGCCGATGTACAGATAATAAGAAGTTTTGACAAATAATAATTTTAGACTTTTCTTTTAACTGATTCCACCCGCTACGCTGTTATCCCGCGGTAAAATAATAGCCTATTTAACCCAAGGATAGTATTCAAATGGTGAAACATTTTTTAAACAAATTCAATAAAACACGCGCACACACACAAACACAGACATAAATTTAAATATTTCCACATTATAATTTACTAGCGGCCCGCCCAGTGGTTTCAAACAGTGCTGCCCGTGTACCGTGGGAATGTGACCTGGTACGAATTATGCATTTATAAAAACCTTCTTCTTGAATCACTCCTATTGTAAAAGAAACCTTATCAAAATCGAATAAATTTTGACAAACAACACTTGTACTCGTTTCACAGATTTATTGCGGGGTAACCCGACCGGTTTCGCTCACATGAGCATTTTCAAGGATTTTTAAACATATTCTGTGCTTTAATGACATAGATACAACTAATAAGAATGCAAATAATTATGATTTAGTGGATGTGATGGTCTTTCATCAACAAAGTTTTGTGTTTAAAAATCCTTGAAAATATCCATGTGAGCGAATTTAATGAAATTATTATTTTTACAAATTGAACACAGCCGAGGCGATAAAAGGTGTACAACTTTTAATGAAAACTTTAACTTGAACCTGCAAAATTGCACGGTTCGGTTGCAGGGTTCAAATAAGGAATCACCCTTGCCACAATGTGTTCGATCATATTTTGATAAGATTTCTTTTACAACAGGAGTGATTCAAGAGGAAGGTTTTTATAAATGCATAATTCGTACCAGGTCACATTCCCACGGTACACGGGCAGCATTGTTTGAAACCACTGGGCGGGCCGCTAGTAAATTATAATGAGGAAATATTTAAATTTGTGTCTGTGTTTGTGTATGTGTGTGCGCGTGTTTGATTGAATTTGTTAAAAAAAACGTTAACACCATTTAAATACTATCCTTGGGTTAAATAGGCTATTATTTTACCGCGGGATAACAGCGCAGCGGGTGAAATCAGTTAAAAGAAAAATCTAAAATTATTATTAGTCAAAATTTCTTATTATCTGTACATCGACTTTAAAAATAAAATAATAACATATAAAATAAGATGGGCTAAACTAATAACAAAAAAAGAATTCAATTAAATTCACACGACCTGTTGGCGTCTCCGTCTAAATGTAATAGCTTGCTGAGTGATATTTCTTCTCCTCTGTATGTATAACTTCCATTGATGCCTGCTGGCCTTGTTGCAGAGCAAAATAATAGTCAGAGGCACTAGTCTTAGTTGAAACATGATTCTTAAAACAAGGCTCATTGTTTCCAGAATTTCATAATCATTATCACATTCATTTGAGTAAAGACATAAATTGTAGTCGTACTCCAATTTGATCTTAATGATATGTTCTATCGCGGCCGTCACTTGGCACGTCACTCCAACTCCAATCAACGATACTACATGACTCCAACTCCTGTTTGACATGCTTACACAACAGCAAGACATCACTCTAGCGCATATTATTATAAACAAAACAATATTTATACAAATCACTCCTAATAACATCAATAATAAAACTGCGTGCAACGTAAACAATGGATTATGAATATATTCTCGGTAGTTAAACAATATTGTTACTCCAATACTTGATATCATTATAAACGCAAACAATCCAAAAGTGAACGCAGTCGCAGTAGTTTTTTCATAGCTTCTCTTCGGTTGGAGCTTCACTAGCTTTAAATAAGTCACTATTGATGAAGACACCGACCAACAAAATGATATGACTAAACATAAGAAGTATGGCGTAAAATAATAATAATAATAAATCGACGACATGAAATTTAATTGTTCAGCAAACCATAGTACTATCTGTGGGTGAACGCAAAGTGCGATAGTACCGAAGAACACTTCGTTAAAGCACACGTAGTTTTGTAACGTTCTCCAGCGAGGCAGTAGGATCCACGCTGTGAGCAGCGCGGCCACACACAATAGGGATGCCACTATCCCTATTACACTAATCCAATCTTTTGGCCATTCAGCATCGTATACCGCAATTGCTAAGTTAATGAAGTACATGTTTCAAATAACTCTGTTGACCATTTAGTGTGAATCTTGTGAAGTGAGTGTGTATATTATGCAGAAATATTAAACTCATTTTGTAGATTTTTATATTATTTTAATTATCAATTTGCCATAATCGCAAAAATCATAAAAAGTTTTGACATCATTAAAATTAAACTAATTGCAATAAAACGATAAATTTTGGTGTATTTAAATTATAATACAAGCACTATTTATATGTTTTCAGTTTAATTATGAGTACGTAAGTATCACTACATAGTATAAAATAAAGTCGCTTCCCGTTTGGTGTCTCCTTATATCTTTAGAATTACCCAACGGATTTTGATGCGGTTTTTTTTATTACATAGAGTAACTTGAGAGGAAGGTTTATAAGCATAATTTATTCCGGAAAATTGTCACATTCCCATGGGAAAACGGGTAGACCAACTATAAGAAAACTTTAGACCCCCTTTTGACACCTTTAAGGATTAAAATTTCAAAAATGCTGAAACACGTATTTAATAATTTTAATTTATGAGTCTAATCAGAAATTTTGAAACATATCACATTTAAGATAAAAAACTTTCATACAAACTTTTAACCCCTTTTTCACCCATTTAAGGGTTAAAATTTCAAAAATGCTGAAACACGTGTTTAGTTATTTTAAGTTATTAGTCTAATCACAAATTTTGAAACAGATCACATTCATTTAAAAAAACGGACTTTCATACAAATTTTAAACCCCCGTTTGACCCTCTTAAGGGTTAAGATTTCAAATATGCTGAAACACGTGTTTAATTATTTTAAGTCATAAGTCTAATCACTAATTTTGAAACGAATCACACTTAAGGCAACGAACTTTCATACAAACTTTTAACCCCCTTTTCACCCCTTGGGGCATAAAAAAAGGAATTTGATCAATAATAAAAAACTTCATGTTCAATTTTTATCCCTCTAGCTTTAGTAGTTTAGCATTTATACTATCACGAAAACTGAGAAAAAATTATATTTTAGTTCCATAATACAAAGATAGATGTTTCTGTTAGTTTTTCAAATGCACTATCATTATGTTTTTTCAAAAACTATAAGGTATTTGGATTAAATTAAAAAAATGCTGAAACACGTATTTAATTCTTTTAATTTTGAAACATATCACATTTAAGATAAAAAACTTTCATACAAACTTTTAACTCCTTTTTCACCCATTTAAGGGTTAAAATTTCAAAAATGCTGAAACACGTGTTTAATTAGTTTAAGTTATTAGTCTAATCACAAATTTTGAAACAGATCACATTGTAGTACGTAAATTTATTGCATATGAATTCAAATATTTCAAAAATAATTGGAAATCTTCACAGTATAAAAAAACTGGCAATGTTTTACTACGAATTTAACGCGTGCGAAGCCGCGGGTACAAAGCTAGTAATATAATAAATATACATAGAACTGTGTCTGTTGTTCCCCAGAAATCAGCTTTGGACCATTTAAATAAATTGATATCGTAGCCAAGTTCTGGGCCGCGACGGTGTAGTGTCTGCCATCGACACGCTAAAAAGAATTGATTGAATAAATGAATAAAATAGAATTAATAAAGTATTATATCAAATGTTAAATAAGCCCAGCGGGCGACCTTCTTGAAATCTCAAGAAGCAATAATATGAGTTTTTTTATGTTTTAGGTTATATAATATATAGGATAGAAACTTTCACAGGTAACAATCGATAGCGGAGTCAAAAAATATGGTACCTAAATACAATTTTCGACCTTATTCTTTTCGGCTTTTGCCCTGCAATGGGATCTGTATAAAATAAGGCTAATTAAAGTTATTCTAACCTATTTAAACTACCAAGGCATTCCAAGATTTTGCACCCACAAGCACATTTTCACAACTTATGATACCAAATTTTTTAAAAACTTCCCGCGTCATTGGCATCAATGACATCAATGACAAGACATACGTCAAATTCGTGGGCAAAGGACGAGCCGCGCTAGCCCAGATGGTGAGTATAATTATTCTTTGCCCAGATGTATTTATATCCTGTGTACATGACCTATGTATAAACAAATAAATAAAAATAAAAGCTTGTAAGCTTTTTACAGTGTAAGATACACCCATGTATTTTCCTCGAGGCTAAGAGCCTGAAATAAATTCTTCAGAACGCCAACTTATCCCGTTTGGAGAGCTGGATAATTCAGGATTAAGTGGAATGTATTGTGAATGGAGAGTGGAAAGAAGAAGAGCAAAAACGAGTAAGGGTTACTTTTATAAGCCCTTTTCGAATTCTCTCTATGACCTGTTTAATAGACCAACAACATCTTTTGGTTATTCTTAATATTTGTATGAAGAAAATTATAATTTTTGAGAACTTGCAGCCGTCTGATGCCGGCTTAGAGTAGCATCACCCCATTTCTTTCCCTTGGGAGTCGTAAGATGCGACAAAGGGACTCGAGGGTGTGCATTGCAATTTAAGGCGATGGGCTGACAACCTGTCACTATGGCGAAACACAATTTTCCGAATGACCCTCAAATATTTGTCAGACGTGGCATAAATGTCCGTTTTTATGGCTGTTTCGCGCTCTGCCTAACCCGCAAGGGATTAGAGGCGTGATATGTGTATGTATGTATGTATGTATGAGAACTTGCAAAATTGCACCGGGGTGGGATTCGAGCCTGCGACATTCGATATCAGTACTACTGACATACGTGCAATTTTACAAGTTCTCAAAATTTGAATACCTAACACGTTGAGGGCTCCGTAGGATTGGCCTAGTTGTTTGAACAACCACACTAACTTCTCTGGGTGAGCCCTCGCTCGCAACCTAATAGTCACGAGTAGGTTTTGAAGCCCCAGAGCTGTACAGTTGTCAAAAGAAAAAAAACACGTTGAAGAATTTTAAAACAAATAGTACACAATCATAATTATGTTGCTCCCGTGGGTAACTTAAGGTGCTGCTGATAAGATAACGAAGTACCTTCATAGAAAACCTTCTCAAAGGGTTCGGTATGTCCACTTGGCACCCTCCCTACATTCCAGGTCAAACTATTTCGCAATAACTTGAAGTACCAACCTATTAAATTTAGCTCTTTGTAAATAGTTTACCTTCCAATCACAAAAGATAGAACTACCTTACCTCACGCTCTCTTTCTTTGCGAGGGGCATAAAGTTTGCAATCGACCCGATGAACCCTGCTTCCAGAGTTTTTAATCTGTCTACTATATAACTAGTTAGCCACACAAACGGTTGTGTAACGACTGCCATATAAGTTAACATACAGGGTGACCCGTGTAGTGACGTCTAAAGACTACGAAAATCGCGGAACATACATGGGGGTGATTCGAATACTCCTCAGTGTAAGGCATTTAAGTTTTGTCTTTGGATGTTACTATTCGGGCCATCCGGTACAATAGATCTTTCGGCGCACGTAACAATCTTTATTCTTGGGTGGTCAAGCCTGAAATGTTCTAACCAAACTGGGAACCTGACCTGACCTGTTGTGTATTGATCTATATGTTATGTCCTTTGTGTTATATTGTGTACAATAAACGGTTAAATAAATAAAAAAATCACAAAGTCAAGAATCAGCCTAGTGCAGAAGTCACAACAATAGACCATTTTACTAAAACTTTTTCTACCTAAATTGGTTCTCCCACTACGACGGACTGAAGGACGTATTTTAGACGCATCCGTCTGTCAGATCAAAGGAAATTTCGATTTCCATACAAAACATGGATACAATGGCACTCTGTAACGCTGCGATTTCATCAAGGTGTTTGACAGACGCATCCATCAGTCCGTCATAGTGTAAGTATTGCCTAATTGTAATTGTATAAAGCTGTTTTCAGAATCTACAGGCGTTAACGGTTCTTAAACATTCCTTTTAACTTCCGTTTCAGTAAACGCGGCAAGAATTTTAAGATCCGGTTCCTGTGCTTAAAGTTTCCGGAGTTTAACTTGAAAGTTTATTAAGTAAGTAAGTTATCCGCCTTGAAGGCTGCGATGCAGGTACGGCTTGTGTTATACTGAAACATTATCTTGAAACAATGGACTTTTAAAAATTGCCCTACATAGATGATCTTATTCCGTTACTCAAAACATAAAAAGTAGCCTATATTATTTTTGCCTGTTCACATTTTTTTTAAAAGAGAAACCTACACTTATAGCTGATAATTTTTTATGCATTTTATATTCGTGATTCATATCCTCGTCGGACGGATGTACTAGTAACTCGTATCCAGTATTATGTAGACGACATTTTCATACAGTACTGATAAACCAAGTAAACTGCCACAGGGCACGTTATTTCATAAGCAGCAAGATTACACTTCTAAAAAGCTACGTTATTATCGCAGCTGGTTTTAAAACAAAAAAGCCTTTTTAAAGCCTCAGGGACCGCAAAATTGGCGTTATGGTCGGTTCTCACACACACTGCATAATTTTACGGTTATTATTTTTTCTGTCGTGGCGAAGATTCAGATTATTTAAATACTAACATTTGGACCAATTACTCTGCTACGGCAACAGCGTTATCTTAGTTATCTTACAGAGGCCGTATTCCGCTATTTGAAAACCGTGTCAGTTGTGTTTTAATAGAGTGTCAGTTGGATGGTTTTGACCGTTGCGTATTCTGCTAATATAGTTATAGTTGAGTGTCGATGGCATTACAATAGCAACAAATATGAGAATCGTGGCCCAGGTCCTGTCGAGAATAGGTAATTGGGCACCGTCCACAATTTAGTACCTAAGTATAAAATAGTTTGTTCGGATACACAGTCGCACTCTGTGTCCCTTCTGTATTCCTGGCAATTAAAAATCTTTTCAGTTGTGTCTCACTGGCCTGTCAGTGTGACAGTTTTGGTCATTTCGTATTCTGCATACAGTTTGAAGTTTAGAAAATGATAGTAGCGTTACAATGTCAGTGGGGTGTGACTGGCATTGCAGGGGTAAAAAAATAAGAGAATCCTGGTGTTATGCCTGATCCGTTTTTTTTTGTGAAAGGAATACCATTAAATTGTCACAGGTTGTGGTTTGTATGGAGGCTGTCTTTTTTTCTTTTTAATATGGGGCATCGAGTCGAAGAACAATCCGATGAACCCTGGTGTCACAGTGTTGCTACCGTGTACTAGTAGTAGTAGGCTTCCGACATGGTTGTGTTACGACCGCCGTCTAAGTTATTATAGACAGCAACCGCGACCGATGGCTTAACGTGCCCTTCAAAGCACGAAACCATCTTTGTTACTGACAATCTGGTGGTTTAGCCTGCAATGTCGAAACCAGACTGGAAAAAAATTCACAAAGTGATAAATATAAAATTTTGGATTGCTGTACCGGGAATCAAACCCGGAGCCTTTGCGTCGCAGTCAGTTGCACCACCACAGCGTCACATCGGTCGTCGAAGGCAGTCACAAACCGCAGTATCGTGCGGCGCATGTGCGAAACACCTATAGCCGGTGTATGTGCCACCGTTACACAGTCGGATGTCATCAGAGTTTACGCCGCACTCCCTGTAAGGAAGCTTTTAAAGTGCCGCCTTATCTCTGACTTGGTTTAAGTCATGTGAAGCAGGCGGATCAAACGTTCAATCTTTTCCTGCCTTCAATGTTCAAATTCGGGTACATAAAATAAATAAATATACTGAACAATTTACACAGCTCCATCATGCCCCTAACTTAGCAAAGCTTGTACTATGGGAACTAGATGGCTGATATTAATACTTATATACTTATTTTTGTAAATAAATACATATTATACACAGAAGCACCCAGACTAAACACAAATATCTGAAAATGACTTAACAAAATATTTGTGTCTTTTGGAGATCGGACCCACGACCCTCGGCGTAGCAGGCAGAGGTACTATCCGCTACGCCATTGTATAAGTTTTGCATGCAACTGAGTCAATGTGGACTAAATAATTATCTTCAAATCGAGTCCGCGCCGCGAAAAATGTATTACAGACAAAGTCATCTTAAGAGAATACGGTCTGCTCCTGCCGCTGTCGCGAATATTGCTCGAAATACTTCCGCGGAAGTATCATCGCGAGTAAGTGTTCACATACTGTCGATATACTCTTCTCGCATCAATATGAGTGAGCAAGATAGCAATACATTTCACACGCGTCCGTGGTGCTGTTTCTTTGACTCGCACACGAAAAGCCGACAATCGAGAGAGCACGGGAAGTGGCAGCGGCATGACGAGTAGCAGCGCGATTAACCTGTTCACACATTTGCGCTGCCCACTTTTCTTACTATTTCCCTGCCCATATTGGCATCGTGTGAACGTGCTATAAGACACTCGAATCACCAATGTAAGTCTAATACAAGCAGCATAAGAATGATCCAAAGTTCAAACTGTCTAACCCAGCCGGAGCTTGACTCTACAATGTACGTTGTTCCTTAGCCATCAGCCGTGATAGCTTACTTATATAGCCAATATCTTAATTTTCCGCTCTTTTAAGCTTTGTACCACAACTGTAAAAGGCTTTATGCTTTGTAAAACGTGACAACGTGTGCCTGAAATATTATAGTTATTTATTTTACTTAATATTTTTACCAGAAACATGAAGTGCGAGTTTATACAACATGCTTCAGAAAATTTCCCTGAAGTTTTCTGTGAACAATGGCAGTAGATAGCTTGGACTTGAATCTATCGTTGTATTGTATAACCAACACATTTAATGTATGTGTGCCACTTTCAGACGATTGCTCGTTTGGTGCGTATACGTGCGCGTGTTTCGCGTCTAGAGCACATAGTCAACGCGGAGCATACGCGCTCAGCACGCGTTATTACCACGCTCTACTATCAAGTACCTATTACAGTCTTTATGCTTACCTATTGCATACACAAACATACACATATCACGCCTATAATCCCTTGCGGGGTAAGCAGAGCGTAAACGGCCGCAAAAAACGGACATTTACACCACGTCTGACAAATATTTGAGGGTCATTTGGAAAATTGTGTATCGCCATAGTGACAGGTGGTCAGCCCATCGCCTAAAATTGCAATACACGTCCTCGAGTCTCTTGGTCACCTCTTACGACTCCCATGGCAAAGAAATGGGGTGATGCTATTCTAAGCCGGCATCACACGGTACTACCTATAACATTTATCTAAAATTCCGTGACTGAGCTATACTTAGGAGGGTTCGCATTTATGCATAGAATTTAATAAAGATATTTCACTTAGTCACTTTTTCGTAACTTATTATACAGGGTGTAAGAAAAAGAACTGCGTTCCAATTAAGGGATGAACCTGCCCATGAAACTGAAAAACTTTCCTCAAGGAACATAGACCAACATATGAAACGTTAGACCTCACATACAACCAGACTTGGTCGGCTGCTACATTTTGTATAGGTCAAAATTTATGCCGTGTGATGCCGGCTTAGAATAGTATCACCCCATTTCTTCCCATGGGAGTCGTAAGAGGCGACTAAGGGACTCGAGGGTGTGTATTGTATTTTAGGCGATAGGCTGACAACCTGTCACTATGGCGATACACAATTTTTGCGAATGATCCTCAAATATATGTCAGACGTAGCGTAAATTTTCGTTTTTGCGGCCGTTTACAATCTGCCTACCCCGCAAGGGATTAAGGCGTGATATGTGTGTGTGTGTGTGTGTGGTTTTTTTTCATATTTGACCTACATTTCTTGGGAAAAAATTTTCAGTTTCATGTGCCGGTTCATTCCTTAAAAGGAACGCAGTACTTTTCTTCACACCCTGTACAAGGTGAAATTTTACTAGTGACCAATACTGATAACAGAGGACGCATTGATGATAAAGAACAACTTTCCCCAAGGAACATAGCTCGAAATATGAAAATAAGTGTGCTTTCATAGCTACCCAAATCAGCTGATCGGCAATTTTGTATGAGAGGTACCTACACCTACTATTGTTTCATCATATTTCACCCTATGTTCTTTGGGGAAAGTTGTTCCTTATCACCAGCCCATCTTGAGTTTACGCTGTCAGTCACATACATACATACATACATAAATCACGCCTATATTCCTTACGGGGTAGGCAGAGCGTTAACGGCCGTAAAACGAATATTAACACCACGTCTGACAAAAGCTTGAGGGTCAATCAGATAACTGTGTATCACTATAGTGACAGGTTGTCAGCCCATCGCCTAAAATTGCAATACACATCCCTCAAGTCCCTTAGTCGGGTCTTACGACACCCATGGGTAAAAAATGGGGTGATGCTATTCTAAGCCGACATCACACGGCTGTCAGTCACTAGTTCATTTATTAGTCTTGGTCACTTTTCAAGGGAAAAAGAGGGGACATGGATTGAAGAAGGGGCACCCCTTATTAGGTTTTGAAGAGCATACCTACTTACAGGTATCACATAACAAAAAGAAAAGCTGCAATCTATTACTTTAAGGTCACCATACATTGATTTCACAGCATTCCCTATATTAATGCCCAGACTTAAAACTTAATTACAAAGTACTGAAAACATGTCTAGCAAAACCAAAATTATATCTGAAATATATTTTTAGTCAGAGATACAAGTTTATTTTCATATAACCTTATTACGAAGAGTACAAAGATCTTTACTAACAAAGATGGGCTTAAGATGTCGCCGACCCACAAATCCCTCACTTTCGTTGAGAGCTTTGGCAAGTGTTTGAATGAGTTTATCATTTCGCTGATGCGATGGTGAATAGTTAATGAGAAGGAAAATATCTTTTTAGACCCAATAACCATCCAATAACAGCGTAAATGATTTGGCCGTAATCTGCTTAAGTAACAGATTGTGATGAACGTATTTGTTTAATATTTATTGGATATTTTTATTACACGTTCATAACACGACATTGTATATATTCAAGCTTTCCTTCTTTAAATAGTTATTTCTTTAAGTTTAAATGCACCAGCCTTGACCTATTCCACATGTCCGTATACATTTTTGTGGATGCAGTTAAATAAAAAAAAAAGTTAAACGATTAGATTTAGATTGTGTCATCATCATCATTGGCCTCACACGTCTGTGACAGACGATTTAATCACAATATAACAGTGTCTGAAAAACACTGCGTTGCCTGGGACGCAATTATAGAAAACGTAGATTGTGTAGAGAGTACTGCTATATGTCTTTCAATTCAGAAAAGTATGTTTAAAGAATAAAAACTAATCATCTTTTATTTGAAAAAAGAAATTTAATTATTGTATTACCTACTAATTAATTTTGACAATATGTAATACTTTTCCTCGTTCCACAGATTAACTCGACCGGTTTCTCACATGCGCATTATCAATAATCTAATTTTTACAAACACACAACATTTTTAAACGAAGGAAGAATATCACATCCACAAATTATAAATACTTTAATTGTTATATGTTGTACCTGTATGATAAATGGTAAGACAATCGCATGTATTAACTATATTATATTAGTATTAGTATATAGTAGTATTCGTATAATATATGTATGAAATATATTATGTATGTTTATTTATGGAAGTATTTTTATATTTTTATTGGCATTTATTTATTTAAATAAGTAATTGTGCACGCCCAATCCGCCTGTCTTGTAGAAGTCTCACTTTCTGTAGGTTAGCTGGAAGAAATTTCTTAGTAGAAATAAGTTGTCCTGTTGTGTCGTCATTCTTTGTATATTGTCTCTTGTAATGTTTCTTGTGTGCAATAAATGGTTAATAATAAACATTCCCTCACAGATCTAGGTATACTCTTCTTCAGAAGGCAGTGATTTTGAATACCTGTAGAATAGTACGAAAGTTTCTTTCTTTTACTTAGCGTTAACTTCTATGCACTTGGCTTCGGCCCGTGCCAAATATACCTTTTCGGAGAGCTTATTAACTGATAAAAACACAAATAATAATAATATATTATTGTTTGTTTTACCCATAAATTAAATACCTGTTAGTAAATTGTGTTAGAAAAGCGTGGGGCGCTATTAATTCCATTTAAAACTGCATTCAAGTATTTTTTTAAGAACTACTTTCTAAGAACTATGTAATCAAATCATTGAAGCTTAATTTAACTCACTTGCGATGGATGAATCCAGGGAATGGCCAGTAGCTTTCTTTGTGAATACAAAACCTTGCACTGCGCTCGCTAACCCGCCTGCAAAGCCCTGGCCCTGAACTGGGGAGGCTCATGTCCAGCATTGGAATTTTGTGGCTGTTATAGTAATTGTAGTAGTAGTCTAACACAACAAAACTGAAATCTCATTAGATTAATTAATCATAAAAATATGAAATACTATAGTCAATCATTAGATTCTGGCTTATGTGTTTTGTGTTTATGTAGATAACAATGAACATAAAACATGATTGTATCGTATGTAAGCAAAAGCAACACGGAATGTTTTTTGCAATCGGTGTGAAATATCCCTACAAAGGAAAAAAATATACTTAAAAAAAGTGTATATAATTTTTTTGTCGTCATGAGCTCGACTTAACTATAGTTACTGCACGAAAAAGCCGTATAAGCTGATCCTATAGATTATAACCCCGGTGCTTTTCGTTCCCGTGGGAGTCGTAAAAGGCGACAAAGGGACTTGAGGTGTGTACTTATTGCAATTTTAGGCGATGGGCTGACAACCTATCACTATAGCGATACACCATTTTCCGAACGACCCTCAAATATTTGTCGGACGTGGTGTAAATGGCCGTTTTGGCGGCCGTTTACGCTCTGCCTACCGCGCAAGGGATTATGGGCGTGATGTGTGTACGTATGTATGTAAATTATAACACGAATTGCTGCTGATAGAAGGTAGTAGGTACCCTAACAACAAAAAAAAACTCACATGCACTTAAATAAAATATATAAACATGTTCTAAGATGAAAAATCGGAGAAACTACTTTATGCATCAACGGGAGCTATGGATAAACACCCAAGAGATTTTATATTATAAATATTATAATTTTATCTTTAAGCTGCATGCCAGTCTTAATGACATAATACGCAGGGCTTTAACATCCACCAGTATCCCAGCAGTTTTGGAGTCTAATGGTTTGTTGCGTACGGATGGTAAGCGACCAGATGGGTTGTCCATGATACCGTGGAAACTGGGTAAATGTCTGATATGGGACGCTACCTGCGTTGACACGTTAGCTCCAACTCATTTACCGTCTACATGTCGAGGTGCTGGTGCGGCGGCAGCGACGGCTGAGGGACTCAAGCGGCGTAAATACCGAGACAAAGTTCATAATAATGTTATCGTGCCCTTTGCAGTAGAGACCCTGGGCCCGTGGGGGTTGGAGGCCAGGGCTTTCATCACCGATCTTGCGGCGCGTCTCCGTGAGGCATCGGGTGATTCCAGATCTGGCAGCTACCTAGCTCAGAGAATTAGTTTAGCAATTCAAAGAGGTAGTATTTTGCCAGTATTTTGGGTACTTTGCCTCGCGGGGACGCGTTGGAGGGTATTTATTATTTGTAGTAAGTGTCTAGTTTTAAGTTGACGTGTTATGTTATAAGTATATTATAGTGCCATATTTGCATGCCTGCGAGCAGGCTGAATGCACTGAACGAATGTGTTATTTTTAAGACCTTATGTACTGCTGTATTCTGGCAAATAAACAATTATCTTATCTTATCTTATCTTATCTATATTGCTGAATAAATACATTTATTTATTAATCAATTAAGTATTCTTAAAACGAATTCATAGCTTACAAAACCACTATTCGCGGTTGTTCTGTAAAATTATGATCTTATTTGACACCGTGTACACGATATACTAAAAAGTTTAAATTGTAACTGACTTGACAAACCTAATGTTTTAGGTGATTGGCTTACATCCGTCACTATGAAAAATTAAAATGGTGATACACAATGTTCCGAATGACTCTTAAATATTTGTCAGAAGTGGCGTAAATGTTGGTTTATTACGATTGTTCATCTGCCTACCCCGCAAGGGTTACAGGCGTCATATACGTATGTATATATGTGTATAAATACTTAAAACTAAGTAAGTAACTTACTTTTTACAACTGTAGCGACTCCGTTGGCGCAGTTTTTATCCTCCGTACGACCATTAACTTAGCTTAACGAACTGTAAAATAGTGAGTTGTACAGTATTTTAACATGCCTTACAAACACGGAAAAAGAACTGTTTCGGAAATCATTAAAGAACTTGTTTCATTTGTTTTAATTCGGCTTTAAAAAAAAAGGCTATGAATTCAACTCGGTCTTCTCCTTCTTTTCGTGTGGGACACCGTGTCGACGGACAACCCAATGAACCCTGGTGTCAGAGTTTTACAACCGCCTGTTACTACTAGTACGCTTATGACCGCTGTCTAAGTAATCCTAGACAAAAACCGGGACCGTGGGCAAGAAGGAATTTTCAAGATACAGACGCTTAAGTATATTTATAAATAAATATATATCCTGGACCAATCACAGAATGCCATATATCCCCAAACTAATTTTATACCATGGGAACTAAAAAGCTGACATATATACTTACATACTTTATTTGTAAATACGGTACATAAAAAACTCATAGACTAAACACAAATATCTGAAAATTTATTTTACAAATATTTGTGCCTTGTGGGGATCGAACTCACGACCGTCGGTGTAGCAGGCAAGGGTACTATCCGCTTAGCCATCGGGCCAGTCGATTTTATCTTTCTTAATTTGGCTTGTTTATATTTTGTCCATGTGTTTTCTACTTTGTTATATTTTGAACAAATTCATTTGTAACAAAACAAACCAACCAATAACAAAACCGCGCCTTCCTTAATAAGGCCATAATTTTTTAAGTTGCGGGTCACTAAAGCTGTTTGTGGCAACTTTTCAAAGTCGTTCACCCATTAGACTCACTGCCAATTAGACCCAGTGGGTCCAAAATGAAAAATTACGTTAAAGTCGCAAATATGTGTTAGACGCACGTGGTTAGGCGAAAAGGCCGTATGATGCCGGCTTAGAAAAGCATCACCCCATTTCTTTCCCGTGGAATCGAAAGAGGCGACTGAGGGACTAAAGGGTGTAACTTTGGGCGATGGGCTGACAACCTGTCACTATGTCGATGCACCATTATCCGAACGACCCTCAAATATTTGTTAGACGTGGCGTAAACGTTTGTTTTCGCGGCCGTCTACGCTATGCCAACCCCGCAAGGGATTATAGGCGTGATATGTGTGTGTGTGTGTTTTATACACACACGTGATAGGCGAAGTTTGGTTTAAACTGCAGTCCGCACCTCAATGCATTAAAACCAACTTTATGCAAGACGTAACAAAATAGTCATTTCATAACAAGCGGAAATTAGGTCAAAGCACTTATGAAACTCAACAACTTTCCCCATGGACATAGGTCAAAAATAATGTACCGCTCAAACTTAATTAATCCTTTTTAAATATTAAGACCATTTTCCCGAGGGGAAAGTTGTTCAGTTTCATGAGTATGAGTACTTTGACTTTCTTTCAGCTTGTTGTTCCCTTTTTGTTACTTGCTGTAGAGACTGAATTTAAATCGTAAGAACTCAGGAATTAATTTATTTTTATTTTATTTACTACAATAATTGTATTGATTGAGATTTACTTGTACCAAACTTCACGTGATTTTGTCAGTGGGTCTGATTGTGACCTGTTCTAATTGGAAGTGGGTCTAAAAGTGAAAGTCTCTTTCACAAATGGTGTCATCAGAAGGTTGTATTGAGCGCGCAATCTACAGTGTTTAAAATTCATTGCAGGTTTCTCATCGGGTTCCTCACGCCTCACGCTTCTGAAAGCTTTGTCACGGTTTACGCTTTTTAACCTCAGTGAGATTTGTGCAATATCCGACTTTGGTTAAGCATTTGAACTTTTATAATAAACCGTGTTATTACAACAAAAAGTTAAACCGTGTTTAATGTGATTGACAACGATAAATCGTATGGAAAAATAGTGTAAACTGCGTCTAACTGGTTTGAAAATTTTTTGAATATTGCTTGTAGATAAGTTAAGAATTCCAATGATTCTGTAAGATTTCAAAAGTTTGGGTGCTGAAGTTAGTATGCAGCTTAGGAAGATGTTAATAAAAAATATGGTGTAAAAGTTCATATAAATAAAATATTCATTACACCACAGTCCACAGTGATAATTTGTGCAGATAATTTTTTTATAAAGATTTATTTTTATGTTTAGGGGTGAAACAAGATCCATGAATCGAAACTATTTTCCCCAAGAAACAGGTGAAATATGGAAAAAAATAATTGGGAGGGCCAAATTTTTAATTTTTCATTTTGTGGTTATCCCACTTTAACAAACTGACGGACGTTTTTTCTTTGACACATTCATCTGTCAGACGAAATAACGTATGCGGTTTGACCAATGTGTTACACATACGCGTCCTTTATAGTTTGGAATTCGCCAAAGTTGGTCAAATGGACTGGTTTTTCTCTTGAACATTTTTACAAATTTATGAGACTTTATTTCCGCGAGGTTGTTTTTAACATTATTCTTGTAAACAAGGGTAAAATAAAACGACAAATAACAAATTAATACTAAACTAAACTAGACTAAAATTAAACTTGCAAACCATTTTCACCAATTTTCTAATCTGGTATATCAGCAAAATGTAGGTTAAATGAAAAAATGTGTTCTACGAAAACAAAGATATCACCCCACGACATTCTGCTACTCGAATTTGTAAAGCGTACATGAAACACGCATTTCTCAATTCGCGCATTGACTTGGCTGTAGGATCCGATGTGAATGCTAAGATAAATCGCACACGGACCGGACGAAATTACGGAGAAATGACACCCTATAATCCCTTTCGGGGTAGGCAGAGCGTTCACGGCCGCTACCGCCACGACTGACAAACATATATGAGGGCCGTTTCAGAAAAAACGTGTATCACTGTAGTGATAGGTTGTCGGCATGTCGCCTAAAATTGTAATACACATGAAATCTCTCAGTCGCCTCTTATGACACTCGCGGGCAAGAAATGGGATTCTCCCAGTGACAGCCGCAATATGATGCTGTGTGTGACATGATATCCATTTTTTCCTTAAACTAAACGGTGATACACCGGGAAACTTGTGGTGCGTGTGAGAGCCGCCTGACTTGTGTGTAGGATCCAATGTTAATGCTAAGCACTGTACATTCTGTGCGATATACCGTTTATCTACCGTCATTTGTGCAAGTTGACACAGAATTGGGTATGCTAGATCTTTTTTTTATGGCTTGTTTTGAAAATATAAGTCATTTTATGAAACCAATATTGTTTTTTTGAAATAGGTAATATTATTTATTTCTATTTTAATATTTACTTTTGCCTGTGATGCCGGCTTAGAATAGCATCACCCAATTTCTTTCCCGCGGGAGTCGTAAGTGGCGACTAAGGGACTTGAGGGTGTGCATTGCAATTTTAGGCGATAGGCTGACAACCTGTCACTATGGCGATACACAATTTTCCCAATGACCCTTCGTCGCTTCTTACGACACCCATGGGAAAGAAATGGAGTGATGCTATTTTAAGCCGGCATCACGCGGGTTAGTAATAATAATAATAATAGTCACATAAATTGTTAAAATACGTCACAATTTAATGGGCTGGTTAACCACTTAAAATATTTGCAGAAAATTATTTTACACTTTACACAACGTAAGGGATGTGGACAATATTTCAGCTTATTTATTTTGGAAAAGCGAGCCTCGTGGGCAAGTCAAGAGTAGGGTAGGATACTGGGTAGGGTAAATCCGGGATAATCTTGTTGCCACAAGTTTATGTTGCTGATGACTTTATTTCCCTGATGTTTATACCACACAATGGACTCGAAAACAACTTCGACAACGCTACTCCGACATTATTTTATTTCGACGTTACTTAACTCCGAAATCAATATACTCCGATATAAGTTTACTTCGACATTCCTCTACTATAACTTTACTATATTTCAACATTACTTCACTCATATATCATGACACTCCGACATTTTTAATTTATGCCTGTTTTCAATGAAAATATGAAATACTTACACATGACTGGTCCGATGGCATAGTAGTAGTAGTACCTAGTAGTCGTCGTATTAGTAGTAGTAGTGGTTTTGATCCCCACACAGCACAAGTATTTGTAAGTTATTTTTAATTTTTTTGTGTTGAGTCTTGGTGTTTTCTATCTATTGTATGTATTTATTCACAAAAAATAAGTATTTTTGTATTTTATTTAGTTCACTTGTTCCCATAATTATTAGTGATAGGTTTTATTGTATGTAATTAAATTAAATTAATTTGAATATAATGCATTGTTACCTTGGGACTCTACCTGAAGACATTGTCAATTGTAAAATTTTGTAAATAAATGAATTGAATTGAATATTAGAAGCTTCGCTTAGTTTGGGGCTAGATGGCGCTGAGTGATATGTTCAAGATATTTATTAGTTGTTTTATTATGTCGCTTGCTCGTCCGGCGTACAGTAACAATCGCATTTCTACCTAAAGGTGTCTTAAAGGGTGACTACGGTGTGGTTCTAGGGAATGGGAAGCAGCGTTTCCTTGGAATGAAAAATCTTGCACTGCGCTTGCCAATTTGCCTGCCAAGCATGCTGATTATGGCAAATACCTCCCAAAAGGCACTAGGGGAGGCCCCTGTCCAGCAGTGGACTGTTGTGGCTGCTAATGATGATGATGTTGTTGCTTGCTCACCGATTCGACAAACGTATTGTTAAACATTGGTGTCAAAAGTCTTACAAGGGGTACCTAAGAATTTATCACAAAACTCGCTTCTACTATAAGCCCTTGGCACCTTTCGGCGCATAATGTACCATTCGCAAAACGTACCCTGTGCGCAAAACGTATTATTCGCAAAACGTACCCTTCGCACAGACATCCATGTGTGGGTCTTTCTCTATGTGTGTGTGTCAATTCAAGACCTATCCTTATCACGGCGGTATCCGTTGGATACGTGGGTAGCGGTACTATTGGCAGCACACCAACCTACCCCCTTAAGAGATCAACTGAAACTAGTTTTTCATTCAGTTTATACGAAAAATCAGTATAGGTGGATCTCTGAAGAGGGTAGGTTGATATACTGCCAATAGTACCCACATACTGTAACGCCCCCCCCCCCCCTATTTAATCTATTTAACCCTATATATAAACCTATGCATATAGGTACACTCAACTACCTATCTGATAAATATTAAAGTCTGAAACTATATGCCTACTATAAACTAACGTATAAAAACTGAAATCTTGGCCTTGGATCTCGTTTAGTGGGAACCCTACGCTGTGTGAGTAACCTCAGAGAGAGGAAGACAGTCTAAAGATACACCTACAGTTAAAATTAAATCTCTACTTTATACATCTACGAAACTTGAATATCGACTTTGGCTGAAATGCTTACGAGGCTGTTTGGTTTTGAAGCTACCGTTTCATAAACAACTTAACTTAATACTTTTGATCATTTTATCCTTATTCAAACCCGATATTTATGTAAAGCCATTTCCTAACATGTGATCTAAGCCCTAAAAGCCTAGTAACTCATCTTAAAGATAGTAGTCCTGAATGGCTGTATGGTCTAAGTTCACTTTGCCCGTTCCAACTTCCATTCCATTAAAAAAACAACAATTGTCAAGTACACTGAACGCGGTATTTGATTTATTTTACTTTCTTTTTCCAAAAATCGTGAAATATGTACAAAAGGTTATTATTATTTAGTGAGTTTGTATTAACTTAGAGTTTAAACAACCCTGTGCGCCTTATAAACCAGTGGAACAAAGATACTCTCATAATTTTGGTAAGTTTTTTGTTGTATTTTCATAAAGTTTGTTTATGATTTTTACCTGCCTACTAATAGTTTTATTGATCTAATTAAATTGATTTTTCACTCAACAACCGTAGAACAGTGTGAGCAGTTAATTGAAAGACTAGAAGGTTTAAGTTTCTACTATAACTCCAGTAAATATTGTCGGGCAATACCAACTATAATTTGTATTCCTTTTTCAGTTTCACAACTTCAGTGCTGCATGCTACACTAATAACTATCCATGTTACAACAACTTACTTATTAAATAAAAAGGAATTTAATCAACCTACAGAGTTTCAGCTAAATATCTAGGTATGTTTGAAAAACTTTTGTTTTAGGCTTGTATGTACTCCTAGCTTTTTATTATGGAGTTCTCTAGCCATCCAACTTAACCTGAATCTCAAAACATTCAATTTACAAGAATCCTAATACTATTTCAATCCTGGAAGGCGCTGTTTCATCACATCACTCATCCACATAAAGAAGTTACTAATGATATTATTCTTTTACAGGTGTAAAATTTGGTCCAAGATTAAGATAGTACTCCATCCAAGATAAGCTACCTTGACTATCAACTTTAACTAGATACTTTGAACTCTCAGAAGAGGGAAATGTGCGAATGGAAGTAGGTATTGTTACTACTAATGTTTAGGTAAGTATTGTATTTGTTCCTTTGGACAGTTGTAGGAAGTGATGGTGAATAGCGCTAAGAAATTTATTTAACTTTTAACTTTCTCTAGTAAATATTAATTTTATTTTATTTCTATTACATACAGTGACAACCTGACAGAAGTCTCTTACCTGGAGGACTAAAGGATCTTCTTTAAATGAAGATGAATATTGAATCAGTTTATTCGGTTCCTTACTTTAAGAGGTTAGCAAAAGTTTAACCTGTAATTTATTGAATTGGGATTGATATCTTCCAAACAATTATAAGTAAGTAGGTACTTACTATTCAATATCAGAAATTACAAAATAGCAATTATAGATGAAATTATTTCTTATTCGTTTCTCAAAGGAGTTTCAAAGAATTTTGTTGGTAAACTTAAGGCTACCTAGGTTGTAGAAATATTTTACCTAAATTTTAAAATGTGTGGTTTTATCTTACAGATGTTCAACGGGTGAACTGTCCTGCCATAGAGAGAAGATGAAAACCCTCACAAGATCTACAACAGCTGTATTTTAATAAAAAAAACCCTTAGTATATAATATTTCTATGCACTACCATTTAAATTGTCTAATTATGTATTTCTGCCTTTTAAATTTTCATGTGCTTGACTACATTTACTTGGAAAACAATAAAGATATGCCTGTCTTTTATTACTAAAATTAATAAAAGGGGAGATAGGGGGTAATTACAATAGGTTGATAGTGAGAAATTGAGATAAGTACCTTTTATTATTTAAATAATGAAAATCAATGATGTTTTATTCATAACCTTTTAACAATCTTTTTTTTATTGATATTTTAATTAGCTTAGTCATTTATAGCCTCACTTGGAGGTGAATAAAGTGAAGCTGGTAGAAATACAGTTTGAATTCTTCTACTTCAGATGTGCGGAACATCGAGTCGACAAACTACCTGATATGTTAACTTCTTTCTAAGTACTTTATTTTATTTTTATAAATAATTGTCATTTCGTGAGATTTTTAGTTAGACTACCTAAGGATGTAAGAATTTCTTTGTGATATCTTTTTTAGAACCCAAGTTACAACATGAAGAGGTAGAAGATTGTAAAATGTCGTAGTGCTAGTACTTATTTTGTAAAGGGCTTTAAGATTGCCGCCCCGCTCGCCGCGGCGCCTCTGTGTAAGTATAAAGTAAGTTAGAGGCCACATTTGTATTTCCAGTTATTAATTTCTCGGAGGGTTGTAAAGTTAGATTTTTCCCTCATTCTGAAAATATCCTATGCAAATGTGAATCGTGTCATGCGTCACCTGACGGGATAGACTCCACCCTTCTGTCTCCAAACGATGCTAGATTCTACATTTAATGTTGTTACAATATAGAACGCCTTAGAATTTATTTTACATTTATTTGCAATGTTCAAAAAGAGGAGTTATAATAATGAATAAATATATACGTAACAATAAGAGCTAAATCTGGGTTGTCCACGTCCAGAGAGTACCAGCTTTGTCAAATAGGTATCTAAGGCGTTAAATTAAATCAAAGGAAGTTACGTTTTCAATGCCAAGTGTTTGGAGAGTTTTATTTTTATCTCAATCTACTTTATTACTGATTCTACTTGGATCATCAAAGCTATTGTCATGTGGTCATTAAGAAAGTGTCCCCCGTTTCCCTTTTTTTCAGAGAATTAAAAATCATTCAAAGTTTTTTATAATAAACGTTCTGTGCTAAGTTGTCACATCCTTAGAGAGCTTTCCATTTTTATCTTTTGGTAAAATCTCAAGCTAAATAACCATAATCGCCCATATGGTACGATATGTCAGATTATTAGGAATATTTATAATTCCATAGCATGCGATTCTATTAAGCCTTCTTAGACAGACAACTCTGATATTAAGTAGGTATGTATTATAGGTGGGTATATTTTATCTTGAACAAATCTTAATTCTCATGCATACAATAATGAATTTTATCTTTCTTGAATCCCTCTTAAGTAGGTAAAAGTAGTTTTTCATTTTAGTAAAATTCTTAGATCCAAAGTTCTTTGTCTCAACAATTCTTTAATTTTAGTTTTATTATTTCAACAGTAATAGGAGAATTTGATTCTTACGTTATTTTTCATCTTTAATTTTGTACTATATTTTAGAAACTGATGATGGCATTTGTTCTTAACGTTTGTAGATAAGATAGGGGAACCAAAATATTTGCTTCTGCATGCTTATTCAATTTTAATCTAAAATAGATCTAAAATGAATTATTCTACTATTCTGAATTAAAATGTTTTGTCAAATAGGTGAGAGTTTTAATTTGAAATGAATCGAGCCTTATTTCTCAAGGGTTTGTATTACCTACTTGAAACCTAAGGTTGGTACGTTATGCTATGCTGCTATTCGGTGACTTCTAAGATTTCCCATGCTTTTGAGAAACTTGAAACTAAGTAGGTACCTACTGTTTTACAAGAAAACTATTTGCTTCAAGCATCAAGTCTACGATTTAGTTTTAAGCAAAGTTTAAGTAAGTATTTGAAAGGTTGAACTGGTTCTTTTATTTTCTAGTTCATTTCCCATTCTCTGAGATGTATAAATATCCCTACAAATCCACTATAGTCCGGGTACTCCGCAGACTATAGAGTTTCCCTGCCTAAGTAAAGGAGAGGCTAACAGCAGCTAAACCCTACAACCGCGTTAAATGTGACTACCTTCCTAATCTTCTGTGTAGATGGCAAAACTTAGGCATGCGTCTATATTTACAAATTAAATGTGTGGTGTGTGGGTTGGTAGGCTTCGCCTTGAGTTCAAGACTAATCCT
Source organism: Tuta absoluta (assembly GCA_027580185.1). NCBI lineage: Eukaryota > Metazoa > Arthropoda > Insecta > Lepidoptera > Gelechiidae > Tuta > Tuta absoluta. The sequence goes on from JAQAHW010000047.1 coordinate 121,164, forward strand.
CTATTCTGAATAGGTGTACTCGACGGCAAAGTCAAGATTTGTGTGTTCTACCTAGTGCACCCTAAGATCTCACCAAACCTCTAGTAGTCCGTGGACTGGGTTGGAGGGGTAGGCCCAGTGAGATCAAGTGAGTTATGTTTGGAGAATGCTCCGAGTGTTTGGACAAGACAAGAGGTAGTGGGCCGCTAACAGGTATGGTCAGGTACCCTCAAGTTCAATGATTGATACATCAGATCGATCACAACTGCTACCTTCATCAAGTCCTACACGCGAACCATAGAGATTAACAAGGGCTCCGTAAATAGCCCTCCTCGCCCTCTCTAAGGCAGAGTCCTAACAGAAGCGAAGCTAACGTATGTTTCAATAGGCTTACCAGTACCTACCAAAGATAAGTACCAGAAATCCCAAAGGAAAACACATTAGGTTCTACATAACATTCGTCTTCTCCCAAAAAACCCAAGCCTGTACTTTATATGGTAGATTTAAAACAAAGGAGGAGAATTTACTGAATTTAGGTATTAAAACAAAGCGGTCAATATCATGATTGCTATCACAATATCCACCATAGATTCCAAAACCCAATGATTTTAAAAGCAAGACTCTAAAATAACAAAGTGTAAAATTTCTTAGGAAGAAATTACCCCAAAGATCCAAAAGATGTGTGAAGCGACGAGGAGTTAGAAGACGAATGAACCCCGCTTTCCTGAGTTGTATGGCTTAAATAGGCTACCCTCATAATAACCACTGCACCTTATCACCCAGGTAATAAAGTTCAACTCCAAAAGCACAAATTCTTTTCCCAAAAATATACCTTACGACCTACATAATAAAGTCCACACATCTTACACATACACATCTGAGAAATAAATTCCTCTTCTCAATATATCCAGTATCATAAACAAAATATCCTATTCTCTAAAATGAACCTTACGGTTTACACAATAATGTCCAACACCCTATTACCTGAGCGGTAAAGTTCACTTTTTAATTCTCTATAGAAATCCAGTTCCAGTTTTATTACTAAACAAAATCCCATTTTCCTAAAACAAATCTTATTATCTGAACGATAAGATTCAATTTTAATTTGCCTCATTTTATAGAGTTCCGTGTCCAAAGGGGTTACGAATCCGGGTTGGTCCTCCCTTCTGTCGTTTGTTTGTTTGGTTATTCAATTGCCTATTTCCAAATCATATCGCATAATGATGCGTGATATCCTGCCTGACAATCTAAAGTTACACAGAACCAGAACACGTCTTCTATCATCCATAGATAATGACACGGAACCCTCGAGTACAGTGCGCAAATGAATAGGCTGCACAGGTCTAACTAAAACTACGAATAACGCCATCTATAATAAAAATCAAATACCTCTGAGCCGGCAGAACTCAGAGAACCTGTTTTACGCGCACGCATATCATGCGCAGCCCCGCATACATCATATTCGCACTTTACAAATTATAGCAAGGGTCGGTAGGACGTCATAGGTAAGTAGTTAAGTGGTTTAAAAATTCGATGCACTCGTCACAGCTGGCATAGCCGAGATAGTATGCGTCTGGATTTAGAGCGAGTTAAAATTATGGTAGGACACTGGGTCGATCCCGCCCCCCATGTGTATTGTTTTATGTTTTTGTTTTTTATATGTAAGATAATTTTTAGTTAACGGCCCATTTGTTATTTTGAATGAATGATGTTTGTGGGTATTGCACATAATCATTATAACTATTAGACGGTAAGTAATAAGCACAGTCGTCTGATCTGTATCGACTACTGCCTACGTATCTAACCGTTAGCTTTCGATGTTTCTTTGTGTTGTTGTTTGCTATCGTTTTATCGTAATTATGTCTACCTATAGTATGCTCCTTTGTCTACATACAGTGCTTAGAGCAAAGATCATAGTGCTATATGAAGATAATCTTAGTATTATGAAATTTCTCGACGTCTTCAATTAAATGTAAGTTAAATATTTTTATTTTATCTACAAAATTAGCGCAAATGCTTCAGGTCAGGTCGTTCATATTATCCAAACATTAAGTTTCTAGATAAAGATACCTACTACATACTACCTGCCATACGTTCATTATTTAAAATGTTTAAATAGGTATTAGATTGCTTATTATATTTACTTACTTAGTTTCCTATTTATTATTATTGGCATTTACCTACATTAAATACTTGTAGATTGACTAGGTATTTTTCTTACAGAAAAGAACTGTTACGCTGTGGGTTACGTTACGCCGATACCGGTGACATCCTGCCTGCCCGGAAAGGTCGTAAGGCCGTGATGTTCACGGATGCATCAGCGCGTCACCGAGGGATAGTTGCCAAGCATGCTAATACCCCATTCTTGTCAACTCGCTCAACAGCAACGGAGTTCGGAGTGACATTACAAACTGTAAGGACCCATTTACACGCAGCTGGTATAAGTTGTTATCAGCCAGCTCAAAAAATTTGCTGTCAGCTGCTCATCAACAAGCACGAGTCCGATTTGCATATATTTATAGAAACTTTGATTAGGAGAATAATGTAGTAATATTCACTGATGAAAAAGCTTTTAAATCGGATACAGATTGGACACAAGATTTTATGGCGCTGGAGAGGCAAGCGTTACAGACCAATTCACATTCTCCCAAATAGAATGAGTGGGACTGTGGTGTCTTCTATGGGACCTAGAAAACTAGTTGAAATAGAAGGAAGGTTCATTAGCGAGAGTTATGTGGAAATGTTGCAGGACGTAATGATGCCTACAGTGCGTATTGCTTACCCAAATCAGTACATTTATTTTGTGCATGATAATTGCTCTGTGCATAAAGCCCGTATCGTCCAGGATTGGTTGCGAACCCAGCACGACGTGACTGTTATTAACTGGCCGTCAAAGAGTCCGGATTTAAATCCAATAGAAAATTTATGGGGTCAAATGGTCCTTAACTGGGACCCATCTGAAGTCAGGACCAAGAAAAATTTACGCGACTTAGCCATGTTCACCTGGGAGTCCATGCGTGGTAAACCAATGTGTTCGAACATGGTAGCTAGCATGCCAAGCCGTTTAAATTAAAATTAAATTATTATTAAATTGAAATATTTAAATAGATAGATATTAATATATTGGGTTGGGAATTTTGCAGAAGATTTATTTTATTCGATACTTACTGCTTAGTTAATTTCTGAAACTGTTCAAGCTCTCAAACAATCAAAATACCAAGTTAACCTGTCACTTAATACCTAATTATTCTGCATAATTATTTAACTTTGTTTACACAATCTAACGAAGAATGTAAATGAATTGATCCCCTGGTTCAGTTTAGGCTTAATGTGTTACCAATAAAAAATATGTTAAGTGATGTTATTGTTACAATAAATGCAGGAATGAGGCTACCTCGTTATCTCATTTATAACATGTTTATTCACTTTGACATACCTATTTATTGTTGCACATTAACAAATATTATGCAACCCAACCCAATATCATTGAATAGTTAAAAACCAAAATAAATACCTAACTGATAAATATTATGGTAGTTTTATTCATTTTACCTTATATCCTTAAAACTACTATATTTATTCGATATCACACACTATACTACACAGATAAGTATAAAAATTTATCAGCAACAGCAAAATAATCATTAAAAAATAGTAAGTATAACCTATATAAAAAAAAACAGGCCTAGACCTGCGACCAACCACGACTCGATCCTTAGCTACCTGTTTCTAAAGTCCGCTATGTTAACCATTGAGCTACGACTGCTGTGATGCAAGCAGCGAAATTAAGGTTTAAATTATTATTAGTCATCAAACTGCGCGTCTTAAATTCTAGTGTGTGTGCGCGCCAGTCAATGTGTGTGTTTTAATGTGTCTATAATGGTATTCAATGAATTCAATTTGTCGTTAAAAGATGGCGTTGTCTGGCTGTGCAGGTTTAGACCACTTCGTGTGTACAAACCCGACACGCACCTGTCCTACTTTCTCAATTTTTTCACCCATTACTTGTTCGAAAACCTCTATGTCCTATGGGCTAAGTAAGACACACAATTTATCTCCATACTACGGAATTAATCTTCAGAAATTATTTGAATCAATTTCCAAGGTTTCATAATAATTATTATGTAGCTTTTCTCCAATCTCAGTTCTACCACTAACATCTTTAAATTCATTTTTCTTAAATGCCCGGTCTCATAGTTTTAATCTTGAAAAATCTCTCAAGAAATTTTACGACGAAAATTCTTTCTGAAATTATACCTTTCCATCTACGTATAAAAGTTTATTTTCGTTTGCATCCCATCCCCTTAATGTAAGGTTACACCTTATCATGTTCGCACGAAGGTTTAAATTTACTCGTTACTCCAGCCCACTTCAGATAAAATTCATTACAATGTTCCACAACCATCCGATACACTAAAACGAACCTTCCCATCTACGTATTAAAGATTATCTAAATGCATTCTCAAAATCTGCTGCGTCATGCTACCTTGCATTATTTCCGAACAAAAATTAGTTTTCTGATTGCAAATTCCTTCAATTGATACCAGACTTTATTATCTATGCGCGAAGGCTCCTTTTTGTTTTCCCCTTACAGCTTGCTTCTAAAGCAAACTCTTCCACCTACACATTAAGGTGTTTATTCGATTGTCGTCCCACCTCTTTGCTTTTTCATTGAATTGATCAATAATCCGACCTGGGACCACTGCTTGGCCACAGCGTTGACTATTGGACGAATGCACCTTATGTTCTTCGCGTGAAAGTCTATTTTTAAATGATACCTGTCCCTTTCTTCAATAGCAAACCTTACCACTCACATATTAAGGCTTAATTTTTAATGACATCCTTAGTCCCGCTACTGGTCACAATTTTCTCAGATATTTCACAGAGTCTCTTTTACTGATTTTAGTTATACCTTACCCCATATACGTTAAGATTCATTTTCCCACTTTCTACTTCACATGAACCTTACTGCTAAGAAGTTAAAGTTTACTTTTCTTTGGCTCATTTTTCTACGATATTATTGTCTGTACAAAACGATTCTTGCTCTGATTCGTCATTCGCAGTTTCTGTTCCGAATTCGACCTTTTCCCTTAGATGACAAGGTTCACGATTTTACGTGATCCTTACTGCTCAGATGTTAAAGTTTACTTTCCTTTGGCCCATTTTACTACGATAATATTCGGTACAAAACCATTTTTGATGTGAATCACAGTCCTCTTCCTAAATTCAACTTTTCCCTTCAGACGATAAGGTATACTTTCACATACTTCACATCGTATGAGCCTTACTGCTTTGATGTTAGAATCCACATTCCTCTGACTGGTTTCTTTCTGCGGTTTTAGTTTGATTTTACTATGAAAACTGCGTGTCGTTATAATTCCTACTTTATTACCTTGGTGGTTAGATTGACTTTTTAATACACTTGATCTACAATTTCTACCGTATTGATACAAGGATCGATTCTATCGTTTGTTACTATTATCTAAAGATATTCTATTGCATTAAGTTAACTTTCATTTAAATACCTATTTAAGATGGGAGAAGTCCAAAATAAGACTCGGTGTTTATTTTTTTCGCAGACTTTAATGTGTAAGTAGGTACTTAGGTACATGACTAATATTTATATGATCCACATATTTTGTGTCTGGAATGGTGGCCTACAGAATCAGGGCCCCGTTCCGTTACATCCAGCCCCCTTCGAAAATCCTTCATGTCTATAAAATGAAGAATTATTCGAACCCCAAAAATATAATTGAATCGCACAAAATATGTAACAAAAATATTGCCGGACCTTCAAGAAAGTGTACCTATTGTGTATGTGGTGTGTAATATACCAGGTGATTAGCATCCATAATTTCGACTGAAAATCCAAAATCATCGACAACTTCCAAGAACATGTGCAACTATCTATATTCAGCGGATTAAATCGAGATCTTGCGCAGAGAAGAGTGTGTGAATTCTCTCGGTCAGAAGGACACAGTATTTTGCCTCATGCCAAAACTCGTTTATATGCTTTTTTGTAACATGAAACTCCATACTGCCCTACACAAAACAACAATACTCCTATTTGCCGTACATCCAACTGCGCATGGGTAAAAATTGTCTATCTGAATTCCACAGCTCATTTACTTCGCTAACCTCTCAGTACAATGTATGTCACCTATAATAAAATATTAAAGGCGATGTGTGGGGAAAAATAGCATCAGCTTTTTGCATCCTGCTAGTCAGCTGCGTGTGTAGTGCAGATTTCGTATGAAACATCTGTTAAACACAGAAATGACTGCTGTCCTATACCTAACTCCAAATTTTCATATGAATTCCTCTTGTAAGTGTAGTGTTTTCTAGAAGGACAAGCAATATCTGTATTCACCAATAGATGACTTTTGATATTCTGAATGAGCCTTGTAAAATTACTTTTGTATTTATAAAATAATATAAATAAAATAGATATCAATTTATATTAATACAATAAATATTGGTTTGTATAAAATCTGGTATTCTTTCTTCACATTTATCCTTCCTCAACCTCTGATCCTCTCTTTCAAACAGAATTTCAAGGCCTTACTATTCGTGAATTCAAATAAAATATAAGAAGCTTATATATTTTTTTGTTTATAAACAAATTTAGTTTAAAAGTTATGCAACCCCAATCTTTATATATATTTTTTCATTGATCTTAAACTTTACCATGAAATGGTTAACACCAAAGCAAATTAAACATACACAAACAAGAAATGACAGTCACAAGACAAACACAATCTTTAGTTGCAGCGAGCAGTGAAGAGCCCTAGAAAAGGGCACAAGGAAAACTCCTGTAGGCTTAGAACTTATCACCACCTAAGTCAGAGCACTCCAAACACCGATCCACGTGACTCCTGCACTCCCGCCCAATTTTCTTAAAAATTAAACATGTAACATAAAGTATACAACTCTAAGAAGAAAACACAAGCTTACTTAAACAGTATGTGTTCCTCTTGTACCTTGTAATGTCTTAAAATTTAAATTTGGGATGTCTAACTACTTTTTGTACCATGCAAGAAGTTACGCAAAATGCAATGCAAAACTGTAAAATTACGCTTTAAATCCTTGGACAAATAAAAAGTTACGCAAAATGCAATGCTACACTGTGAAATTACGCTTTAAATCCTAGGACAAATAAAAAGTTACGCAAAATGCAATGCAAAACTGTGAAATTACGCTTTAAATCGCTAGGACAACTAAAAAGTTACGCAAAATGCGATGCAAAACTGTGAAATTACGCTTTAAATTCTAGGACAAATAAAAAGTTACGCAAAAGGCAATGCAAAACTGTGAAATTACGCTTTAAATTGCTAGGACAAATAAAACTCGCAACATCTCTCAATATTAAGTATCAATCAACAATTTAAACATATTATTTTAAGTAGGAACGCTACTGCAAATCTCCCTTTTTTTTTCGCTTCAATATATTAGCAATTTTACAGAACAAAGACAAATTTCACATTTTGTTCTCGATAAGAATCCAAATAATTTACGCGCTAACGCTAAAATACAAGAAAAGAAAAATTATTGTTTGTCAATAAATACAAACACAATTTGAAATAAATCTTGATCAAAATTACGTTCCGTTCTTCCAAGGTCGCGTGTAGTAAACTTCCTGTTTCCTGCCTAGGATGCTAAATGTTTAAGCTTGATAGGCTGAATAGTTTTTATTGAAACCATCTATAAGAAGAAGAAGAAAATTAAACCGGAAAAGCTTATTTGAATTGAAAATTTTCCTGAACACGCGTTCGAAAATTGTAAAATTGAAAAGACCTGAATTTTGAATATTTATTATTTATACGCAAAATGATATTCACAAAGGACTTAATCAAGGAGGTGATGGCCTACCCAATCCTTTACAATCCCACTAATTGTTATTTTAAGGATACAAACAAAAGAAACGCTACATGGAAGGAGATTAGCAAGGCCCTAAACTGCGACAGTAAGCCTTTTCTTATATTATTTTTCAAACAATTTTCCCTGTGATTTTGCTCAAGTTGACTTATTACCTTACCTTTTTGCTTATTATAAGAGATAATAGAAAAATCATACAAATTAAAATGAAAAAGAACATTGTCACATTCATTCAAAGCGAAAACTTTTTTTTCGTCATACATATCAATACAAAGACTAATAAGTACACCTCCAAAAACTAGTGCTTTTTAGCAATGTACCTACCCATCAGTCCTTTCCAACGTTCTCAGGTCAAATATGCAGAACTCAATGGCACGCCATCAAGAAGATGTTGGAAGCGCAGCTCGAGCTGAAGAGGGTGGTCAACATACACCAAAAAATTAACTACGAAATGGAGCTGCGCCCCATTATCACAATCCTGGACCCGAATTTCCGTTTCACGACTCCTGACTCTTCCCCGACTGAATTAGATTTACCCGCCGCTAAACTTTCCCGTCCTAATCTGACACACTCCGAACCAACTTTCCCAACAACTGCCCTCGCCCCTACGACTTGTTCTTCCAACTTATCTATCCCATCTTCTAACCAATTCCTACCCATTACCCAACCCACTACAACTAAACATGAACTTTCTCTCGCCTCTCTCTTGCCTGTCCCCTTACCTTGACCGCCCCGTTCCACTACTGCTACAGTTACCTACTCTGCCCAGCAACCTATTATTTCTCCAGCTCCCAACCCACAAACTCCGCCTGCGAACTCAGCTTTTGACCCAACCCTACAACAAAACTCTCACCCCCTCGCTAATAACTCTACTTCTAACTTCACCTCTTTTTAGCAACTCCAACCATCGACTTTTAACCCCTCAAGCTCCCAGCCTCCGAACACTCAATCTCAGCATAACTTTCTACCTTACGTGCCTTCTCTCTTCTGCCAATACATTGACATGACGCTAAATACTTTCTCCCCTGACCAACAAATAGAAGCTAAACGGTACATCATGACTTACTTACTGCAACTCGAACAGACTTTTACCCAACCTTACTGACTTTTGACTTAACTTTCTTTTCCCTGACTTTGACCAACCATTGTTTTTTATTTATTATTGTTTTAATGTTATTCAATTTTATGCCTTTTTACTTTCCTTTTCTTTATTAAAATTTTTATTCCGTTTCTGTTTCTGCTTGTTTTTATTCTCTCAGCTTAAACCTTTTAGAGGTATGTAAAGAATTTATCCTTACCATATGTACCTTCTGTTACCTGGTAAACTTACTATTTACCATACCAAAAATACCATCTTATCGATTTTACCACTATTGTCAGAACAGCACCTTTTTCTTACTTATGTTTTATTCCTTTATTTACTTAATCTATCTTAATTCTAAAGAAGCCGCCAACACTCCCCTTCTCTTCGTTACTATGGAGTCAGATGACAGCTGTGTTCTTTCACCATACATTAATTCACAAGGCGTAAAACCTGTTGATTCATGAAATATATGATTTTTAAGTTCTTCGATCCTTTTCAAGACCGATACCCAACTTTTATGACTTTGTCTACAATATGTCCTGTTTTTATTAACCTTCTCGGTCCCATTCAGGCGGGGATTGCGTACAGTAGTATACGTAACCCTAATCCCCTCTGATGCTATTTCTTATTTCCACAGTTTGCTCGCAAATTGTGAACCGTTGTCCGACAAAACTACCTTTGGTTTAATTAATTCAAAAAACTTTTTCATTCTCCCTACAACTGCATGGGCTGTTGCCTTCCTTAATGTATACAACTTCACAAATTTACTGAAAGAATCTTGCATCACCAGGATCTATTTTATTCCAAACTCTCCAGATGGTAGAGGTCCAAACAGATCAACCATCACCACGTCCCCAATATTTTTTTGTTACTATAGATTGACAGAGCAAAATGTTTATGTATTTTTGTAATATGACAATCGTGACAACTCCTAAACAGGGCTTTTACCATTCTAGTTATTCGTCTCCAGTAAAATCTATCCTTGATGTATTTTATGACCTTATGAGCCCCTTGATGGATTTGAATTAATATTTCCTTTCTTAGTACTTCAGGCAAATATATTAATTTTATACTAGTCCCTGGTGGAACAAAATATAAGATATCATCAGACACCACAAACTCTCCTTTTGCTTTATCATGCTCTTTCCCTGCCTTTTCTTCTTTGCTTATCTTTGTTCGCAGTTCACTGATACCTTTATCCTCCTTTTGTAATTTTCAGATATGCTGAATCTTCATTAATAAATCTTTATTGACCTTTGTTTCCATGTATCTAATTTCAGGTAACTATATCTTTTTGTCCTCTAATAATTCACTTTGAGGGGGATAGCGAGATAGAATATCCGCCACTATGTTGTCCCTACCCTTGATATGTTCTACTCTGTATTGAAATTGTTCCAAAAAGTTGATCCATCGAGTAACACGAGCGCTATATATTTTCCATGATTTGACAAATATAATTGCTTTATGATCAGTTTGAATAATCACTCTGGATCCCCTTAGATAGGTTTCAAACTTTTCCAAACAACTTATCACGGAATATAATTCCTGCTCAGTTACTGTCCAGTTCAATTGCGCCCCTCGAAACATTTTACTGTGAAACCCTAAAACTCTTATTTCCCCCCTTCGTCATCCTTTTGATACAAGACTCCCGCCGCCAGTGGATATTATGAACCCCAATATTTTGATTTCCTCGCACATTAATTCGCATTTATTTCTTCAAGTTACATGTCATACCTGCCGCTTGTAACTTTCCTTGTATCGTATCTATATGTCCTAAATGTTATTCCCATGTACCCGTTGTTATAATAGCTAGATCATGAAGATAATTTACGCAATATTCCCTTACTTCATGCCCTAATATTATGTCCATAGCTCTACTAAAACTTCCGACTGACGTTTTAAGTCCTTGAGGCAGAACATTGTACACATAAGATTTACCAAACATACATATAATCACGCCTCTTTCCCATAAGGATAGGCAGAGACTACATCTTTCCACTTGCTACGATCCTGACACACCTCTTTCGCTATAAAATGTAAAACCCGTGTGGTCCTTCCTTACTTTGACCCTTGCCCTAACACATTGATTAGAAGGCTCGCTTTGCTCTACTGCCACCGCTGGTTGATTATTTATAGTTGCCCTCTCTTGTTGAACAATCTCAACACTTGGCGAACTACTCTCTTGTCGATCTAAAGCCGGCTTATCCCCATTCTTGATCTCCCGGCAGCTGCGTCGCTAAATCATTTTTGGTATCGTTATACCTCACTGGAACTGTGCGTTTCCTATTTGGTTTCGGCATCCTATAAAAGTTTCATTTCTGAATTCCTAAAAAGATCTAAATAGGTATATTATAAAATTAATCTATTAAATCAAGCCACCTTATGTCCGTTATTAACCAACATGTTGACTCTGTCCTGTCAAACCTCGTTTCATCTTTGGGTTTTAGTTTATTAATTTTGAAACCCCCTACAAAACTCTTTCACTTATTTCACTACACTCTCTTCCAATATAGCAAATTACAAAATATATTTTTTTTTTCCTTAACAGCCCCCCTCCCTTTAAGATTGCCATCCAGGTTATAGCACAATAATACGCAAAAGCTTGACTTACAGCCCCCCGACTGAAAAATCTTACACTATGCAAAAGTTTAGGTAGGTAGTCTGTCTTCCTCATTTTCGATCTCTTTCACAGCAACAAATTGTGGTCACCGTCTGACCACCGAAAATACTTAAAATAGACCTGCCTATGTTGATACCTACAAATAATTACTCAACACAATGGGACTCCGTAGTAACTCATCTTCAATCTGTGAACGGCACCCACCAAACTGTAAGGTGGCGTGACCACACAATACCTATATTCATGATTATATAACCCAAAAAACCAAATGAATAGAAGAAGAAAGAAAAGATTCGTAGTAACCCAGTTTAACCATATCCTGGTCACGGCCTCCACATTGTAACGTCCCCCCCTATTTACACCCTATTTAACCCTATATATAAACCTATGCATATATACTCAACTACCTGTCTGATAATTATTAAAGTCTGAAACTATATGCCTACTATAAACTAACGAATAAGAACTGAAATCTTGGCCTTGGATCTCGTATAGTGGGAACCCTACGCTGTGTGAGTAACCTCAGAGAGAGAGGAAGACAGTCTACAGAAACACCTACAGTTAAAATTAAATCTCAACTTTATACATCTACGAAAACTTGAATATTGACTTTGGCTGAAATGCTTACGAGGCTGTTTGGTTTTGAAATTACCATTTCATAAACAACTTAACTTAATACTTTTGATCATTTTATCCTTATTCAAACCCGATATTTATGTAAAGCCATTTACTACACATAATGGGAATTTTTCTAGCAATTCTCAAGTGTCATGTAGAGGGCGCTAAGCTTAATTGAAATAACGTTTCTTTACACAAAAACTGTACCACTTAATAAATTATTATTTATTTTGTGTTTATTGAATTGTTCTAAATATATTATTGGTTATTTGTTTTCTTACACGTATGACACTCAATATAATAGCAAGGCGATAAGTTTATTTTGTAGTAAATCATACAAACATAATTATTTTGTAACGAACACAACGTGAAACGGAACCTGTGACAAAACTATGGCTGACGCCAGCCATATTGAAACGTCAAAATTTCAGTTTAGCACTGCGCCCTCTGGTTTGACATTCAGAACTATCAAGAGAACTGTCAATAGAAAAACTCCCATTCCTAACATGTGATCTAAGCCCAAAAGCCTAGTAACTCATCTAAAAGATAGTAGTCCTGAATGGCTGTATGGTCTTAGTTCACTTTGCCCATTCCAACTTCCATTCCATTAAAAAAACAACAATTGTCAAGTACACTGAACGCGGTTTTCTCGGTATTTGATTTATTTTACTTTCTTTCTCCAAAAATCATGAAATATGTTGAGTTTGTATTTACTTAAAGAGATTAAACAACCCTGTGCGCCTTCTAAACCAGTGGAACAAATGTACTCTCATAAAACTCATAATTTTGGTAAGTTCTTTGTTGTATTTTCATAAAGTTTTGCTTATGATTTTACCTGCCTACTAATAGTTTTACTGATCTAATTAAATTGATTTTTTACTCAACAACCGTACAACAGTGTGAGAAATTAATTTAAAGACTAGAAGGTTAAAGTTTCTACTATACTTCCAGTAAATATTGTCGGGCAATACCAACTATAATTTGTATTCCTTTTTTTCAGTTTCACAACTTCATATTCTTCAGTGCTGCATGCTACACTAATAACTATCCATGTAACAACAAGTTACTTATTAAATAAAAAGGAATTCAATGAACCTACAGGGTTTCAGCTAAATATCTAGGTATGTTTGAAAAACTTTTGTTTAAGCTTGTCTGTACTCCTAGCTTCCTATTATGGTGTTCTCTAGTCATCCAACTTAACCTTAATCTCAAAACATTCAATTTACAAGAATCTTAATACTATTTCATTCCTGGAAGGCGCTGTTTCATCACTCATCCACATTAAGAAGTTACTAATGGTATTATTAATTTACAGGTGTAAAATTTGATACAAGATTAAGCTAGAACTCCATCCAAGATAATCTACCTTGACTATCTACTTTAACTAGATACTTTGAACTCTCAGAAGAGGGTAATGTGCGAATGGAAGTGGGTATTGTTACTACTAATGTTTAGGTAAGTATTGTATTTGTTCCTTTGGGCAGTTGTAGGAAGTGATAGTGAATAGCGCTAAGAAATTTATTTAACATTTAACTTTCTCTAGTAAATATTAATTTTATTTTATTTCTATTACATACAGGGATGACCTGATAGAAGTCTCTTACCTGGAGGACTAAAGGATCTTGTTTAAATGAAGATGAATATTGAATCAGTTTATTCGGTTCCTTACTTGAAGCGGTAAGCAAAATTTTAATTTGTAATTTATTGAAACGGGATTGATATCTTCCAAAACAATAATAATAGTAGGTACTATTCAATATCAGAAATTACAAAATAGTAATTAGAAATGAAATTATTTCTTATTTGTTTCTCAAAGGAGTTTCAAAGAATTTTGTTGGTAAACTTAGGGCTACCTAGGTTGTAGAAATATTTTACCTAAATTTTAAAATGTGTGGTTTTATCTTACAGATTATTAGCGGGTGAACCGTCCTGCCATAGAGAGAAGATGAAAACCCTCACAAGATCTACAACAGCTGTATTTTAATTAAAAAAAACCCTTAGTATATAATATTTCTTTGCACTACCATTTAAATTTTCTAATTATTTCTGCCTTTTATATTTTCATGTGCTTGACTACATTTACTTGGAAAACAATAAAGATATGCCTGTCTTTTATTACTAAAATTAATAAAAGGGGAGATAGGTGGTAATTACAATAGGTTGATAGTGAGAAATTGAGATAAGTACCTTTTATTATGAACATCGAGTCGACAAACTACCTGATATGTTAACTTCTTCCTACTTTATTTTATTTTTATAAATAATTGTCATTTAGTGAGATTTTTAGTTAGACTACCTAAGGATGTAAGAATTTCTTTGTGATATCTTTTTTTGAACCCAAGTTACAACATGAAGAGGTAGATGATTGTAAAATGTCGTAGTGCTAGTACTTATTTTGTAAAGGGCTTTAAGATTGCCGCCCCGCTCGCCGCGGCGCCTCTGTGTAAGTATAAAGTAAGTTAGAGGCCACATTTGTATTTCCAGTTATTAATTTCTCGGAGGGTTGTAAAGTTAGATTTTTCCCTCATTCTGAAAATATCCTATGCAAATGTGAATCGTGTCATGCGTCACCTGACGGGATAGACTCCACCCTTCTGTCTCCAAACGATGCTAGATTCTACATTTAATTTTGTTACAATATAGAACGCCTTAGAATTTATTTTACATTTATTTGCAATGTTCAAAAAGAGGAGTTATAATAATGAATAAATATATACGTAACAATAAGAGCTAAATCTGGGTTGTCCACGTCCAGAGAGTACCAGCTTTGTCAAATAGGTATCTAAGGCGTTAAATTAAATCAAAGGAAGTTACGTTTTCAATGCCAAGTGTTTGGAGAGTTTTATTTTTATCTCAATCTACTTTATTACTGATTCTACTTGGATCATCAAAGCTATTGTCATGTGGTCATTAAGAAAGTGTCCCCCGTTTCCCCTTTTTTCAGAGAATTAAAAATCATTCAAACTTTTTTATAATAAACGTTCTGTGCTAAGTTGTCACATCCTTAGAGAGCTTTCCATTTTTATCTTTTGGTAAAATCTCAAGCTAAATAACCATAATCGCCCATATAGTACGATATGTCAGATTATTAGGAATATTTATAATTCCATAGCATGCGATTCTATTAAGCCTTCTTAGACAGACAACTCTGATATTAAGTAGGTATGTAATTATAGGTGGGTATATTTTATCTTGAACAAATCTTAATTCTCATGCATACAATAATGAATTTTATCTTTCTTGAATCCCTCTTAAGTAGGTAAAAGTAGGTAGGTTTTCATTTTAGTAAAATTCTTAGATCCAAAGTTCTTTGTCTCAACAATTCTTTAATTTTATTATTTCAACAGTAATAGGAGAATTTGATTCTTACGTTATTTTTCATCTTTAATTTTGTACTAGTTATTTTTAGAAACTGATGATGGCATTTGTTCTTAATGTTTGTGGATAAGATAGGGGAACCAAAATATTTGCTTCTGCATGCTTATTCAATTTTAATCTAAAATAGATCTAAAAAGAATTATTCTACTATTCTGAATTAAAATGTTTTGTCAAATAGGTGAGAGTTTTATTTTGAAATGAATCGAGCCTTATTTCTCAAGGGTTTTGTATTACCTACTTGAAACCTAAGGTTGGTACGTTATGCTATGCTGCTATTCGGTGACTTCTAAGATTTCCCATGCTTTTGAGAAACTTGAAACTAAGTAGGTACCTACTATTTTACAAGAAAACTATTTGCTTCAAGCATCCAGTCTACGATTTAGTTTTAAGCAAAGTTTAAGTAAGTATTTGAAAGGTTGAACTGGTTCTTTTATTTTCTAGTTCATTTCCCATTCTCTGAGATGTTTATAAATATCCCTACAAATCCACTATAGTCCGGGTACTCCGCAGACTATAGAGTTTCCCTGCCTAAGTAAAGGAGAGGCTAACAGCAGCTAAACCCTACAACCGCGTTAAATGTGACTACCTTCCTAATCTTCTGTGTAGATGGCAAAACTTAGGCATGCGCCTATATTTACAAATTAAATGTGTGGTGTGTGGGTTGGTAGGCTTCGCCTTGAGTTCAAGACTAATCCTCTATTCTGAATAGGTGTACTCGACGGCAAAGTCAAGATTTGTGTGTTCTACCTAGTGCACCCTAAGATCTCACCAAACCTCTAGTAGTCCGTGGACTGGGTTGGAGGGGTAGGCCCAGTGAGATCAAGTGAGTTGTGTTTGGAGAATGCTCCGAGTGTTTGGACAAGACAAGAGGTAGTGGGCCGCTAACAGGTATGGTCAGGTACCCTCAAGTTCAATGATTGATACATCAGATCGATCACAACTGCTACCTTCATCAAGTCCTACACGCGGACCATAGAGAATAACAAGGGCTCCGTAAATAGCCCTCCTCGCCCTCTCTAAGGCAGAGTCCTAACAGAAGCGAAGCTAACGTACGTTTCAATAGGCTTACCAGTACCTACCAAAGATAAGTACCAGAAATCCCAAAGGAAAACACATTAGGTTCTACATAACATTCGTCTTCTCCCAAAAAACCCAAGGCTGTACTTTAAATGGTAGATTTAAAACAAAGGGGGAGAATTTACTGAATTTAGGTATTATAACAAAGCGGTCAATATCATGATTGCAATCACAATATCCACCATAGATTCCAAAACCCAATGATTTTAAAAGCAAGGCTCTAAAATAGCAAAGTGTAAAATTTCTTAGAAAGAAATTACCCCAAAGATCCAAAAGATGTGTGAAGCGACGAGGAGTTAGAAGACGAATGAACCCCGCTCTCCTGAGTTGTATGGCTTAAATAGGCTACCCTCATAATAACCACTGCACCTTATCACCCAGGTAATAAAGTTCAACTCCAAAAGCACAAATTCTTTTCCCCAAAATATACCTTACGACCTACATAATAAAGTCCATACATCTTACACATACACATCTGAGAAATAAATTCCTCTTCTCAATATATCCAGTATCATAAACAAAATATCCTATTCTCTAAAATGAACCTTACGGTTTACACAATAATGTCCAACACCCTATTACCTGAGCGGTAAAGTTCACTTTTTAATTCTCTATAGAAATCCAGTTCCAGTTTTATTACTAAGCAAAATCCCATTTTCCTAAAACAAATCTTATTATCTGAACGATAAGATTCAATTTTTATTTGCCCCATTTTATAGAGTTCCTTGTCCAAAGGGGTTACGAATCCAGGTTGGTCCTCTCTTCTGTCGTTTGTTTGTTTGGTTATTCAATTGCCTACTTATTTCCAAATCATATCGTATAATGCGTGATATCCTGCCTGACAATCTAAATTTACCCAGAACCAGAACACGTCTTCTATCATCCATAGATAATGGCACGGAACCCTCGAGTACAAACCCGACACGCACCTGTCCTACTTTCTCAATTTTTCACCCATTACCTATTCGAAAACCTCTATGTCCTATGGGCTAAGTAAGACACACAATTTATCTCCATACTACCTACGGAATTAATCTTCAGAAATAATTTGAATCAATTTCCAAGGTTTCATAATAATTATTATGTAGCTTTTCTCCAATCTCAGTTCTACCACTAACATCTTTAAAATCATTTTTCAAAAATGCTTGGTCTCATAGTTTTAATCTTGAAAAATCTCTCAAGAAATTTTACGATCAAAATTATACCTTTCCTTCTACGTATAAAAGTTTATTTTCGTTTGCATCCCATCCCCTTAATTTAAGGTTGCACCTTATCATGTTCGCACGAAGGTTTATATTTACTCGTTACTCCAGCCCACTTCAGATAAAATTCCTTACAATGTTCCACAACCGTCCGATACACTAAAACGAACCTTCCCATCTACGTATTAAAGATTATCTAAATGCATTCTCAAAATCTGCTGCGTCATGCTACCTTGCATTATTTCCGAACAAAAATTAGTTTTCTGATTGCAAATTCCTTCAATTGATACCAGACCTTATTATCTATGCGCGAAGGCTCCTTTTTGTTTTCCCCTTACAGCTTGCTTCTAAAGCGAACTCTTCCACCTACACATTAAGGTGTTTATTCGATTGTCATCCCACCTCTTTGTTTTTTCATTTAAATGATACCTGTCCCTTTCTTCAATAGCAAACCTTACCACTCACATATTAAGGCTTAATTTTTAATGACATCCTTAGTCCCGCTACTGGTCACAATTTTCTCAGATATTTCACAGAGTCTCTTTTACTGATTTTAGTTATACCTTACCCCATATACGTTAAGGTTCATTTTCCCACTTTCTACTTCACATGAACCTTACTGCTAAGAAGTTAAAGTTTACTTTTCTTTGGCTCATTTTTCTACGATATTATTGTCTGTACAAAACGATTCTTGCTCTGATTCGTCATTCGCAGTTTCCGTTCCGAATTCAACCTTTTCCCTTAGATGACAAGGTTCACGATTTTACGTGATCCTTACTGCTCAGATGTTAAAGTTTACTTTCCTTTGGCCCATTTTACTACGATAATATTCGGTACAAAACCATTTTTGATGTGAATCACAGTCCTCTTCCTAAATTCAACTTTTCCCTTCAGACGATAAGGTATACTTTCACATACTTCACATCGTATGAGCCTTACTGCTTTGATGTTAGAATCCACATTCCTCTGACTGGTTTCTTTCTGCGGTTTTAGTTTGATTTTACTATGAAAACTGCGTGTCGTTATAATTCCTACTTTATTACCTTGGTGGTTAGATTGACTGTTTAATACACTTGATCTACAATTTCTACCGTATTGATAATTTGATACAAGGATCGATTCTATCGTTTGTTACTATTATCTAAAGTTATTCTATTGCATTAAGTTTACTTTCATTTTAATACCTATTTAAGATGGGAGAAGTCCAAAATAAGACTCGGTGTTTATTTTTTGCGAAGACTTTAATGTGTAAGTAGGTACTTAGGTACATGGCTAATATTTATATGATCCACATATTTTGTGACTGGAATGGTGGCCTACAGAATCAGGGCCCCGTTCCGTTACACTGTTATAAAATAACTATGTAAGTAAAACTGCTGAGCTTGCATAGACTCCCTCTTGACACCTGAAAAGCATAGTCATCATTCTGAACCTAGTTCCCAGTTCCAGTCAGTCCGTCCCGATCCTCCGAGCGCGGCTCACACGTTATTCTCTGATTCAATTTCTGTATATTTCTATTTCCATATAAAACCTTCTAAAGTCCATATTTTCAAAGTTCAAATAAATTTAATTCTAGTTCTAAATAAAATAGTTTTTTTTTAAAAACCGCTGACGTCGGCCCCATATAACATTTGGTGGCAGCGGTGGGATTCCGAAAAATCCCCGGACTCCTCCGTGTAAAATTCTAAACCTAAACAAAGTGGAAAAGTGCTAAATACTATTAAAAAATAAATAAATAAAAAACAAAGTGAATAAAATTTACGTTCTGAACTGAACATTAACTATACCTAAGTGTTGTGTGCGTAACAGTGAAAAACATTTTATTTTAGAAGAAAATCGATTTTCCGTTGGATAATGCATCTTCGTGGAATTAGTGGCCCAGACTTTGCCACTATGCATTTCTTCGCTGCAGTACTGTGAGTTCTGTCTGTCCATTCTTATCACTCCCAGACTTTGCGTGGGCGCCGTATCGAATATCTGTGCCTCAACTCAGTGACTAGTAAAACAATATAGGGTCTTTTGTTTTTATCCCAAGTACTTTAATTATGGTGAAAGGTGAAGGTGGTAAAGGTGAAAGTAGTAAAGACAAAGCTGGTGAAAAAGACCCAGAAATTATCATGGCGCCGATAGATCTGAACATTTTGTTGAAATTCATCAACAAATTTGATGGGACTCGTGAAAAGTTGAACGCCTTTATAACCAACTGTAAAAATGCCATCACTCTGGCTGATGCTACTCAAACAGACATTTTATTCAAGTACATTCTGAGCCAATTAGAAGGAAGAGCTGAAGTCGCGTGCTCCATAAAAGATTTTGAAAAATGGGACCAACTTGAAACATTTCTTTTGGAAAATTTTGGGGAAAAGAAACACTATGCTCATTTGTTAACCGAACTTCAAACTTCAAAACAATTACCTAATGAGCCAGTCAACCACTTCGGGCTTCGTGTAGAGACCTGCTTAAGCAAACTGCTAACGGAGATAAATGTCTCCATCCCTACAAACAAGAAAATGGAATTAGCAGGCCGTGTAGCAGCTATGGAAGACCTAGCGTTACACACATTCATAATAGGGCTTAATTCACGATTATCTACTGTCCTGAGGTGTCGTAACCCGAAAAACTTGAACGAAGCCATCAGCTTCGCGGTGTCTGAAGAAAAAATTAATCAGTATTCAAGTTCAAGGCCTTCAACTTCTTATAACTCTGACTCACCTCGTTCTCGCCCATCGAACCGAGAACATTTCTTTAAACCCTCGATGCATACATCGCAACCATTGGCCATCACTAACTCCAGCAACCCTCCGGTCTGCAGGTATTGCAAGGCTGAAGGTCATACTATTGACCGTTGTAGGAAGCGCGAATTTAATAACAATCGCCGTCAGAATTTTAGCTCTCCTCAGGGTCAAAATCAAAGAACATTTGTCCGACCAGGACAAAATTCAAACGGGCCGAATAGGTCTTTCACACAAACGCGTAATGTTAACCATATCTTAGAAAATTCATCGGATGACGTTTATGTCGTAGAAACTCCCGATGACCATGTTGATCAAAATCATTTAAACTAAAAAATGTCCCGCATAGACGTCGCACGGGACAATCGAGCAAAAAGGCCGACGTCCATTCTATATCCTCTGTATCGCAAAAGGCTAACCGACAGCCCCAAACCGACAGCCACTCTGAATCCTCTGCATCCTCTGTATCTCGCTCTGCTAAGCAGCAACAAGTCAATATGACTCACTCTGAATCCTCTGCATCCTCTGTATCTCGCTCTGCTAAGCAGCAACAAGTCAATATGACTCACTCTGAATCCTCTGCATCCTCTGTATCTCGCTCTGCTAAGCAACAACAAGTCAATATGACTCACTCTGAATCCTCTGCATCCTCTGTAGCTCGCTCTATTAAGCAGCAAACAATCAATTATACTCACTCTGAATCCTTTGCACCCTCTGTGTCCCGCTCTGTTAAACAGCAGCCAATTAATAATACTCACTCCAAATCCTCCACGGCGATGAAATCCTCTGCGTCCTCTGCGTCATCTAAATCGTCTACATCTTCTAAATCTTATGCATCTGCCGTATCCGGTAAAACAAAACAAGTTCCAATTTCTAAATCCTCTGTACCTGAAAAAACTCAAACCAAAAACATAACCTCTGTTTCAAATCTATCCTCTAGAGCCAAAAATGAACCATTCAAGGTCTTTGAAGTCTTTATTAATAAAGGTAGTAGGCATTTAGCTCATGTTATGCTCAAAACTGAACTCGCTGATCGTCCTCTGTCATTTTTAGTCGATTCCGGATCTAGCGTTTGTCTCCTTAGAAAGCAATCCATTAAAAGACATCCAAAACTTGTTGATGACAAAATCTTACTAAAAGGAATCAATTCAGATGGTGGTCTTGTAGAGACTCTTGGTCATTTTGATCTCAAACTTTTCCCAAATATCTCACAAGACATTTCCTATCAGTTCCATGTCGTCGACGCAATAAGCCTTGAGTATGATGGTATTATAGGTGGTGATCTAATGGATGACCTAGGCGGAATAATTGACTATACCAAAGACACCCTTCAAATCCGTCACGTTATAGTGAAAATAAAGTTCAATGAACCTGTATATACGATATCTCCTAGAACCGAAACCGTAATAGAATGCACTGTCAGAAACCCTGAATTGAAAGAAGGTATAATTGTTGACCAACATATCTCTGAATCACTGTTAATAGCGAATTGCATTGTTAAAGTCAAACCCAACAATCGGATCAATATTTCAATTATAAATACTTCTGAACATCCTATCATTGTTAACCCAAATCTGAATCTTGAGCTAGAACCTTTAAATGAAGAACCTATTCATTCAATTCAAAGCCAACAACATTCCTATGCAAGCGTAACTAAAAGAACTCAAAAAGTCCTAGAACAATTGCGCATCTCTCATCTTAATCAAGAAGAGTCTGAGCATCTTGTTGACGTTTGCTCTAAATACTCAGATATCTTTCACTTGCCTGACGACCAATTAACTTCTACATCCAGAATTGAGCATAAAATTAGAACTGAAAGCGACAATCCTATCCACACTAAATCTTACCGTTTTCCCGAATGTCATAAAAAAGAAGTAGAGAAGCAAATCACGAAAATGTTAGAGCAAAATATAATCTCTCCTTCAGTTTCTCCATGGTCGTCTCCTATCTGGATCGTCCCAAAAAAAATGGACGCTTCCGGAGAACGAAAATGGCGCGTCGTAATTGATTATCGTAAACTGAACGACGTTACCATCGGTGAAACATACCCAATTCCTCAAATATCTGAAATCCTAGATCAATTAGGTAAAAGCAAATATTTCTCAACCCTGGACTTAGCTTCCGGATTTCATCAGATTCCGATTGCGGAAGAAGACACTCCCAAGACAGCATTTTCTGTTCCTCAAGGACATTTCCAATTCAATCGAATGCCATTCGGGCTTAAGAATGCCCCATCTACTTTCCAGAGGCTTATGAATACTTGTCTCGCTGGACTTCAAGGCATCAAATGCTTCGTATATCTTGACGACATCGTCATCTATTCTTATGATCTTGATACACATATCAAACATCTATCGGAAGTCTTTCAACGACTCCGAGATTTCAACCTCAAACTCCAACCTGACAAGTGTGAGTTTCTTCGCACAGAAGTTTCTTATCTCGGACACATAATCAGTGCCGACGGTGTGCGACCTAACCCTGATAAAATCAAGGCAGTTAGCCAATTTCCAGTACCTAAATCACCAAAAGATATCAAATCATTCCTAGGTCTTGCCTCCTATTATCGACGCTTTATACAAGACTTTTTCAAACTATCTAAACCCTTAACTTCGTTACTCAAGAAAAATGTGCCTTTCGTCTGGAATACAGAACATCAATTAGCATTTGAAAATCTTAAACAGAAATTGATCTCTGCCCCTGTGCTCATCTATCCGGATTTCGAGAAACCTTTTATTCTTACCTGTGATGCTTCAAATTATGCGATTTCTGCTATTTTGTCACAAGGCGAACAAGGCAAAGAACACCCTATTGCATATGCTTCACGAACACTGAATAAAGCAGAGTGTAATTATAGCACTACTGAAAAAGAACTGCTAGCTGTCGTGTTCGGTTGCAAAACCTTCCGGCCTTACCTGTATGGCCACAGATTCACCATTGTCACAGATCATAGACCATTACGATGGCTATTCAATCACACTGATCCCAGTAGCAAACTTCAACGCTGGCGTCTTAAACTCGGCGAATACGAATTTGATGAAATTGTTTACCAAAAAGGCAAACTTAACTGTGCCGCAGACGCCTTATCCAGGTATCCCGTAAACCCGATAAATACTCCTCCTTTCATTGATGTAAACCAACAAGACGAAAGCCCTATTCTACCTCCTGACGAAATCCCATTCGATGAAAACCTATTTCCAGACCTAAATCCGTTGTCATACAACTCTGATGAGCAACTCGATCCATTCCTCGGAATAGGTGAATTAGCAACTCCACCTGCTATCCCAGTTCCAAGTCCTAACAATGACACACAACGTCCTGAAATCTTACCTTTATCAAATCCAGCTCCTGCTCCGAATCCTAGAAGTGAAATACAAAATTCTGGTCCTTCCTCAGCTCCTGAAAACCAAAGCCCTACTCAACAAACTGAATCTAATTTAACAGATCCACTCCAATTTCTTGAAGATGATGACACATATAGTAAGTGTTTAAAAGCGATTAATAATCAATCATTCACCCCTGTTGTAAATGTCGTAGAACATAACGAAAGTATCCTGAAATCAAAATCAAAAATAATTATTATACCTACCTCCGTCGATCTCGATGAATCCAACCCCTACGTGGAAGAAATACTTGCCAATCATGGTGATACCACGGAATTCCTAGAGAAGGAAAGAAGTCTTTTCTCCTCCAATATCCTAAAATTGGGAGGTCAGACTTACTATTTCCTTTTTGTGAAAGTGCATCATTTCGATGAATCTTCTTACTCTGACATCTTCCAAGCCCTGAAAAATCCAAGAAACAATTTATTAGTATCCAGTGAACCAATCGATGACATCTCAATTTCAGATTTTAAAAATCCATTCGAAAAACTCGCTTTTCTCAGAATATATAATATAATACTTTATCTTTTTAATCACACTAACATCACCGTCAACATCTACCATAATAATATCATATATCCTGTTCCAAGTGAAATTCCAAAAATCCTGAAAGAAAACCATGATATTCCTATTGCCGGTCATCTTGGCTGTACCAGAATGTACAACCGAATTAAAGAAAAATACTTCTGGAAACACATGCGTACTGATATTGACCAATATGTCAAGAACTGTGGTCAATGTCAAGCAAATAAAGCCTTACGCTTAACCAATAGAGCCCCTATGCAAATAACAACTACTTCTACCAAACCTTTTGAGCGCGTAGGTCTCGATATTGTTGGACCTCTTCCCGAAGCAGGCCCAACAAAACTAAGATTTATACTCACCATGCAGGATGACCTAACAAAGTACTCTATCGCATATCCTATTTCAAATGCCACAGCAGAAGAATCCTGCGAATGCGTCGTGCATTTTATCACAGTCTTCGGTATTCCCAAAATTATACTAAGTGATCAAGGTGTCAACTTCACAGCCGATCTATTCAAGAGAACTTGTGAGTTCCTGAAAATAAAACAACTATGGTCGAGCCCCTATCATCCTCAGACTCAAGGTGCTCTCGAGCGCAGTCATTCCACTTTAAAAGAGTATTTAAAATCATATGTGAACGAAAACCAATCCGATTGGCACAAGTTCGTATACACTGCCATGTTGGCATATAACACCAGTGTGCACACTACTACTCAGTTCACACCTTACGAGCTAGTCTTCGGACACAAACCCTATATCCCAGACTCTGTATATGAGTTACGATCTGACCTGACATATCCTGAGTATATCAAGAAATTACATCACCGTCTCAAGTTGTCACGCGACAAAGCTCTGGAAAATATTCAAAAGTCAAAGGAAAGATCAAAAGCTTACTATGACCAGCGTTCCCGACCAGCCAAATACAAAGTAGGAGACATGGTGTATCTCAAAAACCATTTAAGGTTACGTAAAGCTCTTTCTCCAATCTGGAAGGGCCCTTACAGGATCATAAGCGTCCATCCTAACAATACCCTGACGCTCTTAATCAATCGACGCCATGTCAAACATCACTTCGACGAAGTGAAACCTGCTTAAATGTTAATAGATAGACATAATAGGTTTTAAGTTAGGTAGTAGATCTTTAAACTGTAGAAATAAAATTATTCTATTATTCTATTCCAGTTCTACCATTTCAATTACGTATGGAACCCTCGTCGAGCCTATACAAAGTAACCCAGGAGTTTATTTCAACCCTTTGGGACATATGAAAATAACTAGTGAAGATCTTAATATACTCGTTCCTATGGACATTTCTTACATTCCTTCGCATTTAGAAAATATTAACAAAGCCCTTAGTACATCCCGTTTCCTGTGTCAGCAAAACGAAGTTATAGAGGATATGGAATGTCATAACTCTCTACAGCCTTTGCAATCGCGGTATCTCGATATTTTGAAAGACTATGAAGCTGTTTCTCATCTTATTTCCAAACGGTCAAAACGTTCCGCGTGGATTGCTGGAGTTGGCACAGTTTTCAAACATATTTTCGGAACTATGGACGAAGACGACGCCATAATGTATAACAGCGCTCTTCAAACTCTCCAAAATAATGATAAGAAATTATCATCCCTTATTAAACAGAACATTTTATTAGCAACATCTGCAATTGCAAACTTTAATGAAACTTTAAAATCAATTAATGTGAATGAAGCTCGTTTGAATGACGCTGTCCAGAAGTTGACTATTGATTTAAGAAACCTGTCAATTGTTTCAAATGTCTTGAATGTTAGAATAAGCATTAATGAAGTTATTAATATTATCGAGACTAGCTTATTAACGCTTTCCTTCAAAGTAGATGATATGTTGAACTCTATTTTGTTTACAAAAAGCAATGTTTTGCATCCCGCGATCCTAACGCCAAATCAGTTGTACAAAGAACTTATTAATAGTGTAAGTCATCTTCCTAGATTTAGAGAATTTCCCATTAAAATAGATTTAGATACTATTCATAGGATAATGATTATATCCGAACTAAGTTGCTATAGCACAGATAATAAAATTGTATTCGTAATGAAAGTTCCACTCGTACATCACACAGAATATTATCTGTACAAGAATATTCCGTTACCTGTGCCTCATGATTCACAGAATCCCAACTCCTACGCAATGATAATCCCAACAACAGAGTACATTGCATTAAGTGAAGACAAAACATCCTTCTGTACCTTATCATTGCTGAACTCATGTAAGCAACTTGGCACTCAATTGTTCATATGTAACAAAGTAAATGAATACTCATCTGTAGATTCAAGTTCTAGTTGCGAGTTAGAAATAATAACTAAGAGAATTACTTCCTTACCAAAATCTTGTAATATCAGATTTGTATCCGGAAATGTAAACGTTTTAGAAAAACTAAACGACGACAAATGGTTGTATGTTCAATCTGAAAGTAGTAAACTATCAATTGAATGTAACTCAGACTTGACTGAAATAAGTCTATCCGGTACAGGTGTCCTAAACCTACCTGAAAATTGTATTGCATATTTTAAGAATATTCGTTTATTTTCTAAGTCTAGCCCTAAGATTAATATTAATGAGATAAACTCTGACTTTAATCTAATTAATGATAGTTGCTGTAATGTTGAGAAATTTAAAAGTCACTTACCTTCCATGTCATACATAAACTTAACATCGTTGAATCTTGAAAATCTATCTGCATTTAATAGTAAAGTAAATGATATACTTACTGATTTAGAATCAATAGATAAACAACCAGATATATTAAAGTCAATTAATTATACTTACCCTTCATTATCTATAATTAGCATACTAAGCATTTTTATAGTTGTAGTCTATCTTATATTTAAGATGAAATGTTTTGTAAAATGCCGCCGTCCTAACCCCAAACCTGAAAACCCTGAAAATATTGAAATGCCTGAAATTGTAGAGTCACCCTCACGTCCTAGAATCAAGGTCATGTAAATTTTATACTTAGCATAAACTTCGCATTCTTAAAATGCGTAAGTTTAGTCTTCCCCGGGGAGTTGTTATAAAATAACTATGTAAGTAAAACTGCTGAGCTTGCATAGACTACCTCTTGACACCTGAAAAGCATAGTCATCATTCTGAACCTAGTTCCCAGTTCCAGTCAGTCCGTCCCGATCCTCCGAGCGCGGCTCACACGTTATTCTCTGATTCAATTTCTGTATATTTCTATTTCCATATAAAACCTTCTAAAGTCCATATTTTCAAAGTTCAAATAAATTTAATTCTAGTTCTAAATAAAATAGTTTTTTTTTAAAAACCGCTGACGTCGGCCCCATATAACAGTACGCCAATTTGATTTTAATGATATGTTCTATCGCGGCCGTCACTTGGCACGTCACTCCAACTCCAATCAACGATACTACATGACTCCAACTCCTGTTTGACATGCTTACACAACAGCAAGACATCACTCTAGCGCATATTATTATAAACAAAACAATATTTATACAAATCACTCCTAATAACATCAATAATAAAACTGCGTGCAACGTAAACGATTGATATTGAATACCTTTTCGGTAGCCTAATAATTTTGTTACTCCAATACTTGATATCATTATAAACGCAAACAATCCAAAAGTGAACGCAGTCACAGTAGTTTTCTCATAGCTTCTCTTCGGTTGGAGCTTCACTAGCTTTACATAGGTCACTATTGATGAAGACACCTACCAACAAAATGATATGACTAAACATAAGAAGTATGGCGTGAAATAATAATAATAATAAATCGATCACATGAAATTTAATTGTTCAGCAAACCATAGTACTATCTGTGGGTGCACGCAAAGTGCGATAGTACCGAAGAACACTTCGTTAAAGCACACGTAGTTTTGTAACGTTCTCCAGCGAGGCAGTAGGATCCACGCTGTGAGCAGCGCGACCACACACAACAGGGATGCCACTATCCCTTTTACACTAATCCAATCTTTTGGCCATTCAGCATCGTATACCGCAATTGCTAAGTTAATGAAGTACATGTTTCAAATAACTCTGTTGACCATTTAGCGTGAATCTTGTGAAGTGAGTGTGTATATTATGCAGAAATATTAAACTCATTTTGTAGATTTTTATATTATTTTAATTATCAATTTGCCATAAACGCAAAAGTCATAAAAAGTTTTGAAATCATTAAAATTAAACTAATTGCAATAAATCGATAAATTTTGGTGTATTTAAATTATAATACAAGCACTATTTATATCTTTTTAGTTTAATCATGAGTATGTAAGTATTATACTTAGTATATAATCAACATACATGTAGGTACCTGTGTCTGTTGTTCACTAGAAACCAGCTATGGACCATTTAAATAAATTGATATAATATATGAATATGATAGAATTAATAAAGTCTTAAATCAAGTGTTAAATAAGCCCAGCGGGCGACAATCTTGAAATCTCAAGAAGCAATAATATGAGTTTTTTTTTTGTTTTAGGTCATCTAATAGAAAATTTCACAGGTAAAAATCGATAGCGGAGTCAAAAAATATGGTACCTACATACAATTTTCGACCTTATTCTCATTTGTCCATTTTAATTATTTCAGAGATGTACCAATTGCTTACCAACACACTTAACAAAGATTTACAAAAATTGGAGTCATTACGAAATATGTAAATATTACGAAGTACTTTTAATCAGTTTTATTGTTTGTTCAGTATGAAAAAAAAAGTTTTATAATGTTATTCTAACCTATTAAAACTACCAAGGCATTCCAAGATTTTGCACCCACAAGCACATTTTCACAACTTATGATACCAAATTTTTTAAAAACTTCCCGCGTCATTGGCATCAATGACATCAATGACAAGACATATCTACGTCAAATTCGTGGGCAAAGGACGAGCCGCGCTAGCCCAGATGGTGAGTATAATTATTCTTTGCCCAGATGTATTTATATCCTGTGTACATGACCTATGTATAAACAAATAAATAAAAATAAAAGCTTGTAAGCTTTTTACAGTGTAAGATACACCCATGTATTTTCCTCGAGGCTAAGAGCCTGAAATAAATTCTTCAGAACGCCAACTTATCCCGTTTGGAGAGCTGGATAATTCAGGATAAGGTGGAATGTATTGTGAATGGAGAGTGGAAAGAAGAAGAGCAAAAACGAGTAAGGGTTACTTTTATAAGCCCTTTTCGAATTCTCTCTATGACCTGTTTAATAGACCAACAACATCTTTTGGTTATTCTTAATATTTGTATGAAGAAAATTATAATTTTTGAGAACTTGCAGCCGTCTGATGCCGGCTTAGAGTAGCATCACCCCATTTCTTTCCCTTGGGAGTCGTAAGAGGCGACTAAGGGACTCGAGGGTGTGCATTGCAATTTAAGGCGATGGGCTGACAACCTGTCACTATGGCGAAACACAATTTTCCAAATGACCCTCAAATATTTGTCAGACGTGGCATAAATGTCCGTTTTTATGGCTGTTTCGCGCTCTGCCTAACCCGCAAGGGATTAGAGGCGTGATATGTGTATGTATGTATGTATGAGAACTTGCAATATTGCACCGGGGTGGGTTTTGAGCCTGCGACTTGCGGTATCGGTACTACTGACATACTTACGTGCAATTTTGCAAGTTCTCAAAATTTGAATACCCAACACGTTGAAGGCTCCGTCTGCCTAAGGGCGCGATTGGGCTGGTTGTTTGAACAACCACACTAACTTCTCTGGGTGAGCCCTCGCTCGCAACCTAATAGTCACGAGTAGGTTTTGAAGCCCCAGAGCTGTACAGTTGTCAAAAAAAAAAGAACACGTTGAAGAATTTTAAAACAAATAGTACACAATTATAATTATGTTGCTCCCGTGGGTAACTTAAGGTGCTGCTGATAAGATAACAAAGTACCTTCATAGAAAACCTTCTCAAAGGGTTCGGTATGTCAACCTGGCACCCTCCCTACATTCCAGGTCAAACTATTTCGCAATAACTTGAAGTACCAATCTATTAAATTTCGCTCTTTGTAAATAGTTTACCTTCCAATCACAAAAGATAAAACTACCTTACCTCACGCTCTTTTTCTTCGCGACAGACAATTGACTCGATGAACCATGAACCAGAGTTTTTAAACTGTCAACTAGATAACTAGTTTGCCCCTCAAGCGGTTGTGTAACGACTGCCATGTAAGTTAACATACAGGGTGTCCCGTGTAGTGACGTCTAAAGACTACGAAAATCGCGGAACATGCATGGGGGTGATTCGAGTACTCCTCAGTGTAAGGCATTTAAGTTTTGTCTTTGGATGTTACTATTCGGGCCATCCGGTACAATAGATCTTTCGGAGTACGTAACAATCTTTATTTTCGGGTGGTCAAGCCTGAAATGTTCTAACCAAACTGGAAAAAAAAGTCAAGAATCAGCCTAGTGCAGAAGTCATAACAATAGACCCTTTTACTAAAACTCTTTCTGCCTAAGTCGGTTCTCCCACTACGACGGACTGGAGGACGTATTTTAGACGTATCCGTCTGTCAGACCAAAGGAAATTTCGAACATACAAAACAAGGATACAATGGCACTCTGTAACGCTGCGATTTCATCAAGGTGTTAGACAGACGCATCCATCAGTCCGTCATAGGGTAAGTATCGCCTAAAACTCGTTTTAATTATATTGTCAAGCGTTGTTGTAAACGTATAAAGCTGTTTTCAGAATCTACAGGCGTTAACGGTTCTTAAACATTCCTTTTAACTTCCGTTTCAGTAAACGCGGCAAGAATTTTAAGATCCGGTTCCTGTGCTTAAAGTTTCCGGAGTTTAACTTGAAAGTTTATTAAGTAAGTAAGTTATCCGCCTTGAAGGCTGCGATGCAGGTACGGCTTGTGTTATACTGAAAACATTATCTTGAAACAATGGACTTTAAAATATTGCCCTACATAGATGACCTTATTCCGTTACTCAAAACATAAAAATTAGCCTATATTATTTTTACCTGTTTACAATTTATTAAAAAAAGATACCTACACTTATAGCTGATAAATTTTTATGCATTTTATATTCGTGATTCATATCCTCGTCGGACGAATGTACTAGTAACTCGTATCCAGTATTATGTAGACGACATTTTCATACAGTACTGATAAACCAAGTAAACTGCCACAGGGCACGTTATTTCATAAGCAGCAAGATTAC
The DNA here is from genome assembly GCA_027580185.1 of Tuta absoluta. Classification (NCBI taxonomy): domain Eukaryota; kingdom Metazoa; phylum Arthropoda; class Insecta; order Lepidoptera; family Gelechiidae; genus Tuta; species Tuta absoluta. The sequence continues at coordinate 152,804 of JAQAHW010000047.1, forward strand.
ACTTCTAAAAAGCAACGTTATTATCGCAGCTGGTTTTAAAACAAAAAAGCCTTTTTAAAGCCTCAGGGACCGCAAAATTGGCGTTATGGTCGGTTCTCACACACACTGCATTATTTTACGGTTATTATTTTTTCTGTCGTGGCGAAGATTCAGATTATTTAAATACTAACATTTGGACCAATTACTTTGCTACGGCAACAGCGTTATCTTAGTTATCTTACAGAGGCCGTATTCCGCTATTTGAAAAGCGTGTCAGTTGTGTTTCAATAGAGTGTCAGTTGGCTGGTTTTGACAGTTTCCTATTATGCTAATAGAATGATAGTTGAATGTCGATTACACTAGCAAATAAATAAGAGAATCGGGCCCCAGGTGCTGTCGAGAATAGGTAATTGGGCACCATCCACAATTTAGTACCTAAGTATGAAATAGTTTGTTCGGATACACAGTCGCGCTCTGTGTCCCTTCTGTATTCCTGGCAATTAAAAATCTTTTCAGTTGTGTCTCACTGGCCTGTCAGTGTGACAGTTTTGGTCATTTCGTATTCTGCATACAGTTTGAAGTTTAGAAAATGATAGTAGCGTTATAATGACAGTGGAGTGTGACTGGCATTGCAGGGGTAAAAAAATAAGAAAATCCGGGCCCTGGTGCTTTTTTTTTATTTTTTTTATTAATGATGGGTTTGCTCTTGACTCTAGTCTAGGTCATAGGACAGAGACAGAGTCTAAGATGGAGCGAGCTCACCCAGAAGAAGCCTGTTCACTCTTACTTTGAAGACATTAGGGTTGTATGCGTTTGGAAACACAGACGCAGGAAGTGAGTTCCACTCTTTAGCAGTGTTATGCCTGATCCGTTTTTTTGCGCTAGGAATACCGCATTAAATGGTCACAGGTTGTCGTTTGTATGGGGCTGTCTTCTTTTCTTTTTAATATGGGGCAACGAGTCGAAGAACAATCCGATGTACTCTGGTGTCACAGTGTTGCTACCGCTTACTAGTAGTAGTAATAGTGGTTGTGTTACGACCGCCGTCTAAGTTATCATAGACAGCAACCGTGACCGATGGCTTAACGTGCCCTTCAAAGCACGAAACGATCTTTGTTACTGACAATCTGGTGGTTTAGCCTGCAATGTCGAAACCAGACTGGAAACAAATTCACAAAGTGATAAATATCAAATTTTGGAGTGCTCTACCGGGAATCAAACCCGGAGCCTTCCGAAGTCAGTTGCACCACCACAGCGTCACATCGGTCGTCGAAGGCAGTCACAAACCGCAGTATCGTGCGGCGCATGTGCGATACACCTATAGCCGGTGTATGTGCCACCGTTACACAGTCGGATGTCATCAGAGTTTACGCCGCACTCCCTGTAAGGAAGCTTTTAAAGTGCCGCCTTATCTCTGACTTGGTTTAAGTCATGTGAAGCAGGCGGATCAAACGTTTAATCTTTTTCCTGCCTTCATTGTTAAAATTCTGGTACATAAAATAAATAATTACTTATACTGAACAATTCACACAGCGCTATCTTGCCCCAAACTAAGCAAAGATTGTACTATGGGAACTAGATGGCTGGTATTAATACATAAATACTTCTTTTTCTTAATAAATACATACTTATTATACCCAGAAACACCCAGACTAAACACAAATATCTGAAAATGTCTTAACAAAATATTTGTGTCTTTTGGAGATCGGACCCACGACCCTCGGCGTAGCAGGCAGAGGTACTATCCGCTACGCCATTGTATAAGTTTTGCATGCAACTGAGTCAATGTGGACTAAATAATTATCTTCAAATCGAGTCCGCGCCGCAAAAAATGTATTGCAGACAAAGTCATATAAAGATAATACGGTCTGCTCCTGCCGCTGTCGCGAATATTGCTCGAAATACTTCCGCGGAAGTATCATCGCAAGTAAGTGTTCACATCCTGTCGATATTACTCTTCTCGCATCAATATGAGTGAGCAAGATAGCAATACATTTTACACGCGTTCGTGCTGCCGTTTCTTTGACTCGCGCACGAAAAGCCGACAATCGAGGGAGTACGGTAGTGGCAGCGGCATGACGAGTAGCAGCGCGAGTAACCTGTTCACACATTTGCGCTGCCCATATTGGCATCGTGTGAACGTGCTATAAAACACTCGAATCACCAATGTAAGTCTAATACAAGCAGCATGAGAATGATCCAAAGTCCAAACTGTCTAACCCAGCCGGAGCTTGACTCTACAATGTACGTTGTTCCTTAGCCATCAGCCGTGATAGCTTACTAATATAGCCAATATCTTAATTTTCCGCTCTTTTAAGCTTTGTACCACAACTGTAAAAGGCTTTATGCTTTGTAAAACGTGACAACGTGTGCCTGAAATATTATAGTTATTTATTTTACTTAATATTTTACCAGAAACATGAAGTGCGAGTTTATACAACATGCTTCAGAAAATTTCCCTGAAGTTTTCTGTGAACAATGGCGGTGGATAGCTTGGACTTGAATCTTTCGTTGTATTGTATAACCAACACATTTGATGAATGTGTGCCACTTTCAGACGATTGCTCGTTTAGTGCGTATACGTGCGCGTGTTTCGCGTTTAGAGCACATAGTCAACGCGGAGCATACGCGCTCAGCACGCGTTATTACCACGCTCGACTTTCAAGTACCTATTACAGTCCTTATGCTTACCTATTACAAACACACACATACACATATCACGCCTATAATCCCTTACGGGGTAGGCAGAGCGTAAACGGCCGCAAAAAACGGACATTTACACCACGTCTGACGAATGTTTGAGGGTCATTTGGAAAATTGTGTATCGCCATAGTGACAGGCTGTTAGCCCATCGCCTAACATTGCAATACACGCCGTCGAGTCCCTTAGTCGCCTCTTACGACTCCCATGGGAAAGAAATGGGGTGATGCTATTCTAAGCCGGCATCACACGGCACTACCTATTACATTAATTTATCTAAAATTCCGCGACTGAGCTATACTTAGGAGGGATCGCATTTACGCACAGAATTTAATAAAGATATTTCACTTAGTCACTTTTTCGTAACTTATTTTATTATACAGGGTGTGAGAAAAAGAACTGCGTTCCAATTAAGGGATGAACCTGCCCATGAAACTGAAAAACTTTCCTCAAGGAACATAGACCAACATATGAAACGTTAGACCTCACATACAACCAGACTTGGTCGGCTGCTACATTTTGTATGGGAGGTCTAAATTTTTATTTCACATTTGAGCTATATTTCTTGGGGAAAGATTTTCAGTTTCATGTGCTGGTTTATTCCTTTAAAGGAACGCAGTACTTTTCCTTACACCCTGTACAAGGTGAAATTTTACTAGTGACCAATACTGATAACAGAGGACGCATTGATGATAAAGAACAACTTTCCCCAAGGAACATAGCTCGAAATATGAAAATAAGTGTGCTTTCATAGCTACCCAAATCAGCTGATCGGCAATTTTGTATGAGAGGTACCTACACCTACTATTGTTTCATCATATTTCACCCTATGTTCTTTGGGGAAAGTTGTTCCTTATCACCAGCCCATCTTGAGTTTTCGCTGTCAGTCACATACATACATACATACATAAATCACGCCTATATCCCTTACGGGGTAGGCAGAGCGTTAACGGCCGTAAAACGAATATTAACACCACGTCTGACAAAAGCTTGAGGGTCAATCAGATAACTGTGTATCACTATAGTGACAGGTTGTCAGCCCATCGCCTAAAATTGCAATACACATCCCTCAAGTCCCTTAGTCGGGTCTTACGACACCCATGGGTAAGAAATGGGATGATGCTATTCTAAGCCGGCATCACACGGCTGTCAGTCACTAGTTTATTTATTAGTCTTGGTCACTTTTCAAGGGAAAAAGAGGGGACATGGATTGAAGAAGGGGCACCCTTTATTAGGTTTTGAAGAGCATACCTACTTACAGGTATCACATAACAAAAAGAAAAGCTGCAATCTGTCACCATACATTGATTTCACAGCATTCCCTATATTAATGCCCAGACTTAAAACTCAATTACAAAGTACTGAAAACATGTCTAGCAAAACCAAAATTATATCTGAAATATATTTTTAGTCAGAGATACAAGTTTATTTTCATATAACCTTATTACGAAGAGTACAAAGATCTTTACTAACAAAGATGGGCTTAAGATGTCGCCGACCCACAAATCCCTCACTTTCGTTGAGAGCTTTGGCAAGTGTTTGAATGAGTTTATCATTTCGCTGATGCGATGGTGAATAGTTAATGAGAAGGAAAATATCTTTTTAGACCCAATAACCATCCAATAACAGCGTAAATGAGTTGGCCGTAATCTGCTTAAGTAACAGATTGTGATAAACGTATTTGTTTAATATTTATTGGATATTTTTATTACACGTTCATAACACGACATTATATGTTTTCAAGCTTTCCTTTCTTTAAATAGTTATTTCTTTTAGTTTAATGCACCTGCCTTGACCTTTTCCACATGTCCGTATACATTTTTGTGGATGCAGTTAAATAAAAATAAAAAAGTTTAAAATACGATTATATTTGGATTGTGTAGAGAGTACTGATATATGTCTTTCAATTCAGAAAAGTATGTTTAAAGAATAAAAACTAATCATCTTTTATTTGAAAGAAGAAAATTAATTATTGTATTACCTACTAATTAAAAGTGTAGATGTGTTATTATTTTCCTCCTTATTGTCATATTTATATTTATTTTATTTAGACCACACAAAAATTAGGAATACTTTATATTACTAGTATAAAAAATACTATATACAATCTTACTACGTTTATTTATGTACTTATAGAACACCATTACTCATACACACACTCACACACATACACACACACATTTGTTTTTTTGTTTATTTTTCCTTGTTTGTTATATCTCATCATGTTTATTATTATATAACTGCATCCTAAGGGAAGAGGCTGCTATCCCACAACACAGAGAATCCTAGTGTGGGAGGCAGTGCACAACCACATTTATAAAAATATATTTTGCCAAATAAACGTTTTGTATTTTGTATTGTGTTTTTGTAGCGTGCGGCGCTATTAATTCCATATAAAACTGCAAGTATTTTTTTAAAAACTACTTTCTAAGAACTATGTAATCAAATCATTGAAGCTTAATTTAACTCACTTGCGATGGATGAATCCAGGGAATGGCCAGTAGCTTTCTTTGTGAATACAAGACCTTGCACTGCGGTCGCCAATCCGCCTCCAAAGCGTGTTGATCATAGCCCAGACCTGGGGAGGCTGATGTCCAGCATTGGAATTTTGTGGCTGTTATAGTAATTGTAGTAGTAGTCAAACACAACAATACTGAAATCTCATTAGATTAATTAATCATAAAAATATGAAATACTATAGCTAATCATTAGATATCGGCTTATGTGTTTTGTGTTTATGTAGATAACAATGAACATAAAACACGATTGTATCGTATGTAAGCAAAAGCAACACCTTATCCATATCCTTAACAAAAGTGTATGTTTATGTCGTCATAACTCGACTTATCTATCCGCCCTAGGCGCGACTGCATCACGAAGGTGCTGGAGTGTCCAAGAGCGAATACAAAAATTTCTTTTTCACTTCTCATGCTCTGAAAGAGCTTATTGGTGCAGGATATAGGCTGCGCAGAATCGCATTTTATGCACAAGTGCAAGAACGTATCTACTCATAAATGAAGGCAAAGAAAATTAGCCATACACAGCCAAAGGGCGTTTGCCCCGAACGCCGATATCGGCCCGACATAGTGCTATTTCATTTTATATGTATGAAAAAATTGAAATAGCACTATGTCGGCTTAAATAGTAGGCTGTATAGGTCTGCAGCCCAAGCCTAATGCCAATGTCGTAAGATTTAAAAAAAATAAAGCGGCGGGAAACAGCTCTTGTTTTTTCGTAATTTCTTCAATTTGCTAAAATTGTTAAAAATGACCAGTGAAGAAGAGGATTTAAGACTCTCTCCTAATACGCTTATGGAAATTAATGCACAGAGAGTTGTGCAACAGATACTACCGCCAAAGTCTCGGGAAAAAACAATTTCTTTCAGTAATCAAAACTGTACAAATTTTACTTTGAATTTTAATTAAATAAATGTTACTTATTATAATATACTATTGTTTTATATCCTCGCAATCAAAGTGAAAAGCAGAGTTTATAACTCGTCCACAAAACCATTTTAACCTCGACAGTACTATCAGCCCTCGCCTTCGGCTCGGGCTGCACAGCACTGGAAAGATCTTCCTAAGACTGTACAGGAAAGCTCATCTATTTCCGTATTTAAAAAGCGAGTAAAAGAGCACTTCATTTCTCAACAACCTTGAAAAACCTTGGGATAAACACCCAAGAGATTTTATATTATAATTTATCTTTAATCTGCATGCTAGTCTTAATGACATAATAAGCAGGGCTCTAACATCCACCAGTATCCCAGCAGTTTTGGAGCCTAACGGTTTGTTGCGTACGGATGGTAAGCGACCAGATGGGTTGTCCATGATACCGTGGAAATTGGGTAATGTCTGATATGGGACGCTACCTGCGTTGACACGTTAGCTCCAACTCATTAACCGTCTACATGTCGAGGTGCTGGTGCGGCGGCAGCGACGGCTGAGGGACTCAAGCGGCGTAAATACCAAGACTTAGTTAACAATTATGTTTTCGTGCCCTTTGCAGTAGAGACCCTGGGCCCGTGGGGGTTGGAGGCCAGGGCTTTCATCACCGATCTTGCGGCGCGTCTCCGTGAGGCATCGGGTGATTCCAGATCTGGCAGCTACCTAGCTCAGATAATTAGTTTAGCAATTCAAAGAGGTAATGCTGCCAGTATTTTGGGTACTTTGTATCGCGGGGACGCGTTGGAGGGTATTTATTATTTGTAGTTATAGTAAGTTTCTAGTTTAAAGTTGACATGTTATATTGTTGCATTTTGATGTTGTATGTATGAAATAATTTGGTATTTAATTTATCTTTGAATCAAACATCTTTTTCTTATTTGTCATTTTATTCGATACACAATTATGTTTAAACTGAATGAATTAATCAATTAATTAATCAATTAAGTATTCTTAAAACTAATTTATAGCTTACAAAACCACTATTCGAGGTTTGTCTGTGAAATTATGCTCTTACTAGCTTTTACCCGCGACTTCGTCCGCGTTAGATAGTTTTTTTAGAAACAGGTTCTAAAGTAGATATGTTTATTCATAGTAAGTATGACAGTGATAATAGAACAGTTCATATCTCTACTGTATAAGGATGACTTGCTTCTGTAGTTAAAGGGACAATTCAAAATTTGCTATCCGGTGTACTGCCCTGAGAGATCAATATTTATAACCATTGAATACAAAAGTAGATAACAAAAAAATCCTCGGTAAAAAGTTGCCAATGTCCTTTCTCAACTTGTTCCCATCATACTGAACAACTTTTGTTTTGGAACCATTTCTGTATCTCTAATAGTTTAGGTGGGCTCCTGATGGTACACCTGGTGGTCTACATAAGGTACTCCAGATCCTCAATGTCCTTGTGAAAAGAAGCGGCCCATCATACTGAACAACTTTTGTTTCAGAGCCATGCCTGTATCTCTAATAGTTTAGCTGGGCTCCTAAAGGTACACCTGGTAGTCTACATAATGTACTCCAGATCCTCAATGTCCTTGTGAAAAGAAGCGGCCCATCATAATGAACAACTATTGTTTTAAAACCATGCCTGTTTCTCTCATAGTTTAGCTGGGCTCCTGATGGTACACCTGGTGGTCTACATAAGGTACTCCAGATCCTCAATGTCCTTGTGAAAAGAAGCGGCCTATCATACTGAACACCTTTTGTTTTGGAACCATGCCTATACCTCTAGTAGTTTAGCTGGGCTCCTGGTGGTACACCTGGTGATCTACATCTGTACTCCAGACCCTCGAATGGTGATAAAAAGTAGCCTATGTCCGTTCTCGGTATGCTAGCAATCTCTGTGCCAAGTTTCATGAAGATCGGTTCAGCGGTTTGGCCGTGAAAGCGTAGCAGACAGACAGACAGACAGACAGAGTTACTTTCGCATTTATAATATTAGTGTGGATGGATTTGGCACCGTACAACCATGTACAAAATATACTTAAAAGTTTAAATTTTAAGTAATTTGGCATACCTAATCTAACTGATTGCCGTTACTATGGAAACTCATTTTTTTGTCATATTTCAACCAATGTCCTTTGGGAAAAATTCTTCCATATCACAGTCAGTCTCGAAAGGCTTATATATTGGTCGCTAGTAAAATGTCATCCGTACTGATATTATAAATCTGAGAGTTTGTGAGTGTACGTACCTATGTATGTTTGTTACCTCTTCACGCTCAAATTTGGGACACACGTAGAGTATAACCTGGAATAACACATAGGTCACTTTTAACCGCACGAAAACAACTATTACCACGGGAAAATGAGTGGCAGCGGGTGAAACCGCTGGGCGGATATATAGTGTTCTATAAAGCTTAGGCACAAGTTGTTCCCCAGCCCTGGGAAAGCTGCCGACCTAGCGGCACTACTTTGCCTATGCAATTTTGACTATTGAGTTTTCAGAGTGTTTTAGTTATTTATGTATTTAGTCTCAAAGATTTTTACATTATTTTAAACAGTTTTCCCAAAAATATAATCTGCATAGACATATACTGGAAATTAATAATACTTGCCGTGTGGAGTCGGTTTACAATAGCATCACCCCATTTCTTTACCGTGGGTTTCTTGAGGCGACTAAGAGATTCTAGGGTTACAAGTGTACTTCCATTTTAGGTGATTGGCTGACATCCGTCACTATGGTGATACACAATGTCCTAAATGGCCCTCAAATATTTGTCAGACGTGGCGTAAATGTTAGTTCTTTACAATTGTTTACGCTCTGCTTACCCCGCAAGGGATACAGGCGTCGTATGTATATAAGTGTATAAATACTTAATACTAAGTAAGTAACTTACTTTTTACAACTGTAGTGACTCCGTTGGCGCAGTTTTTATCCTCCGTACAACCATTAACTTAGCTTAACGAACTGTAAAATAGTGAGTTGTACAGTATTTTAACATGCCTTACAAACACGGAAAAAGAACTTTTTCGGAAATCATGAAAGAACTTCTCTCATTTGTTTTAATTCGGCTTTAAAAAAAAAAGGCTACGAATTCGACTCGGTCTTCTCTTTCTTTTCGTGTGGGACACCGAGTCAACGAACAACCCAATGAACCCTGGTGTCAGAGTTTTACAACCGTCTGTTACTATTAGTAGGCCTTTGATAAGGTTGTGAAACGACCGACGTCTAAGTAATCATAGACAGCAACCGGGACCGAGGGCAAGAAGGAATGTTCAAGATATCGACGTTGCCGTGTGATGCCGGCTTAGAATAGCATCACACCATTTCTTACCCGTGGGAGTCGTAAGAGGCGACTTAGGGACTCGAGGGTGTGTATTGCAATTTTAGGCGAGGGGCTGACAACCTGTCACTATGGCGATACACAATTTTCATAATGTCCCTCAAATATTTGTCAGACGTGGTGTAAATGCGTTTTTGCGGCCATTTACGCTCTGCCTACCCCGCAAGGGATTATAGGCGTGATATATGTATGTATGTAGACGCTTAAGTAATTAGTAAATAATTATATATCCTGGACAAATCACACAATGCCATATATCCCCAAACTAATTTTATACTATTGGAACTAAAAAGCTGACAATAATACTTACATAATTTATTTGTAAATACATAGAAAACTCTTAGATTAAACACATATATCTGAAAATTGATTTTACAAATATTTGTGCCTTGTGGGGATCGAACTCACGACCCTCGGTGTAGCAGGCAGGGGTACTATCCGCTTAGCCATCGGGCCAGTCCATGATATTTTTTTTAATTTGGCTTGTTTATATTTTGTCCGTATGTTTTCTACTTTGTAATATTTTAAACAAATTCATTTGTAACAAAACAAACCAACCAATAACAACACCGCGCCTTCCTTAATAAGGCCATAAATTTTCTTTAAGATCCTTAGTCAGATCAAAATAAGTTGCGGGTCACTAAAGCTGTTTGTGGCAACTTTTCAAAGTCGTTCACCCATTAGACTCACTGCAAATTAGACCCAGTGGGTCCAAAATTAAAAATTACGTTAAAGTCGCAAATATGTGTTAGACGCACGTGGTCAGGCGAAAAGGCCGTACGATGCCGGCTTTGAAAAGCATCACCCCATTTCTTTCCCGTGGAAGTTGTAAGAGGCAACTTTGGGCGATGGGCTGACAACCTGTCACTATGGCGATGCACTATTATCCGAACGACCCATAAATATTTGTTAGACGTGGCGTAAATGTCTGTTTTCGCGGCCGTTTACGCTCTGCCTACCCCGCAAGGGATTATAGGCGTAATATGTGTGTGTGTGGTCAGGCGAAGTTTGGTTTAAGCTGCAGGCCGCACCTCAATTTATGTATTAAAACCAAATAAATTACAACTTTATGCAAGACGTATAAAAATTGCATAACAAGCCAAAATTAGGTGAAGGTACTAATGAAACTAAACAACTTTCCCCATGGACATACGTCAAAAATAATGTACCGCTCAAACTTAATTAATCCTTTTTAAATATTTAGACTCTTTTTCCGAGGGGAAAGTTGTTCAGTTTCATGAGTATGAGTACTTTGACTTTCTTTCAGCTTGTTGTTCCCTTATTGTTACTTGCTGTAGAGACTGAATTTAAATCGTAATAACTCACGAATATTTTTTTTTATTTTTTTTACTACAATAATTGAATTGATTGAGATTTACTTGCTGTCTGTACCAAACTTCCCGTGATTTTATCAGTGGGTCTGATTGTGACCTGTTCTAATTGGAAGTGGGTCTAAAAGTGAAAGTCTCTTTCACAAATGGTGTCATCAGAAGGTTGTATTGAGCGCGCAATCTACAGTGTTTAAAATTCATTGCAGGTTTCTCATCGGGTTCCTCACGCCTCACGCTTCTGAAAGCTTTGTCATGGTTTACGCTTTTTAACCTCAGTGAGATTTGAGCAATATCCGACTTCGGTTAAGCATTTGAACTTTAATAATAAACCGTGTTATTATAACAAAAAGTTTTTTTTTTAAATCTTAAACTGTGTCTAATGCGATTGACAACGATAAATCTTATGGAAAAATAGTGTGTTTGATAGATTTTTGAATATTGCTGGTAGATAAGTTAAGAATTCCAATGATTCTGTAAGATTTCAAAAGTTTGGGTGCTGAAGTTAGTATGCAGCCTAGAAATACCGACCGATGTGGCGCAGTGGTAGTGAGACTGCCTGCGACGCAAAGGTTCCGAGTTCGATTCTCGGTGGGACACTCACAAAAGCTGATATTTATCTCTTTGTGAATTTGTTCCCGGTCTGGTTAGGACATTGCAGGGTGAACCAACTGATTGTCCGAAAAGATATGGTTCCGTGCTTTGGAGGGCACGTTAAGCCGTCGGTCCCGGTTGCTGTCTATAATTACTTAGACGGCGGTCGTAACACAACCATGTCAGAGGCCTACTACTAGTAGTAGGCGGTTGAAAAACTCTGACACCAGGGTTCATCGGGTCGTTGGATGACTCGGTGTCCCATACGACAAGAAGAAGCCTAGAAATATGTGAATACAAATATGGTGTAAAAGTGGTGTAATGAATATTTCATTTAAATGAAATATTACAGTCCACAGTGCTAGTTTATGCAGATAATTTTTTTATATAGATTTATTTTTATTTTAGGGGTGAAACAAGATCCATGAATCGAAACCATTTTCCCCAAGAAAGCGGTGAAATATGGAAAAAAATAATTGGAACTCACAAACAAAATTTAATGGGCGGACGGGGCAATTTGTATGGGAGGGCCAATTTTTTTTTTCATTTTGCGTTTATCGCACTTTAACAAACTGACGGACGTTTTTTCTTTGACACATTCATCTGTCAGACGAAAGAACGTATGCGGTTTGACCAATGTGTAACACATACGCGTCCCTTATAGTTTGGAATTCGCCAAAGTTGTTCAAATGGACTGGTTTTTCTCTTGAACATTTTCACAAATTTATGAGACCTTATTTCCGCGAGGATTTTTTTTTACATTATTCTTGTAAACAAGGGTAAAATAAAAGGACAAATAACAAATTAATACTAAGCTAACCTAGACTAGAATTAAACTTGCAAACCATTTTCACCAATTTTCAAATCCGGTATATCAGCAAAATGGAGCTGAAATGAAAAAATATGTTGTACGAAAACAAAGATATCACCCCACGACATTCTGCTATTCGAATTGGTAAAGCGTACATGAAACACGCATTTCTCAATTTGCGCATTGACTTGTTGTAGGATCCGATGTGAATGCTAAGATAAATCGCACACGGACCGGACGAAATTACGGAGAAATGACACCCTATAATCCCTTTCGGGGTAGGCAGAGCGTTCACGGCCGCTACCGCCACGACTGACAAACATATATGAGGGCCGTTTCAGAAAAAACGTGTATCACTATAGTGACAGGTTGTCAGCATGTCCCCTAAAATTGTAATATACATGAAATCTCTCAGTCGCCTCTTACGACACCCGCGGGCAAGAAAGGGGATTCTCCCTGTGACAGCCGCAATATGATGCTGTGTGTGACATGATATCCGTTTTTTCCGTAAACTCCTATAGTAAAAAAAACGCAGCCGTACACCGGAAAAACTTGTGGTGCGTGTGAGAGCCGCCTGACTTGCGTGTAGGATCCAATGTTAATGCTAAGCGCTGTACATTATGTGCGATAAAACCGTTTATCTACCGTCATTTGTGCAAGTTGACACAGAATTGGGTATGCTAGATCTTTTTTTATGGCTTGTTTTGAAAACATAAGTCATTTTATCTACACTCGTCTCATAATGTTCGAATTATGAATTCGAAAACAGATGCATAATGACCTACTTTATGCATTCTGCCTATAAAAAGTAGGGTTTACTATAAATTACAGAAGCGTAATGACTTGATGAGAAAACTCTTAATACGATAAAGTTGAGAAATGAAACGAAGTTTTTTTTGCCAATACTCTTATTGCCAACTTCCGCCGCACCTGTCAGTTGTTGATGTATGGTAATGTTGCGTTTGTTTTATTAGGTTTTTGTTGAGATGTTGATTAGTTGTTGTTCAGATGTTGTTTATTTGTTGTACCGTTGTTGTTCGGTTGTTGTTCAGATGTTGTTTAGTTGTTGTACAGATGTTGTTCAGTTGTTGTTCCGATTTTGTTTATTTGTTGTACCGTTGTTGTTCAGATGTTGTTTAGTTGTTGTTTAGTTGTTGTACAGATGTTGTTCAGTTGTTGTTCCGATTTTGTTTCGATGTTGTTCAGTTGTTGTTCAGATGTTGTTCAGTTGTTGTTCAGATGTTGTTCAGTTGTTTAGGTAAGTCACTCCACATCTAAACAACTGCTAAATTACAGAATTTTCAAAAATTCATATCAAGCCATATTACGTTCTCGTATTGAATTTGACCTTGTATCGAGCCTTGCAATGGCCGGTGCGTACGTTTAGAAAAGTGATTCTGAGTTTTTTTTTGAGAGTGTAGATAAAATAGTGTATGCAACTGCTATAATTAGGCATTAGAATGCTCGTGTCAAACTATTATCACACTCGGCTGCGCCTCGTGTGTAAACAGACACTCGCATTCTAATGACCCCCATTATACGACAGTTGCATAAACTACTATTATGAAACCAATATTGTTTTTTTGAAATTGGTACATACATACATACATACATCGCGCCTATATCCCTTACGGGGTAGGCAGAGTGTTAAGGGCCGTAAAACGGATATTAACACCACGTCTGACAAAAGCTTGAGGGTCAACTAGATAACTGTGTATGACTATAGTGACAGGTTGTCAGCCCATCGCCTAAAATTCCCTCGAGTCCCTTAGTCGGCTCTTACGACACCCATGGGTTAGAAATGGGGTGATGCTATAGTAATATTATTTATTTCTATTTTGACATTTACTTTTGCCGTGCGATGCCGGCTTAGAATAGCATCATCCCATTTCTTTCCCGTGGGAGTCGTAAGTGGCAACTAAGGGACTTGAGGGTGTGTATCGCAATTTTAGGCGATAGGCTGACAACCTGTCACTATGGCGATACACAATTTTACGAATGACCCTTCGTCGCCTCTTACGACACCCAAGGGAAAGAAATGGGGGATGCTATTCTAAGCCGGCATCACGCGGGTTAGTAATTATAATAATATACGTACGTACATACATACACATACACATATCACGCCTATTATCCCTTGCGGGGTAGGCAGAGCGCAAACGGCCGCATATAACGGAGATTTACTCCACGTCTGACATATATTAGAGGGTCATTCGGAAAATTGTGTATATAATAATAATAACAATAGTCACAAATGAAATAGTTATATAAATTCTTAAAATACGTCACAATTTAATGGGCCGGTTAACCACTTAAAATATTTTCAGATAATTATTTTACATTTTACACAACGTAAGGGATGTGGGCAATATTTCAGCTTATTTATTTTGGAAAAGCGAGCCATGTGGGCAAGTCAAGAGTAGGGTAGGATACTGGGTAGGGTAAATCCGGGATAATCTTGTTGCCACAAGTTTATGTTGCTGATAACTTTATTTCCCTGATGTTTATACCACACAATGGACTCGAAAACTGAACTTCGACAACGCTACTCCGACATTATTTTATTTCGACGTTACTTAACTCCGAAATCAATATACTCCGATATAAGTTTACTCCGACATTCCTCTACTATAACTTTACTATATTTCAACATTAATTCACTCATATATCATGACACTCCGTCATTTTTAATTTATGCCTGTTTTCAATGAAAATATGAAATACTTACACATGACTGGTCCGATGGCATAGTAGTAGTAGTACCTAGTAGTCGTCGTAGTAGTAGTAGTAGTGGTTTTGATCCCCACACAGCACAAGTATTTGTAAGTTATTTTTTATTTTTTTGTGTTGAGTCTTGGTGTTTTCTATCTATTGTATGTATTTATTCACAAAAAATAAGTATTTTTGTATTTTATTTAGTTCACTTGTTCCCATATTAGTGATAGGTTTTATTGTATGTAATTAAATTAAATTAATTTGAATATAATGCATTGTTACCTTGGGACTCTACCTGAAGACATTGTCAATTGTAAAATTTTGTAAATAAATGAATTGAATTGAATATTAGAAGCTTCGCTTAGTTTGGGGCTAGATGGCGCTGAGTGATATGTTCAAGATATTTATTAGTTGTTTTATTATGTCGCTTGCTCGTCCGGCGTACAGTAACAATCGCATTTCTACCTAAAGGTGTCTTAAAGGGTGACTACGGTGTGGTTCTAGGGAATGGGAAGCAGCGTTTCGTTGGAATGAAAAATCTTGCACTGCGCTTGCCAATTTGCCTGCCAAGCATGCTGATTATGGCAAATACCTCCCAAAAGGCACTAGGGGAGGCCCCTGTCCAGCAGTGGACTGTTGTGGCTGCTGATGATGATGATGTTGTTGCTTGCTCACCGATTCGACAAACGTATTGTTAAACATTGGTGTCAAAAGTCTTACAAGGGGTACCTAAGAATTTATCACAAAACTCGCTTCTACTATTAGCCCTTGCCACCTTTCGGCGCATAATGTACCATTCGCAAAACGTACCCTGTGCGCAAAACGTATTATTCGCAAAACCTACCCTTCGCACAGACATCCATGTGTGGGTCTTTCTCTATGTGTGTGTGTCAATTCAAGACCTATTCTTATTACGGCGGTATCCGTTGGGTACGTGGGTAGCGGTACTATTGGCAGCACATCAACCTACCCTTAAGAGATCAACTTAAACTCATTTTTCATTCAGTTTATACGAAGAACCTGTAAAGGTGGATCTCTGAAGGGTTGATACACTGCCAATAGTACCGCTACCCACATACCCGGTGGAATCCGTCCAGATTTGAACAGGCTTTTATACTTGAAACGAGATTACGTAAGTCAAAGCAAATCGCTATTACAAAAGCTAAACTAATTTATGCCCAATAGTCAAAGAGCAAACCTGATTTCGAACTAAACTCAGACCAGCGGAACTGCAATTTAGATTCAAATACAATTGAATTGAACCCAATATCTACTGTAGCGAGACACCGAAGATGGTTAAATACCGTTGCTACGAAACCGCTACGTCGTAGCCAATGTATATGATGTGCTACGGTGACGTCATCGTAGCACACTTAAAGCACAAGCTAGGATACCAGTAGCCTATGTTATGAAACTACAGGCTACGAGTCTACCGGTGAAATTCTTAGTACATTGCGTAGCCGTAGTACGTTTACGCTCTGCCTACCCCGCTAGGATTATAGGCGTGATATATGTATGTATGTGAACCAGCCTATGAAACTGATTACTGAACAACTTTCCTTAAGAAACATAGTTCGAGATGAAAAATTAAATGCCCTCCCATAAAAATGTTACAGCTGACCGGGTACATTTTCGCCTTATGTTCAGTTTCATGGGCTGGTCCATCCCTTAAAATATCTGCAGCTAATATTTTGACATCCTGTTAATTTTGAATATATAAAACCTTTTCCAATTTACTGATGATAGATGGTAAAAGTTTTTAAAAACCGACACGTTCTAAAAACATAGTCTGTTTACTGCATTGTGCATGGTTCTCAATAAGCCAGGGATACGTTGTTTTGTAATTGAATTGATCCGAACGTCTGTTTGTTACCAGTCGTATTTCGGGCTATTTCAATTCAATGTATACTTGTAGCAGTGTTTTCAAACTGCTTCTTCTTGTTTTAAGGTTATTATGTTACAATTAATCAAGTCGCCAGAGTAACGTCACTAACCAACTATTCGACATGGTTATGTAACGTTTGTTAACATGATATGCAGTGCAACAAACATTCTCATAAATTTTCAGTTATCTGCCTAATTTGTTTCATATTATGGTGCTAATTCGTAAGAGGCGACTAAGGGACTCGAGGGTGTGTATTGCAATTTTAGGCGATGGGCTGACAACTTGTCACTATAGTGATACACAATTTTCCGAATGACCCTCAAATATTTGTCAGACGTGGTGTAAATGGCCTTTTTTGCACCTGTTTACGCTCTGCCTACCCCGCAAGGGTTAATAGGCGTGATATGTGTATGTAATTTGTTTGAATGGAGTGAAACTTTACATGATTTGTTCAAATGCTCAAAACTTTGGTTGTACTGTCGTCATCACCATACGGGGTGTATGGGACAGCCCTCCGAATATTGATAGGATGCATGCAGACTATGAAACTAAACAACTTTCCCTTAGAAACATATGTCAGGAAATGACAAAAAGTCGACCTCCCATACAAACACAATCAGGCAGACTGCAGTAGGGAAGAAAGGTCAATATTTTTTAACGTATCCTGAAATATTTATTTATAGGAAGTTGTTCAGTTTCATAGTCTGAATGCATCCTATCAGTGTTTGGAGCACTGTCCCTTACACCCTGTATATACAGGGTGGCCCGAACAGTGACGTCCAAAGACAAAATTTGGATGCCTTGTGGTGGGGGGTGTCCGAATCACCCCCATGTATGTTCCGCGATTTTTTGTAGTTTCCGAGTTATTCCAAATTTATTTATTTTTTTGAGAAAATCGACTATCTTTGCCATTTTAATTATTTTTTCTTCTGTAGTGGAGTTTTTCGATTATTTTTTTCTTGTGGCATAATGTCCATGAACTGTACTTTCTATTAATAAATAAATCAGCCATCTAGTATCAATGGAACTTATTTAATTTTCGCTCGAAAGTGAAAACATTACCAAGTAGCATGACTGACTTGAGTTTTCTTTCAAAGTTTAAACATGTGAAAAGGCTACTCCATGGTTTTTTTTTATTTTAAAAACTGAAGAAGGTTCCAAGCTTTCAGATAAGTACAAAAAAAGTTGTACTCAATAGGCTATTTTCCGCTGAAAAAGACCTTCGAATGTACTCGCATGGAAAATCCCTTACTTTGGAATTACACAATGTAGTTATCCTCAAAGCTAAATAAAATAGGATTTCAAAAAAAAAAGACATAATCGGTAATTTTTCCATAATTATCCATGTAAATTTAATTAATTTAAATGTTGTGGTGAAAAAATCGAAAGACTTTAATTAGTTATTAAGGTTTTTTTTGCAGTAAACTTCATGGCATAAACTTCATGGTCGTTTTTACTTTTTAGCACAAAGATGACAGTCAATGTCATGTCAAGCAAATATGCTTTTGTTTAACATTTTCAATTAAAAGTGGAAACAATTTTGCTCGATTTCACCAATTTCTTCCTCACTGCTACGTTTGGACATTGTTTTGCACATCGTTTTCGGTTTGTTTACCGGGAACAACTCGTGATGAGTTACACATTGAGTGAATATGCAGAAATGCATTACTTTTATGGGGTTGCACAAGGCAATGGCCATGAAGCGGCAAGACTACAGTCCGCGGCCATGGCCGGGACCAACTTCAACGTCGAGGAGGACCGCAACCCGATCGATACCCAGATCATCGTGTTTTTATTAACACTCACACGACATTGATGGCAGGCCGTATTCCAGGTCGAGGAGGCAATCGTGAACCTGTTCCTAGAGTTGATCCAGATCGAAGAGATGCAGTGATAGAGGAAATAACTCGGGATCCGAAAACGAGTACGAGAGTAATGGCTCGGACGCTGGGAATCCCAAGAACAGCTATCCAAAAAATAATCCATGAAGAAGGCTATCACGCATATCACATACAAAGAGTGCAGGCTTTGTTGCCCTCCGATTATCAAGCAAGGATAGATTTTTGCCAAACGATGCTGAGGAGGCATCAGGTAGACCCAAATTTTTTTGAAAAGATCCTATGGACTGATGAGTCCCGATTTGAGCGGGCTGGAGTATTAAATATTCACAATTATCACTCCTGGGCAGTAGAAAATCCACATGAAGTCAGGGCTTCTAACTTTCAACACAGATTTAGTGTGAACATGTGGTCTGGGATTGTCAACGGTGAATTGATTGGGCCGTTCGAACTGCCGTCCAGACTGAACGGTGAATCATACCATAATTTCTTAGAAAATGATCTGCCACTCTTACTGGAGGAGGTAAATCTTGAAACCAGAAGAACTATGGTTTTTCAAAATGACGGAGCACCGTGCCACTACGCAACCGAAGTTCGTAATCATCTCAACGAAAGATACCCTAATAGGTGGATTGGACGCAGAGGCCCTATTAGCTGGCCGGCCCGCTCACCTGATTTAAACCCAATAGATTTTTTCATTTGGGCATATTTCAAAGAAATTGTTTACGCACGAGCATGCTCCAGCGAAGCTGAACTAAGACTTAGAATTACTGAAGCACGAAACGCAATAAGAAACAACAGGGAAGCGTTCAGAAGACTAAAAGCGAATTTTTTGCGTAGATGTAGGCTATGCATATCCGTCGGAGGACGAACTTTCGAAAACCTTTTGTAAAAGTTATGTAGGTAAAATTTTCCATATTAAAAAAATAACAGTCAATTGCTTTTTATTATTATTTTAAGAATTTAATTACATGCTCCACAATCGGTACCAACTTAATTAAATTTTCACTAAGCACTGGCCAGACCTATTGCTTTCACGCATTTTGACCACTCACAAGCTGTTGCGATTCACGGGCTGATTGTCAAAATTTCATCAGCATCGTCATCGGTTACAACCTGATACCGTTGACAAATTTAGAGAGATGACAATACATCTAATAAGCCCTTAAGAGACTAGCAAAGTAGGCATTGCCTTTTTTTCGTTTAGCTCCTAAGGGATTTCCTACGCCTATTTCCGGAACTACATAAAAATAAATTGATTTTATCACGACGGTCAACACTGAAAAGAATTAAATTAACGTACTCAACTGTCAAAAAGTTGCTGAGCCTCTTCTTTTTTATTTTAGAAATCCTTTTTTATTTGGCTTTGATATACCTAGTGTAATTCCTAAGGGATTTTCCATGCGAGTACATTCGAAGGTCTTTTTCAGCGGAAAATAGCCTATTAAGTACAACTTTTTTTGTACTTATCTGAAAGTTTGGAACCTTCTTCAGTTTTTAAAATAAAAAAAAACCATGGAGTAGCCTTTTCACATGTTTAAATTTGAAAGAAAACTCAAGTCAGTCATGCTACTTGGTAATGTTTTCACTTTCGAGCGAAAATTTAATAAGTTCCATTGATACTGGATCGCTGATTTATTTATTAATAGAAAGTACAGTTCATGGACATTATGCCACAAGAAAAAAAAATCGAAAAGCCCCACTACAGAAGAAAAAATAATTAAAATGGCAAAGCTAGTCGATTATCTCAAAAAAATAGTTAAATTTGGAATAACTCGGAAACTACAAAAAATCGCGGAACATACATGGGGGTAATTCGGACACCCCCCACCACAAGGCATCCAAATTTTGTCTTTGGACGTCACTGTTCGGGCCACCCTGTATATGTAGCATATTTAAATGTCTTTAAATGCTTTATAGACACATTACGCAATCGTACAAAAAATAAACGTATTTTTACATTTATATTCATTTCATGCTTTGTAATAATTAGTAGGTAGTATTTTTATTAATTGCCCGAAATAATCCTCCCCTCTTATATATATATATATATCTATCTGTTTTCTGTGCTTTGCTGCGTAGGAATAAGGCTCCCCATTTGTAAATTTCATCATCATCATCATAGAGTGCCATCTTCACATTGAAGTTTAGAGGAACCGTCGCGGTCTTACACTGCCCTTTTAACCTATACCCGATTTTATCAAACTACAGGCTACAATTTTACAAGTGAAATCCGATGTTCATTGCATAGTCGGGTAGCCATTATGATACGAAAAGTATTAACCAGCTACGCAATGTACTAAGAATTTCACCTGTTGACTTGTAGCCTGTAGTTTCATAACATAGGCACCTGGTAGTCCTGTATTCTTTATAGTTTAACATCAACCACAAAAATATCCAAAGAAAACCTTGGAGTAGAGATTAAAAAACACTGATAATATAACTTAAGTATGCTCAAAGTTGGCTCAATGTAATAAATCATAATTTTTGACTGACGGAAATTGCCTTCAGTTTCTTATCGTACTAAATTAATTAACTTACAATCTGTTATCAAATAGACAGTCTTTATTAAATTTTAATTTTCTCTAATAACACAATAATGAATTTAAGGAGATAATTAGTTCATTATGGCTTGCTGCCGCCACTTATAAACGATAAATCATATGTGGCGAGCACCTTTTTAAAAGCTTTTATTTAACTTGCAGTGTATGTAAGTATGTAAGTAAGTAAGTAAGTAAGTAAGTAACAATGTTTGTTCGGTGCAAATCTTGCAAGTTTAATTTGAACCACTTCTCGGTATCCGATTTGTTGTAAATACTTTTTGTAAATACTGAGACACCCTGGCCACTATATATTTTTATATTTATGTTTGTCAACTATGACACAAAACAAAACTGTTACTCTAATAAAATATTCTGTTGATGATACATCAAACAACTTAGTTTACTTCCATGATCTCAAATTTCCTTTCGGAAATTTAACAGGTTATGGGCCCAGAGCCCCTCTAACCTAAGTTGTGTAAGAATATATAACTTGGTACGAGTGCTATGGAGGGTGACACCCAAAACCCTTCATCGGCAGGACAACTGCCGGCACCAGCGCAACCTACAGCTACACCTAGTGGACAGCAGCCTCTCCCGATGGCACAACAGATTGGGGTGCCCACGATTGAGAAACTGGAGGGTGCCAGAAACTTCACCAGCTGGAGTTTCTCGATGAAGAACGTACTCGTCGTGAGTGACATGTGGGATTTTATAGAAAGTCCCGCACTTATGATGCAGCAACTTGGAGACATGCAATTCAAGCGGCTTGATGCAAAAACAAAGGCAAAAATATGCTTATCAGTAGCAACATCGGTGTACCCTGTGATAATGAGCTGCACCACCGCCAAGGAAACCTGGGAAAAGCTACAAGCAGCTTATGCTGACAGCGGCCTTCTACGGCGCCTGCACCTACTTCGTAAACTCTTCAATACAAGACTGGAGAACTGTACTAGCATGGACGAATATGTTAACGGAATCCGCAGCACGCAGCAGCAATACATACATACATACATATATCACGCCTATAGTCCCTTTTAGAAAAACGGTAATTTACGCCACGTCTGCCAAAAAGTTCGAGGGTCAATCAGATAACTGTGTATAACGATAGTGACAGGTTGTCAGCCCATCGCCTAAAATTGCAATACACACCCTCGAGTCCCTTAGTCGCTTCTTACGACACCCACGGGCAAGAAATAGGGTGATGCTATTCTTAGCCGGCATCACACGGGAATCGCAGCAGCAACTAGCGGAAATAAAGGCTCCCGTCAATGATGAGTTTGTAGGAGTTATAATGTTAACTGGTTTGACTGAAAAATATAACCCTATGGTAATGGCATTGGAAGGATCGGGAACTAAAATCTCTTCGGACTCCGTAGCTACATTGTTACTGAAGGAGGACCAGCGGCCATCGACCTCGACGAAAGACAGTGCTCTGTATACATCGAAGCCTACGCCTGCGTCCAAGACTACGCCTGTGCCCCCGCGCCCAAAGCATGTGTGCACATTCTGCAAGCGACATGGACACGTCGTCTCGGAGTGCCGGAACCGCAAAAAGAAGAATAAGGCTAATTTCAGTACACATGTTACACTTTATTCATCTTTTCATTCTTCCATCCCATTGGTTCATAGATTCTGGCGCAACATCTCATATGTGCAATAACATACAATCATTCAGCAATTTTTCTCCCCAGTCAGACACAGTAACCGTAGCCAACAACCAGCAGATTTTAAGCGAAGGAACAGGTACAATTTGTGTAAATAGCGGCAATATTGACAAAATTTCTAACGCCCTATTAGTACCACAACTTTCGGCTAATTTATTATCTGTTAGTTCTATGGCAGGGAAGGGCTATGCTACAGTTTTTACTAGTAAAGGTGCTCAAATCTATCTCGAAAAAGGGCTCAAAATTTCGGGAACAGTAGTAGCAACAGGGCAAAATTATAAGGGCATGTATAAATTAGATATTTCTGAGCCACAACAACAAGCACAGCTGACAAATGTCAGAAATGAAACAGCTGTTCTGTGGCATAGACGCCTCGGACATCTCAACGTCAAAGCGATGTCTACTCTGAAAAAGAGAACGAATGGCATAAACTGTCAAATAGATAGTTCGGGTTTAGATGAAACCTGCATTCCTTGCCTTCAAGGAAAATTAGCAAAAAGTCCAAAAAGTCCATTCAAAAAGTCGAAAAGTAAGTCTTTCAAAAAGTGTGAGCTCATTCATTCCGACCTTTGTGGACCAATGAGTACACATTCATGGGGTGGCGCGCTCTACTTACTTACTTTCACAGATGACTTTACGCGCAAAACTTTTGGCTACTTGCTAAAGTCAAAAAGTGAAGTGTTTTCAAAGTTTGTCGAATTCAAACAACTTGTAGAAAACCAAACAAACGAAAAAATTAAAAAGTTTCGTCCGACAACGGTCGTGAATTTGTAAACGGGCCGATGTCTACATTTTTAAGGGAGAATGGAATTATCCATCAGACCTCTGTAGCCTACAACCCTCAGCAAAACGGCGTCGCTGAACGGGTTAATCGGACGATTGTAGAAAAGGCCAGAGCAATGTTGCACGACGCAAAGCTCCCAAAAGCTTACTGGGGTGAGGCAGTAAATACAGCAATTCACCTAAAAAATCTTTCGCCCACCCAAGCTTTAAAAAATAAAATACCTGACGAACTTTGGTACGGGAAACGACTTGATGTGTCTCATCTACGTGTTTTCGGCTGTGAAGCGCATTCTTTTATTCCAAAAGAAAAACGCAGCAAACTGGACTCGAAAACCCAGTCTTGCATTTTTGTTGGATACTCAACTGAGACTAAAGGCTATCGCCTTATAGATCCTCGCAACCCACGAGCGATCATATTGTCACGGGATGTAGTCTTTATTGAAGACAAACTTGGAGTTACTGAACCACAGCAACCCACCACCCCTAACAACAGTCTCACTTACGATTTAATTGTTAATACAAGAGTAGACCAACAGGAAACACAACCGCCTACGACACAACAGCCAAGTCTTCCATCAAAAATATGCTTATCAGTAGCAACATCGGTGTACCCTGTGATAATGAGCTGCACCACCGCCAAGGAAACCTGGAAATTTAACAGGTTATGGTGCATTGGAAAGCTGCCAAACGAGTTTTAAGGTATCTTAAAGCAACTAAGGACCTAAAACTAAACTTTAAAAATGGTGACGGTTATCCAACCGGCTATGCTGACGCCGACTACGCCAGCAACGTAGTAGACAGACGCTCATACACGGGGTACGTTTTCAAGATGTGCAGTGCTGCCATCTCTTGGGAATCTAAGAAACAGCGCACCCCTGCACTGAGTACCACAGAGGCCGAATACATGGCCCTAGGCGAAGCCTGCAAAGAGGCCATCTATCTCCGCACACTTATCAAAGAAGTCTACAACGTCATACAGCCACTCACCATTCATACAGACAACCAAAGCACAATCAAACTCACTCGCAACAACACATTCCATGCACGCACAAAACACATCGACATTAGACATCACTTCATACGCCTACTCTCAGAACAGGACTACATAATCACATACATACCAACACACAACATGATCGCAGACATCCTCACCAAGCCTCTACCAAAACTCAAACATTGTAAATTTTCATGTTCATTAGGTTTAGGCTAGGATTCAGATCATGGTTAGGTATGTAAATAGTTCTCTAGGTTTAGGTGTATATACAGGTTGAAGTTTTTTTTGGTGAAGTGTATATACAGGTTGATGTATTTTTTTGTTTGTGTATAGTTTTAATTTTGTGTTGTGTTATCGTGTGTTTGTTTATAGTGATCTTTGATATGTCTTATCTTAGTTTTATACAGGTACAGGGTGCCCCATTACGGGGAGGTGTTGTAAATACTTTTTGTAAATACTGAGACACCCTGGCCACTATATATTTTTATATTTATGTTTGTCAACTATGACACAAAACAAAACTGTTACTCTAATAAAATATTCTGTTGATGATACATCAAACAACTTAGTTTACTTCCATGATCTCAAATTTCCTTTCGGAAATTTAACACGATTGAGTTGAAATTTTGCATGTTGGTCCAGAACCGATGACAATGCATGTTAATCATAAATTTGACCTGATGCTGCTGCCAGGATCGGCTCCGTACGAGACATCTCCTCAGCGGTTTATAGCTGGGACACAAAATTGTGTATACGAATTCGTTTATTATAGGCAGTTGGTAGGCCCAACCATGAATTAGACGCTACATCCAGGGTTGTCTTCGAACTATGGAACTCCTCAATATTCAACTGCTGGGACTTGCAATTTTGTATACGAATTCGTTTATTATAGGCAGTTGGTAGACCCACCATGAATTAGACGCTACATCCAGGGTTGTCTTCGAAATATGGAACTCCTCAATATTGAACTGCTGGGACTTGCAATATTGTATACGAATTCGTTTATTATAGGCAGTTGGTAGGCCTACCATGAATTAGACGCTACATCCAGGGTTGTCTTCGAACTATGGAACTCCTCAATATTGAACTGCTGGGACTTGCAGTATTGTATACGAATTCGTTTATTATAGGCAGTTGGTAGGCCCACCATGAATTAGGGTCACGTCAATAGAAGGCCTCCTGATAGAAGAATTAGACTGTTCGAAATTAACTGGGACTCGGCCATGTAATAATGACGCTATCAATGAAATGAAAAGACTAAGACATATTACAAGCTAATTCTTCTATTAGGGATGCCGGAGGAGTAGGTACCAACCTACTTCTATAGAATATAAAAGAGATAATTATACTTTATCCTAATGTTAGTTTTCCCCGTGCCTTAAGTTTTTCTATTGAAGGTCTCTCCGTTTTATAGAAAGACTTTCGTATTGATCAATAACTATCGTAACATAAACTAAAAAATATAAAATAAAATTCTGTAAAAAAAACTTTTAAAACAAGCTTTTATTTAAGTGCTCTGAAAAGATGAAAATAAAATTTTGAATGACATTAACCACATTCATTTATGACTTTACAGAAATGAAAATATAATAAAAGCTTGTCGCGAAACTTTCAATTTGTGATTGAAATTTTGTAATAAGGTACGCACCTAACTGTAATTAGGTAGTTTCTTCAAGGCATCGCGACAAGCTTTTATTATATTTTCATTTCTGTAAAGTCATAAATGAATGTGGTTAATGTCATTCAAAATTTTATTTTCATCTTTTCAGAGCACTTAAATAAAAGCTTGTTTTAAAAGTTTTTTTTACATAATTTTATTTTATATTTTTCAGATATAAAATTAAAATCGTTACGTGTTAGAGTATTTAAGTAGCACCATGTCAATAAATGTGCATCGGAGTACCTTTTCAACCCATACATACATACATACATAAATCACGCCTATATCCCTTATGGGGTAGGCAGAGCGTTAACAGCCGTAAAACGGATATTAACACCACGTCTGACGAGAGTTTGAGGGTCAATCAGATAACTGTGTATCACTATAGTGACAGGTTGTCAGCCCGTCGCCTAAAATTGCAATACACACCCTCCAGTCCCTTAGTCGTCAACCCATCATCAACATAATTAAACTACTGCATAATAAGTATACATACATACATAAATCACGCCTCTTTCCCGGTGGGGTAGGCAGAGACTACTTCCTTCCTCTTACTACGATCCTGGCATACCTACTTCTTTCGCCTCCTCTACATTCATCAATCTCTTCATGCACGCTCGTCGGTTCAGGGTACTCTTGACCTGACCTTTCTTTGGCACGTCCCCGATTTGATCGGTATGAGAACGTCGGAAAGGGAAGACCTCGATTAAATCGGGGACGTGCGTAATATAACAGATACAAAAGTCCACTGCTGGACATGGATCTTTTCCTCACCCTATATTAAAAGCATGATTATGACCCCTATTGCACTGTTCTCGAGTATACGGTCCAGCATCCATTGATGGTTATCATGAGTTTATTAAAATGACACCCATATGCCCAGCAATGTATGCCAAACTGTGCACGGTATTCAAACTAGTGAAAAAGCTGTTGAAAAGAAATTAAGACGATATTGGTCTGGTTGTAGAACGGCTCAAGCGGCGTCGAAGCTCATTAGCTGAGGGCAAGTTTTATCGACTTTATGTCAATTAATTTCAATTTCACTTTACTGATGAAAACGGAAGCCACTAAATGGAGTTAGATGTGCGCCGGACCTAAAGTTACAAAAGTTAGAAAAAAATTAACGTCAAGTTTTCTACGGCTGCCGAGTTTCCACATCTGATTTTGAGAAACAATCTAGTTCTCTAATCAATCAAGTCAAGGCACAGTCAAGATCACTTTACATTTTAAACTATCTTGTCATGAAAAGCCAGACATCAAATTTTTTATTTGACCCTGCAACATTCGGAAACCGTGAAGTATCATCTTATTTTTTTATTCCCATCCAAACGGATACCATTTATTTATTTCTTTATTAACGATTTATTTTACACAGGATCAGTAAAGAGACAAACACATAAATAATACAGACACAACAGGCACTGCTTATCTCTAATAAGAAATTTCTTACAGCAGACCTAGGAAAGAGTAATGTAACAATGCATGCGATTTCAACAAGGTGTTTGACAGACGCATCTGTCATTGCGTCATAGTTTTGGACGCGCTTTTGATATTTATTGCGGACTTTGTCTAAGCGGGTGACTCCCGTTGAACAGCGTAGCATGCGTAATGCCGTAATGCATGACGTGCAAGTCGCGGCTTCAAATTCCTAACAAGGCTGATTTTTTTCAAGTTTTTTGTATTTTATTGTATTTCTTCAAAACCGGCAGATGACGAAATATGAACTCAATTTTATTATTTACCTAAAACAATTAAGTGTTTTTAACAAAATCTTTATAGTTTGTTTACTTACTTTGGGGCGAGATGGTACTGTGTGGGAATTGTCAAGATTATTTATTCTTCTTCTTTTTCACTGTCAATGACAATCAAACCCTGAATTACAGCTGTTGTGCCAAATTAAACACCTATATGCCTAAATCGTTTCAGGGTTATGACTTTAACTTTTGCCATAAGCCGGAGTTTGAACAAAAACCTAGGTTACCTATATATAAAAATAATTCCTATCAGCGTCAAATATATTTGATTGGAGCGTTAATTAATGTCACTAGAATAGCATAATATAGAAATCATGAGAGGCAATAAAATACAAATGGAAAAGGTATTAAGATTTATGGTAATAGTATGATGACGCTATTAGCCGTACCGACATTTGCCGCAGGGCAATCACACTATATTCTGTAGATTAATATCGCAGCAATACTGATTATACATAAGCAAGCTTAGGGTTGCCACTCTACTCTTACACCTTGAGTTGCTAATTGAGAAAAATTGAAATTTTGTATTATTATTGTCACATTTTGTATTAATAGTGTAAATTTGCATGTTACGATTTACGTGACTGAAAATGTAGAACTTCAATTTTGAAGCCTATCATCTGTAATACCATCTTCTTTGCAAATAAACATACGAGTATGAAAAAATTAAAGGATTTTGCAGATAGCGCTAGGTGTAAATGTGCCTACACGCGTCAATATGAAGACAAAAACTTGACACATTTATGACCTATAGCTGGAAAGTAGCACAGCTGAGAGTGGCGCCATTTATTCCCCAGTGTTCATCTACATTTCAGGGTTTATCTTATACTAGTAAGGTAGTCTTCAGATATGCCGTTGATTTGTCGGTCCGGTGTCAATTGCGATACGAGGAGTTGTATGAAACGGTATGTAGTAACACAAACGCCGCACCGCAGCACGGCTGTCATTTGCCGTTTACCGGCATGTCCAAGTTACCACTCCTCTCCTCAGCAGTCAACTAGCAGCAGACAAGATCCCCGAAAGTAACTAAAATTTTCGTGAACTGTAACTTTAAAATAAAATACCGTTGCTTGCAAAATTTATCAAGAGATTGATATTTGGTAGCGACCGTGTGCTTACCTCATCAAATTCATGTGTGTACCTAAAGCAATAGAATTAAGCTCTATTAAACCAAAATCCATGAATTTTGGTGATGCCGATTAGTGATTACTAATTAGGATTATTCAGTGGTAGTGGTAGGGTTGTGTTTTGTTATATAACAATAATCAAATACTCTTTTTGCTCATTTTACAAATTTCTTACCAATTTCGTGAATTTAATAGAGGGGTCGATTTTTTTATTATAAGGTCGTGCGTTTCTTTGTAAGTATGTATTCAATAGCTAATTAGAAAATGAGGAAAAGTGTTCTCTGTTATTTTTATTACGGAAATAGGTACAATAAAAACTATTCCCACCTCAAGCTAAATCGCGTGATGCAGTGTCAAAATAATACGAGTACCAAGAAATAGCTATGTAAGTATCAATGTACTATGGTCAAATTTGAAGAAATTAAAAAAATGTTAGCGACTACTGTTTGTAATAAGGACTAACCATAGTTTAAAAACTTACACTAGATGTCGCTTGTACGTCACTTCAAGACGAGTATGAAACGGTTGAAAATATGAAGTGTAAGGGGCGCCTGTAGCTCAGTGCCAGATCGGTGGGACGGTACTCTACAGGACCCGGGTTCAATCCCCGGCCGTCGCTAACATTTGTTCAATTTCTTATTTTCATTTTTGTAGGTATCATTAGTGGTGGGCAGCCCTATTTGATGACGCATATTACGCTCTGCCTCTGCCATTGCTCTAACACGTAGTAATCACACTTGTGATTGTGGCGCAAACACTATCGAAACTCATCTGTGTCACAAATTAGAGAGACGGCGCGCGGGGCGCATTTACAGATGGTTCACTTAGTACTTTACAGGCATTTTGCTCACAAACCCATACATAACCACGTTTACAGGAATCTCGGTGAAACTTAAATCCTCTAAGTGTTAGGTTGTATCACTGCGTATTTCCTGTGTCATTTTAGGTCTAAACCATGATAGAATCTTTGAAAGCTCAGCTACAACAGAAAGACTTATGCGATTAACTGTAATTATACACTTGATGTTCAAAAAGAAGAAGGGAACGACAGTTTAAACCACATTGCATTTACCGGCAAAGGCAAACGGCTAAACTGGGTTTTTGTACTGTTTAAACTGTCACATAGACAATACCTTAATAAAAAAAAATACAAAAAAATACAAAAAATTTAGGAAAAAAATATAATTTAAAAAAGCAACTTTAGAATATAAATATTTTAATTCCAGCTGCTGCACCTACCGGTATGTTAGCATATACCTTCCTAAAATGTCACAAATGACACATGGGGTCAGCCAATGGTCGATAAACTATGAGAGCTAGCCAGACTTAATGTCCTTGGGTATACCTACGAAGGCTACGGTGAAAGTGAGTTAAAATTTGAAAATTGAAATTTCCTTGATTCAATGTATGACAGTATTTATTACCTATCACTGATTGACGTCATAATCCGTCATTGTAAAAAAATTAATTTTTGCAACAAAATTTTCTTTTTTAAACTTAACATTTTTGTATTGTCCTAATCGAAAAACGGCTCGGGCGAGATAAAAAAATGAAAATAAAGGCACTGGCTCGGCTGGCCTTTTTAACTACACAGCATGTAACTTTACGCCACCACCATCTGTAAACGACATTTGTTACAAATTGAAGTCAAGATTTTCAAAGCCTGTTTACATACGTATAAGTAACCAGACCGGACAGGAAAAGCCCCCCAAAAACCTGCCCAGAAGTACTCCTAGTCTGAATTGTCAATCTTTTTAGGCCCTAAGTTCCAATCCAACCCCGATACAAAATACAATTAGTTGGACTGTTTTATTATATTGAACGACTCCAAGTAATAGGTAGGAACCACTTAATTAATCATAATTCATAAACAGCCTTGATAAATCACAATCATATTGTATATTGTCGACGTATTTGCAGTAATTATTATGTTATTAATTAGGATATTTGTAGGTACAATCTGCAGCACCTCGATCTACCTCTTTGAGGGATCAACTGTAGGAAGTAGCAACTGGTGTTTCATACAAACTACTTATACACACACACCGTGAAAAATACCACCTGATTGTGCGTAAGAAAGATGGTTCCGTGCTTCGAAGGGCACGATAAGTCGTCAGTCCCGATTACTGTCGATGACTTGGACAACTATGTCAGATGCCTGCTCGTAGTAGTAGGCAGTTGAAAACTCTGACACCATCGGATCGTTTTTCGACTTGGTGTCCCGAAAAGAAGAAGATACAAAATACAGTTTATTAAGGTTAACAAGTAGGTATAGATTGATCCTGTAACTGAATTAATTACGATTTTAGTAGCATTTGCTGCTGCTATAGTACGGCCATCCCAATAAGTCATATCTGATAGCCGTCTAATTGATGCTAATGCTATGGCAGAGGGTCCTTTTCCTTTGTTGACATCTCTTTTAGTATGGAACTGACATTATGCCAAATACAGCTTATTGGGATACCTAACTTTAGTAATATACTAAATATTATTGTCATCAAACTCTGAGTTTGTTTTATTATTGTAGTTATGCTGTATTGTATGATATTGTGAGTATATTGGACACATAAATTTCATGAACACTAATGAACATTGAACATGCTTAATTAATACGAGATCTGGCTGTTACAAATTGAAACTTCCACGACTATATTGGATGTACTAGTGACTGAAACCATAAACTCAGGATGGGCTGGTGATAAGGAACCACTCTCCTCAAGAAACATAGGATGAAATATAAAAAAAAAATTGGACCCCCATACAAAATATAGGACCAAGTTAATTTGTTTGACAGGTCCAATTTTAAGTATACGAGTCTCAAAAAGGAAAAAACGGAACCCTTATAGGGTAACAAGTCCACGGCCGCTTTTAGATTTAAATATAAATTATATTCAGTAAAATTATGCGAGTGTGTGCTGTCTCAAGCCTGTCTGCTAAGTATTTTTGCAAAATCTTTAAAATTTCAATGACTATTTTGATAGCAGTACTTTGCAGCCACTGTGTTATTGGCAGTATCACAACCTAGGTATATGTGACAAATGTAGAATAAAATTACTTTATTCAATGTAGGATAGTATCACTTATCACTTATTGACGTCATGATCCGTCATTATAAAAAATTGGCATAAAACAATTTTCCTTTATTTATAACAATTTTGTATTATTGTTATTGAAAACTGGTTCGAGTGAAATAAAAAATAAAGGCACTGCCTCGGGGCTAGTCAGGTTAATCACACGGCATGTAACTTTACGCCACCACCATCTACTGACGAAATTCTATATGACTTTCCAATTCGAGAGTTACGCCCGCTTATAATTTGATCATGAGTCCGATGTAACGTCTTTAAATCTCCCGCGGTAAATACATAGTAATATGAATGCATCGATGAAAATGCTCATAAAGGCTTTGTTTTTCCTCAAACGTTTGACGTTACAAAACGAAACAGGCCATGATTTGCACTAAATTTTTTGCGAGATTTTACGTTCTTTTTGACATAGGTACTAGAAAAATATGTCCGAGAGTGTTCACACACAGCCGTTATACACTTCTTGCAGCAATACAAGTGAGCGAGATAGCAATACATTCTACTCGCGCTCGTGCTGCCGGTGTTCCCTTGACTGTGCACAAAAAACCAACACTCGTGGGAGCACGGGACGTGGCAGCGGCATGACGAGTAGTAGCGCAAGTAACCTGTTTACATGCTCGCGCTGCCCACTTTCCTTACTATTTCCCTGACCATATAGGCATAGTGTGAACGTGCTGTTAGATAAGTACCTCAAACTGTACGCAATCATAATGAAACTAGCTCAATTACATACACGTGTAACTCGCGTTTCCGGATTGTAGTTCATTAGTTCAAACTACATATTGTGTAGGTTATTCATTCATATAACAGCGAATAAAGTTTGAATTAATTTTCAGCCTGGGTTCGTACGCACCTGCGTTTAATATATTTCGAAATATACGTATTGTGTTTAAGTGATACAATATGGGAACTTGTGTAGAAAATTCTGAAATCTCGCATATATTTAATCATAAACATTGAATATCGATCGCCGTCGAAGTTATCACAGACCACAAACGGGACCGACGGCATAACGTGCCCTCCGAAGCACGGCGATTCAACCTGCAATGTTGTAACCAGACGAGGAACAAATTCAAAAGTGATAAACATTAACTGAGTGCCCCCACCGAGAATCGAACCTAGAACCTTTGCGTCGCAGGTAGTCATAAAGTAAAACTATAGCTATATCTGATAATTTTTTGTCGTAAATTTGTGTCATAGACAATAACAACATTAACAACATGAAAAGATATTAACTTTCCCATTGTTTTCCACCTTTTGATGGCCAAAAGTCTATTTTGCAGAACAAAAGGTGGCTTCATCCTTTCACACAGCTCTTTCATCATTTCCCGACAAAAAAACGGTGAAGTCAAATACAAATGGTGATACAAGTCATAAATCATTGTCCTATCTAGAGGATGATTAATTGAGTAGATCTATCGACTTTCATATCGTTTTTTATTCCACCTTATGGGTGCACCTCTGTTTTATGTGAGGCGTTATTAGGTCAATCGTTACATGGGTTTACGTCGAGCTAGGTACATACACATTTGTAGGATGCATTTACTCATTTGGCCGTGTGATGCCGGCTTAGAAATGGACGTGTGATTCCGGCTTAGAATAACATCACCCCATTTCTTTCCCGTGGGTGGCGTACGAAGCGACTAAGAGACTTGAGGGTGTGTATTGCAAATTTATGCGATGGGCTGACAACCTATCACTATGGTGATACACAATATTTCAAATGACCCTCAAATGTTTGTCAGACGTGGTGTAAATGTCCGTTTTTTACAGCCGTTTACGGTCTGCCTTCCCCGTAAGGGATTATAGGCGTGATATATGTATGTATGTATGTATCTACTCATACTGGTTCTTCATATGGTCGAGAATAACCATAATATAAGTTTGCTATGCCCCATAATAGCTTTTACTAATACAGTCGATATAGAAAATCGTGACAAAATAAAAAATATAGGTATCGATTTCATCGTTTTAAGCTTATCTTAGCTAGCCAACAGTATTACTCTGCTGGCCAAAAGCTTCATGAAAAAGCCTCCTTTTGATCACGATAAAATAATTTGTTTTAGTAGTTTTAATAGTACTTAATAAAGCACCTTTTACGTGCTGAAAACAACAAAATCGTGTAATTACTTACTCAAATCAAACTGCTTTATCATGTTGCCAAGTCGAATAATCGTTGATTAAATCAAAGAATTATACCTGTGCCCCATAACAATTATATAACTACATGATACCAGTTTACAGGGGAAATTTTGTGTACATTGCTTACCGATGCCGTGTGATGCCAGCTTAGAATAGCATCACCCCATTTCTTTCGAGTCGTAAGAGGCGACTGAGGGGCTCAAGGCTGACGACCTGGCACTATGGCGATACACAATTTTCCTAATGACCCTCGAATATTTGTAGGACGTGGCGTAAATGTCCGTTTTTTTGCGGACGGTTACGCTCTGCCTACCCCGCGAGGGCTTATAGGCGTGATATGTGTATGTATGTTGCGTACGGATTACTTGAAAACATTGGCTGGCAGCAACTGTAATGCGAAAACTGGAGGATGTGCTTTTAACCGTACCTTAGGGGAGGCCTTCGTCAATCAGTGGATACAATAGGCTTATGTGATGTCATGTGCGTAGCCGTAGCCCAAATTATATCAGAAAACAAACAGGCCACGCAATGTACTAAGAATTTTGCATCAAATCCTTTAGCTTATAGTTTTATAATATGGGGCACTGAATTGCAAATTGCTGTTCTAAGAACCACGTGATCACACGATTCGAACTATATTTTTCTGATGTAATTGATTGCTGAAAAAGTAAAAATAGAGGGCACGAATTATTGTTACAATATGTCAAAGTAGCAGAATGTTAAAGTAGGAAAATGACAATGTGGTAAAAAGCAGTGGTAAAGCTTAAAAGATAAAAAAATACTAAAATGCAGAATGTCAAGAAGAACTTCCAATACATACATACATACATACATAAATCACGCCTCTTTCCCGGTGGGGTAGGCAGAGACTACTTCCTTCCACTTACTACGATCCTGGCATACTTCTTTCGCCTCCTCCACATTCATCAATCTCTTCATGCATGCTCGTCGGTTTAGGGTAGGTACTCTTGACCTGACCTTTCTTTAGCACGTCCCCGATTTGATCAAGGTACGTTCGTCGAGGTCATCCCCTTCCGACGTTCCCATCCACACTTGCCATATACACCTGTTTCGTTAATCTTCTTTCATTCATCCTCTCTACATGACCAAACCATCTAAGCATACCCTTTTCTACACCAGTCACTACATCTTCTTTTATACCACAACGTTCCCGTATCACGCTATTCCTTATCCTGTCACTCAATTTTACGTCAATCATACTTGTTAACGCTTTCATTTGTACTGCATTTATTCTACTTTCATGCTTTTTCTGCCATACCCAACTTTCACTCCCATACATAAGTGTCGGAACTAACACCCCTCTATGCACAGCCAGACGAGCCTTATCAGAGACTTTCTGGCTGTTCATAAAAGCGTGCAACGCTCCATTCACCATGTTGCCGGCATTCACCCTTCCAATATACAAATTTAAAATTAGTTTATAGAACCTGTTACTTGAGAGGAGGTTCTATAGTATAAGTGAATATTAAAAATTTAAATATTAATTAAGTTGGTATTTGAGTGTTTGTTTATGACATTGTAATTGATAATTATATTGATATTGTATGACATATTGTATTATTTTATTTTTGCATGTTACGATTTACGTGACTGAAAATGTAGAACTCTAATTTTAAGCCTATCATCTGCAGTACTGTGCCATTTTCTTGGCAAATAAACGTCTGAATCTGAATCTGAAAAGAAAAGCTAGCCAATACTAGTTAGAATTCGACAGTAGTCTTCAAAATTTTATGAAAATCTCATTACGATCTACATTTTCGTCTGAGAAACTGATAGTGTAGCATGGAGAATTTTGATTTGCATATTTTCAGTTACCATGACCTCCTTTTAGGTTGTTATATTTTTTGTGACTCATTTTTTTTTACTTTAATTGGAGACCGGTATTAACGGAGTACGGCTGGATTCAATAAAATGAAATACCAACCATGGCTGGATCTAATACGAGAATGTCATACATTTCTAAGCTGATTTCAATACGAGAAGGTAATATGGCTAAAATACGTTGCGATCACTCATGTAACATTTCTCTTAGCGTATTTGAGTTCCTCTGCAATTCCTGTAAATGTTGGTGTGTATATATGTGTGAGCCAAATGCTTGCAAAGCACTCAGTGAGCCATATGATAAAGGCGTCTCGCGCGCCGTTCCTCGAACTTGTGAAATTCTCGATAGATAAAATTTGATATAAACAAGAGCGCATTTTCCAATCCGGGTACCTATTTCGAGTGAAAGCGTTGTTATAGGTACTTACAAAAACAATGAAATAAAAGTTAAAGAAAAACAATACTTCAATTCCTCCAGTTTGTCTTTGTTTTAACAAGATCACATCCTTAAGGGCCTAAGTCTGAAACATCGACGAAGATTAAAGGGGAAGACTGAAAAAATCAAACTCGACAAACTTACCGACGTCGCCAAATTAAGAAAGATTACCTGACTTTTCTTGCTCTTGAAGACATCGTTCCGCGAATATTCGTCTGAGGATAAAAGTGGGAAAAAACATAAAAAACTCGTTTGTTATACGCCGAATGCGTCCCCTTCATCATCCATCTAATGTTCAAGAAGATAGATACGGTGAAATATGCGTATTTTTGTACCAAGAATCGAGTGGGTGATAAATAATGAAACATTGTAATGTATGGTGCTTTCGTCTTTTTTTCAAATGGGGTTATTAAATTAATTCGAAAATTGTTTAGATTTACAAATATAAAGGGAAGAGCACATAGTGTGATGATCATTTAGAATTTGCAAATATTTTACAACTTCAAGTGCCTGGTCCTGGTCTATAGCATCTGTAGTGGTGTAATTAAAAACGATTTTAATTAATGAAGAAATGATATAAATTAGAAGAAGAATTTTAGGTATTTTATAAATATCTCGGAAACAAGTTACTGCTATAGACTGACATTATATTCGTGAAATAGTTCTTGACTTTTTTTATTATTTTTTGAAGATTGTAGATCTTACACCAGATAAATTTCCTTGAAGGTGGACTGGACACTTTTACTGCGGACGCCGCCCATGTGATCGCACTACTGCAATCAGGACTACGCATAGGCGTACTATTTAAACAGGACTGTTAACTGTTGCAGAAAAAACGAGCCGAGCGAGACGGCACACACCGAGGCTTTCGTCTTTTTCTAATAGGGTATCAATATTTTTTATTACAATGAGCATAAAGATAGGGAAATTTACATACATACGATTCACTTGGGCAACCTCGAACACAAAAATTTTTCACCATTTTGAGTGAAAAATTTCGTCAAATACTGATTTTAAGTAATAAATAAGGAATGTAAATATTTTTCATCTGCCGCTGAAATTTAAACTTATTTACTGCCAAAATTAAAACTTATACCATAAGAAAATTGTATGATTTCAAACAAGTATTTGATATTCTGACGCAAATTGTTTTATTATATATTTACTTAAATTTTAATTATACTAGCGGCCCGCCCAGCAGTTTCACCCGCTGCTACTTACCAGTTTTCCCGTAGAAATTAGATCTTTGCCCGCAGTAGAAAGTAGTTTACTTCTTTACTCCGTTCCAGCAGAAGTGACTCAACAGGATCATGTGCCAGCAAAAGTGGCCCGTCATGTTAAACAACTTTTAATTTGATGCCGATACCTTATCTTCTGTAGTTTAGATGGGATGCTGGTGGCCTGCTTTAGGTACTCCAGACCCTCGATGACCATGTACCAGCAAAAGCAGCCCGTCATGCTAAACAACTTTTACTTTGAAGCCATTACCGTAGCTCTTCTAGT
This sequence comes from Tuta absoluta, assembly GCA_027580185.1. Taxonomy (NCBI): domain Eukaryota; kingdom Metazoa; phylum Arthropoda; class Insecta; order Lepidoptera; family Gelechiidae; genus Tuta; species Tuta absoluta. The sequence goes on from JAQAHW010000047.1 coordinate 190,923, forward strand.
TTAGATGGGATGCTGGTGGTCTGCATCAGGTACTCCAGATTCTCGATAACCATGTACCAGCAGATGCGCCCCGTCATGCTAAACAACTTTTAATTTGATGCCGATACCTTATCTCCTGTAGTTTAGATGGGATGCTGGTGGTCTGCTTTAGGTACTTCAGACCCTCGATGACCATGTACCAGCAAAAGCAGCCCGTCATGCTAAACAACTTTTACTTTGAAGCCATTACCGTAGCTCTTCTAGTTTAGATGGGATGCTGGTGGTCTGCATCAGGTACTCCAGATCCTCGATAACCATGTGTCAGCAGAAGCGCCCCGTTATGCTGAACGACTTTTGCTATGAAGCTATTTTCGTATCTCTTATAGTTTAGCTGTGCTCCTGGTGCCCTCCATCAGGTACTCCAGATCCTCAAGTGGTGACAAAAAGTAGTTCAAGTCCGTTTTCAATATACCACCAATATCAGTGCCAAATTTCACGAAGATCGCTAAATCGGTTTGGCTAATTTGGGTAATGTCCGCTATATTTCCCGCTTTTCCTGCTTCTAACCGTTTTCCCGTGGAAATGAGAAATTTGCCCGTAGTAAAAAGTAGCCTATGTTACAAAGGAATGTTGTAGCTTTCTAATAGTGAAAGAATTTTGGAAATCGGTTTTTCTCAGTTCCAATAAAGAAAATTAATGAATTATTGTTTATTCATTCTCTCTTTCCTTACCTTTCAAATGATACTGAACATTACCAATACCTATTTCATAATACAAATAAGATTGAGACACAAAATACGAAGATGCCGAGTGTATTTATTTACTTACATTTCAATGGAAAGAAATTTTTCTCAATTTATCTTAGCGCCATCTATGTACACTAACTAGAAAACTAGAAAACTGTAGATTAACTAGAAAAAAAAATTTGCTTGGTACTTAGGATTGTGTAAAAAATTTGGTTTCTTTCGTCTTTTTTATATATTTTTTATAGTTCTGTGCTATGAAAATCTACACGGGACTGTATGATAGGGAGCAGGAGCTCCCTCGGAGAAGTTTTGTGGTTGTTCAAACAACCAGCCCATTTGCGCCCTTGGGCCCTTACGAGTTGTTCGGGGAAGAACGGACTGGACTGAATCTACCCGGCACGTGCCGGTAGTTCCCAAAATGGGGAACAAATGAGGGACCTCCGCGCCCCCGCCGGGCGTCGGTTGCTTGAAGAGCTTATCGAGTGTGATCTTCTCGCAATGACTGCAGCAGTGGCTACTATAATTTAGCCATCCTCTTACGAAAGAACGAGTCTTGTACGGTGTTTAAACGCGAGGTTGGATGAGGTTTAAAACGCGAGATTGGATGGGGGTTTTCATTCGTCAATCCTAGATGCTCTATAAGGTTACTTAAATGGCGGTCGTCAAACAACAGTGGCAATAGGCCTACTGTTTAAGTCTGACACCCATGCTTCATCTGGCCGTTCGTCAACTCAGTGCCCCACGATAGAACTGACTGGGCCGAAGGCGTAGCGGATAGTATGCCTGCCTGCTACGCCGAGGGTCGTGGGTTCGATCCCCACAAAACACAAATATTTGTTAAATAATTTTCAGATATTTGTGTTTAGTCTGGGTGTTTAGATGTATTCTATGTATTTATTCACAAAAAAAAGTATGTAAGTATTAATATCAGCTTTCAGTTCCCATAGTACAAGCTTTGCTTAGTTTGGGGCTAGATGGCGCTGTGTGAACTGTCTAGGATATATTTAGTCCAGGATTTATTTTTTATTTAGAAGAATACATGTCTACTAAGCCGAAGACATAAATGACTTATTTGATATAGTATTAAGGATAGCATAATAACATAGGCTAAATTGTTAGTTTATTTTATTTTAGTTATCAATAATTTATTTAAATTTTTTATTTTACTTGTTTTTGTAATTGATTGGCCACACTTTTGAACATAAACAGGTCACTATGAGTTAAGTCATACTTGCTTCTACTAGGTATTTACATTATCGCTAGCCCAAGCGCGAACAGTTACACAAATTGTCGGCTTATAGTTGCGTGTCGTCAATTCGAATTAACGACACGCAACTAGGGCATGTCAAATCGGGAGGTTTTTGAAACCGGTTTTGAGATTCGATTATTGTAGTCCAATTACACAATTCTGGTAAGTTTCAATGACCATTTAAAAAAAAATTGTTTCAGTATTTGCTTTTTTCACTTTCAGCAAGTTTTGCGGGCGTCGTGAGCAGTATTACGTGATAATAGTCTTGCAAAAAGGGTGCAGGTGGAAGCAAACTACATTAAGTATTTTCATATTCATATTCATTTGCATAAGCATATTCATATTTATTTTCAATGTATTTGCCCTGTAAAATGTAGGTATGACATAAAAATCCTACTTTATATTTTTTAACCGGTTTTAATGATTTAAAAGCTTTTTAAGCCCAATTTTAAATATCGTTTATTCCGGAATTCCGGTTTCCATCCCCTACACCCTACTATGAGCCGCCAATTTGTGTAACTGTTATAGCAACCGATCAAATTGAAACCTGCTATTTTAGGAACGAATTATGTACGTTTTTATAGTATTATATCATTAACAGTCACCGCAGTCCACTGTTGGACATCGGTTTCACCATATTACGGAATTTGGTCTTGCGCACCACGCTTGGCAGGCGGATAGGCAAGTGCAGTGTCAGATATTCTAGTTATAGGGAACACTACTGCCCATTCTCTAAATGGATTTATCCTTAGAATCTTTTACAAAATTCCCGAGTAAAAAAGGGTGATGCTATTATATGCCGGCACCACAGTGGCAGTGGACAGTTTAACCATAGAAGACAGTCTTAAAATTTAATGTACAGATTATTTTAGAAACTGTGCATGCGTGATCGAACATTATATTAATTAATGTATAATATTTATTTATTTATTTATACTTTATTGCACATTGTACAAAAGGCGGGCCTAATGCCAGACGGCATTCTCTACCGGCTAACCAGAAGGGAAACAGAGGGAGAAAGAAGCGGGTGCACAAATGAGAAAATAACACTAAAGGAAAACAACATGTCGTACTACTATCAAAATAAATACCTACAAATACATAGTTATCATTCGTAAAAATATACTTACAAAATTACTTATACCAATAAATAGTACTTAAACTTATATAATATTCAATGTCAAAATGTTTTTACCCGACTACGGCAAAGCAAAAAGGAGGGTTATGATTTTGACCTGTATGTATGTATGTATGTATGTGGAAACGAAAACGTTTGTTCCGTCCTAACTTCTAAACAACTTATCAGAATTTGATAAATGAGGTATCATTTGAAGCGTCTAAACAGTCCGCGGGTTATAGGCTACGTTATGTTACTATACATTACATAGGGCGCCCTCTAGAGTTAAGAATTGAAAAAGTTTATACTACTAGTAATGTCGTGTTGGGTATCAAATGAAAGGGCTTAATAAGCACAGTTCAAAAATATAGTTGCCGTGTGATGCCAGCTAAGAATAGCACCACCCCATTTCTTTTCCGTGGGTGTCGTATGAGGCGACTACGGGATAACGGGACGCGACGGGTATCGTATAAGGCGACTAAGGGACACGAGGAGTTCATGTGAAGGTATTACATTTAGGCGACATCTGACAACCTGTCACTTAAGTGAAACACGATTTTAAGGGTTAACCTATTAGTCTTTGAAGACTTAATGCAATTACCACCCGTATCTGCAACTCGTGTAGGCGCATATTGTTACAAACAACCTGACATTTATGCAGCTGAACCACATTTATGGAGAATGTTTAGTTTCTGTGAATTGGGTCAAAATATGCGACAAGTAAATGACAACAGTTTCGTTGATCTGTTGAACAGCATCAGAGTAGGGAAGTTGACAATGGAGCAATTAGCAATATTAGACACAAGAAGAATTGTAAACGACACAATTGAATACGATGAAATTGTACATTATTTCCAACTTTAAAACATGTAGACCAATTTAACAAAAAAATGTCAGAGCGCTTGGCATTACGAACAAAAATCTATACGATCAATGCAATAGACACTTCAACAGAGTCTAAAACATATGGACAAATACCTAAGCAAGAGCACATACCAAACGATCCAAATAGAAGAGGCGGTATTATAAAAACTATTCAAATCGGTCGGTCAGCCGTGTGGTGCCGGCAGAGTAGAATAGCACCACCCCATCTCTTCCCGTATCCAGCCAGGAAGGCCGAGAGGTTGGCGCAGGTCCTGGGCAGCCCTGCGTTTTCCATAATTGCGTCCCACCAGCAACGCAGTGTCTGTGGAGAGGACACTTCACCCGCGTGACGCGGATACCAACACGGGAAATGGCAGTGATCGGTTATAAGTCCGCACATATGGGCGTAAGTGCGGGCGCCAGGGGTCGCTTCCGACAGTGGAAGGGTCCATCGTAGGCCCACTGATCAGTTACCGCCTGCTCCAAGTTGGGCAGCCCCCGACCAATAAGGTACTGTTCCGCCCCGGTGCTGGTTTGCTCTTTTAGGGTGTAGAGAGCACCAGCCTCAACTGGACAATCGGCGCCGTTACATTTTACACCTGCGACTAAAAGGCATAATAGAAACAATTCCCAACACCGCTAATCCGTGCGATTTGTAACATGGAATGTCCGTACTATGAGGACAGGCCTCCCTGACACCTGTGTAGGCTCTTCTACCCTTCTACTGACGCAAATGATCTGCGTAAAACTGCCATTATCGACGCCGAAGTCAACAGACTTAACATTTTTGTTTGTGCCTTACAAGAGACCAGACTCCCTGACGAGGGTTCCTTGCGTGAGACACATTACACATTCTTTTGGAAAGGAAAGGACAGCAGCGCTGTGTGTGAGCATGGTGTAGGCTTAGCTATCCGCAACGATCTCTTAACATCAATAGAGGCTCCTTGCGGCATATCGGAACGCATTATGTTGGTGCGGTTAAATACGAATCATGGATACGGAACACTTATTTCTGCTTACGCACCAACATTATCCTCAACGGATGAAGCAAAAACACAGTTTTATGACTAGCTCGACCAGTCTCTTCGCGGGTTAAGACCATCTGACTGCTTATACAATCTAGGCGATTTTAACACAAGGGTTGGACAGAACAACGTAGCTTGGCCTGATTGTATAGGTAACCACGGTATGGGGAAGTTAAACGAAAACGGCCAACGTTTATTAAAGCTATGCTCTAAACACCTACTGTGTTTTACCAATACCTACTTCAAAGGCAAATCATCTCGCAAAGTATCCTGGAAACACCCTCGTTCTGGTCACTGGCATCAACTGGACCTTATCCTAACCAAAAAGAAAAATCTCCGCGAGACCCTACACACGCGTACATTTCATAGCGCTGATTGTGACACAGATCACTCCTTGGTGGCTTCGCACGTTGCTATAACTCACAAAAAGATCCACTCGTCCAAACTGCCCGGTAGGAAGAAGATCGATCTTCCCCAAACTAGGGATGATGAGGTTGTCCGAAAGTTTGAAGAGTTGGTACGCGATGAAACTGCCACCTGGGACGTAGACGCTCCTATAGAGGAAGACTGGGGCAAAGTAAAAAAGTTTCTAACAGATGTGGCTGGTACGGCTTTAGGCCACCAGAAAGTCAAAAACCAGGACTGGTTCGCTAAAAATCTCGAACACATAACACCCCTGCTCGAGTCCCAACGGCAAGCTGCGCTTACTCATCGCCTTAACCCTTCCGAAAAGTCGCGTGTCAATTTAGCGAATGCAAAAGCTGCATTACAACGCACATCACGGTACTTTGCTAATGCATGCTGGACCGAGCTTTGCCAAAGTATCCAATCATGCGCTGATGTCGGAAATTTTGGTGGTGTGTATGCTGGCAGTAAAAAGGCCCTTGGTCCTTTGCCTAAAAAAACAGCCCCCCTTAAAGAAGTGGATGGCACTGTTATTACAGATGCCCAACGCCAACTCGAACGATAGATAGAACATTATATCGGTCTCTATTCGGAACCAGTTAATATAATGCCGGAAGCTGCAGACTGCATGCCAAAACAAGCTACCTGGGCCGAGTTAGATGACCTTCCTACCATAAGGGAATACCACAAGGCTGTTAAGCAGCTTAAGACCGGAAAGTCTCCTGGAAATGATGGTACCCATGCCGAAATCATCAGGCTCAAGTGCATATTACCCATCCTGCACAATCTGTTGTGTAAATGTTGGGAAGCGGGATATATACCACAAGATATGCGCGATGCTAACATCGTTACCCTATAGATATGTTAAAGATAAATTATCTTTATCTTATCTTATCTTTATACAAAGGCAAAGGTGACCGCGGTGACTGTAACTGTTATCGTGGTATATCCCTTTTAAGTATAGTAGGTAAACTATTTGCTCGGTTAGTCTTATTAAGACTCCAGAAACTAGCTGATCGTGTATATCCCGAATCGCAATGTCGATTCCGCGCCCAGCGTTCCACAACAGATATGATCTTTACACTTCGCCAACTTCAGGAAAAGTGTAGAGAGCAGAGAACACCTCTGTTTGTGGCGTTCGTAGACCTTAACAAAACCTTCGACACCGTTAGCAGAGAGGGCCTTTACACTGCACTTGTAAACATCGGGTGCCCGCCAAAACTTCTGAGCCTCGTTAAATCCATCCATATGGACATGAAAGGATCTGTTGTATTTAACGGCAATACATCCGAGCCGTTCGTAGAGGTGTTCGCCAAGGCTGCATGTTGGCTCCTACCCTATTATGCATGGTCAAACATACATACATCCAAAGATAAGATTATGATGAGTGTATTTTGTTTAATTAACGAGTGATGTTTTAATTGTGAATTGAGCTGAATTTCTATCCAGAAAAAAAAAATACATACCAAAGTGTTAAACTTACCTTCAACCCCAAAATAATTAAAATAAAAACCAGTTCAAAAACTAACACCCGACTACTGAGATATCGCGCTCTAAAAAGTAAGAAACAAGAAATCTGGAATATTAACTACAAACAATTTGATATCTATAAGTCCACGAAATTTATACGAAGATATGACATATAATTATATATTTAAATATATATTTAATAAAAAAATATTGTGGTTTATAGGTGATAGCCGTGGTCGTATGCCACCTACTCTAGTACTTAGTAGGTGATATCATAAACTTGCACAACATAATTAGGTAAGGCAAACTGGCATACGTCCACGGTTATCACCTATAAACCACAATAATTTTTTATTAAATATACATTTAAATATATAATTATATGTCATATCTTCGTATAAATTTCGTGGACTATAGATATCAAATTGTTTGTAGTTAATATTCCAGATTTCTTGTTTCTTACTTTTTAGAGCGCGATATCTCAGTAGTCGGGTGTTAGTTTTTGAACTGGTTTTTATTTCCTATGAACAATTGTATAAATTAAAATTGAATCAAGAAAATGAACGACTTTCCTCAAGGAACATTATTATAATGAGAAAGTAATGTTTTTTTACGGTCAGTAAATAGCATAAGAACGGTTTAGATGTCCCTTACCTCAGCATCACGAAATTGATTTGAATGTTTGCTGATGTGGTACAATCGCTCGACGAAATTTTGACCCCAAAAGTTATAATCATTAAACTGGGATTTGCTTCTTTATTGCCGTGTGGTGCCGGCTTTGAATAGCATCACCCCGATTATACTCGTACATACATACATATATCACGCCTATAATCCCTTGCGGGGTAGGCAGAGCGCAAACGGCCGCAAAAACGGACATTTACGCCACGTCTGACAAATATCTGAGGGACATTCCGAAAATTGTGTATCACCATAGTGACAGGTTGTCAGCCCATCGCCTAAAACTGCAATACACACCCTCGAGTCCATTAGTTGCCTACTCTACTCGTAGGTGTCGTTAAAAGCGACTAATGTATAATCATATAGGGAATGGGCAGCAGCGTTCCCTGTGAATGTAATATCTTGCACTGCGCTCTTCAATTCGCCTGCCAAGCGTGGTGAGTATGGCGATACCCCCCAATAGGGGGAAGCTCAAGTCTGTTGTGGCTGTTTATGTTGCTTTCAATCAATCAATCAATCATTTATTGCATGTCACATTAATCATTTCATAACACAGAGTTGGTACTTAGATAAGTTAGGTATACATGTGACGCCCTGCAAGGGCACCGCAACTTCAAGAGAGGGCTTACTAACATTAATTTTATTACAAACTAGGTATAACGTTACTTTACTAGTATTTACAATTAATTAACATGCATTTCATTACTTATGCTTTTTCATTACCTTAGAAGCATTATATACTTACTCGACAGATAAAACAAAATTAAGAAGTTTTTCTCGTTAGCATTAGCCATAAACAAAAAAAAATCTATCAACCCCAAGTTCCATCTAATTTAGAAATCTTTGTCGAAGTACCTCATTGTCCAGTTGATTTAGGAATCGAGATCGCAATAATGTTATGTAAAATTACATGAACAGAATAATCACTTTAATAAAAAAAAAATACAAAATATCGCTTTAATTAATGTATTTGCTGTTAATTAATGCGACCTGTGGTGAACAAGTTAATTAAGTTGTACGATAGATGATGATGTATAAATTAAAGTAAATTGGTAACTTTTTCTGTTTATCGTGTGGGACAAACGACCCTACGAACCTTAGTGTCAAATTTTTTAACCGGTAACAAAATAAAAATACAATATTGATCGTTCATGAATTAGAAGATGAAAAATATGTATATATGCACCCTGTACGTGTAGCTTTTTTCTACGACCAAAACTTAATTTCCCTCTTTTTATTCGATAATCTAAATTTATATTTTTATTGCGATGTTAACACGAAAAGTCTCTTATGTACTAAAACTAACTTAGTAGAAAAAATTGTTAAGTAATAACATCAATTAGTATTAGTAAAAGGCTGTCCTTTTCATCAAGTGTTAAATTTCTTCTCTTAGTTCATTCATACTTTATTAATAAGAGCTTCAAAAATTATTAATGATTTACGGCTTATGGAGAAAACTTTTAGGAGTACCCAAAAACAAATAGAAGCGAGTAGCACTTATACCTACTCTTTGATGTTACACTGCGCCATAACGTAAACACATAAACCAAATAAAATAACCTCTTAAATTATATTTAAAGTATGCTTTATGATAATGAATAATGTGTATGGTAATAACGCGAGGCAAAGAGGAAATTTTATTAATATTTAGGAGTGTTTATTGAATATGAGTTTTTTATGATGCGTAGGAAGAAAAGAATTATTGCTTTGAGGAAAAGTATGAGGCTTACGAATTCGGACCACCCAATGTTTTTAAATCATCTTTTGATTTCCAACTCAGTTGATTATTTTTATTAAAAAAAATACTAAAAAATTATGACATGAAATATAACTTTATAGAAAATAAGAGAATTTCTTTCTATAATATGTGATTTACTGTGCAGTAGTATTTTTTTGCATTTTGCAAGCAAGTTTTTTTGGTCGGTATTTTTTTATTTACATATATATTTTTTAGTTCTGGACTCTTCAATTTTCTAGCCCCGAGCAGGAGCTCACCTAGACTTTGGTCGGTAGTTCTTGCAGTATAGGTTAGGCTTCTCCATTACTTATTATTATTATAAATCTTATCCTAGTAGGGTAAATATAGGGTCAAATTTTGCCAGTGACCAATAGCGAAAACTCAGACTGGCTGGTGATAAGGAACAACTTCCCCGACGGAACATATCAACAGAAGTAGACGGTTGTGAAATTCTGACACCGGGGTTCATCGGGTCGTTGGTCGGCTCAGTGTCATACACGAAAAGAAGAAAACTACCTTTACTATAACCTAAATTTTTGGTTAAGGATTATTGATGACACTTTTATGAATACTATATAACAAAGACAGTTATTATTTGCGTGCCTTTGCTATATTTATCATCATTGCAAAAATAAAAAGTATTCTAATCGTGTTTAGCTACTTTTAATCCTATTTTACTACTGGGTTACTAAGCTTGTTAAAGCCTCTACTCGTAAAAACCATGGATTCGTTAAGACAACCTTAATAAGAGTGTTTTAGAAATTGTCTTCTTTGTTACTTATTTCGGTCGGGTCTATTTGATTAAATACAATGCGAAAGATTAAATACCAATAAGACTCTGTTATCATTATTTAGCACACGAAATAATTTTCAAATTAACCTTTTGTTAAATATGTACCTATTTTACCTGCTATAAACAAGTGTCCTTTGATATACAGAAGCCAAGATCAATGAATGTAGTTAGGTTGTGAATAGACTTGACTATGAATAGATAGGTAGACTTGAATGGAACATACCCTATTGAATAACTCCCTTTTGCTAGGTAGCTAAGCAATCTATCTAAAAGGCTGATATAAATGATCAGAATCTGACGACAATACTAATTTGGCAGTATTCTATACTCAAAGATTTTAGACTCAATTCCATGTTACCGTACATAAATGCTAACCAAATTAGCCCTAAGAAATTTAATATGACAGCTGTAACAAAACTATTACTTATGGATCTTGACCTCCTTTTGGATTATCAAACCCTTTTTTGGCATGTTTTTTAGGGTCGAAACGAGAAATTTATATGTCTAGATTTAATACGACAACAAAATATGGTTCCAAGCTGATTTCAATACGAGGACGTTATATAGATAGAATGCACGGCGATTGCTCATGCGTGGTAACCCAACTTTTAGTGGATTTGAGTTCTCCTCGGATTCCTGTAAAGGTAGGTCTGTATGAGTGTGTGAGCAAAATGCTCTCCAAGTACTAAGTTAACCATTTGTTAAACGTATCCCTAATTTGTGCTAGCTTGGCCAATGAAATTAAATAATTTTATGCAATTCATGTACGATAAAAGATGATGGCAAAATATGGGAGTCAATGTTTAAAATAGCACAATAAAATGATAATTTATTTTACAAACTATAATTTCCTTTCAATTTATAAACCACCGAAACTAAAAGTACTAGTTACGATTTTAGTTAGTTAATTTAGCCAGTAACTTGATACTCACAAAGAAAAGAGAAATTGTAGATATTTTTTGTAATAAAGTTGTTTTTCTCGGGAAGATACAAAAGGATGTCATATACGAAAGCGACTTGAAAATTTAGTCTATTATTTGCAAGACTTACAATAAATTTTGTTTAATTACCGAGCTCGAACCGAAGTCTTCTGCATATTGTGTCTGTGATCCATTGCCCTTGTAGTCTGTGAGTAATGTTTCTAATTGAATTGGGTTCAAGCTTTTTATTTCCCTTTATGTTGGGCCTTAATTGCTTGTGGGTTAGTTCAGTCTATTTTGTTTGAGAATTCGATTCTGGCCCAATTGTGAACTTTTGTTAATGGTTATTAGTTTTCATTGAACAAACTTTATGTATGTTGAAAATTTTGGTTGTACTTATTCATATTTTGTTTATTTTACTTTTTCATACGAGGTAGCTTTTGTTTTGTGTACTTAAAGAAGAATGAAACGCAACACAATAATTGGTAACAAAAGGTAGCATATCAAGTATTGTTTCATTTACATGCAGGATGTTGGAGTGTAACTAGATCTTTCATCACGTAAAATATCATAACTCGATGAAAAACATATTTTATTGAACATCTGCTGCTGTCAGGTTGAAGTACAGATGCTAAAACTTATTTACAGAAATAAGTGTTCTATCTGTCATTAACTTAAACATTTTTTTTTAATGCGATATTCGGTAAAAAAAATACGTAATTCAATCTTACAGATGCGGAATTTCAATAAATGTCATTTTTATCGAGTTACGGATTTAAAATGATGAGGATACTCGTTACGTTCCAGAAACTTTAAATGACTTGTTCCGAAATTTAGTTTTTCTTCCTTTCAAAGGTAAGTGAGACAAATACAATATATTTTAAAACATTCAATTTATTAATGTAATTTCTCTAAAGCGTGGTACATTAAATCACATCTGATTACAATAAACAACAAATCGTAGAGTTATTTTAACATTGAATTTACGAGTATCACTAGGAACATTCAATTCATTCGTTTTCTGGTTATTGCTGATCAAACAAAAAACTTGAAATAGGTAAACACGTTAGTACATTTTTTATATTTGATAAACATCTTTGCACCAATTATATTTTCATATCCAAAATTTTCATTTAGTTATAGTCGTTTAGTTTCCCAATAAATTCTAGTTTTGAATAAGTACCCAATAAAAATATTCATTGTTTACGATTTTTTATACAATTTCTTATGATGATGAAAACTGATAAATAACATGTTACCTATTATTTGTTGTCTTTCTCTTCGAATTTGAAATCAAAATCTTAAAAAAGTCAGTATCCGTTTTCGTCTTAATCTGTGATCTATCCATAACAAGGGAAATGTACTTTAACTATCCAGAAAAAACTAGTTATTAATGGTAATTATTTTTCAGATACAAATATTATAAAGAACAAACAATAAATTATTATTATTTTGATATAATTCTATCTAAGTAATAATTATAATTCGATGTTTAACTACGTTTTATTTTATTTAGAATTCTTATCTTAAATAAAATACGTTAGGTAGGTACACATAGTTAAGTCTAAGAAGTAATAAGAGATAATTTTATTTACACGTTTTGAACAATTTATCACTTACTTCCATATTTGGGCTCAAAAATATGGAAATAAACTGAAAAATTATCTTCTTACCTTTTTACAGAAATACATTTTACAAAATAATTGTACTAAAAATATAGGTATTTATAATAATTATTTTCTATACCTGTTTTCTAAGAAGCAATCACAACATGGTTTCTACAGTAACAATTACAATATTTACACCACAAACTAAAACTAAACTTATAAATACGTACACATTTTTGGTTTATCAGTGATCAAAAAAATCAGTCCATATTTTAAAATTTGTATGAGTCGCGCGCAGAAACGGCTTTATTCCAATGAACGAGAAGAATGACCGTTTCATTTTCTACTATTATAATAAATTGAATCATTAGATTATGTCATCACTATGTTTTGTTTGGTTCACTCACACAGATCAAAGCTTCATCAATTTTAAAACTATTGCAAGGTTCGACCGCTCGTTTACTGGACTATAAGGCCGTTTACACTATAGTCGCTTGGTCAGCAGACATGCCACGTGTGCGACTCCGAACCGATTCTCAGACGATGTCGTGGCAGGAGTTCCCATTGCCTGTTCTGGTAGTCTTAGTGGGCTGCGGCCTGCCGGACATCCTCTCAGAGTATGACGGTGGGCAGTACATTACCTGAGACAAAATACTTGGTGAGTAAGTTAAGATAAGATAAGATAAAAATAGTTTATTTTAGTCACATTTATATATTTATCTATGATTTATTGTACACATGAACATTAAAGAGAAAAACACATAAAGAATACAGACACAACAGGCACTGCTTATCTCTAATAAGAAATTTCTTACAGCAGACCTAGGGAAGAGTAATATGCGGATAAGACGTGCACAGAATATATATCTAAATTTCAATCTAAAATATATAACAAAGGAAGGTATAATAAATATATATATATAAACATACATATATATACGAATAAATATATAAACATACATATATATACTACGGATTAATTTGAGAGTGAAAGATAATTATTAGATACTAAACTAAAATAGAGATATTTCAAATGTAGGTACTAATGCGACTTAAAATAGGTCTCCACTCAGCTTATGTTACAAGCAGAGTGAGCTACATGTAACACTGGTCTTCTGTGAGTGAAGTGTTTATTGAAATTTCTAGGCTTGTAGGGTTCTGTTCTTCGAAATGAAAAAAAGGAACCCTTATAGGATCAGTTTCTTGTCTTGACCGTCCGTCTGTCTATCACGCACGACTATATATCTCGGAAACGCATAAAGATATCGAGTTAAACTTAGAACCATCTCCTTCTTCTTCTTCTTTTAATTTATGGCTTTTGCTGACAAGCAATTCAGCCAGTGTCACGTGGAATGAGCTAATCACGTCATAGTGAAAATTTTAAAGCCAAAGGGGAAAAAACATACGTAGGTCCACCACCACCTAAACAATTACAATATACGTATATTTTGATATCACAAATGTTTTATTTTCGACAAAAAACCTGAAATATTTACAAATGAAAACAACAACGTGATTCACTCATAAACACAGACGGCCATTAGAACCATCTAGTCAGGTCTACGGCCGCATGTGGTTGTTACAACTGAAATAGCAGCACTAACTAGCAGTCTACCTTTCAAGCTAGCCTCGTGTATCTCGGGAATTACATACATAATATTTGTTAAACTTCTGGTGGGACATTTAAGAATCTATTAAAATTGAAATGAAATTTGAAATTGAAATTCTTTATTCAATGTAGGATAGTATTATCATATCACTTATTGACGTCATGAACCGAGATTGTAAAAAAAAGAAATTTGCATCACACAATTTCCTTTTTTTTATAACAATTTTGTAATGTTCTAATAGAAAACTGGCTCGGGCGGGATAAAAAAATAAAAATCAAGGCACTGCCACGGGGCTGGCCAGGTTAATCACACGGCATGTAACTTTACGCTACCACCATCTGAAAACGATATTTGTTTCAAATTGAAGTCAAGATTTTTAAAGCGTGTAGTTTACATGCGTATAATTAATCGGACCTCCTGAACAGGAAAGAACCCCAAAAAACCTGCCCAGAAGTGCTCCTACTCTAAATTAACAATCGTACTAGCCCCTAAAGCTACCCTAGCTAATTCTGGAAGTAAAAAAAAATATATATTTTTTTATATCAATAGAAGGACAAGAGACGCAAGAGGGGTGCTTGGTATTTTACGTCAAAATAGGTGCAGCACGTAGATCTAGCTCCAAAAGTGCGCCAGTCAAATACAGGGTGTAAAGAACGGTGTACCGAAAACTTTGTAGGCATGGCACTACAAATCTGTACAACTGTTTTCTATGGAGACTATGCTATACGAGAAAAAATATCAACCTCATATCATACATGTCCTCTGAGTCTCTCAAAGGTTGACTGGAAGAGATCCCTTTGTGGGATAAATCCGCCTTTGTGCCTCTTGTTTTATTCCATCCTTTACTGATAATGTAAAGTTTTGTGGTACAATAAAGTTAATATTTTATTTTATTTTGCTTATTACGAGTACATGGTAATGTACAGATGTTACAGTATAATATATAGAGTATCACACATAATAACCCTGCTCAGGACATTGCAAACATTTCACACTTATATGTCAAATTACAAATTAAATACATGGCAAATTAACTGATAATATTGAAATTGAATTGTGCAGTTAATTTAATTATTAAAATTAATACAATAATATATACATACATACAAAATTTCCGACTTGCTATTGCATTGCATTAACAAACTAACCTTTCTAAAGGCAACCCTGAAGTTCTCTGACAGGAAGGCGTAAAGCACGGGGTTGACACAGCTGTTCATGTAGGCCAGCACGTGTGACACGATCTGAGCTGTCACCGTGAAGTAGGTTATTTGGTAGCTGTCCAGGGCTTTCACCAGCAAGATGATCTGCAACAAATGAGAATAGGGTTTAAAAACATTAGCAGGCAAGAAACAGTTATACGCCGTGTGATTAACCTGGCTATCCTCGAGGCAGTGCCTTTATTTTCATTTGTTTATCCCTCCCGAGCCGGTTTCCTATCAGGAAAATACAAATTGTTATAATAATAATAATAATAATAATAATTTTCTTTATTGACAGGCACAGGTCCCATTACAAATTATAAAAAGAAGAAAATTGTGACATACAAAATACAAATGTATTTTTTTACAAAGACGGATCATGGCGTCGATAAGTGATAGTACTATCCTAAATTGAATAAAGTTATTTTATTTAATTTCATTCCTTGTTTTAACACCCGAAGGAGCTCAAGCAAGTCACTCAACTTTATTGCATCCATCTCTTTAGCAGTCTGAGTTCGGTCGATTCGTATGTTTCGTTTCGTCTGATTGGATTTTGATCAAGAGAATGCACAAATTCGAAATGTGTCAATTACTATGTATGATTGTTTAAAGTTTGGTTAGACAGGAGGTCAAACAATCCAGTACCCGTCTCAAATACTTAGTCCCATTCTTTTCCGCTGCCTTAGATAGAAACAGACGTTGACGTCTCAGATCTGGATAAACGGACATTTGTTTAGTTATCAAACGATAAGAATATTTACAAAAATAAGACCATAGATTAATTACACATTAAATATGATAAAAGTGGTCACAGAAATGTAATATTGAATAGCCTTAAAAACAGGCCAAAATGCAAAGTGAGAGCTTACTTTGCATTTTTCTTCTACCAGGGCAATACCAACAAATCATGATGATTTGATTGATTATTTGGGTGCCGTAGTTTTTTAGAATCATCTTGAAAATTACGTCTCTTAATATGGAGATTTTAAGAAATTGGATAGAAAATTACGAACAGTACCCCACCTTGCGCAGTGGATTTCTAAGCCCATTTCACCTTAAGACGCTTGAAAACTGAATATTGTACAAGTAACACTCTTAATACCTAAGTAATAGACGGTCAAACAAAATGTTTCTTAATGCCTAGACTAGACTTTATATTAACACTAGAGTCTTTATTTGCTTTGAAATAAGATATAGAACAACATAACAAAGGCACTGAAGATTTCAAAGAAAATATTCATTGTTATTTCCAAGAAATCATCTCAAAACGTACCTAATGTTTTTGTCTGGAGCAGTTCTTGAAATTTTGTTGAAAATACCCTGTTACAGACTAAAATATCCAATTTTTATACTCTTTCTAAGGCATATAAGGGAATCATCAATTTTATGCTCAATATTTTGAGGTTGATTAAATATTTGAAAAATTTATTCATGAATATTCACTGAAGTATAAATCTCCCTTGTAAATTCCCTTATAAAATTTATTTTTGAGAAGCAGTATTAAACGAAATAAGTTAGTACTAGGTACCTATATATACTTACCTTAAGGCTAGGTAGGTAGCATTATGTTTCGTGTAAGCAAAGGAAGTTTTTGTCGTGTTGCTTAAGGGCAGCAGTGAACTGTTGTGGCTGTTAGTGTTAATATAAGGGTTGCCGCAGACACTGACGTATGATCCAAACAAGGATTGCCATACGATATAATGAACATATTTTTCTTAAAAATAAAAACATAGGTAGTGCTTGAAATAAAGGTGATATTGCCTAGAATGACAAACGCCGCCTTGTGCCGTTGGGCTGGTGAGAGCTGATTGTCATTCTAGCTAATGTCACCTTAATTTCAATTAAGATATAGTTCCCTTTTGAATTTCTAGTCGAAAATTGCTCTTGCTCTGCAACGGCCTTAAGAATGACATTACTCTATTCAATATCTTCCGTAGGTAGGTATCATGAAAGTCGACTGAATGCTAAATTCTAAGCTTTCGCCATGAATACAACTTGCATTCCTTGAAAGTAGGAGAGTTCGAATAAACTTTTGTTGGGCACGTATTTTTCAAACGTGTGACTGATATTATTCAAAATTGTAAAGCTAAAATATTTCCCTCACATATATGTCAGACGTGGCGTAAATGACTGTTTTTTGCGACTGTTTGCGCTTTGCCTACCCCGCAAGGGATTATAGGCGTGATATGTGTATGTATTGCTTAAGAATTTGATAAGGTCTAGCTAACAAGCCATTCCAAGATGGTGTAGTGAACATATATACATACATATATCACGTCTATATCCCTTATGGTGTAGGCAGAGCGTAAACGACCGTAAAAAATCCTTCGGAAAATTTACTATCACTGTAGTGACAGGTTGTCAGTGCATCGCCTAAAATTGAAGTACACATGTAACCCTCTGCCGTGTGATGCCGGATTAGAATAGCATCACCCCATTTATTACCCTTGGGAGTCGTAAGACGCGAGTAAGGGACTCGAGGGTGTGTATTTTAACACTAGAAATAAGGAGCAACTTGCTGTGCACATGAGCAGGCTTAGTAAAGTAAGCAAAACTTTTATAACAAACTTCCTAAAGATATTCAAGACTTACCCTTAAATCAATTTAAACCAGTAATTAAACAAAAATTGTTCAAGAAAGGCTATTATGAAATATCAGACTATATGCAAGATAAATTGAATATCTCAATGGGTTTAATTCAAATGTATAAAGTAAATATTTTATTAGACGCAACAAGTAGATTTATCTACTGCAATTTTTTGTTATTATTATAATATTATTATTATTTTTTTATGTAGCCATTTATGGGCTATACATATATATTATTCGTTATCTCCAAAATTAGCTAGGGCAGCTTAGGGCCTAGAAAGATTGTTAATTTAGAGTAGGAGCACTTCTGGGCAGGTTTTTTCGGGGGTTTTTCCTGTTCAGGGGGTCCGGTTAATTATACGCATGTAAATAACACGCTTTGGAAATCTTGACTAAAATTTGAAACAAATGTCGTTTACAAATGGTGGTGGCGTAAAGTTACGTGCTGTGTAATTAACCTGGCCAGCCCCGAGGCAGTGCCTTTTTTTTTAATTTTTATTTTTTTTATCCCGCCTGAGCCGGTTTTCTATTAGGACAATACAAAATTGTTATAAAAAGAAGAAAATTGCGTTATGCAATTTTTTTTTTTTTACAATGACCGATCATGACGTCAATAAGTGATAATGCTATCCTACATTGAATAAAGTTATTTCATTCATTATTGCAAATTTAGGCGATGGGCTGACAACCTATCACTATGGCGATGCATAATTTTCCGAATGACCCTCAAATATTTGTCAGACGTGGCTTAAATGTCCGATTTGCGGCCGTTTGCGCTCTGCCTACCCCGCAAGGGATGTAGGCGTGATGTGTGTATGTATATTATGTGTATGTAACCCTCGAGACCCTTAGGCGCCTTTTACGTCACCCACGGAACAGAAATGGAGTGATGCTATTTTAAGCATCACACGACATAGTTTCCTATGTAAGTATCCTAGTAAAATATCGATAGAGAATAATCATAGTTCGTTAGATTATGATACGCCTATGACTGATCGGGCTAACAGCTAACCATGCTGAATCAATCATTTCCTCAGTATAAAACCTTTTGACAGCAGACTGATTATATTCATCGGACAATAGCTAAGGGAGTCCCTTTGTCATGTTTGACACAAAGTCGTTGACCGACCTGATGAACCCTGGTGCCAGAGTGTATTGACCGCGTACTATGGGTCTATGGTATGGACTATTTATTGGCTATTATAGGTACAGTCGGCTGGTAACTGGGCTTGTTTGTTTTCCGTCTCATTGGCGTTTATGCATCACAAATGTATTTAAGTGGCAGCCGGCATTCCTGACCTGAGTCTATGAATAACTCTGTAAACTGTACGATTCTGATGATCATACACCGTGACGGCGGCTTTTGTTGTTATCGAGAAGACGGAGAACCGTCCCCAATTCTCTTATTTTTTAGTCACTGTAATGCGATCGAATGTCAATTGTCATTATAATGCCACTGTGATTTTCTATACTTCAAACTTTTAGCGGAATACGAAAAAATGGTAAATTTTCTAGAGATTCTCGAGTGTCATGTAGGGGGCGCTCAGCTTAATTGAAACAAAGATTCTTTACATGAAAATCTGTACCACTTTATAAAATATTCTTTATTTTGTATTTATGTAAACGTTCTAAATTTCTTAAAGAATTTTTGTTTGCTTACATGAATGACACTCGATATAATAGCAAGACGACAAGTTTTTTTTGTAACAAATCAAAGTAAAAGGAATAAATTAGTAACGAACACAACTTGAAACGGAACCTAAGACAAAACTATGCCTGCCGCCAGCCATATTGAAACGTCAAGTTTTCAGTTTAGCACAGCGCCGTCTTTGACATTTAGAATTATAAACAGAACTGTCAACAGAAAAAAAATCCATTACTGAAACTGTCCCACTGACAGGCCATTGCAACACAACTGAAACGATTTTCATTTAGAAGACTTCAGGCCTCGATTAATGTTTTTTGCCAGGAATCAGGACTAACGTTTTAAACCCACTTAATGCTTCCTCTTAGACAATGGTAGTTTTTGTCAATTCGGATCGATAATGATGTTTGGAAGTTTGTTTAGACTAGCAAGACTGGTGTGGCCGATGGAAGTTGTATTGTAAGTATAGCAATCAGCTAAAACACTTCGATATCGCGTTTCAGGACTTTCGCGCCACCACGATACTATTCTTAATTGTATTAGATACACGAAAACTGCATTATGTGATCATCATCGCAAAAACTAACCCCGCGAAGTGATTTTACAATTCCTACGTTTCACGTACGTGTTCACGGATGACTAAGGTGTAAAAAATAAATAGATGGCGGTAGAACAAAACAAAATTATATCCTTAATAATGACGTCTCACACTTTTTGAAAACTTGCAAAATTTTCAAGCGCGGGCAGGATTTGAACCTGCGACTTTCGCATTACTAGTGGCGACGCCTCTTCCATCTGGGCTACCGCAGCTCATTTCTTGCCCGCCAATTTTGCAAGTGTATTTTAATGCCAGTTCAAATCCTGCCCGCGCTTGAAAATTTTGCAAGTTTTCAAAAATTGTATACCTAACACGGGAAGTGTTTTAAAATTTGGTACTCAATTTATCGCTGGTTTTCATCGCTTAGACTACATTCAATCTGTAAAGATAGAATTAGTCGCCGATTATTAGTTGCAAAACTAACCCGGTAGATGGAGCCATGCCAAGCGTTACTGGCATTAAAATACACTTGCAAAATTGGCGGGCAAGAAATGAGCTGCGGTAGCCCAGATGGAAGAGGCGTCGCCACTAGTAATGCGAAAGTCGCAGGTTCAAATCCTGCCCGCGCTTGAAAATTTTGCAAGTTTTCAAAAATTGTATACCTAACACGGGAAGTGTTTTAAAATTTGGTACTCAACGTCTCACACTAGCTAGTCTACATTAGTTAATTTGTGTCTCACACCTTAAACACCCGTGACCACGAGTTCTATAAAGAGCTCAAAACGAAGGAATTGTAAAATCCAAAATATAAACGTTTTAACGAATTTAGTAATAGTTGTGCAAACTCGAGCATTTTTTTTTCAGTTTACTCTAGCTTATCTGTAAGTAAAAACGCCATATATTATTTCATAGTTCTTTACACAAACGCAGAACATCACTTTTTTGATAGATTGGGAAAATTTCAAATCTGCCCCAGGCATGCAATAGAAAGTACCTTAAGGGACAGCTCTCCGAATACTTATAGGGTACATTCAAACCATAAAACAAAACAACTTTTCATGAAAAACATATATCAGTTAACGCGAAAAAAAACTTGATTTCCCATAGTTACTGCAGTCAGCTAATCTTGATTTCGTACTGGAATTTATTTTTTGTCGTTTCCTGACATAATTGTTCCTAGAGGAAGGTTTTTCAGTTTCATGATCTGCATGCACCCTATAAGTATTAGTTCCTTACACCCCGTATATATTTTTTAATAACAGACAAGATAACTTTTAAATGTTTTATGTTTACGTCATGATGCATGATGTAGAAAATAACGATTTAGGAGAAGAGTGCAGGTTTTTGTCAAAACTGCCCCAGGTAGTACTCATAAAACAATTATAAAATATCTGATTTTAATCTATGCATAATGCCTTGATTTCTATACCAATAACAGTAAATGAATTGACATTCAGTTAACAATACCTTGTAGCCACCACATCTCATAAATTTTTCAAAAAACAAAGTTTTTATAAACTATTGTCTGTTTACCTATAAAATCTAACAATGTATTTAATTTACGCACCAATCGTACAATTCCATAATCTAACTTGACAGTGACGAACATATATGCCATTTTATTAAACTAATTATTCATACTTTAACACTAAAACGTGAAAGGTGTTTCTTAATAAAAAAAGCTGCTTATTTTTAGAGGTACTTTCAACTTAATTTAAAAAGCAAAGCTTCATCGTATGGTTTGAATTCCTATTCCCTACTCTATTTGGTATGCGTCTAATCAGAATCCAATTAAACATTCTCTGGTTCAAGCTAAAACGTTTAATTACATGAAGTACACGCTTTCATGCTCTAGGTAGTTATAGTAGCTTTTGTATGCAATCTCACTTTGCATCATAGATACATCATATTTTAACATTAATTTGACATAGGTTCAGTGAATTTTGTAAATGAAATTTTGACAAGTATTATTTACATTTCTTTAAATATAATTATTATTATTATTTTATATATTCTTCTTCTTCTTTTTTGTAGATGACTCAAATATATTTTGACTATAAATTAGCCACGGCTACGGCGTTGTCGGTGGCGTCATACAAGTCGGACAAGGTGCAGGTATTAGGGCACTGACTGCAAGACAACAAGTGTGGCATAAGTCTGTAAGCCACCACAGTCGCAAGATAGGTTAGAGCTTTGATGAATTATGTTATGTCATGTTGACTGCAACTTTCTAAAAGAGAAATTTGAAAATTTCTTCTTAGAAATAAATGATTTTAAATTTGAATCATTTGCTTTCGTGGCATGGTATTAAAGCAATTCCAGTCACAAAGGAACGAATACGCCGAAATATTGTTGCGATGTCCTTAAATAATTGATGGTACTGTAGTAATCTGTAGTAAACTCATACTTTGTTGCGTAGTTTCAAAGGTCTAAGCATACAACGGGACACCGGGAGACGGGAAGCGGCCTTATTTTAAACAATATTTTGATTTTTAATGTTCAGATATGTTTTCGAGTCTGCGTGTTCTTTGTGAGTTCGTGTTTCTATTTTAAGTCCATAGCGCTCCGAGATAAGGAATATTTTCAGAGTTGCCAATAATATTCTTAGAATATTCTTATTATATTCTTAGAATAGGTACAACCTGTTTAAAGAAAAATCTGTTTCCGGAACTTTACTACCTGGGCCTTTTCAAGGTGAGAGTGAATAGGCATTATCTAGGTGAGCATGTTCCAACATCGTCTGCATCGTCACTCAACATCAGGTAAGATGGCAGACAAATGCTTAACTAATTTTTATTAAAAAATAAATTAAAAAAAACTTGGCAAAGCTGGTTGAATAATGCATGTCCTATTGAACACGGTTATACGTGCCAGTTTTTGGCTAGTGCGAGCTGTCCACTAAATGTATATTTCGTTTATTTTTCTTAATTCTTAGCATTTCGATAATATCCTCTGCAAACATGTATTAATGTTGTATTTGATCTTATAAACCATTTTAATGTGCCTTATTTAAATACCTTCTATTAATGTTGTATTTGATCTTATAAACCATTTTAATGTGCCTTATTTAAATACCTTCAAAAAAGGTTTTGAGAGGGTTTTATGAGATTATCGCTGATCTTTACAAAAAGAACATTACAGAACTTATTTCTAAAATATTATAAAGTTTTACGGTGAAAAAGAAAAAAAAGAAAATCTATTATTATATATTTTAACGTAATATTAGTGGTAGAATTCAGCCATGGAAATAAAATCATAAAATAACGAATTAGTGTAATTGAAAAACACGTACGTTATTTTAGTTCAAGTTGTTTAATTGGATTTTTGGCTATTAAAAACATTTTAATTAATTATGTAATAGATACTTTTAATAATACATATATATACGAACTCTTAGAGGCACGGTGCCCAACACACTGGCAGCATTCCCTCTTTGGATTGCCAAGCTTATGCGCTGGGCCAGGAAGCTGCCAGCCCTGGAGTCGCCGGAAGCCTCTATGAGGCGCGCTGAAAGGTCCTTGATAAATTTGGTCGCTTCAGTTCCCCAAGGGCCCAGGGTCTCGAAACCCAGGGGGACAAACATGAAGCACTCTGGTATGTCCGCGTATTTTGAATTGTTTTGCCTTTCGGCATTGGCGGCTGCGGCGCCCGCCTGTAGGCTGGTGCTGCGGATGTGGGTCGGCGCCAGGGTGTCTACACAGGTGGCATCCTACGCTATGCACCCTTTTCTCTGCCACGGAATGAGCGATAGCCCGTCGGGCCTCTTCAAGTTTAGTTATAGATTTTCAGTTTAAATTTAACTTCCAAGATTTTCCAAGATAATTGTATTGGTTGTTTTAACTCATACACTCAAAAATTCCATGACGCACGAGATTTCTCATATATTTATGTACTCTGGAAAAAGCTCTTATGTTTTACGAGACAACTTCTAAATATGACATGCGTTTCATCGTTCTTAATCGGAATGCAATTTATAATGAAATAGCAGGAGCTGTGTGCTATTAAATCATTCCTGACACGATTTCTCGATCCTTAGCCAGAGAGCTTGGCACGTCAAGCGTCACTAGTAAAGTCAGACATTCCTTCAAAATTAAACCTCGTTTCACCTGAAAAGTTTGTCCCTTTCATTCGCGCTGCGCCAGAGAGAAACAGACGCGATCAAATTTTCGCAAGATGTTACGGTTTTTTTGACATAAAAACTAGAGAAACACCGTTAGAATGTCTTATATAAATAATTATACCAGGCAAATTATGTATCTTAATTATAGCATATATATTAGGTTTTGTTTTCTATCGACTAAAGTTTGTCAATTGTGTTACTGATAGGTATATGTTATATTTTAAATCCTCGACACTCACATTTATAATTTTTTTAGAATTTTATGGCTGTTTTTGTCTAAATAAAACTGGTTTAAAAATCTTGTTCGCTCTATATCCCCGCCTTAAAAGATTGGTATGCTTCACAGGATGTAAAATAAATGACTGAACATATCTTCAGGTATGAACCAAGAAAGTATCCGAACGTATTAGTTATTAGACTAAGCCAGCTCTTTGACTCGGTTTGAACGCACATCAAATTATGGGCGCAAATAAGGCGCGGCGTCAACGCCAAGCGCGCCAACGCGCGGCTGAACAACGGTTGATTACTTCCCATTTCCGGTAACGCAGGAAATCCAGTTGATTGAGAATTTAATTACAAAATAAAGTAGGTAAACAAAGTGATCAGTCCGATTTTGCAAGAAGAAAAGCTTTTAAAATTAAACTTATTTACGTAGTTAAAGAGTTTTAGCGAGTTTTCCAATATTTTCGACCAGGAAGCAGGAATTTTCAAGTTAATTAATGTGCAACGAGGAGAGTTTAGAAACCCTTTCATAATTAAAATGTTACTTGTTTAAATGTTGGTAGATTATCTGGTATTCAGCTTAAATTGAACACCAAAGTAATTTATTTTTTAAGTATTCAGTGATTTGCTTATCATTTGGGAAATTAAGACACAAAGTCGATAAACAACTTTTCTACCTCTGGTGATAGAATACGATATGAAAAAAGAATATTCACCTGTATAGGGCACCAGCACACTGCGAAGACCACCACGACGACCACCACCATCCTAGTGACCTTCTTCCTCCCCCTCCTGCTCTCTGCAGACACCCTCCCCCCCGGGGCACTCTTCCACAACCTCGTCAACATACACATATACAGCACACTGATCAACGCCAGCGGAATCACATAGGAAGACAAAAAGAACGACATTTGAAACCCTAACTTACTATACCCATGCTCCTCCAAAAACACACAGGAAGAATGATTCCTATGGAAATAGGAGTATTCCCTCTCTCCATGACATATCCCCACTGGTATCGCAGTGGTGAGTATGACAACCCATATGCAAGCGATGGCTAGGAATGCGTTCTTCTCTGTGCGTATTGACATAGAAGCAATAGGGTGTACGACAGCCATGAACCTGTCTAAAGACATGAGGACGAGGGTATAGACAGAGGCGTGTGCGGTGACAACGATGAAGTACTGGACGACTTTGCACCACATGTCTCCAAAGGGCCAACGAGGCATGACATAGTCGGTAGCTGTGAAAGGCACGCAGAAGATAACAAACAGAAGGTCAGCGACGGCTAAGTTTATGATGAGGAGGTTGGTAGTGGATCTCATGCCAGGGTTGGCAGCGACGACAAGGACGACCAAGGCATTGCCGACTAGTCCAACAATGCCAATGAAGCCAAAAAAGATAGGGACGACTCTTGAAACGACTTTTTCGAGTAATTCTCCATTATCGTCATCGCCAGTGTAGTTGCATTGATAAGGAAGATCGTCGGCAGTTAGATTGAGGCATATGGTGTAGAAATCCTCTTCGGCTTCCATTGTGAAGGTTCAGCTGCTCATGTTATGGTTATCTGGAACAAAAGAAAAAAAAATGTTAATAAAAGACATTTACAAAAACTTGGTGAACGATAAGTTATGGACTCTAGTCAAAAAGTGTGCGTGACAGGGGGTGGGGAGCAAAATTACCTACAAATTCTCAAAAGCATTGTTTAAATGTTACTGAAGAGGTCGTCTCACAAATAATTGCAAATAATCATTGCACTGAAAATATTGATGATATTATTATAATTTTTTATGTTCATCTCTCACACCAATTTATATTATAATTTATAATCTTCAAGCGTATCATCGTGTTAACATGAATGGAATTAGTAATAATGTTTCGTCACCAAAATTGTGTGTTCATGAGGCTTACGCTAGACACGCGTAAGCTGTTTAATTCAATATAATATAAACATCACTTTGGCATAATTGGAGGAACATCAAAAACATCGTCTTCGTTATAATTTCACAGAGTGTTCGCGTTGATGGATTTGTTTACACTGATCAAGTCACTGGCTCCAGTGATCTTCACTAAATTGGGACATGAGAAATGTTTGCTTATCTACTGACTGGATGGATTTACTGGGCGTCGTAATTTTAAATATCTTTAAAAAATAGGCGTATTTTTCATGCATGATCACCGATTACGCAAAGACCTGAACCGATTTAGAAAAATATTTTTTTGTTTGATATAGTATGATCGTCGTACATATATATATATTAAGTCAGGCTCTGCTGACGAGATTGTGGAGAAATAAAGAATCCTCTTCAAAATTTAATGGGCACTGATACTATCGACTTTGCAAGTGGCTGCATATAAAATTTGTTCATAAAGTCTCATAATTCTACGTATATAGAGGTAGAACTGCCCTGCTTTATGCTCGTATACTGACTAAAAAAGCACATTAATATTACTTAAGCACTAAATCAGCTTATGCATTGCAATAGGGCAACTGCCAATCTTGTTGACAGGGCTATAAAGACTTTTGAACACTTTTAAAGCACCGCCGCCGCCGTACCAAAGTTTTTGCATAGAAAGCCTCTTCAATCCAAACTCAGATCATAAAAATGCGGCTGAGAGAACTTCAAAAACAACCAGAAATAAAGTTATTAAAACTAGTTCCAAAAAGATTTGCGGAACATGCAAAAAAATACACTGAAATACACATAAGAAGGTACTTTGTAAATCAGTGCAATTATTTAGAAGCGTTTGTACGCGTGCCTAAAATGGCCCCGTATTCAGGTTTTTAAAAAACGTCTTATTTGTGTCGCGATAGTGTCAGTTAGATAGTTTAATCCGTTGAAAGTTTATAAATTTTTTCATGCCTTCGATACCGTAAAAGGTTTTTTGTTTTAATACAGCTGTAAGTACTATTTTATAGCGGCATTGAAATGTAATTACCATGTTTTTTAATCGACGCCCTGGTTTTAACAATATTTACGACCTCATTCTGCTTTTTCGTAGGGATCCCTCTTAAATATTCCCTTACTCTGAGAATTGAAGTAATACTTTTAGGTTATAAAATTTGGAATGGAGTGAAGAGATGGACTTTGTAACAAGTAATTGGTTGTCGGCGTGAACTTTTATGGATTGCATGAAATATTTATTAGACTGGCTGTCAATGTTTGCATGTTTGAAGTTAAAAATGTATTAAATCTTTTGTATTGTGAGAAATCATTTCTACAGTATGTAGAAAAATCTTTTTGTAATTATAATATACCGAAAAATATACTTAACATGTTTTTTTTTTTTATTTTTATTTTTTATTAATGATGGGTTTGCTCTTGACTCTAGTCTAGGTCATAGGACAGAGACGAACGAACATGATCGTGGATAGCTCTGAATTCGTTTTAACCGTATATGTGCACTCTATTGCCGAAGTAGAGCCACGATCAAAGTTACCCGGAAATCAAAGTAATTCCACGGTATTATGAATTGGCACTTTGACGTCAATGGAGTAATTTCCAAGAGACGAATATGATTTTCCGACTTTTACAAAGCAAGAAATTTATTGCGGATTTTGTTTATGATATAAAAGTCTATATATGGATTTGTGTAATACCGGCTAAGAATAGCATCATCATACACATTCCACAGGAGTCGTAGGCACCTAAGGGACTCGAGGTTTTTATGTGTTTTTCAATTTTAGGCAATAGGCTGACATCCTTATATTATAAAAATACACGATATATCTGAAACAGCCCTTAAATAGGTAGATAGGACTTTATTTTTCGGGTGTTAACGGTCTGCCTACCTTGCAAGGGATAAAGGCGTAAGTTGTATGTGTATGAGTATAATAGTCCCGTTGATTGTTGCCGCACTCCCATCCATAATTATCTTGATGTATTCAAGACCAGGCTGACATCCTTAATTATAAAAATACACGATATATCTGAAACAGCCCTTAAATAGGTAGATAGGACTTTATTTTTCGGGTGTTAACGGTCTGCCTACCTTGCAAGGGATAAAGGCGTAAGTTGTATGTGTATGAGTATAATAGTCCCGTTGATTGTTGCCGCACTCCCATCCATAATTATCTTGATGTATTCAAGACCACTTCCGTGGTCCTATCCGAAGCTTTAGTGGTTAAAAAAAGGTTCGACCTACTGAAGTCTTAAACTCGTCACTGAAATCGTGGCTGAATCAATCAGGCTTGAATCCAAGCTGCAAAGCCTGTAAGCCCATCGTTAGAAGGACGGACTGAAACAGCATTCGCTGATGAAGAGGCTTGAGATTCAGCACAAATTACTGACACTGGCATTAATGTCGAAAGTTGTAAGTCTGGTAAGTCTAGCATGATTTGAGGGCATGACAAACATTAAAGTCACTTTTTTCTTGAACAATCCGTTGTGTGTCCGTTGTGTGCATATACATATTAAATTTTGCGTAGTTTTTACGCTTGCGTAAATTTTCGATTCAATGTGCACTAATGTGCAGTGGCTCATTTAATATAATTTTTTTATTTTGATAAATGAGCCAGAGAGAGACGCGCATTATGATAGTGTTTAAATAATCTTTGCATACGATTTGACATTGTCAAACAGCTTAAACCACGTCTAACTTATTTTGTAATAACAAGATGTCTTTATTAGAATTAATTTTATAAAATAAACCAGATGATTGTTTACACAGTGTAAAACCCAGTTTGTGTTGATATATTTACTGCAAACGAAAGTATGTTAGCATATTTCTAAAATTACACTAAATAATAAATAGTGTTCGGTCAATCGTCCAGAAGACACAAACTAAATCATGTTTTTGGAACATGAGAATCTAGTCATACTGGGCACATGAGAATATAGTCACGGATCTTTAGATGGAATATAATTATGTAATGACACCTAACGCTGATATTTTTCGATCTTGCATCTATGACGAAACTTTTTTGTTATTCTGGTGAGTTTTAGTAGAAGCATCTTTTTCATTGTTTTTAAATGTCTAATACCACCAAATCGTAAAACCATATTTCAAAAGCCGCAATCATTTGTTTCATGTTTCAAGTCCAACTTACGTGCTTCTATAGGCCAAATTTTATGTTAAGTTTCAAGCTTTTGATTCACATTACCACATCGTCACCATTGTCACATAGATCTAAAACTTACCTAATACAATCTTGTGCCATTAAATTTTATTATTATTTGACAAATAAAATATCTGCACAATCATTAATAAAATATCACTACGTATACAGTATTTTGCCATTAAATTTTATTCCTATTGGTCATGTCCCATTAACCGAATGAAATTCAAATAAAATCTCAACAATCCATACTAATATTATAAATTCGAAAGAAACTCTGTCTATAACGTTTGTCTGTTACGTTTTCACGCCTAAACCACTGAACCGATTTTGATACAATTTGGCATAATATAGACAGGAACCTAAAAAAGGATATAGCCTACTTTTTACCGCAGGAAAATCTATCAATCCCACGGGAATCAAAGTAAATCATAAGACACATAACGCCGAAGAAAATCATCAGACGAACAACACGCGAGATTTGATTTTTTACTCTTTTGCTGCCATTTATAGATCTTTTCTTCAAACGCGCACGTTGTAATACTATCTAATGCGGACAAAGTCGCGGGTAAAAGTTAGTCATCAATAAAATATCACTACACTACGTATACAGTCTTTTGCAATAACATTTTATTCTCGTTTTTCTTGTCCCACAGTAACTTTAAGCTTTGTACTACAGATCCCACTATTAATTTGAATAGGATAGTATTTAATCCGCATACCCA
The DNA here is from genome assembly GCA_027580185.1 of Tuta absoluta. Lineage (NCBI taxonomy): Eukaryota > Metazoa > Arthropoda > Insecta > Lepidoptera > Gelechiidae > Tuta > Tuta absoluta. The sequence goes on from JAQAHW010000047.1 coordinate 221,224, forward strand.
TCCGTGGGAACCCCATTAATCTTGGCGGTAGTTTGTTATTAATTACGCTTTTGAATCCACTGGAATAGTTTAGAAATTTACATTTATATGAAGTTTTGATGCATTATTCGCAAAGTGGAAGGCAAAGGCATTTAATATGTATCTTATTTTTCGCTATAGAGCACGATTCTTGGTTTTTTGTACTACATCTAGCTTTAACTCGGTTGGCGTTTTGTATGTACTATGTTTGTATGTTTCATTCTGAAAATAAGGTTTTTTTACAAAAAAAAAGTACAATACAATACAATATACCGTCGTATTAAAGGCAAAACCGACTATCTCGAAATTTTTGATGTTTTTACTTTTTTACACCATGTTGCTTAGTTTGGAATTCTCTATCTAGTGGTAAAACCGATTACTGTCTGTGACCATTATGTACGAAGTTATCGAGTTCTAAAACTAACTATTTTAGAAAGTTGATTTGATTCAAAAAGTTAAAAACCAAATTACCAGAGATAATCATCAACATTCCTCAAACAATACCAGGCAAAATCAACAAACTGCTGATAGTTGATTTTGGCTGTGAATTATATCATAATCTTGAGTGTTTATAAATACTATCGGGATATAATCGCTTTTGACTCTAGACTTGTGTGCACTATTCAGGCAATTCGAGAGGAAAAATCAACTACTGTTATTTACCGTAGGTTTGGTCACCAGTGTGTAGCCCATAGGCCACAGCTAAATAAAAACTGGAGAGAACTTGTTGTAGAGACTTCTTTATTTATTTATATACAAGGATGAGCGTAAAGGACGAACTCTAAAATAACAAGATTAAATTAATGTGGCGATGGTGGGTAAAGTAGATGAGCTAGATGTAGGTAAGTAGATGCAGGTAAATAGATGTAGGTAAATATATGTAGGTATATAGATGTATGAACCTCTTTGAGTTCCTTGTTTTACAATAAAGCCACTAATCACAATTGTGTTGTGCGGTACCTGCCAGCGGCTGAAAAAAATCTGGATTACTATTATATGAAATCAGACCCTTTCAGAATGGAGAGCAGTTTTCAATTATGTTTTTTTTTAATTAAGTATGGGTTTGCTCTTAACTCTAGTCTAGGTCATAGGACATAGACAGAGTCTAAGGTGGAGCGAGCTCACCCAGAAGAAGCCTGTTCACTCTTACTTTGAAGAGATTAGGGTTGTATGCGTTTGGAAACACAGACGCAGGTAGTGAATTCCACTCTTTAGCAGTGCGCATTATAAATGATGACTGGAAGCGCTTTGTCCGAATTGGTGGAATGGCAACCAGGTATGGATGGTATCCGGCGGTGCGTCTGGATGTCCGATGGTAGAAGGGAGCTGGTGGAACAAGGTCGTGAAGCTCTTGAGCACACTCTCGAAAGTACAATCTGTAAAAAACCGAGAAGCAGGCAACCTTGCGGCGATGTGCCAGGCTATGTAGCTTGGTGTGTGGTGTCCACCGGTTTTATGTCGCCTATGAGCCTCTTGGCCCTACGTTCCACCGAGTCAAGAGCGGCAAGTTCGTATTTGGCTGAGCCATCCTAAAGGTGACTGCAATACTCCATGCAGGATCGGACTTGTGCTTTGTAAAGAGTTAAAAGCTGTCCAGGCGTAAAGTATCGCTTCACTCTATTCAGGATGCCCAGCTTCTTAGCCGCCGTTTGAGCCTTGTACTCGATGGTCGCGCCGAAGTTTAGATTTGATGTCAACTCCATGCCTAGAAGCTCAAGCCTGTCAGTGACAGGGACAGATGTTCCCCGAAAAGTAGGTGTCCAGTCGAAAGGACTCCTTTTTGCAGTGAAAAGACACGCTTGTGTTTTGGTGGCGTTGAATGAGACCAGATTGTCGTCGCCCCATTGGGAGACAAGGCTTACGGTCAGATCTGTTCGCTCTACATGGCCTTTCTTAACGAACGTATTTCATCCCCACTGGTTTCTGCACCTGTCAAGTATCTCTCTGAAACGGTACTATCATCTGCGTATCCAACAATACTATGCTGAAGGAGGTCATTGATGTGCAGCAGGAAAAGAGTTGCAGAGAGAACAGACCCCTGAGGAACTCCGGCATCAATAGGCATAAGGTCAGAGGAGCAGCCGTCAATGACTACTCTGATGGACCGTTCACTAAGGAAGTCTGAAATCCAAGTACAAAAATCAGCTGGGATGCCATAAACAGGAAGCTTGCTGAGCAGACTTGCATGCCAGACCCTGTCAAAGGCCTTCAAGATATCGAGTGAAACGGAAAGTGCTTCGCCGTGTTTCTCGACGGCTTCGCCCCAGCAGTGCGTGACATACACAAGAAGAGCTTATGGGATAATAACGTTTCCAAACTATATCGCCAGGTTTAAACTCTAGGTTTTGACGATGTTTATTGTAGTGGGATGCGTTATTTTGGTGTATGGAGTCAAATGGAGTGTAGTCGTGATTGTACTTTGTCGAAAATAGGAATAAGTTGGCCGAGATTTTACGCATAAACATCTCTAGGGGCGAAGATGAGGTCGTCCGTGGTGTTCTTTTGGGAGTTAGTAGAACCACACGGTACTAGTTCGCGACCGAATACAATTAAGGCTGGGGTAAATTTGGTGGATTCGTTACATATGAGTGGATAGCAAATTGTATTTTATGGAGGTGTTTGTCCCAGGTTCTGTGGTCATCATCGACAAATGATGCGACTGCCGTGATTATGGTTCTGTTGTATCATTCAACAGTATTTACCTGACGAAAGTGAAGGGGTATGAAATGTATGTGTGGTATTTTGTATGAGTGAAACATGTCTGTTAGTTCTGAGCTTGTCATTTGGAGACCGTTGTTCAAAATGACTGTTTCAGTAATACCGTAGTGCATGAATAATAAGTCTTCTAGGATATGTCGGTTTGTTTTTTTGTTTTTAAACTAGAAAAACCTTAAAAATGCCTAAAATATATAATAGTCGACTTTGCTTCTTAAGTGTCAATGTGCTTTACACAGCAAATCTAGAAGCAAAACCAACTTTTTTTATTTATTTTTTAAATAACACCTTATTTTTTTACTTTATTTTGAGTGTTATAACATAAATATGATGCATAGCTGTATAATGATAAGAAGACTACATACGGTACGTCTATGCTGGTTATTTACGAAGTTAAACCAGATTTTATGATCTAGAGGCAAAACAAACTATTTAGGGGTTAATTTTTAATACGAGGGTTATTGCGGATAAATTAAGAATATTATTTTAATAAGTATTTCACGACGTCTTTAACATTGAATCATAGAACAACTTGACTTAATCTGGAAATACTAAACCAATAATTAATAACACAACTTAGTAAATAAACATTCGGATCCAATTTACTCATGATTTTACTTTGTGATTTTTGGCCTAGTTAGTTGGTTTTGCCTTTAATACGACGATACTTTATTGCACAAGAGAAACATATTAAAAACAAAAGGTGAATTAATAATAAAAAATTGTATAATTGGCGGCCTTATTGCTCAGGTAGCAATATCTTCCAGGCAACCAGGTAGTAAGGAGTAAGCTTTTAAAAAGTAGTTGATGCGGGATAGTGCAACAAATATATATATATATTACTTACATCTAAATAAAGTATACCTATAAATTGCAATATAAATATAAACAAATAATATATAAAACATAATAATTATAAATAAATACATAAAACTATATATACATATTATATATATATATATAGGAGCGCCTTAATAGGCAATCCATATCCTAGTTATGGCCTAGGTAGCCTAGGTGTGTTGAGCTTATGCAGTACTATTAAGGCGAGTGTACTTGTGAACAGCCTCGACAGTGGCGTTACTTCTCAAAAATGAAAGTTAAAGCAAATAACACCAACAGTGGCCGTTTTAGGCACTATTTGGCTAAACTTTGCTGCGAATATATCATTCAAATGTTACTTATGGATAATACTGAAAACTTCAGCAACTGACATTCGTTTTACTTATTCGGTTACATTCAGTCTGTAAAGAATAAATAAGTCGCTGCGAATTAGTTTCCAACTATCCCGATATATGGTGCCATGCCGTGCCATGCTTGCATAAATTCACCAACAGCCAGTCAGCCGCGGTAACCCAGTCGGTACTACCTACTGACAGTCGCACGTGCAATTTTGCAAGCTCGGAAAAAACTATCTTTTCTATTTATTACCTATAAAAATAAATATTTTACACTGTTATCTGTCTTTATGGCCAGAGCACACTGCGTCCGTACGTGTAGCTATGACATTGTAATGTAGGGGAACGTATGACATATGGCACACTGATTGCGATTCGTAGACGTGCACGTATGCGAAGAGCATAGGGACACGCATTGCGGCTCCCAGAGCAGTATACGTAGGGTACGAACGGCAATATCGCTTAGATGTGTATCATACACATGACGACGTTGTATTCTATAAGATTCCCTATTGGCCGCCACATCGAACAAGTTTGAACACACGCAGCTGCAGCACTGTCCTGCTATGAATGATATTAGTTGCAATAATGAAGATTAATGGGTTGTTCTCATCGACCGCGTTTTTCGTACGTTCCGCTTAAAAAGTGCTGCTTCCTCTGGGACGAGCGTTATAAAATTTTACTTCAAAATACTTCAGCACTTCTCACATATGGTCAAACATTTAATTCATCAAATATGTGGTCAGTTGTTTGTAAATTTCCTGTCAAACATGCATTCTCTCACATCCATGGCATGGTTCTTTGCTACCTTGCGCTAAATAGACTGTTATAGAGCCTAAAATTACAAGTCTATGTCGTGTTAAGCATTTTTACCTTTTAAACAATTATATTTTCTATCTTTTAGCATGTTTTTAGTTTCCACAACGGAAGAAACATTTTTATAAACACGGATTATTGCGTTGAAGCCCTGAATCAGCCCACAATTACCTCGCGCTACTCTCTCACTCATATATTCATGACGGTAAAAGCTATCTGTCGATTTTACTCACGAATTCGTAGCGGCTAGTACCGCCGATAACGTCGTGGGGGACGCAGGCTCCACTTGCCGCTATATCTTCGATGGCGAGGGTAAGTTTCTCACATTTACGACTTTGTTCAGTACCAACCTCATTTCCATGCTAGTCGATTACCAATTATTCAGTTATTAGGTATTATCGATATTTTTTCTGAGGAATACCTTTGATATGCTTAAAATAAGAGGCGGTACTGTATTAAATTTTAACGAATAGGTTTTAATTAAACTGCAAAATAAGCTTTCGTTCTCATTTCCTTGTTCTCATTTCCATGTCTTTCCATGTTTCGAGATGGCATGGAAATGAGAAAGTGACATGGAAATGAGAGAATGATTAAAATTTTGCAGTCCACAGTAGGACAAAGTTTTTAAATTATGAATATTTATTCTTAAATTATTCCAATGCCTGTTTTTATCCTAAATATGTGAAAGTACGGGTATTTTTCATTATTACCTATTTTTATGAAATGAAAGCTTTTGTAGTTAATTTTATATGTCTTTTTACCGAATGTCTCAGAAGGAGGGTTAGAGTTTTTCGGGAGTCTGTCTGTATGTATGTATGTATTATGTATGTGTTTATGTGTTATGTATGTATGTATGTGGACATGCAATTTCTTTTTCGTGGGTTACAGCCCAAACGGCTAGATGGATAGTGACATGTGGGGTGTCATGTGATTCGCAGCGCATCAGCGCGAGTGACATTTGCTACATTTCAAACAAGATACCGCTAAGACGCGGCACTCCCACCCGCTCTCTGATATTTCACCGCCCCGCGCTCGACCGACTTAGAAGCAGCCTGAAGTGGTCATCTACTGGTTACGCGCGCTTTATACTAGTTTAGAGTGCGTTGCGGTTTCGGTAGCCCTAGTCTTGGCACGCACATATATACATGTAGGAGTTTGCTTCTAAGCGGTAGCCATTATTATGTATTCTTTTCTATAAGAGATATTCTATAGAAAAAAGTGGTTCTATACCAGGTACTGCAAACCCGCGATATCTGTACGCCAATAAAAGTAGTCCATCATGCTAACCACTTTTTTCTATAGAATGTCTCTTTTAGAAAAGAATACATAATAATGGCTACCGCTTAGAAGCAAAACTCCTACATGTATAAATGTGCGTGCCAAGACTAGGGCTACCGAAACCGCAACGCACTTTGAACTAGTATAAAGCGCGCGTAACCAGTTGATGACCACTTCAAACTGCTTCCCAGTCGGGCGAGCCTATATTAATATTATGTTGGTACTCTTTTCTATCTTGGCCACAAGTTACTATAATACAAAGTGTTATAAAACTGTTTGTTGCATTCTGCAGTCGGTCACTAGGTATGTAAAAGTTATCAGTATCCACACCCTCATGTTCGTGGGATGCTAAATAAATATTTAACTAAGTAAATAAAGCTTATTTGCTTTATATTTCCTACAAATCAAGTAGTAGACATCTCATTTCCATGACAAAAAATAGTGGCCCTCCTTTTTTTATATTTATAATTGTAATATATTAATTATTTTTTACTAAAAACGTTCTTTAAGCTCTAGCAAACATTACTGACTACTTAAATATTAAAAAACATTTTTATTTATTTTAATATCACATAAAATAAAAATTGCCACGGAATTCTCTCATTTCCATGTCCGCAAATAGTGGACATCAAATAACTCTGAAAGTAGTGGTCCAAGAACCGGGCAATTTCAATCTAGTGTTTTTAATGACGAAAACTTTGATAACGTATATTCAATTATCCAAAAAAACTAAATTTGAAAAATGACATGGAAGTGAGAAAATTCCGTGTCATTATGAGAATGACCCTAATAATACTGAATAAATGCGACAAAATAGTTGTATTTTCGCAAAATGCATGTGGGCAGCACGTCTGCGTAGTAACGCACGTAACCACTCACGTAGTCTGGTGTAGCAGGGATGTAAAGACGTGATCACGGCGTGGCTACTTGTACGCGCTGCATACGGACACTGTGTGCTCAACCCTTTATGATGACTTCACACGCCTATTCACCAGTAAAAGCAAATACCGGTAAAACCATTGAACTGTAGTATCGATGAACCGTCGGTAACTCAATAGTTGCTCTGATATACCGCCAAATGTAACAAAGAATATCCTTTGATATTTTATTTCTGTGATTTTTCGGGTCTTGTATTACTCACTGGCATTGTTGTTGTTATAAAGGAATTCAAAATAAAAGAAAAAAATGGTGAAACTGACTTTTTACGTGAATTGTGAATTGATCGTGAATTTTTTTACTCATCGTGACGCCTACCTCTCAAGGGATATAGGCATAATATACAGGCTGACCCGAATGGTGTCCAAAGACAAAATTTGAATGCCATATACTAAAGGTATCCAAAACACCCCCTTTGAAGACTTTCAACATAAAATATTCAACATTAATATTTGCTGAAGTTAGGGATGAAAGTGCTTAAAATTCCAATTGAACATTACACAAGTTTTAGGTACGATTATAAAGGACATTCTGAGGTACTCTTTGCATGAAGAGATGTGATTTTTTTTCGTGAACTGGTGCTAAGTCTGCAGCACCACTCGCCTTAAGGTACCATTTATTTGTAAAGTGCTCGCCATGTGGTGCCGGTTAATAACAGCATCACCCCATATCTACCCATAGCTGTCTTAAAAATCGACAAAGGGATACTATGTATCCAGGTAATGGGCAGAAGCATTCTCTGTGCATAAAATACCTTGTACTGCACTCACCAATCCGCCTGCCAAGCGTTATGAGTATGATGGCAAATACCCTCCTGAACAGAAAAGGCCCATATTCAGCAGTGGACTGTTGTGGTTTTTATCTTCTTTTTCGTGTAGGACACCGAGTCGTCCAATGACACGATGAACCCTAGTGTCAGAGTTTTTCAACCGCCTACTACTAGTAGTAGGCCTCTGACATGGTTGTGTAACGACCGCCGTCTAAGTAGTCATAGACAGCACCCGGGACCGACGGCTTATCGTGCCCTCCGAAGCACGGAACCATGTGCTTAGTTTAGAGTTTTCGGACAATCAGGTGGTTCACCCTGCAATGTCCTAACCAGACCGAGAACAAATTCACAAAGTAATAAACATCAACTTTGTGAGAGTCCCACCGAGAATCGAACCCGAAACCTTTGCGTCGCAGGCAGTCGCACTACCACTGCGCCACATCGGCCGTCCGTGGCTTTTATAGTAGGTTTAAATTGGCTGAGCTTTGAACGATTTAGCTTCTAAAATTGCGAACATTTGCATTGGGAGTCAATTTAAACCAGGCGCTTTCAAACCACTAACACAAATTAAATATTTAGAGCATCCATTTTGGTTAACCCTAAACGAACTGATTTGTTTACAAATACGAACCGATATTCATTAAATTGTTTACCTTCATGCACTTAAGAGAGATGTTGCAATTACATATTTAGAGCCACAACAGTCCACTGCTGGACATGGGCCTCATCTATAGATTGGCGAGTGCAGTGTAAGGTGCTTTCACAGGGAACGCTGCTGTCCATTCCCTGGATGAGTTGATTAATAATTTGATAAGATACAGGTTGTCACTTTTTAAGTGGTACAAAGAAAAAAATCTAGATTCTAGACATCGCCAACACCTACTTATACCATCGCACCAATACTTACTTACATTCTTTATTTTATCAATTCATTAATAAAAGAAGTCAGCGTCGTTTCATTTCGTAATAAAAATTATGAAACAAAACAATAAGACCAGCTTACCAACTTAACCGATAAAATCCAACTCTCAACCATGAAACCAATTTAAGGCGAGTGTAGCCGTGAATGGCCTCGACAGTGGCGCCACTTCACAAAACCTACCTACCTTTTTTTTAACATATCAGATTAGAATGTCCGCTGCTCAAGTTTTTAGTATTATCCGTAAAATGAGAACCTACAAAGTCAACGAAATATTCGCCGTGATGAAAGTTAAGGCAATTGCCATCAAAAGTAAACGTTTTTAGGCACTTTTTGCCATAACTTTAATTTCAGTGAATATTTCATTGAGTTTGTAGGTTCTAATTTTACTTAAGATAATGTCGCGCTACCCAGGATAATACAAAACAACAAGCGTTGTAACAAAAAACAACAGTAATACTGTAATGGGGACTAACCATAGCCAGTAAAAAAAGTATCAAAAGGTTGACAATTTGAAAGTGTTGGGTCGAGGCGCCGGTAGTGGCAGAGCGGTGGGTCGGTACTCCACATCAAAGGAGTATATAGTGTTCTGTGCTCCATATGTCCGGGTGTAATCCCCGGCTAACGCTAACATTTTCCAATTTCTTATCTACATTTAGGTAATACTTTACTGACAAGAGCCTAGCCTGTTTCTGATGACGGCAAAATAAATAAACATTCAAATTGTATTTCCAATCTTCAGTAAGATTGTGGTACAGTTTGTAGTTTACCTACACACTTCACCGTAAATTCACAAGAATACGCGAATTGCATGCCGTATCTGTGTTTTGGAGGCATTTTACATGCAGAGTCATCGATTGATCGCCCATTCGAATAATGCGGCCAGAGCACGAAAAGCTCAACGCTTTGGCTGCCAGGAGATCGTTTTTGAAAGTCACATTAACACCCACTTCAGCCCACTGCTGGGCATGAACCTCCTTTCAGCTTTTCGGGGGGAACTGCCATTCTCCCCGCGTTTGGCTGGGGTAGAATTAAGGTGACGCTATTTTAAGCCAGCATAATACTAAAAGCCATTGATTCAATAATATCTGATATGTGCCACCTTTTTGTGGTACAAGATTTTTTTATCATATGGACAATTTTTATTGGGAAAAAGTTGTTCAGCTTCACGAGTAGAACTCACCCTAAAATATTTGCTCTGAATTTAATAGGACTTCACAAAGCAACGTCATCTTCATCAAATAATATGCAGTTCACAATTTATAGTTCTTAGCATCACAAGATCGACAATTTAAAGATTGTAGCCAGTACCACAAGTTTGTGTTCTAAAGAGATTTTTATTTGTTTTATGAAAGTTTTATTTTACATGTACAAGCCTACCTAAACACGAGAAATGCCAAGCAGTGAACATGTTAAACTCAGGCTTCAGCACAAAGCCTCAGAGCTTCGTGCCGCAAGGCAGTACGAAATATGCCTGGGGTATGGAAATGTGGAGACGCACTTGATTTAATGGCTATTCAATATGTTAAAGAGCGCTGCACGTTGTCAATTTTATTATGTTCGCAAAATTTGAAGTAGGTAAGGTTGCTACTCTGCTTTCATTATCATAATGGTAAAATATTATCTATGAAATTTTAATATTCTCGTAAAATCGCCATTAACAGTTGTAAGACAAAACTAAAGAACGTGATTTTGAGCCAACTGCATGTAACAGCTGGCCTGTCCCACGCTGCACTTAGCCGCTACTCCAGAACCTTCTGACCCCACCGGTTGTCAGTTCTACGAGCATTTTATTATTGTAACAAAACCATGCCATCTAACACTACCTTTATTATGATTAAGGCGATGTAGTATTTGTAGAGAATTAGAGTGATTTTTTTGGTGGACAGCACGTGAGGTGGTAGATTCTGCTACTTTTATTTACGTAGAATGGTAAAATTCTCTGCACATATTTTAGGCTAGCTACCGTTTTACAAACATTGCTTCTATGTTCTGAAATTTTCATACTTCATAGAATCTAGAGGTACAAAATACCTCGTATCAAAAACATTTTTAATAAGTCTCGCAAGCAGTATTACAGAGAGTAACTGAAAGGAGGTCAATGTACTCATGACACTTAACAACTTTCCCCATAGATCATAAGTAAAAAAAAATTGGACTTACCATAGAAAATTGCCGATCAGCTGGTTAATTAATTAATTATGGTAAGTCCAATATTTCGACCTATGTTCCATGGGGAAGGTTCAGTTTCATGAGCACCTTGGCCTCCTTTCAGCTTGTAATACCCTTTTTGTTACAGTCCCTTTAGATTTTTAAAACATATTCAAGGTCTTAAATATAATTTACAAGGAAAAACATAAAAATATCATCAGAAACTTCTCACATTATCATTATGAAACGAACATGCCGGCTGCATGTTGAAAGGTAGTAAGTTATAAGCTAAAGAGATTGGTTGTAAAGAAAGGCAGCTGTAAAGTGGCATTTTATAGTCGTGTCATCTGATGCATGGATCAGTATGGATCACTCCAACAATTTACGAGAAATAACACTTACGATGTTTTACAACATTGCTTTCTGCTGTTCAAAGATATGGATGTCCTAATTTTAAAGCTCATTAGTCGTGTAGTGCCGGATTAGAATAGCACCACCCCATTTCGGACCGTGGGTGTCGTAAAGGGCGAATGAATACAGGGAATGCCTGCCAAGCGTGGTGAGTATGGCAAATACCCCTCTATTGGGGGAGCCCATGTCCAGCAGTGGACTGGTGTTGGTGTGGCTGTTGAAGTTGAATGATTTTATTATGCACTCACAGTGCTATTTTATGATAATAAGAAATTGAAAAAATGTCAGCGCCCGCCGGGACTTGAACCCGGGACCGTGGGGTACCGTCCCACTGCTCTGCCAACTGAGCTACCGGCGCCCCGACTGACCATTGCCAATTTTTCAACCTTTGGGTACTCGTCTCGAAGCAACGACGTACAAGCGACATGTAGTATGGGACGGTACCCCACGGTCCCGGGTTCAAGTCCCGGCGGGCGCTGATATTTTTTCAATTTCTTATTTTCATTTATGAATAAAAATTCTTCATATAACGCATGTCTAAATATTTATTTAAGAGTATTTGGCCTATGTTTTCTGATAGATTGTAGTTATTTTTTCTAAACCATTTATAATGGGACATTCAATTTTGTCTTTGGCATGTTCTAATTGTCTAAGCTTATGTTTGGTTCAGAACTTACAAGAGGCGAACCCCAGAGGCAGTCACAAAGTACTAATTAAAAAGGATAATTAATATTTTCCAATAAACACGACAAACAAAACATGCAGATTTGTTTTGAGTAAGTAAAAACATTTTATTGCAAACTCAAAATACAAAAACTCATAAATAACAGGAAAACTACAACAAAAACGCGCAAAGACGGCCGACGCTGAAAGCGTTCTCTACCAGACAACCTTTGGGTGGAGGAGAAAAAAAGAGAAGTGCATAAAATTAAGCTAACAGTAAACAGTGACAATACTGTTTACTATAAGAAATATATTTCTATAGATTGTAATTCTGAGTAAAGTTTTGGGGAATAAAATTTTTCTAGACATGGATACTGAACCTGAACCTCCCCTTTCTTAAAGGTCTCGAGGCATGAGATTGGGTAAAAGCCGGCCTAAAAAGCCAAGTTGTAAAAAAAAATTACAACACTTTAGGTAATGTTGTAAATAAATACATATTTAAATACATAATATTAGAATCTTCTCCTTTTCGTGTGGGACACCGAGTCGTCCAATTAAGGACCCAATGAACCCTGGTGTCAGAGTTTTACAACCACTAGTAGTAGGCCTCTGACATGGTTGTGTAACGACCGCCGTCTAAGTAATCATAGACAGCAACCGGGACCGACGACTTAACGTGCACTCCGTAGCACGGAACCTTATTTATTTTCTGACAATCAGGTGGGCCTGCAATGTCCTAATCAGACTGGGAACAAATTCACAATGTGATAAACATCAACTATTGTGAGTGCCCCACCGAGAATCGAACCCGGAACCTCTGCGTCGCAGGCAGTCGCACTACCACTGCGCCACATTGGCCGTCTAATAATAGAATAATAACACAAATAGCACTGGAACAGGTTTATTAACTCTAAAATACACATTTCACAAGTAAACCACACGAGGTTCGAAAAAGGAGGCAATCTAATTGTCAAGAAGCAATAGTGATGTCCGAGTAACCATCGACAACTAGTGTTGTTCTACGCATATCGATTTTCTTCATATAATTACCATAGGATACAATACTAACCAGCGAACTGATTTTGACAGAAAATATTGATGCAGTTTTGAAGGTATCCAAAGAAGTACAGTGACGTATTTCCCGTGGTAACATATTCCATGTAAGTTTGTGAAAAATAGAACTCTTAAACTTTGACTTGACTGAATTTCTGTTTTGCAAAATAACTAAAACTTGTGGATAGGATCATAAGAACTTCGTATCGCACAAATTGAACTGTAGTTCTAAAAAATTTAAAGTGAAAACTTCTGGAATGTTTTGTTCGCTATATTTATAATCTCGTTCCTTAACAATATTTCTCAGAACGAAACAGGAAAAATATATTGAGGAAAACATCTAACTAAGCATCAGAATTTTGAGTAGGTTGGCTAGGTACCTTTGTTTCATAAGGAAAACAAATATAGAGCTTAGTTAGAATAAATAAGAAGATTCAATCACAGTCTTTGACTCCTCAAAGCTTTGGAAAGCTAGCCATTTCTTTGAATTTCAAAGTACTTGAAAAAATATTTAAAAAAAAACGAGCCAAAGAAGGAACGTACCAATTTAATTATATTTACCCTTTATTTTATTGGGGAAGCTTGCAGCGCACATTTATTCATAATCCTTTTCTCTTTCTTTTTGTCTTCTTCTTTTCGTGTGGGACACCGAGTCGTCCAACGACCTGATGAACCCTGGTGTCAGAGTTTTTCAGCCGCCTATTACACTAGTAGGCCTTTGACATAGTTGTGTTACGACCGCCGTCTAAGTTATCATAGACAGCAACCGGGACGGACGGCTTAACGTGCCCTCCGAAGCACGGAACCATTTCTTTTCGGACAATCAGTTGGTTCACTCTGCAATGTCCTAACCAGACCGGGAACAAATTCACAAAGAGACAAATATCAACTTTTGTGAATGTCCCAACGAGAATCGAACCCGGAACCTTTGCGTCGCAGGCAGTCGCACTACCACTGCGCCACATCGGCCGTTTCTTTTTGTATGGGACACCGAGTCCACGTACGATTCGTGAACCACAATTATTTAATTGTAATAGTATATGCCAATTAAAATCAATCTAAACTTAATAATAATATTAAAAAGGGGAAAGATTTGTTTCTTTGAATTGAATAGGCTCCGAAAGTAATAGACCGATTTCCAAAAATCTGGTATCATTAGAATTCTACATTATTCAGGATGAATATAGGCTATATTAAAATGTCTTATTCCCACAGGAAAATAATTAGCAGCGGGGATCCTGCTGGGCAGGCTACTAGTCTTATATAGATATCGGTGATAGTTTCAAATGGTGACATACGATAATATACTAGAATGATATTATCATAAAAATAACTCGTTCAGATCTGAATGTGTAAGCGCTAAAACGTAGCTAAATAATGATATATAGGGTGTAAGGAAAAAAACGTGTTCGTTTATACCACTACTCTATAAGTAGAACAAAGTGTGATTAGCGTGTTAAAAAAAAACAAAAATTTCACTCAATTTTATCATAAACCTCAAGAATCCGTCTTAAATTTCGTGCCGAAAACATAAGTTTTAGTTTTTTCGCAAAAACTTTATCATAACATAACTAATTCGATTTTTGATGAAAAATCTGGATCGGTTCTAAGAGTTGAAATTTTGTCATCTGTCGGTGTTTGACCAAAACCCTAGGTATTTGAACAATAACCTGAATTTATCAAAAACCGATATATACGTCTGCGGGGATACACAGACTGTCTCACCTGTTGTTTGGTCTCTGTTCCCTGAGACCTGCACACATGAGGACTTCAAAGAGGTCAATTCAAAAGCGATAACTGTTGCCAAACGTTGGCAATCGCTGCTATAGATTTTTTACAATCTGCATTGATCGTATCCCATTGATACGATGAAAAGAAGAATCAAAGACCAGCGACATAATTTAATTCGTTTCTCTGATTTGACATGCGTTGCTGCGTATTTTTAACGCATCCGTAACTCATGCGTCTGTCGGACGAAAGGAAATTTACTATACGGCGACGGTGCATTGACAGACGGAATAAATAACATGTTGGTATTATAGGTTGGCATACCGTGTATTTTGTTGTGGTATAGCAAGCGAGCTCTAATATTATTTTTCATATTTTGACCTGCCTAGGGAATTTGTTCAGTTTATGTTGTGAAACCCTAGAAATATTTTAGGCATACTTTTTCAATCTTTTCTTAAAATACCTCTTTTCTACAGGAAATTTATTTAAGACGTGGGTAGAAAAGAGGCAAGAGCTAGTCGTGCGGAAATACATTTAAAAGTTCTGACATACAGTTTTCTATTTAAGAAACTGGATGATTTGTATGAACAAAGCAAGATGGATGTATATTTATGTATGAGGTGATGAAAAACTTATGCTGAAACATAGAAAATAGGCGAAGCATTTATCGTATTGCTGAAGTATTTATTGGTACTCATCGGTATTTGAAAGAATGTGATAAAAACATTATAAATATATTTTTGGGTTGTCCCTGATTTGACACGTTTTTTGTGAAAAGCAAAACGGCTGCTCCTACATACATTTCATACATACACATATCACGCCTATATACCTTGCAGGGTAAGCAGAGCGAACTAACATTTTCGCCTCTTCCCTTTCTCAAAAAATATGGGAATGAGCATGTTTTGCTATAGGACCATTCCGTTCCAATACAGCCGGATCCGGCCGACTTGGTGTCATCCGGTAAACTCCAAGCAGATTGAACATCAGTCCGGATTGTAATTAACAGTTCTATTGAGTGATCAAAGCTTGAGAATCTTCTGGAAAAACGTAGAAAACAGTCAACCTTGTTGATTTTTTCCAGGAAAGTCACAAGCCGGAAAATATAATATTTACTGTGTCCATTTATTATGATTAAAAAGTGTGATAACAGCCAACTTAGCCCATCGCAGGAAAGTTATCTTAGAAGTGGTAAAATATGAAAATGAAAAGGGAAATTGCGTAAAGTTGTTCAAACTCGAGCAAAAACGCGTTTGGGCAGTTTTCACACGCTCCACTTGATTTTGATGCGTTTAACAGGGATTTTTGACGAAACCATACAAAAAACATATGTGACTTCAAATTATGCAAATAAGATAACTTACGAAATTTTTGTATTTATTTGTACTGAACACATGAAAAGTAATACGGGAAGTGGTTAAAAAATATGGTACCTACTTACTAAAGAGGCGTTGCCACTAGTGATGGCGAAAGTCGCAGGTTAAATTTTTTCCAGCAGTAGACAATTTTGAAGGTTTTCTAATATTGGCACATGAAATGAGGCTCTCATAGTTCATATTTGTGAAGTAAATTTTCAGATAGTTTTGCTTAGCCAGTGTTATTTATGTATAATTATGTATTTATTTCCTAAAAATTTATTTAAAAATAGTTTATACATACGACCATTTATATAGCAGCTATTTGTTCGCATAGTAAAAGGTATGCATAGTTTGGGGATGTTTGAATTGTCAAAGTTATTTATTTATTTATTATTCTCTTACATGTTACCTACATATAAGGTGACTGCAAGAGTGACTGTCGCAAACCGCACTATCGGCTGGTGCGTGTACGAACCTCGTCATAAATAATGCACGGTACGGCTTTTTTTCGAGTGTCGTAAATAAAAAACAAATAGCGAACTGAAAGTTTTAGCCTGTGTGTGCCGAAATATACGACGAATGAATGGACAAAAAATAGACGAGTGCATGAATGAATATTCAACTCGTTAGCGAGTATACAGGGTGTAAGGGACAGCTCACCAAATACTACATTCAGACCAAAAACCTGAACAACTTCCCTTAAATAAATATTTCAGGAATCGTCACAAAAAGGTTTACTTCCTATAGTAAATGCAGTCAGCTGTATTCATGGTCTGCATGCACCCTATCAGTATTCGTAGGGTTGTCCCTTACACCCTGTGTATTTGGAAATAGTAGCTAAATCACTGTCACAGGATCATACATAGTGTATATCAGAAGCACAACGACCTAGCCTTTTGTGGGATCAACTTTTACTGTTTCTTTTTTTCAATTGTGTGAAGAACCAACCAAAGGTTGATCTCTTAATATTAACGCAAACGTGGTGGGTATGGATGGCAATACCCCCCAATGTGGGGAGGGCCATGACCATCAGTGGACTGTTGTGGCTGTTAATGTAATGTATGTATGTATAATGATAGTGTAAGTCACAGGTTCATCCTGTCTGTAGTAAGAAGAAAATTTGTGAGTTCTCTATAATACTATACCCAACACAATAGGTACGTTGGGTATTCAATAGAAGTAATAAGTCGCTGATCGAGTAAGATTCAGAGATTCAGACGGTTGTTCCACATGTTTTATCGCATCATAACGCATGCGCCTGTCGGACGAAAAGAAATTGCGAATACCGATTTCATTCCCATGCCAATACGGCTACGGATGCGTCTTTTCGTTTCTCTTTCGTCGCGATTCTTAGGCAATTTTCTTTCGTCTGACAGATGAATGCGTTAAAAATACGCAGCAACGGATGACAAGTGGGAGAAACGCCTAATACAATAGTCAAACACACCATATTTGCACGGAACCTACACACATGCAAGTCCAGAACAAATGCACACCACTTGCATGCGGGCACGCTCAACAATCACCCTTATTGACACTTCTTATTGACACTTCACAGTTCCGCTTAACAAAATGGCGGAAACACTGAACCCGAAATTCAATTTAATTCATTTTGCATTGAATTTCTCGACTTATTTCCGGAATTGTATTGTGTGAAAAGCATTTTGTTTTATTAAATTGTTTTTTAATGAAATACTTGTTGATGTGACGCAATATTGGACATGATGGTTGAAAAAAGGAATGTTATTTTTATTCGGCCTGCGCCACAACCAACTTTAAGGGTCTTCTGAAAGTTTGGTTTCATTCATGTAACCCAGTATGGCTAGCTTTTCAGGTTTCAAAATTATTGAAGTCGATTATTTTGCCTTTGCCCAGCAGTGGGATGGTGTGAGCTAGACAAGACAAGACAATATTTCCTCATATAATACTAGCCATACCGAACTTAGTCGCGCTGCCCCGGAGAGAATTAACCAATCATTTGGCGCTTCAATTTTCGCGAGATTTTACGGTTTTTTCGACGTACAAATTAAATAAATACCATACACAAACACACATATATCACGCCTAAAATCCCTTGCAGGGTAGGCAGAGCGTAAAAAGCCGCAAAAAAACGGCCATTTACACCACGTCTGACAAATGTTTGAGGGTTATTTAGAATATTGTGTAATAAATACCATAACAGTGTCTAATTAAGAAGAGTCATGCATCTTCATTATACTTAGCATAAAAAATTGGTAAATACTTTAAAACTGTAGACATTATATTGAAAAAATGATTAAAATAGATTTGGTTTTTTTTCTATTAAGTAATGTTTCTCAAAGTGTGTAACTGATAGCAATTTGTATCTATCTATGTTAGATCGTGGACAATAACTTTTTTTAAAAAAGGCTGTCCCCGCCAATTTCTTTTTCTTTAACAAAATATTCCATCTTTGATGTTATTTTCATTCACGTATAAAATTTTGCAATCCAAGCTGCGACCGAATATTTTGCAGATTCGTTTTTCGCTAGAAAGAATAATCTGTTTATTTTGCGTTAAGTAAATAAAAAAATCATAAAACTGTACTGAAAACAGTAAGTAAAGGTTTAGGCCAGCACCCAAATAATCAGCCCACAAATTAACTATAGGTATGTAGACTAGGTTCAGCCTCAAAAAAATTCTTCCGTCCGAATATTGAGCGCCGTAGTTAGGTATTATATAACAAAGATATCAGTTGCTTACGCATTGAATACAACATGACGATCAATCATGAACAGATCCGTGAGATTTTTACTGTCCCACTTCATCCTAATTTATGAAACGGGAGGATCCGTGTTTTTTCAGCAAAATTTTGGAACATCTTGGTTGAAGTTATGAGTAAGGTTAGGTCCTGTATTTTACTTATATTATAAGGGCCGAGCGGAAATTAATGGCGTATTTATAAAAAATTATAAACCTTATAATATGAAATAAATAAATATATTCAAACTACCTAAAATTCTGCAATTAGAGTTTGAGCCTAAAGGTGCGTTTAAATCAAAATATAAACAAAATATTATTTATCTATCTACAATCATTTCACAATGTACGGATTGCAAATTCGAAAACAGTTGTATATAGAAATGCATTCTGTCTATACATATATAAATTACAACCTCTTCTGAAACGCTGTAACAATATCCTTAGGATTTTGCAAGCCTTTTGATAAAATAAAGAAATGAAACGAAGTGATCTGTGCCAAATCTCAAACCTGCCATATTCCGTCACAACTGTCATCCGTGTGGTGTTTATTATAAAGATTAACTGCATATTATCAGAAATTACTTATATGACAGTTGCAACTTGCAGTTACTTTTGTTTGGTTTATCTCTTAATTAGCTAACTTATCTTAGCTAAATAATTAATTTATCTCTCTGTAGCTGATTACGTGTCGCATCGTTTAGCTTGATAATCTCACGCCTTTAAGTGATTTTTGACTTTATAAAACACACCTATTTTGAATTTAAAAATATGTATGTAAAAGATTTCTTGCGCAAGATCTCATATCTCATACAAAAACTCAAAGATATATAACATAGCTACTATTTAAGATCCATTATTGAATAGATAAGTACTACACGCAGGGATGAATATCATGGGACAGAAAAAGTATTGAATATGTTGGTACGTGTATGGATGCAGAAGGAGAGGAAGCGCTAAAAAGTTTCAATGGATTGTATAAAAGATGATATGAAGCAAAAAGGTGTAAATGTAGATATGTCAGCTCATAGAGATGAATGGAAGAAAAAATTATGTTGAGCCGACCCCAAATAAATTGGGACAAGGAGAGGCAGATAATACTACAAGCAGGTGATTTTGTTGCGATCCTAAACCGCACTCTCGTAATAACAAATGTCCTGAATGACTTGCTGATTCATCATCACAGAGCCCTAAGGCCCTAATACACCTGATTAGTTTGTCCCTTTCATTTGCTTTGCGCCAAAGAGAAACAGACAATCATGTTGCGCTCAAATTTACGCGAGGTGTGACGGTTTTTCCGACATAGGAACTAGAAAAAAAACGTAACAATATCTAATTTAAGTATTCGTACTAGAAAAGGTATGTTTATAAATTATAGCATATTTTTCTTTGAATTGTATTCCTAACACTTCCCGTGTTAGGAATACAATTTGTTATTATCTATAAGTAAAATGAGAACCTGCAAACTCAATGAAATATTCGGTGCAATAAAATTTATGGAAAAATGAACCTAAAAGCGGCAACTTTTGGTATTAATTGCCATAACTTTAATAACAGCGAATATTTTATTGAGTTTGCAGGTTCTAATTTTACAAAAGCATACTACTAAAAACTTGGACAACGGATATTCTGATAAATTGTTTGTATAAAGAGAACAATTTTTTTTTGAAGTGGCGCCACTGTCGAGGTCGTTCACGGGTACACTCGCCTTAAAAACCAGATCCATGGGTACATTTGCATATCCGTTCAGAATATGACTGGCAATCTTGAGATTGGATCACAATGAGGTTTTCAAATTCAGCTCAGTTCTTTCAAAAGTTCATTAGCTAACAGAAATCGTACTTTGTAGCTCGGTAACATAGATCATGGACATGTAATGTAGTATCTAATAATAAAAACTCAATCGCTGCTCTTTCATGGCTCACCCCTTGCGTAACCCCGAAAACCAATACCAATAATCCATGTTTGATCGATGACCTTACCGGCTTAAGCCTTGTCCACACCGCCCGCCTGATGAGATGAGTTTGATTTATTTCCCCGATGTAACATACGCTTAATAAAGCCCAGCTATTACATAAGCCTATGTAATACTAAACCTTTTTTGTCGAGGTTGCGTGGACATTTCTGCTTGCATTTCTATTTTCATTTGATGTATATTTACAGCCACAACAGGCCACTTCTAGATATTGGCTTTACCCTATCATTTGAGGTTACATACATATATACATAAATCACGCCTATATCCCTTACGGGGTAGGCAGAGCGTTAACGGCCGTAAAACGGATATTAACACCACGTCTGACGAGAGTTTGAGGGTCAATCAGATAACTGTGTATCACATCACTATAGTGACAGGTTGTCAGCCCATCGCCTAAAATTGCAATACACATCCCTCGAGTCCCTTGAGGTTAGTATCCTTAATATATATCAATACGGTTATATTATATGGTAAATAGAAACCTTTCATTCTACGATGTATGATGATGACGGCCGATGTGACGCAATGGTAGTGCGACTGCCTGCGACGCAAAGGTTCCGGCTTCGATTCTCGGTGGGGTCACTC
Organism: Tuta absoluta; assembly: GCA_027580185.1. NCBI lineage: Eukaryota > Metazoa > Arthropoda > Insecta > Lepidoptera > Gelechiidae > Tuta > Tuta absoluta. The sequence goes on from JAQAHW010000047.1 coordinate 242,495, forward strand.
ACAAAATTGATATATATCACTTTGTGAATTTGTTCCCACTCTAGTTAGAACATTGCCGGCTGAACCACCTGATTGTCAGAAAGAAAGATGGTTTCGTGCTTCGTAGGGCACGTTAAGCCATCGATCCCGATTACTTAGGCGGCGGTCGTTACACAACCATGTCAGAGGCTTAATTCAAGTAGTACGCGGTTGAAAAACTCTGACAGCAGGGTTCATCGGGTCGTTGGACGACTTGGTGCCCCATACAAAAAAATAAAGAATGATTATATGATGTAATATAATACTACTGATATTTTTTACTGGTTTACTTTATCGAGAAATGAGCTTGTAAAAGAGCGATAAACCTGCTCTGCCAGTTTTAGAAGATTTTCCAATACTTCTATTCTAACGCTTTTAAATGCTAAGCCGATAAGAGGCAGAAAGCGAAGCGATTTAAAATTCAAATCCCTTTTGACATGCTGAAAGCTGGCTGTTTATGATGTCTATATGTGCCGTGTGATTCCGGCTTCGAATAGCATCACCCCATTTCTTTCCCGTGGGAGTCGTAAGAGGCGACTAAGGGACTTGGCAATGGGCTGACAACCTGTCATTATGGCGATACACAATTTTCCGAATGACCCTCAAATATATGTCAGACGTCGCGTAAATGTCCGTTTTTGAGGCCGTTTATGCTCTGCCTACACCGCATGGGATAATAGGCGCAGTATGTGTGTATGTATATGAGTTTTGCCTCTCCCACAGCTAGGCAGATGAGGGGATAATAAAGAGAGCAAAATTACTGAAATTCCCGTGAAAAGCGAAGCCGACGAGACCCTTTTTTCGAAAACTCGGTGCTGTTTTTGTCTTCCACAGTTGTCTTGAGTGAAGAACAAATATTTTGCCTTGTGTGAATCTCGTCGAACTTGAAGTCACCCTTAAATTGAGTTTGAGCTCCTAATTAATTTCTTTTTATAATTTAATAAAGCTTGGCAGTGAGTATAAAATATACTCGTACCTGTATCTCGTTATAGTAGCTTGATAAAGTAAGTGATCAAGTGTGTTATGTTACTTACTGTTTATAAAACGATCTCATAATATTGTGGCTTACAGCAACCGAACCCGAAGCCAAGGTAAAATTCAAAATGAAATTGTTCTGTTTTTGTTTCAAAATTAAATATACACACACACACATATCACGCCTATAATCCCTTGCGGGGGAGGCAGAGCGTAAACGGCCGCAAAAACGGACATTTACGCCACGTCAGACAAATATTTGAGGATCATTTAGAAAATTGTGTATCGCTATAGTGACAGGTTGTCAGCCCATCGCCTAAAATTGCAATACACACCCTCAAGTCCCTTAGTCGCCTATTACGGCTCCCACGGGAAAGAAATGGGGTGATGCTATTCTAAGCCGGCATCACACGGCATAAATTAAATATATATTGGAAATGAAGGTCCCATAGAAGTAGGGTGAAATTTTACTTGTGACCTTTAGCGTAATCTCAAGTCGGGCTGGTGATAAGGAATAACTTTCCCCAACGCACATAGGATGAACTTGGTCAAAAATATTTTCAGTTTCCAAAATGTCAATGAAATAAATGTCAAAAATTGTATCATGAATCAGTCCAATTCTTTTTTTCGTTTTTGGTTTATCATCAGGAAAGTGGTTATCATCAGGACGTTTTGAGTTTTCGCAGACGGTCACAAGTAAAATTACACCCTATATTCTGTACCTAATACTTACAAAAATACATTTGAAATTCCGTAAAACTTGTAAATACACTATTATGAGCTTACAAATTTTGATAGGTAAGTACAACTTTATGCGCACAGAGCATAAAATCTCCACGAATAATATTTTCAAACAAAGTTTTAACAATTTAAAACAGTGATTAGAATTTCCGCAACTGAAAACTAACCCAACGAATTGAAATAACTACCAAACTAACTTTTGTTTAAAGTAGTCGAACTACGATGTTTGGTTATGGATTTCGCGTGTTAATCCGGATTTCGGCATTTAAATTAGCATTCTGTTTGAGATTTGCACACGTTAATAGGTAAGCGGTTTTAAAGTAGGTTATTACACATACGTACACATTATTTATCCTTTGCGGGGTAGGCTGAGCGTTAACGGCCGTAAAAATACGGTTGCTATGGCCATGTCTGGCTTAGGTATAGGTTTAAGAGGGTCGTTTCAGAAAAAAGTAGGTAATTGATATTTCATTTACATTTTAAACTTGGCTCGGGAATTGTTGTCGATGTCATTGAAAGATATAGATAAAAGTACCAATAGTCATAATTCTCGCTGTTATTTTTTTTTTTTTTAATTGTTTCATAATTTATATTTTCATAATCACTAGCTTCTCATCTAGAAACAGATTTACTGAATAATTTTGCGCTTAAAATTTATAAAAGTTTTTTTGTCATAGAGACTAGAGAAATACCTTAACAATGTCTTATTCAGAGATTTTTATTAGAATAGTTATGGATCCTAAATACCTACTGGCTTAAAATATTCGGTTCTAATTATATAACTCTTAACATTAAAATCATTGAAAAATGCTTCAAATAGAAGTTATTGTGGTTTTTACACGTTCATACGGTTTGTGAGCCTGTTACGGTATTTGGGAAGTTGTCTCTACAAGGCTGGCCAATTATTATAGTTTGCTTCGCTTGTCATTCCTACAGGATGAACAACGTCATAACAGTGTGTCCAAACAACGATAAAGTTAAAACACAAACAATGGCACGCGTGTCTGAATTAACACAGACATTTATAACTATAGGGTGTTAGGGACAGCCCTCCGAATACAAGCAAGCAAGAATAAAATAATAGGGTGCAAGCAGGCTGATGCAGATCATGAAACTGAACACCTTCTTCCTAAAACATAGGTATGTAAGCAAAGGAACGAATCGACGTCCCATACAAAATCACAATCAGCTGACTGCATTTACTAAAGAAAAAAAAACATACATACATACATACATTCACGCCTATTATCCCTTGCGGGGTAGGCAGAGCGTCAAAGGCCGCAAAAACGGACATTTACGCCACGTCTGACATATATTTGAGGGTCTTTCGGAAAATTGTGTATCGCCATAGTGTCAGGTTGTCAGCCCATCGCCAAAAATTTCAATTCACACCCTCAAGTCCCATAGTTGCCTCTTACGACTCCCACGGGATAGAAATGGGGTGATGCTATTCTAAGCCGGCATTACACGGCACCCTCCGAATACTGAAAGGGTGCATGCAGACCATGAAACTGAACAACTTCTTTCTAGAAACATATGTCTGGAATGGAACGAATCGACCTCCATCAAAAATCACAATCAGCTGACTGCATTTACTAAAAGGAAAAAGAAAACACGTTTTCTGGAAAAAAAAATGGGATAGTTGTTCAGTTCCATGGTCTGAATGCATCATATGAGTATTCGGAGGTCTGTCTCTTCAATATTGTTTATTACACACTGTTTATTAATGTACTACGCATCTGCGCTTAAATTGATGTTATATTAATATTAACTTGTCAACCAAACCAGTGTAACTAACATCATAGATCATTTGCCAAACTTTAGTCTTGCCGTGAATTTTATGAATTTGTAGATATCCTGCTGGACACATGTATTTGGTAATTTGTAGGTAGGTACCTATAGGCTGAAATTTAACAAGAGTTCGATACCAGAAGAGCTAGTAAAAATAAAAAAAATGTTACCCCCATTTCTTTTTTAAATTTTCGACTAATGTTCCTTGTAAAAAGTTGTTGATCGATATGTACGAAGCCGCGAAATGGATAAGTATGAAACAAGCAAAACCTAGCAGATTTTTTTTTAGTATTTTAGTACTACAAAAAGTGTTAAACACTATTTTATTCCAGACTGATATACTGGTTAAAATCGTGTAGACTGCTGCAAAACCAGCTTGTTTGAAAAACATTTGGAAAATTACTTACTGGGGAAGCGGATTGGCGAGCGCAGTGCAAGATGTTGCATTCACAAGGAACGCTGCCGCCCATTCCCCGTATAATAATACCTAAGTGGCTTTTACCGATGGGTAGAATTGGGGTGATGCTATTCTAAGCACCAACATAGCAAACTACTTATTTTTATTTATTCGAATAATCCGCCATTAAAAACGTCACATATCTGATATTTGCGGAAACCACTGAATGCCACTTGGCCCCGAAACCAACAGCTTGAAACTGTAAGTTTGTGAAACTCCTAAGTACATTTCAGCACTTGCCCACGGAATTGGCTCGCTGGTTGTGCTTCACATTCATGAAATAGCTATAGCTAGCGAAAACTTAGTACGAGCTGGTGATAAGGATGTACTTTCCCCAAGGAACATAGGTCGAAATAAGACAAAAATATTTTGACCTACTAAGTGCAGTCTATGGGTGAACTACACTAAAAAGGCATATGTGGCTCTGCGTACCGTACTCAATATAATAATGCCTTTAGGGGGCTGATGGGACTGCCTCGGCACTGCAGTGCATCAGGGATGTTGGCAGAAGCTGAAGTTCATAGCTTTTCTTCAATTATTAGAAAGCGCGTCGCATCCCTGTTGCATCGAGTGCGGAGCAGCCCTAACAGTGTTCTACAAGTGATGGCAGCGAGGCTGGATGCGGACAGTTCCATCATGCGTCACTGGAACAGCATCCACATTGATAAGGAGACAAGGAAGGTTGGGGTTTTGAAACCCATTTTTAATTGAATGGAAATGTTATAATTTATTGAATGCATATATCGCACTCTTAATAAAATAACGACCTAATCCAAAAACTCAAATTTTTGGGTATCGATGAAAAACGTTTGTTGAATAAACAGAATAATTTTTAAATGGCTGTAGAATTAAAAGTAAAAGGCAAAGAATGAAACTTGAACCACCTAACTAATCCTAAGAATATGTTCTTTTAAATGCATTAAAATTTTCACAAATATTCACATCCATTAATTAAAAAAAGTTAATTTTTTGTAACCCTTTAGAATTGCGTCATTATTTCATGAAAATTTTTAAAGAAATATTGACCTAAGTTAAAATCGGTCTTTGATTTACCAAATCAAACATTAATATCTCCGACTCATTTTGAATTAAGTCACTATTTTACTAAAAAGCTAAAAGAAAATACAATTTATTTAAAAATAAGTCTATAACTTAAACATGTGACTCAAATTCAAATCGCGATATAGCGACTAGCAAATGATCAACAGAACACAGTCTTATTACAATGAAACTATTAAGATTTTTTTTTCTGTCATATGGGACACTAAGTCGACAAATGACCCAATGCACCCTTTGAATAAACGTATTTAAATGTAATTTAAATGCGCCGCGGTCGCTATAAATGGTGCGGTGGCTGTTTTCATTGCAACGGAGACGGTTTCTACAAGGAAAACTAAGTGAAAATGAGAAACTTAAACTAAACAATATTTGTTCGCTAGTGTGGTTTGGTTGGCAGCGCTTCTACCTGATGTTACTTATTAGTTGCTAGCGTTCAGTTTATTCTGATGTCCACCTTCCTCACGCTGCTGTCTGCTTCATGATACGTAGCGATGGCTCGTCCGCGTGGCCAATTGTCAGGTGTTTTATGGTAGAGTGTTGTTCACGATCTACACGATGTTGTTGGCTTTCATTGCGGCTTGACGTGGGGCTCCATCAATCTATATTAATATTGAGTATTTGGGTGAAATATACATCGGCGAGGCACTGCGACGTTCTTTATGTGTTTTTCTCGATAAGGTCATGATTATCAAAGGGACGACAAGCGAGTCGTGTACAAGGACACTAAGTAGTACCGAAGTGATTGTGAGTAAGTCATGAAAAATTACTTTGGCTTGTTTAGGTTGATGGAGTTGTGCGTTAAAGGTTTGCTGTTGACCATAAACTTCATTTCAGTGATCAGAGTGTAGAGTACTTCCTTTTGAAAGTGATCGCCCGGTAGTGAGTTGAACAAGACTGTCTTAACACTCACTAGGCTTTTCCAGGTCCTGACATTAAGAGGGTGTGAAACACAAGCTGTTATTTTGATCGTAGCTGTCTTCTGTATTATACTGTCAATAACTCGGTGGAGTTCTCTGGCGGTTTCTTGTAGTTCGGTGGATATTGGACCAATTTTTTTCCATGTAATGGAGCGCCAGGCCTAGTGAGCGATGCGGCGATCCCAAAAAATACACGGCGTGCGTGCTGAGCCAGATGAATAGCGTGACGATAAGGGACTCAAAATAGACTTATATGAAAGTGCGCAATGACGTTGCTCCAGACGAGGAGGTGGGTGGTATACTGTGGCAAACCGCGGTGGAGACATCTTACTTTTTTTTCAAGAAAAGTAGCGGTGCAGCGTGAAACGTCGAGGTTCGAGTTCGAGGTGTCGAGGTTCGCGTGATGAAGCTGACGGTGTAACACCCGCTTGAAAAGGGGTGCCACACGATTGCCATCGATGACTGTGGTCGCCTATTCTTCTAGAGCTAGTTCTATGGTAGATGCATCATTCAGTTTCGTTTTCAATTTGATGACCCCGTCGATCCTAAATGACAAGAAGGCGGAGTCGGGCTTCTATAAACGGAAACGAATAATACTTTTTGTGTCTTATTAGTTCGCTTATGGGCTGGGCCTACCATTATAGACAAATGACAATACTGGTTTTGAAAAAGTTTTCGATTGACTGTAGAACGTGGTAAACTCTGGCCTTGGAAAATCGATCATGATCGAATTGAGGAGTGCTTTGCTGAGTGAGAAATAGGTTACGTCTTTTCTCGCCCGTGTTTGGCTCAGGATGTTTCAGGTGCGGGCTTCTCGGTGGGCTATGTTGGAATAGCGGATAATGACACTAGCACTACCAATATCGTAAGTCAAATTTGTCGCAAACGTTTCGGGCGTCATCGGTGACTTTGAATTTAGTTGGTATCTGTCGTTTTGTGATATTCCCAACATATTGTATCACCAATATTCCGTGCGAAACGTATGGATCTCAACACCTTGCACCGTCTTTTAACAAGGTGAGCACAGTGTGACTATCTGACTTACGGAGAACGGCTTGCGGCATGCTCTTTGATGACGATGGCACCCATGTTACTTCGCATGATAATAGCGTCATGACAAGCGACCTGCTGATTTAGCCGTCTAGTCGACGAAAACGTGTTCTTAGTAGGAGATTTATTGTGTAAATGTAGTGAAGGTGGCACCTTGGTAGCGTGTCGTGTACTAATTTTTTCAAGTTAGCTTTCCCTACCCAGTCTGCAATGTGACAAGATTTTAATCCATCTGCTGGTCCTGTTAGTACTCACTTATTTGGCTTGTGATGTGATGGACGACGTAAATTTGAGTGGTTTAAGAGATAAATGGCGGTATTCAGTGCTTTCCTATGTAGAACGTTCTGTAGTAAACACTTCAAACGATAGACGTGTGATGTAGTGATTCAAGGCAAACTCTACGGTATGCGGCTGGAGATGAGACCGAGTTGGTACACATTTAGCCTTGACATCGTCGAGTTTGACGGCAGCAATCGAGGTGCCGATGATTCCAACTATGATTCAATATGATTACTTTTCAGTCGGAGGATTAAAGAGTGGAATTGCTAAAGAGTTGAACTCACTACCTGCGTCTGTGTTTCCAAACGCATACAACCCTAATCTCTTCAAAGTAAGTGTGAACAGGCTTCTTCTGGGTGAGCTCGCTCCATCTTAGACTCTGTTTCTGTCCTATGACCTAGACTAGAGTCAAGAGCAAACCCATCATTAATAAAAAAAAAAATTAATGTACTAAAAATATAGAAAATTCGTTGAATTTCAAGAGTAGTAAAACGTTAAACCTATTTGTAAATAGCTTTCGGTACAAAACCTCAAGATAAGGATAAAATGCGAAGTGAGACACCAAGTTAATACGTTAAATTATGTTATGATATCAGTCGAATACAGGTCAAATTTGAAATAATACCAAAGTCATTTCATTATTTTTGCTAAAACAAAGACTCAACTAAAAATGTTACCAGAATTTTTTATCATTACAAATACAACAAAGACCTAATACCAGTTAAGTCATATAAATAACAAATTTTTCAAAACAATACAGGCTTATCTCCAAATGGGTCAGTGAGCTTTTCCAAAATTTTCGTAAAATACAGACCTAATTTAAAATGAGTCAAGCAAAAATCGCAGATATTTTGTAAAACAAAGACCAAACACTAAGACGGTCATTATTTTATAAAAACTTTTCAACTACGCTCGCCTCAACTTTTGATAAAACAACGGCTCATTTCTAAATCAGTCGTCTTTTCACAAAAACGTTGCATGCAGCCACTGACGCAAGACTAAATCGGTCATTATTTGACTGAAGAGATAGGAGTTCGGGGCGGGAAAGATATAGACTCATCTTATTTTGAACCTTATTGTGTAAGAGATAGGGTTGTATTTTAAAGTCTATGTTGTGGGCCCTGCTCTAATAAGTCAGTTTTTCACAAAAACTCATTTTGGGCAAATTTTGATTTAAGTCGTTATTTTACTAAGAGTGCGATATATTATTTACTAACATAGTTGTTTAAGGAATTTGTTACTAATATAATTATGGATGAATATCTGAAATAAAACTTTTTTTTTTTTAAGTATATAAGTAAATCAAATTAGCTGATTGGCTAATTTGTTTGATAGGACCATTTTTTTTACGTATTTCGACCATGTTATTTGGTGTAAGTTTTACCTTATCACCAGTCTGTCTTGAGTTTTTGCCATCGGTCACTTGGTCAAAATTTCATCCTGTTAAAGCCATTTTCACATCGTCTACTTGCCTTTTCATACAACATGTAAAAAATGCACAAATATTTTGGGGGTGTACCAGTCGGAGTACCCCATTTTGTATAAGGAGACCAGAAGTTATTTCAATGGGTGATATTACATTGTACCGGTTCTCTCATACATAAATACATCAGCCTATAGCAGTCTACTGCTGGACGTAGGCCTCCCTCAGGGTACGTCATAGGGCATGATCTCCCGTTTGCGCCATCCACTCGCTACCAGCCGCCTTCTTTAAGTCATCGGTCCACCTGGCCGGAGGTCGTCCAACGCTACGCTTGCCGAGGCGTGGCCTCCACTCGAGAACCCGTTTACTGCGGTTCTCTCACTTGTCGTCCATTGCTGCGTTTTCTTAACGCACGGTGCGTTTACGAAGCATGATGGCGCGTAACGGATGCGTCTGTCCATTCATTTTGCCCTTTTGTTTTACGCGACAAAAGAGGCTGGAGTGGTGAAGAATATTTTCATCCATTAAACAATTAGTGTTCATGGACTTTAGTACGATCTTCTACTACAAGCAAAGTAATTACTAAGTAAGAAACTTACTATCATCAATTTCTAACAATTATCACATCAACTGAAAACAATGTCAGTAAGCAATGACCGAAATTATTTAATCGTCCAATTGATCGTGCCCACTATTTATAACCATACCATTGATTCCGTTGTCAGAGAACATTATAAACGGATTTCCAATTTTCCATGCAAATTTATTGTTCCGGAATATACCACAAACTGTAAATCAGAATGAAGTATTGGAAATTGCTGAAATTTGGTTTATTGCTGACATTCTTGTTCGATCATGAAATTCCGCCGTTTTGGTATTTGTAATCAATTATCTTATCCACATTATTATCGGAATAACGCATCTTAAGTTAATACAGTTCATGTATAGTCGGTTGTAGCCACATAAGGTACCAGAGAACTGACTTATTTTTTTCCCCAGCAATATTTTTTTCTAAACATCAATATGTACTTATTAGTAGAAAATGACTAATTTTATGAAAATAAGTTTAAATTTTTACTATGTATTAACTGGAGATAAAAATAATTCAATTATTTTGGTGCACCCCTGGTACCTTATAGTATAGGCTCCGAACATTTTCAGACAAGTTTAACCAATGTTGTCTCGGCCCTACCTACAACCGGTATGTACTTATTCAGTACGTTTTCTTGAACATGGAAAGTGCGGTTGTAGCATCAAAAGTGGAAGTGGGGGGGAGTTATGACGTAACAAAGATGGCGGCCGGACCAACTCTACTAAGCGGTTTTTCTAAATAATTACTGGGCCGATATACATAAATTAGGTGTCAAATGAGAGAGCATACAATGCCCATTATTTTATTTTATACATTTATGTACGTGAAACGAATAGCAAATGAAATTTTTCAAAAACATCGCATTTTATAAAATTTCAGTTTTTTTTTCTTGCCTATATCTCGGTATCCGTCAGAGTTATCAAACTTTTGACAGGTACAAAACATTTTGCAATTTTAATCAACTCTCTAATGAACCCCCAGTTATTGAGATCAGAAAAGAAACAACGGAGATACAGCAGTTTGAGTGGTCGGAGTCGTAGGTACAAGTGATCTAAAATTGACGGAGCTTGGCTGCGTGTTCATTTAAAATAATAATATAGTTTAAAATATAATGATAATCTTATATTGAACACGGGTCTTCTCCAATGGGGGGTACTATGTGTAGTATGTGTAGTATGGGTTGGCAAGTGCAGTAGGTACAGGGTGTTAATTTACTTATTTTCACTGTGTTGAGGTTAACATCGGCTTTAAACCACTTGATGATGAAATGAGAGAGATGATGATCTTGATGAGAAAAACACTGTGGTATTTGAATAAATAAAACTAGAAAGTCAATTACAAAGTGCGATTGTAATCCTTTTTACAATAATTAAAATAAAATAATCAAGAAAAATAAACTACTTAATTATGATCATCATCATTCTGGATCAGTATGATCTAGATAATTAAAATGGTTAAAACATTTGAATCCCACATGGCATATCCCCCTCAAGCATTGTTTTTTGACTTTTTGTTTGAATTAGAGTGGCAGTTTTCATATCTGTTTCATTGTTTATAGTTTCAGATATGGATTCTCCTGCTATCAAATTACCGAGAACTGCTTTTCGTGTGGATCTGATAAGGCCATTTGTGTCAAAAAGAGATGGTGGAGGATCACGTAACTCATTCTTTAGAATAATTTTTAGATCTATTTGACGTCCACTTCTTGCAGAAAACGTGTTACGGACTAACATATTTGTGTCAACAGTGTTTACTATATTTTCAGATTTACCAGCTACGTTAACAACATGCAAGTGTTTAAATGTTTTTGCTTTAACTTTTTTTAAAGGGCTGTAAAAATCTGTCTGTTTTTCAATAACACGATCTGTTAAAAATAATCCTCAGACAGTTTAAAACCAACATTCCTTAAGAGCCAATTACCAGACGTCTTGTTGGCTGCATGCTGACGTGGCAGAGCCTATTTTACCTGCACCCACGGACAGCGGCTGGAAGATTGAAGAAACGGGATGACTAGTGCCAATTACATCATCCGTAAATTTGATTTCATTAAAAGCTCTTGAATTGATATCTTGTCAATGCAAAGCTGGATGTCGTTCATCCCGTTGTGGGTGTAGTGTCAAAAAATAGAATGCTTGGGAATATGCCATGTGGGATTCAAATGTTTTAACCATTTTTATTATCTAGATGATACTGATCCAATGACATGACGAAATCATCAGGCTCAAGTGCATATTACCCATCCTGCACAACCTGTTGTGTAAATGTTGGGAAGCGGGATATATACCACTAGATATGCGCGATGATAACATCGTTACCCTATACAAAGGCAAAGGTGACCGCGGTGAATGTAACTGTTATCGTGGTATATCCCTTTTAAGTATAGTTGGTAAATTATTTGCTCGGTTAGTCTTATTAAGACTCCAGAAACTAGCTGATCGTGTATATCCCGAATCGCAATGTGGATTCCGCGCCCAGCGTTCCACAACAGATATGATCTTTACACTTCGCCAACTTCAGGAAAAGTGTAGAGAGCAGAGAACACCTCTATTTGTGGCGTTCGTAGATCTTAACAAAGCCTTCAACACCGTTAGCAGAAAGGGCCTTTACACTGCACTTGTAAACATCGGGTGCCCGCCAAAACTTCTGAGCCTCGTTAAATCCTTCCATATGGACATGAAAGGATCTGTTGTTTTTAACGGCAATACATCCGAGCCGTTTGAAATGCGTAGAAGTGTTCGCCAAGGCTGCGTGTTGGCTCCTACCCTGTTTGGTATTTTCTTTTCATTGCTATTTAAAGTAGCTTTCGGCGATGACCAACAGGGTATCCACCTGCACACGAGGGCTGATGGGAGGCTGTACAATATCTCGCTTCTTAAGTCTAAGCGAAACCGCGATGACTTATTCGTCGATAGCCTTCTGTTTGCTGACGATGCAGCGTTCGTTGCTAATTCTCAAAGTGAGCTTCAAGTCATTGTCGATAAGATTTCCCATGCGTGTACTCTGTTTTCTATGACTATTAATGCCAAAAAACAGTAGTGCTAGCTCAAGGCGCAGATGCACCACACATCATGCTAGCCGGTGTTCCCTTGAGCATAGTCGATAAGTTTTGCTACCTGGGGTCGACTGTGTCGAATAATCTCACGCTCGCGACCATGTTCGGCAAGCTCAGTACCAGAGTATGGAACAATAAACACCTGACCACAAAAACCAAGATTATTGTCTATCAAACTTGCGTTTTAAGCATACTCTTGTACGGAGCTGAAACCTGGACATCGTATGCAAAACAGGAACGTCGACTCAATACATTTCATATGCGCTGCGTAAGAAAAATCTTGCATATAACCTGGCAGGACAGAGTCACAAATGAGCGAGTTCTAGAAATTGCGCAGCTGCCTAGTTTTACCGCCCTGCTTAAGCAGAGACGATTGCGGTGGCTAGGGCATGTGCACCGGATGGAACCTTCGCGTCTACTTCGGAGTGTTCTGCTTGGCGCTATAGCAAACGCTAAAAGAGGGGTTGGAAGACCAATGCTGCGTTTCAAAGATTGCGCCAAGCGGGACATGGCTGCGTTTAACATTGACCATCAAAGCTGGGAGAAGCTTGCTGAGGATAGGGACGAATGGCGTAAGCGTGTGTTTGATGGGCGTAAAAAAATGCCTGGTTTTCTGGTCTCGCTAACAAAAGGCAAAAACGTCATCTAAACATGCATGTGCCAGTCTCAAATTCCACCTTCACTTGTAGAGCGTGCGGAAAACTATGCCGCTCCCGTATCGGCTTATACGGCCATGAAAAGTCTTGCCTCAGACACTGATTAAATCGTCTGTCACAGACGTGTGAGGCCAATGATGATGACTGATCCAGAATGATGATGATCATAATTAAGTAGTTTATTTTTCTTCATTATTTTATTTTATTTTAATTAATGTAAAAATGATTACAATCGCACTTTGTTATTGACTTTCTAGTTTTATTAATTCAAGTACCACAGTGTTTTTCTCATTTCATCGTAGGGGGTGGTTTAAAGCCGATGTTAACCTCAAACCAGCGAAAATAACCTACTGCACTTGCCAACCCGCCCTGCACTTGCCAACCCGCCTGTCAAGCTTAGTGAGTATAGCATACTACACATAGTACCCCTATTGGAGAAGACCCGTGTTCAATATAAGATTATCATTATATTTTAAACTATATTATTATTATAAATGAACACACAACCAAGCTTCGTCAATTTTAGATCACTTGTACCTACGACTCCGACCACTCAAACTGCTGTATCTCCGTTGTTTCTTTTCTGATCTCAATAACTGGGGGTTCATTAGAGAGTTGATTAAAATTGCAAAATGTTTTGTCCGTATCAAAAGTTTGATAACTCTGACGGATACCGAGATATAGGCAAGAAAAAAAAATTTAAATTTTATAAAATGTGATGTTTTTGAAAAATTTCATTTGCTATTAGTTTCACGTACATAAATGTTTAAATTAAAATAAAGGGCATTGTATGTTCTCTCATTTGACACCGCATTTATGTATATCGGCCCAGTAATTATCTAGAAAAACCGCTTAGTAGAGTTGGTCCGGCCGCCATCTTTGTTACGTCATAACTCCCCCCCACTTCCACTTTTGATGCTACAACCGCACTTTCCATGTTCAAGAAAACGTACTGAATAAGTACATACCGGTTGTAGGTAGGGCCGAGACAACATTGGTTAAAATCGTTTAGAGACGTGTAATCGAACATTGGAAACCACACTATTATGTGCTACAACCAACTGTACACAGAGTAACAAAAGATCATAACAAGCCGAAAAGAAGTCAAGGTTATTATAATGAACAACTTTCCCCATGAATCATGAGTCAAATATTTATAAAAATTGGACCTCCGGTACTAAATTGCCGATCAATTGGTTAACTCACTATGGGATGTAATTTTTCTCATATTTCAACTTATGTTCCGTGGGGAAAGTTGTTCAGTTTCATGCGTGCCTTCACCTCCCTTAAATCCTTTTTATTACCCTTTTTGCTCTTTATGATGATACTTAGCAAACTTAAAAAATATACAAGAAAGAAAGATGTACATAATGTGACATAACCATGTGACAGCCACCATTATAGTTAATGACAGCCGCAATTTTGATGCAGAGACTGTCCGTATTTAAATTTACTAAACTAGTGATACAAAATGGTTTTGATAAGTTCTTCAATTCTTAAAAGTCAAAGTAAGTTGATCAATGCAACGCATGCATGCATGTATGCATACATTTTTTTAAAAGATATAATAACATTCTCGAGTGAATTCCGTTCAAATGGTCGATTTCTATTATTATTAACAGCAGCAACAGATGGCGCCAACAGATTGGCAAGAGCAATGCAAGATGTATTCACTAGGAAATTGAATGCTGCCGCCCATACCTTGGATAATTATCCCTTTGTCGCCTTTTACGACACCCACGAGTAAAATCGGGGTGATGCTATTCTAATTCCGGCATTACACAGTAAACGATCGACACACTTTCTTACAAAATGTTGAGACGAATGCAAAACAGTTGACAGCTACATGAAATAAATTATACAGGGTGTAAGAGACAGCTCTCCCAATACTGAAAGGGTGCATGTAGACCATGAATTTAAACAACTTTTCCCTAGAAACATATGTCAGGAAAAGACAAAAAGAAACTACCTCCCATACAAAATCGCAATCAGCTGACTGTATTTACTATGGGAAGTCAATGTTCCAATAGTAAATGCAATTTAAATATTTATTTATGAAAATTTGTTCAGTTTCATTGTCAGAATGCACCATAAGAGTATTCGGAGGGCTTTTTCCAATGAGGTATATTTTCAGTATCTATATTTTTTTTAAATATGATTTTGTAAGTGCCCCATTTCGGATACATAAATAGCAGCCTGTGTACTATTTTAGTTTTTGTTGGCGACTAAAAACTTCATAAAGAAATTTTTATCCAAACTTTTTATCGTGTCCTTTGATATGAACAAGACGTCTTTTTTCTGGGAACATAAAGTAGGTAATGTCATTCTCGAGGCCTCGAGCCCTTCCAACTTGATCTGCAAAAAATCTTGACATGAGAGACGCGTAGGGAATATTTTATACTTAAGTACCTACAGCGGTTCTCACACCTACCGCATCATTCCGGTGTATAACCTCAGTTTTAGCATCTTAACGGCTGAGTGTGATGAACTGCCTGCGACGCCAAGGTTCCAGGTTTGATTCTCGGTGGGAAACTCACAAAGTTGGTATTTCTATCACGCCAATTAAAAGGTAGGCCTACGGGTAGGTAGAGCGTAAACGGTCGAAAAACGGACATTTACGCCACGTCTGACATATATTTGAGGGTCATACGGCAAATTGCGTATCGCCATAGTGACAGGTAGTCAGCCCTTCGCCTAAAATTGCCTTAATATTGCCTAAATATTGATATGTCTCAATTTGGAAATTTGATCCCAGTCTGGTTAGGACACTGTAGGATGTACGATGTTGTGGTAGAACCACCTTAAGTACACCTACTCGTGAGACACAGGATGAAGACTCCTAAATTATTCTGTGTAAAATTCTGACCTTTCTGTCTCGTATGTTTTTTGGTCTTTGACATCCTTTTCGTAAACTTACATTTTCATTCTCGATATAAAGACCGCACCCAAATACAAATGAAATTTTGTTTGTTTTTCCAACAAAACTAATAAACCTCGAAACTTATCTGCAAAACCTTTTTAGGAATGAAGCCCCGGGCTATTGGTAAATATAAAACTTTCAGAATATCGAGCTCGTATACAGCCACAACTTTGGCGTTTACCCTTGTATACCATTTTGGATTAGGCATGGAAGAATGGTAATTGTAGTCTGAAATTTCAACATAATATTAATATTAGGGGTCTGACCCTCAGGGTGCCGACAGGAGCCCTATAGTATGTTTCCACTGTTCGCCAGTCGCCGTCTATTGCAGGGGTGCACTTATTTTCTTAAGAATGGTAATATTTTTTCATTTTTTACAACGTGAAAGTCAAGGTCAGGTCAAGAGTACCCTAAACCGACGAGCATGCATGAAGAGATTGATGAATTTAGAGGAGGCGAAAGAAATATGCCATGATCGTAGTAAGTGGAAGGAAGTAGTCTCTGCCCTCCCTCCGGGAAAGAGGCGTGATTTATGTATGTATGTATGAAAGTCATGGTGCTGCCACGCCACTTTATAATGTATAGAAAGTATAGATGTGCTTACCCCGCAAGGTATTCAGGCATGATCTATGTTTACTTATTTTCCCAAGTCTGTATGCAATGGTACTTCTGACGGATGTCATGAATAGGCATATTTTCGAAAATTACCAAGAAATGGTTGCAAGAGAACGCACGCAAAGGAAGGATATAAAAGCAGTCAGCCTACACTAAAAATTGATGAACACTGTGCTCGGAATCAAGCAGTAAACTTTTTCAACATAATGCCTTTAGAGTTCAAAACTATCAAAAATATTAATGTCTTTAAATAAAAATTAAAAGCTTACCTGGTGGAGAAATGTTGCTATTCTGTAGACAAGTTCTGATTTTTTCTTATGTGTAGGATATTTCAATAATTTTGTAATCAACATTTTTACTAGTGACACGGTTATTGTTTTTACTGACTTGCAACTTATTTTTTGTCACTTTAAATTGTTTAGTTTTATAACAATAGAATATTTTAATTGTAATAGACCATAAAGCCGACTTATATGTCTTATCAAGATGACTAAATTAAAAATGTAGGTATGTAGAGTTAGGATGTTTTTATGACGACTTTAGTATGTTATTTTATTATTTTGTTTTATGTTACTTTAATTTTTAGTGTACATGTCAAACACAATGTATTTTGTTAATGATAAAACTAAATTGAATTGAATTGGATTGTTTATGGCACTGCGATTTCAGCCCCGGTGCTACTGGTTGGTGGGGAGCAAGGGCTCACCAGGAGCACACCTCGGACACTGGGGCTCAAATGTTTTTTTTTTTTTTTTTTTTATTAATGATGGGTTTGCTCTTGACTCTAGTCTAGGTCATAGGACAGAGACAGAGTCTAAGATGGAGCGAGCTCACCCAGAAGAAGCCTGTTCACTCTTACTTTGAAGAGATTAGGGTTGTATGCTTTTGGAAACACAGACGCAGGAAGTGAGTTCCACTCTTTAGCAGTGCGCATTATAAATGATGACTGGAAGCGCTTAGTCCGAATTGGTGGAATGGCTACCAGGTACGGATGGTATCCGGCGGTGCGTCTGGATGTCCGATGGTAGAAGGGAGCTGGTGGAACAAGGTCGTGAAGCTCTTGAATTGAAAATGTATGAAACAAACGCGTTGCTACGCACACAGTCTAAGCTCGCGTAGGTGAACGCGGACCACGCTTGTGTGTGTGAGACAACATGTCAGGGTTGCCGCCATTTTACCTTAATTTGTTCGTGGTGCGTCCGCGAATTCGGAATGCAATGTGCGGCAGTATTAAATGACCTTCTTCGTTGCGTCCTTGCTAGCCGGTGTCTGAGCGTCCTCCGAGCGCGGGAGGGCGGCGCTTGTAGGGGGAGGCAGGGAGTGACCATACTGTACGCTGGTACTATTAATTATACTGTGCCAGGAGAGAAGTTTGTGTGATTGAATCAACCCGGTACATGCCGGAAGTTTCTAAAAAGGGGAACAAATGAGGGATCTCCGCGCCCCCGCCGGCGGGGGCGTCGGTTGCTTGAAGAGCTTGTGGAGTGTGATCTACTCGCAATGGCTGCAGCAGCGGCTTCTGTTATATCATCATCCGAAAAGGCGTGAGATGATACGTATGTATGTAGATCTGTAAACAAAGAATCTGTGCAATTTTTTCTATGCTGTATTCTTAACTTACCTACGACCTTCCAACACAAAATTTCGAGGTTGCCTTTCAAGCTTCATCGACCTTTATTGTTTTTCGCGACTAGTTTAAAAGTCGATAACTAGTGAATAGTTTTCATGTGGAATCACCTTAGGGCATTAAACGTGTCTCTATTCCAGCTAATATTACCTAGAAAGATAAAGAAGGAAGTGTATTTCCTAGTTTCAGCCCTTCGGCTTCTACCTTACCCGTGGGACGAGATTAAGTGCACTCTATCCTCAGAGCAAAAAAATGCTTCAGAGGGGACCCTACTGATAACACTACCAATGAGACATGACATGATAATTTGTCGAACTTGGTGCTTGCTAAAACTCAACTAAATGCAAAAAAATCACGAAATACTAATTTTGTCAAGTGTTACAGTGCTTTTATTATGTTTACAGATTAAAGCGCGTTTTTGTGCATTTAGTTGATATTAACTTAAGGGCCTACCGTGCACTATTAAACGCCCCTTTCCCACTAATTGCAAATCTTTTGTGTAAGGACAGAGCGGAATCACCATAATTAGTCAATTTTTCACTCTTTTGGAAATTTAAACAAGTAATCAAAAATTAGAAATGTACAAGATATATCGTATTCACAAAAAATAATGTGTTATGTACATAAAATTGCTATACACTACCCAAAAAAGCGTAAAAATAGATCGAACTTTGAAAAATAAATCTATCAAGAAAACTTTCTTTCATCGTATTTTCTTGCGACCAGGATCCTATAATGAAAAATAATTAAGTATCCATATAAGAAACTAAATTGCGTGCATCCAATAATACCCATTTATCTCACGGCGGCGTGCCCTTAAACCCAGCCAGATTTTGACGATTCTTTGTGGTTTCATTTAGTTAGCTTCTTAGTTCCTTCTAAAAATTCTCTTGCTCTGACCGTTCTTCAGTTTTCAAGCCTCGTGTAACAAGTAGTAATGTTTATTAGAAACCTATTTACAGCTAAAAGGGCTTCAAGCGCGGAAGAAGACAACACGTGTACAGTATATTTATATGTCTGCCGTGGGCGTATCATCGTCCAATGAGTTGGCTTTTGATGTTATTTCTTCTTATTCTAAGAAATAATTTAAAGAAAGAAAGAAAGAAAAATAATGTTATCGGCAACAAAATAAACCTTACAACTAAACCGAAACGGTCCAAACTCAGCATAATGCCACAGCCAGAACTGTGGCGCTGGTTTTCAGTTGGTACCGGTTCAGAAGCCGCTAGAGCTTACAATTAAATTAAATTAAATGTAAAGGTTGATGTGCTGCTGAATGAAGGTAGTAGGTACATACAATCTTCATTACATTAAATGAAAATAATATAGCACTGTGAGTGAAAAATAAACCATAGTACAAATTAAGCAAAACTTCATCGTATGGTTTGAATTATATCTGTAATTTCGCTTCTACGTCGCTTCAAGACGAGTATCAAGAGGTTGAAAATTTAAAATGTTCGGTCTGGGCGCCGGTAGCTCAGTGGCAGAGCGGTGGGACGGTACTCCACAGGTTCCGGTTTCAATCCCCGGCCGTCGCTAACAGTTTTTTATTTTCTTATTTTCATTTATCAAATAATATAGCACTGTGAGTGCAAAATAAAACTTAGTACTCTAGTCTGAATTTGTGAGTACTGCGCAGTAATTAACTGTGGCGTAGAAGTCAAAGTTTACACTTAGAAACTGTGCATCTCTGTGCTTTAGTTAACATTTAGTTCCGAGCAGATTCCAGCCACATTTGCGTATTTCTGGAGATAAGCTGAAGTGACAGAAAGTCCCAAAATATTCATTTATGTCGTGAGCGACTCCCGAGTTGACAAACGACATGATGAACCCTGAATCCAGAGTTTTAAAGCGGTATCAGTTCCAAAAAGTAAGTCCCTTTTCTTTTCACTGCGTTAGAGAGAAATAAACGATGACAGCTCAGACCCGGAATACCAAACATATATTAAATTATGAATATAATATATGAACAAATATTTCAAATAAATAAATATTTCAAGATTCAAAACTCATTAAATTAAAAATTAGAGGACACAAAATAAAATATGAACTTATGGATAACATTAGTTAATACTTGCGATTGTTGGCTCCATGTTTAATTAATTTTGTCAAAAAGCACTTGTACTCGTTTCACAGTATTATTGCAGGGTAACCCGATCGGTTTCGCTCACATGAGCATTTTCTAGGATTTTTTAAAATACAAAACATTATTCAAGAAAGAACATCACATCCACTAAATTATAATTACATACTTATTTTGTGATAAGGAATCATACAGATACAACAAATAAGTATGTAAATAATTATAATTTAGTCCATTAAATTATAATTTTCCTACTTACATACGTATTTGTTCAAATAGATAGATAGATAGATGTAACAAATTACATGCCTATTTGATGTATCTGTGTGATAAGGAATCATACAGATACAACAAATAAGTACCTATGTAAATAATTATAATTTAGTCCACTAAATTATAATTTTCCTATTAACATACTTATTTGTTGTATCTGTGTGATAAGGAATCACACAGATGCAACAAATTACATACTTATTTGATGTATCTGTGTGATAAGGAATCATACAGATACAACAAATAAGTATTATTTTATTTTATTTTATTTTTATTTTTTGAGGAATGCTAACAGCTATGTAAATAATTATGATTTAGTGGATGTGATGTTCTTTCTTGAATAATGTTTTTTGTTTTAAAAAATCCTTGAAAATGCTCATGTGAGCGGAACCGGTCGGGTTACCCCGCAATAAAACTGTGAAACGAGTACAAGTGCTTTTTGACATAATTAATTAATTATGGATAACATCTAAATTATAAATAATAAATAAATAATAAATGAACTTTTATTTCAAAATCAGCACAAGTTTTTACACTGAAATCCGCCAAACTATACAATAGTTTGTAGGCAGAAATATAACTCCCCATTTTAGGTAGGTACTGTTGTTAATTAATTATTACAAATAGGTTATCCAATTATCTATTATAGATTTACAGGGTAATTACTATAAATTACCTATGTATATATGACAAGGATTACAAGATTTATTCAGGTTTTTAGTCTTAAAACGGACCGAAAACTAGAGAACTAAAAAGAAGCGTACTTTGCGTTTTTTTCCACAGAGGCAAATTCAATAAGTCGTGTTTTGAGCCCCATAGTTATGTAACATATTATCTTGAAGTAGGAAGAAGAAAATATTGTTTCATAACTTGGAGATTTCAAGAAATGGGATACAAAATTCCGAACACTATCCATCCTTTTGTGATGATTTCTAAGCCCATTTCACCTTAAAGCCGCCTTCTAGGTAACTAATAACTACACTTGGTTTGATCTAATCTCGTGAATAAGGGTATTGACCCGTCATACAAACTACCGCAAATCATGACGTGACATGTCAGTTTAAGTCAGTGAATGCCCTTTTTCGCAAGATTAAATCAAACGTGTAATAGGCCTCGCAGGTTGCTGTTCAGCGACCAACCAATTCAAATTAAGTTCCTAACCAAATTAGAAACAAGCTCAGAAGGTGATAAATTGACAAAATATCAACTTTTTGTCTTTTGAGATAATTTGACACTTTTTGTCAGCGAAAATCGTAAGAGGGTATCGTCAGAGGCGAATAGGGGACTCGGGGGTAACATGTGATTTGCAGTTCTAGGCAATGGGCTGACAACCAGTCATTATGGTGATATACAATTATTTCAATAAATGTAGAGTAAATGTCACTTTTACGGACGTTTACAATCTGCCTTGCCCGCAAGGGATATAGGCGTGATATATGTATATAAGTATGTACGTATGTAACCGAAAATTATTGCAGAGTTTAGGATTCCGAGCCCGAATTCTACCGCCAGTTTGCTCATGTATATAGTTCCATATATTGCATGTTTTTACCTAGAAACAGAAACAGAATAGGTACAATACGATTTAGTGTACACAAAACTCCGACAGCCAGCTCAGTGTACAGTCATCTGGATTAACTTTTCAAAAATGCAATTAAATGTAACCGGAACGTCGGAACTTCGGAACTCCGGAACTACTGAATCAGATGCGGCGTTAATCCGAATTGCCACAAACCAAATGCTGTACTTACTTATATATAGAAGGGTAATGTAGTGTCTGGCTCTTTCGGGTATTTAAGCTCTGGAATTCTGTTGAAGATATTCATATCGTCGTTTTAAAAATTAGCGATTTAGCGCGCTGAGTGCATAGTGGACTCCAGTTATTGAATAATATTCTAAATTGCAGACGTTCTCGCGTAGAAACAAAGAAAATAAATAAAGAATGAACGCATCACAATAAAAACAATTTGAAACGGATCTAAGTTGTGTTTATTTTGGATTTTACAATTCCTACGTTTCGAGCTCTGTACACAGCTCGTGGTCAATTACGGTTTAAGCATTCTGCGTGGCACCGGGATGTTACGCTAGGCAATAAAGAAATAGATGGCGGTAGAACAAAAATAATATAAATTCTAAATAATGACGTCTAAAATCTTAGTCATCCGTAACCATGTAAAACGTAGTAATAGTAAAATCGTAAATAAACGCAACTTTAATAACACAACCGTTTCAAATTGTTTTATTGTAATGAGTTAAGGTGAGGTGGCCTTAGAAATCTGCCGAGCAAAGGTGGAGTAGTGTTCGGAGTTTTCAATGCCATTTCTTCAAATCTCAAAAAAACGTAACGTAATTATTTTCAGGAATACTTCAAGATATATGCTACAAAACTATGGGGCCCAAAACACGATTGGTTAAAATTTTCTCGATAGAAAAAAATCGCAAAATAAGCTCTAATTTTGCGGTTTTTGGCCTGTTTCTTAGACTAAAACCCTGTACCATTTGACTGGTATCCAATATTTCAAAATTTATTTTATGTTATTTTGTTCCTCATTGTATACATAATCAACGTATGGAGCTAATTTTTCAATTATCTACTTATTATCATTAAATAAGAACACTTAAACACAAAAGTATGTTCGGTTTGCGCACGGGCACGTCGGTTTCTACCGCGCCCGCTCCCCTCAGTCGGCCACTGAGCCTCGTCGGAAGCAGACATGTACAACTTTTTTCCAGCCGCGGAGATTT
This sequence comes from Tuta absoluta, assembly GCA_027580185.1. Lineage (NCBI taxonomy): Eukaryota > Metazoa > Arthropoda > Insecta > Lepidoptera > Gelechiidae > Tuta > Tuta absoluta. The sequence goes on from JAQAHW010000047.1 coordinate 265,768, forward strand.
TACGACATTTAGTGAGCATGGAAGAAAAATGGCAAGTAAACGAAAAAAAACGACGCTTTCCAAGCGTTGCTATAAAAAACAGAGGATTAGGTAGTTTGCGACGTAATATTTACTACATACATACACATATCGCGCCTATAATCCTTTGCGGGATAGGCAGAGCGTAAACGGCCGCAAAAAACGGTCGTTTACGCCACGTCTGACAAATATTTGAGGATTATTCGGAAATTTGTGTATCGCCATAGTGACAGGTTGTCAGCCCATCGCCTAAAATTGCAATACACACCCTCAAGTCCCTTAGTCGCCTCTTACGACTCCCACGGAAAAAAATGGGGTACTGCTATTCTAAGCCGGCATCACACGGCATAATATTTACCAAATTTTTACAGATATATTTTTTTTGAAGTAGGGTAGAAGTATCTTTGCAAGGACTACTTTATGTATGGTAAACATAACAATTTATTTATATCTAGCCTCACCCATTGCGTAATGTTTTTACCGTAGGAAAAGATATTTCTATAAAGTAAAAAAAACTTGCCTATGTCACTTTCCAGCCTCACAATCAACCCAACGCAACGTGACGTGCCGTTACAACAACAACGTCAAGGAAGGACAATCAAAGAAACACGCTTCCATTTATGATATTAGTGAATAAGTGTGGATGGATAAAAAATATTAATGATGAGTTAAAACATTGTCAATCATTGCAATAAAAATATATAATAAAACCGGTCAAGTGCGAGTTGGACTTGATAGCTGAGGACGATTCCGTACAATCTAACTTCACTATTGTTTAGGGTTAGATCCTTTCATCCCGATTGCTGAGAGCTTGCCGCCTGGCCATAATTTGCCATGGTCGGTTTGGAAATCTTTAAATAGACTTCGGACTCAGACCGGCCGGAGTAAGGAAAACATGACCAAGTGGGGCTTCTTGGAGGGTTCCGATGTAGGTTGTTTGTGTGGTGCAGTTCAAACAATCAACCACCTAACATCGTGTCCTGCGTGCCCTAGCACCTGCACGCAGGACGATCTTATGACAGCGTCTGTCAGCGCTGTCAACGTAGCCAAGTTCTGGGCCGCGACGGTGTAGTGTCTGCCATCGACACGCTAAGAAGAAGAAGGGTGAAATTTCACTAGTGACCGATAGCGAAAACCATGGAATGCCTGCAAGACACCAGCCTGATGATAAGGAACAAATTTCCCCAAGCAACATATAGCTCCCATACGAATTGACTAGGCCGGCTAGTACACCTTGTATGGGAGGTTCAATTTGACATAAAACCGCTCCGTTGCGACGCGACGTGAAGAAAGGAAAATCAAACAAACTGGTTTGCCCATTTTTAATCTTAGTGTGGATGGATAAAAACCGGTAAAGTGCGATTTGGACTTGATAAGTGAGGACGGTTCCGTATAACCTAATTTAACGATTCTATGGGGTGAAATTTCACTAGTACCGAAGGGTTGTATAGAACATTGTAAAGACAAGAAAGTAAGAGGGCATTATGTCGATGCCGGATCGGAAGCCACTTGAGTTGTAAGCAAAACTGTGAGACATGGTCGTATTTGCGTAAGCCGAAAATGAACGTGATGCAGAGGTTTTGGAGACGCTAAAGTTTAAAATACCAAGGTTTTTGGCAGTTTTTGTGAAAGCTATAGACGTGCCGTTATAAATAACGGGTTGGATACTAGGATAGTCCACTTGCCTATACACACGTTTAAGAACTACCTATGCATGGCCTGAGTTTAATTGGGTTGACCAATAGACCGAAGAATTCAGCCCATTTAGCAATTTTGCTGAGGTCATTGTTGATAGCCGCAGTTGCACAATTAATAACATCACAGGTGAAATGACGGTAAATCTGCGTCTGCGTTACGATGAAAGCTAGAAAAGAGGACAGAAGTAACTGTGTTAATGACAACAGAAAAGAGAAGTTGGGAAAGGACGCCACCTTAAGGTACGCCTGCAGAGAGACCATTCCATTCCAAAGTGCCTCATCAGAACGGACCCGCTGCAAGCGATCCCGAAGGTATGAATCAAACCAAGTAATTGCCGGAGAAGAGATGTTATAACGAAGGATAGTGAAAAGTACATCAAAATCAACTGAGTTAAAGGCGTAACTGAAATCAAGTAAAATAAGAGTAGTCTAAGACTAATTCTTCATGGCATGGCGAATATTGTGGGTGACTTTGATAAGTGCTGTCACGGTGCTGTGACCAGCACGAAAGCTAGATTGATACGGTGAAAGCAGACTATTAAATGTGATGAAGTCGGATACCTGCTTGTGAACAATGTGTTCAAGGATCTTGGATAGGAATGGAAGAATGGAGATGGGACAAAATTGGGAGAACAAAAGGATTAGAAACTTTAGGGGGATATAACATCAGCTCGTTTCTGTGCTGAGGGGAAAGAACTCGTAACCAGAGAAAAATCAAAGATGTGTGTGAGGATTGGCAAGAGTTAAGTATGGATAAGGGAGATCATCATTGCCCACGGCAGTTGATTTGATGGATAATATTATATGCTTAACATCGTCCTCGGCAACAACTTCAAAAGAGTGGAAGTGGCTGACGGTTTATGTTAGCGATAGTCTTTGCTTTGCTTTGAGGCCATCATTCACTTCAGGACGAGACGAAAAATGCCGTTTGAGTGCTGTTAAATCTACAGCACCACTAGGGGTAGCGTGCGTAAAAATTTCCAGACTTGTGCTGAGTTACAAATTATCGAAAGAGTCATGAATGTGGCGTCTTTTCGCATCCCTACACAGACGACTACAGCAATATCTCAACAGCTTGTACTGTGCAAGGTTTGTCATTTATTAATATTCTGTAAAAAAGAATAGGTATCTCTTCAGTAACGTCGGTGGCAAATGGTATAAAAATATAAAAATTTGCACTAGAACAGTTGAGCAGCCAAGAATCGAGCAATGTGGACTATTTGTAGATGAAGAACTTCCCTTCATAGGAGCTACGACTTTCGGAAACGTGGGTGAAGATACCATAGTGGAAGTGAAATGCCCAGATGCTGCCTTAAAAAAAATATCCAATGAGATGACAACTTTTGGTAAACGAAATGGAATTCAGGCTTGTTCGCTTTTATCAAGATCATATTCTCCCTGAATTGGAAAATTATCGTCAAGCCCGTAGAATGCCTTTGAGAAGTTCTGAAAAACCGGCTACATAACCATGAAAGTGAGTTCTGGGGATTTTCAATTTTGCCAACGCTGTCTGTCTGTTCGTCTGTATGCCCTGCCTCGATGATTTCAACAGACTGCAGAACCCTTATTATGGGCTTTAGTAAAAGAAGCTGATATGTTATTTTAATGTAATTTTTATTTGTCTAGAAAATTAATTTTCATTACATTTTGATGCCTGTAATTTGTTTTTTCCCCGTATAACATAAATAATAAATAATTATACGGATCCCTTAACACAACCATGTCAGAGGCCTACTAGTGGTAGTAGGCGGTTGAAAAACTCTGACACCAGGGTTCATCGGGTCGTTGGATGACTCGGTGTCCCACACGAAAAGAAGAAGAAGAAGAAGACGTTATATCTTCACAAATATTCCTGTATGACTGATTTAAAAACTTTACGTAGTAGCATCAATCCTTACTAGGTGCAGATGCCTAAAAAACAAATATTGAATCAGTATATCATATTATATTAAAAATGACAACCTATCAATGAAACAATTAGTTCAATCATTAGCACATTTACCCTACGCCTATACTTTCGTGCACGGGAGCCTGCTACGCTGCGTTTGCTACTTGCCCGTGCGGGGGGTACACCCCGCGCCTGCTCCGCCCGCGCGGCTGCTTCACCCCCTTGAAAACGCGGCTACCACGGCCAGATTTCGCCTTAAAGTTGTGCATAACTTTACATACACATATCACGCCTATAGTCCCTTTCGGGGTAGGCAGAGCGTAAACAGCCGCAAAAAACCGCTATTTACGACACGTCTGACAAAATGTTTGAGGGTCATTCGGAAAATTGTGTATCGCTATAGTGACAGGTTGTCAGCCCATCGCCTAAAATTGCAATACACACCCTCGAGTCCCTTAGTCGCCTCTTACGACTCCCATGGGAAAGATGGGGTGATGCTATTCTAAGCCGGCATCACACGGCCGATAACTTTAAACTCAAGAAAAAATAAAAGAATTAAAGTTCAACGCGGATACGACGCAATAGACTGATAAGAATAAGACATTTGCACTCAAAAGGTTGTCCATTCGAAAACAATCTCCTGTACAAATAAAACAAAAACATCATGTTTATTCCATTATTTTTTCGCGTGGGTAATCGAGTCGACTCAATAAAACTCAATGCCCAATATCCAATGCCTTTAGACGCGATAAGGGCGTCAAATCTGGGTTGCTCACGAAATGTCAGTGACGAGATATAGCACGAGATATGGAAGCTTCCGGCTCAACGACGAAAAAACGCGCTAACATAGAAATACATTGAACATTTTGTACTGAACAAAATAACAAAATGCTTCATAACAATCAATGTATACTAAATTATAATTTTGCAAATGTGTGAGTGATGGAAATCATAAGTCAAAAAATGCAAATAGTTCATTCAAATTCGAATGAAATATCAGAATACGGACCCAAATATCTGTCAAAATAGGATAGCTTTCCATACCTATTTTATGTCAAATACGAGATATAGCTTTTTGACATAAAATAACAAATCACAACATAAACAACACAGAATATTTTATAATTATTTGTTTTTATTGGATTTTTCGAAGATATTGGAATGTTTTAGGTGTTTTTCAGTGTGTGTTTCAAGCTTCTGGTGGGAACAAACCTCAGGATGTATAGCACAAGCAGCCAATATGGACCCAATTGATCCATCCCAAATACCTTGCCTGCTAAGCTTGCCTGCTTTGCCCCAATACTTCGAACAAAACTTACGAAAAGCCATGGTCTGGCCATCCTACTGCCTGGCCTGGCCACACTGGACGTATACACCGCCCCCCCGCTCAAGATGATATCAATAGCACCTACAGCAAATTCACAGTCCCATCCCAGCACAGCTCTTTCCCTGCAGCTTCCTCACTCTTTGACGACCTCGCACATCTCAAGGCTATCGTCCCTGTGTTTAAGCACATATCAAGAGGTGCTTGATGTTTAGCTGCTGAAAACGAAGCTCTAAAATAGAGAAATGCATGCCTTTCGCATACACATCATTCAGTGTCCTAGACTAAGTGGTTATTTAACCACCAATGTGAAGCACAACGTAGACAGTGCTCCTCTCTGCTTGGAGGCCTCGTCAATCCAGTTTTTCAAAGACCCATTTCAGTGTGAAAAAGAAATGAAACGAAAGTGTATGACGGAGATTTGAGAGGAGCGGTCAGAATCCTTACGTCGGACTACGGAGTGGCTCCAGCAGATTCATTCAGACAAGCACCCACCTACGACCAATAACTATCCCAGACAAGCCAAACCCCACCGCGCTTCACCTTGCTGTGTCCCCCTGATGACGTGATAACCCATCTATGGTCTTTTCTCTCTGGCTCTGCAGCTGGCCTGCATGGAATGTGCCCTCAGTACCTATGGAGCTCACTATAAATTGAAGGCACGGCGACAGTGTCTCGGGGCCAAGTATAGAGAATATTTAAAGCCTAGCAATTGTAAACATGCTAAATTTATTAAATATTATACATAAAATAGATGTATTGTAGTTTGTATATCTGAAAATTCAAAGTAGCTTGTTCCTTGTTACACAATCCTAAGACCTAAACTGAGTTTATGCTTTAAGATCGATTTCTGCCACTAAAACAGTCGTGTTTTTGTAATCATATTTTTTACTTTACATCACATATATACTTTTAAAATTAATTTTCACATCAACACATCGCATCAGCCTACGGCAGCATTCCACTGCTGGGCATAGGCCTCCCTTAGGGTACGCCATAATAGTTTGGCCATGAGGCAGAAGGGCACGATTTCCCGTTTTTCCCTCGAGTCGCTTCTTTTTCCTCTTTTCGTGTGGGACATTGACTCGTCTAACGACCCAATGAACGAGTCGCTACCAGCCGCCGTCTTTAATTCGGTACATCTGGACGGAGGGTGTTCAAGGCTACGCTTGCCAAGGCGTTGCCTCAACTCGAGAAACCGCTTGCTTAAAATTAATTTTGATATGTTTTTATTTATTTAACCTCCCAGTGTTAACAACAGCTCGATACGCTGCGTGTCAGCGACCCCGCAGCTGATAGGAAGAGCGTCAACAACACACTGCCGCCTCCACCGCCCCGCCCCGAGCCTGCGCTACATCCCGATGCTGCTCCCTTTATACCTGGGAAGCAAAAGGACGTGCCACCGCAGAAGACTCGCCGCCATCGCCGCAAGCGACAGTCTGCGCCTACCCTGAAGCAAAAGCGGAAGCAGAAGAAAAGTCCTGTGGCGAACGAAAATAATGTCGCGTCTAAAGCTATTGTAGACGAGGAAGGCTTCACTCTGGTAGAACCCAGGAAGCGTCGACTTTGTCGCAACCGCAATAAACGTGGCACCGTAACTGCAGCCTCAACAACGCTCAAGGCTGCCGAACTCATCGCACAGATGTATGTGTCCCGGCTAGACAGAGATACGACACCGGAGGACATCATACAACACCTAAAGAAGATGGTAAAGCTACGCCAGGATCCGTCACGAATCCCCGCCGGATTGCCCTGGAAATCCGACTGGACTCTAAAATTTCAACAAATTTTAGGTCTTTTGTTTTGTCGGTTCCTCGGAAATACGTGTGCGAATTCATGCAAACAGATTTCTGGCCACAAGGAGTCGTATTCAGGCGCTATCGACCCCCTGTGCAACGTGCGTCGCCGTCGCCTAAAGTGCCTATTTAGCTTTATTTAAGTCACGTTATTGTATTGTATTTATAGTATTTGTGTTAGATTTTAGGTCATATTTTATTGTTTTATTTTATTTTATATGGGCCTTGTTGCCTGAAATAGGGTTTATTGTATAGTTTATTTGGTTTGTATAGTATAGTAGTTTTCATTATAAAATTATAGTAATGTCGGCTATACATTTACCTGAGATACAGGAATTATCATTCTTAGTTCAGGAAATGGACAAGCCACATTACTATTTTGTATAAGTGTACCTATTTGTAATTATTTTATTAATAAAGAATTATCTTATCTTATCTTATCTTAGTGTTAGTGCTACATACATCCGGTGTTGGTGCTACCTAAAACAAGTGGCATTTACAAAAAGCGTACTCGATGATTTCCTCTAGGACCACGAGAACCACCGGCACCGTGTAGAACCACCAGTGGTTCTAGTCTAGTGGTATCCTCAAACTGTGGTTGCCTATGTGTATCTATCACGGTGGCAACATGTGGAAGTTAAAGTAAAACAAATCGAATTTCAAATTAATTAATTGTATTTGATAAATTTTCCATGAAAATAACTTTTTAAAAGGATCAACAGTTTAATTTGATATCTTAAAGTGCTGCTGATAACACCTATCTATCTAATAGAAATCATAACTAGTCAATGTATGAAAATCCTGTTTTGGCTGAGAGTTTTTATCGCATCTGATATGTTCTTCTTGCTCGTGCACTACAATTTTTGCAACGAAACTTTCGGACTAATTACGCTGGCAAATTGTGTGAAAATCGCAATACTTTGCACCATTATAGGGTTTCCTGGAGACAGCTGCGCTGCAATGAAAACAAAGTAGTTAATATCTAGTAAACATAAGCTTACCCATCAAAAAAGTGAACCAATATTCCGCCGGAATTTTAGGCAAAATCTGGGATATAATGAGCCAAGTTAACACACACAATCACTCCTCCTAAACATTGTAGGAACTAAAATTGTGGGTGATCATCATCAAAGTATTAACATATTTCGCTCTAGCTACCTTTTTTTTTCTAATAGATAATGGTAATGCTGGAATGTTGTGCATTGGGAAAGCTTCAAGGCTTTCACTAAGAGCATTGTAACTTATGATGCCTTGTTACAATTTATTCGCCAATTTACGTTTATTAAGGCAAAAGAAACACGTAAATTTTTATTTCACGTTTGTTATTGTAGACTATGTCAACGTCAATAGGTAAAATTACAACTGAATAAATGACAGCAACGACATTTTGTGATTCTTTGACATGACATGATTTTACCAAAAAGAATTTGGTAAAATAGTTCCGTTCACGGTTGTTTCTACCTTTAAATAATAAAAAAATATTTCTTTTCAAGTTACCATCACATTTCCTATTATTATTATTTAATATTGTATTACCGCTAATACCGCTAAGTATAATATAAGTATGGTGATACTCAATTTTCCAAATGATCCTCACGTGTTCGTCAGACGTGGCGTAAATGTCCGTTTTACGGCCGTTTACGCTCTGCATACCTCACCAGGGATTATAGGCGTGATATATGTATGTATGTATGTAACGCAACTGACTGTCAAACGTTACAAGATATTCAACATACACACATATCATGTCAACTGTGATAGTCAACATTCACACATATCATGTCAATTCCTTCCGGGGGAGGCAGAGCATAAAAGACCGTAAAAAATGCCCCTTCATCATCACGTCTGCTAAATTATGATTTTTCAGAAAATTGTGTAGAGATGTAGATAAATTGTTGGTCCATCGCCTCCAATTGTTATACGTAGCTAGGAACGTGAAGCCAGTCCCTTGGTCACCTCTTACGTATATACTGAATAGTATGAGTTCTTACGTTTGTACAGTGTTTTTTTCATATTTAAAGTTTATATGTGCCAAACCGCAATATTTTTAACTAATCTACGGCTACGCTCTCTAAAAATGATGATAATTTATTGAATTATGATTATTATTTCAAAGAGAACATACCAATTATAGACTTATTCTGTTTTTACTTTTAATCCTTAATAATGATATACATCTACTGCTTAAGTTTGCATTTTCAGATTGTAATTATCTAGAATAAAACTTCTTCTTTGTGTCCAGTTCTATATAATTTTTAGTCAAAATTTTGTAAAGGACACGGCACTTCTAGTTGCCGTATTCAGATCCTCCCTGCTATTGTTTGAGATGGGGCTCCACAGTCTCAATTGGTCTGCGTTTTATCCATGAAGCCTCATTTGCCGTGTTCACCCTGCAGTGGCCAACTTGACCGATGGTGTGATGAACCCCACAGAAGCCGGCCTACGGGAGTACCACAAATTGGTCCCTGGCTTGCGGCGCATTGTCTGTAGCAGATTGTATTCCTCATAAGCTTTTTCGCCTTTTCAAACGAGCTCGAGACTTTGAGTAGTTGTCCAGTGGGTGTAGAGTGTCTGTTTCTTGCTTCTGTTACTCCAATGCACAAGCTACTTCTCACCGGACGTTAGGTGGCGCTATGTCTTGTCTTAAGGATACAGCATATTCAGAGGAATAGGTTTGAGGTTCTAGAATAAATAAAGTATCGTAAACCGTAAAAGTAAACCGTGGGTTTGACAATATTAGCTAAGTAACAAACACAGACATTATGCCACTAAACTTTAAAAATTTCGCAAAGATTTCTGGGAACTGCAACGAATGCATAAATAAACCTAGCATAGGAGCGATTTAATTAGCGACTGAAAATAGTAAAAATCGTAGTAGGACTAAAGTATATATCAGTACCTTAACCAATGCATTTGTACAGTTTATCATCTTCTTCTGCAAAAAATATGATATGATGTCTTCTCTGGCCGGCTGGAACATTAGATAGCCCAAAGCTAGCGGGTTTTTCCAGAAAAAAACAGCCATTCACTCGATTCTTCTTTATTATTATCATTTGTGAAAATTACTTTCCTTTTGTTTGTTTTGATATTTTATTTACATTTGACATGAATTGAAATTTGAATGACCGGAATGAACGATATTTGAAACATTAGGCTAAAATGTTTTCTGTTTCTTCTGTTGCAATAAAAACTGAAGAGGATGGAGTAACCAATTTGGTTCAGATACTGGCCGGAATCTCAGAATAGGGCCATATCTCGTTTTTGACATTATCAGCTGATTTTGATTGATATTTAGCCGCTCGCATGTGCGGTTTATAGCTTACAATATGATCCTACATTGCTGGCTCTAAAGAAACCGAGTGTGATTGTGGTAACAAAATCCGTAATGTATAAGGCCAAAAGCGTAACCGAAGCCAGAACCGCTATATCTCGTTCGATATATGGCCTCAGATTTGGCCCCAAGATTCTATTTTTCTGAAAAAATAGATTGCCCCCCCCCTTTCATTCGCGCTGCGCCAGTTAGAAAAAAAATATTTGAAAGATTATCGGTTTAGTTTCAACATAGAAACTAGAAAAATACCCTTAGAATGTCGAATTCAACCATTTTGCCTAAAAAAGGGTAAAATATATTAAAATTAAAGCATAAAAAATTTGGTAAATCTTTCGAACTTTAGAAATAAAAATTATTCAAATACAAGTACGTTGGTTTCTTTTTATAGCAAGTAAAGATCGCCAAACAAACATCAATTTGTAATTATTACGAAGAAAGGGTGAGTGAATACGTGGTCTCTATTTTTTAAAATAATTAGATGTGTTGAGAACTAGTCCTAAGGTCGGAATAAGCAGCAGGTCGCTCTGCTGTGCTGCGACCTCTCCAAGGCGTTCGATGTCGCTGATCATCGTGCGCTCGAGGAGAAGCTAAAACACTATGGTGTCCACACGCGCGCGCTGTCCGTCCTCACTACCTTCATGCAGGCCAGAAAGCAATACGTTGTGTCCAACCAAGGCGCACTGCGGTCGGATGGCTCTTCCACCGACAAAGGCGTTCCGCAAGGTTCGTCTTTGTCAAACTTGACTTTCACTCTGCTCTTGAATGATCTGCCGAATGCTATACTGGACGCTGACATCTACATGTACGCAGATGACGTTGCTGCAGTGGTGACCGCCCCAACTCTTGATGCGCTTGAGGAGAAACTAAACCGAGTTGCATCACAGCTATTGCGATGGTTTAAAATAAATGGTCTTGTGCTTAATCTTACTAAGACACAATTTATTCAGTTTGACTTATCAGGGCGTGGCCGTCGAGCTTTGACAGTAAAAGCCGAGGGAGTTGTAATAAGTCAAGTACCTTCATTGCCCTTTTTGGGTTTTAAGTTGGACGATTGTCTCACGTGGGAATCTCAGATAGAGTCCTTGTGTGCCAGGTTGGGAGGGTCTTGCTACGCGTTAGGTCGTCTTAGCGCAACTTTACCCAAAGATGTGGTACGCACCTGTTATTTCGCCACCGTTCAGTCGCTTCTTCAATACGGCATCGAGTTTTGGGGTCGCGCGGCTGATTGGGAGCGCGTATTTCGGATGCAAAAGCGAGCAGTAAGAGCGATTGTACGAGTGGCTGACGACGAGTCGGTGAGATGCCATTTTATGTCGGAAGGTATTATGACACTCCCATGTCTCCTTATTTTCCAGACAGCAGTCTATGTGTGGGAGAATCGGGATGAATTCACGCGGAAAGGAGATCGACACGCGCGTCAATTGAGACACGCCAATAGACTCTGGCCCGTCACTCATAAACTGGCCAAAACTGCCAAGACAATTAAAGTCATGGGTCCTGCGGTATACAACAGGCTACCCGAAGATATAACCAGTGCTCTAAATTTAGTAATATTTAAGAAAAGATTGCGTAGGTGGCTTATCAAGCAGGCGTTTTATACCTACGAGGAGTTTCTAAAACTAGAAATACAATAATATAATTGCGATAGAATTGTGAATTTATATTATCATATAATTATTATTTTTACACAGTTTTATTATATTTCATATTATATATTTACACTACATTTTATTTTCATTGTATGTAGGTACTGAATTAATTTACAATTGACGTGTAATGAATTACCAATAAAAAATGTCTATGTCTAATAAATGTGACGAAACATAAGCTAAACGATTCTCTTCTACTTGATGTTTAAGGTTGTTGAAGTGGGTAATACTAATTCCTTCATTTTAAATGGATATACATATATATTTCATTACTTTTCTTTTGAACGTTGAAGTTACGTTTCTAGCACTTACTATATTATGATAACCCTATCTAAGCATGCTATGGTAGGTATGTATAAATTGTAACTGAGCGATACTCGCCATCAAACTTTTGGTATGGCGAGAAGATTAAAATGTCTTAACCATGTATTTCTAATATAAAAACACTTCTCCCAACTCTTAAATGCTTGACCCTGCTAAGCCCCGTGTTAGCCTAGCGAAGCGTTACGTTTCAGGAAAATTAAATTCACGGGAGTCGGCTAAAAGACGGAGGTGTTGAGTGGGTTTATCCTGCAATACTGGCGCCATAAAAACAAACTCAAAGGACGCACTTTATTAAATTTGTTTCATTTGGATAAATGAAAGGAAAATTATATAGTCAGCCGGGGATTGAAACCGTGACCTGAAGAGTTCCGTCGTCAATCCTCGGCCGAAGCTAACATTTTTGTCAATACAAAAATAGAGCACTGTTATTGCAAAATAAACCATGGTACGTTTCATTCTTCTTCTTTTCGTGTGGGACACCGAGTCATTTACAGTCACATGAATATTGAATAACACTTCATCTCTTCTTCTTATCGTATCAATGGGGTACGCCCAATGCAGATTGTAGAAAATCTATAGCAGCGATTGCCAATGTATGGCAACAGCTATTGCTTTCGAGTTGGCCTCTATAAGATCCTCGTGTGTGTGAGGACCTGGTCTCAGAGAGGCAGGTGAGACATTGTCTGTGATTCCCCGCAGACGCACTTGTCACTTAATTAATCACACTATCCGGCTATTTTTAAAGATTTGACTCTTCGATTTTTGCCCCGGGGCTTTGAAAACTACACCTGACTGAGACTATCCGTGCCTGTAGTAATTGTAATTAGTAGCAGTAGGTACTACTATTATCTATTCTGTGGTAGCAGGCATTCGCTATCAGGCGTGTGTGGTGGCGTACTTACTTGCTAGTAATCACACACAAACGCTTGCTTGCATTGATCATTGTAATCCGTACCACAGATTTTTTTTTTATTTATAAGGTACTTATATGAACATAAAACTAACACAATTTAATTAATTACAGAAAAAAAAATACGCCTGATAGCGAATGCCTGCTACCACAGAATAGATAATAGTAGTCCGTACTAATATTATAAATCTAAGAGTTAATGTGTGTGTATGTATGTATGTTACCTCCTCACGCTCAAACTGCTTGACCGATTAGGGTGAAATTTGAAACACAGATAGAGTATAACCCGGAATAACACATAGGATACTTTTTACCACGGGAAAATGAGTGGCAGCGGGTGAAACCGCTGGGTGGAAATCTAGTGCAAAATATAAAGAAGGTAGATATTCAGCGCTGTTGTTCATTTCTGGGATTTACGATTGTCACACTCAGAAGATCCTAGAGCCTCAGAAGAACATCTCATTGGAGCAAGTGGGACTGGCCTGTGCCCGATATCATCAAACTATAGGCTACAATTTTACAGGTGAAAGTCGATGTTCATTGCGTAGTCGGGCAGCCATTATGATACCTGAGTATGAAACAGCTACGCAATGTACAGTTCATAAAATGCAACATGATATGATGCACGGGTTTTTTGCGACAAATTTTAGTATAAGTATTATTTTAGTAAAGTATAAAAATAATTTGAGTAACATTGTTGGCGCTAGTGTTGCGTATGGTAGCTGAATGAACTGCCAGGATCCTTAGTAGGCCCTTGAGTAGATCCACGTCGTTATGTAAGATGGTTTTTGATTGATGATTTTCCAGTCGTACCCTGAAAAATGGCAGCGTCTTTAATTTTTTTAGGCTTACGTGTTTATCCAGTTGTAAAAGAGAAATGAGTGCGTGCAAAGGTAAAAAGAAAATTTAGGTCTCGATTTTTTTAAGGTTATGTATGATTATGTACGACACCACGGTTGTATTGGGGTGATGCTATTCTAAGCCGGCATCACACGGCACTGATGTATAAATTCTTCCAGAGGATGGGTAGCAGCGTTTCCTGTAAAAGCAATATACCTATTGTACTGCGCTCGCCATTACGTTTACCAAGCGTGGCAAGTACGGCAATAGGGGAGGCCCATGTCCAGCATTGGACTATTGTGTCTGTAAATGTAAAAACTATAAAATGCCTATCCACTTTTGGCCATATTTGAATTTAATATGATGAACAGTTATCTAAATCATTTAGCGAAACTACAAGCAATGTAACCGAATATAGGTTTGTTTTCTGTGTGTCTCAAATATTTGTTTGACATATAAGGGCAATTTTTTAAAGACTGGACTCTTTAATTTTAGTCCCGGGGCTTTGAAACCTACACCTGACTGAGTAGGAGCTCATCCTTAGAAGTTTGTGTGGTTGTTGAAACAACCAACCCTAACGCGCCCTTGGATGCCTTGGGGCGCGACTTGACTCAGGAGTTTTTCTGGGAACAACGGATGGGACTGAATCTACTCGGCACGTGCCGGTAAGGACAAATGTGTTATATGTGCATGTATATATGTATAGTATGTATCCTCAATTTACACAATTTTATTCACAGGAAATCCCGAGGTATCAAGAAAATCAGCAGTTCCTAGAGCCATACATTTAAGCAATCAACCTTGTAAATTTTCCACGTATTCGCTTTTTATATAATATTTTAATGATATATCTGTATATTATATTTTAATGATAAAATAAACCTACAAACGAATAGATTCAATATACCTCAATTAATTTCAATCAAAAATATACCTACATATACCTCTATTAATTGTACCTACCTTAAAAGAAATACTTAAAAAGTAAATTTGTTAAAATTCCTATAATTTTTTGGACCCAACGCGTTCTATTTATAAATATATACAATATTTCTAGACCTATCAATACATACAATTTTATTAGTGTATGTTTATAAGTAGAAGAGTTGTTGAAATCGCGAACTGTCGATTCAAAAATATACCACTTTGATCCTACCGTATTAATTTTGATCCAACGTAAAAAGGGCCCAAACAAGACAAGTGGAGGACCAATAAAGTATTCACAAAATATAATAAGATTTTTATTAAAAATACGAGATGCTTATTTATTTATATCCTCCAAGAAAATTTGCTATTTCATGTTGAATAATATATTATGGAGGAAATATGAAATATTCTCTTTTGAAAACTTTGAAATTTCCACGTTGATAAATATTTTAATAGGTACCTTTGTACGTATATTCTTGAATTAATATTGAAGTAACATACTTTGCTTCTAGGATTTATTTATAACTAGCGGCCCACCTAGCGGTTTCATCATCAATCATACATAAAAACCTTCCTCTTGAAATACTCTATCTTTAAAAAATACGTTAAAATCCGTTAGGTGGTAATGCAAATTTAAGCATACATACAAAAGAGACAGAAGCGGGAAGCGACTTTACTTTAATACTATCTACTAGTGACTAGTGATGATGTACATGAAAAAATAAAAAGGGACCCTTATAGGATCACTCTGTTCTCCGTCCGCCCATCTCTCTATCTGTCTGTCAAGATCCTTTATCTCGGAAACGCATAGAGATATCGAAATGAAATTAGAACTACATACTCAACTCGATGGACATTTGTCGCTCTCAAGGGACTCAAAATTCAGAGGGGATTTTTTGTGGACCTAGAACTGTGCAATTTGGAAAGTAGCTTGTTTTGCAGTACAAGTTAAGGAAAAACTCAAAATTTTATTTAAAACAAATTATTTAAGTGGTATGTCATATAAGGTGAGTCGCAGAGTTTGAAGCTGTATGAAATATGACTATTTCCATTTCATCTTACATAAATTTCTGTGGACCTCCCCTACAAAATTGCTGATTATGGAAGCTCAAAATATTTTTTTCACATTTCGACCTATGTTCCTTGGGGAAAGTTGTTCCTTATAACCAGGCTGTCCTCTGTTTTCAGTATCAGTCACTAGTTAAAATTTCACCCGATATACTGGAGTTGGTAACTTATTTTTCATTTACAATTGGTAAAAATAATGCCAATTTACTGCCCCATTTCTTTTTAAGTAGTAGGCGATAAAAAAAGCTTTTTGTTATTTGAAACAGTCCAAATGCTTTGATTTTTCATCCGAGACAATTTGTTATTTATTGTTTTTATTTTTTAAGACGCCCCTTGGCCTAGGTGCAGCCCTCATTACGTCACAATTAAAATCAACATTAACAGCCACAACAGTCCACTGCTGGACATGGGCCTTTACTATCGTGGGCGTATTGTCATGATCACCACGCTTGGCAGGCGGATTGGCGAGCGCAGTGCAAGGTGTTGATTTATCAGGGAACGCTACTGCCCATTCCCTGGAAGATCATTCCTTAGTCGTTTTTTACGACACCCACGGGTAGAATTAAGGTGATGCAATTCTAAGTCGGCATCACACGGCAGGGTAAAATTGGAGTGCTGCTCTTCTATCACGTTAATATTTATAACTCGATTAAAATGTAATTAATTAAAAATCTGCGAGTTAAGTTTGTAGTACGGATACAGAAGTTTATTCACAAAATGTGGTTTTAATCACGAACGGATAACTTAAAAATGGCCCGTATGTGTAAAAAGTAGCCGGTTTAGCAGTTTTGCTATGTGTGACACTAAACTATTTTTTACAAATAACTATCTGTTAATAAACTTAAATAGGTATCTGTGCTGCAATCTCGACTCGCAGATTTTCGATCGAATAAGTTTTCATCGAGTTATGAATTTTAAGTGATGAGGGCAGCACTTAGTCTAAGGAGGCGTCTTTAATGCAAATGAAATGGAACATTCGCCTCAAAGGGCATGAAAAGATTTTTTAAGTGAAATTTATTATTGAACTCTGGATGTTTATAAAGAAGTAGCTACTTATATTTGAATAAATTTCAGTAGGCAGTATTCTAAGCTTTTGCTGGGTGGTTCCGGATTACATTAACACCACCCTATTTATACCCGTGGGTGCCGTAAAAGGCGACTAAAGGATTTGGGCATGGGAATGGACAGCAGCGTTTCCTGTGAATACAACAACTTGCACTGCTCTCGCTGATCCGCCTACCAAGCGTGGTGAGCTGGTGAGAATGGCAAATACCGCTTGATTGGTGGAGGCTCATGTCCAGCAGTGGACAGTTATGACTGTTGAATTCGAAGTATTCTAGCTGCTACCTATTTTCTATAATTCATACTTACATACATATATCACGCCTATATCCCTTGCGGGGCAGGCAGAGCGTAAAGAGCCGTGAAATCGGCCATTAACGCCACGCCTGACAAAAATTTGAGGGTCTTTCAGAAAGGTATGGAATAGTAACAGGTAGTCAGCTCGTCGCTTTAAATTGCAAACCACATGTAACCCTCGAGTCTCATAGTCGCTTTTTATGAGACCCACGGGATAGACATACATACATACATACATAGATCACGCCTATATCCCTTACAGGGTAGGCAGAGCGCTAAAGTCCGTAAAACGGATATTAACACGACGTCTGACAAAAGTTTGAGGGTCAATCAGATAACTGTGTATCACTATAGTGACAGGTTGTCAGCCCATCGCCTAAAATTGCAATACACATAACCCTCAAATCCCTTAGTCGCCTCTTACGACACCCATGGGTAAGAAATAGGGTGATGCTATTCTAAACCGGCATCACACGGCCAGGGATAGACATAGATAGACATGGGTTGATGTTATTCTAAGCCGGCACTACACGGCTAATGAAGCTTAATTTGGAAAATGTATTTCTTTAGTGAGTAGGTATATACCTACTGCTCAATGGGTATTAGGAGGCCATGTGGCTGCCCGTTACCATGGTCACGGACTGAGCTGCAGACTGACCAAATATCAGAGACCTCTGACTACTAACACACTGGGTCAGGTGTAAGTTTGCGTAGAAATGCGGTGATGCTATTCTAAGCCAGCATCACGTATTTTTTTAAGATTTACAGCCGTTTACGCTCTGCTCATCCTGCAAGGGATAAATCTATGTTACGACACCCACAGGTAGAAATGGGGTGATGCTATACTAAGCTGGCCCCACACGGCAAAATAAGGTGACTAAGGGATAAATTCAGGGAATGGGCAGCAGCGTTCCCTGTGAATACCATACCTTGCTAAGCGTGGTTAAATTTTTGTTGTTGTAAAACTGCCATAAAAACCTTATGTATTTGTGACCTTAGTGACTTTACCTATTTATTTATCCATCTGGTTTTTTTTCCGATTGGGACACCGAGTTGTCCAACGACTCGATAAACCCTGGTGTCAGAGTTTTTCAACCGCCTACTACCAGTAATAGGCCTCTCACATGAATGGTAACGACCGCCGTCTAAGTTATCATAGACAGCAACCGGGACCGACGGCTTGACGTGCCCTCCGAAGCACGGAACCAGGTGTCTTTTCGGACAATCAGGTGGTTCAGCCTGCAATGTCCTAACCGACCCGGGAACAAATTCACAAAGTGATAAATATCATTTTTGTGAGTGCCCCACCGAGAATCGAACCAGGAACCTTTGCGTCGCAGGCAGTCGCACTACCACTGCGCCACATCGGCCGTCATCCATCCATCTGGTGAGTATGGCAAATATCCCCCAATCGGGGGAGGCCCATGTCCAGCAGTGGACTGGTGGTGTTAGTTGCTGTGAAGTTGATTGATATACATGGTGTAAAAAATTTAGCTGAGAATATTTTAATGGGTGAACCACTACGTGAAACTGAACAACTTTCCCCAAGGAACATAGGTCGAAATATGAAAAAAAATTGGCCCTCCCATACAAATTATCCCGGCCGGGTAACACACTAAGTATGGGAGGGTCAAATTATTTTTTCATATTTCGACCTATGTTCCTTGGGGAAAGTTATTCAGTTTCACGTACTGGTTCACCCCTTTAAATATTCTCAGCTATTTTTTTTACACCTTATATATGTTTGTATGTTGTTGATGTTAATGTTAATTTTAATTTCAGATGTCTTCAGTATCTGGCTTGTAAGCTTCACGGCCGGTCGTCAATCAATTCTCTCCCTTTCGTCTTAATTGCTATAATTCTGCTGCCACTCAAAAATATGCCCTGTCTTCAAAAGGAATAGTAAGCTTTTTGCACAACGGGGAATGGTGCCTAAATGGGATATTAACAATTTGTAACGTTTTAAGTCAATTTGTGAAATGAAGTTGATTCTTTGGATGTTACGGGTGGAAACCGGTGTTTTTCGTCGTTGTTAGGTACAAATTGATATGAATTGATTAGCTTTTAGGTAAGAAAAACAGTTTTTTTTTCACGAGGTTGATATTTATAGATCACAGGCACCTTTTGAATCATATTAGGTGATGGGCTGACAACCTGTCACTATGGTGATACACAATTTTCCGAATAAACCTCAAATATTTGTCAGACGTGGCGTGAATGTCCGTTTTTTGCGGCCGTTTACGCTCTGCTTACCCCACAAGGGATTATAGGCGTGTTATGTGTGTGTGTGTATATTTAAAAATATATTTGACAGCAAAAAATATTACTAATTCATTGTATAAAGTTTATAACTTCTTTTAAAATATATTTTGTACTTTTGATTGATCCTCAATCTTTTCTTTCTGAACTACTTCAATTTTTTTTTGCTTGATCTCTTGAGCTGAACTGAATTTATTGAAATATCTGAAAACACTTCAAATCGATATTCAGTCATGTGTCAAATTGCTTCGCTTCACTCGCGTGAATCAATCTCTTTCGACTATTAGAATATTATTTCAAAAATAGTCAGGTAAGGGCCTCAGTTCAATCGAATTTCAGACGCACTAGACTACCTGACGGTTAGTAACATACATATACAGGGTGTAAGGGACGGTGTACCGAAAACTTTGCAGGCATGATCAGACCATGAAACTGAAAAACTTTTTCTATGGAAGCTATGTTGGTAAACGAGATTTTTTTTCGACCTCCCATACAAAATTTCCGATCAGCTGACTGACTTTGTATGGAAACTCGAAAGAAAAAATTCGTTTTCCAACATAGACTCCATAGTAAAGATTGTTCAGTTTCATGGTCTGATCATGCCTGCAAAGTTTTCGGTACACCGTCCCTTACACCCTGTATACATATACTATTGCAGTCCACTGCTGGACGTAGGCCTCCCCCAGGCCACGATCTCCCGTTTTCGCCATCCATTCCTACCAGCCGCCTTCTTTAGTCATCTGTCCATCTGGCCGGAGGTCGTCCAACACTACGCTTGCCGAGGCGTGGCCTCCACTCAAGAACCCGCTTACTCCACCGTCCGTCGGTTCTACGACAAATGTGCCCAGCCCACTGCCACTTCACTTTGGTCTTTTTGTTAGTAACAGCCACGATACAAAGGTCAATAACTATGATGAACTGACGGATGCGTCTGTCAAACACCTCGATCAAATTCCTTGCGTTACAGTGTGCCATAGTATCCGTTTTCTTATGGGAATTCGAAAGTTTCTTTCGTCTGACAGACGGATGCGTCAAATATACGTCCGTCAGTCCTTTAAAGTGGAAGACTGCCTAACAGCCTTAATTTTATGGGATCGCTTTTTATATTGGGATTTGGAGATTGTTTACGCAATGTATAAATACTGTGACATATCCAAATAGATATACTAATTGTCTGTAGAATTGGCGTTATCAAGGGACGCTTCTAAAACCTCGTTATTCAATTGAAACCTGTTGTTTTAGTAGCATGACCCTTCCAACACCTGTAAAAAGATCAATTTACTCCCCCGGGCATTCAAGGGTCGTAAATTGCAAAACATATGAAAACATGAAAATGCCCTGAAAATAGGGAATCCCCTGTGGAACACCTGACAATCGTTTTATTCGTTCCACGCTTCCTCCTTGCCTCTTTTATTTGTGAGAAATTACACAAAGGGCTCAGATCTTATATAGAAAGGTTACCAAGGACTCAGATGGCAACAATTAGGTATTACATTTTATACGCGAAGGTACCTCAGAGAAAAGTTTTATGTTCAGATAGATACATACAAAACAAATTTAACGAAGTCACGAATATCTCATCGGTAGCTCGTTTTGCGCGAGTCACAAATACGCAGCAAAATTTCCATAAAACGCTACACTTTTTGTAATATTGGCATCAACCTACCCCTTTAAGCGATCAACATAAACTGGTTACATACAGTCTTTAAAATATAGGTTGACTCCTTAAGGGGGTAGGTTAATGCGCTAATGATTGTATTACATATTGGATCTATCTATAATAAAAAAATCTATAATAAAATCAGTTCTGAGATAAGAAATACCTTAAAATCAGGGATATTCTTAAATAAATTCAAAAAGTTTCTTAATTCTAACGCTTATTATTCTGTTAATGAGTACTTGCCACAAAAACTTGTTCATTGATCCAAAAATTATTTACATGTTGTATGAAAAGTAGGTACATTTTACGTATAAAAATATGTTATATTAAGTATTTCATAATTAATTAACTAATTTAGTAACATTTGACGTGTAAAATTATTTTATCAAGAAATAAATGAATGAATGAATGAATGATCAATTCTGTTTGAATTGTATTTTATGTTTTTTTGCATTTATTTGTGTGTTCAATTCAAAAGCATGTCAAAATTAAGATGAGTTTTAAATGGCTTCAATTTGCTTGCTTTAAGGGTTCCCTCCGAAGCACAGGTGCTCTTGCCTTGAGGTAGATACTTTGTAAAATATATTAAACCGAGGTCAAACAGCTCTTTTGCCAGCGTTTTTTTGTTGACTGGCAGTCAGTAAAATAACAAAAATCTACTTATGAGGTTCTCATAGGTAAAATCAATTACAATAAGGGTAAGGAAAGGAACTTACCTTAAAACTTCATTAAATTTCATATTTTATTATGTGGGAGATAGAGTCGCCGAAGGACCCAAAAAAGCTGACTAATAGTCGAAGTAGGCCTCTTAAGGCACCCCCGAATTTGGGTCTGACGTATTTATGTAACAACCATTAGATTGGAACAGGTAATGACGGTTTAACGTTTTGATGTCATATAAATATATATAATTATTTTTTAATTAAACTTTATGTAAAAAAAAAAAACATTATACATGGGCGGACTTAATGCCGGCATTATCCAATCTACCTTAGGGCATGTGAAAAGGGGAGAGGCAGGTGCAAATTAAATGCATTTATGAACCTGAAAATCAATCTACTAAGATACTATCTCAAACAATATTATAAAAATAATATAGTACATTCCTAAGAGACAGTTCTACCATATGTAGTTAAAATTTTTGATATTTAACAAATCTTTATATTGCAGAAAACTGTGCAGATTTTTAAAACTAATTTCAAACTTAAACTTCATGCAGACTTGACACAAAGTATCACTGTCTCATTTGGCAAATATCAGCTATGGCTGTGCCTCCTTATATTCCTGTCAAAACTAGTGGCAAATATATAAAAAAAATCATGTTAGCGCCATGAAAACGTAGGGTCGAAATCATATTGGCTACATCAGCCTTTGGCGCCGATGTTCGAGATTGCTCAAGGTCGAGCACAATTCTTTATTCAATAAACTTACTTATAAATAGGTACACTTATACAAAATAATTATGAGGCTTTCCTATTTCCTGAACTAAGAATATGAATATGAATTCATGTGTCTCAGGTAAACAGATAGCCGACATAACTAATATCTTTAAAGAAACAAAAGAAAAAAATACACAATTAAAATAAACTTGCTAAAACATATTATGCAATATAAGTATTGTAAAACTATAGCATTAGTGCATATGATAAAATAATTAAATACTTAAAAACGACAAAGACCATATAACTGTAACTAAGCAATCATTCGCTGACAATGACGGAAACTTATAAAAAAAGAAACTCGGTTTTCATAGCTCGACTCAGTCTATAGATATCAATATCATCACATTTATCATACCTCTAGAAAAAACAGCAATCCTGATGCAATGAAGAGTTTTCTATGTGATTCTCTATGGCAGTTCTCCCACTTGTTGTCTGTCGCATGTCTCTGTCAGACGAAAGGAAATTAGTAATTCCGATCGTTTGGCTTCGGTGCCTTTACCGAACGTAAATCGGCTTGACAGACGCACCGTAAATGCATCGTATCTGTATTTGTTTTATTAATTACGAGATTCGCAATCAGCGAACGACAAAATGAGAGACGCGCCAAACACTTTTGTACGACAATGTGTTCATACATTTTGCAAGAAAAATTATTTTGAAAAGTAAATAATAAATAAAGCCTTGTAGATCAGTGTGTTAGATACATATTAAAACAATTTCAACCCTTATCGAACATTCTTGATTTCAACGTAATTTTAGCCATCTATTATCAGCCTTTCGTTGTTCCGTGGTTTTATCAAAAACATTCCTGAAATCTTATTAAACTGCGCACGACAACAAAATGCCTTTCCATTAACAAAATACTTGTTGTCGAGTTATTTAATATTCCAATAATTTACACAGGATGTATTTAAGCAACGTTTCATACAGCGTGGGACACTGAGTTGACGAATGATCCGATGAACCCGATGTCAAAGTTTTTACACCGGCTGTGCGATGATCAAACATCTGCGATCTAGTCCAATCAAGGGGTCGATAGCGCTTTTTTGCGGCGTAAAGCAAGTTCTTATGGGGCTGTCAAATTCGTTGACGATCCATTTCCACGTCGACGAGATGTCAAAGTGCATTTGATATATTTTTTATTATATTTCACCTGTAGTTATGATGATCGTCGTCATTCAGTTTTTCTTTTGCTTTGCATACAGGCAAAGCAATGAGTAGTATGACTATACAGCCAAGACTATTCAGTTTTGCCAGTTTTCTTCGTCATTATACAGATAACTTATCATAATCATTTGTTGGTCCATCTCATCCCTCGTCATTGTACATCGAATGGCTTTTGCTGTGTTTAATTAATGCCAACGAGTTTTATGTAAAATAACATTCATTCAGAATATCAGAACGAATAGGTCAAAAATGTTTATTTTTCTTTTAGACCGGACCGGACCAGTGTAGGTATACGCTTACTACGCTAAGTCCAAAGTCCAAAATTTGAATCCAAACTGATTGTTTTATAAATTCACATCCTGTATGCTCAAAATTAAATTAATTTACACAAAATGAAGTATATCTATAACTTCTTTGTCTTGGAAATTTTGCTGAAATTGTGATATTTTGACTTTTGATTCGAGACTTCACGAAATTTAAGACTTTTGAAGTAATTTGTATCTACCCGCTGACCTTTTCCTTAAATATAGGCTTCATATTTCAAACTTAGTTTCCAGAATTATTCAAACTGAAAATATAATAATTGAAGTATTCAATTTCACCACAACGAAAATTTATATCGTTACAAATTCATTTCTTTAGGTCTCACCCACCACCCAAGCAAGTGCTATATAATGTATAGTAGTGCAGTTACAGTCATTATTATGCCTAATTATATACTGTTGCATACACTATTTAATCTACAGTCTACAAAGAAACTCTGAAAAATCAACCAACAATTCGTTTAATTTCTCCATATTACTGAAAGGCTTACATATCATCATTATGACGTAATGTAACAGCGTTTGAGAAGAAACTGTATTTCTATAGGCAGAATGCATAAAGCAGGTCTTTATACAACTGTTGATTTTGTAATCCAAACATTATGAGACGAGTGTTAGCTTAATCACAGGCTGAGAACGGAACTAGAATTTTATGACGTGAGTTCACTTTTGATCCGGAAAAGTTTATGCCGCTTTACTCAGTGATACCTACTTGGGACCATTGTGAACGATTTTATCCGAGGACATAAAATTCCATCAGGCAGACTTCAGTTTTTTGAATGGCGGTAAATAAATATTCTTCTAGAACCTATTATAGGTATGTAATAATTTTTACGATCGGCCAGTGAGTCAGTCAGTGACAAAATTAGGTTTGGCTAGCTATGATTTAAAAGTATTGGTTCAAATTGAATGAGATTGGAAATGTTGATTTTAAACAATTAGATATCTCGGTGTTAGATTTCTCTAAATTGAATATAACTAATGAGAAACTTACAGCATTTTCTGTGAATGGATGCGAAGCCTTCTTCGATTAACCTGCAAAAAAAAATAATAGTTGATATAAAGTAAACAAAAGTTTAAACGGTTTTAAAAATGGCAGCTGTTTTAAAGAAACTGGGAACGTCTAGCCCAATGGCGTAGCGGATGATACCCTGCTACGCCGAGGGTCGTGGGTTCGATCCCCATAAGATACAAATATTTGTTAGGTAAGTCACTTTCAGATATTTGTGTTTAGTCTGGGTGTTTCGATGAATTTATGTACAAAAAGTACTTAAGTAATTATTTATCTAGTTCCCAATACTACAAGCTTTGCTTAGGTTGGGGATAGATGGCGCGGTGTGAATTGCCCAGGATATATATTTCTTTGTGTCGTTCTCAGACTGCAATTCCCACCGCGTGTGGATAAAATGTGTTTTCACCCCAGAGTGTCGCGAAACACAGTTAGGACCCCATTTTCTAAGTAATAAATCTTGTAAGAGTCCACACACGCCAGAATATTTAGCATGCCTGCGGGATCGAACCCTTTTCAAGACGATGTTGACTCAGCGTGTTTGTGCGTAGGTGGGTAAGCAATAAAAAGTCGTGCCGTGATAGGCATTTTTTTAATATCTGAAAAGCTAGCCACGTGAATTTTGTGACGTAACAAGATCGTTAGCAGTTTTAGAAAAGCGTCGCACCACATCTACCCTGTGAATGTAAACCATATCTACGACGGTCGATGTGTTGCAGTGGTAATGCGACTGCCTGCGACGCAAATGTTTCGGGTTCGATTCTCGGTGGGACACTCACAAAATTGATATTTATCACTTTGTGAATTTGTTCCCGGTCTGGTTAGGACATTGCAGGGTGAACCACCTGATTGTCCGAAAAGAAATGGTTCCGTGCTTCGGAGGGCACGTTAAGCCGTCGGTCCCGGTTGCTGTCTATTATTACTTAGACGGCGGTCGTTACACAACCATGTCAGAGGCCTACTACTAGTAGTAGGCGGTTGAAAAACTGACACCAGGGTTCATCGGGTCGTTGGACGACTCGATGTCCCACACGAAAAGAGAGACCTTGCACTGCGCACACCAATCCGCCTACCAAGCGTGGTGAGCATGGCGATATCCCCCAATAGAGAGAGGCTTATGGCATTGGACGGTTGTTGCTGTTAATGTAGTGTAATGTTACAGCTACAAATAAAAGCTTGACAAATTGGTTGAGGAGTTGACAAAACTATCGATGACTTACCTACATCAACAAATTTAAACAAATCATTCTACCCTAATATTGTAAGTAAATAATGATTCAATTTCACAAAAATGACATACCTACTTAATTATAAATTAAATAAATAGCATTAAATTTCATGTCAATTAATTCAACCTTGATGCATTATATCCCCGTGATAAAGGTTATGTTTATTATATAGTCATCTAGAATAACATCTGTTTCAACACAATAAAATATATATATATCTCTATTAAACGA
This sequence comes from Tuta absoluta, assembly GCA_027580185.1. NCBI lineage: Eukaryota > Metazoa > Arthropoda > Insecta > Lepidoptera > Gelechiidae > Tuta > Tuta absoluta. Next base: position 292,219 of record JAQAHW010000047.1, read on the forward strand.
CTGGCGCTTATTTGAGCAATAAATAACAAACTTGTATCGGTAAGAAATAAATTGTACGCCATTTTCTTCGAAATTGGATTAGGTACAATTCTGGAAACATCTGCTTCAGACAGAATGCTCAGTATTTTTTTCTTTGTTTTACTGTACTACGTCGAAATATACAGCAAATTCACTAAGTTGATTGATTCACTCCTCAATTTTCTTGACAAGCTCGATTTTCATAACTCTGAGGCCTAATACCGATTCCGCATCAGATAGACAAGTCTGTCAATATTAAAGTGCTATTAGTAGTTAACTCATGATGCGCCTGAGGCATGATTTCAATGTCCGATATCATCAAACTACAGGCCACAACTTTATAGGTGAAATTCGATGTCCATTACGTAGTCGGTTAGCCATTATGATAACAGGAATATTAACGGCTACGCAATGTACTAAGAATTTCATCTGTAGACTTGTAGCTACTGGCTGAAATTTCTAACCTAAAAATAGCGCAATCACTTTCAAATATATAGGGGAAGAAAAGACAGGACACAAATTAAAGTTGACTTAATTTGCGGCTAAAAAACGAGAAAAAATTGCGTTTAAGTTTATATGACGAATTTTTATAGTATATTCTACTCAAACCAGTGAAATACTTGATAAAATGATGAAATTCGATCCCACGTAACCGAATAAAATAAACAATTAAAAATTGCATTATAATTTTATTATTCTTAATAACATTACAAACTAGTATAGTAAGATGTACTGTGGTTCATTTTGCATTCACATAGCAATTTTTTTTCGTAATTGAAAATGATTAATTGAATTTTATTTAGCGTCGGCGGGGGATTGAACCTGGGTTTTGCGGAGAATCGCTCTGCCACTGAGCTACCGGCGCGCCCCAACCCCACCCTTCCTTTCCTTAATTTTCATTTCAGTATAAGATAATCCTTTAAATTGCGCCGTGTGATGCCGGCTTAGAATAGCATCAACCCATTTGTTATCCATGGGTGTCGTAAGACCCGACTCAGGGACTCGAGGGATGTGTATTGCAATTTTAGGCGATGGGCTGACAACCTGTAACTATAGTGATACACAGTTATCTGATTGGCCCTCAAGCTTTTGTCAGACGTGGTGTTAATATCCGTTTTACGGCCGTTAACGCTCTGCCTACCCCGTAAGTAATGTATGTATGTTTGTAATCCTTCAAATGGTTCTGCTAATAGTACAGGTGTTCAATTATAATCTGTATAGCTCAACCACGATTTGAAGAACTGCAATCATTATTTCTCCAATAGAACTCGTCCTTAGGCACACGCGATAACAAACAGAGCTGAGCCTACAGTTTCTTTCGATTGTAGGTGAATCTACTGAAAATAATAGTCTATCTGGAATATCTGGATATTTCACACTTCCGCTGCCGACGAGGTAACAAACTGGGGAACTAATTGCGCTACTCTCGACTTTTCTGTGATTAGTCAAAAATGTTTCAATGTCAAATTTTAGTAACTTCTTATTGGTGCATTTAGGCACAGTCGCGCCTGCTGTTATCTTCAATATGCTTAGTTATTCTCTCCACTCTAAGTTTATTTTATTCATACAATTTTATATTACATTTTTAAATTTGATATGCGCTGATATAATCTTCATTTAATGTTTTATTATTGGTTATGTAAAAGTTTAACATTCTTAGATATCAATCAACTTCTTACTTTTTATAAAATTTGTATAATTCATTATCTTTTACATTGATAATTATGATCCTACTATTAAGCTATTTATTTAAGAACGTTGACATTGTATTTTTTACTTTTGACGATCACATTACTCTGTCATTTTTATTTAGTTGAATCATTGATAATTGATTTTAATCTAATTTATTTGTAGTACACAAGTAGTTTTTATATTATTTAGTGGATTTCATACAGTAATTTGTTCCAATTACATATTCTATGGCAAATGAGGCAAGAAAAAAAACGAGTGTAATCGTGTGGCAGCGAAAGTGTTATTGCCTAGCTTCGTTAGTTGAAGTGAGGTAAGCCTACAGAGCTGACATTAATTGGATTGTAAGTTCTAGAAACGTAGAGTTACGTAAGAAATAATGATGCATGTATCTTTAGTATAGTTGATAAAATATAGTTTGAGCGCTGTGATAGATTTCAAATTCATAAAATTTTTCGTTTTACCTTTTTTTTTATTAAGGATAGGTCCTGACTCTAGTCTAAGTCATAAGACAGAGACAGAGTCTAAGATGGAGCGAGCTCACACAGAAGAAGCCTGTTCACTCTTACTTTGAAGAGATTAGGGTTGCATACGTTTGGAAATACAGACGCAGGTATTAAGTTCCACTCTTTAGCAGTGCGCATTATAAATGATGACTGGAAGCGCTTAGTCCGAATTGGTGGAATGGCAACCAGGCATGGATGGTATCCGGCGGTGCGTCTGGATGTCCGATGGTAGAAGGGAGCTGGTGGAACAAGGTCGTGATGCTCTTGAGCACACTCTCCGAAGTACAATCTGTAAAAAACCGACAAGCAGGTAACATTTCACTCTCACTTACTTTCCTATTTCCTACATGTTGTCAAGGGAATCATTTCGTAATTTACATAGTATAATTGGTTATTTTATTGAACTTTTTATTAGTAACCACGAGGCAGCAATTATTCTATCTAATACGAGTTGCATGATTATCCGGTGTTCTACCGCATCCGCTTTTTATGATAAAGGAGTCAACGAAATCCTTTACAAAAACAGTATAATATGCCACGCTGCTTCAAATTACGGCCGTCACAGGTTTCCATTCACCAACAAAACGAAAATTAAGCAGAAATGTGGTAATTCGTTATTTTACACTTTTCACATTCAGCCGGAAAGGGGGAGTCCGAGGGACTAGAACCGCTTTTTATTTTAAAATCTGTATAATCTGAACCATCTTTGTTGACAGTCAGGTGGTTCAGCTTGAAATGTCCAACCAAACTGGAAACAAATTAATAAAGGAAGTGGAAAACTCTTCATGCCATCAGGATATTTGTCTTTTAGATACGACTATCTATGCGGTGTCGACCTATGACAACCGAGTTTCTTTTTCTGAATGAGTTTATGTTATTGTGCTCGGTCATGAGAAATTAGAAACTTGGGCGCCAAAGGCCGATGTAGCTGATAAGATTTCTATGGTTCCAACTGGTTACGACCCTACATTTAGATGACAAACAAAAGGAATTGATATTTGGCCCTAGTAGGCATGAAATTAATTTTAAATCCCGCACAATTTTCTGCAATACAAAGATTCTTTGAATATTAAAATTGTATTTATATATTATCTTGGTATTCCTATTCAACATGCAGCTATTCCGTTAGTGCATTCTAGAGCTACCTGCATCTTTCTAGATACATTTTAAGTTAGTCTCGTATAACAGAGCTACGTTTGAACTAGAATTGAACTTTGTCTGGAATTCTAGACGTTTGCAGTTTCTAGCTTATTCGTAAAAGTTCGAGCAAAGACGTGGGTAGAAAACAGAAAATGCAGAACGCCGTTTTTTCTTTTATTGGTTTATTTCTTTGTAGTTTCAATGAAGTCGCTCGTATAGAGGCGCCTGGTTCCCCATGCATATAGAGAGCAGTAGCTAATGATAAAAATCTTTTCTCTAAAAAATCTAACTTTTTCTTCTCCCAACGACCCAATGAACCCTGGTGTAAGAGTTTTTTTTCAACCGCCTCCTACTAGTAGTAGGCTTCTGACATGGTTATGTAACAACCGCCGTCTAAGTAATCATAGACAGCAACCGGAACCGACGGCTTAACGTGCGTGGCTTAAAAATCAAACGAGATATTTATTTCCACACCACAAAGTGTGTTTTGAAATCACTTATGTACTAATCGTGTTACCATTTATTTTGTGGAGGGCTGATGTACCTACGACAGCGTCAGAAAAAACAATCACGCTGTCGCCAAACAAAAGTCAAAAAAGGGAAATATATAAACAATTTTATTATTAAACAAACAAGTATCACTCATGAATGAATCATGATGTAGATTAACGCGAATTACTTGTAAATTATTTCATGGAGTTTAGCCCTAATATTTTCTTGAGTTCGCACAACTATTACTCATCACAATAAAACAATTTTAAACTCCAAATTTGTTATTGTAAAATCCAAAATAACCACAACTTATAGCCGTTTAAAATGGTTTTATTGAGTTTAGCCCTGTACGTTTTGGCTGGTTAAGGCGAGTGCCACTACACAAAAAAAAACTGTTTACAAATAATCTATCAGAATATTCGATGCCCAAGTTTTTAGTATTATCCCCGTTGTTAGATACTTTTTTCCATAACTCTAATTGCAACGAATATTTCATTGAGTTTGCAGGTTCTAATTTTACTTAAGGATAATACTAATAACTAGGGCATCGGATATTCTGATAGATTGCTTGTAAAAAGAGAAAATATTTTATTGTGAAGTGGCGCCACTGTCGAGGTCGTTCACGAGTACACTCGCCTTAAGACAGCCTTGTTTAAGCAGCTGTGATTGCCGGACACTGCGGGCCGCGGGCTGCGGTAGCCGCAGTTAATGGCTGTTGCGGCGGTTGCGTCTACAAGCTCCTCAAGCAACCGACGCCCCCGCCAGCGAGGCCTCATTTGTTCCCCATTTTGGGAACTACCGGCACGTGCCGGGTAGATTCAGTCCATCCGTTTTTCCCAGAACAACTCGTAAGCCCAGTCTCGCCGCCAGGGCGCGATTGGGCTGGTTGTTTGAACAACCACAAAACTTCTCCGGGTGAGCTCCTGCTCCCCACCATACAGTCAGCTGTAGATTTCATAGCCTCGGGGCTAAAATTGTAGAGTCCAGAACTTATATTAAAATTACTTGTACCTAGATTCTGTCACCAAAAATTCCGAATAATATTATACACTAACCACAGTATCACTTGGTTTGCTGACGCCGATGATACCGTTCTTAGCACTGGCTTCAATAACGGCGAAATCGCCCAACCACTTTCTCTATTTAAATTCGGATGACGGCTTTCCAAATTTTGCGGGATACAAAGAACTTTTCCCTAGCCAGAATAGCTGTCTGGTGGAAACGAATATAGTGGTTGGTGTCCGGATTCAGCGAGTGTTCTGCTACCGCCGACGTCACAGTGTTGCCGTTCTTTACGCCACGTATGTGCTCTGTAATTCTTGTAAAGGCATGCTGTTGTTCGCCAATGCAATTTCTTTTATATTTATTTTACTTGATTATGGGTAGGAAATTCTTGATGATGTATTTCTGACCTACATCTAACTACTTGACGGATTAAATTGAGAAAAACCCTATTTAATCCGTCACACCTTTTATGTACGGAATATTTAAGTAGCTTCTATAGTCTGTAGCCTCTCTTTGGTTGATGAATTAACTAAATATACCTAAATAACTAAATATATAATAAATCACAAAAACGATATTTTTAATTCAGGTAAGTAATTTACATATTATATTGTCAAAGAACAACTGCAAAGAACCACTGAAATGCGATGCCGTCACGTCGTGACGTCATCAAAGCATAGTCCCCTATATAGCTCGCTCCCCCATCCTCCGAAAAGAAGGCCGTTTTAACCAGTAGAGGGCTCTCTACTAAATAATTAACAAATAAGTCACGTAAACCTACACCATAATATAAAAACAACAGAAAAATATTGTAATTTTTATTTCAGTTTTTTTACGAGTACGTGTCAACAATGCCTTTACCTAAACCACAACAAAAATACTGATTGTTACACAAAGCATATACAAACAAAGCCACGTTTCACAATAATTGAAAAAGCCCTAGTACATGTTTGTTCGTTAACAAAAACAAACATAAGCAACAAAACCATTAAAAAATATAACCTTTATTTGCATAATCCATTTTTTTCAATTTAAACCCAATTCGGTTAATTCAATTATTCAATAACACCAAAAGTGAAAATCAAACTCGGCATTTCGAACGCTTATTTTTATGGCTGTTATTGGACCATATTTTTGGGGTTCCCTAATTTTAATATATTTTTTAAAAAACCTGCCGAATTAGCCATTTGTATATAGCTAAATATTTAAATACAGTTATATGAGTGCAAAAATCTTTATTCTGTAATTGCTTGCTCACTGACAAGCTTACAATTTTTGTATTCACGTTGCTATATGTATCACCCATTTTTATAAATAAATATCAAAACATTGCTATTATGTAACCGGTACTTGAACTCGGGACCATTGAGTACCGTCTCACTGCTCAGCTATCTGAGCTATCGGAGTCACAGCCGCTGTCATCAACTTCTCGCTTCTTGTTCGTCTCGATTACAGATCTTATTGTTACATTGACTACGGAACCATCATCATACTTTTAAATACAACTTATCAGTTATCGTATGTTATATAAAAAAGAAATTGAAATTGGTTAGGGATGAAAATTGGTATAAAAACCATTACTTTAGTGATATAGCTAAAATATTAATTTAATGGGTCGTGCCTACGTTTTCATAATATGCAAATTGATTTAAATTAAGAGCTATTGAACAAGTATTTTTAAGTAGGTAATATAGCGATATTTCATCAAATGGTGAAATATTATATTTTCCTCTGTTATTTTGCAAACCATTTAAATCCTATAGAACATAAAATAATAACAAAAACTAACTATTACTTAACTTTGTAAATAGGGAGGCAGAAATTCAATTTACTTATAGGCGGTTCTCTCACTTGTTGTCCGTCCCTGCGTTTATTCGACGCACCGTAACGCATGCGTTTGTCAGAGGGAATGAAAATCGTTTCAGTTGTGTGTCAATGGCCTGTCAGTGGGACAGTTTTGGTCATTTCGTATTCTGCTTACAGTTTAAAGAATAGAAAATCACAGTGGCATCATAACGACATTTGTCATTCCATGGCATAACAATGACTAAAAATTAGGAAAAATTGGGGCATTGTGGGTGAATAGCAAGACTTGTCAAAAGCCTTCTACTAGTAGTAGTAGGTTAAAAAACTGACACCAGGTATCATCGGGTCGTAGAACGACTCGGTATCACACACGAAAAGAAGAAGCTAGACTTGAGAACGCGATGGCGTCGTTTACAAAACGTTCCGCTTCGCAATGATAGAATAAGTTTCCAAATTTATGACGCGAATCTGGTTAATTTGAGAATTCTGGACTCCCGCCAGCCTACCTGTAATGCGAATTTAACAACCTCTTTACTGAGACGTCACAAATTATACAAATTGAAGTGCGATTCGCTGTTTTTAAAGTTCTCAAAGTGTACTTTATTACGAAAGCAATAAAAGCATAAAGATTATATACTTGTCACACTCTCATGTGAGCGATTAAGAGATAAAAAAAACGGTTTAAAAGTAATTCTGAAAAATAATATCGAAACATCAAATGACATAACAGCCGTGTGATGTCGGCTAAGAATAGCATCTCTTCATTTCTTTCCCGTGGGTGTCATTACCATGTATATTGCAAGTTTAGGCGATGTGCTGACGTTTTACCGACGTTTACGCTCTGCCTACCCCGCAAGGGATACAGGCGTGATGTATGTATGTATGTAAAATGACATAAATGTCAGTCCCGGTTGCTGTCTATGATTACTTACTAGTAGAAGGTGGTTGAAAAACTCTGACACCAGAGTTTATTGCGTCGTTGGACGACTCGATGTCCAACACGAAAAAATAAGAAATAGGCGATAATTTCTAATTCCTGTAGTATACCTATTTCAATTACTCGCAATTTTAACAGCTTAGTCCGTATAGCATAGTTTAAGAACCTCTGTGCTAAATTTAGCATTGGCCACCAGCCAATTTCACTTTGCGGAAAAGAATGGCGCGTGCCTAAGTAAAGATTGAAAGTATCGGAAAAAAGAGGTTTTATAAGTGAGCAGCTTTTGTTCCCATCAGACCCACTGTGGGTAAGATCCAGTGTGTAATTAAATAAGACACACACTGATACACACACACAAATCACGCCTATTATCCCTTGCGGGGAAGGCAGAGCGAAGACGGCTGCAAAAAACTTTCATTTACGCCACGTCTGACAAATAATTGAGGGCGATTCGGAAAATTGTGTATCGCCATAGTGACAGATCCCATCGCCTAAAATTGCAATACCTCGAGTCCCTTAGTCGCCTCTTACGACTCCCGCGGGAAAGAAATGGGGTGTGCTATTCTAAGCCAGCATCACACGGCATAGGCGGCATCATACGGCATATTAAATAAGACCCTCTGACAAAATCACGTGAAGTTTGGTGCAGTTTGCTGTTTCTCCCACTTTTCGTCCGTCGCTGCATTTTTTAACGTAACCTGTGCCTCTGTCAGACGAAAGGAAATTGCGGGTTATTGGCGAAATACGTCTCAAATTAAGAGATGTAAAGCCAAAAAAAGAAAAATCGGATCTAACGACTTCGAAGACTTAAACGCACCCTAGCCGTATTTGTGTGGGAACAAGATCGAAATTTGCAATTTCCTTTCGTTTGACATTCGACAAGTGTGAGAACTGCTTTAGAATGTAAAGTTTTTAATAGTTTGGTTTATTTATTACCAGCAGTTACCGGCAGCGTTGCCCGAAAATAAAAACTATCCTTCGTGTCTAATGTGATATTATGTGGTCTTTAAAGAATCGCACATATATACATGCATACATATATGTGAGCTATAAAACTCCTTTTTATTGGATAGTCCTGTAAAAAGCAAACGTTTGATTAGCCGTAAAGCGCCATAGAAATGTAGGGTACAGCACAGACCAAAGAACTCACGGGCTTCTGTGCTCTGTGGGTTATAGGGTATGAATAAAAATAAATTGCTATGTTAATAGGGTCGCCCCATGAACGGAGCCTTTGTATCCCCTGATAAATGATATCGTATGCAATAGACAGGGCAATTTGAAAGAACTCTTAGAAAATTGAGTTATAAGGGGGAAAGGGTATGAAATTGCGGCGGTATTTCATGGTTTATGAATCTTTTGCAGTCATGATCATGCCATGCATGACTATGAACAGCTCGTTTATTATATCCCGTCCCATTCTTAAGCGTCGTCGTCCTAATTGAAAGCGCGCGCTTGCGAGCGTCGATATCAATTTGAACGTACTAGGGAGTTTTATTTTTGAGAATTCAAAAAATAATAATTTTCCAAGCGATGTATAGATGGCGTTGACCTGACTAAGTTACTAGATTCCAAAGCCAAAAGGCATGAAATAAAAGTTATTGTACTTTACGAATCTATCCTCGTTTTTCGCGCTTTGTTATTTATTAATAGGTACCTACTCTGTTTTGTTTGTACGTTATTTTCATTGTTGCTTACGTTAATATGCAGGGAAACCCATGAGAATCAATATTTTCTGTCCTATGACCCAGACTAGAGTCAAGAGCAAACCCAACATTAATAAAAAAAATAAAAAATAAAAGATGCCAGTGATGTTACAATGATTAGTTACGTTTCGTTTTACGATCACAATTATCCAAGAAAAATAATCGAAAAATTACGTGACGCTCCGTTCCTTACGTTAACGTATCAAGTACAGCGCCCTCTATCCAGCGACAAGGTACCATTAAAAAAAAAACTATTATGGAGTGGTTCTAAGTGTCCTATTGAAGAGACTGTTCTATCTCACGGTTCTCCAGCTTTTTTCTAAATAAACTTCAGTCAAATAAATTTCATCTGATTACATGATTTAAATCGAAAGATACTTTTTCAATTTATCGTAGCGCCATCTATGTACAGTCGGTTATGGCACATAAGGTACCAGGGCTACTCAAGAACAACTGAATTATTTTGGTCCCCAGCAATATTTTTTTCTTAACTTGAAGATATATTAGTAAAAAATCAATTCTTATACAAGAAATGTTTTTTTATTATGTATTAACTTGGAATAAACATAATTCAGTTATTTTGGAGTACCCCTGGTACCATATGTGCTATAACCGACTGTACACTTGATGTATGACTAGAAAACTCACCAGTGTCAGTATCAGTTTGACATCTGAGACGACGTGTCAAAGCGAGATTAAGAAATCCTTGTCTTCATAGATTCTGATTTCTTTCTCTTTATGAATGTAAAATGTACACTGAGCTTCGGGTATAAATTTACTTAATTACTAGTATTTATTAAGGCAAAGCCTCCTTGAACTCAATTTAAGGCGATTTTAATTTCTTCGAAAAAGCCAGTAACAAAATATACCTTTTCATTAAAACGAAGGGGTTTCTTGCGCCTTAGAAATGGTTTTCAATTAAAAACAACGATATTTTCTCTAACAAAATAAATTAAATTTTAATTTACGTTCAAGAAACTTTTAATCTGATTCAAAAAAAAGAAAGAACTTTCAACAATAATATCTTCTTTGTTGTAGGAGTATTTTATTTCAATGTCTCTCAAAGTTAGTTCGTTTTTTGCACACAAGTTTTTTTTTACCATAAATAAGACAATGTTACGTTTCCATTACTCATTTCACATTTAAATCTACAAATATTTATAAATTAAATTATTATTAGTCAGACTTGACGCAAATGGCTGGTTTTTGCCGACGTTTACGATCTGCCTACCCCCCAAAAGATAATAGGCGTGATATGTGTGTTGAACTCAGCCACAACAGTCCACTGCTTTGACAGGGACTTACCTACCATATTGCCATACACGTTTGGCAGGCGGATTAGCGAGCGCGATGCAAGTACACAGATTATACTGCTGTCTATTTCCTAAACGAATTTATCCCTTAGTCGCTATTACGACACCCACGGATTCTGGTTATGCTATTCTAAGCCAGCATCTCACGGCCAATAGTTATGAAAGGGTTCAAATCTGATATTCCGCAGAACTTCTAAACCGGGTCATATTTACCACAAACAACGGCTAATGCCTTCCTGTTTGTGCTTATTTTCCTTGAAACTCAATAGCTGATGTTCGAACAATAACGTATACTGTTTCTATCAAACGTTGGGTTCCGTCAGAAGAGAAATCGTAGACAGATACTGTTATTGTTTGCGAACTGCTGAAGGATTTTCCATGAGAATACGATGTTTTCTTATAAATATTCTTCTAGTATTAAAAAGACGTTGCATAGTTTTAGTATAAACATTATTCGTCGGCATTAGTATAGTTCAGAGGTTGTTGCTGTTTATTAATTTGAAAAATATAATATTTTGATGACACTTTATTTTTAGAAAATATCATAAAATTTCTTCTAGTAACATGTATAAAAAAGTGAAAACTCAACCTGAATAGATTATTGTTATATGCACTCTATGCCATAAGTGACTATTTCTCCGAGTTTTTTCTTTCTTCTGTGAGTACATAATAAACCATACTACATATAAATAGGTAAACATCGTATAGCATAGTTAAAGGATTTTAGATATAATTTATATCCATTGAACTTTTTAACATCATGAATTCACCCCATTAATTGAATCCTAGTTCGGATCTAGAATTAATAAAAAGGGATTTGAAAAGGTGCACGTTCTGCACTTAAAAGTGCTGTCGGGCACGGCGCCAACATCTCCAATCTCTTTTAATAGAAAATAGGAGGAGAAAACGACCAATTCACTAGACGGCGAACTAAGATGGGTTTCCAACTTGTCTTTCGCTGCGTATTTTCAACGCATGCGTATATCAGACGGTGTGTAACGGATGCTTTTGTCGAGTCGTTTGGTAGACGCAACCATTAATGTACCGTACCGTAGCCGTATTTATATCGGAATATTGAATTATAAATACGGCTACGGCAAACAACGTAGAATTTAATTTCCTTTCATCTGACAGACGCATGCGTTACGGTGCGTTAAAATACGCACGACAACAAGTGAGAGAACTGCCTTAAGGTGAATACTCTCTGGCAAGGCAGCAGTGCTTTACATACAGAGAGTAAGGAAAGCCCTCCGAATAGAGTGCATGCAGATGCAGAACATATGCCAAAAACGAAAAAAAAACACGGTCAACTGACTGAAACTGTGACATTGACACATTATCGACAAATCACCGGGTAATACCGTCGAGGGTGGCGCCATTTTGTTCCCAGTTTTCCTCCTCATTGACACATTAGGCGTCTAGTAGGCTGTGTGGTCATAGCAGAAGTATTTACTTGCAATGAACGCAAGGTGTTTCAAAGAGATAACGATGTAGGCTATTTCTAAGACCTACTTCGAAACTGTGCTTAAATCTTGTCTCCTCTCGACCGACCTACTTTAGGACTTCGCATAGTTTTAATGCTAATGTTTATGTTGTCCTATTTTACTTCTATAAGTACCTAAAATAGTAATATATTTCATTAATGCCGTCTGTATTTTTATTTTAGTATGAAAAAAGCCAGCGAGAGGTAGCATAATATCTCAGATGTACCATTTTCGACTGCTACAATTTGCTACGCTGTAGCAAAGGTCGTCGTAGCAAAAGTGCTACAATTAATACATTTCAAGACAACAGTGAGGTAAGGAATATAAGCTGACTATTGTGTATGCCATTTCGTTAATCTGCAAGTTTTCAAACGCTTTTCTATTCAAATGGCCCTTAATGATGCTGTTATTATTTACGCTTGTACCCCCTTATAAAACCGCTCGCAAGGCCACGTAAACACTTCTGATAGTGCTTTTATTGCGGTAAACAAGCACACTTCTTTTTATAAGTCATTTTAATGCCTTATAAGAGTGCAGGAAACAGCTCGATGCAGATAATGAGAATATTATGTAAATTCTCGAGGAAAGACGCTCTTCCTCGATTTATAATGCGCTTTATAAAAGAAATGAGGCGTCAAATCGACTTATGCGTTATCTATCTGGAAATGAACTAGACTATTACGACGTCATTCGGTGGGAATTGAATAAATTAACTGCTTAGCATTTTAATTAGTTTTTTTCGTTCAAAGAAAATAATAAATAGCTAAGTTTTTGGCGGCTTAGAAAAGCATCACCCAAAGTCTACCCACGTGTCGTGTCGTCTACACAAGTGACTAAGGGAAAATCATCTAGGGAATGAGCAGCAGCGTTCCCTGTGAATGCAACATTATTGCACTGCGCTCGCCAAACCGCCTGCCTAGCGTGGTGAGTATGGCAATACCCCCTGATTGGGGCAGGCCCCTGGCCCATGTCCATCAGTGGACTATTGTGACTGAAAATGTATGTGTTATGTAATTTTTTTCGCTGTACCTATGGGTGTTCTACGAGATTTATATTCTCTATTTTATAATTTGAAATATTTGGTGCGGATGAGATTTATTTATCCTGTATACTAGTATACTGTAAAATAATGTTTGAATTTTTATATTCTCTTTGACTAGTATTTTTGCTAATTTGAAATTAAGTTTATTTACTGAAACCCACGTTTCTGGTGATATACCTTTATATAGTTATATACCACCATAGCTTGCTGAATTTGTTACTCTTCATACATATGTCTACTTGTTTATAAATCTACAAAAAATATAACTAAAAATAAGTTATACATCTTAACACCATGTACATTTGGTTGTAGCACATAAGGTACCAAGGATACTCTAAAAGAACTGAATTATTTTTGTCCCCAGAAATATTTTTTTCTTGACATGGACATGTAATAGTAGAAAATGACTTCTTTTAAAAGAAATGTTTACATTTGTATTATGTATTAATTGGGGATAAAAATAATTCAGTTCTTTTGGAGTACCCCTGGTACCTTATGTGCTATAACTGACTGTACATCAAATACTGATCTAACCCCACGGCAAACAAAAAGTGTTTACTTAGGATACTGTTGGCCTCAATTCGGGAAAAAAAGTCTTAACTTTCCATAAATTAGTGCTGTCGCTATTCGTTAAATAGGTTTAGAAAAGGATAGAAGATACCTTAGTCATAGTCATATCATGTTTAAAATGACAATGGATTCTTTGCAATTTCTAGTCGCCATTGTTATAAACGTTATAATCCATTATTTTTACAGATGACGCGTATTTTTCATCATATTATAAGACTTTTCCTCTCTGTTTCTCTTCGTGTGGGACACCGAGTCGTCCAACGACCCGATGAACCCTGGTGTTAGAGTTTTTCAACCGGCTACTACCACTAGTAGGCCTCTGACATGGTTGTGTTACGACCGCCGTCTAAGTAATCATAGACAGCAACCGGGACCGACGACTTAACGTGCCCTCCGAAGCACGGAACCTTTATTTTTTGGACAATCAGCTGGTTTACCCTGCAATGTCCTAACTAGACCGGGAACAAATTCACAAAGTGATAAACATCAACTTTGTGAGTGTCCCACCGAAAATCGAACCCGGAACCTTTGCGTCTGTACGCAAAGTATTGTACGCTGAGAAGGCGAGTTAGTGTGTAAAATTTGGCTGACATTGACATATTGAGATAGACGGCTGAGCCCAAAGGACTTTGAGTTTTTTATGGATTACCTTTGAACCAATAAGAACCACTCACTTTTAATAAAAAGTTGGCAAAGGATAGAAAGTTTCAAGCCGCTCGCTGTATAAATAAAATGTAAGTAGGTAAGTGGCTATTACACACACACACACATATCACGCAGGGGTAGGCAGAGCGTAAACGGTTGCAAAAAACGGACATTTATTTACGCCACGTCTGACAAATATTTGAGAGTCATTCGGAAAATTGTACATCCCCATAGTGACAGGTTGTCAGCCCATCGCCTAGTGGCTATTACTCAGAATCTTAATACCATAAATGTTAATTATCTTATGCGTCACATTTCATTACAGGCCGCGAGAAAAATACTCGCAAAAGGTTTGTTAACCCGAGATTGATCGTGTGAAGAAAAAATGCAGTTTTTTCTCGTAACCGATGTATTATTTAAGTAGCTTGGTGTATCTTTCTGAATAGTATGTAGTTATGGTCAATCAATGACCCTGCACGCGTTTGCGAGATATAGCCGTCATTATTGGTACAAGGGCTTTTTTAACGACCCCACGAGACAAGAAGTTCTCACACACTTTTCATACATACACACGTATACACACGTAAGTATAATTTGTGCAATTGAGGAATTGAAATGAAAATAGCTTTTTTAGTTGCCATTGCACAGGGTAACATTATAATGTCTCATATCATGACATAAAATACATTGTTAAAGTGAATGCAACACGCATTAGGCGAATTTGTGGTACAGCCAAGATCAGGCTGGGTTAGACAGTTTGGACCGTTCTTATGCGTGCATAAGACTTACATTGGCAGTTTAACGGGCCTACTTCCATGAAGTGAGGTGAAAAGGAGCTACGAGAATGCATTTTGTACATAATCTAAGGCACATCACTGTCAACAAAATTTTTTTTTTTAATCTTCAAGATATGAGGAATAAGCCAGGGCAGCGCAAAATCTCATTTTATATTTAATTACGGAGAAATTAAAATTTGAAGTTACCTCTATTTTTCAGTGATGAAGCGTGGCGTAAGAGATTTCCTCCGCCAGTGCTAATCGAACTGTATTGATCTTAGTATGATTATTAATGGCAATTTCACGTTGAACCCGCCAGGGCGGTTATTTTTTGACAAAACAACTTAGTTTTTAAGAAATTTAGCAAAACACTTACTGTTTCCGGCTGCTTTCATTGGGAATAAAAGGTTTTTGTTTTGATGTGTTTCCTCTGCTGTCAAAACTGACGTGGAATTGATCATAGATAAACGGAATATGATGCAGACGCGACACACTTTACATTTGTTCAATATTTTGACCGTGAAAAATGATTGTAGCTAGAATTTTGCCGTAAAATATATCAACTATCTACAACAACGGCATTCTATCCGCTATGGATAATTTTGCCAATGTCAATACTACGTTGATTGATACATCAAACGAAACGCAAAATATGAACCGATTAGACGTAGGTATTAAAAATATTTTTACGATCAAATAATAGGATGACGTGGTTGTTAGCGCAGATTAGTATGAAGTAGTAAGGTTCGATTTATATGCAACACTAGACGGCGGCACGGCGGCACAAAAGCAGTTTTTTAATCATCAAATAATAGGATGACGTGGTTGTTAGCGCAGATTAGTATGAAGTAGTAAGGTTCGATTTATATGCAACACTAGACGGCGGCACGGCGGCACAAAAGCAGTTTTTTAACCGCGGCGGAAATTTTTAATTGTATATATGGAGCGCTGCGCATACGGTCACCACCAACCACAGTTTAAGGACAAATTATAAGAAAGCATAATTATGTACATGTACTTACGTACATACATACATACACATATCACGCCTATATCTCTTGCAACTTGCGTACCTAGTATACAAAAGTATTATTTTGTAGTAAAAGATTTTTGACAGATTTCAGTTCAAGAGTGGGATCAATTGATTCGGAAAGTTTTTAGTGTTATGGGGTAGAAAGGTTCTAGAGTGGCACTGGGTTGAAAGGTTCTAGACTTATACCTAGCTGGAAAGTCCTAGAGTGTCACCGAATGACTCGGTGTCACTCTAGGACTCGGGTCGTTGTATGACTCGGTGTCCCACACGAAAAGAGAAGAAAATGCCAATACCATAGAGTAGAAATCACATAGAGATGACACTCCCGCTCCAGACGCGCTCAAGGTCAATCCGTCTGGCTGTCTCTTAGAGAACAATTCAGTCGGGAGTGCGCTTCGCCGCGGAAACGTTCGTCGTGCGGGTCGAATTTTCATTTTTTGTGAAAAATTTAGCAATGCCTAATTATTGTGGTGTGTATGGCTGCAAAAGTAAGTTTTTTTAATTTGCCTAAAGATGAGCCAAGGTAAGTGATGATTTTACAGTAAATACCTAGGTACCTACCATTCGTTATTATACGTAATTGTTGTGTGTACTCCTATTTTTACTTACGTAGGTACCTAGTTTCCATTTTCTAATTTAAACTACCTAGGTGCCTAAGTCATTGTTAGCTGATAATGATAAATAAGCACATTCGTATCGTAGGTATGTTTTGCACCTATTTTAAAATTCTGTACCTACCTATTAACAATAAAATGGTAAGGTAAGACTTTAAAACGGGTAAATATTTTGTTCCCACGGGAAAACTGTTAGCAGCGGTCGCAACCGCTTGACTGGCCGCTAGTCTGGAATAAAATTATTGGCACGTGACAGCCCCGACTTAAAGCGCGGGAGAGTGCGGGACGTTACGGGCTGCGGGGGGAAGTAGGTATTTAAAGCGCGGCTTTTGGGGCCCAGACAAAGGAGTTTCGTTTCTATACGCAGTATTATTATCTATTCTTATGCCAATACTAATGTTCAAATTAATTTCCAGGTAGGTACTTATGATTTCGGGAAGGTCGAGGGTATCATTATATTAAAGGTTGTGGTCACCCTGGTTCGTTGGTAACACCGAAATATACCAAACATTGTATAGGGCTATAAATTCATTTTCTAAAAATACCAATTTCAAGACCAAAAGTTACAGGATTATCCAGATAGGAATGGATTAAAAATCTTAGTCAAAAAAACAATTAGAAGCACCTTCGATTTTAAAATTTTCTTAGTTAATTTAATAGATTTCACCAAAATGTATGATAATTTTTAACTATGAAGCAATTCAACTGTGGCCTGTGCTATCATTGAACAACTACAATTCTACAGGCGAAAAAGTGGCAACATCGCGCCAAAATTAATATTTAAATAGCAACACTGATGAAAATTACAACTACAGGCGTTTTTTGAAGCTACAGGTCTACAATTTTACAAGTCACAGCTACAGGCACCTGTAGATTTCCATCGACAAACCATAATGTAGATTTTGCTTTTAAAAACACAATCGAGCAAGTTTTTACAGATGTTCATCAAAAGACTTGTAAACTACAACTGTAAAAACTTACAACTTGTGAATAATTTTACAGGTCGTCTGACCTAGGTAATTATTTTACAAGTGCAAGATTTCTGCATAAAAATTTAATCAATATGTTCAAAAGTACTCAAAATGCGTTCCTTGCCAAATTATTTTGCTCGAGGCGATAAATAAAGCAAAACTTTAGCGTCAATTGTGGATTATTATTATTAATTCACAACAGTACTATTTTAACGTACTCTATCAATAATATGATTTTAATTAGAAATATTGTTGATTTCATTTTTATAATTTCCTTTTTATTAAAATAATAATTTTCAGTGTAATGTCTTATATATTTAGCTAAGTGTTTACATATTTTCACATTATTTTAATCTGTGCTATAACATTGACGTTGAATTTGAGTGAATGAAATGAATGAATCGATAGTGTTGTACATCGACTTGTAAAATTTACCTGTAGTCGAGATTTTGGACCGGTACTGACAATGGTAGTTTTACAAGTGTCTTCATAAAACGCCTGTAACCTGTAAATTGTAACTACAAGTGCGTTACAGGCAGATTTACGCCTGTAAATGTGGACCTGTACCTGTACAATGATAATACATGGCACTGGTGTCGGTGATTAAAGGAAAAAGATTATTAAAGGTGTTCGAAGGTTTGAATATTTTAAGGCATGCGGCTCTGTGTATGTCTGATGGTAAACAAATATTGTTCAAAAACTAATGAACGGTGCGAGAATGCGACCGCTATATATTATCATATCATAATATCATATTTGAATATATAATGGCCGTCGCTAATTGGTTTTTGCTATTTATATTTTGAACTTACATCTATGTATACTGATTTATGCAATAAACGTTTAAAATTGAAATTTAAATTTAACAGTATTAGTTGCGCTTAAGTTGCACGCAATGATGAAAATGACAAAGAAATATCCAAAAAAAGTTTCTTAATGTCGAAGTTTGCAAAAAATGTACAATACCAGGATGGACAAAAAAGAAACAAAAATATGTTCAGGCAAAGTGCGTAACATGATACTGGCCACTTGCATTTTTAAACCTGAAGTAATAAGTTGGCTTTATTTAGTTTAATGACTTTGCTTCTTCTGTAATAACGTTAAACTTAAAAAGTTGTAAATATGATTTGAGATGTTATGAAGATAAGTGTTTTGTGAACTGATTTAGCCCTTATTATTTAGATGAATTCTTTTCATGTACTGAAAGTGGAAGAATAACAAACAGACAGTACAGTTTATAGAGTTCATAATTAATATGGATACTATGCGTTCAGCTAAGTCTTGGCGAATGGTTCAGCTTATTTCAAAATATAGTCCTTATAATATAATGTAGGTTAATATTCCTTCCAAGTTATAATATCAACTTTGTGAGTAGTCCACCGTGAATCGAACCCGGAACCTTTGCGCCGCAGGCAGTCGCACTACCATTGGTCGGCAAGTATTGTATCAGTACCAGTTAGACTAACATTATATGAAATGGTGACACCTCTATAATATACTCTTTGACATGACTTCCGAATTTCATTTGAATTTCGTTCCTTCCGTAGAAGTAGGAGTCTTAAGTGTCTAACCGCACGTGAGCTTGACTGTACGTGTCAGCTACCATACAAACGACATTGGATGACTCGGTGTCCCACACGAAAAGGAGAAGAAGAATGACAACCTGTGACCACCGCAATTGATTGCAGCGACGTGTGCCATGATATCGAAAAAAACGTATTTGTCAAATCATCGTATATCATGGTGTGAGTGTTACAAAGAGTTTTCGAGTACTTTACTGGCAACTACTGCGACGTTTATCGTGATCAAGTCTGACATATTAATTGCCATTTTGCGTGGGCACTCTATATCAGTCGTTCGCTGCTCGTTAGATACAAAAATAGATTCTGATTTCAATTTCTTGAGTGATGGATGTGTTATGTGAACCACTTTTGTTATGAAGCAACCTTTGTGACATCACTCAAAATGAAAATGAAAACTAAACCAATGGCTGTACCGAAAAGCTAAAGCGTGTTTAAAAATACCTCCTTACAAAAATATTACACACGCGTTAAATACGCTTTTAACTATGGCGATTATAACGTGACATACCTAATTTAGATTTTATTTGCCACATAATTAGAGTTTTGAAGAACTTTGACTGCCTTCTAAGCCGAGGGACGTGGGTTCGATCCCCACAAAAACAAAGTATTAAGTAATATCAGCTATCTTGTTTCCTACAAGTATAACTACAAGCTTTGCTTAGTTTTGGGCTACATGGTACTGTGTGAAATGTCCAGGACATTATTTATTTTTCAAATAACAAACATAATTATTTACACTTAAGAAACCTATTTAAGTACAAACTTAGCCTTGTGAACTGTGAGTTTCGTCCAGGCCCATTTATTTAACTATGGCGATTATAACGTGACATACCTAATTTAGATTTTATTTGCCACATAATTAGAGTTTTGAAGAACTTTGACTGCCTTCTAAGCCGAGGGACGTGGGTTCGATCCCCACAAAAACAAAGTATTAAGTAATATCAGCTATCTTGTTTCCTACAAGTATAACTACAAGCTTTGCTTAGTTTTGGGCTACATGGCACTGTGTGAAATGTCCAGGACATTATTTATTTTTCAAATAACAAACATAATTATTTACACTTAAGAAACCTATTTAAGTACAAACTTAGCCTTGTGAACTGTGAGTTTCGTCCAGGCCCATTTATTTAACAGTAAATAAAGAAACAGACTAAACATTTTTCTCATTCTTCAAGCTTTTCCATTATTGCATTAACTAGCCGAGGGACTGTGGCTCCGTCCGCGTTTGAATATCAGAAGCTGCTATGCAAATGCAATTCTGCAGACATTGAGACTCAGAAAACTTTTTTAATGAATTTTCTATCTAGCTTTGACAATCTGCAGTGTTCACGATTCGAGAATTAAGTTTCCTTATAATTTTATTGCAAGAAGTCGAAATGAAATGAAATCAACTTTATTCAATGTAGGATAGCACTATCACTTCTTGACGTCATAATCCGTAATGAAGTTTTTAAAACACAATTTTCTTCTTAACAATTTTGTATTGTCCTGAAACAAAAACAGGAATCGGAACTGGGCAGATTAGTCACACGGTATGTAACTGAACGCCACCAAGACAAGTGAATATTTAGTTCAAATTAAAAGAATGATTTTTGAAAGGTGTTATTAATATAATATTGTATAATCTGGCCATCAAGAAAATGTCTTTTGGCCGACATACATTTTGTATCGCACGAACGCCACATTTCGTACGAATGTCATCATTTTTGGCAATTCTCACGGTGGCTCGGTAGAGTCGTGTAACTAATGCTAATACATTAAAATTCTTCCATTTTCGTAGTATAAAATTGCACATCCGTTCTGTGTTAGTATTTTTCTTTCATTATCATAATGAAAGCTCAAGTTTACCAACTCAAACAACTATTACCTTAGACTAAATACCATGCACGGTTCAGCATACATTGCTGGTTATTAAATTGGCGTCATTACAATAAACTCAAGAAAACCAGCAGTATTCAGACTAGTGTAATAGCCGTTTTATTTGTCTTTCCGGTACTTATTTCGGTACGTTTAGATACGTTAAAATTTGCTTGGAACTGGATATGGATTTACGTTGGGGAATCTATTTGGAGTTAAGAATGGTAATATTACTATAAAAATTAAAATTTCGAACAACGTGTTAAAGAGCATTATCTTTCCATATCACAGTAATTTATGTATTATAATATATTGTATAGGTATATATAGTTATATATGTGCATTTTTATTTTTAGTCATATATTTATATTTGGTTTGTGTTTTGATCATGATAAAATTATAAGTAAACTGTTCTATGTGCACGTTTAATCCGTTTATCCTCAGTCTACTCACGCTTCTTTAGGTCTGCTGGAAGAAATTTCTTGAGAAATAAGCAGTACCTGTTGTTCTATGTTTTTGTATTTTCTTGTGTACAATAAATTGTTAAATAAATAAACATCGCAATGTATTAGGATTTTATGAACTTATAGTGCTATATTATTTTCATTTTTGTTCAATAACTATACGTGTAGTCAGTATGTATAGGTAAGGAAGGGGTGAGTTTCATGTCTATTGCAATTTTAGGTGATGAGTTGACAACCTATCACTATGATGATACACATTTTTCTGAAAGACCCTCATCGTTAGTCAGACGTGGCGTAAACGTCTGTTCTTTATGGCCATTTACTCTGCGCCTACCCCACAAGGAATATAGGCGTGATATATAAGAAACAGAAGCCTCATTATTATTTTGTATCATTTAAAATATTTGTAATTAACTTTTAAAGTATGTTTGTAATAATGAAATTCCCTATATAAGGCTAAAAATTTATAAAAAAATTGCTCATCTTTGCTTAGGTACCTAGTTTCCTTATCATTGCCTCGTTGGGATTCCTTTGAGTTAATGCAGCTTAAGAGGCAAAAGATACAAGATACATAGACCCTTTTGAGAAGGTAATTGGGGAAAACTTTCCGGTCGCTAGGGCCAAGTTACAAATTTGGCTGTGCCTTCTGCTGATCTTTTGAACACATAAGATAAACAACAAGGGGAAACGTTCAAGGAATAAATAAGATTTTAATCAAGTACGCAGTGGCCTCACTTCGGGACATAAATGTTTTTAATTTACTTTAAATTTGCGCTGTCACTTTCCGTCAAATAGGTTTAGAAAAAGAAAGGAAATACCTAAGTCCTATGTTAAAAAATACAATGGTTTCTTCACCATTTCTAGACAATTAAATCGCCATTTTTTGATATTTTTGCTAGCTATAATGATAAAAAGTCTTGCCTCAGACACTGATTAAATCGTCTGTCACAGACGTGTGAGGCCAATGATGATGATGAATGATGTCGTCAACTATCCTTACAATAAATTGGTCCGGCCCATTTGAAACGTAGATATTGGATAAAGTTGTACAATAACTCGACAACTGCACTTTCAACTGGCAACAGAAAATACTGTGGGGAAACTCAACTGATGATAACAACTTCTAGTGCTGGGTTGTTGTCGATAGATATCGACGTAGTGCAGCGCTTAACTGTAGAGTTCATGGCTATTTAGGCCCAACTAAAACACCTACTTCAAATATAGTACTTAATCTAAGTACACTTACAATACAAAAAGGAAGATTAGTTTGTTGTTTGTGTGTATGTACCTAATCGATCAACTCTGAAACTACTAAACCGATTTCAATAATAATTTCACAATTTGAAAGCTACAGCATCTTTAGGTTAGAATTTTATATGAAAAATACCATGTTTCCACAAGAAAACGGTTAAAGATAAGTGAAATCGCTCGGCCGACTGATTCAAGAAAGTTATAACTAGCTTAATATAACTGTAGCCTTACACCTAGCCATAGCTATTAATACACCATTAGCTTACTTGCCGTGTGGTGCCGGCTTAAATTAGCATTGCCCCTATTCTACTCGTGGGTGTCGTAAAAAGCAACTAAAGGATAATTATCCAGGGAATGGGCAGCAGTGTTCTCTGTAAATGCAACATCATGTACTGCGCTTGCCAATCTACCTGCCAAGCGTGATGAGTACATGTAGCTGTTAATGTAAAGTCAGTGTACTACCTTATACATTTAAGATATTTCTATACAAGTGTTTTAATATATGGGGGAAAATAAAAGGTTTTCTTTTCAAGCGTAAGATAATAAAATTTACTGCTATAGTGTCTAATCCACTATGTTTCTTATGGAAAGGCCGTCAGTTTTAAGGTCTGATCCAGTCTATATTTTTTTTCGTTCACTGTATTGTATGTCGATAATTATGTTATCGACTTTGGTACATCACTAACTTTAACCTTTTACTGTCATGTTGTATGGATAGTAAGTATACGAGATAGTATAGTACCACCATTCATATGAAAACTTTTGTTAAAAGCGAGTGAGAGTATAATATTATTTGAAAGCGAGTACTCTATTTGAGTTAAGAAAAATAACATCAGTTCTCTCTTTACATTCACAGAGTTTTATTTCAAGAATAATACATTGCAGATTATATAAAAAACGGTTTAATAAAAGGTGGGCCAAAAGTAAACAGCCTATGTAAATAGGCTCCCATTTTTTTATTAATCAAGCAAATTAAGTTTTGTTTTCAAAAACCAATTATGAAAAGATGCAAAACTTGTGTGATTACATTTTAAAACAGATAACTTTTTAATTGCCACATCCAGATGCCTTGAACTTTAAAGACGCTAATTTCCATATAAAATCGTTGATGGTTTTTTTGGTCTGTAGAGAGTTCAGGAAGTTTCCAGTTTTAAGACTCGTTTTTGTAACCATGATGGGCTTTCAAAATATACCATTTAAAGAATTCTGGTGCAGGTTTGGAGACCTGGCCGTTCGCTTCAAAAACACCAACAACCACACCACCACAGCATCAAATTGCAACAACTCTGGAGCTGGCGTCTAATTGTTTTCAAACTTTTTGACTTTACAATATTAATTTCACATCACTAAAAGATTGTTCCGTGAAAACAAAAATAATTTAAATAATGATAGCTGTTTTAACGCGTGAAGGGAGTAAAACAGATACTATTTTTGCTTTAACTCTAGATGGTGGCAATGTGATTTTTTAAACACAATCAGAGGCCTTCTACTAGTAGTCGGTGGTTGAATCCCGATGCGACATGCGACCCGTCGTATGACGACTCGGTGTCCCACACAAAAATAAGAAGAAAAGCATAATCACATGAATTCTGTTCGAAAGATTGATTTTTAAAAACATAACTCAATTTGATTGAACAATATAAATATGGGAAGCTATTTACATAGGGTGATTGCTTTTGGCCCACCCTTCAATAACTTCCTATTTTTGACAGTATTTGTAAATAACAGGCCAAAGAAATTTAAAAAAAAAACTAAAATTTCAAGAGGTCTTGATCGCGTTTTTCCCGCTGTAGTAACGTTTAAAACCCAACACCTCCCTACTCCGTAGGCAAAAATAATATATATTATTGTACTACCTGGCTTATAGTGGCGAGCCAAACCTAAAATAAATTTTCTTTGGGATATAAAAGACCCATTAACACAAACAATACGAACTGCTTTTAGGGCAACTTGAAAAACCCAAAAGTATATTTTTTCCGAACAAAATAGCTGTTTGGAATACTTGGAAAAGCTTTCAGAGGCCCTAAATAACGGCGGTAGCTTAATGAAAATAAATTAATTTTACCTCAAACGTCTATTGAATGAGATAGTTGCTGGAATATTGCTTTTTAGAACAAAAATAGTCTTTTCATAGCTATTTTGGTCATGAATGAAAACTAAATAAGAAAAATATTTCTTGAAAAAGATGACTATTTCCGTAAATTTATCACGCCTTAAATTGCGCCGTCTAATAAACATGTGAAGGTCATTCCGAAAATTGAGTATCGCCATTGTGACAGGTTGACAGCCCATCAAAACATAGCAGTGTGGCTATCACAGATGTGGCTATTCGGCTGCCGATAAATGTGACTGCAGCGCCGTCCAGACAAAGGACCAGCTACAAGCCTGTCCCAATTGCCTTTTGCAATCGTGCAATCGAGCATTCATGGTTGTATGCTCCAGGACTTGCAAAAGGCGAGCCCAGGGACATTTCAATTGCCAAATATTGGTCACGGAAAATTTAACTGTTGCCATTGCCAAACAAAGTAGAAGAAATACAACTTATAGTCTACTATTTGCAGCTTATGTGATC
The DNA here is from genome assembly GCA_027580185.1 of Tuta absoluta. NCBI lineage: Eukaryota > Metazoa > Arthropoda > Insecta > Lepidoptera > Gelechiidae > Tuta > Tuta absoluta. The sequence goes on from JAQAHW010000047.1 coordinate 317,690, forward strand.
AAAGTTAATCACGTGGATTTAATTATAAATGACAGGAAAACTAACTTCGCCAGCAAATTGTTTGAAGATTATTTCCAAAGTTGCTTTGAACTGGTAGTTTATACGAAGCAAGCCTAATAAGTTTTGTTTCAACACAAAAAGGGACCAAAAGTCATAATCAGCAGTACATAGAGATACCTGTAAAAATATAATCTGATACTGGTTATTTCTATAACCGGTATAAAAAATATGTAAAAAACTGATCCTCATTAAAGCAATTAAGCGAAAAAATATATTCATTAATTATAAAGTAATTGTTAAGGCATTTGGAAATTGTATTAATCTGAATCAAAAACCGAAGAGCTTGCTGCAACTACTTGATAATTCTACATACATACACATATCATGCCTTTATCCCTTGTGGGGATAAAGGCATGATTATGAATAGAGTTGACAGCCATAGAAAAACGGTCGCTATCGCCACGTCTGACATATATTTGAGGTCCGTTTTAGAAAAATCGTTTACCACTATAGTGGCAGGTTGTCAGCCTTCCACCTTTAATTGTGACACACACACGAAAACCTCGAGTCCCTAAGTCGCCTCTTACGATAGCTGCTGCAAAGAAATGGGGTGATGCTGATCTAAGCCGGCATTACATGGCAACAGCTTAATAAGTCTCAAGCCCCATTAATGTGCAGATACTATCAGCAGTACATCAACCAACCCCTATAAGGAGTCAACATAAACTGGTTTTTCATACAAACTATCGTACCTACCCACAATCAAGGTGAACCGCACCATAACCACTTCCGGCAGAAAAGCAAGGGTTAACCCCGCTTCTGACAAGTTGAAACGACTTGGCAACATACTTATAAATAACTTCGTAGTTTGAAGCTTTCACTGAAAGAGAAAATTTGATATCAAAGGAAATATGCCGTGTGATGTCGGCTTAGAAAAGCATCACCCCTTTTTTTTCCCTTGGGAGTCGTAAGAGGCGACTAAGGGACTTGAGGGTGTGTATTGTAATTTTAGGCGATGGGCTGACAACATGTCACTTTGACGATACACAATTTTCAGAATGACCCTCAAATTTTTTTTGTGCTCTGCGTACCCCGCAAGGGATTGTGGGCGTGATGTATCAAGGGAATGATGTGTGTATGAAGAGAAACCAACTTTTGAGTCGTTCTTTGTATGTTAAGCTTCGACGGTAGTTTTAACTGATTTTTACTGGAACATAGATATCGATTTTATCTTAACAGAACATGTTTCATTGTTGCCACTACAACAAAAAAACTTAAAACTACAATAAAATAACACACAAAAGTTGTATCTTTTTAAAAAAAATATCAAGAAAAATGTCAGTTTGTATTACCTACCTTAAATTAATATATAGGGACTTACACATAAAAAACTACTTTTCTGCGCCATTTTTAATGCATAACGGTAAGGAACCCTGTTTTTTTTTGTCAAAATGAATTAAAAAATATGGGTCATTTATAATTATAATTTTTTCTAAAGCTGTGTTTCGTGACGTCACAATTTTTAGGAAATTGTTAAAAAAGTTAATCAAAGACAAAACAAAATGTGGATTGATGTAATTATGTAGATATGATAAATAAATTATAAATTTCGAAATGGTTTTTATAAAATCGATTATCTAAGCATACAAAATTCTCGGCTGATTCTATTCGAATATTGAACTGGAAATATCAATTCTCAGTTTTGTATGTCCGTTTTTTTTTTCAGGCATATCTATGGCATCCCGATACGGGGTATTCCTATTATTGGGGGCTTACTATGAGTATATTCTTGTTTTATTTTTTCTGTATATCCTATCCTACTGTAAATGCCACGCCAGGAACGTCGGCGGCGGTGGTATCAAAATGCTTTTGTAAAAAGGTTTTTACTATAGATAATATAGATTCGTAGAAAATTTAATTGAAATGGAGAGGACTGGTATTTTCTTCTGTACTAAAAATAGTGTACTGACACCACAAAACAGTTCGGTATTTCAACCCTAGTTTAGACGAGACAAGTTAAAAAAATAACGCTGTCGGTCGCGATGGGTCTTGGTATTACTATTCACTTTTAATATTAATTGTTATAACTTAAATAACAGCGAATATTTCATTGAGTTTGCAGGTTCTAATTTTACATAAGGATAATACGAACAATTTGGACAACGGACATTCTGATAGATGTTTGTATAAAGAGTTTTTTTTTTGTGAAGTGGCGCCACTGTCGAGGTCGTTCACGAGTACACTCGACTTAAAGCGATGACTTAAGGCTGTATAAGTCAAGTTCACTCAGTTTAAAATTTCGTTCATCGGAGTTCACTGTTCTGAATAACAAGATAAGTTCTTTATGAATATTAAAATGATCAGATAAGTTATAGGGTGTCTGGATACTCGATTAACTGTCGAAAACAAATATTGTAGAGCACTTTATCTTCTAGATTTATCGGCGCTAAATCTTGTACAAATGGATAGAATTGATAGGACTAGGGGTTTTATTTTACGACTTCAGTTTGATTTATTGGAATAATATTCTTCTAGATTGTAAAACACTTCACTTAACTATAGTATACTAAAGCGGTTCTCCCACTTGTCGTCAGTCGCTGCGTTTTTTTAACGCATGCATCTGTCAGACGAAAGAATATTGCAAATACAGCCACGGTGCAATTACGAGGCGTTGACAGACACATACATATACGACGGACGACAAGTGCAAGTAGGTACTATTTATCAGGATGTGATAATATTAACTGAAAATATTATTTTCAATTGGAGAAGCTTTTGAACCTTAAAAAAATGGTTCTCCCATACAGAATGACTCGGGTATCAACGAAGTTTGCATCAGAAGTCTTTTATTAACCGAATTCGAAAAAAGTTAAACAGTTTCGTCTTAAATCAGCCCTGAAAGTGTGTACAGTCAATTGCCTAACGCAAATTGGCCAAAATTTGGGATAACAGTTCTCTTAGGTATATCTTATACTTTTCAAAACTGTTTTTTTATTAAACGGAAAGTGATAGCACTAATTTGAGGCAACACAATTTGGGATAACAGTTCTCTTAGGACTCTCTTATACTTTTCGAAAATGAAATTTTATTAAACGGAAAGTGACAGCACTAATTTAAGGCAAGTTATGAGAATCTATTCCCCGAACTGAGGCCATTATTATGTATATTCTTAGGTGTACAATGCATTATAGCACGAAAATATGAAAACAACCGTGAAGAAACAGAAGATTAATCACTTTGTAGTCTAGAATGCTGTAAGTAACTAGGTCACCCAGCCACTTAGTCATATCAGTCTTCCTTGCCACCCTCGAGCCACAAATTACGTTCACTGTACAGATGGTTCACTTTCCTACTTGGTGGCCATTTTACTCATACACCTATATTAATAATAATAATAATACGTGCCGAACAGTCAGGAATTATTTGACAACTCTCCCTCTCTTTTCGTGTGGGACACCAAGTTGTCCAACGACCCGATGAACTCTGGTGTCAGAGTTAGACAACTTCTGTTACTACAGACTCATAAGACCCCTCCTCGCTTGGCTAAGGCCCGTGAAATAGGGTAGAAACCCTCTGAAGGGAAAGAATATCTTAAGATAACTTCATAGAATAATAATAATAAAGTTTATTATAAGAATATCTTTATTTTCCAAAAGCAAGTAATACATTAACACTTGACCTGCGGAACCTGCACTAAGAATTAACCTGTATCGCGGGAGAATATTTAAAAATTACCATTTATAACAGTTATTGTCAGTTTTGGTTGTAGCTCAATCATAGATTACACACACACTACATCGCGCCGGTTTGAAGAGACCTCAAGATTGTTTTTTTTTTTAAATAAATACAACACAAAATTGTTATTTATTAAGTTATTTTTGTTTCCAGATAATATTGTAAAATTTTCTCTAAAAAATATATGATTTTTTTTTCTGTACCGGCATATATAACCTGATTGTAATTGTTTTGAACTATAATTTTTGTAGTAGAGGTTTTATAAAATATCTTGCCACGTAACCTTAATTGTTTAAATACAAACTCTCCTGTCTTACTCTATTTTAGAAAGATCAACACAAGTGTGTAGTTATAATTATGCTTTTGCAAGCGACCCCAGGTTAGGTAGTTATTTAAAAAAAAAACAGCGATAGTGAGCCTTCTGTAAACCTCTGTATTTTATACTCGAGTTTCATTGTTTATCTTAAGCCAAGCTTGAAGTTTGCTAAGCAAATTTTGATGGGAAGGAAGTGAGATACAACATGGTGTATCCGGTTTTGAATTTAGTAAGAAAAGCCAAACTAGTTACGTGGTTCTTGTGGTATAATGTTGAGAAATAGATTAATATTTTAAGTGCTTGATAATAGTTAAGTCGTCAAACAACTCGATCTTAATTAATGAAGTAAATTGCAATTTCATATAAGATGAGTTTGTAAAAGTAAGATATCAAAATCAAGTAATGAAAATTGGTGCAAATCTAAATTTTCACGTCAAATTGTTCCAGCAGAAAGCTTAAAAAATTAACTGTACAAAAAAATTTTGTTTATTTCAATTTCCCGGTCAATTTATAGGAATTCTTCAAGTTTTAAGAGCACAATTTCTAAAATCGTTACCACAATTCTTTTAATTTTCTATATTATCGGGATTACTAGCTAAATCCGTTTGAAATTGCTAGAACGGATAAGACCAGAGGTTTTATTTTATGACTTAACTCAAGCCAGTAAAAGATCCTTCGCAAAGATTCCACGTCCCAAATAGAAGCACCGTTTGACTGAGACTGGTGAGAAAAAGATTGGTAAGTATAAGATTCGGGTTTTATTTCGGGTCGCTTTTTTTTTTAAACAATTTTATTGTTTGATAAAAGTGAAAATTTACAAATGACCGATAGCAAAATCTCAATAACAATAAATGTCAAAAAAAAAAAGATGGGCTAGTAATAAGGAACAACTTTGCACAAGGAATATAGGTTGAAATATGAGTAAGTTTGTACCTATATATCCATAGGTTTTTCACTTCGACTTCCCCTTTTAAGAAAATACACAAGTCCAAAAACTTTCACATAAAAGATCCTAACACAATAGGGTGATTCTTCGAAATCGCGTTCTTCGGCTGATTCCCGTAGTCGTTTTCATTTCTCATGATATGACTGAATGTGATACTCCAGGTCAAATTCTAGTATAAAACAAAGGTATACTTCAAATAGGCACTCATACAAGATTAATAGCTTTCGAGATCTGGGCATTTAAAAATTAACCGCCCACGGGAATCAGATTCTGTGACACGGGAACCAGAAATAGGATATTTCTGGTAATAATTGTGTGAAAAATGACTTATTTAATACCCCAACTTAGCTACGTGTTGATATAAGACAAAAGGGAAAACGACAGGGAAAAATACAGCGAAAAAAAAATTTGCAAATGTGACATTTTGCATTTGAGATGTTTTGCAAAATAGACGTTTTACGCAAGAGGATAATGCTTTTGAACGATTAAGGCACAAACAATGACAAGTCTGATGTAAAAATGAGTGAAAAGCTGATTCCCGTAGTCTTTTAAACACGGGAATCAGTGTGACGAGAATCAGAAAAAATCGAAAAATGGCGATTGTTGCGAATTGACGCAGTCTTATGCTATAATTTAAACATATAAGTTAGTAAACCTTAAGGTTTTTAAATTTGGTATGTAGAAGTCACCCTGTTACTTTTACTTTAATTTAAAACCAACAAACGGGAATCAGTTTTAAACGAAAACAAACACACGGGAATCAGTTTCTTACCTTCGTAGTTCGGGAATGCTGCACAATCGGTACCTCTGCTTCCCACGACGCACAGAGCACTACTAAGAGATAACGAGGGGGGATAGACCTAACTTTAGGGGCGTTTAATTAGGGATGTGCGCGGACTTTAGTGACGTTCCACGGGAATCAGAACTTGTTGCCGGACATTTTTAAATTAGCTTATAGAACAAAATCTAATATTTTCACAGAAATGAAATATTTTTTTCCTTGACTATTGTACATCTGTTTTATCATGTAGAAATAGTTTGAATAGATAAGTAATACAGAAAAAAAGATATATGCATTATTGTATCGAATTTTGGGGCGCGGACACGTTACGGGAATCAGATTTCGGCAGTTTGTTTTTTTTTTAACTATCTTGGCATGATCCTATACTGAAATTTTATAATGTACCAGTTAGAATCAAGTATGAACTATCCAATAAAAAATATATCGTGTCTTTGTTTTTTAAAAACTATAGCGTTTTGGCCCCGGACAATGAAAATTTACGCTCCGAAGAAGCACCCAATAACTAATCCAAATGCCAACAAGTAAAAGCTTAACTCTTCTACACCTTTCAAATAAAACAATAATTGTGTAAGTATAGTAACATCAAACACAACTCTTATTATTTAAATGAACAGGAAACATTCACACTTTGAATGAACCAGAGCCTATTTTTTTAAAAGGTGATTTTTGTACTAATGCTTGATTTTTATAATATGAAAACGATAAATCATTGGTACAAATTTCTTTCATGCTATGAATAATGCATTAGCTTAGACAGATATCATGTGATTTATTGCTTCCGAAGTCTGGCTTCATTCGATAATTTTAGAAAACGTATTTAATCGAGTTAGATTGTGATTGCATTTCCAATAGCATAGAAGACGTTAATTTAATGATATTTTATGTAGATAAAATGCAATAATCCCTTGACTGTGGAGAGTCCTATATAGGACGCTAACGAAAAACCCCTGTCTGTGGAGTGTCCTATATAGGACACAACAGAGTTGGTTTGAATTTAGCGGTAAATCTCGTGTTGCTTTATTGGTACGATTTGTGCGACAACTGAATCGTGTTTACCATAAACTACGCTACTATTTAAACCTCTTTTGTCTCATTCTTTGAAATAAAAAATCTTATGCCAATCGAATCCAAAATTTATTTTATTTTAACAGAGGCGGTTTCTAACAGCTGATTGTGATAGCCTCAATTTAATGTGGTGACATGTGCCATCTTGATTTCCGGTTTTTAAGACTGAAAAATCATGCGGTACGTGTGAAAACCACCTTGGTCGTGAGAGAGAAATTTAAAGGATTCATACCAGGCCGCTTAATCTAATCTAAAATGTATAGCATTGGACCCAACCGATCTGATTCCACTCATCGGAATTCACACCCAGAAACCTCTAACGTAATTAAATTCCTATCAAACCTCCATAACTGATCCTAAGTAACTTCAGATCGACAGATAGTTCCAGAGACAGTTGGGCTTGAACATTATGTACCCCTACATCAGCAAATCAATCGTAGGATTAGGAAAGCAGGGTGAAACTTCACTAGTAACCGATAGCGAAATCTTATGACGATCGTGACAAGAAACAACTTTTCCTAAAGAATATAGGTTGATTAATATATGCCATAAATATTTTGAGTTTCCACAGTAACTCAAATCAGCTGATCGATCGATATTGGCTCTGAATGACAATAAAGAGAAGACAGTGGCCTTTTGCCTGGGACCTTTTAGGCTAATTCTCCTGTGGCTTAGCGACCTGCGTTAGAAGTTGCCTAGTAAGTAGTTAAAACTCTGACAACAGAGTGCTTTGGGTCATTCCTGCCCTTTCGTACCGCAGGCACTACTCAGTGGCACTAGTAGTGTGGTGGACGGCCATTATCATCATCATATCGTGTGGCAATCTCTGCTTGGATCGTATGTCAATGTCTAGGTTTTTCAGCCAGCTGTCTGCTTCAGGAGTGTACTTGTGCAGATCGGCTAAACCACAATGCGACGGCCATTATTTTCTTTAGATAATTCAACTTATGCCGTAGGCTATTCGGTGTCCTATACAATAAAAATAAATTTATGTTCAAAGGGCAAGTACTCCACATTCAGAAGCCTCGAATACCACACGACCTCTCGGTCTAACTACCCTCCCTCAGAGTCGAAACTCAATTCAGCATAGTTACTTCCCCGCACTTGCCACCACTTATAAAGTTGCCATCAAGTTAGGATAGTTGCTCCTTCTATGTGAACGAAATTAGGACTCTATTTCATATTAGCAAATTTTCTGGAACTTGAAATAGTCAAAGCTTTGAGTACTGTCAAAGACTAGGTACTAACAGAGTTTAATTATTGGAAATCGTACCGTTTTTAGAAATCTAGTGACAATAATAGAATAAAGGTCACACGACAAAGAGAGATAATGAAATATTTGATCCTTAGCGAAGTGGTGGCCTCATAGTAACCACATAGATCTATTAAACACCTTGGTCAAATCGCATGCATTACAGTGTGCCATGGTATCCATTTTTAATGGGAATCCGGATTTTTTTGTAGCATCCATCAGTCCCTCATAGCGTAGAATTCACCATACACTTACAAGTCAAGTGATAAGTGGCATTTTAAATTCCGCATTGTGTATTTAAAAATACTATTAGTCTTTTGATTGTAAGGTTGTTAGGACCGACCAAATTTGTCCGTTTCCTAATTCATCCACTTCCTCAATATATCCATATGCTATTCTTATCTTATCCACTTCTTTACTTGTCACTTTCATAAATCATTACCTTCCACACCCATAACATTCCTATATCACCCACTTGCCTCTACTCCTGTTCGTTTCATTTTCCCCCTCAAGCGCAATCATGCTAGTCTCCTAGATTTTTGAGAAATCGTTAGAAAATAAAAGCAATTTGACTTTATACAAAGTTTAAACTTCAAATGACTACATGAAAGCTTATATTAATTTACTTTTGGTAGGTATTATATCTTTATTAAGAAAATTATTATTTGTATGGTATTTTGGAGCAAAGGATTTATCAATTTGCGTTGAAGTTGGCGTAGAAGTTTGGTTGAATGGACATCGAGTCAAGTTTTCGATTCTAAAGGAAAGTTTCTCTATTCCAAAACTGTGATACTTAAGAAAGCTCTGGTATACTATGAGCAGCACCTCGAGTTTTGTGTTGATTGATATCTATCCAAGGTATCACACAAAACATCCGTAAGTAAAAGATGATGAAAAAAAATTCAAGATTAAAATCAGTCCATAAAACTGATTTACTTCTCCCAAAGAACGTAGATCAATTCAATGGCTCACTCACACATCTTGTATGAAATGTCAAAATATTTCTCTTATAGCCACGAATAAGTAGTCCAGGTAACTATGCGATGCACGATTTTAATATTATAAGAATATAAAAATATGACGAAAAATCATTCACTCCTTATGTCATAAAGTCCACACAAAACTGGTTGCCACGGGCGACCAGGGTGGCCGCTACAGTACTCCCCCGCCGAGACCGTTGCAGCAGGCTACGGTCGATAGTGATCAGGGAACCGAACCACCCGACCACTTCGGGTTCTGGAGGGAGCTGGTGCAGGCGTAGGGCTGGCAGGAATCTTCGGAACTTCTGGAAGTGCCGCTGGAACCTCTGGAGCTGTTGCTGGATCATCAATGACCACGTACGCAGCCTTTAATCTATCAATTGACACTGACTCAGGCTTTCCCTTGACCTCGATTTTAAAAGTTTTCGAACCTCTTTCTAGCACTTTGTAAGGTCCAGTGTATGGAGGCTTTAACGATTTCCGGACTGCGTCTGTGCGTAGGAAAACGTACTCTGCTGTAGCTAGGCCTTTAGGGACGTAAAATGGCTTGTTGGTGTGCCATCTTGTAGGTGTAGGTGATAACCGAGCGATGTGATGGCGAAGCCGAGATGCGAAGTCGGTTACGTCGGTCTCTGCGTCCGCTGAAGGAGCAAAGAACTCACCAGGCAGTCGCACGGGTTCACCGTAAACGAGCTCCGCCGCCGATGCTTTAAGGTCATCCTTCCACGCGCTGCGAATGCCGAGCAAAACCATGGGAAGTACCTCTGACCATCGAGGTGAAGCGTGGCACATGATGGCAGCCTTGAGTTGTCTATGCAAGCGCTCGATGATGCCGTTTGCGATGGGATGGTAGGAGGTGGTGCGAAAATGCTGAGCACCGACCAATGATGCTATGGCCTTGAAGAGACTTGACTCGAATTGGCGGCCGCGGTCAGTTGTCATCTTTTCAGGGCAGCCGAATCTAGCAAACCAGCCAGAGACTAATGCGGCGGCGCAGGTTTCTGCAGTGATGTCCTTAAGTGGGTACGCCTCAGGCCATCGGGTAAATCTGTCAATTACCGTGAGGCAGTACCTGTAATCAGAAGACGGTGGTAATGGACCTACGATGTCGAGATGAATGTGGGAGAATCGAGATGACGGTGTGACAAATGAGGAAAATGGTGATGAAGTATGACGTGTCACTTTGCTGCCTTGACAGCGCAGACATTGCTTCGACCACTCTCTACAGTGCTTGCGAATCCCTGGCCATACGAATCGTTGTGTCACCAGCCGCACTGTAGCTGCACATCCTGGATGGCTTAAGTTGTGTAGCACCTCGAAAGCTGTTTTTCGGAATCCAGGCGTAAGGAAGTGACGTGGCGAGCCAGTTGATACATCGCAATACAGTGATGGTGAGTCGTGCAAGGGAATTTTCTTTAGTTGTAGAGAGGATCCATGCTGTAACAGGTCTTGCAGTTCAGGGTCTTCTTCCTGAGCGCGCGCAAGAGCCTGGTAGTCAATAGTGGAGCCAACTTCTTCTACCCTGGACAACGTATCAGCTACGACGTTTTCTTGGCCAGGTAAGTACCTTATGTCAGTTGTGAACTGTGATATGAAGTCCAGGTATCTGAATTGCCTTGGTGCGCAGTTGTCACGTCGACTCGCAAAGGCGAAGGTAAGTGGCTTATGGTCTGTATATACCACAAATGTTCTGGCTTCTACCATGTGTCGGAAGTGTCGAATGGCTTCGTATATTGCCAACAGCTCACGATCATATGGGCTATATTTCTTTTGTGAAGTCTTGAGCTTCTTGGAGTGAAACGCCAGCGGTTGCCAGCTGTCTCCTTTGCGCTGCTGTAGAACAGCGCCGACACCTACGTCCGACGCGTCCGTGAAGATGGCAATCTCTGCATCTGGATCCGGATGAGCCAATAGTGTTGCTTGTGACAGGCTCGCTTTGCAGGTGTTGAAAGCCTGTAGCATCTCAGCTGTCATGGTAATAGCGTGAGAACCTTGAACCTTTGGTCCTTTCAGAGCCTCGTTTAATGGAGCTTGAATAGCAGCGGCGTTAGGGACAAAGCGGCGGAAGAAATTCACCATCCCCAAAAAACGACGTAGTTCCTTAACCGTCTTGGGTTCTGGGAACTCTTGAATGGCTGTGACTTTTGCGTCAAGTGGCTTGATCCCGTCAGCGGTAACGCGGAAGCCTAAAAATGTTACCTCGGCCAGTCCAAAGTGACTTTTGCCTGTGTTAATCAAAACACCGTATTCCTTCAGCCGAGTGAAAAGTTTCGTGAGGTGCTCCTTATGCTGGTCTTCGGAAGGTGAGTAGATGATGATATCATCGATATATCCGTAGCAGAAATCCTCAAAACCACGAAGGACTTCATCGATGAATCGTTGAAAAGTTTGAGCTGCGTTACGGAGACCAAAAGTCATGTACGGGAAATTCGAACATTCCGAAAGGTGTGGTTATTGCTGTTTTGGGGATGTCAGCTTCGAACACTGGAATTTGGTTGTAAGCCTTGACAAGATCGATAACCGAGAAAATTTTGCTGCCGGACATGCGAGAAGCGAAATCCTGGATGTGTCGTACTGGGTACTTGTCCGGAATAGTGCGAGCATTAAGGGCTCTGTAGTCACCACATGGTCTCCAACCGTCATCCTTTTTCGGGACCAGGTGAAGTGGAGAAGACCATGAGCTTTCCGAAGGACGTGCTGTACCGTTAGCAAGCATATCGTCGAACTCTTTCTGAGCGATTTTTAGTCGATCCGGCGGTAGACGACGGGGACGGCTTGACACTGGAGGTCCAGGAGTGGTGCGGATGTGGTGGAAAGTTTTGTGTTTCGGTACACGATGAATTCCAGCAGGACGAGTGATTTCTGGAAAATCTGACAGTAGGTAGTGGTATGGACAATCTCCTTTAATGCATTTTACTGACATAACATTATCGGCAGGCTTTTTAGCGGGTACGTTTACGCTTAGCGTAGTTAGCATATCTATAAGCCTGTGGTTCCTACAGTCCACTAGAAGGCTGTAGTGTGTTAGAAAATCTACACCGATTATTGGCTTTGAAACGTCGGCTACTATAAATCGCCATACAAATGCGCGTCGAAGGCCAAAATTTAAATCAAACTGCACCGTACCATATGTATGAATCGTTGAGCCGTTGGCGGCGAACAGTTGGTAGTTTGTTTGCTTCCTGGCTTCTCTCAATGCCGACCGCGGGTAAACACAAACATCCGATCCTGTGTCAATTAAAAACTGAATTTTGCTATTCTGATCCATGACAAATAGGCGGCCTGGTGCGGCGTGGCAGTCGTGAGCCGCTAAATCTGACTGCCAGCATAGTTTCCCGGTGCTTTTCTAGCTGAAAATTTACATGGTGGCGCCGAGCATTTATAAGCTCTCTCGCCAAAGCGTCTGTGGTACCAGCAATACTCACTGTTTTGGGAATTCGATCGAGATCTACCATAAGGGCTGTCGTACCTGCGGCGCGAACGTGAGCGTGAACGATCTCTTTTTAAAGCTGCTACCTCCATCGTGAGTTCGGCAATTTGTTGGGTCAGCTGTTGGTAATCTGACGAAGAGGGCCCTGCTACCGATGTGCTTGCCACGCGTTGGGCCATGAAAACAGCTTCATGCACTTTGTCTGCCAGGTCTGCTAGCTTATCCAGCGCCATGTCTTGCTGCGACACTATCGCTGTCTGAATGTTAATTGGCAATCTGTTCATCCACAATGTACGAATAAAATCATCGGGCACGTCATGACCTGCCAAATCTTGGACATGCCGGAGAAACTGAGAGGGTTTGCGGTCTCCGAGCTCTTCGTGCATCAATAATTGGTTTACCTTTTTCTCCTTTGAAGCTGATAGCCGCTTGATCAATTGTGTTTTTAAGGTTTCATACTTGTTTGTTGCTGGAGGTGAAACGATTATATCTTCGACCTCTGCGGCAAATCTGTGCTCTAACTGCGAAATAACATAATAGAACTTTGTCTCGTCACTAGAAATTCCAGAAAGAATAAAGTTTCCCTCAACTTGTGCAAACCAGACTTTAGGCTTTTCTGGCCAGAAGGGTGGGAGCCGCACGCCAACGCGGCACACTTCGCCGCCGGTCACAGTGTCGGGGTTCTTCGCTTTTTCTGGTTCAGGTTTATTACCATCGTTGGACATGGTGTTCAAAGTCGGGGTCACCACTATAAATAGCCACGAATAAGTAGTCCAGGTAACTATGCGATGCACGATTTTAATATTATAAGAATATAAAAATATGACGAAAAATCATTCACTCCTTATGTCATAAAGTCCACACAAAACTGGTTGCCACGGGCGACCAGGGTGGCCGCTACACTCTCATATAGGGTGAAATTTTACCAGTGAACGATACAACTTTTCCCAAGAAAATAAGTGGAAATATAAAACAATATTTGAGTTGCGGCTGACCACCATCAGGCACGGTGTTACCGCATGACAACCAATCCGTCTGCAGTGACACTATGCATCTAGCAAACCAAGCTCATCTCATTTCGTGTGGGATACCGAGTCGTTCAACGACCCGATGAACCCTGGTGTCAGAGTTTTTCAACCGCCTACTACCACTAGTTGGCCTCTGACATGGTTGTGTTACGACCGCCGTCTACGTAATCAAAGACAGCAACCGGGACCGACGGCATAACGTGCCCTCCGAAGCACGGAACCATTTATTTTCGGACAATCAGTTGGTTCATCCTGCAATGTCCTAATAAGACCGGGAACAAATTCACAAAGTGATAAATAGCAACTTTGTGAGTGCCCCACCGAGAATCGAACCCGGAACCTTTGCGTCGCAGGCAGTCGAACTACCACTGCGCCACATCGGCCGTCATCAACCAAGCTTAGAACCGTAGACACACGCTGATCTACGTCAACGTGTATTCACCATTCGTCATGTACCGATCACCACGAACCTTTGACTACTGAACACCGCTGAAGTTCACCTGGCTAAAAGACTACAAACAAACCATATCAGTAACTTTGTACAATCTCTGCATTTCGCAAACCTCAGTTCCTACCCTCGGGGTAATAGTAAAAAAAACCATCACACAATTAATGTTCTCCACAAATATTCCACGGACCATATGAATCTAGGGCTCTTCCATCGCTAGATAACCACAATTCCACCCAGTACATCAGGATTCTCTTGATTTTACGGGATTTTGAACCTAACTTCCAAAAGACACACGCGCAAAACTACACCCCAAAGGAACTGTCAAACTTCTTTACTCCGTTGACAGTCTGCGTTACGTTTCTTTATCACGAAAGCAGTCAACAATGAACTGTTGGAACGTACTACAACGCCTCTAATGTCACTCTAGTCTATCTTACCGTCTACAGCCTACATAATGTTGAGTGTCGCCAACACTTAATATTGATTTCTTCAGGAATCCACTATCAATCGAATGGATGGAATTGTTATCAAAACGCGAATTGTGAACTCATACATACATATATCGTGCTTTAAATCCCTTGTGGGGTAGGGAGAGCGTAAACAGCCGCAAAAAACGGACATTTACGCCACGTCTGACAAATATTTGAGGGTCATTCGGAAAACTGTGTATCGCCATAGTGACAGATTGTCAGCCCATCGCCTAAAATTCCAATACACTGTCATACAATACATTGTCAACTCACTTCATAAAATACTCATTTTGATAATTCTCCGACATATATTAAACTTAGGGTCTATTTTTCTACGAAAAACATTATCTCTGCCAAGATATACGGTATCAGGAAAACAGCCCGGAGTGGAACACGGGGTATCCGTAATAAAAGCATTGTATTAATTTCATGATAGGGAGCCATTTTGCTTTTCTATAAAGAGCCGTATACCATCATATAAAATTACACAATTTATTTCGTTTAATAACCAAGCCAGTTTACTTGACAATCAGGACAATACAAATTTGTTTAAAAAAATGTGACAAATTTCTTTTATTTACAATGACGGATCACTTATAATGCATTGTCGATTTGATTGATCGTTTATTTAACTTAAATAATGTACTTATATGCATTAGTATGTAAAATAGTTTATTAGTATATGTAGATGTACCTATGCACTATCCCGCTTAACCATACTCTTGCTTTTTTCACCCAAAGGTTGCCTGGTAGAAATTGCTACCTCAGCAATAAGGCTGTCTAAATTGTACCGATCTTTTTTCATTTTTTGTATCTGTTTGTTTTGTTGTGTTTGTACAAATAAAGAATATTGTATTGTGTATTGTATCATCACGTCAATAATTGATAAGTAGTACGATCGTACAATTAATAAAATTAATTTTATTTTATTTTATTTCACCATTATTATTGCTATTTGTAAATATATGTTTCCAAACGCATACAACCCTAATCTCTTCAAAGTAAGAGTGAACAGGCTTCTTCTGGGTGAGCTCGCTCCATCTTAGACTCTGTCTCTGTCCTATGACCTAGACTAGAGTCAAGAGCAAACCCATCATTAATAAAAAAAAAAAAAAATTGTGCAAGTAATCCAACAGATTACATTAAAATAGGGCCGCCGCAGACTATCAGACGTTTTTTTCGAAATTACTGTACAATAAACTCTATCGTTATTGAAATAGACTTGAGTTTGGGTAGAATGACAAACGTTTCTCATGGTCCCCCAGCTGTGCCAAAGCTACGGCGTTTGTCATTCTTGCTAATGTCACCTTTATTCCAGTTCATTTTCAGATTTCTAGTTAAGAGTTCACGCGGCGTCGCGTCGCATGCAAAAACGTGCAATACTACGAGGCGGTCTTTATGATAATAATCGGTGCAGTATTCTGACGCAATTTATTTTCTGATTTTGATGAGTACGTAAATTAAAGGGCCACGCGCTGTCTGTAGTCATTGATTATGACATAATATTTAAAAATTATACGTGTTATTACAAAAAAGTTAGACGCGCTTTATGACAGTAGGTAATGACGCTGTAAAAAAGCTAACACTACTTTTTTGTGACAAAACCGTTTAATGTCTACGATTTTCAAAATAACAGGGTCAATTTGATTTACAATAACTGCGATACGTTCTGAAATCCGAGTACATTTTGATTGTAAGTACTTACCTGTTTTTCTGTTCAGTTTTCTCATTTAATGGTTATCGTGAGTGAACATACCTGAAAATAAAAAAAATATATTAATATAATGTATTAAAGTATGTATTGTTATTTTGCTAAAAGTGGCCATTTTTAGCAATTTTGGAATACATAACCAAATCGCATTGTTTTTACACGGTTATATTGTTTCTTAATAATATTTGTAGTTATTTTTTGCCTCGAATTGATAATTTGGTTTCAAGATGACTAGCGTGTCCAGTCAGGGTTTTTTTCCTATTGGTGGGCGCCAATGGGCTCACAAACTGCCTTAAGTACGCGGACTTTACGCAAAAACAACGCGTAGACTTCACGTGTGACGTTGTACTTACCCACACAACTCGCGTAGAGCCCGCGCACGTTAGAATCCGTCCTAAGCCAATCAACAAAAGACAACTCTATTTTACGCAACGTCAAATTTAGTTATATTCACGCAGTTAAACGTTTGCTGCGGGTGCAATTTACTGCTTCGCTAAGACATATTAAATTCCAAATTAGTAATGAATCATTCAAACGAGCGTCCCAAAATTTACGAACACATTTAAATGAGTAAAAACAAAGACCGAAGAGCAAATAACGTGGCAGATTACCTCTTATCAAGAGTGTATTCTATGCTCGAAGTACAAGGGCGTAAACACAATAAGGAGTTTTCTTTTTGAGAATAAAAAAAGGTTAGTTTTTCAATATTTTGGGGTGGTATGGGATCTACCTCCTAGCGGTCCACCCCGGGCAACGGCAACACAGGCTTGCCTGTGGATAAGTCCGGCTGAACGATCACACCAAGCGGTGGAAGGCTCCGTAAGGGGCCGCCTGGCTCGCTACCACCATCCCACCGAAGTCTGGCGCCAAGTAGCTTGCTGCGTTCCGTCAGTGTGTGGGAGTGCCAGTGCCTTAACAGGCTTCTTCTGGGTGAGCTCGCTCCATCTTAGACTCTGTCTCTGTCCTATGACCTAGACTAGAGTCAAGAGCAAACCCATCATTAATAAAAAAATATATATATATTTTTGTAGATATTAAGTATACATTCATTAGATTGCATTAATCAAGCTAGTTTTCTCAACAATGAAAGAACAGTTTTCGTACGAACATGTTCGCGTAGACAGAATGTATGAGTACAAACAACTTAGCCACAGACTAAATCAAAAGAAAACTCGTCATCAGATTTTTTTTTTCATCATCATATCATCATCATGTGCAAAGAAACCAATAAAATAAAACGAGTGAGGAAGAAACTCTTTAAATGGTACTTGAAAATCAAATAGGGACTTTTCTATTTGACAGTTCTTGAACTTTTTTCATAATGTCATACCAGATGGTGTAGTACTAAGTTGAAATTTAGACTTTTTATTCCATCTTTTTACTTCTGTAGAAAGAAACTTTTTTAGTTTAGCTCAGCGCCATCTAAGTACACTTGAAGATTGGCTAGAAAATCTCCCATTGACACTGTTATTTTGAAAATCGACGACTAAAAAGATTAAAATGATGAAATTACTGTAAGATTACGGACTTTGCGCGTTATGAACTCATGAAAGCAGAAAAGAGTGTGAAATATTGTTTTGGGCAAAAAGTATAAATAAGGACCTGTCTACGTAAGTACGTACTATGTTTTGATATAACAAAACATTTGTCACCCACATGTAATTCTACAGAAATCCATAATTTCACTACGATAACTTATTGAGACATGTGAATGTTGCATACTTCCTTAGGGCAGTCACTAGTGTTACAACGTAGCCTCATCGTACTAAAAAAACACAAAAACGTTATTCTAGTCTCCATGCACTGTGTCACTGAACTCGGAATGTGCAGAGTGGTAATCAAGCCACTACAGCTTCCGGGCGTGCTTTCAGACGCGCTACATTTTCCAGTCTAGCAAGAATAGCCATTTTCTCTCTGGCCTCAATTCGGGAAAGAAATTTTTCGTTCCTTAATTTAGTGCTGTCCCTTTCCGTCGAATAGCTTTAAAAAAGGATAGGAGTCTTATCATGTTTAAAAATTTCAATGGGTCTTTCGCCATTTATAGTCGCCTTATTTTAACAGATAACTCATATTTTGCATCAAATTATAATGACGGTACATGACTTTGATGTCTTTTATCATTTTCTAAATTTATATAATGATGATGATTTAACGGAAACTGACAGAATTTATCTAAGGTAAGTGATGAGAATTGCCGTGTAATGACGGCTTAGAATAGCATGACTCCAATACTACCCGTGCGTGTCTTAAAAAGCGACTGAGGCACAAAGTAAGTATTGGCGGCTGCGCGTACATTCTCTATTTTGTGACTGAGGGTTACATTCATTCCGAGAAAGGCAGTAGCGTTACCTGTGAAGACAATACCGTGCACTGCGCTTGCCAAGCGTAGTAACTTTGGCAATACCTCCCAATAGGGGGAGGCCTACGTCCAGCAGTGGATTGTTGTGGCTGTTAATGTTATGCTATGAGAATGTATTTCCTGAATTGAGGGCAGTGTCTAATTATAACAGAGTATCCATTATGCTATCGCTGCGGGCTAGTGGGCTGGTTCCGTACGTTCGTCAGTAAACCTTTTGTTTAGGTATACTTACTTACTTGCGTGTATTTTTCTTATTACCTATATTTTTTATGACATTTTCTTAGTAACTAAATTGGTCGCTGAATGAATTTCATACTTTCAGAATGATGCACCGCTTTTGCTGGCACATAACCTTTGAGAGTCCAGAGTACCTGACGCGGACCACCAGGAGCCTAATTAAACTCTGATAACAACAGCAGCAGTTTTTAGCGCAATAAGCCACTTCTGTTGGTACTCATGAATCGAGGATATTGATGAGGAACACAGAGAGTCCAGCTATAGAAAATGCTTCTCTTTCTATTTATTGGGATGAACAATCGACTTATTATGTATTGTCTTACTCCCTGTGCAACAAACTTAAATTTACGCTGGTTTGGAAATAGAAATTGAAGAAAAATAAGAGTTCTTTGCTTTTTTAACTTAAGTTACCTATACAAAGGTGACGATATCTACCAGAATATTTATTTTTGTCAGTACCTAACATTAATTTGACGAAACGATTTCACGGGGACCAGCTAGTATTTCAATAAATCTCACTTACGCTTTCGTTTTAATTAACATTTGACGCTAAAATTTTGTAGAGCCCACTGTCTGTATTTTCTACGTTATATTACTCACTTTGCTACTGTTTGGCCTTAATGAAAATAAAAATTAGGAGTTTTTTCTATCAATATCTATTTAAACGTTATTTTAAGAATTATTCAATATCATTTTCTGTTTTGCACTACCATTTCTAAACAAACTAAGCAGAGACCGTACAGGTAAGACTTTCAGGGGTTATTGACTGGGTTTTACGTATAGGTTTACTCAACTATTCGTATCTCGTCAAAACCCATTCAAAAGGCTTTCTAAAGCGCTATTTTAAGGCTATCAAAACCCCTTCAAATCACTTTCCTTATTGAAAGGGTACCCCTTTCGGCTTTTGCATAAATTTGATCCCTACGTGTCACTTATACGGACTTTCATTGCCCTTGCATCATATGGCGGCGTGCCGGTTGGTCAAAGATCTGAAGTTGCCGCGTAGTCGCAATCTGCTCGTCTTGCGAACGATTTCATTGCAGTGCGTGCACGAGTAACCCCTATAAAGCACTATATATAGGGTCTTAGCATAGGGTTCCCTTTTTGATAAACTTGGACCAAATGAAACGGTAACCAGATGAAATGGAAACTCGTTTAAATTGTGGTATTCAGACATGGTGTTGCAAAATGAAGCCCTTAATCGATAAAACGCTTAGCAGGTCCCTGGGCCGATAACTTGATAGTTGTTGGTTGATGACATCGTGATTTTTTTTCAAAGACATCAGCCTTGGTTCACTGTTGTGCATTGCATGATGCGTCTGGTGGGCGTGCGCCATCCTGGCTGATATGCGCCATCCTGGCCACCATGAGTCATCCTGGCCGCCATGAGCCGTTCTGGCCATCGTGCGCACCGTTTGTTTAAGATATTTAAGGATGAACCATCATATTAATCGTTAGAAGATAGATCCGCCGATAATGAAGAAGTCGATTCCATTTTTATGATTACTTAAATATCAGTCCTCAAACACAATGATGAATTTATCCCGAGAATAGGCAGCAACGTTTCCTTTCAAGGCAATATCTTGCACTGCGCTCGCCAATCCGATTGCGGGGCGTGGTGAGTATGGCAATACGTCCCAACAAGGGGAGTCCCATGTGCAGCAGTGGACTGATGTGGTAATGTAATGTCAGTCGTTACCTACACATGAAGGGATTACTTAAAAGTCAGTTGAAAAACTCAGAGACACTAACGTATATCGGGTTGTTCGTCCACTTGGTGTCCCACATAATAAGCAAGTAAAAAATCCAAGAGTGATAAACCGGCATTAAAAGATTGTTAAACACACATAGACGTATCTCCAACGTCATCAGGATTGGCCAATGGCCATATCATCTAATCTGGTAGGTTTCTTCAATTAAATAATACACAGTTCGTCCTTCCAAGACGCTTTTAACTTGAAACAATGCAAGATTACGCGGAACTAGGGAGATACGTCGCCTCGAATCATACGTTGATTGATTTTATCTGAAAAACATTAACAGAGTGCTCAGACAACTTGACGCTTCTCCAGATTGATGTGGTCAATCTTGTCTCGACGATTCTCTTCAAAAATAGCAAAGAGACGGCATATAAATATAAATAAAGAAAAATCTTGATTCAGCGCCACAAATAAATTAGAAGAGATCTAACACGTTGTTTAGTGTTTATATAAACATTTTTATTAAACGTGTTTATTTGCAATTAAGTCCCTACTCAGTGCCATGAGTGTTTGCTGGTAATGTTTACGATTGAATACTTCACCGTAGGGTTGTCAACCATCTGTTCATGTGTCAAACACAATGACAGAAACTCGGTTGTTATAGCTCATTACTTTTTGTCAACATAGACAAAATGATCGTAGAAAGGGACAGAAATCTGATGACATGATGAACTTAGAATATAAATTACTTGCCATAAGTAGTATTTTATATCTCGTCGGGACTCCGGCGTCATAATGCCCGCTTGTGTCATTCCATACAAAACCCAGCCGTCAGAGAAGAATCTTTATTGGCTATGACACACACACCCTGAATATATATTAGAGACGAAATTCTCAAAGTAAGGGACCGAAATTAAACAAAAATATTTGTTTATCGTTTATCGTCTGTCATTTACAATAGTTGTAACCTCCAATTCATTTATTAAGGCAGTTCTTCTACTTGTTGTCCGTCGTTGCGTATTTTTAACGTTCAATCTGTCAGACGAAAGGAAATTGCAAATACCAATCTTATTCCCATACAAACAACATGACGCATCAAAAATATGTATGAAAGATGTTCCATAGTACCATTATCATTGTCAGTCATACTTTAAAGCTTTAAGTTTAAGTAGCAGTTGGCAACCCTATATCTAGACCAAAGTGAGTATTATTATTTTAGATCCTAATGTTTAGCGCTGTCGTATCTTTAGCGTTAATTAAGTTGATTTAGGATCCAACTAAGCGTTGGTGTTGCCAGACATGACGGTATTGTTAAAAAATCTAGTAACCATAATAAAGCTAAAGCTTAGCAGTTTAGACTTTTTAAAGATTACTTTAGACTGTCCGGAGGGCGTCTTTTTCAGTAGCTATAAAAATAATAAATAAGGCCCTGTTTTACCTGAAGAGTTGGTCCTTTTCATTCTCACTGCGCCAGACAGAAACAGTCAATCATTTTGCGTTCAAGATTTCGCGAAATTTTACCGTTATTTCGGCATAGAAATTAGAAAAATACCGTTAAAATGTCTAAATATAGATAATTTTAAATTTCTTACTATAAAAGGTATGTATCTAATTTATGGCTTATAATTTTTATAAATAACTCAAAATCCGTAGACAATATTTTATGCAAAGTTTGTTAAATTGTGTAACTGATAGCTATCTGTTGTCTGTTAGATCCTCGACAATGACATATATTTTTAATATTATTATTATTATTAAACCATTTATTGCACACAATAAAAACATAGGACACATACATGTATGAAACAATTCACAACAGGTGTACTTATTTCTAAAAAGAAATCTCTTCCAGCAGACCTTGGGCAGTGAGATCTCATAAAGTGAGGCAGATAAGGCGTGCACTATCATTTAAAAATTTAGATTTTTCTGAATTCTATGGTAGTCACTGTTAAAATAAAACCGTTTCAAGAACATTGCTCGCGCGCTATACCTACACCGAAACAGTTCTATTTAAATTGCTACCAAAAGCGGCGCGCAAATTCGACACTGTGCACTGGCCCTTATAGCTAAACCAGTTAATCCAAAAGGGGTCCTCAACCTTTATCCAAAACATCACATCAAAATCCAAAACATCACATCAATCATTGATTGATGCATCAACTTCCATTGTTACCCATCTCACAAAGAGGTAGTTCAATAATAGTAACATAATACCCTAAACTAATTAGTTACGATTGAATAGTTATTTGATCGTTCGTGTTAGCCTTTAGACGGAATACAAGTAATCCGGTACCTTTTACCCTCCCTTTCGGATCCGGTGATATTCTAGCCATAAATTTGTTTTCGTCGGTTTGTCATGTAAACAATGTAACGATGTTTAAAAACAGACGTGCTAGCTTGATGAGTGATGGCTTGATTAAAATTACAAGACTCCTCCCCTCGCTTAGCAAGACGCCCGGATTTTGTAAGTCATATCTCGTCGTCCGTGGTCGTATCGTATTGTTACGCTTTGACTTCAGTTAACAAAAACCGGCCGAGTTCTTATTAGACGCGCCAATCAAGGGTCCTGTAAAATGCCCATCAATCCCTTTCATATAATTCCCACTTGAACTACAAGCTTAATTTAAATTATTTTTTTCTTATTCGGCTAACAAAAAAATCATAACTAATTATATTACAATATTCTAAAAAAGTGGATTTTACCCTTAATTTTAATGTCACAACGTTCACAAAGTGTAATAGCTAAAATTACACAAAATAATAAACTGTTTTTGGCCAATGGTTCAGAAACTATAAGCCAAATATACACGACTTTAATATTTTTCAAACATGCAAAGCTAGCCATATTGGGATTAAAGCGATGCGATAAATAGTGACGCGGCAAACGTTTAAGCCAGCGAATTTTGAAGTGGCGAAACGTGTATCGGCATACCGTTTTAAGTCGATTAGATAATATGTCAATAGGGTAGGTAGAGCATGCTCTATTTTTTTTATAACGTTGTAGTTCGATTATATGTATCTGAAATGAGAATCCTAAGATGGATGTGCGTTGTGACAAGAAAAGTTAAAACAAGGAATGAGTATTGTTAAAATGATGAAACAATAAAGTAGACCTGTGGTATTTATTTCATGCAAAATTCATAAAAAGTATATTAGAGGAAGTTTGATAATAGCACCAGTTACATAAAAGATGAGGAGTAGTCATTTATCGTGGTTTGAGCATGTTATGAGGAGGGATGAAAATCATGTGACAGAAAATTATTGAATATGAATGAGGATGGATGAAGAAGGAGAGGAAGGCCTAAAAAAGTTTGGATGGATTATAAAAAGGTGATATGAAGCAAAAGAGTGTAAGCGAAGATTTGACAGCTAATAGAGATGAATGGTAGAAACTTGTTGCGCCGACCCCAAATAAATTGGGATAAGGGCAGGCAGATGATGAGTGCAAATAGGTCTCTATGATTTCCAAAGCCCACAAAACGGGTTAAGCTCTACATTATTATCGCGGTTTTCCCACTTGTCGCTCGTCGTTTATTACTTATTTTTAACGCATCGTAACGCAAGCGTCTGTCAGGCAAAAGGAAATTGCTATTGCTATTATTATAATTGCTATTTTTGATCTTATTCCCATACAAATACGGCTACGGTGCGTTTAAGGATGCGTCAAACAACTTGACAGACGCATTCGTTACGCACAGTTACAGTGTATGAAAAATACGCATCGACAGACGACAACTGAGAAAAGCGCCGTAATGGATAATTTTCTTGGTAATCTTTTGTACTTAGATGGCGCTGAACTAAACTGAAAAAGTTTCTTTCCATAGCAACGTATTCCTTTCCATAGCCTAGCATTGAATAGGTACTTTTTGTCATACCAGACGGCGTTGTGCTATGTTGAAATGTTGACATTTGAGTTATAAATACATTTCATCTAGTTACATACGTTTTTATAAAAATTAACTTTTCAGTTTTGCTCACCGCCATCTAAGAACACTTGAAGACAGGCTTGAAAATTTCCCATTGAGATAAAGTAAAGTACAGTTAGTCCGATACGTCTGGCATTAGTTGAGGGCATAACTTGTAAAAATTCAAAGTCTCATGTATCTATCGTTGGGTTCAAAATTAAGTAAATAATGTTTATAAAATATTTTGTTAGTTTGTTTAAGTTCGAAAGCGTATAGAGTAAAGAAGTTTGTGCAGCATCAAGACAAACCGATTTTTGGTTTAATGCCGCCAAGATCATTAAATAATATTGTTATTTGGTGTGAATATAAAAAAAAATGCGTGTCTGTAAAGCAAATTACATTTTTCTTTTTACGCTTGTGTAAATTTTAGATTCTATGTATGGTAGCTTATTTATTACACAATTTTTTTAAGTGTCTATAATTAAATCAACATTACTAATAATACCAGTATTGCTAATGTAACAGTTAATACAGTATTCAAACCCAGTTTGAGTCGTTTTTATCCACTGCAAACGAAAGTATGTTAGCATCAAATATTCCTAAAATGGCACAAACGACTTTAATATTTTTTAAACATGAATAAGCTATCTATACAGGGCTAAGTGCCTGGTGCTCATAATTTACGACTAAGGCTATTTTCTGAACTAAGGCAGGTGCAATTGAAGAAAATGCTTACCGCACAGAGACCGTAGATTCTGTTTCTGTCACAGTCAGTGATGAATCGGGCACTCTCTTTCCTCTTTGTATTTCAGCTTTACTTACTCATTTCAGGAATGGACTACAAGATTTTTTTGGTCGTGTGATGCCATTTCAACGTAAATACAGTCCTATTAAATTCAATGCAAATATATTTAGAGTGAGGACTACTCGTGAAACTGAACAGCTTTTCCCAAGTAACATAGGTCGAAATTTGAAAAAAAAACCGCCCATATAAAATTGTTCAAAACGTGTGTGTACAGACACACGGGTTTTACTGTTTTATTATATGTATAGATTTATATGTTTGTCAGTGAGGTACATACAAAAATCACGTGGGTATAAACTTAATCTTCGCAACTTCCGCCCGCAACGGCGGACTTTCAACTTTAAACTCCGAACGTATGACGAATTTCTTTAATCTGTATTTCAGGAACTTTGTACGTGCTTGGAAATTGCAGACGTGAGATATGGTTTACACCAAGTGTACTTTATAATATTCTAGAGTTTAAAAGTTTGTAAGTTTTATGCGAGGATCAAGTTCCAGGAATTTAAGCTAGAATTATTGCACAGTTTATAATTTTAAAAGTTTTAATAAAAAGCCATTGTTACCAATTAAAGCAACGTCATGTTAATTGTAGGTTCAAACAAAGTTTTATTAAAAATAGTAGCCAATTGTTTGTTTTGGTTCCTGCGATACAAGCCCAGAGCTTAGTGCAGAAGCCACTGTTAAGTGTATCAACGTGTGTTTTTCTTTTCAATACATCATTTTCAATTTCAATTTCAATTTGACTAGCAACACAAAGAAAGTATTGGCGGCTGCGCGCTCTAGCAAGCAATGAGTCTCAACAAAAAACTATTTTATCTACACTCGTCTGATAATGTTCGAATTATGAATTTGAAAACAGTTGCATAAAGACCTACTTTATGCATTCTGCCTATAGATATTAAGGTGCTCCCGAACCTAAGTCGGTGACTGTTCCCTACAGTCGGCGACTGTTCCATACATCCAGTGTGGGAGCGATGCCGGCATGTCGGCCGCCGACATTTTTCTACATTCTCCGACTTTTATCTACATTTCCATACATATGACGTCACAGCTATTCGATTAATTTTATTTGATTAAAAAGGGATGGGATACCTGTTAAACTTCAATACTTGTTAAATATAAAAACCTGCTAAGAGCGTGTTGGCCACACCTAAATCTAGGGTTTTTGTAATCAAATACGTCGAATCTTATTATAAAAAATATAAAAAAGCGATGAAAAACCGTGAAAGCCTCGAGATGATTCTACATTTGCAGCTACTATAACCATATTTTAGGATATCCTTTATATTACAAATTTTTGGCTTTGGTGACCTGTGTCGCATGCGTAAAACTTAAGTAGGTAGAGTAAAACCAAAGACAACATTTATATGCGTTATACTGAGGGCTATTTTATATCACCCCCATGTATGTTCTGCGACTTTTGGTAATTTCCAAGTTATTCAACTTTTGAAGTTGTATGAGAAAAACATGACTGGCAGGCCTTTGTTTTTTTTTTGTACGCGATGAATAAAAATGCTACAAAAAGAACAACTCAAATAGCCCTTTTATGGAACTAAAGAACAGAAGGAAGGAATCCTGCCAGAAATGTTGAATAACTCGGAAACTACAATAAATTGCGGGACATACCATGTTAGTGATTTGGTTACCCATCAGTATAAGGCATTTGAATTTCGTCTTTGGACTTCACTTATCAGGCCACCCTGTATACAGTGTGTCTTAGAAATGAATGCAAACTTTCAGAGCGTTTCCTGGACGTGAAACTGAAAAACTTTTTTTACTTTTTTAAGAACGAAAATATTTGTCCTTCCAAAAATTTGGAGGATCTTTTTTCATAGAGGGGGGGGGGGACATGTTAAATTTAGTGTTGCTGTGGCGCAAAGTAAAAAGACAACAGGCTCCTCTGTTGCTTTTCTAATATGAAATTTAGAGCTTGCTTTGCTCTATATTATAAGTTATATTCGTGGAGCGTAGTGTAGGTCCTCGCTTTGCTTTTTTAACGTCAAATGTTGAGCTCACTTTGCTTGCAATATGTTTATTGTTGCTGTAAGGCGGAACTCTCTTGGCTTTTAAATTTTCAAGATTGCTTCGCAAGCAACTTTTTAAACGTAAATGTAGAGCTAGATTCGTTCGCAATACGTGTAGTGGTAATGTGGTGCAGTGTGCATCCCTTGTCTTTTTTAATGTGATATGTCTAGTCGCTTTTCTTGTGATGAATAATTTCTTTCACTTGACGGTAGTCTTGCTATGGTATGTGTTGTGACCCCCCATGATCAGAAGCTGTATGCGCCACTGGACTAGACCAGCATAGCGATTAGGTAAATTATGAGCGTTTTTTGCAGCCTGCAAGAAGTTGACTACGGAACTCTAAAACTCTCATAATTTCGATTTACACCGCATAGTTACCTATTGTGTCAAATTTGTTTATGAATTCATAATAATTTGTGTATTTTTATGGATATCATTCATCATTCTGATAGTAATACTTAAATACGGTGTTTCGGTGCTATAAATAAATAAAGAGGTTAGTTTTTCAATTTCTGATCATCTCGGTTTACTTGAATACTCGGTATCTTCAGAACTGGATGATATTGGATCTTTTGCGTAGCAGAATCTCAGCAAGATTTCGAAGTTCGGAGGATAATAAACAACGGAAAGCTTATCAAGCTTCTATCTGGTTTTGGAACTCGTGGACGGTCCTGCAGGGAAAACTGCGACCATCTTTCCAAATTAATGTCGATCTTGTTCTTCAATAAGAGCGATGCTTATGTCGGTGGACCAATTTATCAGTAAAACCCAATCTAAAACCAGCAGCTGACGACAATTTGACGACATGAAATTAACACCTCATACCCGTTTTGTCGTCTAAATTCTTCTTGTCTACGTAATAGGTACAAAATGTACTAAGTCAACGAAATACCCGATGAATATCTGATTATTATGCATGTATCTCTTTCTAAATAAAGTACTTATAACAAATATGTATTTTACTTGTATTACGGTTGAGTTACATAGCCGTTACTGATAGATAGAATAATTTATTCTATAAAATAAATAAAACAAGTAGGTAGGTAAGTCATTGTCACAGTATAGTTTTGTTATTACAGATAGGTTAAATATAACACAAACACGGCTACATAAAACACCTGCATAATATTTGTCGTGATAACACAAATTATTCCAAAAATAAGTAAAATATAGGATTGAAATTAATGTAAATAAAATAAATTGTAAAATTGTAAATATAAACAGTCAAGAGTCCAAACAATGTATGACAGTGTTTTGCACAGCAAATCATGAACGTCAGAGCTATGCACAACCCAAGCATGCACGATAATGGCAATGAAATCAAAATAGTTTCGCCCAAAACACCCTTGTAGTAACAATTTACACCCCGCGCATGCACGGCACGATATCAAAGACATCACGTGACCATTTTGAAAATCTGCTATACCATTTACGCGTTATCATGGCAATAGCGTACATTGACACGACCGTTCCCAAAAACAACATTTTTAGGCGATAATTATCGCTCTCCATACAAACTATCGCTAGAATTCACATCGCTAAAGTATCATAATTTCGGGTATTCCCCCGGCACAATCCGGCGTCATTCCACAACCATGTATATCCAAAATTTTCAAAAATGAGTGTACTTGTAGCCAATTCTAAAAGTTGTTTTTTTTACTACTTATTACTTTTATATGTCGATAATTTTCGCTAACTTTTGAAATGAGTTCAATTCTATAACATACGTTTTAAAATATTGCCCAAAATGTATTCTCTATTATAGGTAAAATACCGTAAAATAAAAATGATTCTGGGTTGCAATTATAATTTGAGCAAATAAGAAACCAAAAAGCTTTACAAAATACATTTTTACCATAAATAAATATAAAACAAAATTAAGTATTAGACCGAGTCTATCGCGATAGTATTTAGGTAAATATTAGTAATTTACCTGTGTCCCGACGTTTCAACACAGTTTCGTGTATTGTGGTCGCGGGTTGACTGATATTTAATTACTAATATTTACCTAAATACTATCGCGATGAACCCGGTCTAATACTCAAAATGAGTGAAAAAAATCGCGAGTGCTTAAAAAGTTATAAAACAAAATTGTTGACACTAAAACTAAAATTTTTGAGTTACGTTGTTTTGTAATGAGCCCCTAGCTGGCCAGAGGTGCGGTCCCGCAGGCTCAATTTTGTTTTCATTTTGATCGATCGTCGTGAAGTGCGCTTGCGTTCGTTCGTGTTTGGAAGTCTTTCTTGCTTTTTCTCGGTGTTTTGGTTATTGTTTTTTTGTTAAGTTTATTTTTGTTACATTACTTGTTAGCCAGTCACGTTTTGTTATTGTAGCGCGGCTCAAATTATACCCATGCATTTGCGTACTACCCAGATGTGTGTGAATAAACCTTTAGGCTTGGAAAAATTAATTTTCTCAAATTAAATTAGATTTTTTGGTTTTTTCCTTTTTTATTTGTTTCACATTTTTAAATTTTTTACATTTTTGTCACTTAGAATCAAATAATAAATAATAAAAGACTAAACAAATAAAATAATTACTACAGACGTGTTTCAGCGTTTTCTAATTTCAACCCACAAGGGGTAAACAGGGACTTGAAGTTTGTATGAAAATTCGCGTTTTGTATGAAAACACAGTTCATACATCAGAATAACACACACATCATAGGCTACTTTTAACCACGAGAAAATAATTAATTTTCATGGCAATTTAAAGCAGACGAATACTAGTAGAATTACTTACAATAATGATCTAAAATATGGTCACAAATAAAAATGTTTCTGATCCCTGCAGCGACCTTGCCCTAAACTCATGTACTCTAGCGATATTCATGTCGCTAACTTTTTCAAGGAAATACGATGTATCGCTATCGCAAATGAGAGTACAGACAGTGGTAGTTAAGGTCAATGCACGCTATCGCCATGATACAAAAAAACAGTATAGTAGTGATGTAACCTAATCGATAGTTTTACATTCTCGTATATCTTAATCGATATTGTTTTTTCTTATATATTTTTTACGACTCGCTCACTTCCTTCGCTCCAGTGGGTCACAACTCGTGCCAGACCTAACCTACTGGGTCGGATTTGTGTCAGAAAATTTTAATGCGGGGGGGGGCTTCGTTTCACCCCCCCTCCACGGCCTTATATGTCATATTCCAATAATTAATCAAGAAGTCGATTATAGCCAACACTATAGTTTATGAGTTTATTTACTCGTCGACGTAATTTTATTTAAATTCGAATTATACCCCGGTACATTAATTGTCCGGGCCAGTTACTTAACACGATTCAATGACTGTATAGCAATATGTGCCGTTCCTACTTTAGTAATTTACTGGGAATATTCCCAAGGGAATGTTTACGAACTAAAGCAAACCTTTAAGTATTCACTTTTTAAAATGCACCCTACAGAAATACATGCCTACAGCATAATATTCTTCGTATTGGTAATTCCTAATCTCACACTACAATATTTAACTTTAAAATTCCTAAAATAATCGTATTTTGTCACATTCTGTCTAATATACGATTATGTAATGATTACTTACTTATTATTTATACTTATGTTACATCAAAAAACACTTAAAATTAATTGTTCAGGATATTTATTTATTATTTATTAAAATATTGTTGATTAATAAAAAAAAGGTAACATTCGTAATTTTTTTAAATATCCAGAACAATTCACACAGCGCCATCTGGCCCCTAACTAAGCAAAGGTTGTACTATGAGAACTACATTGCTGATATCAGTACTTTTTTGTAAATAAATACGTATAATACACAGTTTTCCGGATGACCCTCAAATGTTTGTCAGACGTGGCGTAAATGTCCGTTCTATGCGGCCGTTTACGCTCTGCCTACCCCGCAAGGGATTATAGGCGTGATATGTGTATGTATGTATGTATGTAATACATAGAAAACACCCAGACCAAACACAAATACTTGAAAATTGACTTAACAAATATTTGTGTCTTGTGGAGATCGAACCCACGACCCTTGGCGTAGCAGGCAGGGGTACCCGGGTTTCCGGGGAATATTGCCATTGTTACCGGGAACGGCACATTGCTAGTCGTATATAGTCATTTTGTACAAAACAATGTCGGGCGTAATCGTATTGTGCATAATCAATGTCGTGCATTTATGGTTCCAAAAGTCAGCACGCGTCAGCCTACTTTGACAGCCTATAAGTCAATATCAGTGATCCAGAGAGTTATGTCATCTTACAGGTCAATATCATCTCAGACTCAGAGCAAGTAAAAGTGAAACCTACCAATATCATACTTGAAGCTATGAAAAACTCATCTCACCGCAATTAGACTTGGCTTGTCTACACTAATATTATAAAGAGGAAAGATTTGGTTGTTTGTTTGTATGAATTGAATAGACTTCGAAACTACTAAACCAATAAAAAAAGTACCATTAGAATTCTTTATTATTTGGTACGAGAAAAAATAGGGATCCGCGTGAAAATTTCGATATTGTAACCCAACGCGTGAAA
This sequence comes from Tuta absoluta, assembly GCA_027580185.1. NCBI lineage: Eukaryota > Metazoa > Arthropoda > Insecta > Lepidoptera > Gelechiidae > Tuta > Tuta absoluta. The sequence continues at coordinate 349,409 of JAQAHW010000047.1, forward strand.
AAAGTACAAAAAACGTATGTCATAACGGTTTGGGGTCGGTTTGCATAAAATTGTAAGTCATATTTGTATTACGCATATGTTATATAGTCATAATTATTCAAAGTCATAAAAACAACACGCATAACCCTTTTAGTATATATTACCAAGTCATAATGTCTATAAGCATAAAGATAACTAGGCATATTATTCATTAGCATAAAAATAACTAGACATATTATTCGTTGGCATTATTTTAAAAACATGTTCGCGGCTTAAGGGTGGCCACCCCCGCCGCACCATAACCTATTATGAAGAAAAACATTATGAAAAATAACAAATATGCGATTTAAAACTAGTCTAAAATAAAATAGGTGAAAATAATAGTATGACTTTCAATGCAGTATGACATATAAACATTATGCCAAACAAATAGTATGACAAAGAATTTTATGCAAACCGAGATATGCCAAAGTATATTAGGAACTTCAACAATATGCAAAACGACGGTATCCCGTCATAACGTGTTAACTACCAAAAATACCTATACCTATTAAAAATATGGTGCGTATATTCTGTGTAAAGATTAAACATGCTCTCATAAGCTTGATTAAATAAGTAGTATTTTGTGTCTTTAAGCATTTGTTTTTGTTTTATTTTAACGCATGCCTTTGATTGCAATGAGTATTTCATGGCTTCATTTTACTTGCTTCTAGGGTTCTCTCTGAAATCTTCTCTTGCCCTGAAATACCATAGAGAATGAACTGCGAAAGAAGTAGGAGTACATAAATAAGATTTTCTTTGGTTTTCTTACTTCTACGAGAAAAGACGTAATGACGTAATTTTTTGTCAAAAGCGTTAAAAAGGGGAGGTAACGTTCGTGATCCAATGTTCTCTCAATCTAATCAATTATAGAGATAGATTATATCTTTTGTTGTAATGTGGGTAAGTCTAAAATCAGAATAACAATTCTATTCATCTTCTTCTTCTCTTTTAACCCGTTGCCACCTAATGCTGAGTGTAGGTATCCTCCTTACTTACCTTATATTAGCGCTGCCTCTTTCTGTCAAATATGTATGGAGAAGGATATGAGATATCCAAGTCCTATCATGTTTAAAAACTTCAATGGCTTCTACGCAATTTCTAGTAAATTTAGCCACCATTGTTTTATCGTCGCCTCATTTTGACAGATTACGCGCATTTCATGACAAGACTTACATATCTCCAATCCATTCCTAAACCTAAGTATTTGACGAAAAGTGACAGCGCTAATATAAGGCAAGTATAGAAAATTGTTATCCCGAATAAAGGCCATATCGTTCAGTTTGGCTACTGAGTCCATTTCAATGAATCAAGTTTAAAAAATTAGGCTTGTTTATATTTAAATAAGTTAATATGAAGTCTTCGCTTGCCCTCCTGAACCCTCCTCAGAGGTGCATCATTCTAGGGTAATTTTATTTATAACTAGCTTTTACCCGCGACTTCGTCCGCGTTAGATAGTTTTTTTAGGCAGAAGTTCTAAAGTAGGTATGTGTATTCATAGTAAGTGTGACAGTGATATTAGAACAGTTCTTATCTCTACTATTTAAATATGACTTGCTTGCTTCTGTTGTTAAAGGGATAATTCAAAATTTGCTATCCGGGCTGAGAGATCAATATTTATAACCATTGAATAGATAAGTCAGTAGATAACAAAGTACTTACTCCAAAAGGTGCCGATTTGAGCACACTAAAATGGTCAGCATAAGTAGATAAAACAGGTAAGAAGGTAACTTAAGTTACTGTAATACATTTTTATACTTCTATACCACATTTTTTGTTTTTCTGTCCTCGGTAAAGAAAGCAATTTCCTTTCTCAACTTATTCCCATCAAACTGAACATCTTTTGTTCTGGAACCATTTCTGTATCTCTAATAGTTTACGTGGGCTCCTGATGGTACACCTGGTGGTCTACATAAGGAACTCCATCTCCTCAATGTCCTTGTGAAAAGAAGCGGCCCATCATACTAAACAACTCTTGTTTTAGAACCATTTCTGTATCTCTTATAGTTTAGCTGGGCTCCTGATGGTACACCTGGTGGTCTACATAAGGTACTTATGAGCCCCAATGTCCTTGTGAAAAGAAGCGGCCCATCATACTGAACAACTTTTGTTTTGAAACCATGCCTGTATCTCTAATAGTTTAGCTGGGCTCCTGGTGGTACACCTGGTGGTCTACATCTATACTCCAGACCCTCAAATGGTAATAAAAAGTAGCCCATGTCCGTTCTCGGTATGCTCGCAATCTCTGTGCCAAGTTTCATGAAGATCGGTTCAGCGGTTTGGCCGTGAAAGCGTAGCAGACAGACAGACAGACAGACAGAGTTACTTTCGCATTTATAATATTAGTGTGGATAATATAATGTAGTTAAATAGTTAATATAATGAATAAATAAATAATAAAGTTATTAGGTAACTAGAAAAAAAATTGGGATAGATATCCCATGAAAATTCATTTTCAGTATTTTATGATTTTCGTTTATTGGTGATTTTATTCTTGAAGGTGGTTTAGTTTTTTGTTAAAAAGTACAACTATAATCCCATAGAGAACTAGACAATGATCCATGATGGAACTATTTCCATGAAGATTTCTATGAAGTTTTTGTATCCATCAGTCAGTTAGTTTGTTTAAAGACTGAAGCAGACCAATTGTACGAGCAAACCGCGTGCGTGCGATTATACGTTGCAGCAAAAAAAATAACATACAGCACAGCATCAAGATTGCGCAATAACATTTATGTTAGCAATTATCAGTCACACACTCGCCCTCACACAATATACGCCGAGGCGTTATCAGTCGATAGAAATAAATTACTTTTCCCTGACCTATACTCTTTATCAAGTTTAAGTTAAACATTTGATATGTAAATGATAGAGAATATAATTTGCAACAATGCAAACTTGCAGACTTTAACATTTTGCGAAATAAAATCTTCGATTGAATGAAATGTTGCAAAAAAATATGTTAAGTATGTAAACAGTGGTTTTAAGGGCATGGGAAAGATGACACGATTGGCTTCACGCGTACCACACGATGTTGCGGTATTGGAAAGTTAATATGGCAAACATGTTTGATCTGGTACAAGGGCTGCTATTTATGTTTCCGGAACTGGCCACTTACAAGAACAATATTTAAAAAGTAATTACTACATTTGAAAATAGAACTTATTGGTTTAATAATACATTTTGTTTTATGTGACTGTCAACTGTTTTTCAATTGTGGCGCCATTTTGAAAATTGCGTGTCTTCATTTACCATGGATTTAATGCGTGAACATTTTCGTGCAATGATTTATTATGATTTCCGGCGTGGGCTAACTCAACAACAGTGCATCAATCAACTCATTTCGACTTTTGGAGATGAAGCACCATCGAAAACCACTGTCTATCACTGGTTCAGTGAGTTTAATCGTGGACGGTCTATGCTCTCGGACGAAAATAAAGAAGGTCGCCCAAAAACGGTTGTTGTCCTACAAAATATCGATGCTGTGCGGGAACTAATAATGCGTGATCGTCATGTCACATATCGTGAGATAGAGGCGTCCTTGGGCATAAGTATGACGAGCATACATAGGATATTACACGAACATTTGGCTGTAAAAAAAATATGTTCGCGTTGGATTCCGCACAACTTGACAATGGATCAAAAACGGACTCGTGTCGATTGGTGCAAAAAAAAAATTAAAAAATACAACCGTGGTGCGTCAAAAGCCCTTTATAATATTTACACAGGTGATGAATCTTGGATCTATGCATATGACCCCGAAACTAAACAACAGTCAACGATGTGGGTGTTTCAAGATGAGCCGAACCCAACGAAAGTTACTCGCGCAAAAAGTACTTTGAAGCAAATGGTCGCCTGTTTTTTTGGTATAAATGGACATGTAGCTACGGTGCCACTAGAGAATCGTAAAACGGTTAATTCAGAATGGTATACGACCATTTGTTTACCAGAAGTCTTTGAAGATATAAGAAAGGACAGTCCACAACGCAGAATCATTTTACATCACGACAATGCTAGCTGTCACACGTCAGCCGAAACAACTCAGTTTTTGGAGGGTCAAAAGGTCGAATTGACAGGTCATCCGCCATACAGCCCTGATTTGGCACCCAACGATTTCTTTTTATTTCCATTCGTGAAGAACAAATTACGTGGTTAACGTTTTTCGAGCCGCGAAGAGGCTGTTGATGCCTTCAAAATGCACGTTTTGGAGATACCTCAATCGGAATGAAAAAAGTGCTTTGAAAATTGGTTTCATCGTATGCAAAAGTGCGTCGATCATGGCGGCGTATATTTTGAAAAGCAATAAAACCATATTTAATTATATATGTTTGTTTCTTTTTTTTATTCCGGATACATAAATAGCAGCCCTCGTAGTGCGGCAGTGGTCTGGTCACATCTGTCGATGCCGAGGTATGGTAGCGTAAGCCGGTTTTTGGGTGGATCCCATGCCTCAGCAAGCGTAGCGGCGGGACGTTCTCCAAGCAAATATACCGTAGACTTAAAGACTTCCGACTTGATGGCGGAAACGGGATATCGTGCCTTATGGCATATCCGTATGGCACTTACGTTCAGCAGTGAACTGCTTTTAAGCTGATGTGATGCGTGATGTGTCATATATGACATATGCTTACGGCACAACGATGCGGTGTGTAGTGCGGTTGCATTTAACTATTGTCATCAGTAATTTTGGACCAGAATTAAAACCACAAAATTGTGCGGGACGTCAGAGGGGCTAAATGTTTAGTTACGGAAGGACTTCACATTGATAAAGAGATAAATATATATAAATACATGTGCAAATACATTTATCACACTTTCAGTACAACATAGTAGATACTTCCTCTACTGTAACGGACACTGTTGCACACGCATCCAGTGTGAGTCGGTGTTTAAATTTAAGATTTCAAATTTATACATTTATCTTGGTGGCCAGTGTTATAGTATCTGTTATATTTTATCTTTTCTTATAATACACATCACTATATACTCGTCATCAACGTACCGTCAAACGTAGTGTTATCAGCACAATTTAATCTGTATGATACTATATAATATTTATAAAGGATTGCTAACAAATTTTATCAAAGATAGCAGCACAAAGAATTGGTTTTAAACACGATTTAAATGATTTATTTATAAAGTCAACATTAAAATCATAAATGAGTAAATGCTCATTGTGTATTATTGTCAAAGAAAGCAAAAAATATAAGCTTTACTGAAAAAGTTGATACGTTTAAAGAATATTTTTTTGTATTTGTGAGTCGATAGTGAAGATTGTAGAGTATGTGTTTAGAAGTTATTTTAAGGTATTTAGTGTCGAATAGTTAAAATAATTTTTTCCCTTTCTTGTTTCTGTGCTGGCAACACGTGTTTTTCAAGAACCGACGACAACCGACAACAACCGACGACATCCGACGACAACCGTATACAACCGACGACATCCGACGACAACCGACGACAAGTTCGGATGTATCTAAATGTCGGATACAGTCGCCGACTTAGGTCCGGGAGGACCTTTACAGTTTCATAGAAATAACAGAAGCGCAATGACTTAATGAGAAGGCTCTTACTTCAATAAAGTTGAGAAATGAAACGAAGTTTTTTTTGCAAATACCTACTCATATCGCCATCTTCCGCCACACCTGTCAGTTGTTGTTGTAGGGTAATTATTCGGTTGTTGTTTAGTTGTTTTATTACTTGTTCAGCTGTTCTTCAGATGTTGTTTAGTTGTTGTTCAGTTGTTCTTTCGATGTCCGATGTTGTTCAGTTGTTGTTCAGAAACATCTGAACAACAGTTCAGTTGTTTAGTTAAGTTGTTGTTCAGTTGCTGACTCGACATCTGAAGAACTGCTAAAGTATAGAATTTTCAAAAATTCATATCAAGCCATATTACGTTCTCGTATTGAATTTGACCTTGTACGTACAAGGCCTTGCAATCGCCGGAGCGGATGTTTTGAAAAATGTATAACTGAGTTTTTTTGGAGAGCATTCTAATGTCTAAGGCTAAGAGTGTAGATAATTAGGCATTAGAATGCTCGTGTCAAACTATTAAATATATATATAAACATACACTCGCATTCTAATGACCCCCATTATACGACAGTTGCATAAACTACTATTAAATATCTCAGTGATGACCACGCTATGACCATTTCTACTGAGATTTATCGCTTGAATAGATTATTATGTCAACTGGTAGATTTTCAAACACAAGCTCCAACTTTTTAAGCTGCTTATGGTCAGCTTGTTTTCAAAACGTTGGACGTTTACTTTGAAGCTGTGTTTCCTAAAGTGTTATTTGATAGCATTTTCATGCGGACTGGTAGTTTCCCAAAAGTAAGCATTATAAAAATCTTGCATGTACTTCATTCGCTGAAATTTTGATTGCTTGAATACGAAATAAGACGGAAGACCGTGTTGCTCGAAGCTTGAATATAACTAGAAATTTCACTACAGATGTTCCGTGCGAAATGTCATAGGTGTCTTCTTTATAATATACAGGCTGTGCATTCAGACCATAAGACTAAACAACTTCCCATACGAAAATATTCCAGGAAACGTAAAAAACAATTGACTCCCTAACAGTACCTAAATGCAGTCAGCTGATTAAAATTTTTTTTTGTCCCTTCCTGACATATGTTTCTGGGGAAAGTTGTTCAGTTTCATGGTCTGCATGCACCCTATAAGTATTCGGAGGGCGGTCCCTTACACCCCGTATAGGGTGGAATTTACTAGTGACCGATAGCGAAAACTCAAGACGGGCTGGTGATAAGGAACAAGTTACCCCAAGGAAAATAGGTCGAAATACGAAAATATTTTAAAATATTTGGACCTCCCATACAATATTGCCGATCAGTTACTATGGAAACAAAAATTATTTTTGACATATTGCAAGTTCAACTTACGTTCCTTAGGAAAAGGACAATGCAAAAAAAAAAACCAGACCCGGCATAAACGGTATAGTATAGGCTCCGAAGCTTTTCAGACAAGTTTAACCAATGTTGTCTCGGCCCTACCGACAACCGGTATGTACTTATTCAGTACGTTTTCTTGAACATGGAAAGTGCGGTTGTAGCATCAAAAGTGGAAGTGGGGGGGAGTTATGACGTAACAAAGATGGCGGCCGGACCAACTCTACTAAGCGGTTTTTCTAGATAATTACTGGGCCGATATACATAAATGAGGTGTCAAATGAGAGAACATACAATGCCCATTATTTTATTTCATACATTTATGTACGTGAAACTAATAGCAAATGAAATTTTTCAAAAACATCGCATTTTATAAAATTTCAGTTTTTTTTTCTTGCCTATATCTCGGTATCCGTCAGAGTTATCAAACTTTTGACAGATACAAAACATTTTGCAATTTTAATCAACTCTCTAATGAACCCCCAGTTATTGAGATCAGAAAAGAAACAACGGAGATACATCAGTTTGAGTGGTCGGAGTCGTAGGTACAAGTGATCTAAAATTGACGGAGCTTGGCTGCGTGTTCATTTAAAATAATAATATAGTTTAAAATATAATGATAATCTTATATTGAACACGGGTCTTCTCCAATGGGGGGTACTATGTGTAGTATGGGTTGGCAAGTGCAGTAGGTACAGGGTGTTAATTTACTTATTTTCACTGTGTTGAGGTTAACATCGGCTTTAAACCACTTGATGATGAAATGAGAAAAACACTGTGGTATTTGAATAAATAAAACTATAAAGTCAATAACAAAGTGCGATTGTAATCATTTTTTCATTAATTAAAAACAAAAAAAAAAACTAATTATGATCATCATCATTCTGGATCAGTATCATCTAGATATTCATGGCATATCCCCCCCAAGCATTTCTGTTTTTTGACACTACACCCACAACGGGATGAACGACATCCAGCTTTGCATTGACAGGATATCAATTCAAGAACTTTTAATGAAATCAAATTCACGGATGATGTAATTGGCACTAGGCATCCCGTTTCTTCAATCTTCCAGCCGCTGTCCGTGGGTGCAGGTAAAATAGGCTCTACCACGTCAGCATGCAGCCAACAAAACGTCTGGTAAATAGCTCTTAAGGCATGTTGGTTTTAAACTGTCTGAGGATTATTTTTTAACAGATCGTGTTATTGAAAAACAGACAGATTTTTACAGCCCTTTAAAAAAAGTTAAACCAAAAACATTTAAACACTTGCACGTTGTAAACGTAGCTGGTAAATCTGAAAATATAGTAAACACTGTTGACACAAATATGTTAGTCCGTAACATGTTTTCTGCAAGTAGTGGACATCAAATAGATCTCAAAATTATTCTAAAGAATGAGTTACGTGATCCTCCACCATCTCTTTTTGACACTAATGGCCTTATCAGATCCACACCAAAAGCAGTTCTCGGTAATTTGGTAGCAGGCGAATCCATATCTGAAACTATAAACAATGAAACAGATATGAAAACTGCCACTCTAATTGATGGTCAAGCTTTGGTGCAGAGTAGTGGAAAACCGAAAAGTGATAAAACATTTGGAGATTTAAGTGAAATTATATTGAAGTCTATAGTGTTTTCGACCGATACGATGACTTCCATCAAGTCTAGTACTCGTGACCAGAGACGACATACTATCACTCCAATAGTACATCAAATAGCAGGACGTGAGACAGTTTTTCCTGCAAAATGGAACAGATTCATACACTTTTCTGAAAACAAAGCCCGTCTGTTTGATTTTGTTTCAAAAGAAATTGCAATGCATGCATCGATGCTCCCAGCTGGACTAGAACTTTTGACCTCTGGTGGTTACTTGGACTCGAAAGAAGTCAGCACAAATGCTCTGAGAAACGTGGATCATTTACGAAGTACTTAAGAAGAAGCGGATACCAGATTCGTTTTACATGGTATTGACATCAAACAATCCGGTTATGAGAGATTAATTGTTAATAGTCGCGATACTGACGTGTTACTACTCATTTTGCATTTTTATGAACGTTTACCAAATGTTGTCTGGATTAAATCAGGCACTACCAAAAAACAAAAAATCATTGACGGAAAACATATAAACGCAAACAATGATTTATTAGCGTCAGAGAAAGGATGAAAAGCTTTGTTGGCTTATCACAGCAAAACTAGGTGTGATACCACAAGTGCACTGTCTGGGCACACAAAAAATCAAGCTGGCCTATTTTTAAACGGCACATTAATCTATTATCCGATTTTAGTACAAGCCCACACCCTACGGAAGTGCAGCTCTGAAATGCTGAGAGATTTGTGATTTTTATGTACACAAATAAGAAGCCGGGCCCTCAAGACTCAAATAATTTAGACGATCTGAGAGCTGCGATATTCCAAAATATAAGGGAGCTTGACAAATTACCGCCAACACGAGAAGCATTTCGCCAACATTACCAGACGTTTTGTTGGCTGCATGCTGACGTGGCAGAGCCTATTTTACCTGCACCCACGGACAGCGGCTAGAAGATTGAAGAAACGGGATGCCTAGTGCCAATTACATCATCCGTGAATTTGATTTCATTAAAGTTCTTGAATTGGTATCTTGTCAATGCAAAGCTGGATGTCGTTCATCCCGTTGTGGGTGTAGTGTCAAAAAACAGAATGCTTGGGATATGCCATGTTGGATTCAAATGTTTTAACCATTTTAATTATCTAGATGATACTGATCCAGAATGATGATGATCATAATTAAGTAGTTTATTTTTCTTGATTATTTTATTTTATTTTAATTAATGTAAAAATTATTACAATCGCACTTTGTTATTGACTTTCTAGTTTTATTTATTCAAGTACCACAGTGTTTTTCTCATTTCATATTAGGGGGTGGTTTAAAGCCGATGTTAATCTCAAACCAGCGAAAATAAGTAAATTAACACCCTGTACCTACTGCACTTGCCAACCCGCCTGTCAAGCTTAGTGAGTATAGCATACTACACATAGTACCCCCCATTGGAGAAGACCCGTGTTCAATATAAGATTATCATTATATTTTAAACTATATTATTATTTTAAATGAACACACAGCCAAGCTTCGTCAATTTTAGATCACTTGTACCTACGACTCCGACCACTCAAACTGATGTATCTCCGTTGTTTCTTTTCTGATCTCAATAACTGGGGGTTCATTAGAGAGTTGATTAAAATTGCAAAATGTTTTGTATCTGTCAAAAGTTTGATAACTCTGACGGATACCGAGATATAGGCAAGAAAAAAAAACTGAAATTTTATAAAATGCGATGTTTTTGAAAAATTTCATTTGCTATTAGTTTCACGTACATAAATGTATGAAATAAAATAATGGGCATTGTATGCTCTCTCATTTGACACCTCATTTATGTATATCGGCCCAGTAATTATCTAGAAAAACCGCTTAGTAGAGTTGGTCCGGCCGCCATCTTTGTTACGTCATAACTCCCCCCCACTTCCACTTTTGATGCTACAACCGCACTTTCCATGTTCAAGAAAACGTACTGAATAAGTAGATACCAGTTGTCGGTAGGGCCGAGCTAACATTGGTTAAAATCGTTTAGAGACGTGTAATCGAACATTGGATACCACACTAGTACATATCTCAAATTTTTCGTTAATGTGGTAATAACATACTAAAAATAAAATATAGTGACAATTCTTTTTTTTTAAGTAATATTTTGCTAATTCTTTTTTCGCAGGAATAATTTTTAAACAGAATCAATTTTAAAAGTATTTTTACATGTTGCTTCATTTTAGGTTGTGTTATTAAGCCGGCAATACGTTGGAAGATGCCATCTTAGATTTAGATAACCATTGAAGGAAAAGCCATTGTTATATCTATCAATAAAACATATTTCATTTACCCTTGATTTTTTATTTACTGTATTGCAGATTATGTACAAGGCGTCGTTGCCAAAATAGATGCATTAATGTCATATTTAGCACAAAAGTAAAGAAAGAAAAAAGAATTTCCCATTTTCTTAGTATAAAATATATCTCCTTACAAAAAACAACTAGCAATTAATGGCATTTAAAAAAAGAATTCGACAACGCCCCCTACCGAATATTTTGTCACATACGAATACCTAAAATCTGAGATACATTTCATTTGCGCCGGGCCTGGGTTTTTTTTCCATACATTGTGAGCATTGTCCTTTGTTCTTTATCACCAGCCCATCTCAAAATATCGCTATCGGTCACTAATAAAATTTCACCCTATATCAAGTAGTAGAACTATACTGTTTTTTTTGTATCATGGCGATAGCGTGCATTGACCTTAACTACCACTGTACTCTCATTTGCGATAGCGATACATCGTATTTCCTTGAAAAAGTTAGCGACATAAATATCGCTAGAGTACATGAGCTTAGGGCAAGGTCACTGCAGGGATCAGAAACATTTTTATTTGTGACCATATTTAAGATCATTATTGTAAGTAATTCTACTAGTTTTCGTCTGCTTTAAATTGCCATGAAAATTAATTATTTTCTCGTGGTTAAAAGTAGCCTATGATGTGTGTGTTATTCTGATGTATGAACTGTATTTTCATACAAACTTCAAGTCCCTGTTTACCACTTGTGGGTTGAAATTAGAAAACGCTGAAACACGTCTGTAGTAATTATTTTATTTGTTTAGTCTTTTATTATTTATTATTTGATTCTAAGTGACCAAAATGTAAAAAATTTCAAAATGTGAAACAAATAAAAAAGGAAAAAACCAAAAAAACTAATTTAATTTGAGAAAATTAATTTTTCCAAGCCTAAAGGTTTATTCACACACATCTGGGTAGTACGCAAATGCATGGGTATAATTTGAGCCGCGCTACAATAACAAAACGTGACTGGCTAACAAGTAATGTAACAAAAATAAACAAACAAACAAACAAACAATAACCATAACACCGAGAAACAGCAAGAAAGACTTCCAAACACGAACGAACGCAAGCGCACTTCACGACGATCGATCGAAATTAAAACAAAATTGAGCCTGCGGGACCGCACCTCTGGCCAGCTAGGGGCTCATTACAAAACAACGTAACTCAAAAATTTTAGTTTTAGTGTCAACAATTTTGTTTTATAACTTTTTAAGCACTCGCGATTTTTTTCACTCATTTTGAGTATTAGACCGGGTCTATCGCGAAAGTATTTAGGTAAATATTAGTAATTAAACATCAGTCAACCCGCGACCACAATACACGAAACTGTGTTGAAACGTCGGGACACAGGTAAATTACTAATATTTACCTAAATACTATCGCGATAGACCCGGTCTAATACTTAATTTTGTTTTATATTTATTTATGGTAAAAATGTATTTTGTAAAGCTTTTTGGTTTCTTATTTGCTCAAATTATAATTGCAACCCAGAATCATTTTTATTTTACGGTATTATACCTATAATAGAGAATACATTTTGGGAAATATTTTAAAACGTATGTTATAGAATTGAACTCATTTCAAAAGTTAGCGAAAATTATCGACATATAAAAGTAATAAGTAGTTAAAAAAACAACTTTTCGAATTGGCTACAAGTACACTCATTTTTGAAAATTTTGGATATACATGGTTGTGGAATGACGCCGGGTTGTGCCGGGGGAATACCCGAAATTATGATACTTTAGCGATGTGAATTCTAGCGATAGTTTGTATGGAGAGCGATAATTATCGCCTAAAAATGTTGTTTTTGGGACCGGTCGTGTCAATGTACGCTATTGCCATGATAACGCGTAAATGGTATAGTATCGATATGGAAGCTTTTATGAGGAAGAGAAAGCGGAAGAGGAAGTAACAAGTTTAAAGCTGGGGGACGCGAATAAGTAAGATGGAATGAGGAAAAGAAGAGGATGCGGATGAGCAAGGAGAAGAGTACGCGAAGAAGGAAGAGTGTGTGTGTCAAACTAAACAAACGAGCACTAGAACAGAAGAAACTTCCTTATGAGCTATGAGAAAGCGAATGCGGAATAGCACCACCCCATTTCTTTTCCGCGGGTGTCGTATGAGGCGACTACGGGATAACGGGACGCGACAGGTGTCGTATAAGGCGACTAAGGGACACGAGGATTTCATGTGTAGGTAAAATCCTCGTGTCCCTTAGTCGCCTGTTATTAGTAATTTATCCATTATTTTTTAATTGAAATAAAACGGCATAAATTTAAAGCAGAGTTCGAAGCAATAAAGAAGACTCCAGTCGAATCTTGTTAAAATTATTGAACACATTCAGTCAGCCATTTTTAACTTCGTTGCTTAAAAGAACCAATTGCTAACAATGAAAAGTTATTCTCAGATTCAGTAGCATTGCTGGTCCAAAGTCAGCAAACAATCCAAGTTGATTCGAATAACCTCTTTATCTGCTATATTTCCGAACGCCTTGATCGCCTGTTCGCATTGGCCGCATTATATTTTACAAAATAAACACACACATACAAATATCACGCCTGGTAAGCCGGCCGTAAAAAACGGCCGCTTTTGCCCCATCTGACAAATATTTTAGGCCTGTTTAAAACAAAAAACGTGTTTATGTTATCAGCCTATCGCCTGAAATTGTAATACACATGGGACCCTCGAGTCTCTAAGTCGCCTCTTATGACACCCGCAAGAAAGAGATGGGGTGATGCTATTCTAAACTGGCATCACATGGCATCTACAAAATATATCTATTGAATTTGTAAAGGAATGATGTAAAGTTTCTGTCAGGGAATTTTACTTCAACAAACCTTCTTTCACCAGGGTAAATTGATTGATACCTATTGTGTGCTTTTTAATGGAAAGCAATCTTCTCTTTTCGTGTGGGACACCGAGTCATCCAACGACCCGATGAACCCTGGTGTCAGAGTTTTTCAACCGTCTACTACCACTAGTAGGCCTCTGACATGGTTGTGTTACGACCGCCATCTAAGCAATCATAGACAGCAACCGGGACCGACGGCTTAACGTGCCCTCCGAAGCACGGAACCATTTCTCTTCGGACAATCAGTTGGTTCACCCTGCAATGTCCCAACCAGAACGGGAACAAATTCACAAAGAGATAAATATCAACTTTTGTGAGTGTCCCACCGAGAATCGAACCCGGAACCTTTGCGTCGCAGGCAGTCGCACTACCACTGCGCCACATCGGTCGTCTGAAAAGCAATAACCAATGTAGTTTCAATAAAATATTACTTTGTAATAGTAGTTTATTTTAATTGTCGGCCGTTGTAGCGCTGTGCTAGAATAGTTGCCTGACGCAAAGGTTTCGGGTTCGGTTCTCTGCGGGGCTCTCACTGTTTTGATATTTTTCACTTCGTGAATTTGCCTGATTAGGCTATTGCAGGATGTATGTAAGAAATATGGTTCCGTGCTTCGGAGGGCACGTTAAACCTTTGGTCCCGGTTGCTTTCTACTATTACTTAAACGACGACGGTCGTTACACTACCATGTCGGAGGCCTACCACTAGTAATAGGTTGAAAATCTCTGACACCAGGTTTCATAATAAAGCAAATATATTTAGCAAGAGTATTAAAATGCCAGGTTGCAATTAAAGCTGTTATTTTATAAATAAATCTAATGACTATTTCTGAAAACCAACCGAAAAATTTAACGACTATTTTGACCCCTCGTCTACCCATTTATTTATTTATTTAATAAACTTTATGCAATAATTTACATGGGCGGACTTAATGCCGGGGGCATTATCTACCAGTCTACCTTAGGGCATGTGTAAATGGGCGAGGCGAGGCAGGTGCAAAATAAATGCAATAAGAACCTAAATTAATAAACTAAAGTAGCAAAACACATCGTAATGGGGAGCCGAAATAGGGGTTAAACCTTTCTTGGCTGCTGATAATGTCTTTGCAAATTCAAAAAGAGTCCGTATAATAATTGTGTCATGGAAACCCATTAAGGCCTGTGGTATAAAGTAAGTAGCATCTGAGTTGAAGCCATTTGAAACTAGGCTAATGCGAGGGACGTGACGACGCCGCACGATATGAGTAGAGCTTAAAATCATGCACAGATAGCATATTTATACATACATACATATATCACGCCTTTATCCCTTGCGAGGTAGGCATAGCGTTACCGGCCGCAAAAAACTGACATTGACGCCACGTCTAACAAACATTTGAGGGTCATTCGGAAAATTGTGTATCGCCAGAGTGGCAGGTTGTCAGTACATCGCCTAAAATTGCAATACACACCCTCGAGTCCCTTCGTCGCCTTGTACGACACCCACGGGAAAGAAATGGGGTGATGCTATTCCAAGCTGGCATCACACGGCAAATATTCAATTACTGATTCTGTTTCTCGTTTAAAACGATATTTATTCATCAGTCTATGGGTGATTTAATTTTCTGAAACGTTCTGAACTACTAGGTAATTGATTTATTTTAAAAGCTTTTATTTAACTTGCAGTGTATGTAAGTATGTAAGTAACAATGTTTGTTCGGTGCAAATCTTGCAAGTTTAATTTGAACCACTTCTCGGTATCCGATTGAGTTGAAATTTTGCATGTTGGTCCAGAACCGATGACAATGCATGTTAATCATATATGTAAGTAACAATGTTTGTTCGGTGCAAATCTTGCAAGTTTAATTTGAACCACTTCTCGGTATCCGATTGAGTTGAAATTTTGCATGTTGGTCCAGAACCGATGACAATGCATGTTAATCATAAATTTGACCTGATGCTGCTGCCAGGATCGGCTCCGTACGAGAGATCTCCTCAGCGGTTTATAGCTGGGACACAAAATTTTGTATACGAATTCGTTTATTATAGGCAGTTGGTAGGCCCACCATGAATTAGACGCTACATCCAGGGTTGTCTTCGAACTATGGAACTCCTCAATATTCAACTGCTGGGACTTGCAATTTTATATACGAATTCGTTTATTATAGGCAGTTGGTAGGCCTACCATGAATTAGACGCTACATCCAGGGTTGTCTTCGAACTATGGAACTCCTCAATATTCAACTGCTGGGACTTGCAATTTTGTATACGAATTCGTTTATTATAGGCAGTTGGTAGGCCTACCATGAATTAGACGCTACATCCAGGGTTGTCTTCGAACTATGGAACTCCTCAATATTCAACTGCTGGGACTTGCAATTTTGTATACGAATTCGTTTATTATAGGCAGTTGGTAGGCCCACCATGAATTAGACGCTACATCCAGGGTTGTCTTCGAACTATGGAACTCCTCAATATTCAACTGCTGGGACATGCAATTTTGTATACGAATTCGTTCATGATAGGCAGTTGGTAGGCCCACCATGAATTAGGGTCACGTCAATAGAAGGCCTCCTGATAGAAAAATTAGACTGTTCGAAATTAACTGGGACTCGGCCATGTAATAATGACGCCATCAATGAAATGAAAAGGCTAAGACATATTACAAGCTTATTCTTCTATTAGGGATGCCGGAGGAGTAGGTACCAACCTACTTCTATAGAATATAAAAGAGATAATTATACTTTATCCTAATGTAAGTTTTCCCCGTGCCTTAAGTTTTTCTATTGAAGGTCTCTCCGTTTTATAGAAAGACTTTCGTATTGATTAATAACTATCGTAACATAAACTAAAAAATATAAAATAAAATTATGTAAAAAAAACTTTTAAAACAAGCTTTTATTTAAGTGCTCTGAAAAGATGAAAATAATATTTTGAATGACATTAACCACATTCATTTATGACTTTACAGAAATGAAAATATAATAAAAGCTTGTCGCGAAACTTTCAATTTGTGATTGAAATTTTGTAATAAGGTACGCACCTAACTGTAATTAGGTAGTTTCTTCTAGGCATCGCGACAAGCTTTTATTATATTTCCATTTCTGTAAAGTCATAAATGAATGTGGTTAATGTCATTCAAAATATTATTTTCATCTTTTCAGAGCACTTAAATAAAAGCTTGTTTTAAAAGTTTTTTTTACATAATTTTATTTATGATAAACATTATATGCTTTTATGAATAAATGGTACATAAAAAATGCTCGGTGCCTCGATTTACTTATTTTTTTGAAATTGATATTTGAAATCGAAATTCCTTATTCAATCTAGGTATTATTATAGAGCCGTATTATCACATATTAACGACATGATCAGTCATTGTAAAAAAATAATCATTTTATAACACATTTTTTTTAACAATTTTGTAATGTCCTAATACTTGTAGAAAACCTGCTTATTTCTCATTATAATGCCATTGATACTCAATTGTCATTATACTGCCATTGTAATTTTTAAAGTGAAATACAAAACGACCAAAACCATCCAACTGACAATCTATTGAACCACAACTGAGAAGCTTTTCAAATGGCGGAATACGGCCACTGTTTGCTTGATTTTCGTATACTAGATGTTAGTCGAAGAGTTGTAAAGCACCACTTATTATTAGTTCTTTGGTATCTTTATCTCAGTTCTTATATCTTTGTTCTTCATCATTGTTTCCTAACTTGGATATAAGATCGTCTTACAGCTCAATAACTAAGTATTGAACTATCCAAGTTCTTCCACAAGCTGGTGCTGAAGCTTTCAGTTGCAAAGAGTAATAAGTAGTTTAGTTTCTCTGAGAGAAAAGGTTTCTTTATTAAGTTTATACTTAGCGCAAGTAAGTATTTAACCCTTGGTGTACGGCGTGGGGCGTATTGACCCCAGCCTTAGTTGTTTTAACTTTACTACATCTGTTTTTAACCCAAGTGATTCTAGTTTCAGGTAATCATAGCAAAACTAAGGCTAATTTTGATAGAACTTATTTCCACCTAGACAGCTGTTTCTATCTTTTTCTATCAATAAAAGCCTTATCTAATGACTTGTGTTATTTCCTTTATAAATACTTACATCACGTCTATATCCTTTTCAGGCAGAGCGTGGACGGCCATAAAAAACAAACATCTTGGTACATTAGGTCTGACAAACACTTGAGGGTCATACATAAAATGGTGTATCGCCATAGTGACAGGTTATCAGCCCATCGCTTATAACTGCAATACACATGTAACCCTCGAATCCCATAGTTGCCCCTTACGACGCCTATGCGAAAAAAATGCGGTGATGTTATTCTCAGCCGGCATCAATCCATATAGCAGTACAACAAGAAAACTTGTATGAAAATTTGTGGTTTGATAAACTAAAATAAAATAATGGTCAATTGTTCCCCACGTGATACACGGCGTAACTTTTTCCATGACGTACACCGAGGGTTAACTATGGCTGGGTAGCAGCGATTATTTTCTATCCTTTTCTTTTGCAGAGCATAATTTTTTTATCTAGTCTGTTTACATTCTTTTAAATACCAACTTGAACAGAGTTTAGCATCCAAGATACGATCGATCAATGGCAAATTAAAACTTCAAGATGCTTTTATAATAATGAAAAGTTATAAAATTGAAATATTCTTCGTAAACTCTCTGGAAAACCTAATTAACGGATGGCAACTAAGTACATTACACTAGATTTCAATCCCGTGGTTACGCTCGCATTTTTTTTTCAGTTTTCCTATGGGAATGGCATGGCGCGGTAAATAGTAGCCAAAAGGCGTGGTTTGCCACGGTAAAAAGTGGCCTAAATGTTATTTCAGGTTATACTTTCTCTGTGTACCAAATTTCTAAACAGACATTCCGTTTGGGCGAGAGGAGGTACAAACATAACACACACACACACATCCACACACACACACACACGCACACACACAAACTGTTCGTTTTAAAATATATGTGATAGATGATTGTTAGTAGTATTTGTTAGGTACTATCAGTCAGTATAAACACCAACATTTGAGGGACTTATTTTATTTTTCTATAAATGAACACAATAACTTCCTCTAAATGTCACTTGTACCTACGTCGTTACTAAACGAGTATCAAAATGTTGAAAAAAAAAAACGGATGATGCACCAGTAACTCAGTTGGCAGAGCAGTGGGACAGAAGTCCACAGGTTCCGATCCAAGGTTTTTTCAATTTCATATTTTTCATTTATGAAAATAATATAGCACTGTAAGTGCAAAGTAAACCATTGTTCATTAGTAATTTTGAGCCCGCTTTCTCTGTTCTTTTACCCTTGCAACACCTAACTGTCATTTTATTGTCACCTTGATGTTCTAGACTTCAAACTGTTGGTAGAATACAAGACGCCCAAAACTATGCCACTGACACGCCGGCATCTACATACAACTGAAACGATTTTCATTTAACAGAATTCAATACAATACAATACAAGACAATATTCTTTATTTGTACAAATCAAGCGGCCTTATTGCTGAGGTAGCAATTTCTACCAGGCAACCTTTGGGTGAAAAAAGAAAGAGTATGTATGGTTAACAGACCGGTCCTGCTTTTTCATAAAGCTATTAGGAATTACCGTTTTACTACATATAATAAATAATAGTCTAAATAGATGTGCTGCTTATGTAGTATGTAATGTAACCCACACACTAAGAACATATTTTGTGGTCTTCATCTTGTGTAATCTCCTTAGAGGAAATATAAGTAGGACTTAGGTGTTCATAATATTATTATTTCTGCCTCACTTTATTGTTGCTTTGTTATATTATAAAAGACAACGTTATTATATTTTCTTAGGAAGAGCTTTACTTACCGTTTTTTCGTGGCCTCAACATTATGACAAAAATATATCACAAAGTTAGCTACCAAAAGTTGTAGAAAAGACATTATTCGTTGAAAAATGGTCAAACACAAAATTATTTGACCAAGGTCGGCAAAATTTACTTAGGCCAAAAAATGTGTAGCACTACCTGTTTATTGGTTTTTAAAACAATTTTAGAAAACCTGCAAAATTTTCTAACACGGGCAGGAATTGCACCTGTGACATCGCCATCACTAGTAGCGATGCATCTGCCATCTGGCCTATCGCGGCTCATCAATTGCCCGCGAATTTTGTGTATCTTAATGCCAATTACAAGTAGCTCAGTTTTAAATTATTTTATGTTATTTATCTGATATTTAAAAAAGTTATCAGATATATAAATAAAAATAGTTAGAAGGTAGATAAACAAAAGCTCTAAAAATCTAATCAAAGAGAATTTACCTCATCTAAGTACCCAAGTAATTTAGTTTCGTAATGAGGTTTTAGCCCGAGTACCAAGTCCGATCAATTTAATATTAGTTTTCACGACTTTTGCCTCTTTTCGTCATTAGTATTCTACCTTCGTTCTTAATACAGAAAGTTACGGTGTGGATAACTTTCATAGCAACAGGATTTGTATTTTGCTATCCACGTCTTGTGATGCCGGATTAGAATAGCATCACCCCGTGGGTGTCGTAAAAATCGACAAAGTGATAAATTCGTCCAGGGAACCAGGCAGCCGCATTTTCTTTAAATGTAATAACTTAAGGTGGAAGGCTATTCATACAAAAGTAAAATGGACTTACGTCTTTAAAGGAGACAAAAGTTTCGTTTAAAATTCGCTGGGAAGTCCCGTAATGATATAAAATTTCGTAAAAGAATAAATATAAAAACCATGAGATTTAATTTTTTTCGATTCCGATTCGCCACTCTACTCCAATTTATAGGTACGCTACTGCTGCAAAAAATAAGTTCGTTTCTATTGTGGACGAAATACTCTTTATCTTTTAACTAAAAGTAGTTTTGCGCCAAATTTACGTGTGCTGTGCCTTCATAATTTCGCGTAATCATTTGTTAAAAAAATGATTTTCATCGCATGTTTAGTCCATTGAATTTAAATTTTTCGTTTGTATGTAAAACAAACATACATACATATATCACGCCTTTATCTCTTGCGGGGTAGGCAGAGCGTAAACGGCCGCAAAACGGTAATTTACGCCACGTCTGACAAATATTCGAGGGTCATTCGGAAAATTGTATATCGCTATAGTGACAGGTTATAAGCCCATCGCCTAAAATTGCAATACACACCCTCGAGTCCCTTAGTTGCCTCTTGGAGTTTGTCTACACCTTTGTCCGTCTGTCGCACCGTAACGCATGCGTCTGTCAGGCAGTAGGAAATTGCGATATCCGATCTTATTCCAATTCCAATAAATAAATATCCTGGACAATTCACACAGAGCCATCTAGCCCCAAACTATAAGCAAAGCTTGTACTATGGCAACTAGATAGCTGATATTAATACTAGGATCGGAATATGCAATTTCTTCTCGGACGGACTAAAAGTGGGCGAATCGCCTTTGAATATTGTAATCTCAATCTTAGTGTGAAAAGGCTTAAGCTAAGTCTAGACTTAAATTTACGTTTATATAATTTAGGTTAAGACCAAACTTGTTTATATTTTCATTTATTCAAATACAGATTAAGTCCTCAATCTTCATTTCATTAAATAGTCACAAAATCTTAAAACGAAAACATTTACTTAAAGCCCATCAATTGAATCTTATTGAATGAACTTGATCGTTACGAATTTGATATTCTTCAATAATCTTTATTTGATTTTTGTAGTACTATCAGCAGTACATAGATTGACTTATTTAAGGGACCAAGTTATACCGGCTTTTTATATAGTAATCAAGAGCGGCCAGTACAAATTGATCCTTTTAAAGGGTTGATTGAGTGCCTACCTAATTTAAGTGATTCTTACCGCACCGCATGTTTTTTTTGGTGTTTAACAGAATCGTATCATCACGAAAGGAATTTAGGTAACTTCGTACAAAAGAAAGCAGTTATACGTGTCATCGAATCAAATTACCTCCCATACACTGACTGCCATTACAACGTGTTTCTGTACGTTTCCTGCAATATATTCTTCGGGGAAAGTTGTTCAGTTTCATGCTCTGAATGCATCCTAGTATTGGGAAGCTGAGCCTAACACCCTGTATTTTGTTAAAAAGGCACATACATTCATATATCGCGCCTATAATCCCTTACGGGGTAGGCAGAGCGTAAACAACTGTAAAAAACGGACATTTACGCCACGTCTGACAAACACTTGAGGGTTATTTGGAATATTGAGTATCACCATAGTGATAGGCTGTCAGCCCATCACCTAAATTTGCAATAAACACCCTCGAGTCCCTTAGTCGCTTCTTACGACACCCACGGGAATGAAATGGGGTGATGCTATTCCAAGTCGGCATCACACGGCACGGTTATACAGGTAATAAGTAATATATGTTTTATTAGTCCGTAGATGCATGTTTACGTATAATTAGTAACTAAGTAGGATGACCATATTGTACGATGCTGATTCTTCCGACCGATTTCGGCCATGGCGACCACTTAATTTTTTCATTTTTTTTATTTAAAAGTTTATCAACATTTTACATATATATATGTTACAGTAAAAACCCGTTTTTAGTTAAAACGCGTATTCACGAGTTAAAACTAGTTTTTACTAACTGCCTTTGTAAAAACTAGAATCTCCTAGTAAAAACTAGAATTTACTGATTTATACGGTTGAGTTTTAGGTAAAACTAGTTTTAACTTTGAACGATAGACAAAACTAGTTTTAAGTAGAAAATTTTGTTTGTAATTTGCCTTGACTAAAAATGAAACATTAAAATATATTTATTATTACAATATTTATTGAGAATATTTGTGAATTGTAACATTTCAATAATTCAGTAACATTCATATTTATTATCAATATAAAAATTATTAAAAAAAACATTTCTCCTTAGGAAGATTAAATAACTAAATTGGCAATTTTACTTAAAGTTTAAATGAAGTCTTACACATTTAACACAAGTATTTTTAAAATCTTCATACACGACAAAAACTAGTATTCTAGTACCAAATTTTTAAAACACTTCCCGTGTTAGGTATACAATTTTTGAAAACTTGCAAAATTTTCGAGTGCGGGCAGGATTTGAACCTGCGACTTTCGCATTACTAGTGGCGACGCCTCTTCCATCTGGGCTACCGCAGCTCATTTATTGCCCGCCAATTTTGCAAGTGTATTTTAATGCCAGTAACGCTTGGCATGGCTCCATCTACCGGGTTAGTTTTGCAACTAATCACCGGCGACTAATTCTATCTTTACAGATTGAATGTAGTCTAAGCGATGAAAACCAGCGATAAATTGAGTACCAAATTTTTTAAAACACTTCCCGTGTTAGGTATACAATTTTTGAAAACTTGCAAAATTTTCGAGTGCGGGCAGGATTTGAACCTGTGACTTTCGCATTACTAGTGGCGACGCCTCTTCCATCTGGGCTACCGCAGCTCATTTATTGCCCGCCAATTTTGCAAGTGTATTTTAATGCCAGTAACGCTTGGCATGGCTCCATCTACCGGGTTAGTTTTGCAACTAATCACCGGCGACTAATTCTATCTTTACAGATTGAATGTAGTCTAAGCGATGAAAACCAGCGATAAATTGAGTACCAAATTTTTTAAAACACTTCCCGTGTTAGGTATACAATTTTTGAAAACTTGCAAAATTTTCAAAATTTTCAAAACTTGCAAAATTTTCAAAAATTGTATACCTAACACGGGAAGTGTTTTAAAAAATTTGGTACTCAATTTATCGCTGGTTTTCATCGCTTAGACTACATTCAATCTGTAAAGATAGAATTAGTCGCCGGTGATTAGTTGCAAAACTAACCCGGTAGATGGAGCCATGCCAAGCGTTACTGGCATTAAAATACACTTGCAAAATTGGCGGGCAATAAATGAGCTGCGGTAGCCCAGATGGAAGAGGCGTCGCCACTAGTAATGCGAAAGTCGCAGGTTCAAATCCTGCCCGCACTCGAAAATTTTGCAAGTTTTCAAAAATTGTATACCTAACACGGGAAGTGTTTTAAAAAATTTGGTACTCAATTTATCGCTGGTTTTCATCGCTTAGACTACATTCAATCTGTAAAGATAGAATTAGTCGCCGGTGATTAGTTGCAAAACTAACCCGGTAGATGGAGCCATGCCAAGCGCTACTGGCATTAAAATACACTTGCAAAATTGGCGGGCAATAAATGAGCTGCGGTAGCCCAGATGGAAGAGGCGTCGCCACTAGTAATGCGAAAGTCGCAGGTTCAAATCCTGCCCGCACTCGAAAATTTTGCAAGTTTTCAAAAATTTCAAAAAAAATAAAAAAACTAGTATTCTACTTAGTGAGTTACTATTAATATAAAAATTATAAAAAAAAAAAACATTTCTTCTTAGGAAGATGAAACAACTAAATTGGCAATTTTACTTAAAGTTTGAATCAAGTCTTACACATTTAACAAAAGTATTTTTGGAATCAGAAGTTTGTGGAATCAGTTTTAACTGATTGGTATCGTTAAAACGCGTTTTGACTAGTTAAAACTAGTTTTAACTGAATTTATTTTTTGAACCACAGTTAATTCTAGTTTTGACAAAGCTATTCAGTTAAAACTAGTTTTAACTCGTGAAAACGCGTTTTAACTAAAAACGGGTTTTTACTGTAACATATACATCACCAGTGTCTTTAGCAGTAATAAGTCTACACTCTGTTTAACTCTCCTCTAATATTGAGTAGGTAGGTGGGGTGTTCATCTAAAAATGGATTCTTGTAATTCTACAACTTGTAACCCTAGTAGGGTTAAACGGTCTACTAGAAGATTAAGCATACAATGTTGGAGGGTTGTTAAACCCTTCTATTTACGTAAAGGCTTTTAAGAGAGGATTGTGGGTTTTTTTGTTGGAAGGATTCGTTAGGATATTTTCTGGTTTTGACAGTTAACTACTATCAGTAGGATATGGATACTGGTTACTCCTAATAACTGTATGAAGAACCGGTATTAGTTAATACATTAAATGTGCTGCTGATACATCAAAGGCTTCAATTTGGTGCCCAGACACAAATAAGTCTTTCGTCCAAGTAGCCCAGTACTCCTAGTTTTTCATGTTTCAATATATATTTTTGATATATGTATATATATATGTTTCAAAAATAATAAATCCGCTTATTTTTAGCTAATAGTTTCTGGAACATTGACCGAACCTATTCAATTAATTAGTGTCCATTTTGCAGTTGATAAAAACGACTCATTTTTACATTGTGAAACGTAAACGGTTTTTACATTGTGAAAACTGTTACATAAACAATACTGTTAAATTTAATAATATTAATTTAATTACAAACACATAAATTTATTTTAATATATAAGCCATTATGAAAACTTATGCCAGCGTCAAAAATGACACAAAATTTCATATGTGCTTTACACACCGACACACATAACACAATCATACAAAAAATAAGCGACTTAAATTTTTTGTAAGTCATGCCCTCAAATAATCCCAGTCGAACCGGACTAAAATTATCTAAATTGTGCAAGAATATTCTAAGGCTGACCGTCGTGACCGCACTTATTTAAATTAGGGTAAGAAAATAGCCCTCCATTGAGTAGGTAGGTACTAGAATGATTACACAGAGACCGCCAAAATGGTGCCTAGCTATTTGAAAATAGGTAAATGGATCCCTGTACCCGATATAATCAAACTACAGGCTACAATTTTAAAGGTGAAATTTGATGTTTAATACGAAGTTGTTTACTCATTAGGAGCCCAGGTATATTAACCGGCTACGCAATGCTCTTTTAAAATTTCACCTGCAGACTTGTAGCCTGTAGTTCTATAAAATAGGGCATTGGTAGCGACTGGATGACGAAAACGGGAGATCGTTGTGCCTAATGACGTATCCTGGGGGAGGCCTTCGTCCAGCAGTGGATTATTTGAGAATGTATCAGAGCTATAAGGAAATATGCTTAGTGGCACACCATTCATTTTCATTTACAAAGTGTCAAAAAAACCGTATCCATGCAACAGATAAAATTGATATTAAAATCAGCCAGCGAGATTATGCGACTTTCAACAGGATTGCTATCGGCCGATTTGATGTGAAACAAATTAGATAAAGAAAGACAAAATTATGCCCTGTGGAAGAGAAGGACAGAAACTAATAGCCATTAGAAAGACTTTTTACATTATTTTAAGTACCTATCAAGTCAAAGAATAGGTACATAGCAACACATTATGTCAGCCACGAGGGGGCCACATTGATTATTTTTGGAGATAAGGTTAAAATGCTTTCTTCTTCGTCGAGTCAATCGAAACAGTAATCATAAACAGGATCATAGTAAAATGCTTTGTCATGCAATGAATAAGAATTCCGAGAATAAGATGATCGGCTCTAGCGTTTAACTTTAAACTGCGATAAACGTCCATGTCTCAATCAATCAGACACAATTAAAGATTAAACCAATGAAACTACATAACAATAGTAGGATACTAAGACCTTAAAAACCAAAAGCTTTCAAACGCTTTTAGAAGGCGCCCTAAATTTGTGTGGTTGCCTGAATCTATACTTTGATTTGTAGCAGCATTTTCAACAGTATTTTTCATTATACTAATTTAATGATACTTATTTTCAATGGCTTCATCCAAAATAAACATTTTGAGGTACAAAATAGAATTCACAACGCCGGTGCACAGTTCTAGCGCCATCTATTGAACATAATACCCATTCCACCTCTGGGGCACGCGTTGCCGGCTCGGGTTCCACCTTTATGTTGTTGATACACCTTTATCTCGCACGTAGCGATTTGCTTCAACCTTTATCATGGGAGCAGCTAAGGAGTGGAATGCCTTGCCGGCGGATCTATTTCCGGAACATTATAACTAGGGCCTTTTCAAGGCAAGAGTCAATAGGCATTATCTAGGCGGTAAGAACTATGAGTAGAATAAACAACCGCGGAAGTTTAAAATCAAGTTTAATTTCTTTACGAATCAGTCAGGTCAGATCTTACACAATAGAATACGGATTCGTAGCAGTTCATGCCTTGTAGAAGGTCTCTACAGACGTAGCGTTGTTCGCCGTAGCGTGGCCGTAGCAAAGGCTACACCATCGTAGCAAATGTTGCGTAGCATTCATTAATAGTGAGTGTTTCCCTCAAATGTTTGTCAGACGTGGCGTAAATGATCGTTTATACGGCCATTTACGCTCTGCCTACCCCACAAAGGATATAGAGGTGATGTATGTATTTATATATGTACAATACAAATGACTACCTGTGGTAGCCGCAATTCGATGTGGTGATAGAATTTCGTAAACTCTATTCGTCAAAAACCAGATACGGGAAAACACATTGGAAAATCATGAAGTGTGAGAGCCGCCAGAACTCATACTCCAAAATTTAATACCAAATTTTAAAACACTTCCCGTGTTAGGTATACAATTTTTTGAAAACTTGCAATATTTTCAAGCGCGGGCAGAATTTGAACCTGCGACTTTCGCATTACTAGTGGCGACGTCTCTTCCATCTGGGCTACTGCTGCTCATTCCTTGCCCGCGAATTTTGCAAGTGTATTTGAATACCAGGAACGCGTGGCACGGCTTCATCTACCGGGTTAGTTTTGCAACTGATACCCGGCGACTAATTCTATTGATAGATTTTCGAAGTTTTCCAAAAAAAAATACTGCAATATTCTTTGCGGAAGGTCGTTTACTTTCAACATAATTATAGTGTGCAATTGTACCCATACTATTTTCTAGAGTCTGTGTGGAAAGTGTGTAGGCGTGGAAATTGAGAGCGCCTCAGTGCCTTTGTATGAGAAGTGTCATAGCAACTTATGACAAAAGTATTATAGTACCGCAGCCGAGAGAAGTCGGTTTTGAGAGCTGTCATCTCCATACTAAAAGAGATGTCACCAAAGAAAAATGGACCCTCTGCCATAGTATTATCATGAATCTGACAGCTGTCAAATACGACTTCTCTCGGCGGCAGTACTTTAGTTACTTTTTACCCACACCTATTCTCTTTTCACACAGACTCTACCAAGACTTCCTCTAAGCTGTCACTGTCATATCCTGTGCTCGGTTATCAACCCCAAAATCCCTGTAAGACCAGTCCAAACAAATCAAAATTTCACTCACCCCTTTTAATATTCAAACACGGTGTCTGAAACATTTCATCCGACAAGGGGCTTGGGTTGGCAAGCGCCTTAACATAGAGTGACTCGCTGTCATTGTGTATTATGTCAGATTGGGGAAGTAGACCGTGCCCTGTCTACTGCAAAGAAGGTAGGTATAGCTCATTCGCTTAAGGCGGGGGATATAGTGCGAGCAAGATTTTTAAACCAGTTTCATTTAGACAATACATACATATATGACGCCTATAACCCCTTACGGGGAAATTCTTTTAAATTCTAATAAAATATATGTTATTGTCGAGGATCTAACAAATAACATATACCTATCATTTACACAATTTGACAAACTTTACTCGATAGAAAAAAGAACCAAAGTTACTACTATTTGAAACATTTTTCATTATTATGTCTACAGTTTTAAAATCATTACAAAAACATATGTTATTATTTAGAAACATACCTTTTCTAGTACGAATACCTAAATTAGACATTCTAACGGTATATCTCTAGTTTTTATGTCAGAAAAACCATTAAATCTCGCAAAAATTGGAGCGCAAAATGAGTGTCTGTTTCTCTCTCTCGCAGCGCGAATAAAGGAACAAACTTTTCAGGTGAATCAGAGCTTTAAACAGTGCTGCGACTAGCGTAACATGACCTCGATCATTGATACACACACGTACGGGCGCGTACTGACAGTTACGGTGGTCGCGACACTATCTAAGCGTATGGGATGTACAGTCGGTTGTAGCACTTATGGTACCTGGCGTACTCCAAATAAACTAAATTATTTTTATCCAAAAATTTAAACTTTTCCTCATGATTTTCTACTGACAAAAATAATTCAGTTCTTTTGGAGTACCCCTGATACCTTATGTGCTATTACCGACTGTACCTACGTGCGTAGTTAATTGGGTGTCAGAGATTGTCGTATTTTTGGTTTGCTAGTACTGGCCCGAATGCGTATCGGATAGTACTCCTGCTACGCCAAAAGTCGTAGGATCCAACCCACAACACACAAATACTTTGTAAGTTAATTTTCAAGTATTTTTGTTTATTCGGGGTGTTTTCTATGTATAAATAATTATTTACACACACACACATATTACGCCCACAATCCCTTGCGGGGTAGGCAGAGTGCAAACAGCCGCAAAAAACGGTCATTTACGCCACGTCTAACAAACATTTGAGGGTCATTCCGAAAATTGTGTATCACCATAATGACAGCTTATCGTCATTTGAAGTGATTATGGATATAGTATGAGTTGCCACATCTTGCTGCGGTTGTCACAGGTTATTTGTTTGGTGGCTGTCCAATCTCCAACATCGTCGGGTGCGAGGGCGATTCACGTAAGCAAGAGGGCTCGGCTAGTGGGTGTCAAAAATATCGTATTTTTGATCGGTCTGTGTGGCTAGCAATGATAATTATTAATAATAAATAAATAAATAGATCTCACTTGTGTAGGTATGCTGTAAGAAGTTTATTTTTAGAAGTAAACCTGTTGTGTCATGTCTGATTGTAAATTGATCTTGCGTATGTTTATTATTGGTAGTAAATTCCAATTTACTCAATAAATAAAATATATGGTATACTCATTTTCATATATTATTGTATTGATCTTATTTTGCGGATCTCGGGCCCACAGGGGCCCCCGGACCTTTGAAGTACGTTGTCAGAGCTTAGCTTTGATAACAGAACAGAATCGATTTGACCAGTAAACGAATAAAAATTACAGGGTTATTTTTTATTCAGTCCGGAAATTTTACATGATGATTCTACTCATGATTCTGATCAACTTTTATTATGGGGTCACCTGCGAAATCGCAAAAGAATCCAGCTGTTCCATACATTTTGTTCGAGTCGGTATGAATTTTTCTATGGAGCAGCTGTTTTTTATAGCGATTTCGCAGGTGACCGTATAATAAAAGTTGTTCAGAATCATGAGTAGAAGCACCCTGTAAAATTTCCGTGCTGAATAAAAAATAGCCCTGTATATCAAAGATGAGTTATGGCTCCATCTTTTTTTGGCAATAAGTTGTTTTTTTCTCCATAAGCTGATGTGAGTAGGTAAGTTCAAAAAATCATACAAAAACCTTTTGCCAACAAATGG
The DNA here is from genome assembly GCA_027580185.1 of Tuta absoluta. Classification (NCBI taxonomy): domain Eukaryota; kingdom Metazoa; phylum Arthropoda; class Insecta; order Lepidoptera; family Gelechiidae; genus Tuta; species Tuta absoluta. The sequence continues at coordinate 379,288 of JAQAHW010000047.1, forward strand.
CTATAAAACTCAACTGTTATTATTTTATAGGGTAACACTCAGCCCGAAAGTCGTAAGCATGCTATAACCATAATGGAAGTCTGGAAGTGTTTGGTTTATGTACCTACTCCATTCCATGTTTATGCAAAGTTGCCGTGTTGCTGGAGAAAATGATTTTGAATAGCGAGAATATTTACCTACTTGTAGAATACAGCGTAGGCGGTCTCTCAAGAGTCAAGCATCGCCTGATTTTACTGTGTTTAGCTAGTACCGGTCTTTTGACGAATAGAGTTCCATCCAAAAACCAGATGTCATGGTACTCGCCGCATCGAATTGCGGCTGTATATCGTGAATCACAATACTATTCCGGTACGGATAGTACAAAAAAGTTTACTTCGCTTATTTTTTGTAGGATTTCGTTTTGTGCGTCTGTAAACCACAGATTAGATTGTGTGTAATTTTTTACTCCTGCGTAAATTTTTGATTACATATTACATGTCTATAATTATGTAAATATTATAAAATATACCAGTACTATCCATTTGACGGTTTACACAGTGTAAAAACTCAATTAGAGTCGTTTTTATTAACGGGCAAGCACATACATAGTCGCGTATGCATTTTTACGTTGACCCAAATTATTAGCTCATCGTCAAATTTGCAGGTTTTTCTATCAGTTCGCAAAAGATACGCACATAGCAAGCAAGTGCAACGCGCGCTCACCATTTTCACATTATTAAGTTTGGGGTTATTTAATATAATTTTATATCAGTTTATCAGACTTTCGTTGGGATATCCCCGAAAAGCAATCGAAAGTATGTTAGCATATTCCCCAAATGACACAAAATAATAAATTGGGTTCGACCAATCGTCCAGAAACTAAAAGCCATAAAAAAATAATTTAACTTTTTTGACTCAGATATACATACTGGGCTATACCGTCCGGTGCGTGTGTCGAATTACCTAAGTACATCAACTCCAAAACAAATCATTGTCAACCTTTCTGACGGCATATGGGAGGTTATTTTTTTATTGTATCCCGTAGAAGATTTTGATCCGTTTCATGGGTTCGAAAAATTTTCAGAAATTTCTTACATTCTAATATAAAATAAACAAGGTGATACATTTTCCATTCCTTGCACGTTTCTTTAATTGAGCTAACATTTTCAATTTACGTCACGTCCCTTGCCCAACGATTTCCGAAACCATTACGTATGCATTTCTGGTCTACTTGTTTGTTTGTGGCTTTGAACTTTTCGCTTTGGAGATTTCTATGTAATTGTTGTGGAAAACAATCCTTTTGTAGTCATGTTTTTGACAACAAGCGAGAAAAGGTGGCAGTACAAAGCTGGACCGGACGATAGATGGGACGGAAGGATCTTGAGCGGTGGTCACACGTGTCGACAAGCGCAGCCTCATATCAGACGCCCTTAGTAGGATGCACTTTGTCTCCATTTTCCATCGACGCCTCAAAGGCCTGGAGCCAGAAGTTACCACACCTGCATCATCACGTTTCATGATGTCAGCAGCTCCACTGGACATCAGCGCAACTTAGACTTCTCAATCTAACCCTTTAACGGGCAGACCATGTCCAATTTTTCCATTGGCTTTGAAATCTATTGCGAATAGTTAAGGTTCAATCTAGGTGGGAACATTCTTCCCATCGCCTTATATAGGTTTAACGCATCCTCAAAGCCACTTGACCTTCAGCAAACCTTGCAGTACCAGAAACAAATACGGTACGACATGTACTCTTATCCTCGGTCGGCACTCAGCATCGCATGTACTAGCTGTCGCTGCTGAGCTACAACTGTCGAGCGTGTAGCCTGATCTTCTTCAGCAACATGCCTGCTAGCCTCACCACCTGCCTGCACGATGAAACATCAACTGCTTCAAGAGATCATCGGGTAAACAGCGTCTTCGACACTCAAAAACGGGGAGTGATGAGACCTGAAAAAGTCCTGAAACGCCGTATCGAAGTGTTTCCGCCTGTCTCTCTTTTCGTGTAGGACACCGAGTCGTCCAACGACCTGATAAAGTCTGTCAGTTTTTTTTTCAATTGCCTACTACTAGTAGGAGGTTTCTGATATAGCTGTGTAACGACCAGACAGCAACCGCGACTGACGGCTTAACGTGCCCGCCCGAAGCACGGAACCATTTATTTTTCGGACAATCAGGTGGTTCACCCGGCAATGTCCTAACCAGAACGGGTACAAATTTTCAAAGTGATAAATATCAACTTTTGGAGTGTTCCACCGAGAATCGAACCAGGAACTTTTGCGTCGCAGGCAGTCGCACTACCACTGCGCCACATCGGCCGTCAGTGTTTCCGCCGATCACTATTTAAACAACTTCCAAATATGTTGAAAAAATTTAATCTATTGACCAAATTACACGACCAGGTACCTTTTTCCTCTGGCCTCATTATCACTCCTCCTAAAAGCTTATTATGGTTATGTGGATGACTTTGGGTCTCTGTAATTGTCTGTTATTTTATTCGAATAAAATGGTTTTGAAACCTTTCCTGCCTCTTTAAGCATGTCAAATGTGTAATACATTAATTTAAATTTACATTTCATGTATACGCTTCACTTAACTGTCAAGCCCATGCCGTTTCTGCGGGTAGGAAAGTTATAAATTTTAGCACATACCTACATAAACACATAACAATAGTAGGGGAGCGTTTCAGGTAAACGATTATATTTTTACTCGGTAGGTTATTATGTTTTGTAGATTACATATCGCTGGTACGGGACATGAGCAATTTTATGTTACGCGGATCTATTATTTTCTTAAGGCGAAGATTTAGCGTGAGCAAGATTTTTAACCCAATTTTATTCCGACAATCACAGCCTTATAAATCACAAATTAACTATATGTATTAAAAATTCAGCTAAAATATATGTGTTTGTCGAGGATCTAACAGATAATAAATATTATTGTCAGTTACACAATTTAACAGACTTTACACAATTGAAAAAAATTCAATAAAACCACTATTTGTTTGTTTTTTTAATATTATATTTACAGTTTTTAAGTTATTACAAAAAAACATAAATAAGGTACATACCTTTTCTAGTACGAATACCTAAAAAAGACATTGTAGCGGTATTTCTCTAGTTTCTATTTGTAAAAAACCGTTAAATCTTGCGTAAACTTAAACGAAAAATGATTTTATGTTGATGAAAATGAACAGAAAGGGACAAACTTTTCAGGTGAATTAGGGCGTTAAATGATTTCAAATCTAAATTCACACTGTAGTATACTTATCATAAATAAAATTTTCATCCCAGTGCGTTTTGAGGCACCGTAGAGGTACAATAAAATAACAATCCCCTTAGGACGGAAGAATACATCTATATTATCTCTTTTTATCGATATTACTACGCTTCAGTAATTCAAAATAACTCCACTTAGATTCCCCTACTATTATTACGTATTCAGAAACCCTTGTTAATGAGATCCGGACAGACTCTGAAACATGCTAAAATCAGAGCGGAAAAATTTAATTTACCTACAAACATGCGCTTCTCAGTTCCACCCTCATAATCTAAAGCGATTTTGTATATGCCCGTCATTAAAAAATGTTTTTTAGTTCGAACGAAACAAGCAGCTTTAGGAATATACACACTGACTTCTACGATGCCTATACAAGTGGTCTCTACTCCTATACTCGCCAATCCGCCTGCCAAGCGTGGTGAGTATGACAATGCCTCCCTAATAGGGTTAAGCCCATGTCCAGCAGTGGACTGTTGTGGCTTTTAATGTCAAATGTAATACAAGTCGTCTGTATATAATAAGATCAGTAAGTATTCGAAACTTCTATTTCACTAACAGACGCTTGCGTTACGGTGCGTTAAAGATACGCAGCAACGGACGGTAAGTGGAAGAACCGCCTTAAAAAAATGCAGGTAAACAATCTTACTATAACTGAATGACAGCTAATGTTTATTTTCATATCTGTCACAGGGTAAAATGTTGTCCCTCCATATAACAATTTCTCTAAGTACTTCGAGGCTTTTCCAGTTTCATCAAATTCTCCCCCTTTCTACTTGGTAATTAGTTTAATGTGTTGATGAGAGAAGGGAAAGAGATTCAAATTGGTTTCACACACTTTTAACTCGCTGAAATTGGCTCGTTCTATTTTACGTACATACGTTCTAAGATGTGATCTAAGGTAAATTATTTGGAAAAGGGTTATATGGTTCATGATTTCAGACCTTCAGGTTGGCAGATTTGTAGACTACATTTTCGTGACTTCAGCGGGTCACTGCTCCTAAACGTAACGGAAAGCGGTTGGTCCGTATTATGTCGGGTGTAGCGCGAGGGTAAGATTTTTAAAAACGCTTTTATAAAGACAATAAGGGTCGAATTATATTAAGGCACTGAGCCACTGCGGCGCTAAAACGGTCAGTACGTTTGTCGCGAATGGACAAGGATTTTTTCGCAGCGAATTGGTTCGTATAATTAGTTGCAAACATGTCCTTGTAAACATATTGCTTTCGCAACGCTGCGGCCAAGCCGTCTATAATCCAGTCTTTAGAACCATAAATTATTGTATATAATATATTTTATTGTCAAGGACAACAGATACTATCAGTCCCACAATAGAACTTTACTTGATAGATTAAAAATCTAAAGGTACCAACATTTGAAACATGTTTTCAAAATAAGGCGAGGATATAGTGCGAGCAAGATTTTTAAAACAGTTTTATTTAGACAATTACTGCCATAAAATTTTAAACAAAATATATGTTGTTGTTGAGGATCTACCAGATAACACTTATCAGTTACACAATTTGGCAAACTTTACTCGAAACGAAAAAAATCCAAGTCAAGGTTACTTTACCTCGATTTAAATTTCTTCAATATTATTATTATGTCTACAGTTTTAAAGTTATTACAAAAAATATATGCTATAATGTCAATACATACCTTTTCTAGTACGAATACCTAAATTTGTCATTCCTACGGTATTTGTCTAGTTTATACGTCGGAAAAACCAAAGAATCTGGCGAAAATTTGAGCGCAAAATGAGTGTCTGTTTCACTCTGACGCGGCGCGAATGAAAGGGACATACTTTTCATAAAAACAGGACCTACAGATCTACAGATTCTGAAAAAAATATTTTTTTTACTTAATCCCTTTAGTTTGTGTCAGTACCTCGCGGACTGAAACTAGAACAACGTACTGAATACTTTTATATATTGATGGCAGTCTTACCTTAGTGGCCCAAGGGTTAAGCCAATAAAAGGTTAGGCTTATCGGGGTAGATGACAACCTGAAACGGAAATAAATATAGGTTTATCGAGGATTTTTGGGTAAAAAACTAAACATATTTTTTCTTATTTAGTTATGTCTCTTCCACCTACATCTGCTGCAACAATAGGTCTAGACCTAATTAAGACCCGTGTTTTTTTATTCTATAAAACTCGGAATAACTAAATTATGAATCATTCTAGTCATAGAAAAAAGTAAAGGTAGCAAAATACCATATACACATAAATCACAAATTACTGTTCTTAATTACTATAATACTAGCGTTTCTGCTCGCGGTTCCACACGCTGATTATTTATTCGTACGGAACACTAAGTCAACGAACAACTCGACAAACAGAATTAAAACTTTTTAATAAAATCATTATTTTATATCCTTAGGCTTATAACATTTTTGAAAACAGATATACCAATTTAACTATCAATTTCCATACAAATTTTGTTCTCCAATGTAGAAAATGCTGAAACGCGTATTTGGTAACTCTAATTTAATCCCAATTTTAAAAGATATTGCCTCAAAGGCCCATAGTTTTTCAGCTGTGCGCGTTGATGAATGAGTCAGTCAGTTTGTCTGTCAGTAAGGACATTTGTTTTTATAAGTATAGATATATATTAATTCGCTAGGCCATTAGGGTACGTGCGAGGATTTATTTTCTAGACCGCGGAAAAAGGCCCACTTTTTCTGTTTGATTACCCAGAGGCAGTAAGCAAAGGATAGTCTAATGGGTTTCTTATGTGCGCACCGTGGTTGTTTATCTAACATTATGCAATATAAGTGGTTAAATAATCACTAGAATATGAAAAATATAATTATTTATGTTGGGTTTGTACGACAGAACGGCTAGGTACAGTCATGCTCAAGCTGGGTTAGATAGTTTGGACTTTATATAGTATTTATGTCGCGCGCATAAGGCTTACATTGGCGGTTCGAGTGTCTAACCAGACGTGAGCTTGACTGTATATTGATGGTTTGTACCTACTCCCCTCAATTGTGGCACAGCACAGAGTGCGTGCAAGTTCATGACAACCCTCCTATGCCAGTAGTTTGGCGAGTGCGATAAGGAGGCACATATTTCAGGATGCTCATGAACTTGCGCGTGCACTCTACTTCACTGTGACTGTAGCTGTGACTGTGGCAAACAGTAATTGCTTTAATTAAACTGGGGCGCGGGGGAAACCCGCTGGCAATCCTAAAAACTATTGTCCAATCTCCCTGCTTTGCCACACATACAAACAGTGATAACGCCTGCTTGTTTATCGTCTTACGCAAAATAATGACCTGCCCAAGCTAGTTTAGGAAAATTGTATGGCAATCAAGTCCTCAACCTGACTGAGCTTATAGAGAATGGGTACAAGCGGGTCTTGGTGACCGGCGTTGTTTTTGTGGATCTTAATGCAGCAAAAGATATGGTCAACATAATACGGTTTCTACCAAAAGTAGCCACCTTTACATTGAACCGAAATTTGCACCCTGATCGCTGAACTACAGCAAAACCGTCGGCTCCATGTACTCCTCGAACATGAGAAAAGCAAATGAAGGAACAAAAAAGAAGTGGTTGCCTCAAGGAAGTGTTCTTGCACCCATTCTGTTTAACGTATAATATGCAGAAAACCAAACAACGTCTTCAAGCACCTCACACTACCTGCATGCGGATGACATTATGTCCTAGCCTGCTAGGCAAAATCCTTCACGGATGTTGAACAGCACTTGGCTGCAGCCGTGGAACAGCTTCATGACTATTACAATTGAGATTCCTTGCCGACCAACCTTTCCGAGACAGAGTCATGCGAAACCAAGTCAGTGCAAAACACCTACGCATTACTTGGTAAAGAGTAGACATAGCACACAATGATAACCCGAAGTATCTTGTTGATATATAAGACAGGTCCTTAAGATACAAAGGCAACTGCTACAAGATGAGAAGCAAAGTTACCTCCCGAAACAACAGCATCCGACGTCTTACAACCATCCGTTGGGTTGCAGTTCCCCACGTTTTTTTCACGAGCTGTTTGGCAATATGCTATTTAGCCGGCGAGTACGCTTGCTCCAGATGGGCACGCTCAGCACACGGAAGAAACGTGGATGCTGCCCTGAGTCGGTTTTCCCACTTGTCGTCCGTTGCTGCGTATTTTTAACGCACGGTAGCCGTATTTGTATATAAGTAAGATCGGAATTCGCAGTTTCCTTTTGTCTGACAAGTGAAAGACCCGCCTAAATTAAACATGTTGGGTAGTTACGGGCACGCTGAATCGAACACCCCTCAGCTCCGTGTAGGTACTTTATGGCTGGAATAGCACCGCCATGTGTACCGCATAATATATTTAAAAAATTGCTGTACAAAATTGCCGATCAACTGGTGAATTTATTATGGGAGATCCAATTTATTTGTTTTTTCATACTTTTACCTATGTTCCATAACAAAACATCTTCAATTTTATGAGTACTTTGACCTCCTGTCGGCTAAACATACCTTTTTTGCTACCCCTGTAAATAGGGTGAAATTTTACAAGTAACTGCTGCTGGTGATTAGGAACAACCAAGAAACTTGGGTTGAAATATGACAAAAACATTTAAATTTACACAGTAACTCAAATCAGCCGGATCCAGCAAAACACCGGAAATTCATGCGGTGCGTGTGAGAACGGCTCAAATAAATCGGCCGAATCTTTCTTGTATTCAAATTGGTTTCGGGATTGATCGTCTTATTATACGGATAGTCAATATAACTCCCCTTGTTACAGGAAGAGCAATAGAATTTTGTGGATTTATTTTATTCATATAAGATTATATTGTCAGTAGGTGGGTACAATTTGTACTCGCCGTACACGCCGTGGTCGCTTTTGCATTGATAATCGGGACGACAATGCAAATTCGGCAGCACCTGGGGTGACAGAGCAGCCCTATTCAGGGAAGCACTGCTCTCCTCGCTCAGCCGAGGAGGGGGCTAGAAAAGGTGCCCTAAGAAAATGCTCGTCCCTACCTGGAAGGTGGTAGTAGCCACGGCTGCCATCGCATCACGAAACTCGTGGTCGACGCAACACAAATAATAATAATAACATGAAAACACCTATCATGAAATTTGGCGCGTGGAATGTGAGAACACTCATTGATAGAGATGGCAATGCCTGTCCTGAACGAAAAACCGCCATAGTAGCTCGGGAACTTCGTCGTTTTGACGTGGATGTGGCTGCGCTCAGCGAAACGCATCTTGCCGATGAAGGAGAACTGGTGGAAGATGGAGGGGGCTACACTTTCTTCTGGAAGGGTACCTCTGCATCCGAACCTCGACGTTCAGGGGTAGGCTTTGCCATCAAAAATCATTTATTAAAGCGACTACAAGAATGTCCTGTACACATCTCGGACCGCATTACCACGCTGCGCCTTCATCTGGACAAAGACAACTACCTTAATGTCATCAGTGTCTATGCTCCAACGCTTGACAAGTCTGATGACATTAAGGACAAATTCTACGAGGAAGTATCTCAATGCCTTGACAGCATAAACGCCAGAGAGCAGATCTTATTGCTTGGCGATTTCAATGCCAGAGTTGGTCGGGACTATGAGGCTTGGCCTGGAGTTCTGGGGCGACACGGAGTTGGTAACATGAACAGCAATGGTCAGTTACTACTTAGTCTTTGTGCTCAATACGACCTTGCGATATCGAACACCATGTTCAGACTTGCCGCTAAGCACAAGACGACGTGGATGCACCCGCGATCCAAACACTGGCATCTGATCGATTATGCTATAATGCGGCAAAGAGACATCAGTCAAGTCCAAATCACCCGTGTCATGCGCGGTGCTCACTGTTGGACTGACCATAGACTTGTTGTCACCAAACTACGACTCCGCCTCCGTCGACCTCGTAGATCCATAGTGAAAAAGCCGGCGGGTCTAAACGTGGATAGACTGAAAGATCGCGAGGTCAGGGTGAAATATGCTGAAGCCTTAACAGAAAAGCTGTCACCAACTAATGAGACTAGTGATGTCGGTGCTGCTTGGGAAACTTTGTCATGTCATCTCATGGAAGCCGCTTCTGCTACTTTGGGTGCGAAAGACCGACATAGCGAGGATTGGTTCGATGACAATGGCGAGGTTCTACAAGCAGCATTCGACAAACATCGAGAGCTCCTGCGACAGCACAATAGAAGAGGTGGAAGTGTTGCGGTGGTCAAAGACAGTGACCAGGAATTACGAAGGCTGTCTCGACAGTTAAAAGACAAGTGGTGGCGGGACAAAGCTTGTCAAATGCAGTGGCTTGCCGATACTAACCAGCTTGGGGAGTTTTACTGTGAAGTGCGTAAACTGATTGGTGCGTCCTACCGAGCAAAAGTGCCTTTGAGGTCTTTAGACGGAATGCAACTCCTGACCAGCAAGGAGGATGTACTTAAACGTTGGGCTGAACACTTCAAAAACTTGCTTAACGTAGATCGTTCAGCTGATCTGCATCATATCAGTTTACTGCCTCAACTCCCATTAAACACTGAGCTGGACAAGCCCCTGTCGTACGATGAGGTTGTTACTGCCATCAGACAGCAGCACAATAAGCGGGCGGTCGGCATTGACCTTATACCGGGTGAGCTACTGAAGTACGGTGGTATGGAGCTGCACACGTCGGTATGGAAGCTATTTGTTCAAATGTGGGAAGAGGAGCGAGTCCCGGATGATTTCAAAGTTTCTCGCATAAGTGCTCTCTACAAGAACAAGGGTGACCGTTCCGACTGCAACTCGTATCGTGGTATTTCATTACTGTCGGTCCCTGGAAAGGCTTTTGCAAGAGTTTTATTGAACCGCCTGAAAGACCTGTCCGAAAAGATTCTGCCCGAAACCCAGTTTGGCTTCCGACCTGACCGAGGCACATGTGAAGCTATTTTCTCAGTGCGTCAACTGCAGGAAAAAAGCAGAGAACAAGGGCGTCAGTTGTACCTCTGCTTTGTTGACTTGGAGAAAGCATTCGACAGTGTGCCTCGCGAAGCTCTCTGGATGGTGCTGGAAAAACTAGGGTGCACGGATAAGTTTGTTCGACTTCTAAGACTCCTGCATGACAATATGCAGTGCTGTGTCTCTGTAGATGGTGAACAGTCCGATTTCTTCCCCGTCACCTGTGGGGTGAAACAAGGGTGTGTTCTAGCGCCTACACTGTTCGCCTTATACTTTGCAGTAGTAGTCAAGGAGGTCTTGAATACTGTATCCGAAGGAGTCCGCATCCGATTCCGCACAGATGGCAGTCTTTTCAACTTGGCTAGACTTAGGGCGCGCACTAAGGTTTCGTATGCACTGATTACAGAGATCATGTATGCTGATGACTTGTGCTTTCTTGCGGAATCCCCAGACGGCTTGCAACAGCTGATGTCCGTTTTTCACCAAGCATGCTGCAAATTCGGCCTGAAGATCAGTGTCAAAAAGACGGAAGTAATGTCTCTAGACACACATGGTCGCGAGACACTGGCCATTAAGCTTGGTGAGGATATGCTGAAACAAGTTGATAAGTTCCGTTATCTTGGGAACACTGTAACATCTAAGTGTGACCTTGATGCCGAGATCAACAGCCGAATCAGTGCTGCAGCTGCAGCATTTGGAAAGCTGCGTTCCAAGGTTTTCTGCTCGCACGACCTAAAGTTAGCCACAAAAATATCTGTCTACATGGCGATTGTGCTGCCAAACCTTCTGTACTCCTCCGAGACCTGGTGTGTCTACCGCCACCACATACGTACTCTGGATCGTTTCCACCTTAAATGCCTTCGCACCATCATGAAGATCAGATGGTCCGACCGAGTGCGTAACACCGAAGTTCTGAGACGAGCCAATGTCGGTGGCATTGAAGCCTATCTAATGCGTCGGCAACTTCGATGGTGCGGTCACGTATCCCGGATGGCGGAGGAGAGAGTGGCGAAGCGCATCTTTTATTCTGAACTAGAGGAGGGCAAGCGAAAGCAGGGTGGACAACTCCTCAGATATAAAGATGTTCAAAAGCGCCACATGAAACGTTGCAACATCGAGCCCACTCAATGGGAGGGTCTGGCAGCACAGCGCCCAGAATGGCGCGGGATGGTAAAAAGGCGAATACGCGAGTTTGAGGAGCAGCGCAAAGCAGACCTCGACGCTAAGCGCGATGAGCTGAAAGACCGTCCACCTGCAGCCATTAACTACAATTATGTGAACGGCAAACTCACCTGCCCGCATTGCGCACGAGACTTCATAGCAAAAATTGGCTATAGTAGCCATCTCCGAGCGCATCAACGCCTCTTTGATTAGGAGTTGAAGTGGTCGCCATGGCCGAAATCGGTCGGAAAGAAAGAAGAAGAGAAGAAGAAGAAGAAGAGACAATTTGTACTATTTACTTAACTATTAGAAGGAAACTCAATTGCAGAATATTTTGAAGGTATCAGAATTTAAGATTAACTTAGTACATATACATACCTACTTACAGAATTCTTCAATGTCACATTCATAAATAGAAAATCTGCCACTGAACTTTTGGTAAGAGCGCAGTATAAGTAGGTAGCTACTTCAATATGCTTCAATCGAAAAATAATCTGTTGTTAAAACTCTTCACGATGACAAACATAATTTAGAAAATCGTTATTCGTATTTATTTACGTTACTATAGTAAAATTCCAGACGAAATTTTAAAGTTAAATGACAACCAATTCAAAACAAAAACAAGGTAAATTTTTCTTCGAAGGCATAACTTATACCTAGCTACCTATAACATTTCAGTATCAACAGTTGCTCCAACACAATGTGTGATAGATAGATAGATAGATAGAACATATATAAACATGAATTCATCTATAAATTATTATATATAATTATTAATTTATAATTATTACAGAGCCCTTGGTCACGGATGACTAAAGTGTTAGACGTCATTATTTAGAATAGAAAATATTTTTGTTCTACCGCCATCTATTTCTTAATTGCCTAGCGCGCGTAACTTCCGGGTTCCACATAAAATGCTGACCACGGGCTCTGTAAAGAGCTCGAAACGTAGAAAATAAACACAACTTAAATCCGTTTAAAATTGTTTAATTGTGATAAAACTTTGACATGTATTTTTTGTCATTACCGTAAAATCACTAATTAACTATATTTTTAATGTGTTATTTTATGTGATGCAGACTGTGATGTTCAAAAAGAGAATCTCGAAATTAGTTCTGAACTTCTTTCTTTATAAAATTCTTTGAATTTTGACACACACACAAATCACGCCTATTATCCCTTGCGGGGTAGGCATAACGTAAACGGCTGCAAAAACGGACAACGGACATTTGCGCCATGACAAACATTTGAGGTTGATTCGGAAAATTGTGTATCGCCATAGTGACAGGTTTGTCAACCCATCGCCTAAATTGCAATAAACACCCTCGAGTCACTTAGTCGTCTCTTACGTCACCCACGGGAAAGAAATGGGGTAATGTTATTCTTAGTCGGCATCACACGGCGACTTTGAATTTTCAAATTTGAAAAATACGAGTATAAACACACACTTTAGATTACAACATTAACCTTTTTATTTTTTATTGTAAAGAAAAACGGTTATACATGCTCACTTCAAAAAATCTTCTTACAATAAAACGCAAAAGTGTGAGAAAAAATATTTCTTTCTCAAATTATTTTCAGTATTTCGTAACCCAAATTTTCGTGAAAAATAACATAATTAGGTATGTATGAGATAAAACGAACCCAAAATTTTTAGACAACGAACACTCTCCATTATTACGGCTGTAAATAAAAAATATGGCCAAGTTAAAGGGATATTTTTGTAGGAATATTTTTGTTTGAGAAGGGATGGGACGTGATGAGAAGGCTTGGTTGACAAATTATAACTTCCTTCGTATATTTATGCCAGTTTCCGGGGCCTCGTTCGTTAGGCATCATTGTCGGGAAGTTTGGTTATCACGGTTACGCTGGCTGGCTAGATATTTAGCGGTTTTCCCACTTGACGTCCGTTGGTGCGTATTCCTGCCTGTCAAAACGACGCATTCTTCAATGCATCATTAATGCGGGGACAGTGCACGAGCCTGATTTTAACCCAGTTTTATTCAGATAATTACAGCTATAGAATTCAACTTTGAAAAAATCAGATTGAGCGCTGTTGCTGTATTGGTATGAGAATAAAATCGAAATTCACAATTTCACAAAAAAAATCTGTCATCTGACAGACGCATGCTTTATGGATGCGATAAAAATAAGCAGCAACGGACCTCAAGTGTGATCCCCGCCAAAGACTGTCATTTCTGTAAAGTGCGGAGTAATTAACGCCACTGCTGTACTTAATTGTTTTTTCTTTAAAAAATATTAGTCGAATAACAATCTTGTATGCCGTGAGGTTAACCTGATTGGTGCGAGACACTGTTTTTATTTTTGAAAACTCGAGTAAAGTTGAATCACACGCAATAATTACTTTGCGGTTGAATGTTGATAGATTTAAGGGCGGGGCACACCGGCTCCGTATCCGTTCCGTATCCAGCTCTCGTCCGTAGTCACGCACGAACTGATGACGTTGTAATGTATAGGATTGTATGAGATACGGCACACTGCTTGCGTTGCGTATCCGTTCCGTGCTGCACGCAAGCGGTGTGCCGTATCTCATACAGTCACATACATTACAACGTCATCAGTTCGTGCGTGACTACGGACGAGAGCTGGATACGGAGCCAGTGTGCCCCGCCCTTTAAATTTTATAATAACCTGTCCTATTTTATAAATGATTCACTTGATACGAAAGAATAACTTGAAAATCAATTATAATTTTATAACTTTACTTAATAATAATGAAACCATACAATGATCAATATTTTCACTTTCACTAGACCCGAAACAATCACCCTACGCACTGGAAGTATTAAGGCGGTGCCAACTGTCCAGTGGCGCTCTCTTAATAGTTTTTTAATAAGTTATTATAATCACAAAGTATGTTATAATCTAGAACAAGCATTTTAAACATAAGACAGATCGATTGTTGTCCTATACGTTAAGTTGATTTCAAGATACAACAATAAGCTTTATATTGTTATGCGTCTTTATAATCACTGAAACGGAAAATGGTGGCCACCGTAAAGCGTTAGGTTGATTAAAAAAAATAAAACACAATAAATAGCTTATTTTTGTATTTTGAAATAAACTACTTTATTATTATTAAACTTTATTGCACAGAAAGTCCTAATGCCACGCGGCATTCTCTACCAGCCAACCAAAAGATAACTTCTTTTTTCTATAAATATATTTATCGTATAAGACAACAATTTGCCCGTTTTAAAGTTTTAATATTGGTTTCAGATTAAAAAAAAAAATTACTGAAAACATGTGAGGGCGCCACTGGACGGTCGGATTTTGCTCGGCGTAGGCTTAACTCGAGAAAGATCTGTTTATTTTGAGGGGAATCTTCGGTTGTATTATTTAGAAATTCTATTTCAGAAATTCACGAAATCTCTCAATGGCAAATGTTCGGCGAAACATTTTCTCCAAATCATTAGACATTGTTTAGTGGTTTCTACACGCACAACACGATTATGCGTTATTTTTCGGTCCGGTTTTATTGCTGAAAGAATTTGTATGAAATCAAAAAGAATCACCGCAAGTCAGTGCAAGGGACGCCGCCGTGCGGCTATCATTTGCTTCTAGGCTGTCAAAAACCGCAATATTCTGCGGCACGTGTGCGAACCTTATAAAGACATTCGGTTATTATAAGGGATTCAGCAGCGTGGGCATATCCTTCTTAAAACCGTACATTGTACGACTGGCTTGTCCGAAATTAAAACCATTCTTGTACGTATCAACCTTTTCAGGAGTTTTGCATTAGACTTGAAGAAATGAACAGATCGAATGGCGGTATAAGTAAAGAACAAGTAACAAATTGATATTTAAAAATAAATCAATTGAGAGTTGTAAAGTATCATACCCAGTAAGTTGTACACGTCATCTGCCTCACTTTATGCCTTCTCGCTACCCTAGGTCTGCTGTAAGAAATTTCTTTTTAGAAATAAGCTGACCTGTTGTGTATTGTTCTATATGTTATTTTTTATTATTAATTATGGGTTTGCTCTTGACTCTAGTCTAGGTCATAGGACAGAGTATATTGTGTACTATAAACGGTTTTTACAGCGGTTTTAAGTTTTTATTTAAAAGGTACTTAATATTGTTACAAATTCGCATTGTAGGGACAATCAGTCAATAAATTTATTAAACATCAGAGATTTTTTCAAGATCAAGCACCTTAGAACACACTGAACTTATATTAAAACCACAAGGTTCATTTTGCTATGCACACTAGGTAATCCTGTGTCGTGGGTGGTCCTCCCATGGACGTAGTTTTAATGCATCCGTCTGTCAGAAGAAAAACAATTTCGAATTCCCATACAAAAAACGGATACCATGGCACACTGTAACGCATGCGATTTGACCAAGTTGTTTGACAGACGCATCCATCAGTCCGTCATAGTGTGGGATTAGCCTTAAGCATTTTTTTTTTCCAATTAAAATACGTTTTGGCAATGCAGTTTCGGACATAAAAACATACAAGTTAATACATTTATACACTTATCAAATTGTATACTCAGTGGAAACAATATGGGAGGCTTTTTAATATGATTATGATGATATTCTGGACTGTAATCATCAAATTTTATTCTAATTCGATATTCTTCATGAAAATACCTTTATTTACCAGGGGGCCGAATCTGAGGCCATATATCGAACGAGATATGGCGGTTCTGGCTTCGGTTACGCTTTTGGCCTTATACATTACGGATTTTGTTTCCAAAATCACACTCGGTTTCTTTAGAACCAGCAATGTAGGATCATATTGTAAGCTATAAACCGCACATGCGAGCGGCTAAATATCAATCATAATCAGCTGATAATGTCAAAAACGAGATATGGCCCTATTCTGAGATTATGGCCAGTATCTAAACCAAATTGGTTACTCCATCCCCTTCAGTTTTTATGGCAAGAGAAGAAACAGAAAACATTTTAGCCTAATGTTTCAAATATCGTTCATTCCGGTCATTCAATATGTAAAATGTAAACAAAATATCAAAACAAACAAAAGGAAAGTAATTTTCACAAATGATAATAATAAAGAAGAATCGAGTGAATAGCTGTTTTTTTCTGGAAAAACCCGCTAGCTTTGGGCTAGCTAATGTTCCAGCCGGCCCGAGAAGACATCATATTATATTTTTTGCAGAAGAAGATGATAAACTGTACAAATGCATTTGGTTAAGGTACTAACAAATACTTTAGTCCTACTACGATTTTTACTATTTTCCTATTTTAAAATTGTTCCTATGCTAGGTTTATTTATGCATTCGTTGCAGTTCCCAGAAATCATTGCGATTTTTTTTAAGTTTAGTGGCATAATATCTGTGTTTGTTACTTAGCTAATATTGTCAAACCCACGGTTTACTATTACGATTTACGATACTTTATTTATTCTAGAACCTCAAACCTATTCCTCTGAATATGCTGTATCCTTAAGCAGACATATCGGCACCAGACATCCAGTGAGAAGTAGCTTGTGCATTGGAGTAACAGAAGCAAGAAACCGACACTCGACACCCACTGGACAACTACTTAATGTCTCGCGCTCGTTTGAAAACCCGAAAAAGCTTATGAGGAATACATCTGCTACAGACAATGCGCCGCAAGCCAGGGACCAATTATGGTACTCCCGTTGGCCGGCTGCTGTGGGGTTCATCACACCATCGGTCAAGTTGGCCACTGCAGGGTGAACACGGCAAATTTGGCTTCATGGATAAAACGACCAATTGAGACTGTGGAGCCCCATCTCAAACAATAGCAGGAAGGATACGGCAACTAGAAGTGCCGTGGCCTTTACAAAATTTTGACAAAAAATTATATAGAACTGGACTATTCTAAATAATTAAAATCTGAAAATGTAATCCTAAGCAGAGCTGGAGTTCTAAGCAGTAGATGTAGGTATATCATTATTAAGGATAATATGTAAAAACAGAATAAGTCTATAATTGGTATGTTCTTTTTAAAAGAATAATCATTCCAGTCCTAGATTAGTTAAAAATATTGCGGTTTGGCACATATAAACTTCTTAATATGAAAAAAACACTGTACAAACGTAAGAACGCATAATATTCAGTAAATACATAAGAGGTGACCAAGGGACTGGCTTCACGTTCCTAGCTACGTATAACAACTGGAGGCTATGGACCAACAATTTATCTACATCTCTACACAATTTTTTGAAAAAACCATAAAGTATTTAGCAGACGTGATGATGAAGGGTCATTTTTAACGGTCTTTTACGCTCTGCCTCCCCCGGAAGGAATTGACATGATATGTGTGAATGTTGACTATCACAGTTCAATCTTGTAACGTTTGAAAGTCGGTTGCTTTACATACATACATACATATATCACGCCTATAATCCCTTGTGAGGTATGCAGAGCGTAAACAGCCGTAAAACGGACATTTACGCCACGTCTGACGAACATTTGAGGGTCATTTGGAAAATTGAGTATCGCCATACTTATTCCTCTATTATACTTAGCGGCTTTAGCGGTAATACTACAATAAAATAATAATAATAGGAAACGTAATGGTAACTTGAAAAGCAATAAATTTTTATTATTAGTAGAAACAACCGTGAACGGGACTATTTTACCAAATTCTTTTTGGTAAAATCATGTCATTTCAAAGAGTTTTTTTTACAAAATGTCATTGCTGTCGTTTATTCAGTTGTCATTTTACCTATTGACGTTGACATAGTCTACAATAACAAACGTGAAATAAAAATTTACGTGTTAATTTTGCATAAATGAACGTATATTGGCGAATAAACTGTAACAAGGCATCATAAGGTACAAGGCTCTTAGTGAAAGCCTTGAAGCTTTCCCAATGCACAACATTCCAGCATTGCCATCTTCTATTATAATATGGTAGTATAATTATAATCTATATATATATACAATGTTTAGGAGTGATTGTGTGTGTTAACTTGGCTCATAATATCCCAGATTCTGCCTAAAATACTTACCGGCGGAATATTGGTTCACTTGTTTGATGGTAAGCTTATGTTTACCAGATATTAACTACTTTATGTTTTCATTGCAGCGCAGCTGTCTCCAGGAAACACTATAATGGTGCAAAGTATTGCGGTTTTCACACAATTTGCCAGCGTAATTCGTCCGAAAGTATCGTTGCAAAAATTTTAGTGCACGAGCAAGAAGAACACATCAGATGCGATAAAAACTATCAACCAAAACAGGATTTTTATAGATTGACTATTATTTATATTAGATAGATAGGTGTTATCAGCAGCCCTTTAAGATATCAAGTTAAACTGTTGATCCTTTTAAAAAGTTATTTTTTCAAGAAACTGCTGATGGGGCAGGAAAATGAATCAAATACAATTAACTAATTTAAAATTAGATTTGTTTTACTTTAACTTCCACATGATGCCACCATAATAGATACACATAGCCAACAACAGTTTGAGGATACCTCTAGAACCACTGGTGGTTCTACACGGTGCCGGTGGTTCTCTTGGTCCTAGAGGAAATCATCGAGTACACTTTTTGTAAATGCCACTTGTTTTAGGTAGCACCAACACCGGATGTATGTAGCACTAACACTGGGAGGTTAAATAAAAAAATATTATAATTAACTTTAAGCAAGTGGTTTCTCGAGTTGAGGCAACGCCTTGGCAAGCGTAGCGTTGGACACCCTCCGTTCAGATGTACCGAATACTGATGACTTAAAGACGGCGGCTGGTAGCGACTCGTTCAGTGGGTCGTTAGATGACTCAATGTCCCACACGAAAATAGGAAAAAGAAGCGACTCGAGGGAAAAACCGGGAAATCGTGCCTTATGGCGTACCCTGGGGGAGGCCTATGCTCAGCAGTGGAATGCTGCCGTAGGCTGATGCGATGCGATGATGTGAAAATTAATTTTAAAAGTATGTATGTGATGTAAAATAAAAAATATAATTACAAAAACACGACTGTTTTAGTGGCAGAAATCGATCTTAAAGCATAAACTCAGTTTAGGTCTTAGGATTGTATAAAAAGGAATAAGCTACTTAGAATTTTCTGATATACAAACTACAATGCATTTATTTTATGTGTATTAATAAATTAAGCATGTTTCCAATTGCTATGCTTTCAATATTCTCTATATTTGGCCCAGAGACACTGTCGCCGAGCCTTCAATTAATAGTGAGCTCCATAGGTATTGAGGGCACATTCCATCCAGGCCAGCTGCAGAGACAGAGTGAAATGACCATAGATGGGTTATCACGTCATCAGGGCGACACAGCCAGGTGAAGCGCGGTGGAGTTTGGCTTGTCTGGGATAGTAATTGGTCTGGAAGGAGGTGGGTGCTTGTCTCAATGAATCTGCTGTAGCCACTCCGTAGTCCGACGTAAGGATTCTGACCGCACCTCTCAAATCTCCGTCATACACGTTCGTTTCATTTCTTTTTCACACTGAAATGGGTCTTTGAAAAACTGGATTGACGAGGCCTCCAAGCAGAGAGGAGCACTGTCTACGTTGTGCTTCATATTGGTGGTTAAATAACCCCTTAGTCTAGGACACTGAATGATGTGTATGCGAAAGGCATGCATTTCTCTATTGAAGAGCTTCGTTTTACAGCAGTTAAACATCAAGCACCTCTTGATATGTGTCTAAACACAGGAACGATGGTCTTAAGATGTGCGAGGTCGTCAAAGAGTGAGGAAGCTGCAGGGAAAGAGCTGTGCTGGGATGGAACTGTGGGTTCGCTGTAGGTGCTATTGATATCATCTTGAGCAGGGGGGCGGTGTATACGTCCAGTGTGGCCAGGCCAGGCAGTAGGGTGGCCAGACCATGGCTTTTCGTAAGTTTTGTTCGAAGTATTGGGGCAAAGCAGGCAAGGTATTTGGGATGGATCAGTTGGGTCCATATTGGCTGCTCGTGCTATTCATCCTCAGGGTTGTTCCCTTACCTACCTACCAGAAGCTTATAACACACACTGAAAAACACCTAAAACATTCTAAGTTCGTCGAAAAGTCCATAAAACCAGATAATTATACAATATTCTGTGTTGTTTATGTTGTGATTTGTTATTTTATGTCAAAAAGCTATATCTCGTATTTGACATAAAATAAGCATGGAAAGCTATCCTATTTTGACAGATATTTGGGTCCGTATTCCGATATTTCATTCGAATTTGAATGAATGATATTCATTTTTTGACTTATGATTTCCATCACTCACACATTTGCAAAATTATAATTTAGTATAAATTGATTGTTATAAAGCATTTGTTATTTTGTTCAGTACAAAATGTTCAATGTATTTCTATATTAGCGCGTTTTTTCGTCGTTAAGCCAGAAGATGCCATATCTCGTGCTATATCTCGTCACTGACATTTCGTGAGCAACCCAGATTTGAAGCCCGGAAAGTTTTCTTACTAGGTACATTATTTATAATTTTAAAGGCTTGTTCAGTGAGAAAACGCTTAAGGCGATTACATCAATTCATCCCACACACTTTAGTTTTGTTTAAGCAACCTAAGTACAAGCAAAATAAGGTTATGAAATTTTTTGAACTCTTTATTATTGTATTTCTTATAAATATCCTGGACAATGCACACAGTGCCATCTAGCCCCAAACTAAGAAAAGCTGGCACGATGGGAATCAGATAGCTCATATTTATAGTTTTTTTTATTAATACCTACATTATCATATATTAGGTATTCATATAAAACACCCAGACTTAACACACATATCCGAAAATTGACTTAACAAATATTTGTATATTGTGGGGACCAAACCCACGACTCTTGGTATGCAGAGGCTACGACGCCATCGGGCCAGACAAAATACGTACCTATAATTAAACCTTGGCAAAAATAACATTGTACAAAAGAGCATATGATGTATTATTATGATGTATTATTATTATTATGCTCTTGACTCGGTGGAACGCAGGGCTAAGAGGCTCATAGGCGACATAAAACTGGTGGACACCAAGCTCCATAACCTGGCACATCGCCGCAAGGTTGCCTGCTTGTCGGTTTTTTACAGATTGTACTTCGGAGAGTGTACTCAAGAGCTTTACGACCTTGTTCCACCAGCTCCCTTCTACCATCGGACATCCAAACGCACTGCCGGATACCATCCATACCTGGTTGCCATTCCACCAATTCGGACTAAGCGCTTCCAGTCATCATTTATAATGCGCACTGCTAAAAAGTGGAACTCACTACCTGCGTCTGTGTTTCCAAACGCATACAACCCTAATCTCTTCAAAGTAAGAGTGGACAGGCTTCTTCTGGGTGAGCTCGCTCCATCTAAAGGTGCTGTTCCGAACCGAGCGGCCGACGGCCGACGGCCGACAGCACATAACTGCAGACCAGTATAGCCGCGGCGGCTTTACGTTGGTTGGGTCGGGATATAGTTTTCAGGACTAGTTATTATGTATAGGTTATTATGGTTCATCGGGTTATTATGGTTCATCGGGTCGTTGGGTTCATCTTGTCGTTCGGGTTCATCATGTGGCCATAGTTCATCGGTTCGCTAGGTTCATCGGGTTATTATGGTTCATCAGGTCGTTGAGTTTATCTTGTCGTGAGGGTTCATCATGTGGCCAGAGTTCATCGGTTCGCTAGGTTCATCGGGTTATCATGGTTCATCGGGTTATTATGGTTCATCGGGTCTTTGGATTAATTTTGTCGTTAGGATTCATCATGTGGCCAGAGTTCATCGGTTCGCAAGGTTCATCGGTTTATCATGGTTCATCCGGTCATTACGGTTCATCGGGTCGTTAGGTTCATTTTGACGTTAGGGTTCATCATGTGGCCAAAGTTCATCGGTTCACTAGGTTCATCGGGTTATTGTGGTTCATCGGGTCGTTGAGTTCATCTTGTCGTTAGGGTTCATCATGTGGCCAGACTTCATCGGTTCGCTAGATTCATCGGGTTATCATGGTTCATCGGTTTATTAAGGTTCATCGGGTCGTTAGGTTCATTTTGTCGTTAGGGTTCATCATTGTGGCCAAAGTTCATCGGTTCACTAGGTTCATCGGTTTATCATGGTTCATCGGGTTATTACGGTTCATCGGGTCATTGGGTTCATTTTGACGTTAGGGTTCATCATGTGGCCAAAGTTCATCGGTTCACTAGGTTCATCGGGTTATTATGGTTCATCGGGTCGTTGAGTTATCTTGTCGTTAGGGTTCATCATGTGGCCAGACTTCATCGGTTCGCTAGATTCATCGGGTTATCATGGTTCATAGGGTCGTTGGGTTCATCTTGTCGTTAGGGTTCATCATGTGGCCAGAGTTCATCGGATTGCTAGGTTCATCGGGTTATCATGGTTCATCGGGTTATGATGGTTCATCGAGTCGTTGGGTTCATCTTGTAATTACGGTTTATCATGTGGCCAGAGTTCATCGGTTCGCTAGGTTCATCGGGTTATCATGGTTCATCGGGTTATTATGGTTCATCGGGTTGTTGGGTTCATCTTGTCTTTATTGTTCATCATGTAGCCAGAGTTCATCGGGTGGTAAGAGTTCATCGGTTGGCTGGGTTCATCGGGTCGTTATTGTTCATTGAGTCGCCAGAGTTCATAGGTATGCTAGGTTCATCGGACTATCATTGTTCACCGGGTTATCCCGATGAATCATGATAACCCAATGAACCTAGCGAACCGATGAACTCTGGCTACTCGATGAACAATAACGACCCGATGAACTCTAGCCACATGATGAAACCTAACGACAAAATTAACTCAACGACCCGAGGAACTATGATAACCCGATGAACCTAGTGAACCGATGAACTTTGGCCACATGATAAACCCTAAAGACAAGATGAACTTAACGACCCTATGAACCATGATAAGCCGATGAACCTAGCGAACTGATGAACTCTGGACACATGATGAACCCTAATGACAAGATGAACCCAACGACCCGTTGAACCATGATAACCCGATGAACCATGATAAGCCGATGAAGCTAGTGAACCGATGAACTCTGGCCCAATGATGAACCTTAACGACAAGATGAACCCAACGACCCGATGAACCATAATAACCCGATGAAAAATAATAACCTGATGAACCATGATAACCCGACCAACCTAGCAAGCCGATGAACTCTGGCCACATGATGAACCTTAACGACAAGATGAACCCAACGACCCTATGAACCATAATAACCCGATGAAAAATAATACCGTGTGATGCCGGCTTAGAATAGCATCACCCCATTTCTTACCCATAGGTGTCGTAGGAGGCGGCAAAGGGACTCGAGGGTTAGATGTGTATTGCAATTTTAGGCGATGGGCTGACAACCTGTCACTATAGTGATACACAGTTATCTGATTGACCGTCAAACTTTTGTTAGAAGTGGTGTTAATATCAGTTTTACGGCCGTTAATGCTCTGCCTACCCCGTAAGGGATATAGGCGTGATTTATGTATGTATGTATATATGAAAAATAATAACCCGATGAACCATGATGACCCGACCAACCGAGCAAGCCGATGAACTCTGGCCACATAATGAACCCTAACGACAACATGAACCCAACGACCCGATGAACCATGATAACCCGATGAACCACGATAACCCGATGAACCACGATAACCCGATGAACCTAGCGAACCGATGAACTCTGGCAACTCAATGAACAATAACGACCCGATGAATTCTGGCCACATGATGAACCCTAACGACATGATGAACCCTAAGGACTCGATGAACTCAACAACCCGATGAACCTAGCGAACCGTTGAACTTTGGCCACATGATGAACCCTAACGACAAGATGAACCCAACGACCCTATGAACCATGATAGCCCGATGAACCACGATAACCCGATGAACAATAACGACCCGTAGAACTCTGGCCACATGATGAACCCTAACGACATGATGAACCCTCAGGACTCGATGAACCCAATGATGAACCTAGCGAACCGTTGAACTCTGGCCACATGATGAACCCTAACTACAAGATGAACCCAACGACCCTATGAACTATGATAACCCGATGAACCATGATAAGCCGATGAAGCTAGTGAACCGATGAACTCTGGACACACGATGAACCCTAACGACAAGATGAACCCAACGACCCGAAAAATAATACCGTATCGTATGATGCCGGCTTAGAATAGCATCACCCCATTTCTTACCCATGGGTGTCGTAAGAGGCGACTAAGGGACTCGAGGGTTAGATGTGTATTGCAATTTTAGGCGATGGGCTGACAACCTGTCACTATAGTGACACACAGTTATCTGATTGACCCGCAAACTTTTGTCAGAAGTGGTGTTAATATCCGTTTTACGGCCGTTAATGCTCTGCCTGCCCCGTAAGGGATATAGGCGTGATTTATGTTTGTATGAAAAATAATAACCCGATGAACCATGATGACCCGATGAACCATAATAACCTTATAAACATAATAACTAAGTCCTGAAAACTATACTCTGACATGTGCTGTCGGCCGTCGGCCGCTGCCTTCGGAATGACATCTGCCGCGGCAGCCGACGGCCGATAGCCGCGGCATGTGCCATCGGCCGTCGGCCGTCGGCCGTAGGCCGCTCGGTTCGGAACAGCACCTTTAGACTCTGTCTCTGTCCTATGACCTAGACTAGAGTCAAAAGCATCATTAATAAAAAATTAATAAAAAAAGGCTTATTTCGCACTGACAGTGCTATATAATAAATTAATATAAAATGTTGAATTAATGAATGTGTGGTGGTGAGTACTCTACAGGTTCCGGGTTCAATCCCCAGCCGACGCATTTTTTTATTTTCTTATTTTCGTTTAAGAACACAATTGTTTCTGTCAGTAGGTAAAACAACATTTAACAGCTTATCAAGATTAGTTCACCTTAACGAGGGTTACCGTCGGCGTGTAAATGACGTTTTCTTAGATTATCGCCGATTCAAAGCAGTGCTACTTACTAATCATAATCCGATAATGAGATTCGAAAATTTCAAGAAGATGAAAGATAATCAGAACCAAAAGTTGCTGAGTGATGCTGATTTAGAATGACATTATCCATTTTCTTTTCCGCGGGTGTCGTAATGGCGACAAAGAGACTCGAGGGTCACATTTGTTTTGCAATTTTAGGCGATGGGATGACAATCTATCACTATGGTCACTATACCAAGGAGCAGTAGTTTAACTTCATACTTACGCCCGGTTTGCGCACTCACACATGCACATGGCCGACCGTATATGCGTACGCGACCACTGCATAGAATCTCGTGCCGCTCGTGTCACAGCAAACCGCACTGCCCCGCGCATTTTTGTTTGGGTAATGATAACATTCCGAAATAATGAAATTAGTTTCATAAGGCGAGTGTACTTGTGAACGACCTCGACAATCCAAAAGTCGAAATTCTTTTTATACAAACGTATCAGAATATCCGTTGCCCAAGATTTTTGTATTATCCATAAGTAAAATTTGAACCTGCAAACTCAATGAAATATTTGCTGTGATTAAAGTTATAGCAATTAATACCAAAAATGGCCGTTTTTAAGGACTTTTTCTATAACTTTAATTGCAGCAAATATTTAATTGAGTTCACATATTCTAATTTTACTTACGGTTAATACTTAAAACTTGGGCAACGGATATTCTGATAGATTGTTTGTATAAAGATATTTTTTTTGTGAAGTGGCGCCACTGTCACAACGCAAGTATTAGCGGCGGCGCCACTGTCGACGTCGTTGACGGCTACACTCGGCTTAAAGTAAACTTCACTTTTAACAACCCAATCAAATTAACCAGCATGCCTAATTACCTAGGTGTACAGACAAAATCTTTCCACCTACCCTAGATCCTTCTTCTACAATTGAAGCCGATCGACAACGTCAAATCATACGGAAAAATAATATCTTATTTTTTGTAATAACAGTTTATGTCGTATGCTTTTATACATCATTTCAAATATATTTCTGTGACTTTTTTCATGTCATGTCTTAGTAATTATGTACAAAAAGTAATAGATTAACAATAGTTTTCCGAAAAATAAATATTATATTTTTTTTTCATTAAAAGTTTAAGTTATTTTACACCATGTATTGTTTGGCCACGCATCAATCAAATACCTACACGACACTTCATTTTAGAACCCTTTTAATATTAGGTAGCTTATATAATGTATAGGTTATATTATGTGAAATATATCTCTGATCAGCACATACCTACATACCTATTATTGAAAAATATATACCTTTATGAGAACTCAATATTTTAATTTAAAAATTGATTGATTTTAAACAAATTTATCCTGAATCAAAATAGTAACAATCGATTACAAAGAAAAATCATTTTTTTGTAACTAAAGTCACATCCATGTATTTCATACAGATCTATAGGCAGATTCTGACTCTTAGAAATGATTTTTTAAATTTTCAATAGATCTCTTCACCAAATCACCATCAACTCCACTTTTAGTCCTTTTCAATACTGCCAAATTTGAAAATGAAAGCCATTTACGTTGTCTTTAATTTTCTAAAGACTTTCAAAGGGCTTCTGTCCATGAAACGTAATTAACGCTTAAAAGTTTGTGTGAAATATAATTTATAATGAAATATTTTCAAGTGATTCTACAAGTGACCTGTTGAGGGCGATGACCTTGTCAATAACAACGATTCTTTAGACAGATAGTCAGTAGAACAAAAACCACGTTTTCGAATAAAATGGTTAACATAAACTGCTGTTAATAGCACCTACCTAACCTACTAAAATAAAATGTACTTTACTCAATATAGGTTAGTACCACAGTATAATTAATAGTACTAGCGATAGTACCTACTATCCTTGTACCACAAAGTAAGTATTGGCGGCTGCGCGCCCAATACAGAGAGCTCACTTCAAGCAAACGTCACGAAACTCTCCACAATTTGACACGCCGCCGTTTACAAGTAAATCCAAACCAATCCAAACACACTTGTAGGCGAATGTCAACCGTGTTGGTGCGGACGTGCAAAAAAGCTTCACGCAAATATAAATAGGTTTATTAGTATACGATGTGATTTGTACAATGTTCCTATAATATTATGTACTAACTTACATAAAAACTTGCTTTCATAAAAGAACAAACAAGAATAGTAACTCTAATCAGTATATATTTTTTTATAATGTGATTTGAGTTTCTACTTAAATAAAGGCAAATTTTAATTTTTGATGAACATACATACACATATCACGTCTATTATCCCTTGCGGGGTAGGCAGAGCGTAAACGGCTGCAAAAACGGATATTTACGCCACGTCTGACAAAAATTTGAGGGTCATTCGAAAAATTGTTTATCGCCATAGTGACAGGACAGGATGCCAGCCCATCGCCTAAAATTACAATAGGTACACACCCTCAAGTACCTTAGTTGCCTTTTACGACTCCCACGAGAAAGAAATGGGGTGATGCTAAGTCTTAACAGCCCCAGAGCAGATATCTACCTATTCGTCATTTCCCATTTCATAATCATTGTGCTATGTAGGTAGTATACGTAATGTAAATACAGGGAGTAACAAAAGGGGTATATCAAGCCAAAAGGAGGTAAAAGTGGGGAAATGGGGAAAGTTGTTCAGTTTCATGACCACCTTTAGGTTTGATATAGAATTTCTGTTACTCCCTGTATGTTTAGGTACCTACACCATTGAATAAAATCGGTAAGAAAACTGTGGCAGCCCTTTCCGAAAGCGGCAATAATCGAAAAAAGGGCCGAGTGATCCTTCTGTACATTCTCTATTTTGTGCTTGTACTATCACATATTCATGATCCGTCATTGTAAAAACATGTGTCACACAATTTTCCCCTTTATTATAACAATTTTGTATGAAAAAAATATAAATAAAGGCACTACTTTGAGACCGGCCAGGTTAATCACACTGCAAGTAACTTTACGCGAACCACCACTACAACCTACCTTTGGAGACTAGTGTAATTTCGTCTTGAGTAGTTATTTGATCTTTTTCAGATAAGTCGGTGGTCCTCACTGTAATCAGTAGAAAATAATAATAACTATGAAACAGGGAATTATTATAATCTTTCTTTCATACAAGTGTCTGCTGTTCAGATTTGTATGCACTTCATTGAAAAAACTCAATTTTATGTATCTTTTAATGATCCAAAAAAGTTATTGTTTTTTTTTTTAAACTATGTACCTAAATATTTTCATATCTCCATTACTCAGCTTAACATTTTAAATTATTTTCCGTAGGTCATATTACAAATTAATTGAAAATTCAGTGACTGAACTATACGCAGGTGTTACAAATTAGAGAGACGGCGCGGCGGTGTGCGGCGGTTCCCCCACTGTGACAGGCTTGACAGACGTGTTTTTGACGCATCCGTCTGTCAGACGTAAGGAAATAACATAAAAAAGGAGCATGGAAGGAATGGAAATGGAAATGGAAGGACCATGGCACATCGCATGCGATTTAACCAAGGTGTTTGACAGACGCATCCGTCAATGCTTACGACACTTGCAACCAATTTGTTTGTGAGATCAATGATTTCAAAAAGTCAAAAAGCCGAAAATCTCGTAAGTACTTAACATTTTTGACAGATTTTTGTAATGAAAATTCATGATTACCAGAGGTTATAAATGTGTGGCTGTTACAAGACAGTTTTAGGGATTATAGATCAGATTACAAACAAACAAAATCTTTCCACTTTGTAATATTAGTGAAACTAAAACATTGTCAACGCTCTGCTGGTTTGAAAAATTGTTTTTTGAATGGAATATTATGCACAATACATAATATTAAGCATTTGATGAGCACTATCATTAGAACCTATGTGTTTACTATTCGTTCATAATTTGTCAGTTTCCTGGCTTTGGCGTATAAAACCACAGGTGGAAAAAAAAACGTCAGTACCCTATCAGCCATCATGAAGTTCCTCGGATTGTTTTTGACCATTGCCGCTGTTTTGTTTGCTGTGGTTGTAAGTATTTTCTAAATAAATGACTAAATAATACTGCCGTGTCACCTTAAGTCCAATGATTCAATGAAGTCTCACTTTCTGTAGTCGAATGGGAGAAATTCCTTATAGTAGAAATAAGTTGACCTATTGTGTTGTCATTCTTTACATCGCTTGTTTGCAATAAACGGTAAGTAATTATCAGACACAGCAACCAGGACCAGTGGCTTAACGTGCACTCCGAAGCACGGGACCATCTCTCTTACGGACAGATGTCGTAACCCTCAGAGTCCTAACCAGACTGGAAACAAATTGAAAAAGTGATGGTATCAATTAAGTGAGTGTCTCACCGGGGTTCGAACCCGCAACCTTTGCACCGCAGGCAGATACACTACCACTGCAACACATCGGAGCGCAACTGTTTCAGGTGCCATTAACTGCCCCGCCTGAACTTCCAAGGTCGTTCACAAAGACACTCGCCTTAAATCAGTGTGGTGTACAACGTTTCTACCAAATTAGTTCTA
Source organism: Tuta absoluta (assembly GCA_027580185.1). Lineage (NCBI taxonomy): Eukaryota > Metazoa > Arthropoda > Insecta > Lepidoptera > Gelechiidae > Tuta > Tuta absoluta. Next base: position 408,977 of record JAQAHW010000047.1, read on the forward strand.
ATGCTTACGAGTATTTAAATTTCCTATTTAAATAATTTGTTAGAGCCGTTACATATACCTATCCTTTTTATGTAGCATTTTCTGTGTCCCACTGCTGGGCAAAGGCCTCCTCTCTTTTAAGCCACTCTGCTCGGTCTACGGTTTCTGACTGCCAGTCACGACTACCTATCCTCATAGATAACTTTAAATTGCTGGTGCTGCTAAAATCAGTTACGCCCTTTCGTGATGCGACCAGCGATATGTGGTCACGGTCAACCGCATGATGACGGTAAATCCACTGACAATACCATTCTCAAAGGTATTGATGCCTGATGGAAGCGGGTTGTATTCTTAACCGATTCCCCAGAGAATTCGGTGTGATGCCGGGTTCGAATAGCATCACCCCATTTCTTTCCCGTGGGTGTCGTAAAAAGCGACTACGGGACTCGAGGGTGTGTATTGCAATGTTAGGCGATGCTCTGTGCTGACATCCTGCAATATACAATTTTCAGATCCTCAAATGTTTGTCAGACGTGGCGTAAATGAGTGTTTTTACGGCCGTTTATGCTTTGCCTACCCAGCAGGGATTATAGGCGTGCGTGATACATGTTTGTACGTATATGTATGTGTATCCCCAGGTATTGTTATCTTTAGTCTATATCTTGTAAATGTTTTATGGTTTATTATGCACTCACAGGGCTATATTATTTAAGAGCAGCAGGACGGTACCCCACGGTCTCAGGTTCAAGCTATAACGTAAAAAAAAACCTTTATATTTCGTAACAACGCAACAGTACGGCGCTAACTTCATGCCACTAATCGCCTTAAAAATGGACGTTTGGTCGGAATAGGCTTAAATCAACTTTTCTATTGATTTTAATCGTAAATACATAGGAAGTCGGTAATAGCGTCCTCGGCGGCTGATGTGGCGCAGTGGTAGTGCGACTGCCTGCGGTGCAAAGATTTCTAGTTCGATTCCCACTTAAAATGTAGATAATTATCACTTTATGAATTTTTTTCTCAGTCCAGTTAGGACATTGCAGGCTGAACCACCTGATTCTCCGTAAGAAAGATGTTTCTGTGCTTCGGAGCTGGGAGCTAACTAAGCATCGGGAGTTGCACAACCATGTCAAAGGCCTACTAGTTAGTAGGTGGTTGAAAAAAATCCGACACCAGGGTTCATCGGGTCTTTCGTCGACTCTGTGTACCACTCTAAAAGAAAGAGAAGGTAAAAGGAGTCCATTCCTGGACGTAGGCGTCCCCTAAAGTACGCCGTAAGGTTTGATCTCCCACCTCCAGGCACTACCAGCCCCACTCTTCAAGTCATCGGTCCATCCATAGATCCACTTACCTGAAGTATAGTTTAGATTTTGTTTCAGAGTGGCATGAGTCCCGGAGCAGTACCAAAGGCGGCAGTTGCTGGTCCCCATGGGCCTCCCGAAGGCGGACCACCATCTGGGCATCCACCTGGCGGGTTCCCACATAGCGGGTTCACACCCCCATCTTTCGGTAACATACCAAGCGGCATCCCAACTGGTAAGGAAGCAATATATCAAAAAATATGGTGTTATGTTAATAGTAGCCGATAGCGAAAACTCAGGCTGGTGATAAGGAACCACTTTTCTTACGAGACATAGGTCGAAATGTATTTTTATACTTGACTTACAAATTGACTCGGTCGGCTGGTACATTTTGTATGGGATGTTCCTTGTCACCAATCCGTCCAGAATTTTAGCTATCGGCCACTTGTAAAATTTCACCCTTTAGTAGTAGTAACTTAACGCTAAAAAATGGGTCATTTATCGGAATGGCCAGATGAATAAGAATAAAACTGGTTAAGTACTTTACTACCAATCAATTGTATTAAAGCTGCCGCCGGCGGGGGCGCAAAGGTTCCTCATTATTGTTCCCCATTTTGAGAACTACCGACACGTGCCGGGTAGATTCAGTCCGGTCCGTTCTTCCCAGAACAACTCGCGAGCGATTAGGCTGGTTTTTTGAGCAACCATACAAACTTCTCCGTGTGAGCTCCTGCTCCCCACCAATCAGTCAGATGTAGGTTTGAAAGCCCCGGGGCAAATATCGAAGAGTCTTTAAAAAAGCTTATTCTCCCGAAGAATATATATTTTTTTTATACTTTTTATCTATACAGGGTTATTTTTTATTCACCCCGGAAATTTTGCAGGCTGATTCTACTCATGATTCTGAACAACTTTTATTATGAGGTCACCTGCGAAATAGCGAAAAATAAAACAGCTGCTCCATAGAAAAATTCATACCTACTCGAATAAAATGTATGGAACTGCTGAATTTGTTTTCGTGATTTTGCAGGTGACCCCATTATAAAAGTTGTTCAGAATCATGAGTAGAATCGCCCTGTAAAATTTCCGGGGTGAATAAAAATAACCCTGTATAGTACATAAACTACTTAGTTTTTTCCCACTGCGTTAAAGCGCGTATAACTATTTGTAATATTATAACATAGTAAATTTTTTATCTTTCGTTTTTTTACAGAATAATCAACATGGTAATGGACAAGTTCTACATCTATTAAATATTATTCTATTTGTACTTATATTTCCATTCTTTGTTAATTAATCATGTATTAAAACTGTAATTAAAATTCTAATAAAATAATCAATCACAAAATTTTACGAATATTAATCTCTTTTCAACCCTTCAAATCCGCAATTTGTATTTTTTTCAACTACTAATGTTTATACTCTGCCATTATTTTTCTTGTTTTCATTTACATACTTTGTTGACAAATTTTATTTCATATTTTTTTATTGATTTTAAGTAGACGTTTTTATACGTAGTATTTTTTTATTTAAGAAATAAGTCATATTATAACTTGATCAAAGTTTGAATATGCCATCAAAATTTTCCGCACAAGTTCGCAAACCTTAAAATAATTGAGATATTTTGTGAAATATCTGCTGCGTATGCGAATATTTGTTTTGACACTTAGTAAAACTGAAATGCACAATAACAATCTTATATTTATTGAACAAATCAGGCTAAGAGGTTGCAGTGATATGGAAACCACTCGGGCTGCATAAATATTTGCTTTCAATATACGCCATATTGCGTTCGGTTTGCTGAAGGAATGCATTATGGTTGCTATTGATACGAGAAGTGGAAATAATGGGCGTGGAGGGCAAAGCTGACCTTTTCTCGTCTTTAAGTGTCTCGTTAGTTTGAAATATGTCGTCAAGATAAGATTACCAGATATTAAGTGGACATATTACTTTTGAATACCAAATTTTAAAACACTTCCCGTGTTAGGTATACAATTTTTGAAAACGTGCTAAATTTTCTACAGCTGGCAGATTTTGAACCTGCGACTTTCGCCATCACTAGTGGCGATGCCTCTTCCACCAACGCGGCTTATTCGTTACCCGCAAATTTTGGAAGTGTATCTTGATGCCAATAACGCGTAGCATGGCTCTATCTACCAGTTTTGTTAAATCCTGCCTGCAATATAAATTTATGCAAGTGCTCTAAAATGATTACTATGGCTATGAAAGGATACCTAATAGGTTGTGAAGCCATTTCGATAGGCCACTTTTTTACCTTAACATCAATCCCACAAGTTTCAGTGTGGTTATGTTAACGTCACACTCGTTCGCAAACTTTTAAACAGATGTTTGAGGCGTATGTCTTTATGATCATGATTCATGATGTCCAATAATGAGGTGGATCTCTCACTTTTCTTCCGTCGCGTCGCTGTGTATTTTGAACGCATCGCAATTTCCTTTCGTCTTACAGACGCAAGCATTACGCTGCGATTAAAATACGCAGACATCATACGACCAAAACATTTCCTCACTTAGCACCTTCCTGGAAACTTAACGAAGAGGCTTTCCAATATTTAATTTCAGATAATATTATTTTCTACATAAATACATAAATCACGCCTATATCCCTTGCGGGGTAGGCAGAGCGGAAACGGCCGTAAAAACTAAGATAAAAACGAACATTTGCGCTACGTCTGACGGACATTTGAACGTCATTCAGAAAATTGTTCTATCACTGGTTGTCAGCTTAACACATGTAACCCTCGAGCCCCTCAGTCGCTTCTTACAACACTCACGGGAAAAATAGGGTGATGCTATTCTATAACGACATCACACAGCAATATTATTTAATGTTGGTAGGTATTCATGGCCGTGTGATGCCGGCTTAGAATATGCCGTGTGATGCCGGCTTAGAATAGCATCACCCCATTTCTTTCCCATGGGAGTCTTAAGAGGCGGCTAAGGGACTCGAGGGTGTGTATTGCAATTTTAGGCGATGGGCTGACAACCTGTCACTATGGCGATACAAATTTTCCGATTGACTCTCAAACATTTATCTGACGTGGCATAAATGTCCGTTTTTTGCGGCCTTTTACGCTCTGCCTACCCCGCAAGGGATTATAGGCGTGACATGTGTATGTGTGTATGTATGTTGGTATTCATTTATCGGTGGGCGTGAAATTCTACTCTAAAAATCCCCGGTCTTTATAGTTATACTACCCCACCGTGTGATGTCGGCTTAGAATAGCATCACCCCATTTCTTTCCCGTGGGTGTCGTAAAAGGCCACAAAGGAACTCGAGGGCGTGTATTGCAATTCTGGGCGATGGGCTGACAACCTGTCACTATGGCGATACAAATTTTCCGATTGACTCTCAAACATTTGTCTGACGCGGCGTAAATGTCCGTATTTTGTAAAAGGCCGCTCTGCCGATATGTGATATGTGTGTGATATGTATGTTGGTATTCATTTATCAGTGGGCGAGAAATCCTACTCTAAAAATCCCCGGTCTTTATAGTTATACTACTATGTAATTCCCACACAAAGGATACAAATGGAGCCGGCCACAAAGCAACCACTTGTCATTCTGTCAAGTTGTTAGCGTTTCGGAGGGCAGCTATTTTCGATATACTCGTACGTACAGTCGGCAACACCTTGAGTTACCCCTTCAAGGGATCTATAGTAAAAACCAATGTCTCTGATTTCGAAGACAAACGGCGACTAGATACACACACACATCACGCCTATATCCCTTGCGGGGTAGGCAGAGAGCAAACGGCCGTAAAACGGACTAGATCTTGACGCCAAACGCGATGAATTGAAAGCCCGACCACCAGCGGCGATCAAGTATAATTATATAGACGGTGTGCTCACATGCCCGCAATGCGCGAGAACCTTTGCAAAAAAGATTGGCTACATAAGCCACATGCGAGCTCACGAACGCCAACAACGGAGATGAAGCAGTCGCCATGACCGAAATCGGTCGGAGGATATACACTTGTCCTTCTTACTGATGGCGGGTAGTACCCCTGCCTGCTACGCAAAGGGTCGTGGGTTCGATCCCCACATAACATATATTTGTTAAGCTATTTTAATATGTTTTTTTTGAGTCTGAGTGTTTTCTATGTATAATATATGTATTTATTTAAAAATAAAGTATGTAAGTATAAATATCAGCTATTTAGTTCCTTTAGACTTGCTTAGTTTGGAGCTAGATGGCGCTGTGTGAATTGTCTATGATATATATTTATTTATTATTCTTAAGAACTGTTTGGAGTACCAAAGGTTATTAATTTCAGAGGGTAAATTTATGAGCTGCTGTTAGTACTAAAGAGCGCTTGTTAGTAAAGAATCTAGAATGACCTGTCTTTGAATATTCGGACAATAGCTTAAGTACGTCTTTTGTTGAACTAGCTGTCTATTGTTAGGTGACAATTGCTGGCCCTTAGGGCTTAGCATTTTAGCTCAATTTTCGCTAGTGCCTAGACGTTTTTTAGCAGTTTATAATCTTCATCAGATAGGCGAAGCCCGCACTATGAAGAACAAACCGATGCCTCTGTCAAACACTTTGGTCATATCGCATGCGTTACAGTGTGCTATGGTATCCGTTTATTGAATGTCTGACAGACGGATACGTCAAAAATACGTCCGTCAGTCCGTCATAGTGGGAGAACGGCCATAGCGTTTTCGACTAATGTATTTTGTACCTTATAGCACGTTCAAACCATACACAAGCTCCTGCTCCTACCGTTGCTGTCGCAAATATTGCTCGAAATACTTCTGCAGAAGTAATCAACGCGAGTGGGTGTTCACACACTGCCATAAGAATAGATAATAATACTAGCGTATAGAAACGAAACTCCTTTGTCTGGGCCCCAAATGCCGCGCTTTAAATACCTACTTCCCCCCGCAGCCCGTAACGCCCCGCACTCTCCCGCGCTTTAAGTCGGGGCTGTCACGTGCCAATAATTTTATTCCAGACTAGCGGCCAGTCAAGCGGTTGCGACCGCTGCTAACAGTTTTCCCGTGGAAACAAAATATTTACCCGTTTTAAAGTCTTACCTTGCCATTTTATTGTTAATAGGTAGGTACAGAACTTTAAAATAGGTGCAAAAATGGCGCCGTGTGGTGCCAGATTAGAATAGCATTTTTATTGTAAAACGCGTTCTCCCTTTGAATACAACATCTTGCACTCTGCTCGCTAATCCATCCGCCAAACATACCTACGATACGAATGTGCTTATTTATCATTATCAGCTAAAAATGACTTAGGCACCTAGGTACTTTAAATTAGAAAATGGAAACTAGGTACCTACGTAAGTAAAAATAGGAGTACACACAACAATTACGTATAATAACGAATTTTAGGTATTTACTGTAAAATCATCACTTACCTTGGCTCATCTTTAGGCAAATTAAAAAAACTTAGATGCGGAGTCTTCCTCGCATCACTTTTGCAGCCATACACACCACAATAATTCGGCATTGCAAAATTTTTCACAAATTCGACCCGCACGACGAACGTTTCCGCGGCGAAGCGCACTCCCGACTGAATTATTCGCTAAGAGACAGCCAGACGGATTGACCTTGAGCGCGTCTGGAGCGGGAGTGTCATCTCTATGTGATTTCTACTCTATGACACTGCCTGAATACTATTCTCGCGCCAATATAAGTGAACGAGATAGCAATACATTCCACACGCGTTTGTGCTGCCGCTCCTTTGACTCGCGCACGAACAGCCGACAATCGAGGGAGCACGGGAAGTGGCAGCGGCATGATGAGTAGCAGCGCGAGTTACCGTATTACAAACTCTCGCTGCCCACTTCCGTTACTATTTCCCTGCCCATATTGGCATCGTGTGAACGTGCTATTAGAAGTTTCTCGATTACTGCAGTCAAGAAAACCTGCAAAGTTTCCTACTGCAGGCAGGCATCGCCGGCAATCGAGCCGCGGTAGCCCAGATAGAAGTGGCGTCGCTAGCAATGATAGCGAAAGTCGCACGTTCAAACCTGACTGCAGTAGAAAATTTGGTAAGTTTTCTAAAATTGTATACCCAACACGAGAAATGTTTTAAATTTCGGTATTGTACTGTTGTATACCTCGTGTCTATCTATGTAAACTTTGGATCTTTGAGTTTTTTGATATACTAAAATTGTTATTTAATTTAAAATAGTGGGTTTAAAACATATTTTTTACACTCTGTCCTTACACCAATGCACAACATCAAAAGGCGGTTGAAAAACTGTAACACCAATGTTCATAGAATCATTCATCGACCCGGTGTCCCACACGAAAGAAGAAGAACAACAAAAAATAAACGCTGCCCTGATTTGATTTGAAAATAGGTAGGAACGTATTTTTTTTTCAATCACTGCCCTTCGGAATAAGACGGAAAACCGCGTTTCTCGGAGTCACTGCCACGGATTCGAACGAAAAATGCTTTTTTTACGCAACTACAGTTGGTATTCGTTTTATCCGGATATCCGCCAAATTTGTAATCCGGATAGTTGGTACTTACATAATTGTTCGGATATTCAAATAGTTAAATTATTACATTGGATAAATTATTTTAACTAAATAATGTAGCGATGACGACGATTTTGACAGCTAATGTGGCGCGGTGGTAATGCGACTGACTGCGGCGCAAAGGTTCCGGTTTTGATTCCCGGTGGGCGACTCACAAAGTTAATATTATCAGTACAGTAAATTTATAATATTTCCACAAAGGCTGCTGTTAAAACCCATTTCTTGAACCACAGTTCATTGGGTTGTTCATGGACCCATTATATTTTCGACATTTTTAGTTTTGGGGCTGTTTCGTATCTTTGAATAATTTTGCTAGGCTACTGGTGTTCTACATCGTGTTCTCTAGACGATATCAATTCTTTCCTTTATGTCAATGTGTGAGCTGAAGCCATCATGCTAAATTTATTTATTGTTTGCTAACAAGCTTGCTTTTAAGCCTTATCCAAGTGTCCCTCAGGTTCAGGTTTTGTGTTGTGTCTTATGAATGTACCTGATGTGGAATACCAGGCTCCCAGCTTAACTACACAATGGAAAGATCATTGTGAGCCGGTTCTGCTAGCATGTAGATTTTGAAGTCTGGTTTGCCTTACGAGGAACCCATGACGTGACCCAGATCGGTGTATCAATTTGGCCCTAAAAGAGTTACTTTCGAGTTTATATGCTTTATCTGAATTATCCGGATAGTAAAAATAAACGGATAATGCAAACCCTATTCGCAACTAAAACAACACGCTGAAACGGCCCTGACTCCTTGTCAGTGGTTCTCACACGCACCGTATGTTTTTGCCGTATTTTTCCGCTCAGATTTTGTTGACGAATGGAGCTGACTGAAGTTACATAGAAACGTAGTAAAATCTTGAACCTCCCAAAAAAATTTGCGGGTCAGCTGATTAATTTATAGGAGGTCCATTTTTTTCATATCTATGGGAAAGTTGTTAAGTTTAATGAGTACTTTGACCTTCTTTCGGCTTGTTGTACCCTTTTAGTTACATCTGATATAAAGGCACACGACGCCGTATCAATCAATCAATTTCATATTTTATGGCGTTTAACTGTGATTTCGCCAGTGTCAAGTGTTAGCTTTTCATTAATTCGGTTTTTGATGAAGGACTGTCACGGCTGCAATTTATTTGCTGGCAGTCAAATGCCGCAGTATTATGCGGCACGTGTGCGATCCTACTGAGTGAGTCGGTAATCTCCAGTGAGACGGGCTGTCAGCAATAGGGGAAACACTGGGAAATTCCTTACAAATTCGCTTATATTGTTTTCAACGGCCCAGCCAAACTGTTCACGTGGTTCGATTTGTTTGTTCAACTCTCAACGCAAAGGTTCATCAAAGGAATGTTTACTATTTGTGGGGTTGTTGACTGTACGATAATAGGTTTCATGTAAATACTATATAGGTAGGTACCAACTTTAGATGTGTTGGATTGGGTCGGTTTCAGAAATTTACGTAATATCTACTGGCACGTATTGAAATTTGACTAAAAGGTCATATTTTATAGTGGAAAATGGGCTGGAAAAAGCTTTGATGACATCATACAAACTAACAATAATAATGAAAAAGCATTAAAAGCAAGTAAATACTTTTCATAGTAACAACGCTTCAAAAGAAGAGAAAGAAGTTTTCAACTTCAACGTCAACGTGTTATTACCGACGATTTTTTATTATACAACTGCAAAAGTAAAAAAAAAAAATAGGTAAGTAGGTACTTGGATGGTTTTTATTTTTTAGTAGTACAACATGCTATTTTCTTTTTGTGTTTTCATTTTCACTTTCGAGTGCGGCCGCTTCTTTTTCTCTCTGTTTAACCTCTGGTTGGTTGGTAAATAATGCCGTGTGGCATTAGGCCCGCCTTTGGTGCAATGCAACGTTGTGCAATGAAGTATTAAATATTTATGCACACACACACACATGCAGAGCGTTAACAGCCGTAAAACCGATATTAACACCACGTCTGACAAAAGTTTGAGGGTCAATCAGATAACTGTGTATCACCATAGTGGCAGGTTGTCAGCCCATCGCCTAAAATTGCAATACACATCTAACCCTCGAGTCCCTTAGTCGCCTCTTACGACACCCATAAGATTTTTTTTTATTTGTATAAAATATTTATACAAATAAAAAAAAGTTATATGAATGTGCATACCAGCCCACAGCCCTCTGAATACTTATAGGGTGCATTCAGACTATGGAACTGAACAACTTTCCATGAGAAAATATTTCAGGACGTCTAAAAAAATGCTTCTCATAGTAATTGCAGTCAGCTGATTGTGATTTTGTATGGAAGGTCAAATATTTTTTGTCGCTTCCTGACATAATGTTCCGTGGGGATAAATGTTCAGTTTCATGGTCTGCATGCACTCTATCAGTATACGGAGGGCTGTCACTGACACCCCCTATGTCTCATCTCATTTCGTGTAGGACACCGAGTCGTTCAACGACCCGGTGAACCCTGGTGTCAGAGTTTTTCAACCGCCTACTACCACTAGTAAGCCTCTGACATGGTTGTGTTGTATATGTAAAAGTAATAATGTAATCCTCTTAAATGTCCTACGATCTACAAATAGGTATAATATGACAAAAAGCCAATTGGCCCCTTTATGTAACCATCTCTGGATTTCAATGCCCTATTGAGTGAGGTACCTACGAGTACCTAAAGTCTGAGTGCTCCAATTGAAAGACATTTTGAGTTGAAAATGGATTTTCTATTGAAAGTTGAGTCTAAAATAAGCTCATTATAAAAGAAAAGTAATGGTTCTTGCCAATTTTAGAGCAGGTAGCTATGCTTCAAGAAACTTTGTGAGATAAAAAACTTAGTATTGAAGGTTACCTACTACATACATATATTCGTATTTTAACACTGTGCAAAGCGTTCCAATAAGGTTTACAACCATACGGACTTATTTGACGTTTGTGACAGCAGAGCCAAAATATGAAATTTACCCAGCTGTCAATAAGAGAGATTATTGTCACAAACATGACATTGGTACGTTAGTTTGTGAACCATACTTAAGGATTGGAGTATCTTGAAGCGATTAAGTTTTTATCGCAAAGCAGAATCAAATTCTTATTACTAAATTGTTTAGCCACACAACTTACGGTTTAAAAAAAAACATTCTATTCTGTCCTATTAATAATTAAATTTAATTTATAATTTATTGTAATATTGACTGTAATAATTTCCCTATGGGTGCTAATTATGCCTGAAATATAGAATATTTAATTTTATTTTATTTAATTTAAAAATAACATTTAATACTTTTCGTGCCAGTGATGAATTTTAACCCTTACAGTTCGTCAAAATAATAATATGAAACCCTTTCACTGTCCAAGTGTGATTTAAATACAAATCTACATTGGGACAACCTGAATGGCAAAAGGTTTAAAATTAGGTAGGTATGTGAGAAGGGTGGAATGTTCTAAGTACTTGACAGAATATAAAACGGTCCCTTTGTACCCGACACCATTTGAATGCTTTGTGTGGTTGTTGACGTTTCAAAAACGGACTGTTAACCAATTGAAATAGTCGTTTTATTCAATTTAAAATGTCCACTACATTCAGTCCCAGCTTAAAATGTGATACAGTTTAAAAACTGCAACCCGACTACTAAATATAAAACAGGTAGAGTACATACGTACACATATCACGCCATTAATCTCTTGCGGGGTAGGCAGAGCATAAACGGCCGCATAAAACGGACATTTACGCCACGTCTGACAAACATTTGAGAGTCATCCGGAAAAATGTGTGTGTAGCCATAGTGACAGGTTGTCAGCGCATCGCCTAAAATTACAATACACACCCTCGAGTCCCTCAGTCAGTCACCTCAGTCAGGTAGAGTATGCGTGAGCAAAATGTGAAATAACATGTTGTTATTGGTTTGCTAAGACATTTCTCATACTAAAGCACAGAGGCGCCCTCAAATTCCACCCCCATTATCTTTCTGCACAGACTCTAGTAAGTTTTTTACGCTGTTTTTATATCAATTTTGCTACTAAAAATAGTCGCTTATTGCGCTTTATACATTTTCAAATTATAAACTTCAGCAAAGAAAATCCTTTCCTACTGTTTTAGGAAAAACTTCTTAAAAATCAGCTCTATCGTTTTCAAATTTTGTAATAGTAATTGTATGAATCCCAAAGTGGCAACACAATACGAAACAAATAACACAACCATTTAGGCATATTGCCGCAGTGGGGCAAAAAGGTTTGTTAATCGTCACACTTTGCTGTTAAACCGGTAGCTATAGGTTGTTTTATTCGAGCCATGAATAAAACATGCATTCAAAATCGAATTACAATGTGTAGGATTAAAAGTAATTTACAATACACGTGTTGCAATTTCAATAAATTGTTTTACAAGTGATAATGAGTGAAAAACAACATGATATATCACTGGCGCACCATTGCAAATTGAGAAAGCGAGGCGATTTATGTCAGCTTATTTCCAAAAGCTTGGCAAGTTAAATGCTACAAAATTCGCCTCGCTTCCGCTCGTGGAACACACATCCGGAAACTTCCATTGCGGTATTATGAATGGTCTGAATATGGTATGAAAGATATTCCGCTCAAGTTGTCATATCCCTTACAAATATTATTTAATATCAGTCCATTTAAGGTGTAGTTTTAGAAGACATGACATGACGTACAAATTCTGAGTACCAAATCTTTAATGTCATATTTACGATCCAACATAGGTACATTATTGTCTATTGCAATTAAGCACCGGTTCTCACTAAGAATTTTATTTTCAATTTCTCAATTGTCAATCCAACATGCCGTGACTTTTTATACTTTACTCATCATTTCAATACATGTTTTACCTAATTGTTGCCAACACTTGACCACTTGCAATCAAATTTGCGCTACCTAACGTACCGAACATTATTCACATCTAAATAAATAAGTGTACATACATACACATAACATAAATCACGCCTCTATCCCTAACGGGGTAGGCAGATCGTTAACGGCCGTAAAACGAATATTAACACCACGTCTGACAAAAGTTTGAGGGTCAATCAGATAACTGTGTATCACTATAGTGACATTTTGTCAGCCCATCGCCTAATATTGCAATAAAAATCTAACCCTCGAGTCCCTTAGTCGCCTCTTACGACACCCATGGGTAAGAAATGGGGTGATGCTATTCTAAGCCGGAGTCACACGGCATAAATATAAATAAATAAGTGTCTACATGATAAAGCTGATAGTTTCACCCTCACGTATTAGTTTAGAAAACTCCATTATGCGTGATGGTCTTGCTCCGTTGGTAGATTAGAGGTATTATCCTAATCCATATGACCGCCTTATCATAATGGACGGGCGGACGCGTGAGCGACAGCGGGTGTGGGTTTCAGTATCTTCATTGACACCTATCCTGCTGAAGAGCTAAGTAAATAATGCCCTCAATTCGGGATATAAATTTTCCTTACTTGCCTTAAATTAGTCATGGCACTCTCCGTCAAATAGGTTTAGAAAAGGATAGGACACATTTTAGTCGTATCATGTCTTATAATTTCATACAAAATACGTGTAAACTATCTGTCAAAATAAGGCGACGATCAAAACAATGGCAGTCGCTAGAAATATAAATTGACTAGAAAAGGTGAAAAAAACATTAACTTTAAAAAAAATGACAGGACTTAGATATCTCCTATCCTTTTCTAAACCTATTTGACGGAAAGTGACCGCACTAATTTAAGGCCAGTAAGGAAAATGTAGGTATATCCCGAATTGAGGCCAATAATTATTTTCATTTTATACAGCGCCATCTAGCATCTAACTACGCAAAGCTTGTACTATAGGAACTGGATAGCTGATATAATACATTTTACATAATTTTTATGTAAATAAATACATTGAATACATAGACAACACCTAGACTCAACGCAGATATTTGGAAAGTAACTAATATATACTTGTGCAGAGTGGGGAACAGTGAGGATCAAACCCACGACGACGAACAGACAGGTTCGTCCCATCCACGGCACAATCGGGCCAGTCAGGTTTGGTTTAGCTTTAAGCATGGCCGTCAGTATTGGAAAAATTTAGCACATTTTGTCTATAAGACAAATTTTTGTGAATAATTTCGGCTGACAGGCATATTAGTATCAATTCTATGTTAGAGACTAATATCTCTAACTAGAATAAGAATTTGCCGTGTGATGCTGGCTTAGAATGGCATCACCCCATTTCTTTCCCGTGGGTGTCGTAAGAGGCGACTAAGGGACTTGAGGGTGTGTATTGCAAATTTAGGCGATTGGCTGACAACCTGTCACTATGGTGATACACAATATTTCAAATGACCCTCAAATGTTTGTCAGAAGTGGCGAAAATGACAGTTTTTTACAGCCGTTTACGCTCTGCCTACCTCGTAAGGGATTAAAGGCGTGATATATGTATGTATGTATGTAGAATAAGAATTATTTATTAAATAGCTTTATGTCAGTATTTACATTTCAAGAAAAAGTACTTAAATATTACATACTATTTACCCTGAGCTAGGATCTGTATCTCAGGCAGACAAAGTCATATTTATTACTTACATAATACGTAATTTTTTATAAATTATATACATAGGTACATACATAAATCACGCCTATATCCCTTACTGGTTAGGTAGAGCGTTAACGGCCGTTAAAATGGATATTAACACCACGTCTGACAAAAGCATGAAAGTTGATCAGATAACTTTCTTTTTATTAATTATATTATATATAAATTATTTATAAGTTCCTAAAAAAATGAAAATTACGCTGTTACTTTCAGTTACACAGGCTTAGACAAGAATAGAAGATGATTGCCTTCCCTTAAATCTTCTATTTTTCCTATTTTACGTGGTATCTGTCAAAATTAAGCATTAAAAATTTTGCTATAGAAGGAAATATGCGAAAATCATAGACTATTTCAGACATGACATGACTGAAATAGTCTATGACATCTCATATCCTTTCTTAAAACTATGTAATGGAAAGTCACAGTGCTATTTTTAATAGCCGATAGAGTCAGTAACGTGAAATCTAGACAAATAAGTATTATTCAATGGTGGACATGCCGTGCGATGCCGGCTTAGAATAGCATCACCCCATTTCTTTCCCGTGGGGGTAGTAAGAGGCGACTAAGGGACTCGAGGGTGTGTATTGCAATTTTAGTGCGATTGGCTGACAACCTGTCACTATAGTGATACACAGTTATCTGATTGGCCCTCCAAATTTTGTCAGACGTGGTGTTAATATCCGTTTTATATCCGTTAGCGCTCTGCTTACCCCGTAAGTGATGTTGGCGTGATTTATGTATGTATGGACATGGACAATAACAAACTATTTTGTTCTTGAGTTCAGGGCCGCGATTCTCTTATTTTTTAGCCATTGCAATGTAACTGACACTGAACTTCTATTGAAACTTTAATTTTAAAGATTGCTTCAAACTGTTTGAGGAATTTCAAACTGTGAGCGGAATATGAAACGGCGAAAACTATCCAACTGGCGCTGTATTAAAACGCAACTGAAACGTTGCTGTTCAATGGGAAATTTTCTAGGGATTCTCGAGTGTCATGTAGAGAGGGCGCTGAGCTTAATTGAAATTACGTTTCTTTACCTAGAAACTGTACCACTTTATAAATAATTCTTTATATTGTGTTTATTAAACTGTTCTAAATTTATTATTGGTTATTTGTTTACTTACACGAATGACACTCAATATAATAGCAAAGCGATAAGTTTATTTTGTATTAAATCAAACTAACATAACGAACACAACGTGAAACGGAACTCGTGACAAAACTATTGCTGCCGCGATATTAAGACGTCAAAATTTCAGTTTAGCACAGCGCCCTCTGGATTGACATTCAGAACTATCAACAGAACTGTCAACAGAAAAACTCCCATTAGCAGATTAGAATAATTGCTACTACCGCTTTCAGTGTAAACGAACCTTTAAGGTTATCAATGCGTGTCGTTGTCAGTTAGTAGTTAATCTGATAGTGGTAGCGATAATTGATTTTATGTCGCAGATAATAAGAGCGCTTTGTGCAAACCGGCGGAAAGATACACTTCGTTACATACATACATCACGCATATATATCCCTTGCGGGGTAGAACTTACAGCAAATACTTGTGCTGTGTCGGGATCGTACCCACGACCCACAGCGTAGCAGGCAGGGGTACTATCCACTACGCCATCGGGCCAGTTAAAACATAACATAATAATGTGGTGATACTTATTTTTATGAATGACCCACGAAAGGTTGCCAAATGTGGCGTAAATGGCCGTTTAGCTCTGCCTACCCTGCAAGGGATATAAGCGTGCTACATGTATGTATATATTATTATGTATTATTTAATATTCAAGTAGAAAAGTCTTGTGACATCATGGTTAGACATAAAGTTTGGATTGTGTCGCACAAGTTTTAGCATTTCATTCAAATTCGCCTGATGAATCAAAAGTTTGGTATTCAAAACTGTATTGCGTACATTCGAAGTTGTTATACGAATGTAAATACATTTTGATACTGGAGTTGCAAAATAGGTTTCAATCTAAGTTGGATTAAAACTGTCTGAATAATTCCGTTGTTCAAAGTTTAAAAGCTCTTCAAAATATACAGCTACTTATATTTTATTTGCCTCTCAGCGCGGCTTGGCAACAGCGTAACGAAATGTAAAAATCTAAGGTGGAATCTTTCGTTCTTTTCGTGTGGGACACCGAGTGTCCAACATAGAGTGGTCCAACGATCCGATGAACCCTGGTGTCAGTTTTTCAACCGCCTACTACTACTAGTAGCCCTCTGACATGGTTGTGTTACGACTGTCGTCTTAGTAATCATAGACAGCAACGTTTTTACGTGCCCTCCGAAGCACGGAGCCATTTCTTTTCGGACAATCAGTTGTTTCACCCTGCAATGTCCTAACCAGACCGGGAACAAATTCACAAAGTGATAAATGTCACTATCAGAATTATTTCTTAGGGTGAACCATCCACTTGATGATACAAAAATTTTCTCTGAATGAAATTGGTCAGAATATGAAAAAGAAATTAATCTTACAAAATTACTCAATCAGCTTACGAATTCAGGTTTAACAGACATGCTGGACCATGAGCGAGCGACTCTGCTCGAAAAATGTATAGTCTTAAATAGTCAATGCACAGTCAGAAAAGTAGCTAACGAATTTAATTTCTGTAAAACGGAATACGTACCTACCTTGCATTGCGTATGAGCGGAAATGAAGCGGATTTTGAAACATCCGCGACTCCCACGTAAGCCGCCATGACACCACATGGGTGTCTCGAGAGCAATGGAAGGTTTCAGAGTGAATCGTACAACTTACCAACTGAATCCATGAAATACTCATAAATATATCACTCCTATATTCCTTGGCAGATTGTAAACAGCTGTAGAAAACGAAAATTTAATTAAAATTCAATAGTTTATTGCATAAATCAGTAATACAATGTCACATAAGCCACGTCTGGCAAAAATTAGAGGGTCATTCTGAAAATTGTGTATCGCCATAGTGACAAAGTTGTCAGCCAATCGCCTAAAATTGCAATACACATGTAACCCTCGAGTCCTTTAGTCGCCTCTTACGACACCCACGGAAAATAAATGGGGTAATGCTATTTTAAGCACACATTACAAGGGAATGAAATCGTCGTTACGATCAATTCGACAATTCGAAAGTTTCGAATAAACAATGTTTAAAAAAGGAGATGTTATACCTGCCATATTAAGTAGGAACGAACTTAGTATTTTAAGTTTCTGTACAATTTATTCGTGTTCAGCGTGCACCTAGCTAACGCCTTGCGTGATTGCGATGCGTTATTTGAGGCTTCATTCCGCTTTTAAACTTTTCCTTGCTCTAAGGTGGAGGCACATCGTTTTATATTACACTCCACACGATCATAATTTGAATAATTTCATAACCCACCTTGATTCACCGCATGAGCAAGAATTTGAAAACGAGTGCCGAGCGCAATCCGACCGTCCAGTGGCGCCCTCTCATGCTTTTACAAAATTTCTCTAAATCTTTAACAAATATCAAAAATCTAAAACGGACAAATTGTTGTTCTATACGATAAGTGTATGTCGTAAATCAACAATGAACTTTTTATTGTGTTCTAAATTTTAAATCTCTAAAACAGAAAATGGTGGCCACCGTTTTCCGTTTACGTGATTTCAAAGACGCATAACAATTTAAAGCTTATTGTTGTACCTTAAAAATAAACTTATCGTATAGGACAACAACTGGTCCGTCTTAGATTTGGAATGCTTGTTATATATTTTATGAAATTATAGGTTATAGGTGTTATAGGTGAGGGCGCCACTGGACGGTCGGCGCCGCCTTAAGCTGAAGAACATTCTTTAGTGAGGTATGTTTGTTGTTTCTGAACATAACTCTGAGAATATAGTCGCGATTTGCCAAGTAAAATTTAACTTCTACTCATTTTTGTTCCCTAAAGTTAGGTATGTGGTCGTGTGTGGTTTGGCTATTTTCCCGCGGCATAAAGTAGCCTTTATCCTATTTTGCCGAATTATCTGTGTGTGCCAAACATCGAAATTGATTGAGGTAGTTTGACAGACCGACTTAATCTTGAATTCATAATTATTAAATGTGTATTCTGAAAATGTGCTATGAGATAAATCTACATTAGGTAGTTTTCTTGTAAGAATTCAAACAAAAAGTTCAAGTGATACTCTGCAGCCGAAAAAATCTGAACCTCCATACAAATTGAGCCGATCGGCTGGAATATTTTGTATGGGAGGTTGAGGGGACCAATTTTTTATACTTCGACCTATGTTCCTTAGGGAAAGTTGTTCAGTTTCATAGGCCAGTCCCCTCTAAAAGTGTTTGCACCAAGTATTTTTACATCCTGTACTGAATTTTTGCAATTCGGTTGACAAGCTGGCTCATCGCAATCATGTGACCCTCGAGTCCCTTAGTCGCCTCTTACGATCACTGGAAAGAAATGGGCTGATGCTATTTCCTACATCATACGGTAGATATCAGTGAAACAACAGCCAACATTATTTTCACCTTTTTATTGTTAAATGGGTCGAAATAAATCCTCATGATACTGAGAATGAGCGTCCTACCCCAATCAGTACCCGGTTTCAATACTTCCAATCAAACTCTATTGATGAAGCCAAACCGATCTCTCATCAAAGGAAAACCTTGGATTGTGCTGATTGCTTGGTGGAAAAATGGAACCATCAAATACCTAGATATTATCTAAGCTTTATTTATTTCTTAAAATAACTGCCTATTACAATTTGCAAATAAAACAGATATATAGGATGAAATTTTACTTGTGACCGATAGCGAAACCATTAGACGGGCTGGTGATAAGGAACAACTTTCCCTTAGGAATATAGATCGGAATACAATAAAAGAATGTAGACCTCCCATACATAATTGCCGATCAGCCATTTGTTTTTACAAAAAAATGCACCACTATATTACAATAGGGTAGCTGTAGGTAATTCCTATGTCTATTAATAAATTCTCGTACTTATCGATAATAAAAAGAAACATACGGAATTCTGGGCGGTAACTTAAAATAGTTTCAAAAATTTCAATAATTTTTCTTTATCTTATTTTATATTGCTTGGTTTAGTTTGTTCAAGGGCACATATCCCAAAACGTATCGAGGCAGATATCCTTTTTCACAGGGATATATGCCCGTAACAAAAATGAATATAAAGAGGTACATTAATTAATTCAAAAATTGGCCTATTACATAATCTACACACCCCGCTCCTTATTTAGACGTAAAGAAAGAAAACAGTTACCAGTCCCCAGCCCCTATTGACATAAAGGTGACAATTTTAGGCGATGGGCTGACAACCTGTCACTATGGCGATACACAATTTTACGAATGACCCGCAAATATTTGTCAGATGTGCCTTAATGGCCGTTTTTTTGCGGCCGTTTACGTTCTGCCTACAACTACAACGATGTATGAAACATCGTGACAAGCTTCACCAAGTCTCAAAAAAATATCCAAATGATTCTGTGAAGTCTCTTGTTTACCGACGATATCGGAATTTTTGTAATTTGCTTCTTCGTAAAGTTAAAAAATCTTATGAAACTAACCAACTAGAAATCAACAAAAGTAATCCGAAAGGACTTTGGAAAGTAATTAAAAATATATGTGATATTCAGAAAAGTACTATTCCAGCCGCAAATCTTTCAAAAATTGTACCAAACGATACAAAAGCGTCATTGAACGTTTGTAACCAGTATTTTGCTTCAGTTGGAGAACACCTGGCTAACAACTTGCTCACCTCTCTCAATATCTCACATGACGCCTTAGCATCATCCGTCACTTTATTACAATCAGTGGCACATACTTTCTTTTTACATCCTACAGATGCTTTTGAAGTACGTAGAATAATTAACAAATTAAAATTAAGTAATGCAGTGGGACCAGATGGCCTCTCAATCCATCTTATAAAGGCAATCGTCGATCAGATTGCTGTCCCTCTTACACACATCTGTAACATGAGCCTTTCGTCTGGTATCTTCCCTGAGGCTTGGAAAACTGCTGTTGTCATTCCGATCCACAAAAGCGGTCCCAAACATTGTCCTGAAAACTACAGACCAATTTCGTTGCTCCCAGTGTTTTCTAAAATACTTGAAAAACTGGTTAATTTGCGCCTGGTAAACTATCTAGAAAGACATAACCTGTTGACTAGCCAGCAATTCGGTTTTCGCCGAGGAAAGTCGACGGAGGACGCGGTTGCAGAGCTCATCGATCATGTATCTGGTCTTCTCGACGGGGGAAAGAAATGTGTCGGGGTGTTTCTGGACCTTGCGAAGGCATTCGACACCGTGTCCTCCCGTATCTTGATAAAAAAACTCGAAAATCTCGGCATTAGAGGACTACCATTAGAGTGGTTCCGTAGCTACCTTAGTAACAGATCGCAATGTGTCAGAGTGGGAGAAGATCAAAGCGATGATATGAAAATTGGTTTTGGGGTCCCGCAAGGAAGTGTCTTGGGTCCAACCTTGTTCCTGTTATACATTAATGACATTCACACTGTACTTGGAAATGATACCAAAACTATTTGTTACGCAGATGACACGGTGGTTTTGTTCCAGGGAAAGAGTTGGGCTGAGACTTTGGAATTTGCGGGTACAGGCATGCAATGTATAAAAGGCTGGTTGGATCGGAATCTGCTTACGCTTAATATAGCGAAAACAAAATACCTCTGTTTCCATAAAACAAAAGCATCAGAGCCTAAAGATCCTACATCTTTCAACATTAACAGCGCCGGCGCTATGTCAAACACTGTTAAAAATATAACAAGAGCTACATCTATCAGATACCTGGGTATTGAAGTTGACGAAAAACTATCATTTAATAGTCACATTAGCGTTGTGGCGAAGAGGGCGCGAAAACTGATTTTCGCTATGAAACGCCTCAGAAACTGTGCCGAGGTTACCACTCTTAACCTGGTTTACAAATCTTTGTGCGAATCAATTATTACCTACTGCATCTCTGTATGGGGTGGAGTGGGTATAACCTCATTGCTTCCTCTGGAACGTGCTCAGCGTTCAGTGCTGAAAGTGATGCTTCGGCTTCCCTTTAGACATCCTACTGCTGACTTGTATGAGGAGGCTCGGGTTCTCAGTGTGCGACAATTGTACATCTTGAAAGCTTTTACTTCAACACACCGCGAAGTACTGAACTCACCCGAATATCCGAACTTACTCACGAAGAGGACTTTTAAAATAAAAAGAACGACGCAGGTACGCACTAGCTTTGGTAAAAGATTTAAAAAATTCCTATTTCCGCACATTTACAACCAAATAGTCAAGTCATGCAACGTGAAAAATCTTTCAACAATTAGTGCAAAACGTGTTATCGTCAGGTTTCTCCAGAGCCAAACTTATGAGGTTACAGAACTAATTATACAAGTATGCATATAGTTATGTATTATAACACGCACACAACACACACACACACCACACACCACACACACACACACACACACACACGCGCAAATTCATACATAAATTATTTTGTATTGTTTCAATTAATTTTATTACTGTAAAATTTTAGTAGGATGGCTAACTTATTTATACCTTCAGTCACTCAAGAAATTACGCAGAAATTTAGTAATCGTATTTTAAATCTCACGTGACAGGTTTATTCCTAGTGTGAGATTTACAGGAAAATATATTTAAAAAGGCAGAATAATTGTAAATTGTGTAAATGGTTAGCATTATCAAAAGTGAATTATATGCACCTATTCTGTTGTTTTTCTTTGATAATAAACATTTTGTATTTTTTTGTATTTTGTATTTGTATAACTTACAACACTGCAAAAATTAAATTACAACAATTCATTAATGTTATAAAAAGTTTACTCTAAAAGAAATGCTTTCAGTTTCTCTTACTGAACAACTTTCCCCAAGAAACAGAGGCTGAAATATGAAAAAAGGACCTCCCATACAAATTGATCTGGTCGGCTGGAAAATTCTGTATGAAAGGTCGATCTTTTTTATATTTTGACCTATGTTCAGTTCCATGTTCAGCCCTTAAATAAAAATCTTTTTCTTCAGTACATTACTAGACTAAAGACCCGTAAAAGTTACTTGCCATAAAGCTATGGTCATAGAGTAGAAATCACATAGAGATGACACTCCCGCTCCAGACGCGCTCAAGGTCAATCCGTCTGGCTGTCTCTTAGAGAACAATTCAGTCGGGAGTGCGCTTCGCCGCGGAAACGTTCGTCGTGCAGGTCGAATTTTTATTTTTTGTGAAAAATTTAGCAATGCCGAATTATTTTGGTGTGTATGGCTGCGAAAGTGATGCGAGGAAGACTCCGCATCTAAGTTTTTTTAATTTGCCTAATGATGAGCCAAGGTAAGTGATTATTTTACAGTAAATACCTAGGTAGATACCTACCATTCGTTATTATACGTAATTGTTGTGTGTACTCCTATTTTTACTTACGTAGGTACCTAGTTTCCATTTACTAATTTAAACTACCTAGGTGCCTAAGTCATTGTTAGCTGATAATGATAAATAAGCACATTCGTATCGTAAGTATGTTTTTTAACGTAGGTAAGTAGGTACCTACTAATCACTGCTCGACTGCAACAAAAAGTTCATTTGAAAAGAAATCCTTGAATAGGTCAAACAAATAATATTCATCGCAAATCTGGCACCACACGGCGCCATTTTTGTACCTATTTTAAAATTCTGGACCTACCTATTAACAATAAAATGGTAAGGTAAGACTTTAAAACGGGTAAATATTTGGATCCCGTGGGAAAACTGTTAGCAGCGGTCGAAACCGCTTGACTGGCCGCTAGTCTGGAAAAAAAAAATATTGGCACGTGACAGCCCCGACTTAAAGCGCGGGAGAGTGCGGGGCGTTACAGGCTGCGGGGGGAAGTAGGTATTTAAAGCGCGGCTTTTGGGGCCCAGACAAAGGAGTTTCGTTTCTATACGCCAGTATTATTATCTATTCTTATGCTATGGTGTTCTATTTTTGAAAATGTATCTGTACAAATACTATTAGGCAAGGCAGTCACCATTGTGTACAACTGTATACATAGTCTTATGGTTGACTGCCGTATAGGTATGTCAACAACCGACCCCATTTTTTCCTATGTTTGTCCTCCCCAAACATCGTGCCTTAACCCTTTAAGGAGGCGTCGAAACATCGTCGAAACAAACCGGCAAGGGGTGTGCTTTATGCGCAACAAATGTTGTTCTAAGAAAAACGTGCACTGCAAGAATGTGTTTCAAGCAATCGCCGAACGTCATACTTATTTTCACAATGTATACATTGCTGCTGATGTTAACGCTCTGCTTACCCCGCAAGGGATAATAGGCGTGATATGTGTGTGTGTGTATGTATACATTGCATAGCGTCATAGATAGAGAGAGAGAGTTTTTTTTAGATCTGGACTCTGCAATTTTAGCACCGGGGCTTAGAAAACGCTACCAAAACAGACATAAAACTGATGGACACCAAGCTACATAGCCTGGCACATCGCCGCAAGGTTGCCTGCTTGTCGGTTTTTTACAGATTGTACTTCGGAGTGTGCTCAAGAGCTTCACGACCTTGTTCCACCAGCTCCCTTCTACCATCGGACATCCAGACGCACCGCCGGATACCATCCGTACCTGGTAGCTTTTCCACCAATTCGGACTAAGCGCTTCCAGTCATCATTTATAATGCGCACTGCTAAAGAGTGGAACTCACTGCCTGCGTCTGTGTTTCCAAACGCATACAACCCTAATCTCTTCAAAGTAAGAGTGAACAGGCTTCTTCTGGGTGAGCTCGCTCTATCTTAGACTCTGTCTCTGTCCTGTGACCTAGACTAGAGTCAAGAGCAAACCCATCAATAAAAAAAATAAAAAAGAAACCTACAGCTGACTTTTTGGTGGAGAGTTTGTGTGATGTTCAAACAATGATATGAGAGATGTTTACTGCACAATGAACTATCTTATCATTTTCTACATACCTACACGTATCACGCCTATATCTCTCGCGGGGTAGGTAGAGCGTTAACATCTGTAGAAATACGGTCGCTATCGCCACGTCTGACAAATATTTGAGGGCCGTTTCAGAATAGTAGTGTATCACTATAGTGACAGATTGTCAGCCTGTCGCCTAAAATTATAATATAAAAGCCTCGACTCCCTTAGTAGCTCCTAATGACATGTACCCACATGAAAGAAATGGGGTGATGTTATTCATCAAACGGCATCATTTTCGAAATAATAGCAATTTAATGGATAGTGACAACTCTATTTTTAGTTAACCATTTCAATATTACAATGTGCCCTTTTTAAGGTGAAACCGATTTGGCTGCTATTAAATAAACACGCAAGTCATCAAAATATGGGTGGTTTTATTTAGACTGGCAACATTATTATAGCGCTTACCATAACATAACTTCGTTCCAAAATATTTTATTTTTTCAGTAGCGGAATAATTTAACGACGAAATGTGATTTTAATGAAACTCTGAAAAGTATACAGGAAGTAAAAATATTAGTTATAATTATTTTAAAAGGTCAATAAAACTAAAGAATTTCCATCAAAGAACAAAAGTTGAAATATGAAAAAAGTGGAACTCCTATACAAAATCAGCCGACCGGGTCAATATCAATGGAATCTGTTTTTTATAATCGATATGTTCCTTGGGGAAAGTGTTTAGTTTCATTTGGTGGTTCACCCTTAAGATCAATTTGGATGGAATCCCTTTTTATATTCTACCAATGTTCCTTGGGGTAAGTTGTTTAGTTTTATTGTCTGGTTCACCCAAAGATGTTTGCAGTTAATATTTTTACATCGTTTATAGAAAACAGCGTAATTGCTTCTATATTACTAACAAAGAAATTGCTACAAAAGGCTAGGAAGTTATTGTGTTTTTTTATTCAAAATTAATGTTAGAGCTTTTCTTGTTATTGAAGAAAATAGTGTGCAGCAGATAATATAACAAAGAAACACTTATTGTACAGTCAAGCTCACGTGCGGTTAAACACTCAAACTGCTAATATAAGTCGTATGCGCACGGCATTAGAACGGTCCAAAGTCCAAACTGTCTAACCCAGCCTGTTATTGACTGTACGGTCAAGTTTAAGGCGGTTCTCCCATTTGTCGTCCATTGCTGCGTATTTTTAATTCACCGTAACGCATGCGTCTGTCAGACGAAAGAAAATTGCGTATTCCGATCTTATTACCATACAAATACGGCACAGTGGGTTTACTGATGCATAATTATGTTCTGTCGGTCTAACTTGTGAGAAACATTTAATATGAACATGTTTATATTTAAATTCATCGTAATTTTACCAATTTTAAAGTATAAGAGATTGATGTATATTGTGCGTTTAAGAAGTATACACATACATACATCAGCCTATTGCAGTCCACTGCTGGACGTAGGCCTCGCCCAGGGTACGCCATAGAGCACGATCTATCGTTTTCGCCATCCAGTCCCTACCAGCCGTCTTTTTGAGTCATCTGTGCATCTGGCCGGAGGTCGTCCAACGCTACACTTGCCCGCTTGCCAGAGCGTGGCCTCCACTCGAAAACCCGCTTACTTCTACTAATATCTGTGTCTTTTTATTATTCCTTTTTTGGTTAGTTTAAGCCCTACGATTCTATCAACGACCACTTAACTGATAGACGCTACACTAAAGGCGAATACTTTCTGGCAACTCATCAGACTTTTGTGTCTGATGTAAAATCGCGCGCATTGGTTAGTTAGTGGATGACGACGTGACCACTGACCAATCAGCATGCACGCAGAGATTTTTGCTTGGAGCAATTGACACATTATAGGCGTCTATCAGGGCTTTTTTTAATATTGTGGCAATAAAATTTCTTGAATATATTATTTGGTATTCAAGTAATTTTTGGAAAGTACTTAGTAATTTGAACCTGCGACTTTATTCATTACTAGGGACGAGGCCTCTTCCGTGCCACGCGATATTTGCAATACACTTGCAAAAATGGCGGGCAAGGAACGAGCTGCGGTACGACGCCAGTTGGAAGGGGCGTCGTCACTAGTAATTAAGTGAGTAGAATTTCTTATGCCAACGTATTTTTTAATATATAAGTATATATATGAAGATAAGGAAACTTTTCACGAAAAAATACTACAAGCCTAAAAGGTTTTCTATAGGTTTTTAATCATATTTTATTATTTTATCATTTAAGGCCTTTATTTACACTCGTCTCATAATGTTCGGCTTAAGAACATGTTTTCTTCCATAGATAAAAAAAATACTTTGAAGAATATTTTGATCATATATTCTAGAAGAGACGTTATAAATTCGCGTTTTATTCTATCTACGTCTGTCTGATTAAAACAATATTCCGTTGAATAAACAAAGTCTTTCAAAAGTATGTTAATTTTAAATACACCCGTCTGCTAGTACTTTCTCCTGTCTAGGATAGGACAAGAATATACCAAAAAGCAGTAAGTAGTGTAACTTCATAGTAACGCCCGGTTTGCGCACTCACACATACACACGCTCGACCGACCTATACGTACACGACTACTACATAGAATCTCCTGCAGCTCGTGTTACAGCGAACTGCACTGCCGCCGCGCGATTTTGTTTGAGTATCAAGAAATTGGGAAAATTAATGCTTAGAAACCTACCTATTCGAATTTCGAATTCGAATAATAATTTATTTCGCTGTTTTCTTACTGAACTTAGCATTATGGTACCTAAGTGAGACATCCGATGACGGCTGATGTGGCGCAGTGGTAGTGCGACTGCCTGCGACGCAAAGGTTCCGGGTTCGATTCTCGGTGGGACACTCACAAAGTTGATATTTATCACTTTGTGAATTTATCCGCAGTCTGGTAAGGACATTGCAGGGTAAACTGACTGATTGTCCGAAAAAAATGGTTCCGTGCTTCGTAGGGCACGTTAAGCCGTGTCGGTCCCGGTTGCTGTTTATGATTACTTAAGCAGCGGTCGTGACACAACCATGTCAGAAGCCTATTAGAGGAAGTAGGCGGTTGAAAAAACTCTGTCACCATGTTCATCGGGTCATTGGACGACTCGGTGTCCCACACGAAAAAAGAAAGAGTGAGACATGACTTGGATTTGGGTTCGCAAAACCAATTCAGTGCCATCCCTGCTAATGTAGGTAATTTCAGGCGGAAAAGTGTTCGAGTTAAATTACTGCTTCTTGGTATATTGTGCTAGGACTCATTTAAAATTACTCATTCTACTGAGTGCTAGACAGCTGCTGCCTCATTAGGGATGCTACAAGTCTGAGCACAAAGTAAGTCTAGTCTACATCATAAAGTAACAAGTTACTTTGCTAACTAGGCGTACCAACAGCAGTTCTTCTGATAATAAACCTTACACAGAATTATTAAATAATTTTAAAGTCACTAATTTTAAGCCGGTACCAGTCCCAAATAGTAAGTCCCTTTCTTTTTCGCTGCGTTAGAGAGAAACAGACGATGACAGCTCAGATCCTAAAAACCGAAAATATATTTATTAATTAAAATATACGAACAAAAATTTTAAAAAGTAAGCCCAAATGTTCATAACTTATTTATTGAGGAAGAAGAGGACACAATGCCGTGTGATGCCGGCTTAGAATGGCATCACCCCAATGCTTTCCCGTGGGAGTCGTCTAAGGAATTCGAGGGTGTGTATTGCAGTTTTAGACGATGGGCTGACACAACCTGTCACTATTGCAATACACAATTTTCCAAACGACCCTCAAATGTTTGTCGGACTTGGCGTAAATGACAGTTTTTTGAAGCCGTTTATGCTCTGCCTACCCCGCACGGGATTATAGGCGTGATACGATGATTAACAATCAAAGCGTTTAGGTTTTTGGTCTAAAATCAGAACAAAAGCTATCAAAGGCGCAAAATTAGAGCTTATGTTTTTTTGTTATCGGGGCAATTCTAATCAATTGTGTTTTGAGCGCCATAGTTATGTAGCAAATATATTGCTTGAAGAATTAATAAAAAATATCGTCTCATAATTTGGAGATTTTGAGAAATGGGATACAAGTTTCCGAACACTTTTAACCTAACTTCGAAGCCCATTTCACCCTAAAATAAAATAAAAATGGCTACTTTGCATGTTTCAAATTAATCTTTGACTTCAACTTTGTAATATTACTTACTAGTTTTCTAATAAGTTTTTGAAAATGA
Source organism: Tuta absoluta (assembly GCA_027580185.1). Lineage (NCBI taxonomy): Eukaryota > Metazoa > Arthropoda > Insecta > Lepidoptera > Gelechiidae > Tuta > Tuta absoluta. The sequence goes on from JAQAHW010000047.1 coordinate 437,451, forward strand.
TTGATTATACCGCATAGAAAATTTTATAATTAAAAATAAAAAGGCGTAGTACCTACCTACCTACTAAATTATTATCAATAAAGTGGATCTACCGTTTGTCGTCCGTCGCTACGTATTTTTAACGCACTGTAACGTATACGTCTGTCAGACGAAAGGAAATAGCAAATTCTGAACTTATTTCCCTACAAATACGGCTACAGTTCGTTTGCGGTGCGTTAACGGATGCGACCGTTAAACGACTGGACAGACGCATCCGTTACGCACCGTTAACGGATGCGTCTGTTAAAATTACGCAGCGACGGATGACAAGCGGGAGAATCGCCTAACGTAGGACGTATGTAGTTTAGATAGGTACCTACTACCTACTACGACTGGTCCCGACTGGCCAAACTACGCAATACAAAATAGTAGAACTGTCAGTCTGTCAGTTAAACGTTTAGTTTGTTTGTTATTTCTACACATATTTTCGTCTGATCTATGCGTGCGTTCGTTTTCAACCTTTTTAAAATTGTGAGGACGGATAGCAAAACAGACATTCAGAGAAATTAATATTTTTTCGAATGGGTAAGTGCCGTGCCGTGTGATAAAAGCAAGGGATAAAAGCGTGTTATCTGTATGTATGTCAAATGTAACTTTTTTGAAATAGGCATTTTATCAGCAAATTGATGAATAATTGGTTTTAAAAATAACTACAAATTTTATTTTAGGGGTGAACCAGTCCATCAAACTGAACAACTATCTTCGAGGAACATAGGTTCAGCTGAGTTCATGTAGTCCTAAAATATAGATTGTACCTGTAAAGGTTACATTATAAAATAATTAATAGTACACAGTAGGTACATTATCAAGAACAATAAAACTATTTATTTTTTTAATAATTTATGAAAAAAACCCCTTAAATCTGACCAACTTTCCCTTTGAAACCCGAAAAAAGTAACGGACATCATTCTAAACAAATGAAGTATTGCTGACCGAGAGTCAACTTGTTTATGACATAAAGTTCTTCTTTAGTATTTGAAATAGTGAAACTTTTTTCTATTCCTAACTTTTTAGCCAACCGTACAGTTTTTAAAGACTTGCACATAAAGATGTGTTTATTTTTAGAAGAGTTATTCTTATCACTTAATTCAGCTTCGTTTCTTTTATAGAAACTTACCACAAAATTTACTTGACTTAGTTTTTTTTTAAACTCTGGATCACTTTTTTTGTAAGCTCAATCAATTAGTTTCTAGAATCTGTATGAGAAATCGTCATCTTTTGTTAAGCTGCAGCATACATAATTTATGTTATAATTTTATAATTATAATATAATGTGTATATCATGCCGTGTGTTACCAGTTTAGAAAAGCATCACCCCATTTTTTCCCGCGGGACTCGGAAGGTTGCATATGTATACAATTTAGGCGACAAGCTGACAACCTGTCATTTTAGTATACGGTAGGTTAATTATACGCATGTAAATAACACGCTTTGAAAATCTTGATTTCAATTTAAAGCAAATGTGGTTTTCAGATGGTGGTGCCGTAAAGTTACGTGCCGTGTGATTAACCTGGCCAGCCCCGAGGCAGTTTATTTTTATATTTTTTATCTCGCCCAAGCCGGTTTTCTATTAGGACATTACAAAATTGTTATAAAAAAGAAATAGTGTTATACAAATTAATTTTTTACAATGACGGATCATGACGTCCGAATGTGATAATACTATCCTGCATTGAATAAAAAATTTCAATTTCAATTAGTAAAAGGTAAACGATATTTCTGAAATAGCCCTCAAATATTGGTCAGACGTGGTGATAGCAACAATAATTTACGATCGTTTACGCTCTGCCTACTCCGCAAGTGATAAAAGCATGATTTTGTGTGTGTGTGTATATATATCATAGTAAAATAGTCGGCCCACTAAGCTGAAGGAAATGCAAGGCCATTATATAATATTTTCTTATCTATGCACAACGTTCGCTGCTGAACTAAATAGTGCTGTACCACTGTCGATTAAATTCAATAACTAGACAGAAATAATATTGGTTTCCAAAGCTCAATAACATATCGAAATTTGCGAATCAATAAAAATACAAATAAAGTAAAAGTAAAAAGAGACAAAGAAGCAACGAAGTGGAAAGATTTCTAAATAACTGAAAAAAAACCTATGAAAAAATATATCAATAAAAAAAAAACAATTACACTGTGCGTCATACTTTTTCAAAAATCAATGGCTTAGAAGTATAAAAAACTAGCGCTAAAAAAGTTTCATCCGCTGCTAACCGATTTGCTACGGGAAATAGACCTCTTCTCGACATAAAAGTGTACATAAAAACCTTCCTCTTGAATCACTCTATCTTTTTGAAAAATCCCCATCCAGATCCATTGGGTGGTTTTGAAGATTTAAGCATACATAAAAACAAACAGACACAGGGACAGACACGGGAAGCGACTTTATATTATACTATGTAGTGATGAGAATCAAATGTAGTTAAACTATTCAAGAGATAGACGGTTTCAGGGAATAACTTGATATAGGTAATTTATTTGGCGCACGCGGGTTCTCGAGTGGAGACCACGTTATGGCAACGGCAAGCGTAACGTTGGACTAACCTCCGGCCAGATGGACTGATGACTTAAAAAAGGCGGCTGGTAGCAACTGGATGGCCAAAACCAGAGATCGTACCCTACGGCGTACTCTGGGCGAAGCCTACGTCCAGAAGTTGACAAACAGTCGATGTATGTAGTAGGTACATACATACATACACCAGCTATTGCAGCGGCTTAGCAGGCCTTGCTACGCACGGAACCATATTTTTTTCGGAAAATCAGGTGGTTCAGCCAACAATGTCCTAATCAAATAACGATTCACAAAGTTATAGGTAAATCCTTTGTGAGTGCCCCGAACCCGGAACCTTCGCGTTGTAGGCAGCCGCACTACCACTTCGCAATATCGTTTTTGTAGTTGATGACCGTTATCGATATATTTCGTTACGGCACTATAACTTATTATGATTAATCTATGCATCACTGTTTTCCTGCAAATATTTACATTTAATGGGCAGGTAATTTACAAGAGCTCTCCATTTTGATTATTTATTCTATGGCGTTGTAAATTGATATATGGCCGGCTACTTTGTACTATCAGAAGCACACAAATCTACACATTAAAGGTATCAACATATACTCGTTTTTCTTATATAAAGTAAGAATAACTATTGTAAATTGATCCCAAGAATATCGTGTGACGCCAGCCGCTTCCCGTGGGTGACGTAAGAAGCGACAAAGAGACTTCAGGGTTTCATATGTATTATAATTTTAGGTGACAAGCCTGTCACTTTATTGTTACACGATTTTTCTGAAACGGTCCACAAATATTTGCCAGACGTGGCGATATCGACTAGATAGATAGTATTTTTAAGGCCGGTAACGTTCACTTGTCAATCTGCTTGCCAAGCGTGGTGATTATGGCAAAACCCCAAACTAGGGGGAGGCCCATGTCCAGCAGTGGACTGTTTATGTTAATGGAGTAAGTTGTCCCTTAAATGGATAGGTTGACGTACTGCTGCACCCATGGTCCCTATTAGTAACCCTTCTGACCAACAAGTAACGGACCCTATTGGGATGGGATTTAGGAACAATATCTACTAGAAACACAAATAGAGGATGTAAAAATATTTGCTACAAGTATTTAAAGGGGCCAACCAACCCACAACTTTACCCAATGAACATTAGACGAAATAAAAAAAAAGTCCTTCGATACACATTGACCTTGTCAGCTAGAATATTTTATAGGAGGTCGAATTTTATTTAATATATCGGCCTAAGTTCCTCCAAGGAAAGTTATTCAGTTTCATGGGCTGGTTCACCCCTTGAAAATATATTTATATACATATTTTTTTATATTTCAGGGGGTGAACCAGCTCATTAAATATTTGCTGTATTTTTACACATATCAGTTTTATATATTTTTTAATTGTTACTTTAAAAAAATAAGCAACATCTATTGAAGTTTGAATATTCTACGTGTTATTACAAAAAAGTTGGACCCGCTTTAAGGCAGTGCTTAAAATATTTTTCTACAACATTTGACGCTGTCAAAAAGCTTAAACTACCTCTAACTTTTATTTATTAAGACTGTTTTAAAAGGCTTCATAATAATTATTTGTCAAACTAGTTATTTTGTTGTTCAACAAAATAATAATTTGTGCCGCTTAGTGTCTAGACACCCAGACAAAACGATTTCATTTATTAAACACTTATATTGTCTAAAACAGAAACAGAATAAAGCTTGATTCAAAACAGATCTACTGGATTTATTCTGATCATGTCTGCAAAGGTTTCGGAAAGAAAAAGAGGAAGGTAAAGCACAGTTAAGCTCTTTAAAATCGTCACCAAATTAACATTATTTATAAAAGACACGCTAAAAAAAGATACAATATTAAAGGCGCGCCGTGAGAAAAATGGGTATTTCTGGATGCACGCAATTTCGTTGGTGAATATGATAAACATTTATTTTATGTATAACAATTTTTCATTATATTATCTAAATTTTGCTCGCAGGAAAACATAACTAAAGAAAGTTTGCTCCATAGATTTATTTTTCAAAGATTTCTATTTTTTAGAGATTAAAGATTACACTTTTTTGCGAAATTTTGAGAATTAGTTTTATGAACATAACACATTATTTTTTGCGAAAACGTCTCGTGCAATACTAGATTCTTGTCGTACAGTTTTTTATTACTTGTTTATTTGACGAGGAATATCCAAAAGAGTGAAAAATCGTTTAAATATGGCGAATCCGCTGTGTTCTCACACACAGGATTTACCATAAGTGGGAAAAGGACGTTTAAAAGTTCGAGGTGACTGACATAACCAAAAAGAAAGAAACATGCTTCATAATTATTTGCTGCTAGTTTAGGTGTAGTAAGTATTTGTCAATTTGAGAATTATTAATAGCACTGAGTGCAAAATAAACCATACTACGTTTAAATAAGCATAGCTTAATCCCATGGTTTTTAACTCCTACTGAAATGAGGACTACACATAGTATTAGTTAAAATAATTTACACTAGATGTCGCTTGTGCGTCGCTTCAAGACGAGTATAAAGAGGTTGAAATTTTGAAAATGTTTGTTCGAAGCGCCGTTATCTTAGTGGAGTAAATAAATGAGACATGAGACACTTAGAAAAACGCAGAAATCTTTGTCGAAAATTAAGTGCGTCGGTTTGGTAAAGTATATCACGGTACCAAGAGAGCATACATTGCTGGTTATCATCAGTTTATTTTAATAACAAACATACATTTATCACGCTTGTTTCCCTAGAAGTGCTGGCTCTGGTTGCGGAAGAACGTTGTCTCCTAAAGACCATAGAAAACAGAAGAGGGAAGATGATTGGTCACTTGCTACGACAACTTCATAAAGAACATTATTAAAGGCAAAGTACTAGGAAAGAGAGGCAGAGGTAGACCTAGACGCACCTACTTTACCCAGTTAAAGGAAAAAATCAACGTGGTATCTTATCAGGAGGTCAAGTCACTAGCAAAAAAGAGGGAATATTAGAATTTAGTCCACCGAAAAGAGTTTGACTGTTAAATTTGAAGAATTAGTTATATATCCCTTGTAGGGAGAGCGGAGCGTGAACGCACAAAGTAAGTATTGGCGGCGGTGCGACATTCTCTATTTTGTGGTGAACAGCCGTAATAAACTGTTATTTACACCACTTCTGACAAACATTTGCGGGTCATTCAGATAATTGAGTTTCGTCCTAGGGACTGGTTGTCAGCCCATCGCCTAAAATTGCAATACACATGGTAAGCGTCGAGTCTCTTAGTCGCCTCTTACGACACTCCCGGGAATGAAATGGGGGGATACATTTTAAGTCGGGAAAACACCGAAATTTTCTAGGGATTCTCCAGTGTCAAGTGTAGAGGGCGCTGAGCTTATCTGAAATACCAAATTTAAAAACACTTCCCGTGTTGGGTATACAACTTTTGAACACTTGCAAAATTGCAATTACTAGTGGCGACGCCTCTTCCATCTGGGTTAGCGCGGCTCGTCCAATGACCGCCAATTTAGCAAGTGTATCTTGATGCAAAAAAAATACTACATATAAAAATGTCATCTTATAAATAACCACCAATGTAAGCCAAATCGTGCCATGTTTGGAGGGTAATGTAAATCTGGCCAATGCCACTCGAGGCCTCGAGAGGTGAAAACTGAAGAGTGGCCAGGATAATAGGGAGAGGCGTAACAAAGGCCCTTTGAAAACCCTGAATAACGTCGGTTTTAATTTTATTGCTGCCGTAGAGGCCTGCCGTATTTTGTTTGCCATATAAAATGCTCTTCTCAAAAACTTGCCATACTTTGAGAAAGAATCACACATTGCGGTTCGTATAGGGTGAAATTTTACTAGTGACTGATAGCGAAAACTCAAGATGGGCTGGTGATAAAGAACAACATTTTCCAAGGAACATAGGTTAAAATATGGAAAAAACTTCGGACCTCCAATACAAAATATGCCAACCAACTAATTTGGAATACTAAGGAAGTTCATAATATTTTTGTCACCAGCCCGTTCTCTCTATTTTCAGTAACAGTCATTTAAAATTTCACCCGATATGAATGACAACCTGTGTCAGCCGCAAATTGATGCGGCGTGTGTACTATGATATTTACTTTTGTATGGAATTATATCATTGACTTTGCTTACTTCTTTCGGCTAAATAGCGGAGCCGGACAAACACACGAAAGTGGGCTGCGTGTGAAAACCACATATAAGAGGCAAAAATGAGGGTTCTTAAGAACCTCCTATCACATTATTTATTGCGGCTGAAATAGGCTTTCAGGACCATGTTTGCATTTCCTTTTTATATCCTGATTTTTGGGCGAATGAACGGGTTATTGTTTTTATAGCCCAGAAAGAGGTAAAGCTTTTTGAATAAATATAAATATTTTTACGATGCCATATTTTACGGTTTCCAATCTTTTTATGTATACCAATAATTTCGATTAGCGCGATGGCGTAGTGGATAGAATACCTGCCTGCTACGCCGAGGGTCGTGGGTTTGATTCCCATACAGCACAAATATTTGTAAGTAAATTTTCAAACATATTTGTGTTGGGTCTGGGTGTTTTCCGTAATTTCTCGCTTTCGTCGTGTCTGCTAGTTAGGTTGACATGTATGCATGCCTGCTTGTGCTTGCTTGCATTCTGACTCTGAAGTCTGATAAATGAAAAACGTTACAGTTGTTTGTCAATGGCCTGTCAGTGGAACAGTTTTGATCATTTCATATTCGCCTACAGTTTGAGATACAGAAAATCACAGAGGCATTTCAATGACAATTCACATTCGACGGTATTAAAATGACAAAAAAATAAGAGAATCGGGGCTGGGCCCGGATTATTTTATTCACACATTACATTCACACCCCTTAAAAATGAACGATGCAGGAACATTTTCTTAAAAATACTCTTTCGTGTTTATAAAGTGTACTTGAAAGGCATGTCAGGGAAGTGATGTCGCGACGTGATGTATTTTTGGGAAGTTGTTCAGTATCAGGGTCTGAATACACCCTATCAATATTTAAAGTGCTGTCCCTTACGCCCTGTATTTTCGCGCTTAGCTAAATCACCCGATTTTGTTAGCGGTATCGTAATGCTACGATTTGACTGCATTAATATGAGTTAACGTTAAAAAACAGGCAGAGTCACCAAAAATATATTTTATTCCGTTATTATTTTTACTTAGTTAGCTCAAAACACGCATTTTCCTATATTTTGAAAAAAATATAGGAAAATGCGTGTTTTTAACATAGTGCAAATCCGGTAAAATCCAGTCGGATTGAACATCAATCCGGATTGCAATCCCTAGTTATGAAGGTAGCTGAAGGAAAGTTTTAATTTGTTTTGTTAACACACTTAAAAATATATTGCGTTCTTTTACAAGGTCCTATTAAATTTATTGCATTAACTGAATAGGATCTTGTGTATAATCACAGTAGGTTGAGGCTCTATACATGCTTAGATCTTTAAAACCACGCAACGGATTTCGATGCGTTTTTTATATAGATAGAATAATTCAAAGGGAAGGCTTAAAGAGTCGGTAAACATAATGGACCTTTCAAAAGTGAGGGTTTTTTGCAAAGGTCATCGACTTTTCGGACGAAGAGACAAAGTTGAAACGAAACAATGGGTATAATTTTCACAGGTCACGTTATATTAGGTCCTCCACAACAACTAAGAACTAAAGCGATCCTTCCACTAACGAAAGCGTCTGTCAAGTCGTTTCCCCACTGAACATAGATCGAATTATTGAATCTTCCAGCGCCCATACAAATAGATTTGTGACATAATACATTTTATATAGACGGTAGAATAAAAAAAGTGTTTATATAAGACGAAATATTAATAAAACTACACACATACACACACATATCACGCCTATTGTCCCTTGCGGGGTAGGCAGAGCGTAAACGGCTGCAAAAAACGGCCATTTACGCCACATCTGGCAAATATTCGAGAGTCATTCGTAAAATTGTGTATCGCCATAGTGACAGGTTGTCAGCCCATCGCCTAAAATTGCAATACACACCCTCGATAAAACTATCCTGATATTTTTTATTATTTTAATATTTTTAAATTTATTTTTCTTTTTTGCCAAGTGGTTCAGTTTTATGACTTGGTTTACCCCATTAAGAGATCGTGACGTATTACTACTGACCTAATACAATATTTAAAAATAGCACCGTAGCCAATAGCAACCAATGTATAACATCCTGTATTTATGCTGCACTTCCGGCTGACATTTTAAAATTGCAGAAAGAAGTTTTTTATTTACAGCACGACGTTTTATAAACAAAATTCAACGTTTTTATTTACATTGCCGCAACATGCAATTAATGTTGTACTTACTTCCTTTGATTGGTATTTCTTTTTTAATAAAATCGTGTTACAAAATATGATACATTCTTAAATAAAATGAGAACCTAGATTTGTTTTATTAATAAAAGTACACTAACAGCTTAATTTTAAATGTAGTTTTTTTTGTAGTTGTGTTGTGTGGACCGAAATAAATGTAATTTCTTTCGTTGTGTTGTTCAGTTGTTGTTCAGCTGTTGTTCAGCTGTTGTTAAGGTGATGTTTTTTAGCTTTTATTCGGTTGTGTTGTGTTGTGAATTTGATCTCGTATTAGACCTTGCAATCTCCGGTGCGGAAGTTTGGCAAAGTGTTTTAAGTTTTTTTTCTTATAAAGTGCAGATACAATTGTGTATGCATAATATGATAATTAAATAAACTATTATATCTTATCTACTATTTTTTAGCTGTATATTCCTCAATATTTATCGTTTTGCGTGGAACTGCTAATGAAGCTGAAGAAACAGTTGTCAAACATTGAGAACTTCTGTTTCTTCGTACAGTGAGTCGGTTGGGTACAGATATGGTTTTTGTAAGTAACCCTTCCTCTTCTTTCCGTGTGGGTCACCGTGACATCCAACGATGTGAACCCTGGTGTCAGAGTTTTCAACCGCCTACTACTAAGTAACCCATAACACCGCTCTTTGTGCTCACTTCAGGTAGATCATAGTTCCCTTGGCTGCGCCGCCCCAAACTATTATACTATAATGCAAGAGTGATTCACACAATGCGGTATACACCAATTTATAATACTACTACTAGGCGGTTGAAGATCTCTGACACCAGGGTTCATCCGGTCGTTCGTCGTCTCGGTGTCCCACACGAAAAGAAGAAGAAGAATGCTGTAGCTTCAATAGAGATCTTGATTATTTCATCATCATCAGCCCAAAACCACGTACCCACTGCAGGGCATAGGCCTCTTCTCTATTGTGCCAATCTTCACGGTCCTGTGCTATACTCATCCATAAAAATAATCCTGTCGACTCGGTGTATCATCGGACCACCGGGCCTCTGCCTATTATTTTGTTTTTATTATTTTTAATTTCCAATAACTAATTTCAATGCATTACAAATATTCTGTCGTGTGATGCCGGCTTAGAATAGCATCACCAAATTTCTTTCCCGTGGGAGTAGTAGATAGCGATTAAGGGACTTGAGGGTGTGTATTGCAATTTTAGGCGATGGGTTGACAACCTGTCACTATGGCAATACACAATTTTCCGAATGACCCTCAATATATGTCAGACGTGAATGTCCGTTTTTTGCGGCCGTTTGTGCTCTGCCTACCCCGCAAGGGATAATAGTGTGTATGTGTAATTGTGTATTTGTATGTAAAAATATTCTTTTTATGGATCTAAAATGCTAAACAACATCCGTCTAAAACCAATAGTAAGTAGTTACTTCTAAAAATATGTACAATATGGGCTTTAGACAAAAAAAAATTAAACTTAAATACGTTCCCGTAGACGTAGATTTTTATTACATATGATAACAATTGTGTATCGCGTAGGTAAAATAATTGCTGAAATATTTCATGGGGTGCTCCAGCACATGAAACTATAGGTAAATTTCTCTAAGAATAAAATAAAGAAATAATTTTAAAGAACAAAATAAAATATGAGCCTTAAAAAGTAAGTAATTTTATTTTAATGGTCCTTTATTTATTTTATATTTTGCTATACTATAGTCTCAGTTCTTACAACTAAGCCCTTTTAAATATTTTCACCATCTTTTACACCGTAATATAAACTTTAAACTTATAATAAATTTTAAATTACATTACTGAAAAACAATACACACCAACTTTCGAAAACCAACACCTCAAGATTAATTTATTTTACGCGTTACTACTGCGGGAAGAAAGTTATAAAAAAGTTACTTACATGAACAACCCGTCGTCAAGACTCCATCAAAGTTGGTCCAGCAATTTCTCCACTCAAAATAAAACTCAAACAACAAGCAAGTAGTACTTGTTAACACTTCACTAATAGAATAACTTCGAAACTGTTACATTTTCCCTCCTTACTTGTCACTGGCAGGATACACGAACGAGGAAGAAAACTTTACAAAGTGAACTAAACTTTTCGAAACAAAAATATTCGAATGTTCAAATGTCAGAAAAAAATAAAGGTAAGCTTTTTGATGGTTTGGATAACAATTACCTATTTTTGAAACTGGCTGGTTGATTGGACTGATTTAAAAATAAGATGTTCGAAATTCGTATTGCGCGGGAAAAGCGAGGGCACGACCTCTCGTCGCGGGGCACCAGTGAGCACTGACTTGAAGCCGTCTGGCTGGATATCTCTCCTAGAGCGAAAATTTGTTGAGCCAAATCCTATGGAATCATGACGCCCTTCAAATATTTGAAGAGGTGCGTAATGAAATATTGTTTGCCGGCGAAAGAATGAAAGATCGGTGGTACGTGTCTCAGGCGTGACTTTTGGAAACAAGAGAATGGGAGTAATTTCTTTTAGGTCGTGTAAGGTTAAACTAGATTTTCACAGGAGGCAAAAAGTGGGCGGTTAAAATAAGTACTTAATTAAATTCTATAGAAACTTCAAAGTAAGTACATAGGAAGTTTTTGGTTGTATAAGTACTTCAATAATGGATAAGTATCTTAGTTTACTTACCACTTCTAAAAAACTTTTACATCAAAAAGTAGATAGTCATAACCTTTCACTGTCTAATTAGTTCGTATTAGTCGTATTTTAAATATATGTATAATTATTGTTCGATACTTATAAATGTAAAAATATATTTGTATATTAAGTAAACTTTTATTTTACAATATTCATTTAGTAAAATTGTGCACGATTTATCAGCCTCACCTTATACTATCTCTCTACCGTAGTACTGCTTTCTTTTTAGAAATGAGTAGTACCTGTTGTGTTGTTTTTTTTTTCATGTAATTGTTCTGTGTTTTATCTTGTGCGCAATAAACAGTTAAATAAATAAATATAGTCGTACATACTTGGCATACTTTTTACCACGGGTAAACGCTTTATTCCCAAAGAAAATTGCTGGGCGGGCGTAAAGTAATTGTCTGTATTTTATATTGTGCGCAATAATCAGTTAAATAAATAAATATAGTCGTACATACTTGGCATACTTTTCACCACGGGTAAACGCTTTATTCCCAAAGAAAACTGCTGGGCGGGCGTAAAGTACCTACTCAATAAAACTTTTTTATTTCACGATCCTCTAAAGTTTTTATTGTTGTCCGACCCCTGTAGTTTTCCTAAACACTTTTACAGATGGACCATTCCCAAACCAGTGACCAATTTAATTTGTAAGTAGTAGATATTATTTGTAAGTAGTAGAATTTAGGTTTTTCGTATTGCCTATTTGCCCCAAAAGTTTGAATTCTCTCACAAGATGGGTTGGCTGGAATAGATCTCTTCTTTAGAGATAAGCTTGCCTTTGCGACAAAAATTGTATATTTATTTTTCTGTGTATTTTTTGTGCAATAATAGTAGTTTATGCAACTGTCATATAATGGGGGTCATTAGAATGCGAGTGTCTGTTTATCACACGAGGCGTAGCCGAGTGTGATAATAGATTGACACGAGCATTCTAATGCCTAATTATATGCAGTTGCATACACTATTTTATCTACACTTTAAAAATTTACTCAGTTGAACACTTTTTGAACAAGGCCCGATACATAGTCAAATTCAATACGAGAACGTAATATGGCTTGATATGAAAACAAACTTCGTTTCATTTCTCAACTTTATCGTATTTAAAGGGCGGGGCACACCGGCTCCGTGTCCAGCTCTCGTCCGTAGTCACGCACGAACTGATGACGTTGTAATGTATGGGACTGTATGAGATACGGCACACCGCTTGCGTGCAGCACGGAACGGATACGCAACGCAAGCGGTGTGCCGTATCTCATACAATCCAATACTAATGTATTGGATTGTATGAGATACGGCACACACAACGTCATCAGTTCGTGCGTGACTACGGACGAGAGCTGGATACGGAACGCATACGGAGCCGGTCTGCCCCGCCCTTAAGAGTTTTCTCATTAAGTCATTACGCTTCTGTAATTTATAGAAAACCCTAGTTTTTATAGGCAGAATGCATAAAGTAGGTCATTATGCATCTGTTTTCGAATTCATAATTCGAACATTATGAGACGAGTGTAGATAAAGAATATTATATATTACGTGACTTAAAATCGTTGCAATAGGTAAGGCAACGCTTCACGCGAGGGATGCGTTAACAGCCACAACAGTCCACGGCTGGACATTGGCCCTCCCCATATTGGGGGGTTTTACCATATTCACCATGCTTGGCAGGCGGATTGGCAAGCGCAGTGTAAGATGTGCCCTGGGGGCCGAATCTGAGGCCATATATCGAACGAGATATGGCGGTTCTGGCTTCGGTTACGCTTTTGGCCTTATACATTACGAATTTTGTTACCAAAATCACACACGGTTTCTTTAGAGCCAGCAATGTAGGATCATATTGTAAGCTATAAACCGCACATGCGAGCGGCTAAATATCAATCATAATCAGCTGATAATGTCAAAAACGAGATATGGCCCTATTCTGAGATTCTGGCCAGTATCTGAACCAAATTGGTTACTCCATCCCCTTCAGTTTTTATGGCAACAGAAGAAACAGAAAACACTTTAGCCTAATGTTTCAAATATCGTTCATTCCGGTCATTCAGTCAAATGTAAATAAAATATCAAAACAAACAAAAGGAAAGTAATTTTCACAAATGATACTAATAAAGAAGAATCGAGTGAATGGCTGTTTTTTTCTGGAAAAACCCGCTAGCATTGGGCGAGCTAATGTTCCAGCCGGCCCGAGAAGACATCATATTATATTTTTTGCAGAAGAAGATGATAAACTGTACAAATGCATTTGGTTAAGGTACTAACAAATACTATTTAGGAGCAGACGTGATGATGAAGGGGCATTTTTAATGGTCTTTTCTCTGACGCTCTGCCTTCCCCGGAAGGAATTGACATGATGTGTGAATGTTGACTATCACAGTTCAATCTTGTAACGTTTGACAGTCGGTTGCTTTTCATACATACATACATATATCACGCCTATAATCCCTTGTGAGGTATGCAGAGCGTAAATGGCCGTAAAACGGACATTTACGCCACGTCTGACGAACATTTGAGGGTCATTTGGAAAATTGAGTATCGCCATACTTATACCTCTATTATACTTAGCGGTTTTAGCGGTAATACTATAATAAAATACTAATAATAGGAAACGTGATGGTAACTTGAAAAGCAATAAATTTTTATTATTAAAAGGTAGAAACAACCGTGAACGGGACTATTTTACCAAATTCTTTTTGGTAAAATCATGTCATTTCAAAGAGCCTTTTTTTACAAAATGTCATTGCTGTCGTTTATTCAGTTGTCATTTTACCTATTGACGTTGACATAGTCTACAATAACAAACGTGAAATAAAAAATTACGTGTTTCTTTTGCATAAATGAACGTATATTGGCGAATAAACTGTAACAAGGCATCATAAGGTACAAGGCTCTTAGTGAAAGCCTTGAAGCTTTCCCAATGCACAACATTCCAGCATTGCCATCTTCTATTATAATATGGTAGTATAATCATATTAATCTAACTTATATTGTATTGTATATATATATATACAATGTTTAGGAGTGATTGTGTGTGTTAACTTGGCTCATTATATCCCAGATTCTGCCTAAAATACCGGCGGAATATTGGTTCACTGGTTTGATAGTAAGCTTATGTTTACCAGATATTAACTACTTTATGTTTTCATTGCAGCGCAGCTGTCTCCAGGAAACACTATAATGGTGCAAAGTATTGCGGTTTTCACACAATTTGCCAGCGTAATTCGTCCGAAAGTATCGGTGCAAAAATTGTAGTGCACGAGCAAGAAGAACACATCAGATGCGATAAAAACTCTCAGCCAAAACAGGATTTTCATAGATTGACTAGTTACTATTTCTATTTGATAGATAGATGTTATCAGCAGCACTTTAAGATATCACATTAAACTGTTGATCCTTTTAAAAAGTAATTTTATCAAGAAACTGCTGATGGGGCAGGAAAATTAATCAAATACAATTAACTAATTTGAAATTCGATTTGTTTTACTTTAACTTCCACATGTTGCCACCGTAATAGATACACATAGCCAAAAACAGTTTGAGGATACCTCTAGAACCACTGGTTCTACACGGTGCTGGTGGTTTTCGTGGTCCTAGAGGAAATCATCGAGTACACTTTTTGTAAATGCCGCTTGTTTTAGGTAGCACCAACACCGGATGTATGTAGCACTAACATTGGGAGGTTAAATAAAAATTTATTAAAATTGTTTTTATGCAAGCGGTTTCTCGAGTTGAGGCAACGCCTTGGCAAGCGTAGCGTTGGACACCCTTCGTTCAGATGTACCGAATACCGATGACTTAAAGACGGCGGCTGGTAGCGACTCGTTCATTGGGTCGTTACACGAAAATAGGAAAAAGAAGCGACACGAGGGAAAAACCGGGAAATCGTGCCTTATGGCGTACCTTGGGGGAGGCTTATGCCCAGCAGTGGAATGCTGCCGTAGGCTGATGCGATGTGATGATGTGAAAAATAATTTTAAAAGTATTTTAAAAACACGACTGTTTTAGTGGCAGAAATCGATCTTAAAGCATAAACTCAGTTTAGGTCTTAGGATTGTGTAAAAAGGAACAAGCTACTTAGAATTTTCTGATATACAAACTACAATGCATCTATTTTATGTGTATTTAATAAATTTAGCATGTTTCCAATTGCTATGCTTTAAATATTCTCTATATTTGGCCCAGAGACACTGTCGCCGTGCCTTCAATTTATAGTGAGAGCTCCATAGGTATTGAGGGCACATTCCATCCAGGCCAGCTGCAGAGACAGAGTGAAATGACCATAGATGGGTTATCACGTCATCAGGGCGACACAGCAAGGTGAAGCGCGGTGGGGTTTGGCTTGTCTGGGATCGTAATTGGTCTGGAAGGAGGTGGGTGCTTGTCTGAATGAATCTGCTGTAGCCACTCCGTAGTCCGACGTAAAGATTCTGACCGCTCCTCTCAAATCTCCGTCATACACGTTCGTTTCATTTCTTTTTCACACTGAAATGGGCCTTTGAAAAACTGGATTGACGAGGCCTCCAAGCAGAGAGGAGCACCGTCTACGTTGTGCTTCATATTGGTGGTTAAATAACCCCTTAGTCTAGGAAACTGAATGATGTGTATGCGAAAGGCATGCATTTCTCTTAGTTTTTCAGCAGTTAAACATCAAGCACCTCTTGATATGTGCTTAAACACAGGGACGATGGCCTTGAGATGTGCGAGGTCGTCAAAGAGTGAGGAAGCTGCAGGGAAAGAGCTGTGCTGGGATGGAACTGTGGGTTCGCTGTAGGTGCCATTGATATCATCTTGAGCAGTGGGGCGGTGTATACGTCCAGTGTGGCCAGGCCAGGCAGTAGGATGGCCAGACCATGGCTTTTCGTAAGTTTTGTTCGAAGTATTGGGGCAAAGCAGGCAAGGTATTTAGGATGGATCAATTGGGTCCATATTGGCTGCTCGTGCTATTTATCCTGAGGGTTGTTCCCACCAGAAGCTTAAAACACACACTGAAAAACACCTAAAACATTCTAATTCCGTCGAAAAGTCCAAAAAAACAAATAATTATAAAATATTCTGTGTTGTTTATGTTGTGATTTGTTATTTTATGTCAAAAAGCTATATCTCGTATTTGACATAAAATAGGCATGGAAAGCTATCCTATTTTGACAGATATTTGGGTCCGTATTCCGATATTTCATTCGAATTTGAATGAATGATATCAATTTTTTGACTTATGATTTCCATCACTCACACATTTGCAAAATTATAATTTAGTATACATTGATTGTTATAAAGCATTTTGTTATTTTTTTCAGTACAAAATGTTCAATGTATTTCTATGTTAGCGCGTTTTTTCGTCGTTGAGCCAGAAGATGCCATATCTCGTGCTATATCTCGTCACTGACATTTCGTGAGCAACCCAGATTTGAAGCCCTGCCCATTCACTGAAAAATGTATCCCTTAGTCGCTTTTTACAACACCCACGGTGGGGGTCACACATCATTAATTTAATTGATGAAATAAAAATGCGGTGCAACCTTTTATAAATTAAATCGACAAATAATATTTATTGATCGATTTTATAAGTGTTCGTGCGAATCAGAGTGAAATAGCGCACATTTCGAAAATCGCGTTATGAGGGATTCGCGTCAAGCGGTTTCGAATTTTTGTGCGTGCTGCTATACAAGGTGTTACAAAAGAACACAAAAATAATAATATAAATAATTCCTCAGTCGATAAAATAATCACATCACTAGTCTGCCGTGTGATGCCGGCTTAGAATAGCATAATCCCATTTCCATTTCTTTCCCGTGGGTGTCGTATGAGGCGACTAAGGGACTTGAGGTTGAGGGTTACATGTGTTTTGCAATTTTAGGCGATAGGTTGACAACCTGTCACTTTGGCGATACACATTTTTCCGATTGACCCTCAAATATTTGTCACATGTGGCGTAAATGTCCGTTTTTTCGGCCGTTTACGCTCTGCCTACCCCGTAAAGAATTATAGGCGTGATATGTGTGTGTGTGTGTGTTCATAGTAACCCCAGTCAGATCGGCATTTTGTATGGGAGGTCCAATTGTTTTTCTTCATATTTCGACCTATGTTCCTTGGGGAAAGATGTTCTTTATCATCAGCCCGTCATGAGTTTTCGGTATCGGTAACTAGAAAAATTTCACCCTATAGGTCATCAAATTTCCCGTCCAACATGCGCGTCTAACTTTTTTATCTAGACTTAAATCATCCTTGTTCTTACTTTTTCCTACCTCTTACAAGTTCTTTATTTTTATTAATGATGGGTTTGCTCTTGACTCTAGTCTAGGTCATAGGACAGAGACAGAGTCTAAGATGGAGCGAGCTCACCCAGAAGAAGCCTGTTCACTCTTACTTTGAAGAGATTAGGGTTGTATGAAACACAGACGCAGGTAGTGAGTTTCACTCTTTAGCAGTGCGCATTATAAATGATGACTGGAAGCGCTTAGTCCGAATTAGTTGAATGAATCTCCTACCGCACGAAATTGATATTCGTGACAGCCACCAGACAAATGACAACCTATGATTTCCTCCTCAAAAACCCCTTGCCGTGTGATGTCGGCTTAGAAAAGCATCACCCCATTTCTTTCCCGTAGGAGTCGTAAGAGGCGACTAAGGAACTCGAAGGTTACAATATGTGCTGACAACTTGTCACTATGGTGATACACAATCTTCTGAATGACCATTTGTCAGACGTGGCGAAAATGTCCTTTTTATGACCGTTTATGCTCTGCCTACCCCACAAGGAATGTAATCGTGATATGTGTATGTATGTTCAAAAATCCGGGTACGGCAAAATACCGCAAAATCTTGCGATGCGTGTGTTCTGCCTGAATAGTTAGGTGAGTGTATTTAATCATTCGTTCAAAAATGGCGGATCTTTTCCTAACGTAATAGTCGGTTATCTTAACGCGGGTCCTAACTCCTAATGTACGAGATTCCAAAGGAATTCGCGGTAAACGAGCAAACCGCGAAACTCGATTTTCCGGGGAACCTGTCACAGTAGTAGTAGATTAAAGCAGTAGACGACCGATGTGGCGCAGTGGTAGTGCGACTGCCTGCGGTGCAACGGTTCCGAGTTCGATCCTCGGTGGGACACTCACAAAGTTTATCACTTTGTGAATTTGTTCCCGGTCTGGTTAGGACATTGCAGGATGAACCAACTGACTGTCCGAAAAGAAATGGTTCTGTGCTTCGGAGGGCATGTTAAGCTCTGCCTACCCCGCAAGGGATATAGGCTTGATGTATGGATGGATGGAATACTAACAGACAGCTCTTTAGTTAACCTTTTTAATAGGAAATCTTGTAGCAGCGGGTGGTTTGCTGGTATCTACTAAAGAACCTCTCGTTATATATGTATTTTAGTCCGAACGGCCGTCCGCCCTGTCACGCGGTTACACGCGCGGCCTGGCCGCGCGTGAGGCCGCGCGCGATCTCGCGGGATCCGCGCGGCGGTCTGACAGCGGCGCCATTATTACCCGTCCACATTTAGAAGGCGCATAGTGCCTAGGTAGTTGTAATATGGCAAGTGTCGTCGTGTTCGTACGGGTGATATTATGTCGCGGGTTGCTGAAGCCGCGGCGCGGGTGACCGCAGGCCGCGTCACGAGGCGCCAATCTTGTGTTTTGCCAAATCTTGCCCGCGTAAGCGAGCGTACGGCCTACGATCCCGCCATAGAATTGAGGCATGTTCCCTTACTGTGTCTCACTGGTCTCACTGTGTCCGACATTTGCCGGAAGCCGTGTCGGGATAAAAAGACGCCGACGAATGTGAACTCATTGCTTTTTTGCTTGTCTTTTCGCCGAGCTTGGAGTCTGGTTCTTGTATTTAAATTGCAGTATGATCTAGGATCTTTTTATTCGTATGCCTTTTCTTTGTGAATGGTTAGTTTTATTAATGAAACTATGTTTTATTATTCCGTTAAACAGAATTAAGTAAGCTGTTTCTGCTAACTTTATCAAAAAAGGGCTAAGAGCATGTTTCATACTTCCAAATACAGGGTTTTATTTAAGACTGTATGAGACGGTGTATGCAGAATGACAAAGATGCAAAATGAAGGTTGTTTTGTCGATCATAGAACCCGAAATAATAGAAAGCTCACTTACAACATCAAAACAATTTTAGACGTCCCGGAAATCATTAACATTTGTAAATTAAATTATTGTAATTAAATAACTTTAATCGTTTTGTATAAAACAGTTAAAAAAGCACACTGCAATAATAAAAAACTAACTAATTTTCAAAGTTCGTTTACCAATTATGACGATCAAACTAAAATCTTAACACATTCTCACAAAAAATACTTGCTATTTTTCAGCGATTGATCGTTTGGAACTATATCTCAGACAGTATATCTCAGCAACTACCATGAGTCAAAATATCCCAAGCAGAACATTATAGCCAAACTCACGATGTTAAAAAAAGTACCTTCATCTTTGAGTATAACTCGAGTTTAACCCCTTTTAAACTAGAGGCACAGATTTTTTTCGCTGAGTAAGTTTTAGGGGTTGATGACTGACAGGAATACCTGCATAATCTTAGGCGGTACTCCAACTTGTCGTTCATCGCTTCTTATTTTTAACGCACCGTAACGGATGTCGGTATGGTATAATGGATAAAATCCAGAATGAGAATATCCGCAAAAAGACCAAAGTAACGGACAAAGTCTAAAAGTGTAACAAACTGAAGTTGCAGTGGGTTGGGCACATTTGTCGTAAAACCGACGGACAGTGGAGTAAACGGGTTCTCGAGTGGAGGCCACGCCTCGGCAAGCGTAGCGTTGGACGACCTCCGGACAGGTGGACCGATTACTTGAAGAAGGCGGCTGGATGGCGAAAACGGGAGATCGTGCCCTATGGCATACCCTGGGGGAGGCCTACACCAGCAGTGGACTGCTATAGGCTGATGTATGAATGTATGTAACGGATGCGTCTGTCAGACGAAAGGAAATTGCGAATACCGTTTTTATTCCCATACAAATACGGTGCGTTAAAATTCGCAACGACAGACGTCAAGCGGGGGTACCACCTAATGGAAGAAGTTGGAAATATCTCGCTAATACTCTCTTTTCAAGGTAGCTTTAAGTTGCGATGCCATTTTGAACGGATATCCTTGAAATCGTAATCGTTTAAAAGCCGGAAATTAGAGCCTTTGTTGACCTAGCAACATTATTTCAGCTGCAACAGTATTTGGGTCAATCGCTGTACCTAATGTCAAATCAATCTTTGATTTTCTTTGAGACATATCACATGATACGAGGATATTTTGAACAATAGCGGGGATAACACTTGACTTGTTGGAGAACCACCTAATTAGGTATGCTAAGATGGTCGATTTCAAAAATAATCTAAAGAAAAATTTCGGGATTTAAACTTTATTCCCAAAATCTTCTTATAAGAATAATAAGAAAGTGTATTAGTACTTAGATATTTGATAAAATATATTTATCCCTGATGACCTTTGAATGACACGCCCCTAAACCAGAATAAGAATAAATCCTTTTGACATGGTTAGGTTAGGAAAAAAAACAATTTTTCGTAACTGACATTTGTCTTGTCTAACATTAAATTATTCTTTGTGCAGGCAAGGAATTTATACCCAAAATTGTGACGTCACGTCCTCAAAACTATAGAGAATATAAAAAATTATATATTTTCGAAATAATGAAATTAGTTTCTCAAAATAACATTTATTTTCAAAACAAACCATAAAAAAACCCGCATCCAGATTGGGAAAATGGGAACAACGGTAAATTAAGAAATACCTATCAACTTAATGTCTGTTCACAAAAAATAAACCTTCGATCCTGTAACCAACGCTCAAGCCATAAAAATTGCAGAGGCAGTATTTTTGCAAAATCTCTTGAGGCCTCAACAAAAGGAACTAACATATAGGGTGCAATTTTACTAGTGCCCGATAGCAAAAACTCAAGACAGGGAGGTGTTAAGGAACAACTATATACGTAGATCGAATATAAAAAAATATTGGACCTCCCATACAAAATTGCTGATCAACTGATTTGGGTTACTTTGGAAACTCAAAATATTGTTGTCATATTACGACCTATGTTCCTTGGGGAAAGTTATTCCTTATCACCATATCATATATATCTTGAGTTTTAGCTATCGGTCACTAGTAAAATTTCACTCAAAATTTGAAACATGATAAAATTTAACGTTTTTTCATTTTGTTTAACAGATGGTAAACTTTTATATAGTGAAGCCCTTAGTTTCATTATTTTCTTGTCAAGTTTTAAAAGACATTGGATTTCATATCGTGGTAACCAATCAACCACCAAGTGTAGTTAGAACTTAAACTATAAAAACAACGTAAAAGTGGTTTAGTGCGAGTTTTAATAACTTATCTGTTTTATACCCGTTAAAGAACATGTCTTGTGAGAGTAAGAATGGTTAGCTATTGGCCTCAATTCGGGAAGTAAATTCTTTTACATTTGTGCTGTCACTTTCCGTCAAATCGGTTTAGATAAGCATAGGACTTATCTAAGTCCTGTAATGTTTGAAATATCCATGAGTTCTTCGCCATTCCTCGACTTTTTCCACGTCGTCGCATTGTTACAGATAACGTGTATTTTGCGTCAAATTATGACATGACATGATTGAGATATCTCCTATCCTTTTCTTAACCTATTTGACGGAAAGTGACAGCGCTGATTTAAGGTAAGTTAAGATAATAAATTCCCGGATTGAGGCCAGTGTAATACTAGTTATTTTACACCAGCCTATTTATTCATTTTAAGTATTAGACCGGGTCTATCGCGATAGTATTTAGGTAAATATTAGTAGTTTACCTGTGTCCCTCTGACACAGGAACACAGGTAAACTACTAATATTTACCTAAATACCGGGTCTATCGCGATAGTATTTAGGTAAATATTAGTAGTTTACCTAAATACTATGTACTGTGTAATACTAGTTATTTTACACCAGCCTATTGATTCATTTTAAGTATTTTCCTCTGACACAGGGACACAGGTAAACTACTAATATTTACCTAAATACTATCGCGATAGACCCGGTCTAATACTTAAAATGAGTGAAAGTGATCGCGAGTGATTGAAAAGTTATACAGCCTATTGATTTTATTTCATTTATCTTATTTCGACGTATGTCTCCCTGGATACGCCATTAGGCACGATCCATCGACTCGCCACCAGATACTACTAGAACTCTAATAGTTATAAAGACATGAATTCCGTAGCTAGGCTTACTACGGTTTAAGTACTCGTAGCAATAGGCAGTAGCCCCGACGTAGCAGAAAAAAATCTTTTCATTGTTTATTTTGTCATGTGGGACACCGAGTCGACGAATGACCCGAAGTAATAACTTACACAATTTTCACTTTTGCTATATTAGTTTAATTATAATTGATTTAATTTAATATTCATAAATTTAAATTAAAACACCCCTGCTGAAGGTAGGTTTAACTGTTGCAATAAAACACAAAATTGATTCTATTCGTAAAACAAAAAACAGCTGTTGGGGATCTAAAATGAATTTCATTTTCCCTTTCGTCAAGATCCAATAAAGTTTTGAATATTATTCGTAAAACAAGAAGTTTTGCGCGGCGGCATCTGTGTTGCCAGACCGCGGGTGATATTGGGTTGCCATCCCTAAATGTACAAGCAATATCGAGTATTACGACTAGGTATAGTTTCCGTAGTCTGCAGAAGGCGGATCTCCCACTGGTCGTCCGTCGTTGTGTTTTAACCGTAACGCATGCGTCTGTCAGACGATAGAAAATTATAAACTCCGAGCTTCATTCCATACAAATTCGGCTATTGCTACAACGGTGCGTTACGGTGCGTAACATAACGTAACATAACATAGCATAGCATAAATTGTACAAAAAACAGAAATACAACAATTAAAAACTCAAAGAGAAACAGTTCAACAAGGCGGTCTTAATGCTAGATAGCATTCTCTGCCAGGCAACCTTTGGATGTTAACAAATGCGTCTGTCAAGTCTGTTCAACGTATCGTAGTCGTATTTTTATGGGAATAAGATCGAAACTCGCAATTTCCTTTCGTGTGACAGACGCATGCGTTACAGAACGTTAAAAATACGCAGCGACGCGCGACGGCTGACAAGTGGGGGAACCGCTTATTACGACTAGGTATATGCCTGCCTGCATTACCTGAGTAGGTATATTGTTATTTTTGTATACAATTTCCGCTTATTGAGTACCTACCTACGGTCCTCCCAATCCAGGTACGCTCAACGGTTTCATTCGCTTGTACCCGTTTTTTTATTATAAAAAAACGTACACACATACATACACATATCACGCCTATAATCCCTTGCGGGGTAGGCAGAGCGTAAACAGCCGCAAAAAACGGCCATTTACACCACGTCTGACAAATGTTTGAGGGTCGTTCGGAAAATTGTGTATCGCTATAGTGACAGGTTGTCAGCCCATCGCCTAAAATTGCAATACACACACTCGAATCCCTTAGTCGCCTCTTACGACTCCCACGGAAAGAAATGGGGTGATTCTATTCAAAGCCGGCATCACACGGCGTTTGTAAGACGTGGCGTAAACGTCCGTTTTTGCAACCACTTACGCTCTGCCCACTCCGCAAGTGATTATAGGTGTGAATATTGTCACCCCATTTCTTTCCCGTGGGTGTCGTAAGAGGTGACTTAAATAACATGAGTTTGGCAATTTTAGGCGATGGGCTGACAACCTGGCACTATGGATATACAAAATTTTCTGTATGACCCTCAAATGTTTGTCAGACGTGGCGTAAGTGTTAGTTATTTACGGCTTTATACGCTGTGCCTACCCCGCAAGGGATTTACCCGTGATATTTGTATGTATGAACTATACTTTTTACTGCAAGGTAAATGCAGGAAAATGGCTATTTGCAGAACCTGCTTCTAGTTTTCTACTTAACACGCTAAGCTATTAGCATATTTCTAGTAAATACTAGCAGAGGTGTAAGGTTGATTTATAATACAAGCAAAATTACCTTGACTTTGAACGTAAGCTGTACTTTTGAACCGACTAATGAAAAGAAGGAGGTTCTAATGATGTTTTATTCAGGTTTAATTATTTAGGAGTTACCTTAATACGCCTGGTGATTTATTTTTTGTCCTAAGGTTTCTACATTCGTCTCATAATGTTAAGACTAGACACTTAAAATCAGTTGCATACAGAGTATGGCCACAGCAGGAGCATATATTTTACGAGGCGAAATTATATAAGCTGGATTATTATTATTTAAAAATACAAAATGTGTCAGACGACCGAGTCAGTAAGTATACTTTCAAAATACTTTTAATTTTTAGACATCATAAATATTTCATTAACATTTTTAAATAATGACATATAATACAACAAATTACATACCTACATCACAAAGTAAGTATTGGCGGCTGCGCGCCCAATACAGAGAGCTCACTTCAAGCAAACGTCACGAAACTCTCCACAATTTGACACGCCGCCGTTTACAAGGAAATCCAAACCAATCCAAACACACTTGTAGGCGAGTGTCAACCGCGTTTGGTGCGGACGTGCAAAATAGCTTAACGCAAATATAAATAGGTTTATTAGTATACGATGTGATTTGTACAATGTTCCTATAATATTTTGTACCAACTTACATAAAAACTTGCTTTCATAAAAGAACAAACAGGAGTTATTACTCTAATCAGTATATTTTTTTTATAATATGCTTTGAGTTTCTACTTGAATAAAGTAAAATTTTCATTTTTGATGTACATACATACACATATCACGTCTATTATCCCTTGCAGGGTAGGCAGAGCGTAAACGGCTGCAAAAACGGATATATACGCCACGTCTGACAAAAATTTGAGGGTCATTCGGAAAATTGTGTATCGCCATAGTGACAGGACAGGTTGCCAGCCCATCGCCTAAAATTGCAATAGGTACACACTCTCAAGTCCCTTAGTTGCCTTTTACGACTCCCACGGGAAAGAAATGGGGTGATGCTCAGTCTCAACAGCCCCAAAGCAGAAATCTACCTACTCGTCATTCCCCATTTCATAATCATTGTGACATGTAGGTAGTATATGTAATGTAAATACAGGGAGTAACAAAAGGGGTATATCAAGCCAAAAGGAGGTCAAAGTGGGGAAATGGGGAAAGTTGTTCAGTTTCATGAGCACCTTTAGGCTTGATATAGAATTTCTGTTACTCCCTGTATGTTTAGGTACCTACACCATTGAATAAAATCGGTAATAAAACTGTGGCAGCCCTTGCTGAAAGCGGCAATAATCTAAAAAAGGGCCGAGTGATCCTTCTGTACATTCTCTATTTTGTGCCTACATAAATTTGATTACAAAATTGACTTGTATTACAAAATAGGGAGACGGCGCGCGGGGCGGTATTACTTGCGGTACGACTATTTATCTCACGAACACATACACTCAAAATCTACATCACTACCCTATAGTGCCCTATATTATAAAACTATAGCGCAATATACCAAGAAGCAGTAGTTTAACTTCATAGTTTTACCCGATTTGCGCACTCACACATACACACGCTCGACTAACCCATACATACACGACTAGTACATAGAATTTCATGCCGCGCGTTTTTGTTTGTCATAGAACTAACGGACGGTGGAGTAAGCGGGTTCTAGAGTGGAGGCCACGCCTCGGCAAGCGTAGCGTTGGACAACCTCCGGCCATATGGACCGATGACATAAAATGGCGGCTGGAAGCGACTGGATGGCGAAAACGAGAGATCGTGCCCTATGGCGTACCCTTGGAGAGGTCTACGTCCAGCAGTGGACTGCTTAAGGTTGATGTATATGTTATATAGCCCTGTGAGTGCAAAATAAACTACAGCGCCCTAATTTCAAAAATAACAGCGGCAATTTCAGGTCGCTTGCAGCTCCCCGAACTAATTCCGCGGAAAAGCTAATTTCCTAGAGAAATTGAATAAAAGCTCTAACTAGGTTTGCTGAGACGTGTGCAGCAGGATGCTGAGATAGTGTGGTCTTGATTATATGGAGCTGTATAACGTATAAGAAACTTGCGACATTGCAATATTTACAAGTCGCAGATTTGAATCAGCTATTGAAACTATCTAATCAATTATGATGTAATTTTCACACAAACAAGTTGGTATACAGTTCAATCCTTTCGTGACTAAGTAAGACAAAACGGATCGAACACTAAATAGCGCCAATACTTACTTTGTGGTATTAAGCTGTATTAGTCGTGGACATATTTTGTGCACTATACGGGGAGGATTGTTCAGGCAAACCACAATTTGCTCTTTCTTCTCTTGATCTAAGTTGCCAACGAAAAACATATGTGAACCAATACTTATGCTTTTGGTACTTAATTTTTATGATAATTCTTAGCTGTATTTCTATCACATTCATAAATATTGAAGAAAAAAAGGGAGTGATCTATTTTTGTTCTTAAGTATTGTTTGATTTTTTAACTATAGCGAAAATAGAGAGCATACTACCTCTGAACATGACTATGGTCTGGCCAGTTTTAGAGGCACATTTTTACAGCTTTCAAATCCACACAAGAGTCACAAAAGGCAAAACGGATCGAACTAACTGTTATTTTTATCGCGTGTTATTGCGACGTATTCAGTCGCTGGTCCTTCCTCAGGCTGAGTGCCACCGAACCACTGACAAAAACGGACTTCCGACTGGTCCGAATACGTCGCGATAACGCGGAACAAAAATAATAGTGAGTTCGATCCGTTTTGCCTTTTTTGACTGGTGTGTAGATTTGAAAGCTGTAAAAATGGGCCTCTAAAAGTAGCCAGACTATAGCTATGTTTAGAGGCAGTATGCTTCCTATTTTACCTTAATTAAAGAATCAAAGAATGCTTCAGAACAAAACAAACTGCCTCTTTTCTTTGATAGTTATAAAAGTGAATACAGTTAAGAACCGTCATAAAAATAAAGAACCAAAAATATAAGTATTGGTTCACATATGTTTTTCGTTGGCACCTTAGACCAAGAGAAGATGGAGTAAATAGTGGTTTGCCTCGACAATCCTCCCCTTATAGTGCATAAAATCTGTACACGACTAATAATACTAATACAGCTGAATACCACAACGTAAGTATTGGCGCCATTTTCTATATGCTGCTCAATGCTGTTGTGTATTTCTATGTTGTGTTGAAGAATGGGAGTAATAAAGATATTTGTATTTGTATTTGTAAATACACTCGCAGCGCATGTACTTGATTTGTCATTTATTGAAATTAACTCTTAAGGCGAGTGTAGCCGTCAACGACCTTGACGGTGGCGCCACTTCACAAAAAACAAGTTTTCACTTTGCAGCGAATATTTTATTGAGTTTGCAGGTTCTAATTTTACTTTAGGATAAAACTAAAAATTTGGGCATCATCGGAAATTCTAATCGCTTGTTTGTATAAAGAGAAAACTTGTTTTTTGTGAAGTGGCGCCACCGTCGAGGTTGTTGACGGCTACACTCGCCTTATAGTAGGTATAATTATTTGAGTTAAAGAATGAATTCGTGTTTTTTTTATAGCGAAGAATTATTCATGTTTTTTCTAATTGTGCGTCTCTCTGACACTTTTTCTAGCTCCGAAATGGAAATTTACTAATAAAAGACTACAAAACCGTTTTATGTAAAATAATTTTATTAATATCATACTTACTTTATATACATGTTTTGAATAAAAATATAATTGTGGTCAGATAATCTTAATCATAGTAACCAAATAGGGCATGTTTGTACAACACACACACATATCACGCCTATAATCCCTTGCGGGGTAGGCAGAGCGTAAACGGCCGCAAAAAAACGGACATTTACGCCACGTCTGACAAATATTTGAGGGTCATTCGGAAAATTGTGTATCGCCATAGTGACAGGTTGTCAGCCCATCGCCTAAAATAGCAATACACACCCCCGAGTCCCTTAGTCGCCTCTTACGAATCCCACGGGAAAGAAATGGGGTGATGCTATTCTAAGCAATTTTGTACAAAATGATAAATGATGCGATATAATTTATGTACTGCAACCAAAAAGATTTCCCAAGGGACGAATTTGGTTGAAATATTTGTGAACGATACAAATGTTTATCATTATTGTGGCTTTTAATAATGTTATGTAAATAAATGATCGCAACAAGTATCTAAATGATGAAAAAAAAAATGACTTATCCAAAATAAAACTTAGTGTTGTACATTACATAACCTTGTTGTGAATTACCTATATAAAATAATTTCTAATATTTTTGGGATAGTTACTTTACAAATTGCGTACACCTGTAAGTATTAGGTAAAATATTGAGGAACTTTCAATATGCAATCTCCATACGGGTCGAATGAATAATAATTAAAGTAATTAACTTAATTCGCAAAGCTGTAGAAAGTTTTCCAACCCTGTGATTCAAACCACTCAACTAATTATAAGACAAAAGAAGGGGAAGCTTTGTCCCTATTCTTTTATACACCTTTCTTATTTATATAATATACAATCACACATTTAAGACCCCTTTAAACTACAGTACGGCCATCTCAATATGCCATATTTGACAGCTGTCAGATTCGTGTTAATACTATGGCGAGGGTAAATTTTCCATTGTTGACATCTCTTTTTGTTTGAAACTGACAGTCGTTAAATATGGCTTTTTGGTATGGCCTTACCTAAACTATATTAAGGAAAACAATTTGAAAAGTGTCTTAAGAAACATTGTGAATCATTTTGTTCAAGAGGCTATTTTGGGACTTTTGCAGACTTTTTTAGTTGTGTAGTTTTACATAGCCACGTAGCTACTCCTCAGTACTACAATGTCTACGCCGTAGCAATGCGCTACGAATTTGAATGCATAAAAATACATTATATCAAAATATCTGGAACTTAAATTAATTTTTATTTTTTTCGTCAAAATGCAATGTAATGAAATGAATTCCGAAATTCGCATCTGTTCAATGACGAAACAACGCAAAAACTTAAGTAAGAATTAACTGATTTTTAAATGAATTTTATTGATGTTAACTCCTCGCTCGCTCCATTTTAACGTTTTCATTTCATCTTCAAGGACATTATTAAAGAGTAGTCAATAATGTTAACGTAATATGTATAATACTTACAAAAAGCCGAGTTTTCTTTTGACTGAATTTCAGAGTCTGAAAACCGACTCGACCCGAATGGACCCGTATGGAATGTTTGAATAGTACTTTTCAAGTTAAATATGATTCTATGGTTGAAAGAGTTGACTGACGAGTACCTAGTAGTTGACTGATAAGTAAGTTAGTTTGTTTATCAACGATATACAAAAAATATTTATTGCATAAGTTCTTTTTGCAATAAATATTTTTTTTGTATATTGTACGTAGTTCGTATATTGATCTTAGATTAAATCAACTTAGAACGTAAAAGTATATTTATCTTAGATATTACAATATTTGACTCATTAGCTATAAACCCATATTAAACACGGTGAGAGGTTATTTCGGTACATTCCCTGGAAGGGGAAAGAAGAGACGGAAAAAGATATTTGTGATGATTTCTGGCCAAGTTTCTGACCCAAAATTGCGTAGAAGAATATGTTAAAAAATGGCCTCCCCCTTTTGCCCCCTTCAGGGAATGTATCGAGTTACCTTTCACCCTGTATAAATAAATGTGTAATATTTGACTCATTAGCTAGAACCTCATATCAAACAGGGTGAAAGGTTATTTCGATACATTCCCTGGAGGGGAAGACCCCTGAAAGTTGTATCGAATTACCTTTCAGCCTGTATAAATAATTGTGCAAATATTGACCCATAAAATTTAGCATTACTATCATATATTAATTTATTACTATTACAATACACTTAAAACTAGTTTGGCACATAATCACAATATTACGTTGAACTAAAGGCACACTATTTAGACCTTTTCAGACCTATACATACCCTGAGCATTATTTTCACTCGTCTTGTACCAGAATAACTTTTATGTTTTGGACTTTTATGATCTTACTATCTTTCCAAACCGTGACTTTAGGATCACTATTAATCTTAGGTGGTTGTCTCACTTTTCGTCTGTCGCTGCGTATTTTTAAAGTCTGGTCAAAAGTCTCGTACACTTCGCACGCGTTGCGATGCGATAAGATGTTTCGCTCCCCTAATAAGACGTTTGTTCGCGATAAAAATATAAACATTGATACTGAACATAAGTGCGAAAATTGTGATGTTGTGATTAACGAGTTACTGGCATTTATAGCCAACAAGGTGGATACATTAGCAGAAAAGGGACTAATTCAAATATGTTTGAAGACGTACTCTTTCGAAGAAATTGACAACGCACGGCAGATAGTGCTAAACCTCCTGGCTCCAAATAAGAAAGTAACGCGAATGAGAGCAGGCAGTGAAAAGGCTATTCTACAGGAAGTGATAAAGACCATCAAAGAATATGATCCTCGTAACCTACCCAATTTTGTCGCACAGAACTTAAACAAGCTACCACCGGTAACATTTGATAACATCGACGTAACAACGTTTCTCAAGGAAATGGCTTTATTAAAACAAGATATCGCGAATTTGCGAACAAACACGGGTGAATCGAACTCGTCAGCGGACATTGTGTTAGTCAAGAAAGACCTAGATGAAGTAAAAATATTACTGAAAGAGCTGCAGGATAAACAAAATACTACATTGTCCAAAATGACACAAATTCCGTCTGCGCCTCCTAAGTCTTGTCGAACTAAGGACAAGAATACTGGAAGGCGGGTAGACACGAATGGAACAAACAGCAACGCTAGCTCCGAGCGAACAGCACCGTTGACGTCATCAGCAGCAGGGCCGGAGCCAGTGGTCGCCGCACCGCAGGCCGACGAAACAGTTCCGGAGCCAGTGGCCGCCGTACCGCGGGCCGACGCATGTAAACCGGTGGAGACAGCGGACTTGATAGGTTTAATAGAAACAAGCCCAAATAAACAAGATTGCACACAGACCTATGCAAAAGTAGCTAATAATAATAAAAAAAACAGTATCTATACTGAGGCTAATAATGGGAAATGGACCAAAGTGAGTTATTCCAAGAAGAAAATTGCTAACCAACGAGGAAAGGCATCAGAACTTTCGCAGTTTAATTTTAGGGCAGTAGAAAGAACCTCCTCCCTGTACATATCGAGAGTACATATTGACACAAAACCCGAAGATATAGCAAGCTTTATTAAACATAAAACTGAGCTGGATGTGCAAGTCATTAAGATCAATACCTACAACAATGACTTCAATGCGTATAAGGTGACGATACCTACGAGAAATATTGATACGTTTCTAAGTGATGAGCTTTGGCCAACAGATATTGTTTTTAGGAGATACAGAGAACGAGCCTATAAACAAAAAGAACACAAAATAATCAACTAAGACCATGGATGTATTTGACACAAAAACAACTTTTTTATCTTTTAACTGTAAAGGTATCAAACGGTCTATTGACCAAATTAGAGATTTGTGTAAGAAATATCACTTACTAGCGTTACAAGAAACATGGCTTTTTAGTCACGATCTAGACTTTTTGAACTCTGTGGACCCTTCTTTTGGATGCTATGGTGTTTCAGCAATTGACTCTACACAGGGTGTCATACGGGGAAGACCGTACGGAGGCGTCGCTCTTTTATGGAATAAAAGTATGTTCCCATGCGCCGAGATAATACCTTGTCATAATAATCGTATTGTTGCGGTCCGTCTAAGTCGTGGTGATAGAACGGTACTGGTGTTTAGTGTGTATATGCCTACTAACTGTGAAGATAATCTGCCGGAAT
Organism: Tuta absoluta; assembly: GCA_027580185.1. Lineage (NCBI taxonomy): Eukaryota > Metazoa > Arthropoda > Insecta > Lepidoptera > Gelechiidae > Tuta > Tuta absoluta. The sequence goes on from JAQAHW010000047.1 coordinate 469,741, forward strand.
ACACTCAGTGCTTAGGGACAATAAGTGCTATTATTGAGAGCTCCGACATAGAAACAGTGTTTGTTTTAGGTGATTATAACGCACACCCAGGCACTCTCTTTGGTAACGAGCTAGTGAACTTCTGTACCGAGCAATCACTTTATTGTGTGGACTTCGATCGCATCGACGTAAATTCGGATGTGCATACGTTTGTAAGCGAGGCGCACGGCACGTGTAGGTGGCTCGATCACTGCGTTGCGACTGCGGCGGGAGCGCACGCCGTGTCCAGTGTGGATGTACTGTATGGCGTATACTCGTCAGACCACTATCCGCTTGTAGTAGAATGGGAAATAAATAGTATTAGGCCTAAGGTTTCTGTCGATACTTATGATTCACACTTAAGGTACTTATGGGGTCAGAGAGAAAAATCGCAAATCGATACGTATTCTAGTCTTTGTAATGAAAAATTAAGTATTTTATTACAGAATAATATATTTAAATTGCAATGCTGTAATTCTAATAGTAAATGTTTAGACAATGACCATAATGTGTTAATTAGTCAATTATACTGTGATTTAGTAAATATTTTACAAAATTGTGCTGTCCAAAGTTATAATAATGATTTTATTGCGAAAAGAAAAATTGTTGGTTGGAATTATCATGTAAAGCATGTGCACTCCACAGCTAGGCTAAGATATAACGAGTGGATTTCTTATGGGAGGCCACGTTCAGGCTACTATTATGACCTTATGTGTTCGACTCGAAAAGAATTTAAATCGGCGTTAAAATACGTACAAACCAACCAAGAAAAAATTAAAATGGATATATTGGCTCGCCATAAAATATCAAATAACTTTGTAAAATTTTGGAAGGAGGTCAAAAAATTAAACCATAAAAGTAGTTTGCCGGTTAGCGTGGAGGGAATGACGGAACATAAAGATGTAGCTAATTTGTTTAGAAAACATTTTATGGTTGGGTCACTTTCTGCACCTACCGGTTGTGAGAAGAAATTGGTTTCCTTAGACACAATGCATGTAAGTCGGGACCTGGAGAGGTGCTACGTTTCCACAGATAACGTTGTAAAGGTGTTAAAAGACATGAAGCGGGGCAAATCTCCAGGTCACGACGGTCTCAGTATAGAACATTTACTGTACGCGGGCCAATATGTCTGTGAAGTGCTAATGAGGCTATTTAACCTATGTATCACACATGGTTACTTACCGGATGACCTATTACGTACTTTAGTGACTCCGATTACCAAAAGCAGGACCGGAGATATCTCCAATGTGGCTAACTACCGACCTATCTCACTGGCAACAATCGTGGCCAAGGTGTTTGAGCGACTTATACAGGTTAGAATAACGCCACACCTAAATCTTGATGACGGTCAATTTGGCTTTCGCTGTGAGGTCTCCACGGACATGGCTATCTTTGCTCTAAAGCAGGTGGTCAACTATTACGTTGACCAGGAAACAAGTGTGTATGCTTGTTTTCTCGACTTAAGTCGCGCCTTTGATACTTTGGATCATGATCAGTTGTGGAAGAAGCTGGGCGAGAGACAAGTCCCATCTGGTATTGTTGATCTGGTTACATACTGGTATGGGAATCAGGTTAACAATGTCAGATGGGGCAAGACTCTGTCAGATAGCTATGGGTTGTCCTGCGGCGTACGGCAGGGGGGGTGTACCTCCCCTGACCTGTTTAATTTATATGTCAACGATCTGATCGTTGAACTGAGCGGAACCCCAGTAGGGCTTAAATTAGGCGACAGATATGTCAACAATTTGAGCTATGCTGATGATATGGTTCTGCTCAGTCCCTCAATCAAAGGTTTAGTCAAATTAATTGAGACTTGTGAAAATTATGCAAGAGAGCACAGTCTAATATACAATGCCAAAAAGACCGAGATGGTAGTTTTTAAATCAGGAAAGGGGCCTACTAATATCCCGGTAGTATATGTTGCGGGGCAACCTGTTCGTATCAGTAATACGTTCAAATACCTTGGCCACATTGTTTCATCAGACAGAAAGGATGATGCAGACATAGAGAGACAGCGAAGGGCACTCTCAGTCGTTGGTAACATGATAGCCAGAAAATTCTTCAAGTCTGCTGTTGACGTTAAGACGATGCTTTTCCAGTCTTATTGTCAGTCATTTTACACCTGTCAACTCTGGACTGAATACACGAGGCGGTCTCACAATGCCATTCGTGTTCAATACAATAACATCTTCAGACATCTTATGGGTCTGAAGCGTTATTGTAGCGCCTCTGGCATGTTTGCGGAGGCGCGGTTGAACACGTTTAATGCCATTCAGAGACTTCGCATCGCGGGCTTCATGTCTAGGGTGGAGGGGTGTAACAATGCGATAATAAGGGAGTTAGCAGATAGAATGCATGCAACCAATATGTATCAACGCTGGCTGGAGATTGCGGCCTAATGTTAATATATGGTTAATATTATCTAACTCTAAGGCTCTTTACACCTTTTTATATTTTGTATCTATATACCTTTTATTTTAATGTCACTGTATTGTATTGTAACTATGGATTGTAAGTAATCTGAAATAAAAACTTATTATTATTATTATTATATTATTATTATTATTTAACGCACTGTAACACCAATGGGAGAAGCGCCTTACTATCTTCGCAAACCGGGACTTTAGGATCACTAAAAACTTTAGATGGTTCTCTCACTTGTCGTCCGTCAGTGCGTTTTTTTAACACACCGTTACGTACCGTTACACAAATGAGAGAAGCGTCACAAGCGTCCTTCGCAATTTGGTGATAGTCCGTAACAAAAGATGGTTCCGTGCTGGTTGCTGTCTATGATTACTTAGACCACCGTCGTTACACTACATCTTCAGAGGCCTACTACTAGTAATAGGCGGTTGACAAGTAAATTAGGGCGATGGAAGACTCAGTATCCCATAAAAAAGAAGCCTCATCGCAGTAATTCGTCGTTACACTACCATGTCAGAAGCCTCCTACTCGTAGCAGGCGGTTGAAAAACTGACAACAGTGTTCATCGGGTCGAGACGAAAAAGAAGGAAGAAGCAGTTTTAGTAATCGTTATGGCATCTTGTATGGTTGTTGTGATACGGCAAAGGTCGACGCATTGGAGTGGTTTCCCGTGGGTCCGAATGCAATTCCAGGGTGTTTTTCCTTTGGTACCAGAGCAGCAGAACCGCGCACACGACACAGAGAAGCAGGAAGAACATCAGCATAAACAGCAGGTACAGCTGTAAAAGAAATGGTTGTCTGGTAAATAAATAGTTGACAATGCCCTCAATTCGGGATATAAATTCTCATAACTTAACTTAAATTAGTGCTGTCACTTTCTGTCAAAAAGTTTAGAAAGGGACAGAAGATATTTTTGTCTTGTCATGTCGTATAATTTCATGCAAAATACGTGTTAGCTTTCAAAATAAGGCGAAGATGAAAACAATGGTGACTAAATTGACTAAGAAAGGCGAAAAAACCATTGACGTTTTTAAAAATGACGGGACTTACATATCTCCTATCCTTTTTTAAACCTATTTGACAGAAAGTGACAGCACTAATATAAGGCAAGTAAAGAGAATTTATATCCCGAATTGAGGGCAATGCCAATTTAATATCAACATTTTAAATATCAAGCATTAATAGAAATATACATAAAATTTGAAATCTGCACAATACTGTTACAATTATTATTACATGTGTGGTTCAGATATTCACGTAAACTACCATGCTTCAAGAGCCGTTTTGTGAAATTTTATTTGAACAAATGTCCAGCGGGTAACTTTAAGTACCTAGTCTAAAAGATTTTTAAGGCGAGTGTAGTAAATAAGTTTTCTCTTTAAACTAACAAACTATCAGAATATCCGCTGCACAAGTTTTAGTGTTAACCTTAAGTAAAATTAGAACCTGCAAACTCAATGAAATATTCACTGTAAAGTACCAACAATTCGATGCTTACATTCTCAAACTAATGAGCAAATTATAAACTAACCGCCTACGCAATAAACATCAAATTATCAGTTGCAAACTGTAAATTGTAGTTTTTATCACTTTGATTTGACCTCCAGTAAATTAATCGTTGATTATTTAATGTGCTCGGGTTAGCGATTAGATTAGATAGTATAGGAACAATACTCTAGTTACGTGATTGAAATGAATTTAGAATAATGTTGCACTAACCTGTCAACAACGGAAATTAATTCGCACTCCAATAAATTATGCTTGATTCGTACGATCTCCTATCTTACCGTACAATGCATCGCCCAGCATCACCTCAGTAAACAATAAATAAACCGACAAAATATAAAAGCTTCACTGTGAATAGATAGCCAAACAATCCTTGTCTTTTTCAACTTGGCTGCGTAAACATTATGACATCATCTGTGTGACAAATCGAGGATCACGCATGCGCTTTTCATATTTCTTTCAGGCCAAGGCTTGCCGACTACTGGCCAACTTTTCTTTTGCAAAAAAATAAATAACTTTCAAATATGGAACATGAGAAAATTAAATAGCCAGCCATTGCAGAAAAAGAGGAGAAGAGGGAAAGAAGAAATCTTGTGTATTTTTTATACAGTAAATGCAAAAAACTTACCCCGATAATGAAATAAAAGTTGGTTTCTGCGTCCGGCATGGTGCGTAAGGGGGATCCGATGGGAAACTGACGGGGCGGAGGCTATGAGACGGGCTTGCTGCCAAATCTTCCACAAACTCCCCTTGAACTTGTAATTTTATTGATTGCTTTGTCCGTGTACGTAAACGGATCATAGTTTCTTTATTATTTTCATGGATTTAATCTATTCGAGAATACGAAATTATGTTTGAGAAAAAAATAATGTTTCGCTTAGTTTCCAAATAGAATTACTTAATAGAAATAATTAAGTGACTCTTTACAAGTAATTTCAGTTGTTTGACTAAAGTTTTGTTCAATTATTAACTTAAAATAAAACAAACGTAAGAGATTTTAAAATCCCGGCCCAAAATAGTGAGAATTTTACGATTTACCTAAGCAAAATTCTTTTATTAGCTAAGTTTAGTAGTTGTATAAGTAAGTGTCTACTTAGTTGAGTTAACCTAAAAGTTGTACAACTTAACTTACGCTTGAGCGACACTACATTTCGTTGCAAGAAATTTAAAGTGATGCAATGGAACAACTTAAACTAACTTAAGGAATTAGTTGAATTGGAACTTTAGTACTGCCAGTTCTGCTGCTAATATTGTAAATAAAAAAAAGATTAAGTGTCTATCTATCTATTTATCTATATATCTATCTATCTTGCTCATGTGTGAGGTAGAATATGAAGTCGTGTTTATATAAGTAGGTAACATCAATAATATTTATTCAATGTAGGATACATTTTGTCATTGTAATACGTTTTGTCATTATAATTTAAAAAATAATTTTGTAACACAATTTCCTTCTTTTATAACAATTTTGTATTGTCCTAATCGAAAATCGGCTTGGACGCAATACAAAATTTAATTAAGGCACTGCCTTGGGGCTGGCCAGGTTAATCACACGGCATGTAACTTTACTCCACCACTACCAGTAAACAACGTTATATAATTTGTTGATATAGTCAGTAAATCGTGCGGCTATTTCATGTTATTTAGGTCGTTCTCCAAAATATGACTTAAAACTAAAATTCTTATATAAACGCAAAAGAACATGGCCGTCGAAGTAGTTTCAATCACTAGAAAAAAATTACAATTAATGCAGCATTACCCCATTTCTTACCCGCGGGTGTCGTTAGAGATGACTAACGGATTCGATGATTTCATGTGTTTCACAATGGTAGGCGACAAGCTTACACTACAACAACCTGTCGCTATAGTGATACACAACTTTTCTTTCTGACAATAGGGTTCATCGGATCGTTGGACGACTCGATGTCCCACACGAAAAGAGAGAGAGAGAGACAACTTTTCTGAAACGGTGCTCAAATTGGTCACACGTGGCGATAGCGACCGTATTTTTACGGCCGTTATCGCCCAGCCTACCCTGTAAGGGATAAAGGCTTGATATGTACAGCCATAGATGCTGAAAACATTTTTTTGTTTTATTTTTACTGCCGAGGATCTAACAGATAAAAGATACCTATCAGTTACGCAATAGGGAGTTTTCTTTTTGAGAATTAAAAACGTTTAGTATTCCATGACCTCTGTAGATGGCGTTGAACTGACTGCGTTACTAGAGGGCATGTAAAAAAGTAATTGTTCTTTCCATATCTATCCTCGTTCTTCGCGCATGAATGTTAACTAATATTCTATTCGGTTTGTACGTTGTTTTCGTTGTGGTTCTCGTTTCAATGCAGGGAAACTCTTGAAAAAAAATATTTTTGTAATGCGAGTAATATAGCAATGATTAGTTACGATTCGTTTTACAATCTCTTAAATCAAGAGAAAAAAACAAAAAAATCTGTGACATTCCTTTCTTTAAGATAACGTACCAAGTACGGCGCCATCTATCCTGTTAGGGAAGAGTAAAATTAAATGAAAAGAAAACTCCTTATTTGACAAACAAAATTTGATAGAAAAAAAATGAAAGTAACCTCCCTTGGTATCTTCTCTTTCAAACATGTTTTAATATTTTAGTAGGTACTCTTTGATATTATGTTTACAGTTTCAAAGTTATTCCAATAAAATATATTTTCTAGTAAGAATGAGTAAATAAGATATTGTAACGGTATTTTTCTATAACCGTAAAAACTAGAGAAAATCTGAGCGCATAATTATTGGCTGTTTCTCTCTGGCGCAGCGCGAATGAAAGAGACCAACTGTTCAGGTAAAACAGAGACATAACTGTTTCCCGTACTAATGAGAGAAACCTATGTTATAGACACCCTTCTGTCACCAATTGTGCATAACTGAACGCTTAGGTCTAATTAGTTTGGGGACGATCGACCAGATAAGTTATTTCAACTATCGCTATCCGAGTTATTAGCAGTCAACATTGAGTTTGTCAGTTCAGAGATCTCAGTCTAAATGTTGGACTAACTCTATTAATTGGCTAAGTGCTAGACTGGTTCAGCCAATATCAAAAGTTAGGAATAGGATTTCATACTCTGCTTATGTACAACTTGTTATATGCTATTAAATATTAAGGGATAGTTTCCATAGGCAACTTTGTCATAGTAAAAAGAAGGAAGTACGTTATCTTCATACAAACGCACCGCGCGCGGCTTGTATGTGTGCGCGATAGTATCAATGCGTCGTCGCACGCACACGCGGACACATCTCGGGTGGTTTCGCACTGCGCTTCGTCGGGGCCGCTAGTCGACACCGCGCGACGAGTCACGCGTCACGGCTCAATAGTTCGGCAAAACCACGATTATAAAATGGTTGATTGTAGCAAAAGAAAGTATTGCTGTGTCTAAATTATTCATCAATTCCTGATTTGTCTCTTTTCAAATTACCTACTGACCAGAATAGGTACCTAAGTAATTAATTTGTTTTAATATGATAGATATTTTTAAGAAGTTAAACTCGATGATGAGATTTATTAGTTGTATTTAGTTGTCTATTTGGTGTAATTATTGGTGTTCTTCCTAGTAGGTATAGGTGCTTATAATCTGAAGTTGAGTCTGCCATTTGCTCACATTAGGTATTGTAAATCCTTTCTTGCCGTGTGAAGGGGCACCGAGCCTTGAATGACCCGATGAACCCTGTTGTCAGAGTTTTAAGCTGACTATACGTAAATTAACTTGGTAATGTCCGTTCGCTCAGATGCGATCGCGCGTTCCGGTATTTGTCAAAGGACGCCGCCTCCCAAACAAAGGACGCCGCGTACAAAAGCAAAGATTGTTTCTTTCATTAAATAGGTTTCATCATCGTGTGGGTAGGTAAAACTGACCTCAGACACCTTGGTTGGACCACACCAAATCCTAGGCACTGAATTGAAATTTTGTTGAAAGTGACAACCCTGAGAGAGTAGGTAATTATAGCGCGAATTGGGCCGGAGTTGGCCTACTTCCCCCCTTCTTTATACTATGACTTTGTAGTAGGAATCATTAATAGGTATACTGACCTTGTATGTAAATGGTTAAAAACTCTGACGCCAGGGGTCATGACATCATTAGGTCGCCTGTTGGATTCGATGTATGATAACTTCCGCATGGGCGCGATTGGGCTGGTTGTTTGAAAAACCACACAAACTTCTCCGGGTGAGCCCTCCTTTCCCACCAACCAGTCAGGTGTAGGTTTCAAGTTTCAAAGCCCCGGGGCTAAAATTTTAGTGTCGAGTCTTGAAAAGAAAGAAGTTAAGCTCGACCTTCGAGAAACGCGGTTTTCCGTCTCGTTCCGTACGGGTACGGAACCCGCGTTGATCGAATAGCTTGACAGAGGGCTTTTTTATAACATACATACATACATACATACACATATCATGCCTGTTATCCCTTGCGGAGTAGGCAGAGCGTAAACGCCACGTCTGACAAATATTTGAGGGACATTCGGAGAATTATGACATGTATATTTTCATGAGGCATTATTGTACTTTTTGCCGATAAACCTTTTTTTATAACATACTTATTTGAATAATCTTATATCACGTCGAAAACTCGTCACTGACTGAAACCAATTGTCAACTTTTTGGCATATTTTTGCCAAACCATATATACACAGATGAATAAGATAATGTACTAGGGTACAGATAGGAATCGGACCAATCACAGGCGGAGACGCTAATTATAGTTCCATTAAATCAAGTGCATGTCGCTAGTGTGCTCATAGAAAGAGACAGGTATATATAATGCTATCTCTTACCACCTGCTAGTGTTGCTAGTGATGTGCCACTACTATCGATATGCATAGTGAACTTGAAATAAAACTATGTAAGATTTGTTAATTCGTTTATTAACTGTTACATATATCTAGACACGCGGTAAGCGTGTAATATAACAATGATTTATTTATTTTATTTTATTGAAAAGAAACACAGTCTTATTTTCTTTTAAATATTACAACTTACAAAAAGATTTGTTTGCATGTTAAAACTATCCAAGGCAAATTTTATAGTATTGTAGAATCGAAGTTGGCTATATTTTACTAGTGAATGCTAAACGATCCTATACCTGAATAAATTAATTTCAGAAGTGTCTACTCAACATGGCAAGCATTTTACATATCACTACTTTTGTAGGTTGTACGATGAACTTAGCTTTCAACCTTCACATTAATGTTTTGGTGGGAAAATAGTATACTTTGCCTAAGATTTTTTTACATGATATAAAATGAAATTGACAACCAAAGATCTCTGAAGAAATACTTCGTAGACTTACATTTAAATTACATAGTCCCATATTTTACTCAAAGACTCCAGGGTTGTGATCCAGTTACGTAAGGAAGGAACAGTGATAATTTTTTGGTTACCTTGCCTATCATGTGTCATGCACGTATTTCATATTTTTAACAACTTTATAGCATCTTCATCTCCAAAACTCAACGTGGCCGTTGTTGACTGCAACAGGAGTACGCATTTTTCCCTTGCATCAAAGCTCCTTTTTGAGGAATGTACACTGTCGAAAAGTTTATCATAGAATAGTAGCAGAGCAGCGGTGTTACTCATCGTCGAATATTCGTCATTTTTCGCAGCTTAAAAGAAAAATAAATAATTAGTAGGTACCATTAATTTGTAAAGTGGCTGAAAAGACTAAAATAAGTAAAGCAGTGTTAATTTCTAATTGACCACATTATATTCTGTATTTTAAAGTAGCGTATTATGGCATTGTCAAAACATCGATAGTCGATAATTTTTTGGACATCCCTATTTTTCATACTTTTGTTTAAAATAAATATTATTATTTGAAACAAAGATGATGATTTGAATGAAACACGAATTTAATACCCTGACCAAAGTAGACAGAAGAATTTAGACAGAAATCTACTTACTTTTTCCATTTGGAAAACCACTGCTAATTTCTGCCGCCGTAAATAAAGTTGGCTGGGCAGTCAAGGAATTCAGGCGATCGTTTTCGTAAAATTGATGCTCGAAACGGTTGTTACAAACTTTTTTCTTGATTATTGATAAAAAATTATTGATTAAAATTAAGTGAATTGAAATATTTACTGTTGATTTTATTCAGCCACAAAGTCCGCCGGCTTTGCGGTCGCGGAAAATTATGCATTTTGACGCCACTATTGCTTTTGGTTAAACAATTAGGTACGCAACATTTTATTACACCAATTTTAAACAAATTTTGATGTAATTTATCTGATTAACAATAGAAATAGCACACAATAAGAAACTGCAAGTAACGTTCACCGCGATAAAATTTCAGACCACAGATAACTAGTAGGCGTCGTCTGACAGTTCGTCAAACGTCATTGCATTGAACACTAGCGCTGCCTTCTTGAGATCCATGTACTACGACCTGGTAAAAGTGATTATGAACTCTATGACCAAACTATTAATGTTTAAAATTGAGTGTGGTAGATAATGTCCCCTGATTCTAGTATGGCGATTCAATAGCGTGCATATATAAGAGATCTGTGAACCATGGCCAAAGAGAAGAGCACTAAATAGTAAATTGCGATGGCGAAATAAAAAATCCTCAAAACAAGAAATTGGAAATAATATCAACAATGATTGAATTACCTAAAATTGAAATCGACCCCAAAGACACTGAAGGCCTATGCAAGTATGTTTCATCAACCGAAAACTTATTCTTAATTTTTCTGTACCTGACTGTTATTTGGGTAAATTTTCATCACTATAATAGATTGAAACTGAAATTCTTAATTCAATACAGGATAGTATTATCACTTATTTACGTCATGATCCGTCAACGTAAAAAAAAATTGTAACACAAATACTTTCTTTTATAACAATTTTGTAATGTCCTAATGGAAAACCGGCTCGGGCGGGATAATAAAATAAAAATAAAGGCACTGCCTCTGGGCTGGGCAGGTTAATCACGCGGCATGTAACATTACGCCACCACATTCTGAAAACGACATTTGTTCTAACCATGCTTGCAATGTTAAGACTCTGTCTCTGTCCTATGACCTAGACTAGAGTCAAGAGCAAACCCATCATTAATAAAAAAAAAAAAAAAATGTTTTATGGCACACTGTTCCTAACCCTTTACGGCCGCTTACGCTCTACCTACCCCACAAGGGATATAGGCGTGATATACATATATATGTATGTTCCTAACACTCAGTATATTTACAGATGCCGCCCTATCTGCAAGAGTCGGAGGCGGCTTTGGAAAGGCAAGCCACAAAAAACCTCAGCTGAATTGCTACTTGAACGAAAACCAGTGGCAGAGTGTATTAGAAAATGGCATTTGGTAAGTAGCAAAATATTTGATATGCACGTGTTTTTTTTTACATGAGGATGCGATACGATGCGACGTCCCCCACTAGACGAATCACTCCCAGGTATGTTCCGCGATTTATATACGCATAATTTATTTTTTTATGACGATATGTTTGAAATTCTAATTAAGTGACAGTGTGATATTAATTGGGAACATATTTTACTATTTATGAGATTGTTGTTTTTAATTTAATTGATTTTACATGTATTATACATGTAAATTTAAGACTACTTGTGTGTTGGAATGTTTTCTGTTAGCAAGTAAGTTATTTTTACAAATAAATAAATAAATGTAGTTTCTGAGTAAGGACCGCCGCCGCCGGCGGCGCTTGTCATTCTAAGCAAAATCACCTTTATTTCAATTACACCCGTTTAATTTTTTTATAACTGTGAAAAGTGCTCTAGCTGTCGCTCGTAAAAATGTAGGTTTGGTGTGCGACAGCTTTTATTCAACTTTTTATGTTGTTTTAGAAAATTTCTAACGGTAGGATTCGAATTTATGCTAATAAATATTAATTAAGTAGATTTGCGCCCAGCGGTTACACCCGCTGCCACTTATTTTCCCGTGGTAATAGATGTTTTCCCGCGGTAAAAAGTAGCTTATTTCAAGTTATACTCTACCTGTGTTCCAAATTTTATTTGAATCGGTCAAGCCGTTTGAGCGTGAAGAGGTAACAAACATACACACATACACGCACAAACTCTCAGATTTATAATATTAAGTACGGATAATGTAATGTTTTATTTTCAGAAAACGCATCCAAACGGCCCTTGTCCCTTATTTGCGAAGTCTAAGAGGGTATTCGTTCAAGAGAAATACCCCAGCAGCGTGAAGGAACCCCACGTAGTGCGAGTATGTGGAGCTGAAATAGATGATACAGTCAAAACACCATACTTGAATGCTGCTAAGTTAGCGAAGCAAAATGGTTAGTTTCGTGCAATCTAGAGGCCTATATTGAATAGGTTTACATACCTGGTGGCCATTCCACCAATTCGGACTAAGCGCTTCCAGACATCATTTATAATGCGCACTGCTAAAGAGTGGAACTCACTACCTGCGTCTGTGTTTCCAAACGCATACAACCCAAATCTCTTCAAAGTAAGAGTGAACAGGCTTCTTCTGGGTGAGCTCGCTCCATCTTAGACTCTGTCTCTGTCCTATGACCTAGACTAGAGTCAAGAGCGAACCCATCCCAAGTAAAAAAAGGATTTTTAAATAATATCAAATCATACGACACGATGTCCGCCAAGTCTTAAAACTAAGCATGAAAATAGGTCAAAATATGAACATAATATAGGGCTATAAATATATATTTTTTGAGAACTTGCAAAATTGCACCGCAAGCAGGATTCGAACCTGTGAGTTTCGGTATGCAGTGGGACGTTACAGGCTAGAAATAAAAAAATTCATCATTATAGTGTCCTACTGCTGGGCAAAGGCCTCCCCTCTCTCTTTCCAGGCTTTCCGGTCTGCGGCAGTTTCCGACCAGTTAAGGTCATAATCAGCTAGGTCATCCCGCCAGCTTTTTTTGGGTCTTCTTTTACGGTGACGTTGTTCCGGGATAAAATCGGTAGCTAGCTTAGCCCATATTCCCGGGTGCATACGACTACGTCCAGTCCAATCCCACTTAAGGCGAGTGCATGGACGTAAAAAAAAGTACGGACAGAATCCGGCTAATAACAAACTGTGTCGCTCAAAGTCGGCCAGTTCTCTGTACGTACAAGTGCACACGCACACATTTACACATTAGTCGGCCATAACGCGCGCAAACGTCAACATAAGCGGACAAAAATACCCACCGAAAATTTCGGAAAAACAATATGTCTTGCGTGGTGAAATGGTGTAAAAACCGTAGTGACCAAAAGAAAAAACATCCAGGAATTACGTTTCACAGGTAAATAGATAATTCAGATACTTATTTACAGTTTTTCAATTTAAAATAAATTTTCATTTTCAAGAACAAAAGTATTTGTCAAACATCCAGTGTTGCCAGTATTCACTTAAACCATTTCCCCAAAATATGGGAAGCTTATCTACATTTCTACACTTATATTATTATAAAAAGGAAAGATTTGATTGTTTGTTTGTTTGTGTGTTTGTTTGACGCGAATTGGCTCTGAAACTACTAAAACAATTTCAAAAATTATTTTACGCTTAGAAAGCTACATCTTTATCTCTGCTTCTTCTTATCGAGTGGGACACCGAGTCAACATAGGCTATATTTTACCGCGGAATAATCGCTGGGCGAAAAGCTAATAGTTTATAAATAAATTCAATTTATTTAGATAATTTATATTATTTAAAAAAAAACTTTTTACTAGATTTTCTAAAGAGAATGAAGTATGGAAGAATGACTGGATCCAAATAATTAGAAATTGTAACGCAGAAAACGAATGGATACCAAACAAATACAGCGTCATTTGCAGTGTCCATTTTGAAGCCCAGGACTTATACACAACCAAAGGAGGACTCCGGCGTGTTGCTAAGTATGCAGTACCTCAAAAGGTAAAATATCATTCATTCTTAGCTAATATGGCATTCATTACTTTTCAAAAGCTTTTCTCGATCTTTTTTTAAAATTAAATATACGTTATTTTTTTTAGTATTTATTTGAGTCAACACACATGAGCAAGGAGCAACCTGTTGCTGTACCCTATATTTCCAGTGCTTCTCAAGAGGTGTGTTATAAAATATAAAATATTATTGTCGATGAATTGAGTCTTATTAGTTAATTAACTTTGTACACACGTCCCTGATATTTTTTAGAACAAACGTGTTTTACGACTATGGTTGTTAAGCAAGAGGAGCAACCTGTGAATCAAATATTTCTTGTGCTTTTATCTAGTAATTGATTTATAAGTATGTAACTATGAAACCACTTGTTAAAAAAAGTTTTTATTTCCTTTTAAGAATGCATCTGTGATTGGACCATCATTTGAACAGCCTTGTTCTTCCACTATGCTTTTACAGCAAAAGGAACAACCTGCTCAACCAAATATTTCTTGTACTTTACAAAAGGTGCGTTTCTTAAGAAACAAATTTAGTAATGGATTTAGAAGTAACTATGAAACCACTTGTTAAAAACTGTTTTTATTTCCTTTTTAGAATGCATCTGTGATTGGACCATCATTTGAACAGCCTTGTTCTTCCACTATGCTTTTACAGCAAGAGGAACAACCTGCAGAACCAAATATTTCTTGTACTTTACAAAAGGTGCGTTTCTTAATAAACAAATTTAGTAATGGATTTAAAAGTAACTATGAAACCACTTGTTAAAAACTGTTTTTATTTCCTTTTTAGAATGCATCTGTGATTGGACCATCATTTGAACAGCCTTGTTCTTCCACTATGCTTTTACAGCAAGAGGAACAACCTGCAGAACCAAATATTTCTTGTATTTTACAAAAGGTGCGTTTCTTAATAAACAAATTTAGTAATGCATTTAAAAGTAACTATTAAAACACTACACAATTTTCCGAATGACCCTCAATTATTTGTCAGACGAGGTGTAAATGGCCGTTTTTTGCGGCTATTTACGCTCTGCCTACCCCGCAAGGGATTATAGGCGTGATATGTGTATGTATGTATGTATTAAAACACTTGTCAAAAACTGTTTTTTTCCTTTCTAGAATGTGTCTGTGATTGGACACTCATTTAAACAGCCTTGTTCTTCGACTACGGTTTTACAGCATGAGGAGCAACCTGCTGAACCCTCCAAGGCTGAACCAAATACTTTTATTACTAAACATGAGGTGGGTATAGGATTAAAAATAAAACATACTACAATCCAAAACATAGCTTAAAGCCGTATTATTTTGCAATAGACACTAATAGAACCGTATAATTAATAATATTTTCGTTATTTGTATTAACTATTTATATTTCTGTTTTAGAAACCTGCTCAAGTTGAAGCAGCTGAAGAACAAATACTATCTACCCTTTTCAGTCCAAGAAAACGGCGTCTAAAACAAAGTATCATGGAAAAACAAGAAATTATCAAGAAACAAAAAAGACAAATAAAAACATTAAAGCAAAAAACCAAACGACTTCAAAATAGGAATAAGTCTTTGAAAGAGATTTTAAAATCGCTAAAAAATGATAATTACGTTGACACTGAAACATTCAACAGATTAAAAGAAAACGTAGTTACTGTAGACTTATTTAACAATATCAATAGAAAAAAACTAAAGAAGAATATTAAATATACCCCTGCTATAAAAAAATTTTGTCTTACATTGAACTATTATGCTCCAAAAGCGTATGACTACGTAAGAAAATCATTCGATACATGTCTTCCTCATCCTAAGACTTTATCTAAGTGGTATGGCCATATAAAAGGAAATCCAGGTTTTACTGAAGAATCCTTTCAGGCTTTAAAAGCAAAGTCACAAATTAGCCAGCATCGGCCTTTGTGTTCTTTGACATTTGATGAAGTTGCTATAAGGCGTCAGAAAATATGGGATGGCAAGAAATATATTGGTTTAGAAGACATGGGAGCAGGAGCAGAAGAAGGTGCTCCTTTAGCTACCCAAGCTTTAGTTTTTCTCCTTGTTGGCATAAATCACCGCTTTAAAATTCCTTTGGGATATTTTTTAAGTAACTCGTTAACAGGAGAACAGAAATCAAATTTGATCAAAATTTGTCTCACCAAGTGTTTTGAATCTGACGTTGACGTGGTTTCTATGACATGCGATGGTCATTCAACGAATTTTGCTGCATTAGAAATACTTGGTTGCAATCTTCGGCCCGAGGCGTTGAAAACGACATTCAAACACCCATCTTGTGATTACGAGATAGCATGCTTCCTTGACCCTAGTCACGTTGTAAAATTACTCCGAAACCAATTTCAATCCAAAAGAGAACTCTTTGACAAAGATAAAAACATTATTAAATGGGATACATTAGAAGCACTCAATAAACTTCAACAGGAAGAGGGTTTACATTTAGCCAATAAATTGTCAACAAAACACATTAATTTTAAAAATAATATAATGAAAGTCAAGCTAGCCACCCAAGTTTTCAGTGCGAGCGTTGCGACTGCTATAAAAGCATGCAGGGAGGACTTAAAACTAAGACAATTTCAAGGCACAGAGTCAACAGAGACTTTTATCAAGTACATAAACGATATGTTTGACATTTTTAACACGCGAGCGATGACTCAATTTGACTTTAGAAAACCACTATGTGCTGAGAACAAAGACTCAATTTTTGACTTTTTAGAAAAACTGAAAGAATATATATTGAAATTGGAAATTAAATATATATCGAAGAGAAAAGTCAAAACAAATGGAAGAGATACATTTGTTATTACTCGATACTACAAACCTGTTGTCAAAGCTAAATGCAAAACAGGTTTTCTTGGCATATTGATGAATATAGAAAGTTTAAAATATATGTATGAAAATCTTATTCAAAATGAAAAGAAATTGATTTTCTTGCCAACATACAAGCTGAGTCAAGACCATTTAGAGATGTTTTTTTCATGCATACGAATGCAGGGTGGATTTAACGACAATCCTAATGTTAGGCAATTTAAAGGATGTTACCGAAAACTCCTGACGCATCTTGAACTAAGATGCCTCACAACTGGAAATTGTGTTCCTTTAGAACAAATAGCAATATTGAATTGTACTTCGGCTACACAAATCATAAATACAACTACACCAGCATACAGACATGAAGAAGATGAGGAATGTTTCGACAATTTAGGATTTCTTAAAGAAATTACTAAAGAAGATACTAATTTAGCCAGACGACTAAATATTGAAGAATTCAATGATTACCGCAAATTGATAATTGGTTATTTGGCAGGTAGCATATGCCATTATGCGAAAAAAAATCTAAAATGTGAAAAATGCACTGCGCGGATGTGTACTGTAGAAAAGCTATATTTTCACAGATTAATAAATTTAAAAACAAGAGGAGGGTTAAATTTTCCATCGAAAGATATGTTTGATATTTGTTGCATTTGCGAAATGATAATACGGAAGATTATAAAAGAAAGCATCACATTATACAACGACAGACAGCAAAAATATATTCTCACAAAAATTCTAGAAAAATTTGTTGGCAATGAAAGTGTTTTTTTAAACTTAGAATCTGAACATACTTTTGCTGGAACAGAACACAAGATTAATCTTATTAAATATATAGCAGAAAAATATTTAACGATTCGGTTTCACCACCTATCAAAATTAGAGGAAGAGGTAAGAACTTCTCAAAGCAAAAGACAATATTATAAAAAAATTACCCAACATATGGGATGTTAGTCATTTATTTGGAACAATAAAAATATTTTTATCTATCAACTTTCTTTTATTGGTAAAAAATTTGCTAACTTGGCAACCCTTTATTCACTTATACATAGACAGCCGCCGCCATTTTGCTTCCTCAGATGTGTCTTAGCTGGGATTCCGTCCGTACTTTTTTTTACGTCCATGGGCGAGTGTAGCCGTTAACGACCTTGACAGTGGCGTCACATCCCAAAAAAATTGTTTTCTCTTTATACAAACAATCTATCAGAATATCGGTTGCCCAAGTTTTTATTATTATCCTCAAGTAAAATTATAACCTGCAAACTCAATGAAATGTTTGCTGCTAGGTTATGGGAAAATGTACCTAAAAACGGCCACTTTTGGTATTTATTGCGAGAACTTTAATAACAACGATTAATTATTTCATTGAGTTTGCAAGTTCTAATTTACTTAAGGATAATACTAAAAACTTGGTCATTGGACATTCTGATAGATTATTTGTATACGGAGAAAATGTTTTTTTTTTGGTAATAACAGCGATTATTTCATTGATTTTGCAAAATCTTATTTACTCAAGGATGATTTTAAAACCTTGGGCAACGGATATTCTGATAGATTGTTTGTATAAAGAGAAAACTTATTTTTTGTAAAGTGGCGCCACGAGGTCATTGACGGCTACACTCGCCTTTTGTGGCTTTTTTACCCAGGAGTAATGATAAAACATGTTTTGTTTCAAGGCGCATTCAGCATGGTCCGCGCGTGTTGTCCCTTCTGTACGTGTGATAAATGCTGTGACTGCGGCCTGAGGATCTATCCAATGAACGACCCGGAGCGGTTGAACTCCAGGCGGGCTGACATGCGCGATTTTGACACTCGTGTCAAACGAACTTACCAAGAAATGCGCGTTATGTATAGGTGATACAGTCAAGATCAGGCTGGGTTAGACAATAGGGACTTTGGACTACTTAAGAGCTGCGGCATATTAAATGTACGTTTTTGCGAGGAACACCAAGAGCACTTTTCGAAAGATTCGAAAATGAACCAAACGCAATTGAAATAAATCAGAGTCTTAAGATTGAGTCGATCCTGGAAGACCTCAATATACGGAAAATAATGTCTACTATTTGTCAACAGCGCATTCATAAGTTTTTCGGACACCTGACGAGGCGCTAACCTGAATGTCTAGAAATTCTTATTTTCACTGGCCATGTAAATGGGAAAAGAAGTCATGGAAGAGCACCGACCAGATGGACCGATACAATGCAGCAGGCAACCACACTGCAGGCATCAGTGCACATGGCACAAGACCGCGGAGCCTGGAGGAGTTTGGCGGAGCAGTAGCTCCCCTTGGTCACGTCCCTCAGGAATGAGGCATCGACCGAGAAGAAGAAAAAGAAATGAAATAAAGGTGACATTGCCTAGATGACAAACAAACGCTGTCGATTGTCACCGATTGTGCCGATTGAACGACTATGAGAGCCGTTTGTCGTTCTAGCCAATGTCACCTTTATTTCAATTAGGTATGGTTAATTTACGTATTTCTATGACAAGTGGTCGAGCTGTCGTCGCCTGCAAAAACGTACGTTTAGTCTGCGGCGTCCCTAAGACATTTGCAGTATAAGTGTCTAACCGCCCAACGTCCAACTTAAAAGTTTTAATGCGTGACTAAATGTTTTTGTAATTTGGGACATAAAAAATATTTTTGCTAAAATTGCCTTTTTCTCATTTACCGAAAAAGTACTACGACAGGTTTGTTAGGTTGACCCACGAGTGATTGACTCCGAAAAAAAGTTCATGAAATTTTTACACGAATTATCATCATAGTCATATTTTACTATGGAATCCCAAAATGCTAAATATTTTTTTCTAGAAATAATTTCTCAGTTACAAAAAAGTAAGCAGTCAAAATATTTGTAAGAGGGGCAATAAATTACCAAATGCAAGTCGGATTCACGCATGAAGTGTTCCGTACCAAAATGGCAAAAAACCTTCAGGGGTATGTAAATGCAACGTTTGCTGCATAGAGAGCCCTTTCAATCAATCATCCACTATCTGTGAAAAATTCCACTGTCTTGTTAATACAGTTTATGAGGAACTAAAGGACAGACAGATGGACCGACAGCGGAGTCTCAGTAAGGTTCCGTTTTGACCCTTTGGGGTAAGGGATAAAAAAAACATCACATAAATTTATTTTTATGTTTTTCCAATCCACAGGTAATTCTCTTTCAAAGGTTTCTATACTTTGTATTCAGTACGCACTTGTCACAATCAAATTTTTATAACCGAAAACACGGCTATCACAAATTTCTATGAAAAGTTTAATGAAGTGGGTCCTACTGAATATAAATGAACCCTACAAGGTCGACCGCAATGAGGTTCAATCAAAAGATTTCGACAGCATCTTATCAGTGGGAGATTCTGTTGACAGTTTCTGAGTCAGTTATAGGGCCGCCGCAGACCAAGAGCAGTTTTTGCGAGCGACAGCTTGAGCACTACTCACTACTAGAATCTGTAAAGGAACTCTATCATTATTGAAATGAAGGTGACATTGGGTAGTATAACAAACGGCTCTCATGGTCGCCCGACGGCAACCGGCGGCGTTTGTCATTTTAGAAAATGTCACCTTTATTATCTTCAGGTTATTTTAGCGAATAAAAGAGTTTCTTGGAATCACAATGCTTTATATTCGATTAATATTTTGCAATACAATTTCTCTGATTTATACGAAAATGTGTAAAAAACGCCAATGTCAATCAAACTCCAAACTCGAATGTAACGTCATTTTTGACTCTCCTCTATGCTCTCCTCTCCTCCTCGCCTCCATAGACACAAATGTCTATGCTCACCTCGCATCCACACCGCACCACGCCTCACCTCTTTGTATAACATCGCTCCACATCACTTCGCTGCTCATCTCACCAGCCAATAGCTCCTCTCCTCACCAGCCGTTACACCTTTATTTCAATTACGTACGGCTCTTGTTTGAATTTCTATGAAAAGTGCTGGAGCTGTCGCTCGCAAAAACGTACATTTGGTCTGCGGAAGTCCTAAGTATACTTAACACGACTACATGGGAAGAGCTCTCCGAACACTGATAATATATTACATGCTTACCATGAAAATAAAATAAAAGAACTCTTAGGAACATGTGACCAAAAGTAAAATTAAATTCGACCTCCAATACAAAATCGATTTAATACGAACTCTCCCTGAAATATTTTGTTCGGTTTCATAGTCTAAATGCACATGCATGTAGGTTTTTCTTTTTTTATCCCGCCCGAGCCGGTTTTCTATTAGGACAATACAAAATTGTTATAAAAAAAGAAAATTGCGTTATACTAATTTCTTTTTTTTACAATGACCGATCATGACGTCAATAAGTGATAATGCTATCCTACATTGAATAAAGTAATTTCATTTTCATTTTGGATAGTTCAAAAGACAGGAATCTTCAGAATATTATAGCGTTTATTTTACATTATTAAATTTTTCACTATAGTACACACGTTGTAGGAATCAGAAGAAGAAATTGACATTATTTCATAGATAAACTTTGTTTTACATACATCTATCTATCTATCTAATTAGCCTATATTAGCCCACTGCTGGATATAGCCTCTTCTTTAAGGCGCCACTCTCTTCGGTCCTGTGCCACACGCATCCAACCTTTTCCTATAGCCGATATTAAATCATCTGACAATCGGGCCGATGGTCTGCCCACTGGCCGCTTTCTGACCCTCGGCTGCCACTCTGTCACTGCTTTGGTCTCCCCGCCTTAACAAGTGTCCTTTTCCACTTTCACTTTTTTACATACATACATATAATTATCACGCCTATATCCCTTGCCGGGTAGGCAGAGCTGAAATAGCTGTATAAACGGACATTTACGCCACTTCCGACAAATATTTGAGGGTCATTCAGATAATTGTAAAAGACCATAGTGACAGATTGTCAACCCATCGCCTAAATTGCAATACAGATGTTACCCTCGAGTCCCTAAATGGCCTCTTATGATACCCATAGGAAATAAATGAGGTGATGCTATTCTAAGCCGGCATCACACAGCATTTTTTTTTTCAAATATTGCTATCAATCTCTTTGCTCGCAACAGCCCTGCTTCGCGATATCCAAGTCAGTAACTGGCTGGAGGTGACGCGACACAGAGATCAGTAGAGAGAGTTGGTTTTGCAGGCCAGGATCAATTTTGAGCCGCGGAGTTTTTGACATTTTACCTTTTGTCATTTGCGTTTTGCCACTACAGTCTGTGCCGAAAAATTAAGGCGTGGAAATTGAGGGCGGCTCTGTGCCTCAGTATGACAATTCCACGGAGGACAATTCTCATGCATATATTATGAGATCACTTTTTGCACATGTCTATTTCTTTTCCGCACAGACTCTAGTATGAGTAGGGTCATAGACGTAGTAGCTGTTTAATGGCGCGCGCCATTGTTAAAATAGTAATATTTTGGTAAATTGGTCTTACTTAACGAAGTATTTATTATGATAAAGTAACCATTTTGTTAAGGTAAAAAAAGGTTTATTGGTTTTACATAGAATGAACCTCTCTTTTCTAAGCCCCTCCGGTTAGATATCCTCAAAGTGGGCCGTCTGTCACGTTCGGCAGGCGAATTATACCGTGTTCCAGTTTTAGTGGAAAACCCGTCAACCATTGATCAATCAGTCTCTAGTCTGCTAAAATGTTTATATTATCCGTACTTAATATTATAAATCTGAGAGTTTGTGAGAGTGTATGTATGTTTGTTATCTCTTCACGCTCAAACGGCTTGAACGATTTGGATGAAACACAGGTAGAGTGTAACCTGGAATAATACCCCTTCGTGCACATAGGCTACTTTTTACCGCGGGAAAACAACTATTATTTACCACGGGTAAATGAGTGGCAGCGGTGACACCAGTGGACGGAAATCTAGTAACCCAATTAAGCCGTATGCTAACTTTATACGCGTCGCTGTTACCAAACACTAATTAAAAATGCAGTAATAAAATCTTTAATTTTGAAACAAACAACAATTCTTTATTTATTTTTGCATTTACCCTCCAGAAACATGGTAGTAACCTAAATCAACCACAACTATTTGAAACTTTACTACCGGACTACCCGCAATACATTTCAAAACCAGTGAAAAACAAAGTATCATGCTTTACCTGGCTACAGCGATATTTTTGCAATCCAACCAAATCAAGCAAATCCACAACAGTCCACAGCTGGACACAGGGCTCCCCAAGTCCCCATATTGGGGGTATTTCAATTTCAATTTTCAATTTCAATTTTGTATTGGCATACTCACCACGCTTGGCAAGCGGATTAGTGAGCATTGTACAAGATGTTGCATTATACAGGAAACCCTGTTGCCTGTTCCCTGGATAATTATATTTCTTAGTTACTTATTACGATACCCACTAGTAGAATTAGGGTGATGCTATTGCAAGCCGGCAAAACACGTCAAAGACCTTTTTGGACAGTGACGCTGGCTGACAAAGACACGATCCTGGCCGGCGGACAAACAGACAGACATGACAGGTTGATATTATGACGACCTTTTTTTTCTAATATCATAGTTGCTTACTGACACTCTTTAAATAGTTAATTTGTGACTAATACCCAAGCAGTTCACATCTTTTTTTCATCAATAATATTAGACAAAACTTTAGTACGGCATTCGATCAAACTTCTATAAGGCACGTCGGCCCTATTACCAAGCTTAGCAACACACATACGCAAAGACAATAATCCACTCCTTGTAATTACGTGATGTTTCATTAACATAACTAAATAATCCATCTTTATCCGCCGTAGCACATCGTATACTTTGTGATAGTATTGATTCTAACATATTGTCTTGTATTAGAATTAATAAATATCAATATTTATAGATGTTGTTTTTTTATATTTTGTATTCTATCAGATATTAACCGCGTAGAAAAAAAGTTTAAAACTTCAAAGTTTAACACATACATACATCACGCCTTTATCCCTTGCGGGGTCAGCTTAAATAGCCCTAAAAACGGTAATTTACGCCACCTCTGACAAATATTTTAGGGTCATTCAGATAATTGTGTATCACCATAGTGACAGATTGTTAGCCCATCGCCTAAATTGCTATACACATGTTATCCGCGAGTCCCTAAATCGCCTATTACGATACCCCGGGAAATAAATGGGGAGATGCTATCCTAAGCCGGCATCACACTGGTTCAAAGTTATTTTATTGAACAGTAATCTTAAGCCTATTTTAACTAACTAAATTGCCGTGTGTTGCCGGCTTAGAATAGCATCACTCCATTTTTTTCCCGTGGGAGCCGTAAGAGGCGACTAAGGGAGTCGGGGGTGTGTATTGCTATTTAAGGCGATGGGCTGACAACCTGTCACTATGGCGATACACAATTTTCCGAATGACCCTCAAATTTTTGTCAGACGTGGCGTAAATGTCCGTTTTTTGCGGCCGTTTACGCTCTGCCTACCCCGCAAGGGATTATAGGCGTGATATGTGTATGTGTATGTATGTATTTTAACTAACCTTTCGATTTCGCACTAACCGCGGGAATCCGAGTAATATCAATTTTTACATTTTGGTTAGCGAACCAAAACTAGATCATCCTTTTAACAACTAACAGTATCTTTCGATTTTTCGATTCTTTTCAATTAAGGCATCCTTCGCAGAATCCATTTTCTTCACAAGCTCTTAATGGGGTGATGCTTATTAAGCGTAGTAACACAGATGTATCCCTAATTCAGTGCAGATTACCACAAATTATAACACAATTTGCATAATCCTGATGAACAAGGTATTTCAGAACCTCCAAACCGAATGGATTATATTAATTAAACAATAGAATTGACGTTGTTAATTCATCAAAGCTGAAATAACACACATACAAATTATACTACGCCTTTATCCCTTGCGGGGTAGGCAGAGCGTAAACGGAAATTTACGTCACGTCTGGCAAACATTAAGGCGGCTCTCCCACTGCACCGCACTCCGTCGCGTAGCGCGGGATCGCAGATTTTAAAGTTGTATGCAAGTACATTAGTACATATCGAAAACCCGCCTCGTGCTACACACCGACAAAGCGTCAACGCGCAGTGGCGGGATCTGCCGCTCCGCGCTACGCGTCGGGGCGCGTTCCCAGTGTGTGAGGCGCCTTAAGCGTCATTCAGAAGATTGTGTATTTTGACAGGTTGTCATCCTATTGCCTAAGATTTTTTCCTATCGAGGCAATTTCAATAAATTGCGTTTTGAGCTTCACAGTTTTGTAGCATTTATCTTGAAATGTTACTGAGGAAATATCGTTTCATCGTTTGGAGATTTCAAAAAATGGCATACATACATTAATTCCGCACACTATCCAACCTTTTGTGGTTGATTTCTAAGCCCATTTCACCTTAAGGAGAAATTGTCGCCAACCTACCAATTACCCAGATAACATGCACTATCTGAGATTGGTCGTCAATATTATGTTATCAGGATGTATCAATGTTAAGCCATTACTACATACCTAGTTGATAGTGTCTGCCGCAAACAAGCTGTCACATCACTTCCCATCCAAATCTACAGCTAAATGGCCGAGAGATAACACGTATACGTTGGGGGACTAAAACAGTGTACTTGTACGATACTTAAAGTACACACATATCACGCCTGAAACATTTGCGGGGTAGGCAGAGCGTTAACGGTCTTAAAAAACGGTCGCTGTATCACTATAGCGACAGAACTTCAGCATGTCGCCTAAAATTGTTATTAACATGAAACCTTCAGAATCCTTTATTCGCTTCCTACGACGCTCGCGGGAAAGAAATGGGGAAATGCTATTCTAAGCCAGCATCACACGGCAAACCACAATATGTATAGTTAAACCCTTTTTGGCTTTTTATACCTACTTCGCGGTAGGTACCTACTTTATAGAATTTGAGATGAAGAGTTGCTTCTATTTCTTCAGGTCCCTAATCATCGTCGGATAAAAACGTCATCGAGTGGATGAAAATGCATAAAAAAGCGAAGAGCATTTAAAAACCCATCTCCTTTTTTAGTCAGTTTTAAAAACAAAACGTAAAACTTGGGAAGCTGATAGGTACGCTGTGTCACGTATTTTCATCGTGACTACGGTGCAGACTTTATTCTAAATTCCCAGTGCAAACAGATCGCAGACGACACTTTTATCTACCAAAGTGTCAGGCGTTGGTTATTCCAAAAGAATACCTACCATTCGAGTCAAATATGTTAGAATATCGTAGAAGTTATCTTTCCCGTTACCGTATTAAGCTGAATTTTTTGGTTTTTCCAAGGATCTTAACCTGCCGGATCAGTTTATATGTGAGAAGATTTTTTTTTATATACTGGCTGTAAGGGACAGCCCTCCGAATACTTTTTTTTTCACTTTGCCTATAAGGTGGATATATCTTAAAGGCGGATCCAGACGTATAAGCGTACTGCGCGCGTTTTGAGCGCGTATTAGTAACAAATGTTCCGTGTGATACTGGCATAGAATACCATCACCCCATTTCTTTCCCGTGGGAGTCGTAAGAGGCGACTAAGGGACTTAGGGGGGTGTATTGCAATTTTAGGCGATGGACTGACAACCTGACATTATGGCGATACACAATTTTCCGAATGACCTTCAAATATATGTCAGACGTGGCGTAAATGTCCGTTTTTGCGGCTGTTTACGCTCTACCTACCCTGCAAGGGATAATAGGCGTGATATGTGTATGTATGTGTTAGTAACAAATCTACGCGTTGCCCCCCTTTTTTTAGTTCTGGACTCTGGATTTTAGCTCCGGGGCTATGAAATCTACACCTGACTGTAACTTCCCTCGGCTTTAGTACTAACACGCGCTTAGCACGCGCAGGGCACGTGTATATGTCTCAATCCGGCCTAACTAGGTTGCTTCGTATTCGACCTTGCCTGCGTTGAACGCAACGTCAAAACTTTTAAACCCTACTCAAGATGTGAACTAAAACGAGATTATCTCGGGATAAATACATTTAGGCTGTTCCTTTTTAACCGATTTCAAAAAGGCAAAAATTTATTTGACTAGTATAAACGCAGGTCATTCATAGAAATTCAAAATATTTTTACCAGCTCAAAATATGTCCCTAAAGATTTGGTAATAAGATTTATACGAGCAGTTGTGCAAAATTTTAGAAATATACGTTTGTAGGTATATCGGGTAAAATTTTACTGGTGATCGCTACTGAAAACAGAGGATGGGCTAGTGACAACTTTCCCCAAGAAACATAAGTCGGCATTTTTGTGTGGGAGGTCCAATTCTTTTTAAAGAATTTTCTTACTAAGGAATCGCAATTAACTTTTCAAGCACTCGCGATCACTTTCACTCATTTCAAGTATTAGACCGGGTCTATCGCTCAATCGATATCAACCCGCGACCACAATTCATGAAACTGTATTGAAACGTCGGGACACAGGTAAATTACTAATATTTACCTAAATACTATCGCGATAGACCCGGTCTAATCGCAATTAACTTCATCAACATTGATTCTCTAGTCTTTATCTGATAAAAGCTATAATACAAACAGGCGCAGACGAAACCGGAGGGCCATTTACTTGACTGGCCCGATGGCATAGCGGATAGAACCCCTGCCCGCTACGCCGAGGGTCGTGGGTTCGATCCCCACAAGACACAAATATCTGTTAAGTAAATTTTCAGATTTTTTTGTTTAGTCAAGTTGTTTTCTATATGCGTTTTCATGTCACCGGTGTCTTGGCCGCAGGGAGTCGTGTTTCGCCGCTTCCGAAGAAACTACCGCTCTCGTCTTCACCGTGAGAATAGGTTTTAGAATAGTAATATTTTAAAATGTATTTATGTTTATTTCAATGGTAGGTAAGTAAGTAAATAAAAACACTTTATTGCATAAAATATCAGGAAAAATTATTGCTAACATGCGCAAAGGCGGCCTTATCGCTACAAGCGATCTCTTCCAGACAACTTCTGGGTGGAGGAGAGAGTATTGAAAAACAGAGCAGTGCGAAAGTAATCACGAAAGAAAAGGTATGGTCGTATTTTATTTTTATATTTATTTATTTATAACAATTATGTCGGTGAACTGTTTCGCTAAGACACAGGAGTTACTTTTTTTAGTTTAGGAAATAATTAAGCCTCATAGTTGTTTTCGTATAGTTTAACCTATTAGTAATTATGTTTATAAATAAAGAATTTGTATTTGTATTTATTTGTATTTTTGTAAACTTTGTGTATATTTATTTTAAAAAAGTATATAGGAACGTATTGATATCATTTAGTTCCCATACTACAAATTTTGCTTAGTTTAGGGCTAGATAGCGTTGTGTGAATTTTCCAGGTTCTTTTATTTAGTGTCTGACTTTTTCTTCCAACTGAAACCTGGTGTCACAGTTTTTCAACCACCTACTTGATAACTCGTAGGCCGATCACTAAAATCATCATCATTGGCCTCACACGTCTGTGACAGACGATTTAATCAGTGTCTGAGGCAAGACTTTTCATGGCTGTACAAGCCGATACGGGAGCGGCATAGTTTTCCGCACGCTCTACAAGTGAAGGTGGAATTTGAGACTGGCACATGCATGTTTAGATCACTAAAATAGTTTGTCTAATATGGAGTCGGTTCATTTTTTGCCATATTACTACTTGTTACATGTGATCGTGTACGTGCTCGTAGTTTTACGCATGTGGTAGGACAACCCCTACGTGACGTAAATTTGAATTAAAACCGTTTTTACTCATTTTTCAAAGCTAACGAGTTTTACGATGAAATATGCCCCGATTCAGACCTGATATTCAAATTAAATAAGTTAGTCGGTAAAGTGTGATTAGAGAACTGATTTTGCAAGAACTTTGGGATAGAAATAATTAATTAAACTAATTTTTCAATGTTTAACCCTAGATTGGTCGCGTGGGGTCTAAAAGCCTTATGATTAGAAAAAAAACAACTATTTCTTTTTTAAATCTTGTATAGTATGTTAGTCAATACGTAGCATGATTCATCTATATCCATGCACGTTTTTGCGAGATATAGCTGTCGTTTACGTACTTGTTGAAGACCTCAAGTGACAGCAAGTTTTCACACACATATTTGGGAAAAAATATTCTTAGTTGAATTTGAGAAAATGAGGAAACGAAACAAATTAGCTGCTGCAGTTTATTAATAAACAAAATGTTTATTTGTTCAATTTTGATTTAAAATACGTTAATCATTTACCATCTGTTTAATTATTTTTAAATAAATAATATATATTATTGTCAATTATTGGTAAATCTTTTTACCTCGTGGTTACTATTAGTAAATAACAAACAATTTATCAAAATTTATAAAATAATGTCACCTAAATTTTGAGGTATAGACCCAACGCGGCCGAAAGCGTAATTTTTTAACGCGTAAAACCTAGGATTAATGTGTTAGAAAGTCAGATTAATCGTAAACATAAATTCTATTCTAATCGGTGTTCTAAAAGTATTTGGACATAGTCATTAATTGGTATATAATCATTTATTGGTATACTTCTACTAGCGGCCCGCCCAGCGGTTTCACCCGCTGCTAACCGTTTTCCCTAGAGGAGAAAGACCTTTTCCCGGCATGAATTACCTATACATTCAATTCATATACAAACAATTACATATACATACAAGCTTTTCAAAGAAAACTGCATTAAGATCCGTTTCGCACTTTTAAAGATCTATTCATACGTATAGACATAAGGACACGGCAAGCGAGTTCATTTTATACAATTTAGTGATTTGTGATAGTGATACCCCTAAAGAAAATACAGGTAGGCCCAAAAAGTGACGTCCAATACAAAATTTAAATGCCTTATACTGGGTATCCCAAGTTATTCAACTTTGAAACTGTATGGCAATTATTTTGGTTGGCTTTTAGCATAATCAGAAGCAAAAGAAGAAAAAGCGCTTGCATTAAAATTCCTGCACAACTTTAAATGTTGTAAAACTCGGAAACTACAACGAAATCGCTGAACAATGAACATACATGGGTATTATTCGGATGCCCTCAGCAGGCCACCCTGTATAATAGCAAAATCACATACGAAATACGAAACAAAACAAAATTGAATCTGATTACCTTTCTCACAACCTTTTTCAGTTACCGCAGCGCTTTAATTCCGAGAACTATGAAATATAAAATGAATTTATTTCATTGGTATACCACCTACATATAGGTACATATATCACGCCTATATCCCTTGCGGGGTATGCAGAGCGTAAACGGCTGAATAAACTGTCACTTACACCACGTCTGACAAACATTTGAGGGTCATTCAGATTATTTATCACTATCGTGACAGGTTTTCAGCCCATCGCCTAAAATTTCAAAACACATGTAACCCTCGAGTCACCTAGAATAGTTACTACATATTACACCCACGGGAAAGAAATGGGGTGATGCTATTCTAAGCCGGCATCCAACAGTATCATTGGTCATTTTGTATAATCAATGTATTTACGCTTAAAATGTTTAGTAGACTTTATTATTTAGCTAAATATACCTCTACTGTTATAAATATTTTTATACTGTAGCTACTTTTCATATACCTCGTGTGTTCATAAGTTTTGAGACGAAATAAAACTTTGATAATAAATTAAACAATAAAGGTATATTCTGAGATTTGTACATACATACATACATACTATTATCCCCTGCGCGGTAGGCAGAGCGTAAACGGCCGCAAAAAACGACCATTTTCACCACGACTGACAAATATTTGAGTAGGGCAAAAATGAGTATTTTTGGATGCACGCAATTTTGTTGGTGAATATGATAAACACCTTATTTTTATGTATAATGATTTTTCATTATACCTCCACAAGGAGTAGTAAAGTGAGTATAACTAGCCGAAAGAAGATCAAGATACTCATAATATTGAACCACTTTCCCCATGGAACTTAGGTCGAAATATGAAACAAAAATTTGACCACCTATAGCAAATTAATCAGCTGATCGGCAATTATGTATGAGAATTGAATACCAAATTTTGAAACACTTCCCGTGTTAGGTATACAATTTTTGAAAACTTGCAATTTTTTTTAGTGCGGGCAGGATTTTAACATGCGACTTTCGTCATTAGGTACTAGTGACGACGCCTCTTTCATCTGTGCTACCGCAGCTCGTTCCTTCCCCGCCAATTTTGCAAGTGTATTTAATACCAGTAACGCGTGGCACGGTACCATCTACCGGGTTGGTTTTGCAACTAATACCCGAAAATTCAACATTTTGTAAGTTAAAAAAAAATGAATGAGAAGTCCATTTAAAAAAAAAAAATTGACCCATATTTCATGGGGAAAGTTGTTCAGTTTCATGAGCAGCTTGACCTCCTTTCAGCTTGTGAATACCTTTTTGTTGCTCCTTATATACGACAATTTTTGCATTTGAATGGAAGACCGCATTTGAATTCCAATTTTAGTTACCATATCCGAGCAATTTAAAACTCACCAAGTGATCCATCAAGATTACCCAGCTCGCCCGTTTCACTGAAACTACAGGCTACAAGTCTACAGGTGAAATTCTTAGTACATTGCGTAGCCAGATCATATTCCTGTATAATAATGGCTAACCGACTACGCAATGTACATAGAATTTCACGTGTAAAATTGTAGCCTGTAGTTTGATAATATCGGGTACTGGCCGGATAGTACCCTGCTTGACTAGTCGGCGCCTGCGACTTTCATGCAAAATTTTCTTCAATCACGCTAAACGTCCAGAACAGGAGATGTTTTTTTAGAGTCACAGCTCGAGCACTTTTGACTAGAAATTCAAAAAGTAACTCAATCGTAATTGAAATTAAGGCGAGTGCGCCACTTCACCATAAAATATCTTTGTACAAATAATCTGTCAGAATCTCCGTTGCTCAAATTTTTAGTATTGTCCTTAACGGGCGTCATTCCGTGAAAACGAGCTACGAGAATGCATTTTATACATAATCTAAGGCACATCACTGTCAACAAAATTTTGTTTTTTAATCTTCAAGATATGAGGAATAAGCCAGGGCAGCGCAAAATCTTATTTTATATTTAATTACGGAGAAATTAAAATTTGAAGTTACCTCTATTTTTCAGTGATGAAGCGTGGCGTAAGAGATTTCCTCCGCCAGTGCTAATCGAACTGTATTGATCTTAGTATGATTATTAATGGCAATTTCACGTTGAACCCGCCTGGGCGGTTATTTTTTACAAAACAACTTAGTTATTAAGAAATTTAGCAAAACACTTACTGTTTCCGGCTGCTTTCCTTGGGAATAAAAGGTTTTTGTTTTGATGTGTTTCCTCTGCTGTCAAAACTGACGTGGAATTGATCATAGATAAACGGAATATGATGCAGACGCGGCACATTGTACATTTGTTCGATATTTTGACCGTGAAAAATTATTGTAGCTAGAATTTTGCCGTAAAATATATCAACTATCTACAACAACGGCATTCTATCCGCTATAGATAATTTTGCCAATGTCAATATTACGTTGATTGTTACATCGAACGAAACGCAAAATATGAACCGATTAGACGTAGGTATTAAAAATATTTTTACGATCAAATAATAGGATGACTTGGTTGTTAGTGCAGATTAGTATGAAGTAGTAAGGTTCTAAATGACAAAGAAATATCCAGAAAAAGTTTCTTAACCACTGGAGCGTTCTTTGCCTCCCAGAGGCAAGTACAAATATAGGCTAAATGGTTCATTGCCTCCTGGTGGCAAGCAACCTAGTCATTTAAAAATGACATAAAAGCTAATTAATTTATTATCCTGTCCCTCTTCCACGTATATAAATCGTAATCTAGACATCCCTATTCATTCAACCAATTTACAACCTCGGACATGTTCATATAATTTTGTCGGATTATACACGAATGAAGTTCGCGCCAAACTCAGTCGTTCAATATTGTTAAATTTTCTTCTCTAATTAAACAATATTTTACTATTACATGCAGTTCTTTTTTTACTTCTACCTGTTTACACAATTACAAACTATTATGAAAACACAAATGTTCTTGAACTTGTTTATTTTTGGTAAAATATCATGTTTAACAATAAAATGCTGAAATATTTCCCTTGGTGCAATTTTATCTCGCTATTATACGAATTATATTAAAGTGAGTACACAAACAAATACACTGTTATATTGGATATTTCAATATAATTACAAATCAATAATTTGTTTTTACCAAATACGAGCCATTCTCGAGAAATCTTAGTTTAAAGCGAATCACGCGCGGCGGCGGTCGCGCACGAAAAAATGGCTGACCACTTCGGGGCAACTAGGTTTTGACAGGCTGACGCTTGAGTGGTTAATGTCGAAGTTCGCAAAAAATTTACAATACCAGGATGGACAAAAACGAAACAAAAATATGTTCGCGCAAAGTGCGTAACATGATACTGGCCACTTGCATATTTAAGGGCAGCTTAGTGCTGATAAGTAGGCATTTACGGCCTTCCCGCCCGTCGCGTAGAAAAGATCGCGCGAGCTAGTCTGCGGTGAACTCACTTGACCCTGCGGTACGGACCGGGCGGCAAGCGCAGCTTCCACAGCGAGCGCGCGCGTCACAGTATACTAAAACTATGGCAGTAGGTCAATAACTCCCCAAGATATAGATATAATTTTATTGTTTACGTAATTTACTTAGGAAAAATATGTTGGTAAAATTGTAGGATTGATAAAATTAAACAGTGAAGATTTGTGTTTTTATATTATTAATTTTTAATTAAGTATTGAATTATATACTTATTAATAATAGTACTATTATTTAAATATAAATTTAAATAATGTTAGTATTATGTAATGTGCAGTTGAATAACTCATTATGATGAGCTTTGTCCTGTAATTCATTTAAAATATGGTTGATGTCAACAAGTCGGCGGCGTCCCGTAACAGTTTGAAAGTCGTCTTTGTTGGTTTCCGCTTTCACTAGCAGGGGATATATCCTCAATATCATCACCGTCGGTACATCTGAAATTTTTCATTCGTTCCTTATAATCATCGAAACAATGAAAATCGAAGGACAATTACAAATAATCCTTACTATCCGTACTAATTTTATATATAGTGTGTGTGTGCAAAAATGCTATCCAGTCTTAAGGCAGCCTCGAGACGTGACAGACTCAGGATGAACTTGGACAAGACAAAAGTCAAATTCACTCAACAAATCGTCAGTTATATATGTTGCGATCCGTAGTCTCAAAACATAGGTTGGTAAGTGGTTCCCCGGAATATGAAGCGCTACTTAAACGTAGAGTTTTTAAAATTAAAATACCTGTTGTTCGTACGACCTTTGCACAGCGCTTACCTGATTACCTTTCCTCCTATTTATTCAACAGATTTAGTCAAAAGCTTCCACATATCAAAGCTTTATTGACTCGAGAAGCTAAGCATGTAATTGAGAGCTGGTTATTGAAGCTGAATTATGACCAGACTGAGGCTATTATGCCAGCAGCATTGTAACCACACACACACACACACACACACACACACACACACACACACACACACACACACACACACACACACACATTTATTTTCCTTTTCTTTGTATAGCATAAATATTATTTAAATTTTTAGTTCAACTCGTCTCGTCCGAACCAAAATTCATAATAGTCAATGTTTTTTCGGGCCCCTGCGATACAGGCTATGCTTAGTGCAGGGTCCGCTGTTAAATTGTCTGCATGCCTCACCTCGGACACAGTCTTATGTATTATTATTTTCAATTGTATTGTCCAGACATTGTTTGTTAAGTGTTTAAGTAAATAAAAATTTATTTATTATTATTATAAATCATCTCCAAGCCAGTCACCGTCAAAGGTGTAGCCTTTAAAGTTGTTGAAGTATGTGTACTTTGGGCAAACGTTGCAGTTGGGTAGAGACAACTTTGAGGTTGAAAGCACCAGAAGAGTGCAGCTTAGCTGGGCGGCATTTGGGAAGCTGCGTCATATCCTAGAATCATCTTTGCCACAATGCCTCAAGACCATGGTGTTCGATCAATGTGTCCTACCAGTCATCACCTACCTTATCCGCAAAAAAGACCAGTGACGGACATTTTCTGGAAGTGTAGCAAGCTGAAGTGGGAGTGGGCTTGCCACATTTTTCGTAGAACCGACGGACGGTGGAGTAAGCGGGTTCATGAGTGGAGGCCACGCCTTGGCAAGCGTAACGTTGGACGCCCTCCGGCCAGAATCCAGATGGACCGATGACTTAAAAAAGGCGGCTGGT
The DNA here is from genome assembly GCA_027580185.1 of Tuta absoluta. Classification (NCBI taxonomy): domain Eukaryota; kingdom Metazoa; phylum Arthropoda; class Insecta; order Lepidoptera; family Gelechiidae; genus Tuta; species Tuta absoluta. The sequence continues at coordinate 504,530 of JAQAHW010000047.1, forward strand.
AACGACTGAATGGCGAAAACGGGAAATCGTGCCTTATGGTTATGGCGTACCGAGGGGGAAGCCAACGTCCAGCAGTGGACTGTAATAGGCTGATGAATGAATTTTCGTAACTTACTTATGAGATTTAGAAGTTGATTGAAGTGGAAATGTATGGGAGTCCATAACTTGCAATAAGGGTTGATCATCATATATGCTTGAAGCTCTGAAACATGTTTGAAACATCAATATTTACACCGAGCAGTATTTAAATAACATTATGAATCGTCATTTACACTTTTTGTTCTAAAACTTGCGTATTTCTATCTGAATCTGCCTTTTCTGCTTGGGAGGTAATAGCTACATGGTGAGGCTGCTGTATATAGAACTACAGTAAAAATATATGTATAAGTAAATGAAAATCTATATATAAATATGAAAAATATCATCAATGCTTTCAAAGTCTTAATAAGAAACAACCGTTTATTAGCTGAACAATAAAACATTTAATTTTCGTAACTTACTCATTAAACTGGACAGTTGATTGGCGTGGAGATGTCTTCTTCTTCGTCAATACACTCTTAACAGAGCGGACGTGGTCGTCAATCCGGGTTGGTGGCACGCTTTAAAATTTCGTCACCTTCTTCTTCTTCGCCATTCCTCACGAATGGCTGCTTTTCTGGTGCACTCAGTCACGGAACCTTCTTGAGTAGCGGCTTTAATTTGGTCCGTCTGATCTTCTTCGAGAGCGCGCACCCTCGACCTTCCCCTGGACCACGAGCAGCTCGATAGATATGTCCCCGCGTCGGGCGACGTGTCCATAGAATGTAAGGATGCGAGCTTGCACTATGAAGGAGAGGCGTTGCTTGATGCCGAGTTCCTTGAGAATGGAATCCTCTTCTTTTCAATTTCCCGCAAAGTCCACGTCTCTGCAGCATAGAGGAACACGGGGAATATGAGTGCTCTCACGAGTCGTGTTTTGGTGGCTTTCGTAATATTGCGATTTTTCCAAACCTTATGAAGCTTGCTCATAATGGATCTAGTTATCGCCATACGTCTTTTTACCTCGTCTATGCAACCGCCGTTGTTGGAAATCAGCGCTCCCAGATAAACGTAGAATTGGACAACCTCGCAGTTTGCGATATGTTTGACTATGTTGTTTTGGAGAAGTATATGACTCCAGAACTGGCAGAGAAAGTTGGTCATCGTCATGACGGCTTGAAGTCCTGGAACGTTTTTATCAAAAAGTAAACTAATCTTGAACAGGCTTACCTTTTCTGTTTCACTAAATTATACTTACTTTTCAGCACCTAGTAATTTGTTTGCATGTCCTTTGTCTCTTGGTATTGAAGCACTGCAAGTATTAGAAGGCCAAGGTTATCGGTACAATATTTACCGTCTAATTAAATATACTATTACATTACAAACAAATTCAGTGGTTGCACTACTGATTTTGTTTTACTGTGTATGTACTTGATAATTACTTATGCTCAAAAATAAATAATAAAATTACATTTTGTAAAATCGTACATTGTCTTCGTGTGATTTGAACTGTGGTTGCACCACTGGTTTCATTTCTACTGTGTATGTATTATGATGTTTACTTTTAACATGGCAACAGTTTATGAACTACTTAATAAATAAAATGACACTAGATCAAATGATAGGTACAATGTTAGATACTGTGGTTGCAATACTATTTAATTTTACTGTCTGTTGTTGTTAAACCTTAAACTGCTTCTGGTTTAGTAACCCAGATCAGCTATACAATTCTTTGTCTACTTGCCTATTCACTAAAATTGATACCTATACATACTTACTTCATAGTAGGTAGTTACTTTGGTAGGTCAAAAATTGGTTAGAATTATGTTCAGATACTTACGATATTGTTTGCCGGTCTTTATCTGCTTTTGACATATAGGTACCCTCTTGTATTTATTTTTATTTCCCATTTTTACTTATTTACAGACTATGTACACGTTTATTTACAATAAATTAACGAAATATTTACACATTCACAAAATATTTACAGTCAAAAAATATACAACACTTATTTAAAACTTAGTTGCAAAGGCGAGCTTATCTTTATAAGAAGAGATCTCTTCCAGCCAACCCATTTGATGTCAGAAAATTCATATCTTATTAATATTACGCGACAAGATGAAAAAAGCAGGTAGCGGAACGCCGCGGTCGAAAAAATGGCATAGGTCCTGCTCCGATGATGCCCGGCGGGCGTCTGAAGCGCAGCGCGCGCGTCGTTTGGTTATATAATGGGAATAATGGGGTTTCAAAAAATCCCAAAAAATAATTTAAAAAATCTATCCATTATTTTATTTACATCTCGTAATTGCCTACATTTTGGCATATTTTAAAATTTTTAAGTGTAAATAATCTTTGAGTAATACTTGAAAAATTGTCATAAACTTACGTAACTTTGCATTTTTTTATAATCGAGAAAAGTTATAGAAATCGTGTTTTTGTCCATTAAATAATCTAGAACTGTTCATAAACAACAACATATATTTTTTCTGGTTCAAATAAAATAATATATGATGCTTAAAAACTCAACAAAAATAGGTCGATTCGACATTTTTCACACTAAGACGCCCTTAAACCTGAACTAATAAGTTGGCTTTATTTAGTTTAATGACTTTGCTTCTTCTGTAATAACGTTAAACTAAAATGTTTATGGATTCTATGCGTTCAGCTAAGTCTTGGCGAATGGTTCAGCTTATTTCAAAATATGGTCCTTATAATATAATGTACTTTGGTTAATATTCCTTCCAAGTTATAATATCAACTTTGTGAGTAGTCCACCGAGAATCGAACCCGGAACATTTGCGCCGCAGGCAGTCGCACTACCATTGGTCGTCAAGTATTGTATCAGTACCAGTTAGACTAACATTATATGAAATGGTGACACCTCTATAATATACTCTTTGACATGACTTCCAAATTTCATTTGAATTTCGTTCCTTCCGCCGAAGTAGGAGTCTTAAGCAAAATTAGAACCTGCAAACTTAATGAAATATTCCCTGTAATTTTAGTAATGACAATTAATACCAAAAGGAGGCGTTCTTGGGCACTTTTTGCAATAACTTAAATTACAGCGAATATTTCATTGAGTATGCAGGTTGTAAATTTACGTAAGGACAATACTAAAAACTTCAGCCACGGACATTAAGACAGAGTGTTTGTTTGGTCTGCAGCAGCCCTAACCCGTCAGTCCCGGTTGCTGTTTTTGATTACATAGACGGCTGTCGTTACACAACCATGTCAGAACCCTAGTTGAAAAAAACATGTCATGTCATGTTGACATTGTTCATCCTGTCGTTCGTGGATGATGATGAAATAATATTTAAGAGTGGTTACTTATACGGCAGCTGTCTACTTATAAGTACAGGTCTTAAAAAAATAAAGTATCTTTCAGTAAGTAATAATTCATAATTAGTTTATTTCAATTTATAATAAAACAGTCAAAAGACCAAAGCGTTACAAGCATTATCTCATTAACATTGTCCAATAATAAGTTTCAGACAAACACTTCAAAACCTTTTATTAGTGCATAGTTTTATAAAAGCAAATTTTGCCGGACTGTGTGTTCGTTTTAAATTTAATGTCTTTTGACAAAGAGAAATGGTAGCTTCTTTGGCATAGTTAGCTAACTTGGGAAAAATATCTTCATCTTTCCTCAAACATTTGAAAAAAACTTTTATATTCGTACTAAATAGAGAGATAACAATAAACTTTAAATTGCTTATTTACTAATTTATTAATTAGAGCATGAATACATATCAACATAATGATGAGCCTATTATAATGATCTTGTGTTATCCAATACTACAGATTAAACAGGATGTGTCTTTACTCCGTGTTATGGCGGCTTAGAATAGCATCACCCCATTTCTTTCGCGTGGGAGTCGTAAGAGGCGACTAAGGGACTCGAGGGTGTGTATTGCAATTTCACTATGGCGATACACATTTTTTCCGAATGACCCTCAATTGCACTTTGCCTACCCTGCAAGGGATTATAAGCGTGATATGTGTATGTGTGTGTCGTCTGCCGCAGGTTGTTGATCAAATCAGGACCAAGACCGCCACATGACTAAATCTGAACTCAATTTGATCATAAACCCGATACTTTAGATATATGATCAAAATCCTGAACAAGTCCAGGTTTAAAGATTTTCTCATCTTCCGGTCTTGGTCCTGGTTTCATCAACAACCTGCGACAGACAACACATCCTGTATAATCTGTGGTATTGGATAACACGAGATCATAAAATGGGCGCATCAAGCTAGACCTGGAGCAAAATGCAAAAACAACTTGATTTCCAAATATCTACGAGTATATCCATATCCTATAATTTTAAATATATTTATCTTTAAGACACTTGTCCCACACGCATTGTGCTGCTCTCTACACTTTAAAATTCAACGCTCAATGAAAACATATTTATTTGCAAAATTGCGGTTCAAATAAACAGGTTCCTACTGAAAAGTTGATCAGTTTAATGGGCTGAAATGCTGGGTCACCCCTTAAAATATTTGCAGCTAATATTTTTAGATCAATAAAAAATATTTTTGAAGGCAATATAAAACCCCTGCTGCTGTTCAGTCAGTAGCTATATCACTTAAAACTAAGACAAACAAACAACTTTATTTCTACTACTATATTTGAGAAAATAAGTATGTTATAGAAAACCTTAGCAGTAGCAGCATTTCTGAGTTCAAGGCGATTCTCACACGCACCGCTTCATTTACAGGGTGTTTAGCCGGATCCGGTGTTTTGACGAAAGTAATCTACAAAAAAAAAAGGTCTGCCACACGTTGCCGCGATGTCACAGATTATCATTATTGTACGTTTGGTGTGTGATTCACATAGCTGCACGTTCCATCCGTTCCGAGAATCATGTCATCCATATAAACGCTATTATATTCTGTTTATATCATACGGGATTTAGATGTCTCTAGCGGTCTCAACTACTGTTTTGAGCTATAAACAACAACTACGGATACAAAAGCTATATGGCCATTTATTGTAGCTTTTGGTATTCGTAAAAAGATGAAAGAGGTGCAGAAAAAGACAATACGATTTTAGGAGTGGGGTTGAAAATATCACCGGATTATTCACATCAGACTAAAACAATCAGTTTCTAAATATTCTTGGTAGATGGAGCCACGCCATAAGTTTGAAACACTTGCATCATTTTGCAGGTTACGGATGAGCCGCAGTAGCCCAGTAGCTTAAAGGCGTTTGCGTTGAAATCTTGCAAGTTTTTTGTAAGACTAAAAACAATCATAATTGGGATTTCGCAGGAATTGAACAAGAATGATCGAACGAAAACAGCAGTGCAGTGAAACACAGTCACAGGCAACAATTAGACCTGAATAAATTAAAACATAGTAAGTAGGCTAACTTTCATTAAAACGAACACTAACAATGTAACTCAGTTGAAACCTCAAGATTTTTTAAAACGAAAATTATCGCGATAAGACTCGTTTCAATATCTATTTCTTGCGAAATAATTTACTTAAACAACGCGCTAAGCGCATGCGTCAATAGGGAGTTTTCATTTTGAGAATTAAATAAAGTTAGGTATTCTAAGAACTCTGTAGATGGCGTTGAACTAACTACGTTACCAAATGCCAAAGCCAAAAGGCATGATAAAAGTAATTGTTCTTTCCGAATCTATCCTCGTTTTTCGCGCTTTGTTATCAATTTATACTCTGTTTTGTTTATACGTTGTTTTCGTTAATATGCAGGGAAACCCATGAAAGTAAATATTTTTGTGATGCGAGTGATGTAACAATGATTAGTTCCGTTTCGTTTTACGATCTCATACATCCAAGAGAAAGAAACGAAAAATTATGAGACGTTCCGATCCTTAGATTAACGTACCCAAGTACAGCGGTATCTATCCAGCGACTAGCGAAGAGTTAAAAAAATAAAAGAAATCTCCCTTTTCAAAGATGGATCAAATTAAACCGGAAAACATCTCGGAAGCTTCTGAAGACGTTTAATTTCGTTTGAATGTTTTCTTGTCCTTATTTCTTATTCATTACGTAGGTACCCATCTCCCTTGACTGTTCCTTTTGGTTCTCAATCAAAGTGTGTATAATCAGATTACAAGATGAAGTAATTAAAAATTCCTAAAGGGCCTCCGGTTCGTTACATTTTGACTTGCCTTTATAAATTATTTCAATTTAAAAGGCTAAACATTTCTCATTTTTTTAAATATAGGACATTTGTCGTTCTAACAAAAATCTGAAATTTTACGTAAGTAAAGCTTATTAATCCGTTCATTGTACACAATATAGCACAAAGGACATAATATATAGAACAATACACAACAGGTCAGCTTATTTCTAAAAATTAATCTCTTACAGCAGACCTAGGGTAGCGAGAAGGCATAAATTCAGGCAGATGACGTGACAACTTACTAAGTATGATAAAAATAAAGTTAGGCTCATGAAAAAAGAATAGTACAATAAATAAAAATAATAATATATTAAAATATAATACGTATTATCTGAACTAGCTTGTGGCGGCAGCCATCTGGAGCTTGATTTCTTAACTAGTAGAAATTTGACCAACATTCACATTTGCAATTCACTCTTTCAATCAATTCAATTCACCTTCTTCAGTTTTTTTGTATTTCTAAAACAGAAGAAATCTATTTTGCCATTTTAATTAAATATCTTGAACTCTTTCCTTATACGCAAACATATTGACACCATACTACCACGACCCCTATCAAAAATGTATTAATTTAAAAAACCAGTAATCTACGACGGTAAACCCCTTTTGGTAAAACCCTAATATAAATAATTATTGCGTTAAATCCTAGTCTTGTTGTCAAATCTTATTTTGACATTTGATCGGCTTGATACGCCACTTGTTGTGAATTCACGGAAAATTCACAGTTAGAAAATACAAATTTGAGGATTGCGCATGCCAAAAGGGCCATTGCGTTATTTCAATTGCTAACAGCGAGCTTCAGATCTGTTGTAATTTCTTTGTTGGCCTAATCTGCTAGCTTCTTTATGTAAACTATAACTTGATTATCCGTGGTTCTGTCGCACGGGGAATGCGGCAGGTTATCTTGTGTTGTTCATTAGTTTTTCTTCATATATGAACCCTTGTCAACTAAACTGGGAGAGTTCTTCAATTTGGACTCTTCTCTGGCGCTAAGTGGCACAGATGTGCCCCGACGTGATGGCTATTTTGTAGATGTCGTCGGGATGGACAGGAATTTGCTGGTATGCTTTGACTTAGTCGATGATGCTTAAGAGTAGATAGCGGATCCTGCTAGGATATGTCTCAAATGTCTCCGTGTTATTAAAAAAAGTTAGACGTGCATTTAGAAGGTGTTCAAATAATTTTTCCATACGATTTGACTTTGACAAACAGCTTAAACCATGTTCAACTTTTTTTGTAAAACACTGTCTCAGTTTAGCCGGTTCGTTAGACGAGTCAGTGGAACACGAAAAAAATAAGTTTAGCTGACAGAGGTCCGATTTTGAAGTAAAAAAAAGATACAACAAGAGGTAACGTTAATAGTCTGCAAAATTCCCTTTCCGAACAGTAACTTTGACAAATGAACCTTATATAATCTAGTTATACACAAGTTGTTAACATGAGATGCATTGCAATTTTTTTACTATAGCTTATCAATGCGAAGGCACACGCAAATTTGGTGCAAAACTACTAATGGTTCAAAAATAAAGAACTTGCCGTTTTGATATTTAGGTACCGATAATACACAATCGTTATTATCTTCACGAATATTATAAAGAGGAAAGATTTGATTGTTTGTTTGCATCGAATAGGCTCCGACACTACTGGCCCGATTTTAAAAATTCTTTCACCATTAGAATCCTACATAATTCCTGATGAACATAGGCTATATTTTATACGAGAAAAAAATAGGGATCCACGTAAAAATTTCGATAATGTAACCCAACGTGTGAAAAATGTACCAAAAAAATATCCTATATCGCGTACGCTGTGAAAATTATTGACAATAGAGCAAAGTGATGTACTACAGTTTTATAGAGGACATCAATATCTATAATAATGTCCGCGATACCATATGTCTAACTATTACAGTTAAGCCACAATAACTACTTTTTCATTTAAAAATGTACCAACTACGCCACATTATTCGTACCAGTGTAATGATGATTACATTTAATAATTACTGTATTAAAGGGTGTCAGGGATAGCCCTCAGAATACAAATAGGGTACATGCAGACCATGAAACTGAACAACTTTCCCCTAGGAACATATTTCAGGAAACGTAAAAAAACTAAATTCCCATAGTGAATGCAGTCAGCTGATTGTGATTTTGTATGGAAGGTCATTTTTTGGCGTTTCCTGACATATGTTTCTACGGGAAAGTTGTCCAGTTTTATGTTTCATGCACCCTATCAGTATTCGAAGGGCTGTCCCTTACTCGGTATAAAAAGACGACAAAAACATTAAATAATGCATTAAAAAAATCTACACTAAAATAATACATACATACACATATCACGCCTATTATCCCTTGCGAGGTAGGCAAAGCGTAAACGGCCGCAAAAACGGACATTTACGCCACGTCTGACATATTTATGTTTGAGGGTCGTTCGGAAAATTGTGTATCGCCATAGTGACAGGTTGTCAGCCCATCGCCTAAAATTGCAATACACACCCTCAAGTCCCTTAGTCGCCTCCTACGACTCCCACGGGAAAGAAATCGGGTGATGCTATTCTAAGCCGGCATCACACTAAAATAATAATTATATAATCTACACTAATATTAGAAACAGGATTTTATTTATTGTTTGTTTGAATTGAATAGGCTCCGAAACTACTGGACCGATTTAAAAAATTCTTTTACCATTGATTGAAATTGAAATTCTTTATTCAAATTTAGTATTATCACTTATTGACGTCATGAACCGTCATAAAAAAAAAGGAATTTGTATCACACAATTTTCTTTTTTTTATTACAATTTCGTTATGACCTAAAAGAAAACCGGCTCGGGCGGGATAAAAATAAAATAAATAATGAAGGCACTGCCATGGGGCTGGCCAGCCTGGCCAGGTTAATCACATGGCATGTGACTTTACGCCACCACCATCTGAAAACGATATTTGTTTCAAATTGAAGTCAAGATTTTTAGAATCCTACATTATCCCTGATGAACACAGGCTATATTAAACTGTCTTATTCCTGGGGGGAAATTGTCAGCGGCGGGTGAAACCGCTGGGCGGGCTGCTAGTTGATGTTAAAAGATGGTACTTTATACCGTGTGATGCCGGCTTAGAATAGCATCACCCCATTTCTCTCTTGGGAGTCGTAAGAGCCGACTAAGGGACTCGAGAGTGTGTATTGCAATTTTAGGCAATGGGCTGACAACCTGTCACTATGGCTATTCACAATTTTCCGTATGACTCTCAAATATGTATCGCGGCTGTTTGCGCTCTGCCCCGCAAGGGATTATAGGCGTGATATGTATATGTCGCAGTATTATGGCTGAATTAGGATTTCGGCCGAAATCCTAGGATTTCGGCCAAAACCCGGATTATGGCAAAATTGTAGACTACATTCGACCATCGTCCTAAGCAGATCCAGGATTTCGGTCATAATCCTAGAATTTTGGTCGAAATCCTGGATCTGCTTAGTATTATGACATTAATCGCGATTCGGGGGAATCTATGAGCGGGGAGGGAACAATACGCTCCTCCCCCGCGTTTATGTGAAGTTATTTTTCTTTCCGAAAATACTGATTTATTTTTAAAGAAGAAAAGTGTTTATTTCTATCATTCATAATCTTTATTTAGATACTAGGTGATGCAAATGATAACAGGAGGTTCTGTTTACCTTGTTATATTTTGTAAAAGAGAAGACACCCAAATGTTTATTTTATAACTCATCCAATCTACATCTACACTAATATTACAAAGAGGAAAGATTTGTTTGTTTGTTTGTTTGCATCGAATAGGCTCCGAAACTACTGGCCCGATTTTAAAAAAATTTACCATAAGAATTATACATTATTCCTGATGAACATAGGCTATATTTTATACGAGAAAAAAATAGGGATCCGCGTGAAAATTTCGATAATGTAACCCAACGTGTGAAAAATGTACCAAAAAAATATCTTATATCGCGTACGCTGTGGAAATTATTGACAATAATGCAAAGTGATGTACTACAGTTTTATAAAGGACATCAATATCTATAATAATGTCCGCGATACCATATGTCTAACATTACAGTTATGCCACAATAACTTCTTTTTATTTAAAAATGTACAAACTACAACACATTATTCGTACCAGTGTAATGATTACATTTAATCATTACTGTATTAAAGGGTGTCAGGGATAGCCCTCCGAATACTGTAAGGGTACATGCAGACCATGAAACTGAACCACTTTCCCCTAGGAACATATTTCAGGAAACGTACAAAAACTGACTTCCCATAGTGAATGCAGTCAGCAGATTGTGATTTTGTATGGAAGGTAATTTTTTTGGCGTTTCCTGACATATGTTTCTAGGGGAAAGTTGTCCAGTTTTATGTTTCATGCACCCTATCAGTATTCGAAGGGCTGTCCCTTACTCGGTATATAAAAGACGACAAAAAACATTAAATAATGCATTAAAAAAATCTACACTAAAATAATACATACATACACATATCACGCCTATTATCCCTTGCGAGGTAGGCAAAGCGTAAACGGCCGCAAAAACGGACATTTACGCCACGTCTGACATATGCTTGAGGGTCATTCGGAAAATTGTGTACCACCATAGTGACAGGTTGTCAGCCCATCGCCTAAAATTGCAATACACACCCTCAAGTCCCTTAGTCGCCTCCTACGACTTCCACGGAAAAGAAATCGGGTGATGCTATTCTAAGCCGGCATCACACTAAAATAATAATAATATAATCTACACTAATATTAGAAACAGGTTTTTTTATTGTTTGTTTGAATTGAATAGGCTCCGAAACTACTGGACCGATTTAAAAAAATCTTTTACCGTTAATTGAAATTGAAATTCTTTATTAAATGTAGGATAGTATTATCACTTATTGACGTCATGAACCGTCATTCTAAAAAAAGAAATTCCTATCACACAATATTCTTTTTTATTATTACAATTTTGTTATGACCTAATAGAAAACCGGCTCGGGCATGATAAAAATAAAATAAATAATGAAGGCACTGCCATGGGGCTGGCCAGGTTAATCACACGGCATGTAACTTTACGCCACCACCATCTGAAAACGATATTTGTTTCAAATTGAAGTCAAGATTTTTAGAATCCTACATTATCCCTGATGAACATAGGCTATATTAAACTATCTTATTCCCGGGGGGAAATTGTTAGCGGCGGGTGAAACCGCTGGGCGGGCTGCTAGTAATATTATAAACAGTTACTTAGATGTGATTATCTAAAAAATATTGTTTTTACTACTTGAAAAATCTTTAATGAAAGAAATGATACCCAAAGTTTATATTAATGACAGAAAAACGAATTATTTAATGTTTGTTATATTAATCATAGTTAGAAGAGGTCAGCACTTAAATGTTTATAAAAAATTGTTAATTCTTATATCGAGACTAGATACCTAATAATAATAGTGATAAGTACATTCTATCTGGAATCAATAAAATAAAAGACTGATTTGATTAATAAATATTTTTTGTGTCATTTATTTTGTTTCATCAAATTTTCTTAGGCTCTTATTTTTCTCTCCAAAGGCATAGTAATAAGAATACAAATTAAAGTAAAGACAAATAGTAATGCATGGCGATAGTCACTATTCCGTGTAATGACGGCTTAAAATAGCATCACCCCTATTTTTTCCCGCGGGTACGATACCCAGAAGCGACTAACGGATGGAAGTTTTCATGTGTATTACCATTTTATTATTCTATAGTCATTCACGTGTTTTCTAAAATAGCCCTCAAAATTGTTTATGGCCATTAAAACTCTGCATACTCCGCAAGTATTTATGTATGTATGTGTATAGTCACTACATTTATCAAAAGTGTTCTGAAGCCTTCGTTGTACCATATTCCTACGTAGATCCAGGATTTTGGTCAATATCCTAGGATTATGGCCGAAATCCTAGATCTGCTTAGGACGATGGTCGAATGAAGTCTACGATTTTACCATAATCCGGCTTTTGGCCAAAATCCTAGGACTTCGGCCGAAATCCTAATTCTGCCATAATACTGCGACATATATAAAAATAAAAAAAATGTACTTTATGAATAAAACCTCCTTGCTGTTTTTTGGGTCCTGTCCTGGGGTATGTGTTTGATCATAGTGGCATCACCATTTACGCCTACAAGTATGCAGAATTTGCCTTAGCGTTTTTGGGCATTTTCCAGTCTAAAGTACATATTAGTAAGTCAATGACTGATCCTATGGGAACTAGATAGATTATATTAAGGCGAGTGTACCCGTGAACGACCTCGACAGTGGCGCCACTTCACAAAAAAAAGAAACATTTTCTCCTTATACATACTATCTATCAGAATATCCGATTAGAACCTGCAAACTCAACGAAATATTCGCTGTAATTAAAGTTATGGCAATTAATACAAAAAGTGACTGTTTTTAGACACTTCTTTCCATAACTTTAATTGCATGAAAATTTCATGGAGTTTGCAGGTTCTAGTTTTACTTATGGATAATACTTAAAACTTGGGCATCTGTCATTCTGATAGATTGTTTGTATAAATAGAAAACGTTTTTTGTCAAGTGGCGCCACAGTCGCGGTCGTTGACGGCTACACTCGCCTTAATACTTATATATATTTAGTAAATAAAAACATATTATACAAAAGATCACTCAGTATTATTAGTAGTACCTAGTATTACAGTAACAGGTACGACGCCTATTAAAACGTAGAGACCAACTCCAGAATATTATCTTGAAGGGCACACACCCACATTCATATTCATTAGTTTGTGAACATGCATATTCAAACCTGGGTTACTTTGCTTTCTAGGTATAGGAGTAAAGAATACAAACTATACTATTAGTACGGAATGTGAATTTTGCGAAAGTATGGAAGGGGAGCTAAACTTAATACAGTACATACATACATTCATAAATCACGCCTATATCCCTTACGGAGTAGGCAGAGCGTTAAAGGCCGTAAAACGGATATTAACACTACGTCTGACAGATAACTGTGTATCACTAATAGTGACAGGTTGTCAGCCCATCGCCTAATATTGCAATACACATAGCCCTCAAATCCCTTAGTCGCCTCTTACGACACCCATGGGTAAGAAATAGGGTGATGCTATTCGAAGCCGGCATCACACGGTATTAAAAAAATAATAATAATTAATACAGTAGGTAAATACAATAAATACCCGACATAAAGGCGTATAGTAGGACTCAATCTAAAGTTTTTGAGCCAGGTTACCCATCTCGCACGTCGCAAATACACGAAAAAACATTAGAACTTTGTTTCATTATATGCCCAACTTTAACATTGAATAATTTCAGAAATTCTGTCCTATTTAAATAAGCAGCTGTTTAAAAAGTGAGCAATAAGTAATGCTCTATAATAATTTAACTTTGTCTTTGTGGCGACATTGATGCAAAATAGTACGAGCATACTTTAGTGGATGATTAACAAATATTTGTCAGACATGGCGTAAATATCCGTTTTTTGCGGCTGTTTATGCTCTGCCTACCCCGCAAGAGATTATAAGCGTGATATGTGTATATTCCGGCAAGTCAAAATCATTCAGAATAGTGGAAGTCTCTATAAAGATAATTTGATCGGTGAATACGGCTTATATTAGACAATTTAATTTTGTGTGACGTAGCGTGTCAAAAGTCGTTGGTTCGAATCTTGGTCGTGTGTTTTTGGTTTCTTTATTTTTAAACATAAAATAGGTCTATAATTGGCGAAAAATATATAAATTAGACATAAATTATAAACATGCTACAAAAATATTCTTAACACTATAATAAATAATTTAAATCACATAATGCTTCCTTGTTAAAAAATGTATCAAAATTATTTTTCTTATACAATTTTACCTTCCTATCATTATAGTTTAAAGCTTCACACACTCTGCACAGATGAAACGATTTGGTTTTAAAATACCCATGCTCGTTAACAATACCAAAATGTCTTCTCCATGCATGTAAAGATAAGATCTTTTTATCACTTCTAGAAATTTCTTTCATGGCTTCTGATAATTTCTGGACATTTTCATAATTTTCTACGTGCAAATAAGAATTTGGTGGCAAAAGATTCTCGCAATCTTTTAAAGAAGGGCCCATGATTACAGGGATTGCTCCTTTGGAGAATGCATGTTGGAAGACCTTTTCCGTTATGTATTGACTGCATTTTGAGTTTTCTATAACGATGTAGAATAAGTAACTTGCAGGCAGCATGCAGTCGGTAGTGAAATGGCCAGGACATCTGTAAATAAGAAACATTCATACATTTAACAATGTTTACTCTAAGTGGTAGACTATTCTTTTAATTGAAAATAAAAATCGGAGTATAAAGTATGTGTGTGTAGTCTTCACTTCCAGACATAATAAATAAGCAAAAATTAAAAGGATTCGGGTTCAAGTTGCGGCTGAAGTTTTTTTTTAAATAAATAATAAATGTAAATATTACTCTTCTAAAAATTGTGGTTGATGGCGCTAACGTCATACATTGAGCCAAATACAAGCATTTTACAAGTACTCCTACGTACCTACCTACATATTGATCGTTTCATGGTCAAATTTTAGACGCTAATTTTATCAAATTGGATAACTATAGCTCAATGGTAAAAATACTGGCATGGTACGTCCAGAGCCGTAAGTTTGAATCCTACTCATTAGTTTTTATTTTATTTTAATATTATTCTTTAAAAACGTTCTGTCTGAGTCTAAATTAGAGACTATCTAGAAGAGTTTCTTAAAAGCAGCTGTGTACCAGACCATTTGGGATTTTCGGGTGAGTTTGCTTTACTTTTAACACTTAGCTTTTTCTGATCTTCAGAATTAGTGCATATTACAGTCGGAACAAATTTTGTTACCTTAAAAAAAAGCTAGCTGGACTAATAGCTAGGTTTAATTTTCCAAAAATCATCGCTTCATCAATTGTCTGTTGTTTATTTACAAACAACGCCTTCTATTAGGGACTAGGTATTTTTATACGTACTTAAACTATTGGTGCTATCACAAAGATGTTAAACACTGTCTAAGTCGTTTGACAACGTCAAATCGTGAGGTAAAATAATTTAGAAAACGTCTAAATGCGCGTGCAACTTTTTCGTAATGACATGGTTTCCAATCTCGGTCAAACAGATTCTGTTTCTTTATAAAAACATATTTCCTTACGTTTTCTTATTCTCCAGCTTATCAGAACACCTTCCGAAGACATCGACCTGTATAAATTTTTGTAGTTCTTTTATGAACCGCATCCTGGCCTTCATGCAATTGGATGTCAACACCATGGCTCGGCTATCCAGTGCCTTATCCTTCCAATACGGCACCAGTTTGTGAAGAATGTCTATTGGGTGAAGCTGGTTAATCACCACTGGGTGCTGAAGTGGAACCGTTCTGCCGTATGGCACTGGTATGTCAGAGTCACTCCTGAAAAGTGAATATGAAAATCGTTTAGAGGGTGAAATTTTACTGGTGATCGATAGTGAAAACTCAAGACGGGCTGGTGATAAAGAACAACTTTCCTTAAGGAATATATCCAAGGAACCACTTGTAAATTTTGCGCAAAAATACTTCGGGTTAAGGACAAAAAGTATTTTGTCCACAATAAAATCAGTAATATTTTTATAGCAGTACATCTACTGGCGCAAAATCGGCTTTAGCAGGGAAAACCTTGAATAAAAAAATATTTTTATTATTTTGCGATGTAGTTATATAAACACGAGACTTCCCATCCAGTTTTGTTATAAGACATTTTTCTCCTATATAAACATAAGTCCATTTAACATTATTATGAAAAACGTTCCATCTCAATGGGGTCGCTGAGAGTGATTTAAGAATACAATGGCTCTTTGCTTACCTATACGTCATTGTCCAGTTAAAAACATTGTACATATCAGTCCAACTAAGTGTAGACTCCTTTCCCAATGAGAATGTGTTTATAGGAGATTCATCACTAAGGAAGATCCATCTTTGTTTTGTATCTCTTTTTTCCACTATAGGTATACTTTTCTTCTGCATATGAATTATGACAGCGTCTGCAGAATCAATTTGATCATCATCACCAGTGAATTCGCAATTTTTTACGCTGCAGTCCTCCAGAATTTGAGATGTACTGTAATAAATAAAAGAAACATCTTTTATTAAATTCAAATAATATTTTAGAAATCTTGATTGCGTTAATTGTGTTTAAACATACATACATTGACATTTACGCCACATCTGACAAACATTTGAGGGTCATTTAAAATATTTTGTATCGCTATAATGACAGGTTGTCCACACATTGCCTAAAATTGCAATACACATATAACCCTCAAGTCCCAGAGTCGCCTCCTACGATACTCACGGAAACATGGTGGTATTCTTAGCCAACGGGAAATTGTGCTGAAATACGTATCTATCGGGTGAAATTTTACTAGTGACCGATTCTGAAAAATGAGGACGGACTGGTGATTAGGAATAAATTTCTCTAAGTAACATAGGTCGATACATTAAATGTTTTTTTTAACTTCCATAGTAACCCAAATCAGCTGATCTGTATTTTTGAACGGAAGTCTTGAGTCTTATCCATCTTGAGTTTCCGCTATCGGTCACTAGTAAAATTTCAACCTATGAGGAGCAAAAATATTGAATAAAATATCAGGGTAAAGTTTAACATATTGTACTCGTAGTTCAGCCAATGCAACTATGAAACAACTTTTCTCTAGGTAATAGATTTAATACTTAGACGGTGGTCGTTACTCAACCATGTCAGAGGCCAACTAGTAGTCGTAGGCGGTTGAAAAATTCTGACACCAGGGTTTATCGGGCCGTTTGTCAACTTAGTGTCCCACACGAAAAAAGGAGAATACAAATACGAATTCTTTATTTAATAAACATAAGGACTTTTAAGCAAAACTAGGCAAATTAGATTAGATTTTACCTTATCATACGACAGATAAAACTAATTGGATACGTTGGTAATCTGTATTATCTTTCATCTCTATAGTCTTTAATCTAGAGTCATACACATGTTATGTCTATATTCCTTGCGGGGTAGGCAGACCGTAACGGGCCTGAGAAAAAAGTCTTCATCGCCAAGTATGACAGAGTATTTGAGGGTTATTTTAGAAAAAGCGTTAGTTACTACTACGGCGAACCTTAGGTCGCCCTTTAAGGCGTGTGTAGCCGTCAACAACCTCGACAGTGGTGCCACTACACAGAAAAAAAATATTTTCACTTATACAAACAATCTATCAGAATATCCGTTGCCCCAGTATTTAGTATAATCCTTAAGTAGAATTAGTACCTGCAAACTCAATGAAATATTCGCTGCAATTAAAGTTATGGAAAGAGTACCTAAAAACGGCCACTTTTTGTATTACTTGCCATAACTTTAATTGCAGCGAATATTTTATTGAGTTTGTAGGTACTCATTTTACTTAAGGATAATTCTAAAAACTTGAGCAACGGACATTCTAATAGAATGTTTATATACAAAGAAAATATATTTTTTGTGAACTGGCGCCCCTGTCGTGTCCGTTTCCGACTACACTCACCTTAAGACCCCCGCAGGAAAAAATAGAGTGATGCTATTATAAGCTGGCATCACACGACAAGATAATTTTCAATTCTGTGTATTTAAAAAAACTTCATTCTTACTTATTCGATGATCCATAATTGTATATGTGTCTATTTTTCTGCCAGTTCCAGTACCGCCAGAATAATACTAAAAATGTTCTGTTCATCTGATTTTCTCGCACGAACTTCTGGTGGTCAACGTTTTTGAACAAAACTGAACCTAAGTTAGAGGTCTTCCAACTCTGGAATAATAATATGCGTTGTTACAAGACAATTTATATGGCTATTAAAACAAGCGGATAGTAATATTTTTCGTTTCATATAATACCAATATTTAGGAATCATTTTGATTAGTGACCGATAACGAAAACTCAGGGCTGATGATAAGGAATATCTTTCCTCAAGGAACATGGGTCAAAATGCAAGTAACAAAATTGGATTTCCCATATAAATGTAACAGCTGACTGAGTTAATTCGTATGTCAAATCAAAAAAGATATTATTATCATATTTCGACCTATGTTTCTTGGGAAAAAAGGTCCTTTAGAACCACCCCATCCAGAGTTTTCACTACCGATCACTAGTAAAATTTGACCCTACATTATATTATTTCCCCTATCTATGGAAAACTAAAAGAAGAATATTTTCCAACATTTTTGCGTACAGAGAATTTATATATTTTTAAAAGCGTAGTTTATTTTTACTACACTAAACATGTATTTGATGAAATAAGATTCATTTGGGACAAGATTTGGGTATTCTTTATAATTTTCAGATATTTTATACGAAGTTACTAACTTCTGCAAGTTATAAAAATACATTCCTGATATTTATTTCGTTTAGGTTCTGAGTAAGGTTACGACTATCAATACAAACTTTCCTTATAATTTTGGCTATGAAATATCTAAACTAAACAAAAGACTTACCTACCTTTCGTTTGTCGTAATATTTATTCACAATAGTTTCATGCACTTCCACTTCATATCCAAAATCTTCTAGTTCACTAAAATCACTATATTTTTTCACTTTTATGTCATCTTCACTATTTTTTGCATATAAGTAACAATACATAAATATCACAAAACCGTTTAAACCTATTATGATATATTTTTTACTTCTCATGTTCTATTCAACAGTTTTACGTGGTACGTGTACCGAATGTAATTTCAGTATACATAAAACACAGGAAAATGGTTCTTATCATCGTAATGCTGATGAACTAATACTTGGTAATATCACGCTCGTTGAAGTTAAGCTACCTGTAGTAAGCTAGGGTTGTGATGTGAACGCAATAAATGTTTGAAATTGAAATTGAATTACGTTTATTCAAATATTTAAGAAAATTACTGAATAACTACTTTAAACCAGAAATTGAGGGAGCTCGCTCCATCTTAGACTCTGTCTCTGTCCTATGACCTAGACTAGAGTCAAGAGCAAACCCATCATTAATAAAAAAAAAAAATGAATTTTAATATTGATTATTTTATCAATGTGTAATACTTATAGAAAAACATTTTATTTTTAACGATGTTTGGCAATAGTTTTTATATCCCGTCAATTTGCTCTGAAATCATAATAAAAAAATATCACTTCTTAAGAATGTTCATGTTCACTTTCAAAGGTAGCCAGAGACAGCTTCTTATAATTACGGCCGCCATTTTGTACTCGTACTAATAATCGGTTTGTAATTTATATTGTTGTATTTCTATTTATTTTTTGCAATAAAAAATATATTTATGTGACGTTAGAATCTTTGTCCTATAAAATACGTATTGCAAAATTTGTGAAAAAAAATATATTTTTTAAAAATATTGAAAATAAAAATTACTTACTTAAGCGTAAAATATTGTCATCCCTAGAATAAGCAAACAGCGCACAGGGAAAATATACACAATGTTGGTCGTATCAGATAAAAAACAAAAAAAATGTGATGTCCTTGAACGATGCCTAATGGAAATGGAGATAATAAACATTTTAATGACAACAGCGTTGGTTCTGTTTCCGATCGATCATGACCATGATAAAATACGCACACACACACACACACACACACACACAAAACACACTTCTTTAGGAATACTGGAACGTATTTCTTTAAAAATAAGCAGTACCTGTTGTACTATTTTTTCATATAGTCTGTGTTTTGATTTTTCATGTATACAATTTATTGTAAATAATAAGCCATGAAATAAAAAAAATACTGACTTACAATACACAAAAAGAACAAGTAGTATAATTACTTATTCAAGTCTATGGCCGCTTGTAGTTGTAAATAAATAAAACTCCTAACATGTTGAAAAAGATACGGCGTTTTATGCTGTAAAAACGCGTATTTTTGACCCACGCAAGGAAACGCTTCGATTTGAACCTTATCTTACTAACCTATCCCTGTGTGTTGATTTATAAATAATTATATAATTTTTACGTAGTTATGTAGGTAGTATCACAAAATAGAGAATGTACAGAAGGATCACTCGGCCCTTTTTTCGATTATTTCCGCTTTCGGCAAGGGCTGCCACAGTTTTCTTACTGATTTTATTCAATGTAGTAGGTACCTAAACAAACATACAGGGAGTAACAGAAAGGCTATATCAAGCCGAAAGGTGCTCATGAAACTGAACCACTTTCCCCATTTCCCCACTTTGACCTCCTTTCGGCTACCTACATAGCACAATTATTATGAAATGGGGAATGACGAGTAGGTAGATATCTGCTCTGGGGCTGTTGAGACTGAATATCACCCAATTTCTTTCCCGTGGGAGTCGTAAAAGGCAACCAAGGGACTTGAGGGTGTTTATTGCAATTTTAGGCGATGGGCTGGCAACCTGTCACCATGGTGATACACAATTTTCCGAATGACCCTCAAATTTTTGTCAGACGTGGCGTAAATATCCGTTTTTGCAGCCGTTTACGCTCTGTCTACCCCGCAAGGGATAATAGACGTGATATGTGTATGTATGTACATCAAAAATGAAAAGTTGCCTTTATTTAAGTAGAAACTCATATCACGTTATAAAAAATATACTGATTAGAGTTATTAATCTTGTTTGTTCTTTTATGAAAGCAAGCTTTTATTTAAGTTGGTACAAAATATTATAGGAACATTGTACAAATCACATCGTATACTATTAAACCTATTTATTACATATTTATATTTGTGTGAAGCCATTTTGCGAGTGTGTTTGGATTGCTTTGGATTTCCTTGTAAACGGCGGCGTGTCAAATTGTGGAGAGTTTCGTGACGTTTGCTTGAAGTGAGCTCTCTGTATTCGGCGCGCAGCCGCCAATACTTACTTTGTGGTAGTATATCATCATTAGCCTACATCCACCTTCTACAGGGCATAGCTTCTGTATTGCGTCAATCTTCACGGCCCTGTGCTAAACTTATCCATAGAGATTTCGCCGATTTGGTGATATCATCGGACTACGGTTATATATTTTTATTTTTAGTAAATATCATGTAGTAGGTGTATATAAAACGGGGCATAAGGAACAACCCTCCGAATCCTGATAGCGTGCATGCAGACCATGATACTGAACAACTTTCCCCTAGGAACATATGTCAGGAAACAACAAAAAATGTTCGGCCTCCCATACAAAATTACGGTTAGCAGACTGCATTTACTATGGGAAGTCCAAAATTTTTTGACGTTTCCTGAAATATTTCCTCATGGGAAGTTATTCAGTTTCATGGTCTGAATGCACCCTATCAGTATTCGGAGGGCTGTCTCTTGCACCCTGTATATTATTTTAGATCATAGGAAGAAATTCTTCATTTGTTTTTTCTATGGCTTGTGCATTTTCATTGTTAATTTTTGTGTACCTATCATTTAAAATCTTGAAAAACAACGAGTTCAAAAGTTATTAATTAACATTTCGGTATACTTACAATACAGAGTGTAATCTGCTTATCATGCTCGTAACATTGTATTGTACTGTGTGAGATATTATCAAGCTACTAGCTACAATTTCACGAGTGAAATTCAATGTTCATTGCATAATCGGTTAGCCATTACAAAACCAGTAATATTGACCGGCTACGCAATGTACCGGTTCTAAGAATTTCACCTGTAGACTTGTAGGCATCCTGTAGTTTCATAACATACGGTACTGAGCGTTTGAATTCAAGATGTTTAATATTTGTAAATCCAACTCACATTCATGGTAAACATTCAATCGTGTTTATGAAATAAGAAAAAAACAGTAAATTGCTCATTGCTGATGTTATTGAAGAAGTTGTGTACATAAACTTATTTTATCTATCTATAGAATTAGTAGTAATATGTCATGATCTCTATAAGAAGTAGAAAAGCTCATGAAACTGAACATCCTACCATTTATTTTTAATTTCCAATTAATATGTACATTTGTAATGGTAAGTTACGTTACAAAACAATTTATTATTATAAAACAACTGAAGATCGTCGAAATTGTATGTTTTCGTTGCGGCATCATTGAAATTTAGAGCTTCACATACTCTGCACATTTGATACGAAGTTGTATTAAAGAATCCATGTTCGTTGACCACCTCAAAATGTTGTCGCCAACTGTGATAACTTAGTAATTTAACGTGATCATCTGCAATGGCTTTCATACGTTTGACAAGCTGTGGGATATCTCTGTAAATCCTGACGTGTAAGAAAGATTTGGGGGGAAGAAGCTTTTTACAATCTTTTACTAGCGGGCCGCTTATGACAGGAATTGCACCCTTGGAGTAGGCATGATGGAATATCACTTCTGTCATGTACTGGATACAAGAGGACTCTTCAAATGCGATGTAAAATAAATATGCTTCAGGTAATGTACAATCAGCCTTCTCGTGTCTAGAGCACCTGAAACAAGTTATGAGTTTGAGAGCATTGTTTTGTGTATAACGACGAGGATATAAATTCAGTACCAATATAGGGTGAAATTTAATTAGTGACTGATAGCGAAACTCAAGACGGGCTGGTGATAAGGAACAACTTTCCCCAAGGAACATAGAGTCGAACTACGAAAAATTATTTGAACCTTTCATACAAAATTGTTGATCAGCTGATCTTGGCGGACGTTGTTCCTTATCACCAGGCCGTCTTGAGATTTCGCTATCGGTCGCAAGTAAAATTTCACCCTACCTTTATAAAGGTCTATGTCTATTCTACACCTTTCCGTTCAATTTTGCGATACAAATTCATGAAAAATAAAATCACTAAGAGAATCGTTACCCTATACAAAGGCAAAGGTGACCGCGGTGACTGTAATCATGGTATATCCCTTTTGAATATAGTAGGTAAACTATTTGCTCGGTTAGTCTTATTAAGACTCAAGAAACTAGCTGATCGTGTATATCCCGAATCGCAACGTGGATTCCGCGCCCAGCGTTCCACAACAGATATGATCTTTACACTTCGCCAACTTCAGGAAAAGTGTAGAGAGCAGCGAACACCTCTGTTTATGGCGTTCGTAGACCTTAACAAAGCCTTCGACACCGTTAGCAGAGAGGGCCTTTACACTGCACTTGTAAACATCGGGTGCCCGCCAAAACTTCTGAGCCTCGTTAAATCCTTCCATATGGACATGAAAGGATCTGTTGTTTTTAACGGCAATACATCCGAGCCGTTTGAAATGCGTAGAGGTGTTCGCCAAGGCTGCGTGTTGGCTCCTACCCTGTTTGGTATTTTCTTTTCATTGCTTTTTAAAATAGCTTTCGGCGATGACCAACAGGGTATCCACCTGCACACGAGGGCTGACGGGAAGCTGAACAATATCTCGCTTCTTAAGTCTAAGCGAAACCGCGATGACTTATTCGTCGATAGCCTTCTGTTTGCTGACGATGGAGCTTTCGTTGCTAATTCTCAAAGTAAGCTTTAAGTCGTTGTCGATAAGTTTTCCCATGTGTGTAATCTGTTCTCTATGACCATTAATGCCAAAAAAACAGTAGTGCTAGCTCAAGGCGCAGATGCACCACACATCATGCTAGCCGGTGTTCCCTTGAGCATAGTCGATAAGTTTTGCTACCTGGGGTCGACTGTGTCGAATAATCTCACGCTCGATGCTGAGATCGATACCCGAATCGGTAAGGCGGCGACCATGTTCGGCAAGCTCAGTACAAGGGTATGGAACAATAAACACCTGACCACAAAAACCAAGATTATTGTTTATCAAACTTGCGTTTTAAGCATACTCTTGTACAGAGCTGAAACCTGGACATCGTATGCAAAACAGGAACGTCGACTCAATACATTTCATATGCGCTGTGTAAAAAATATCTTGCATATAACCTGGCAGGACAGAGTCACAAACGAGCGAGTTTTAGAAATTGCGCAGCTGCCTAGTTTTACCGCCCTGCTTAAGCAGAGACGATTGCGGTGGCTAGGGCACGGCGTGTTCTGCTTGGCGCTGTAGCAAACGCTAAAAGAGGGGTTGGAAGACCTATGCTGCGTTTCAAAGATTGCGCCAAGCGGGACATGGCTGCTGCATTAACATTGACCACCAAAGCTGGGAGAAGCTTGCTGAGGATAGGGACGAATGGCGTAAGCGTGTGTTTGATGGGCGTAAAACACACGATAATGCCTGGTTTTCTGGTCTCGCTAACAAAAGGGCAAAAACGTCATCGAAACATGCATGAGCCAGTCTCAAATTCCACCTTCACTTGTAGAGCGTGCGGAAAATTATGCCGCTCCCGTATCGGCTCATACAGCCATGAAAAGTCTTGCCTCAGACACTGACTAAATAGTCTATCACAGACGTGTGAGGCCAATGATGATCAAGAGAATCAGCGCCCTAGTTACCCACCTTTCAAAAAATACATCCGCTTTCATTTCCTTGCTTAATTTAGTATAATACTGTCCATTACAGTTCTTAGCCAGTGCCATAGCTAGGTTGTCGTGCTGTTTTTTATCCCAATACGGTACTAGACTTGCGAGAGCCTCCTCAGGGTTATCCATATCTACCTCTTTATGAGCTGGTAGGCCCACTGTCCTTCCGAATGGTATAGGTATGTCAGAGTCACTTCTGAAATAGAACACACTATTTGAAATAATAATTTTTTACCATTTCATAGCTTCTTAAAGCATAATCATTCGAGAAAAATACGTGGAAAAAGACAAAACATGAACTAATTGAAAATAATCATCCAAATAGATTAAGGGCTTTTGAGAGGTCATGTTGAGAATGCAAGGACATCAAGAAATTGTAGCTTTCAGATAATGGTGGATTCAAGATATTATGGTATAATTGGTTTCCTCATTTTCTATGTCTTGTCTTCTTGTTCTTGTCGTGGTTTACAAATGACCCAATGATCCCTGGTATCAGAGTTTTAAGACCGCTTTTTACTCCTAGTATGCCTCTGAATAGGTCGGTTAAAGCGGTTAAATTTACCATTTACCTGTAGCCCATAGTCCAGTTAAAAAAATTGGACCAAATTGTGAACTCCTGATTTGTCCACTTATTATTTTTATGCATCGGAGAGCCGTGTTGCCACATTATCCATCTAGAACCTGGTTTTCGATGAGCATGTGTCGGTATTGTAGTTTGGTGAGAAGGAAATATAACCGCATCCATCGAATCTATGTGCGCGGTATGAATTGAAAAATATTTGCAGTTTTTTACCATGCAGTTGCGCAAAATATCTTTGGTGCTGAAATAAAAGCGATAAGTAAGTGCGTTAAAAAAAGTCATGGTGAATAAACTTCTCGGGTAGTTACTTATTTAACTACTACTAATTATGGGTTACTCTTACTCTTTACAATAGGTACAGTAAAATGTTGTTCGGTTTCATGAGCTGATTAACCTCTTTTCCAATGACTTGTGAGTTTGTTCAGTGAATATTTTACTCAAGGCGTTTTATGTTTTGCTTTTTAATAAATGTTGAACCATTCCAGGTTACTAATACCTGTAAACGAGCAATAATAATCGGGAGCTTGGAAACGGCTCCAACGCATAAGTAAGGGGCTTAGGGGCCGATAGATCGATCTAACAAGGTTTCAATCGCCAAACTACACTTCTTCTTTGACGTCTCGGATCGCGACTCGTCCAACGACCCGATGAACCCTGGTGTCAAGAGTTTTTTTCCTGCTATTAGTAGGTTTTAAAGCCGAGCAGGTAATTTTGAAAAAAACTGTTTAAAAAACGTGTATCAATACTTACACAGATTCACTGTCGTACGAACTAGTCCGCAAGTAGGTGGAGACAAACTCGGACCAAAACATCAACAGCATGACCTTGTAGGTTTTGGACATTTGTTTTTTTTTTCTAAACATATCAGGATCAACGTTTTTGTACAGGATGGTGCCTAAGTTTGATGTCAGCAATTTCTGAGAAAAAATAATATTCGTTTTAATTTTGTATCATTAGTCTTGATATGCGCGTTTCTAGAGGTGCAATTTTCTATAAATTGTTGGTTGCAGCACGAAGACCCGTCTGTTTTCAGAAGTCTTCAGATTGGCAGCTATTTAAAAAAATCGTTGAGTCGCGTATCGGCTTCGAAGGCGTCTACCAAACTTATGTTTCAATATAAAAAGATCATGCCCACGAAATTATGGATGCTCGTACTATTTTGCGTCAAAATTGCGTCACCGCTTGCAGGCCTTGCATCAAAGCCAAAGTTATACAGGATGTGGACAGCCCTCCGAATACTTATAGGGTACATTCAGACATAAAATCCCAATCTTGAATCCCATCTCAATTTTGAATAAATATTTCAGAAATTGCAATTTTTTTTTACTTTCCATAGTAATTGCAGTCAGCAAATTTTTCTATTAGACAGAAATTCTGGTATTAATTGAAGACAAAAGTTTGAGTTTTTTCGTTCTAAATTGGTTCTCTTCGGCAAACAGTGCAAAAGAGGTCCATACCTCAGTAAAATCTTTGGTAAAGATGGTAAAAATTAGATGAACTTGTAAAAATTTGTTTGTTTCTCTGTTTTGTGCAACGTTAAATCTGACGATAATAATTGTGACGAGCGACGCATTTCGAGACCATGAATGGTTATTCTCCTTCACACAGTATTTTTTTTAAACCGCTGCTTATCTGAAGACCGCTGAACACAATTACGTAAGTAATACGGGAGAATTAGGAGTTCGTCCGAAATCCTAGGAATTTCTTTCCCGGGGAAAGTACATACATACATACATAAATCACGCCTATATCCCTTACGGGGTAGGCAGAGCGTTAACGGCCGTTCAACGGATATTAACACCACGTCTGACAAAAGTTTGAGGGTCAATCAGATAACTGTGTATCACTATAGTGACAGGTTGTCAGCCCGTCGCCTAAAATTCCAATACACACCTTCGAGTCCCTTAGTCGCCTCTTACGACACCCATGGGTAAGAAATGGGGTGATGCAATTCTAAGCCGGCATCACACGGAGAAAGTTCTTTAGTTTTATAGGCTGGTTCATCCTTTAAAATATTTGCAGCTACCATAATTACATCCTGTACTGGTCAAGAAAATAAGAATATTATTTTAACAAATTCCATCCATACCTGGTTGCCATTCCACCAATTCGGACTAAGCGCTTCCAGTCATCATTTATAATGCGCACTGCTAAAGAGTGGAACTCACTACTTGCGTCTGTGTTTCCAAACGCATACAACCCTCATCTCTTTAAAGTAAAAGTGAACAGGCTTCTTCTGGGTGAGCTCGCTCCATCTTAGACTCTGTCTCTGTCCTATGACCTAGACTAGAGTCAAGAGCAAACCCATCCTTAATAATGAAAAAATTACCTGACGATTTTCACTAAAATATGAGTTGACAACTTTTTTGTGGTGTATGTTTTTGTATTCTTGATTAGGGGTTGACGTGGACAAAGTTGTGTTAGCTGAGCTTAAAACTATAACAGTTGCAATAATAACAAATTCCTTCCACAAAATTAAACACATTTTTGAAGAAAAAATACTTATTTCACAAAAAATATCAGATAAATATATACTCTTCTTATTCATATCACAAGTTCATTAAGTATTGTACAAGTTTTGATATTATCATTTCAGTTAAGTAGGTACTATCTACTACTTAGTATAAGACAAAGTCGCCTCCCGCTATCTGTCTTGTGTATGCTTATATCTTTAAAACTTCGCAACGGATTTTGACGTGGGGTTTTTTCATAGATAAAGTGCTATAGTAGGGTTTAACAACACACGCAGGGAAAGGGTTTCATTTCCACGGGAAAACAGTTATAAATGAGTGAAGTCGCTAGAATAAAATTAAAATAAACGATAATTGAACAATTTAACAAAACGTTTGTCTAGAACAAAAGATTTATTATGGAAATACTTCTAAGTTTACGATATCTTATACGCGGTGGAATAAATCATCTTTCAAATAATTTCTTGGCCGATGTGGCGCAGTGGTAATGCGAATGCCTTCGACGCAAAAGTTCCGGATTCGATTCTCGGTGGGGCACACATAAATTTGATACTCATTACTTTGTGAATTCGTTCCCAGTCTGGTTTGGACATTGCAGGCTGAACCACCTGATTGACCGAAAAAAAAAATGGTTCCGTGCTCCGGAGGGCACGTTAAGCCGTCGGTCCTGGTCGCTGTGTATGATTACTTACACGGCGGTCGTTACACAACCATGTCAGAGGCCTACTGCTATTAGTACGCGGTTCAAAAACCCTGACTAGTGTTCATCGAGTCGTTGGACGACTCGGTGTCCCACACGAAAAAAAAGTCACAGCAATGTAGTTGCAAAATCAATTCATCTCCAATTTTTTTTGCATCTACAGCGTTTCACTGCTCCTAAACGCAAGCACTCTCGGCCACCAGACCTTGCCCTGTAATCCTTATTGCGCCCCAGATTTTGAAAATACTGTTTAATTTCCCCTGCTCCACCTATCCCTACAGGGAAGACATTTCTTTACAAAACATTTTCAGAATTTTGAAATGTCGCGTCCGTTCGGGCTATATGACAAACAGCCACAACAGTCCACAGGATAATCTACGTTAATCCTGAAATTGGAAACTCAAGATCCAATGTGACTGAATAAAGGTGCAATCTAAGGCGATTCTGCCACATGTCGAACTTTAACGGAATTTAAAAGTGCAATATTAGTCCACTTGACAAAATAAATAGTTATTTTTTTATTTTTGATTACCAATTTACAGCTGTTTATGATGTACCTACCTACCCTGAGGATATAGGCGTGTTTATGTATGAATGTGCAAGCATTAAATTACTAATCAAAGCGTTTTCCATATACTCGATCGTTCCAACCTCAGTTCTCGTATATACAGGGTGTAAGGGACAGCCCTCCAAATACTTTTAGGATGCATTTAGACCATGAAACTGAAAAACTTCCCATTAAAAATATTTCAGGTACGAAAAAGAAAATTGACTTTCCATGGTAATGCTAGTCAGCTGATCTTGATTTTGTATGGGAGGTCAATTTTTTTTGTCCTTTCCTGACATATGTTTCTAGGACGAAGTTCAATTCAATTCAATTCAATTCATTTATTTCTAATAATCACAAACATTATCAAGTTGTTCATTTTCATAGTCTACGTGCACCCTATCAGAATTCGGAGGGCTGTTCATCATACCTCGTATATTATATTCAATACGGAGAGTATTAAATAGGAGCATTTGTCCTTATATCGCCCTAATTGCTTTCATTTCCTGTACACAACCCTTCACCGGCAATAGACGTGTGTTGTAGGTATATCCGGATTATTCCTTTCATCCCTTCACACGAAGAATACGTACCCTCTCGGCCCAGGCACCGCCCGGCCCGAAAAAAATTTAGGCATAAAAAGTCAATGTACAGTCAGATCAGATAGAAATTTAGCTAAATAATATTTTTCAGATAGAAAATACAACTACTAGCTTGGCAAAAAATAATAATTAGGAAAATAAAAAGTAAGTAGATAAATTACACATAAAAATTGTCTTATTCCACATTGCTTTTGAAGTGTAAATAACAGTTTTATTTTAATGTTAATTTGTCATATTGTAAAATTAGTTTTTTTAACAAAAGTATTAACGTAGGTGGTTCGAGAGCCCAGTGGCGCCCCCAAACAGGAAAAAGAACACTGGCTGGACACGCTGGTCATCTGTAAACCAAATTATCAATTCGCAGCAATAAATACCTACAGAGGTTACCTATTTAGAATCAATGAGACCTGTTGAACCACCTGACTATGAAATATCTTTAATGTTGCGAAAAAAAAATTATAATAAAGTCTTGTAAAACTGCACACTAAGGGCAAATACTCTCTGGCAACACATCAGTCCTATATTCCTAATGTAAAATCAAGCGCATTGGTTAGTTAGTGGTCATTTATAAAATGACGCGACCACTGACCAATCAGCATGCACGCATTACCCCGCCCCCCCTGTCTCACGCACCTCAGCCAGTTGTAATTTTTTTGCTTGGATAAATAGACATATAAAGCGTCTACTAGGGCTTTGCGTTTGTATTATTTTAAATAACTTTTTGCCTGAGTTTACAAATGACGCATAATAGGAGTTAAAAAAAACAGGCTTAGTAGAACCTGGGCCGAGCGGATACAGACTTGACAAGAACCTGTTTCCGTGATCTAGTTTACTGGATGCTTTTTTTAAGAATATAGCCCCGGGGCTTCGTAACCTACACCTGTTTGATTGGTGGGGAAGATGGAGCTCATCCGGAGAAATTTGTGTGGTTGTTCTTGTTCTGTGAACTAGTGCTCTGGTCTCAGGTTCAGGTTCGATTAAAGAGTGGAACTCACTACCTGCGTCTGTGTTTCCAAACGCATACAACCTTAATCTCTTCAAAGTAAGAGTGAACAGGCTTCTTCTGGGTGAGCTCGCTCCATCTTAGACTCTGTCTCTGTCCTATGACCTAGGCTAGAGTCAAGAGCAAACCCATCATTAATAAAAAAAAAATAGAAAAAAAGATTATCAGAGGATACCTATTTGTTGGTGAATCCTTGTGTATTTGTTCTCAATATAATAAAGATATTGCAGGCTGAATCGCTTGACTGTCTGTAAAAAAAAGGTTACGTGGTCTTGTTGCTATCTATGATTAACTATGCGCGGGCTAGTTGTCATTGTAGTACTCGGAGAACAGAGTCGTTTGTCAACTCGTTATCCCAAACAATACAGAGTGTAAGGGACAGCTCTCCAAATACTAAAAGGGTGCATGCAGACCATGATAGGTACTGAAAAACTTTTCCCTACCAAATTATGATAGGAAAAAAAACGACCTTTCATGCAAAATCACAATTAGCTGGCTGACTGCGTTTATACTACTATGAGAAGTAAAATTTCGGTGAATTTGGAAAAAATACAACGCAGACATGACTTGAACCTGTGACATTCGCTATCACTAGTAGCAACGCCTCTACTGACCGGGCTACCGCGGCTCAGCCACTCTTGCCGAAGTTATGCAAGTGTATCTTAATGCCAGTAATGCGTGGCATGGCTCCATCTTTCGGGATAGCTTTTGCAACTTATTCCCAGCGATTAATTCATTCTTTACAGTTTGAATGTAGCCGAGACACTTGTGTACCCAATACGTTGAAGTGTTTTAAATATTTAGAACCCACGTCAATAATTTTTATTTTTCCTGAGATATTTTCCTAGGGGAAAGTTGTTCAGTTTCATTGTCTGAATGTACCCATATCAGTATTCGGAGGGCTCTCCCTTACATCCTGTACATACATACATAGATGAACTCTAAAAACATTACACTCCTTTTTTGGTTGGGCAATCGTGTAATAAATCATAAATCATTTTATTCATTGCCTTTACAAATAAGTACAAAAGTTAGGTATGGCACAATAACATAATAATTCTTAACTAGCTAATACAATTTGATTAACCTAGGTATCGGGAAGAAACCTGTATCATAGTCACTAGGCCCCCATTCTGACACGGTTTGACATATATGGTAAAAATTTATTTGTATTTAATTCTAACACCATTCTAGTGCGGCCTGATTCACAATCACAGGCTCTCTCAAGCCATTTCATCAGTGTGGTGTTGTGCTCGTATCCATTTGTGATTGTAGTGCTGGGATAGATTGTCGAATTGTCGATACCAGCGACCATAAAGCCCTGAGAGACGGCTCACTAAGGGCGAATACTTTCTGGCATCACATCAGACCTATAAGTCTGATGTTAAATCACGCGCATTGGTTAGTTACATACAAACATACATATAAATAAATAAAATAAATAAATTTCAATTTTTTTTTAATACCAACAGTTTTTACAAATTTGGTTTATCACAGTTTTATGTTTCTTATAAAAACCAATGACCCTCAAGCTTTTGTCAGACGTGGTGTTAATATCCGTTTTACGGCCGTTAACGCTCTGCCTACCCCGTAAAGGATATATGCGTGATTCATGTATGTATGTATGTATTTTCTGCTCGGAGAAATTGACACATTAGCCGTGTATTAGAGTTTTGTGATCGTTGGTCGGTACATTCTCGACCATGCTCCGATTGTCTTATACCTATTTGGTCATTCAAGTGTCAGTGAATCGCACACGGACCGGACGATTTGTAGTCCTTGACAGACACAATACCAATGAAACCTTTGACAGCCGCAATTTGACACGCTTTGTTCTCAATAGTTCCTCAAGGAATTAAGTGTATGTTGCCGTGTGATGCCGGCTTAGAATAGCATCGCTCCATTTCTTTCCCGCTTGTGTTGTAAGAGGCGGTTAAGCGACTCTAGCTTAGGGTTTAATGTATGTGACAACCTGTCATACACGATTTGTATAAAACGCGGCCCTCAAATATTCGTCAAACGTGGCGATAGCGACCGTATTTTAAAATTGTTAACGCTCTGCCTACCCCGCAAGGGACTAAGGCGTGGTGTGTGTGTGTTAAACCTCTTAGCTGTATACCAGATTAGAAAAATCTCAATTCATAACTTTGCCAGAACCATAAGATAGATGTGTTTTCAATTTACTAAGGGTTTCATTATGCGAGGTTCACAGACCAAATTTGCCCAGCATCTTTTAAAAATTAGGTTTCAATGGTAACAGGTCTGGGTAATGCTGGCCAGGGACATTTTAATTCCAGAGATAGCAGAAAATAAAACAATAGATGCCACATTCACTTCAAAGGAAAAGAGCGGCCAGCCCTATAGGGTTGCTACTTTGCTAGTTGAGGCAATCTATTCGTATGAGTTATTAGTTCTAGAGGTACAGGACACGTAATCCGTTTTTTCAAATGCGTCTTTACTGTGTCATCTGGTAGATAGTTTTGGCTGTTTCGCATTCCACTTAAAGTTCGGGACATAGTATGCCATTGGTTGCACAATAGTAGCATCTAATTTATTTATTTATTTATTTATTTACCGTTTATTGTACACAAAAACATTACAAAAGAAACACATACAAAGAATAACGACACAACAGGACAACTTA
Organism: Tuta absoluta; assembly: GCA_027580185.1. Taxonomy (NCBI): domain Eukaryota; kingdom Metazoa; phylum Arthropoda; class Insecta; order Lepidoptera; family Gelechiidae; genus Tuta; species Tuta absoluta. The sequence continues at coordinate 537,612 of JAQAHW010000047.1, forward strand.
TTTCTACTAAGAAATTTCTTCCAGCTGACCTACGTAAAGTGAGACTTTATTAGACAGGCGGATTAGGCGTGCACAATAGAATATAATAATATAAGAATAAACCTACACACGAATAGATTAAATATACCTAAATAAACTTACATTCAAAAATATACCTACAATTAAATAAACTGTACCTCAAAAAAAATATATATATATACCTGCTTATATATTTATATTACATATATAAATTGATTGTAGCTAAAACTGTTAAGGTCGAGAAGTACTAGGATCGGGGCCCTGGCTTTTCAAAACTATCAGAATCAGTACTACTCACACCTCTACCAGCGCGTACTGAAAGTCGCTGGTTCGAACCCTGCCTGCTGCGGTGCAAATTTGAAAAACCTCATTTTTATATACCCAACACGTTAAATTGTAAAAAAAAATACCACCTGCAGATAACTTATTTTAATTTGATGATTTAAATGAGATTTTATTTTATTCTCTTGTTTTCATTCTTCTTCATCTTCCTCAGGTGCTTCCTCTTCTCACAAATGATTCCTCATCCTCTTTCGCTTCCTCCTCCCTATACCAGGTTCCTCATCAACTCTGTCCTCGCACGGGTTACGAAAAAGTAAGACAAGTGGCAACCCTAGCGTTTAACTATGAGAAGCGCGAGCGTCCGCATGCCTGTCACTCTTGACAGCTTTCGCAACGCACAATTTGCTTCTAAACACATTGAGATGTGACTGCTAAATGTGACCGTTAAATGTGTTACATCATTCAGTACCACTTAAACTGTCAATACTGGCTGTAGTGCGGTTAACGTGTTTAGTTATCCTGCAAGATATGTGGTAATATCGGATTTTATGGAGGACTAAAAAGTTCAAGGGCTTGCCGTGAACTTTTAAACGTCTTGCTTACTTGCGGTGTGATGCCGGCTTAGAATAGCATCACCCCATTTCCTTCCCGTGGGTGTCGTAAGAGGCGACTAAGGGACTCGAGGGTATGTATTGCAATTTCAGGCGATGGGCTGACAACCTGTCACTATGGCGATACACAATTTTCCGAATGACCTTCATATTTGTCAGACGTGGCGTAAATATCCGTTTTTTGCGACTGTTTATGCTCTGCCTAACCCGAAAGGGATTATAGGCGTGATATGTGTGTGTGTGTGTGTAAATTTCTCGCCAAATAAACAAGTAACCAATAAACTGTACGACAAGAATCTTGTATAAAAGAAACTGTGTGTATAGTACGTATCGTATTCTCAAAAAAATATGTGTTATGTTATAAGATTGCTATCAATATGCACCACGCAATAAAGTGTAAAACTGGACCAAATTTTGAAAAATATATTAATCGTGTTTTCCTGCTATCAAATTTACACATAAAAATAAGTTGTTCATCGTTTTCACCAACGAAATTGCGTGCATTCAAAAGTACCCATTTTTCTCACGGCATGCCCTCAAAATTAAATACGAGCCGTGGAAAGGAGACCTGGCAGACCAGTGCTCACAAGCTGAAGATACCGAACTCATGGTGGCTGGCTTATTATGAAGAGAAGAAGACCCTTGTGCTAGAGGAAGATGGCATTAAAAAACAATTCAGACGCTTTATACCAAAGAGTTGGTTAAAGATAAAAAAAAGCTTAATTTCATTCCATACAAATTTAGATTGGCAGAATATAAATGCACATTCGTGTTGATTATTAAATAAATTAAAATTGTGAATATTAATGATTATAAAAAATATGCATACATACTTGTACACATATCACGCCTATTATCCATTGCGGGGTAGGCAGAGCGTAAACGGCCGCAAAAACGGACATTTACGCCACGTCTGATATATATTTGAAGGTCATTCGGAAAAGACCTTCAAATATTTTTCACTGCTGCCGTATTTGCCGTATTTCTGTTACCGTCATAACACAAATACTCAAAATTTGAATTAAATGAAAATTCTCTTCCATACAAAAAAAACGTATCTTTTATTTGCTTCATTTTGGCCACAATGATTCGGAGGCTGTATCTCATGAACGATAATAGTTAGACAGTTGACCACAGAACACGTATTTCTCTCTAGGGGAACGTTTATGCCATTTTGCTTCAAAATGCTACGGAACCCTTCATGCGCAAATCCGACTTGCACATCGCTGATTTTTTTGTTTCGCTCTGTATCTAACGAAATGGTACAATAAATTAGGTAATCTACTTCTTAAATAAACATTTCAAAGTTTTTCCCTTTTGACTTACTAAATCGTACTGACAAAGTAAGTATTTTAAGTTATAGCAGGTAAGTTATGTCTATATTCAATATTTGTTGAAGCACAAAATATATTCATTCAAAACCGCTTTCAATTTCACCAGACAAAGTTTCATTCTTAAACAGGAACAGATGTCTAATAGCAAACAAATTGCGCTGGATGTTTGTCCTTTGTTTAATTTGAGCGAGCGGTGCGAGCGAAGCGAACTTCAAGATTGAGCGCCTGGGTAGAGCGGCACAGAACAATGATGGAGGATCACAGATAGAAGTGCCAGGTTATTATTCATATAATTTTTAACGGGTTTAAACTGCCTCTGTGGTCTAGTCTCACCGTTGGTATCTGATCCATTTGTACCAGGCACTCATTAAGTTGATATTTATGTGATATTTATCACTTTGTGAATTTGTTCCCAGGTTCATTGGAAAATAGCAGGCTTAACCACCTGATCGTCTGTAAGAATTATGGTTCCGAGCTTTTGAGGGCACGTTAACCCGTCGGTCCCAGTAGTTGTCTAAGTAAGGCGGCGGTCGTTTCATAGGTTAACCATGTCAGAGGCCTACCTGCTAGTGGTAGGCGGTATAAAAACTGTCCACCAGTTATTCTAAATAACGACTTAGTTAGTTTTTCAAATAGTAGTAGGTGACCTCCGAACTTCAATTGAAACCCCATGATGATGATGAGTTTTTCAAACAGATTTGCAAAAGTGATTTATATAAGGATGCGAAATAAGTGGAATACCGTTGTCCTTTGGTAGTTATAAGAAATTTGATCAACCTGTCATTTCTACTTGATATTTTCTTCTTCTGTACGTTTCCAAAATACCTACTCCGAAATCATTTGTGCCTATTAGAAGATGTTTAACTTAGGAAACGTAGGCGAGTGAATAATTAAAGCAACTGGAACAGTATTTCTTCAATAACTTTGAGGGTCCTCACATTGATGGGAATTTAAGCCTGGCTGATCTTTTAGGGTGCAGACATACTAGGTTTATGTGATGCGAGGCTGTCACGTGACTTTTTGTTTCAGGCACACTTGCCACACACTATGCGACGCCACGGATCTGCCTCCTCAGTGATACATACATACTGGGCTTACGTGATTTATGATGATAACACACCGAAACACATATGCTACGATCGTTGGAGTATACATTGTACACGTTTTAACATGCAGTCTGACGTGGCAACTCACTCGACTGGGTTTTGGTCGCTTTAGTGATATAACTTAAGGTTAAACTAACCTAACCAGTCTTTAAATTCGCAATTTTTGTATCTTGTATACATTTATATGAATTAAATATTTATAACCGGGTTCTGAAAAAACGGCTCCAACAATAAAATTTTGTATAATGAGGGTTTTGGTAAAGAAAAAAAAACGATGTAGTTACGTCAACGAGGCTAAATAAAAATTTCAAAAGGCATAGATTCATCAATTTTATATACTTTAGTTGTTTAAAAAGGAGTAAAAAAAAACTACCAAGGAATCTCGGTCGAACGGGTACGGTGCATCTAAATAATAATTATTCATAATATTTAATTACCAGTCTGTCGCTGGGCATAGATCTTCCATTAAAGTAATGTCTTCTTACGAACGTCATCTGACGAATCGGCCCAGTGTGTTTGCACCCTAAATATTTCATTTAGAATGACTTCAAAGAGGATTGACATAGGAACATTTTGTGTATTACATGTAGTATGTCATTAGGAGAATTAGCTTGCCGTCAAAGGGTTAATAATGTCCCTTGAACCATGGCAGGTAACCTAAATTAGGAAGGGTTAAGGTATTATAAATTAACTCAACCCAAGGTACGTAAAATAGGCCTTTAAAATGTTATGATACGAGAACAAGATACGAGTACAAACAAATTATAATTCCACAAAAAACGTAAATGTAAAAATTAAGAGCTAATTCATATACCTACAAAGGAGTTTAAAACCAAAGTACAGCCAAGTTTATTAAGAATACAATATTACCACGAAAAACAATTTACCAGCCGTGTGAAGCCGGTTTAGAATAGCATTACCCCATTTTTTACCGCGAGTGCCGTAAGAGGCGCCTTGGGGACTCGAGGGTATCATGTGCATTACAATTATTGGCAACAAACTGACAATCTGTCATTGATTTCTGATTCATTTGATGATTGATTGTCTGTCAATGATTTTTCTTAAACAGCTCTCAAATAGTTGTTAGATCTTGGCGATAGCGACTGTATTTTACGACCGTTAACACTCTGCCGACCCCACAAGGGATCTATCTAGAGGCGAGTTATGTGTATATACGCAATAGCGCCGTATGATGCCGGCTTAGAATGGCATCACCCCGTATCTTTCCCATGGGTGTAGTAAGAGGCGACTAAGGGACTCGAGGGCAATGTTAAGTGTATTTCAATTTTAGGCGATGGGCTGACAACCTGTCACCATGGTGATACATTAATTTCTGAATGGTTAATTATACGCATGTTAATAACACGCTTTGGAAATCTTGACTAAAATTTGAAACAAATGTCGTTTACAAATGGTGGTGGCGTAAAGTTACGTGCTGTGTGATTAACCTGGCCAGCCCCGAGGCAGTGCCTTTATTTTTATTTTTATTTTTTTTATCCCGCCCGAGCCGGTTTTCTATTAGGACAATACAAAATTGTTATAAAAAGAAGAAGATTGCGTTATGCAAATTTCTTTTTTTTACAATGACCGATCATGACGTCAATAAGTGATAATGCTATCCTACATTGAATAAAGTTATTTCATTTTCATTTTCATTTTCATTTTCGAATGACCTTCAAATGTTTGTCAGGCGAAGCGTAAATGTCCGTTTTTAACGGCCGTTTGCACTATGCCTACTCTGCAAGGGACATAGGTGTGAAGTATGTATGTATGTAATAGCAACGTCGTTGAACGACTCGGTGTCCCACACGAAAAGAAAGAAAGAAGCAACTTCAGTAACTACACTTAAATCATTTAAATATCTTAACGTACGTGCTTTTATTCCGACCTAAAATTAACATACTAGAGTCAAATTGAATCATTTGTCAACTACTCTACACATAATTAGCTAAAATAAATAACACATGCTCGTTTTCACATTAATCTTGGCCGTGTATTTGTTTATGTGACAGTTTGACAGGGGGCGGCGCGTGCGCGGATTATTTGGCAACTGGATGTGTCATTCATGTTTCGATCTTTTGTAACTTGTTATTATGCTGTCGGTAATTTGTCTCGTAACTTACACGTGAAATTATTGACTGACTACAAAAAAATAAGAGGTTCTTCAGTCTTCGGGAAGTATTATTTTATTGCTGTTTTCTTGGATGTAAACCATGATAGAGGCTTACTAATAATGGTTTAAAAACACTAAAAGTAGGGTTCACCGGATCGTTCGTCAACTCAGTGTCCCATTCAAAAAAAGAAAAGGTAGAAGGTGTGTTCATTGATTATTTAAAGATGTGTTGACCAATATTAAAAATGTTTTTTATGTTCATCACATCAGCTTATATTCTCAAGATCACCTCAACCAAGGACCATCCTCAACTCACAAAGTCACGTCAGGATTTAATCATTTATCAAAAATACAGAACAATTGATGTCGGTTCTAATCGTTTTTAACGTTCAATATTCATGTGATCTTTTGTAAATTGTTATAATGATAGCTATTTTTTTATGTGGCAGCTAAAGAGTGGGCGGCGCGTACGCAGTTACTTTAGTAATCTATACATATAATAAAACAGAAACGAAACCAATTCTGTACATGAAATAGATTCAAAAAAGGGTTTTTGCTTCTAATTGTGTTCAAGATACAGACATCAAAACAGAAGTAAAATTGATTTTTGTCTGTTTGTCTGTTTGTCTGTTTGTCTGTCGGTATGTTTGTTATTCTTTCACGTAAAAACTACTGCACAGATTTCTACAAAATTTTATACTGTGGTAGCTTATTACCCGGGTCAACATCTAGGATACTTTTTACCTCGAAAAAATATTTCATTCCCATGGTAAAACACAGTAACTGGTTCCGCAAAGCGAGTTCCGAATTTTTTTCCTAAAAAATAATATAGATGTCGCTGTTAGTTTTGTAAAACGCGGTATTGACCATGTATTAACTGACATACGATCTGAACTTCTAAACGACCCCGTGAAACGACCTAACCAAACAAAAAACAAACAATCACACATTTAATCCTTGCGGGGTAGGTTGAGCGTCAACGGCCGTAAGTATTTTATCGCTATCGCCACGTCTGACATTTATGCGGGCCGTTCTAACTATTACAGAAATGTTTCGGACTTTTACTTTGACCTTTGGTCATGGTCAAGGTATGTGATGGAAGACAGATGAATTGTGATATTTTCTTGAGTTTGCACAACTATTACTCATCACAATAAAACAATTTTAAACGGATTTAAGTTGTGTTTATTGTGGAAACGTAGGAATTGTGAAATCCAAAATAAACACAACTTAAATCCGTTGAAATTTTTTTTATTGCGAAGACAAATTATGATTTGGGTAAAATTAGTAAATTTTTTTACCACTACAAGAGGCCGTTGGCCTGAGTTAAAGGTTATAATACTTTTAATTTTAACTCGACATTTCTACGTGTAACCGAGATAGTGAGTCTTGAAAGACAGACAAATGGACAACAAAATGAGTGAACCTATAAGGGTTCCATATTGCAGCCTAAAACCTATTTACCAATATAGTTTTTATTTTAACTCGATATCTCTGCGCATTCCCGAGATAAAGCGTCTTACGAGATGGATGGACGGACGGACGGACAACAAACTGATCGTATAAGGGTTCCGTTTTTTTGTACGTTTCTTTTTGATGTACGGAACCTAAAAAAATATAAATACCTTCATTAGTTAGAATCAAAAATGTTAGAGTAAAATTTGTTTAAAATTACTTCATAGATGTCGCTGTTAGTTTTGTGAAACCCGCTAATGAAATGTTTTCTCCAAAATTATATAACAAAGGCACTGACAGGCGGCAGGTTTACTACAAAAAAATTATATAGTATTGTAAACTATTATTCGGCGCGCAGCCGCCAATACTTACTTTGTGAAACTATGCCGTGTGATGCCGGCTTGCAATAGCATCACCCCATTTCTTTTCCGTGGGAGTCGTAAGTGGCGACTAAGGGACTTTCACATGGGCGATGGGCCTGACAACCTGTCACCATGGCGATACACAATTTTCCGAATGACCATCAAATATAATGTCAGACATTTACGCTCTGCCTACCCTGCAAGAGATAATAGGCGTGATATAAGTATGTAAGTATAAACTTGGGCAATGGATATTCTGATAGATTGTTTCTTTAAAGATAAATCTTTTTTTGTGAAGTGGCGCCACTATCGAGGTCGTTCACGGTTACACTCGCCTTAAACATTTTTGCAGAGATCAGAAGGCAAGGTAGGATTGCACTTGCTGTAGTATCTTCAAGTATCGCTGCCACACTGCTTCCAGGAGAGAAAACGGCGCATACAACTTTCAAAATACCAATCGATTTGGACACAAACGATACTCCAATATGTGCTGTATCACGTAATAGTTACAAGGCAAAGGTTTTCTGATATTGTTGTCTGGTAGTTATGTGACGAGTGTACGATGGCCAACAACAAAACGGTAGAAGCTATGGATAGGACTTTGAAAGACATACGCAGAGATAATAGGGCCATGGGCCATATCACTGTTCTTTTTTCCAGTGACTTTCGCCAAACACTTCCAGTTGTTACTCGAGGTACCAGGGCTGATGAGGTGAATGCCTCACTAAAATCATCGGCTCTTTGGCCACAAATTCACAAGCTGACCATGACGGTAATCATGCGAACCCGTCTCGGAGGTAATCCACGGGCTGAAGAGTTTTCACAAGCTTTATTAAAACGCTTTGCCAAATAGTTTCTGGTCTAAAGAGAATCATTTCTTCTGTGTATGGCGAGCCTTCCTTCCTTCAAAAGAAAGATTCGTAGCTACGTGGAAGAGCTATTTTTGCACCCAAAAATGATCAGACTGCTTCAATAAACCATACCATTATGTCACAAATCACTGGGGATATGGTGGTATACGCGTCAATTACCACTGTTATGAATCAAGACAAAGCCACTAACTACCTAATAGAATTCCTAAACTCCTTGAGTGCGAATGGTCTTTCTGCACACCAAATATTACTTAAACTTGGTGTTCCTTTCATGCTTCTTTGCAATCTCACTCCGCCAAAGCTGTGCAATGGAACCAGACTGAAGATCTTAAGCTTAAAGATGAATGTATTCGAGGCGGATATTTTCACTGGTTGTGGCGCGTATACCACTCATTCCCAACAACTTTTTATTTCAATTTCAGGGCATTCAGTTTCCCGTCAGCGTTTTCTTTGCAATGACTGTAAACAAATCGCAAGGACAGACGCTGAAAGCCGCAGGCGTAGGTCTTACGATTCCCTGTTTATCACACGGGCAGCTATATGTTGCTTGCTCTCGAGTCAGTTCTCCTGAAAATTTTTACGTTTTAGCACCCGATGGTAAAACTACCAAAGTAGTTTATAATGATGTTTTGTAGCTGATGTCCATAGTATCAAAACCAAGTACCTAACCGAAAAACAAGTTAACCAGTACCTATTCATTGCACATCTTAAAGAGAAAAAACTTTATACAAACATGATATTAATATTTAAACAATATGTATACATCAACTTCACTAACTCACAAGTCACTACACCATGCGTACGAAGTCGCGGGCAACAGCTAGTTATATATATATGCGTCATGTTATATATGAATAAGAAAAAGTAAACTTTCCTATGAAAAGTCTTATTTCTCGTCGCGTGTGTCTCGGTGAGAACTGGCCCCTCTGTTAACAATGCAGTACAAACAGAGAAAAAAAATGAAAACTACACTAAAGGACAAAAGATGGTTTTTAGGGATTATTAGTATGTACTGTCGAAATCTGTATATGCGTCCGTCTATGTGCCTGACTCGATGAGAAATTTCAAAGAAAATATCCTGTCTTTCTTAATTTTTCGGCGGTTCACTTACTTGTCGTCCGTTATTCCGTTTTTTAAACTCAAAACAAACCCATCGTAGCCGTATTTGTATGGGAATAAGATTGGGATTCGCAGTTCCTTTCTTTTGACAGACGCATGCGTTACGTTGCGTTCGAAAAACGGAACGACGGACATCAAGTGAGAGAACCACCTTAGCAATTAATTTTATTAACTTATTTTTACACCTGTGTTCCATACAACAAGAATATGAGGTTTGGAACAAAACAAAAAACGTACTTTACAATCAAGGTAGCAAGTTAGTCACCAGGGTTGTATCATTTATAATGTATAAGAAAATTTATTCATGTATTGAACATTTATAATAAAGTTGTGAACGGCCTCGACAGTGGTGCCACTTCACAAAAAATACAAATATTTTTATACAAACTATCTATCAGAATGTCCATTGCTCAAATTTGTACATACATATACATACATTAATATGTCACGCCTTTATCTCCTCAATGAAATATTCGCTGTATTTAGAAATATGGCAATTAATATCAAAAGTGGCCGTGTTTAGGCGCTTTTTGTCATAACTTTAATTACAGCGAATATTTTATTGAATTTGCAGGTTCTTATTTTAATCAAGGATAATACTATAAACTTGAGCAACGGACATTCTGTTAGATTGTTTGTAAAAGACAAAATATTGTTTTCTGTAGAGTGGCGCCACTGTCGAGGCTTTTCACGACTTCACTCGCCTTAAGTGGTAAAGTGTAGAAAGATTGAAAATAATCTAACTTTAGGGGAGAAATAAGTTGATACCTCTTTAATGGACTGAAAATGTTCATTGCAATCGGAGATGCGGATTTTATTTGTTTAGAAGTGAAATAAGAGTTTAATTTGTACGAAGAATAAATAAATCCCAGCAAATTTTTACACTAAAATTATTTTTTCTTTTTAGTTTTATAGTCAGCGAATGTCAGGTTTACGACACAATACTTTTGAACTTTTTTTTGGGAATGTACACGAAACAAGGTCTATTTAAATTAGTTTTTCAAGGATTATTTTGTCCCGACTTCTCTGGAAAAGGCACCCAAACATTTAATATTAAAAATTCTACAAAGCTGTGTTTTATAACATGAAATTGTTTCATTTTGAGGGCAGGGAAAGCTACACGACCGATTTTATATCAAAATCATAGTGTTTTATGAGTTTCCCGCAAATACTTCCATGATGCACTTACTGGTCTAAGATTTTAGGTCCCTAGGTCTTTTCATTTATTTATTTTATACTTTATTGCACATGGTACAAAAGGCGGGCTTTTTAGACTGAACTCTTCGATTTGTGCCCCGGGAGTTTGTCTAGTTGGTGGTGAGCAGAAGCTCAACCGGAGAAGTTTGTGTGGTTGTTCAAACAACCACATACACACACACACACACACACACATTCTCTCACACACACACTCACACACACACTCACACACAGACACACACCGCGCGCGCGCGCACAAACACACACATAGTGTTTCTTTCTTGTCAAATAAGTTTGTATTACTATTTAACATACCTACCTACCTACAGCTTTGTTATGACGAATGGGATGAGCCGAGTCATTCCCAACACAAGTATCTTATTAGACTCAACACGATTATGTAACAAATTATGATAATAAAGCTTTTTGATTTAGATTTTTTTCATTTTTTGATTAGCTCAATCGCGCCCTTAGGGCTCTGGACTTAGGAGTTGTTTTGGGAAAATAGGATTGGACTGAATCTACCCGACACGTGCCGGTAGTTCCCAAATGGAGAACAAGTGCGAGACTAGGTCCATAGTTTGATTTTCACACACAGAGTGTATATATTCTGTCAGTTTCCAGTTTGATTATGATTATTGACATTGCAGGCTGAATTCTGGCTGTCTATAAAACTGGTTGCTATTTTTGGAGGATTGTAGTTATCCATAACTACTTAGGTAGGTAGCCATCGATACACAAATGAGGAGCGACAGCGCATGAAGTTCTGCTGCTCTGTGCACAAACGTGTCACCGTGTCAGAGGCTTACAAGTATCCGTAAGTGGTTTGGAAACTCAAACAACAGGGATTATTGGGTCTCCAGACAATACGCGTAGATATACAAGTGTTACAAAACTGCAAATATTTCAATGGATGAACGAACCCATGAAACTGAACAACTTTCCCCAAGGAACATAGGTTGAAAAATTTAGAAAAAAAATTAACTCTCATACAAATCCAGCAGGTCGGCTGGAATATTTTGTATGGGAGGTATTTTTTTTCATATTTCATTTTCGTGGACTGGTTCACCTCTTTAATTATTTACAGCTTATATTGTTACATCCTGTAAAGATATATAGCATGATTTTCGTTTCCTAAAACAGGTTCATTGACCGAATAAACCATTTCTTTGTCCTTTAGGTATAACATCATTTCTGAGTCACAGTATATGTTTGAAGATCGACATTACGAAACCATTTTAATCAAGATTGCAATTCATCCCAATCATTTAGAGCACCTTAGCGTTTGGAATCAATTATTGTGTCAATAGGTCTATTGATAGAACACCTGTATTTATCTAGGGCTGCCACAACCAAGGTTCACAATCGTTAAGAGTAATTTTTTTACGTGAATATTTTCAAAAATATAGGCTTTTAAAAGCTTTATCCACAGTAAAAAAAGAAGCATTTACTTGCGACTCCAAAGTGAGTACCGCCATCTACAGGTGAACAAATAACGTTTACAATATACCTATGACTTACAGATATTTGATTCTTAAATCTAAAGATCTTAAATACCACGAAGATTTGGATTTAGATTTTCAGACATATAAAATACAAAAAAGAAACAAAGATGAGTCTTTTAAAAGAGCAGAATATGTATTGGCTCAACACTGCATTTAAGAATAACATAAATCTTATCTTAAATTAGGATATCGATAGTACCTTCAAAATTACTAATAATTTGGCAGTATTATTAATATTTCATTAAAATCCATTTTAGCGCCAGCAGCGTCGCACTTGCACGGCCGACGCTGTTCCTTTCTTTCTCGTAAAACATTACATTAGTGAGTGCCGTCTTCTTATTTTTTTTGGATTTAGTCCGGCGGCCCCGTTGCTCTTGCTGTCTATAATTTCTTAGAGAGAGAGAGAGTTACACAATAGTAAAAACTCTGACACCAGGGCTCATTGGGTCGTTCGTCACCTCGGTATCATACATTAAGAGCCACAACAGTCCACTGCTGGACATGGGCCTTCTCCTATTTGGGGGTATTGCCATGCTCACCATGCTTCGCATACGGATTGGCGAGCACAGCGGAGACATTGCTTCACAGGGAACGCTGCTGCCCATTCCCTTAATGAATTTTTCAATCAGTCGCTTTTTACAACACCCACGGGTGGTATCGGGGTGTTGCTATTCTAAGCCAGCATCACAGCCAGTTTTCAACACGTGAAGATGAAATTGCTCTATCCACTGCCAACCCTAGTCTATGTTAGGGTATTGGCGGTCGTACACGACCACGCTGGCGCAGTGCCAGCCAATCTTTAAGTTTTCGCCACGCCTTCGACACGGTCTGCGCTGAATCGACAGGAGCAATGGCTTAGAAATTGCTGTTTGACAAATTGTTAGGACCATCAATAGGTTTGTCGTATGATGGCGGCTTAGAATAGCATCAACCAATTTATTTTCTGCAGGTATCATAAAAGGTGACTCAAGGATTCGAGAGGCAGGATAACAGGTTGACAACCTGTCGCTATAGTGGTATCACATGATTTTTCAGAAACGGCCGTCAAATTATTTATCAAACGTGCCGACAACGTCCGTAAGGTAACGTAACAGGCCGTTGACGCTTTTCCTATCCCGCAAAGGATGAAGGCGTGATGTGAGTTGTTGTTGGTACCTACTGGTTATCATGTGCATGATCTGGTATAGACTTTCAAGTAAGTTTAGGTCTAGGGCACGTCTAGGGTCAGCAAGAAGAGTTGAAAATGGAGAAAACTCACATAATATGTTTTTTTTTCTAGATATATAAGGTACTCATTTTATAACTTTAATTTATTTTAATACAAATTATATTACAATTTTTTTAACCAAATTAAAAAAGTGTTAGTTTTCAAATCTTTAGCATTTTAGTTGTCTATTGTAAGTGTAAACGTTCATCGATTACCTTCCTACTCAAAGACTGGACCGACATGGAAAAAGCTTCTATTTTCTGTTATGAAGCGTATACATCCTCAGATGGTCCCGTCACCAGGTCAGGATCTAATGAAATGAGGTTCTAAAACAATTAAGCGAAATTTTCTAAATTCCACAGGCACAATACATTTACATAAAACCTTGGGAGTGTACGAGTTTAAACCAAAAACTAAATTATATAGGGTGAAATTTGACTAGTGACCAATAGCGAAATCTCAAGACGGGTTGGTAATATGGAATTACTTTTCCTAGAGAATATAGCCTGAAATAGGTATCACTAAAATATATTCAGTTTCCATAGTAACTCAAATCAGCTAATCAGCAATTTTGTATGAGACGTCTAAATTATTGTTCCGTATTTCGGCGTATGTTCCTTGAGGAAAGTCGTTCCTTATCACCAGCCCGTCTCGAGTTTTCGCTATCAGTCACTAGTAAAATTTTACCCTAGATTGTGTAATAATAATCAAAACCAACCAACAATGTGTCATTGCAGCTGCAGAGAACTGCGTTGATTGCAATGTTGATTGAAATACAGATTAATATGGATGATATATGTAGTTAATTATAGATTGACACACGCGATAGTGATAGTTGAGGTCGCATTATATTAATGCCATCGTACTCGTAATAATATCATACATACATACATATACGTACGTACGTATATATACATACGTATCACGCTTTGCGGGGTCGGCAGAGCAGAGGGTTATTCAGAAAATTGTGTATCGTCATAGTGACTGGTTTATCGCCTTAAATTGCAATTCACATGCGGCCCTCAAGTTCCTTAGTCGCCTCTTACGACACCCGCAGGAAAGAAATGTGGTGATGCTATTCTAAGCAGGCATTACACGGCATGTTATAGAGAGAATAAATATCATTATTTCACAATATGGATAGGTACATAAGTCTTTAATTTTTTTGTTTTATATTACACCCAGCTTAAATAAAAAACTGGACTATTCTTACTCTGATAGCACCTCGAAAAACCCATTTATAAGAAGCATGTTTCATCTCAGCCGACTGAAGAATGGGTTCGTCCACCAGCGTTAACTGTGCACTGCGCTCGCCAATCCGGCTGCCAAGCGTGATGAGCATGGCTATGGGTATGTCTGGACTGCAGATAGGAAATACCGCGGATATCAGAGTTTCACGTGACTATTATTCATTGCTCTAGAAAGTCTGGACGTCTGGATGCTTAGACTATTTTGGCAAGGCCACTGATTGTTGCGACAACGAATCGTGATTTTATAGGGTACAATGCACTTTTCACGGCCACATGACAATTTTATAATACCTAAAGCTTTGTTTGATTATTTAGATGATTTGATGATTCATGAACCAATGTGGCGCAGTGGTAGTGCGACTACCTGCGACGCAAAGGTTCCGGATTCGATTCTCGGTGGGGCACTCATAATAGTTGATGATTATCACTTTGTGAATTTTTTCCGAGTCTGGTTAAGATATTGCCAGCTGAACCACCTGATTTTCCGAAAAGAAAGATGGTTCCGTGCTTCGGGGGGCACGTTAAGCCGTCGGTCCCGGTTGCTGTCTATGATTAGTTAGACGGCGGTCGTTACACGAACCATGTAAGAGGCTTGCTAGTAGTAGTAGGCGGTTTAAAAAACTCTGATACCAGGGTTCATCGGGTCGATGGACGACTCGGTGTCCCACACAAAAAAAGAGAAATAAGAAGTCGCGTTTGGATTTTAAGCAAATTGTACATACATGCATTTATTACGCCTTTATCCCTTGCGCGGTAGGCAGAGCGCAACAGCCGTAAAATACGGTCGTTATTGCTACGTCTGTCAAATATTTGAGAGACGTTTCAGAGAAAACTGTATCACTACAGTGACAGGTTGTTAGTCTGTTGCCTAAAATGGTTATACTCATAATACTCTCGAGTCCATAGATACTATAAACTAAAGGGAGATGTGAAAAGGAGGCGTGGCCGGTGCGACACTAGTTGGTGCAGAATGATCATACTTTGCTTCCGGGGGTGATTATTGTGCTCAGTCGCAGTTCAGTCACGATCGACGTTTTTAGTGAAATGCCGTGTTGTTCAGTGGTAATTTGCAAAAATCGAAGCAATAAGTGCAACTTCAAGTATCATGGAGTCACATTCCATCGGTAAGTAGTCATTATTATTGATTTGACATCAAAAATAAACAAAATCAATTTTGTAGTAATATTTTTCTAAGATTCACCACGAACCATAGCGATAGTCCCAGTTCTATAAACAAACGGTGTACAATGCTTACTCTGCTCAGAAGATTATTCAAATGTCTCGTTTCCGTAACGCAATGGACAGTGAACACATCAAAGTTTACAAAATAATGCAAGTTGTATAGTACCGCCGCTCCTCGCAGTCGTGAGTTAGTGTTTGTAGTCCGATTGTGTAAAGTATCGATAGATTTGATTTATTTTGCAAAAGTATTCATCGTGATTTTATTAGGATATAGAAGTCAATAAATATTAAAATTTAAATAGAAACATTGCAATGTTTACAAAAAAGTTATAATTACAATTATATGGCTAAATCAATATCATAATCTATTGGGTATATTTTTTTTTATTTAATTATTTAAATCCATGTGTGGCACGATTAATAAATAGCATTGAAAGTAATATTAATGCGACCATGACTCGTCCGGTGATGTAATACAATTTTTTTCTTAGCTGTTGCATAGTAAATTAATTCAATTTACTTATTTGATTTTTTGTCACAGAAGTAGGTAAAATTCATGGCCTACTTCCTATTTTCTTTTGTCTCGTGTGCGAAAGAGACAGAAATATCTGTTGTCAATAACCGGTTTGTTTTTTTATTTAATTACGTAGGTACGGTGCGCAGCGCACAGGAAAATGACTCACCTATCTACACTCAGCCACGTGGTATTTAAAGTTGTTAAAAAGAAAGTGTAGTAAAGTAAAGGATATTATAAATTATCGGATTATATGAAAGATAAATCGCCATGGATATAATTTCAATTATAAAGTTAAATTTTAAAAGACGAAGCAGGTAGAATTATCTACTGTCATTTTATTTTATTCAAGCGGAGCCAATTTTGGCTATATTTATTTGTTTAATTTGAATTTTTGGTAATCGTTTGCCACTATAGACAGCCATTTTACGCATACGATTTACATGACCTTTATAGGCAACATTTAATTTTTAGGTTCCCACGAGATCCTACAACAAAAAAGGAGTGGATTAATGCCACAAATAGAGGACCTAATTGGTGGCCACCCGAAAACAGTACCATATGCTCATCACATTTTGAGGAAAAATGTTTAAAACCTTTCACAAAGATTCGGAAATTGTTCGATTGGGCTGTTCCAACATTGAAACTACGAATTGTATACGTCAACGTGACATGTCCAGACTCTGAAATCAAATAGATCTTCTAGTAATCTTCCAAACAGTCCGGTAAATGGAAACAGTACGACTGCTTATGAGGTAGGTACAATGTTAATTGTATGTTATAGTGTTAAATTTAGAAAACAAATGTTATTAAAGTTTTATTTGATTATTGAATAGTTACTTATAGAACAAATAGTATTTGTAATTATATGCACATAAATGTTAAGTTTGATTACAATTATTTGTAAAGTTTTGTTTGATTATTGAATTATAGTTATAAAACAAATAGTATTTGTTAAATATGTACATATTATGTTAATTTTCATTAAAAAAAATGAAAAGTTTGTTTCATTATTGAATTTTTACTTTTACTTATTAACTTCCACTTGTTCAGGAATTTATAAATATAAAATAGGAAATAATATTTTCAACCTTTATTTACTCCTAAAGTATATCACTGACGACATTTTATCGAAGAGTATTTTCTGTTTGTATTTTTATGCACTACCGATTGACATATGTTTCATCTCCTAACGCAAAAATTACGTAGTTTAATTTTCATCTTCATACTACAATGTCCCGCCATGCTCTATTAGATATCGACAATGAGTTATCGACGCTGTCAATCACTAGCGTAAAATTCAAATTGTTGAGTGTGTGCGTGTGTCTCGCTCGCGTCTTTTGATTGGTCTAGTTTTGTGAATGTACGAGTGTAAACTCGCGTTCGTATTTCTATGCGCATGTAGGTGTAAATTTCTGTGGCGACATCGGGACTCGAACAAATTTCGCTCGGTAACAAATCTCCCTTTAGTTTATAGTATCTATGCTCGAGTCCCTTGGTCACCTCTTACGAGACCCGTGGACTGAAATGGGGTAATTCTATTCTAAGCCGGCATCACACGGAATAATAGTATTATGCAACTTTCATATAATGGGGGCCAGTGCGAGTGTCTGTTTATCACACGAGGCGTAGCCAAGTGTGATAATATTTTGACACGAGCTGATTTTACTACACTCTCCAAAAAAACAGTCATACCCTTTTCTAAACGTCCGCACCGGCGACTGCAAGGCCCTATCCTATACAAGGTCAAATTTAATACGAGAACGTAATATGGCTTAACATGATTTTTTTTTTAATTCTATACTTCAGCAGTTGTTTAGATGTCGAGTCAGCTGAACAACATGTGAAGAACATCGGTTCAACAACTAAACAACATCTTAACAACAACCGAACAATTACCGTACAACACCAACTGACAGGTGCGGCGGTAGATTGTGATTTGAGTATTGGCAAAAAGAACTTCGTTACATTTCTCAACTTTATCAAAGTAAGAGCCTTCACATTAAGACATTACGCGTCTGTAATTTTTATTAAACTGTAATTTCTATAGACAGAATGCAACTGTTTTCGAGTTCATAATTCGAACATTTTGAAAAGAGTGTAGATAAAATAATATAATACAGTGATTAGTTTTAGGTCTTTCTTTACCAAAATTCTGCTCTCTATACGTTGATTTACCAAATTCCTTAGGGAAAGGGGATCAAATGACTGAAACCTTTCCATGAATTTCATTAAGGGCTAAATTAATTAAATTTGGGTCTTCACTGTTGCTAATTCCCTAAAATTAAGTAAAAACTTTACCAAGAGGAAAGTAAGATCGTAAATTATCATTTTGTGGCCGTGTGATGGCAGCTTAGAATAGCATCACCCAACTTCAATTTAAGGATACAGTATCAAATGTGATCGTTAGGAGATAGAACCCTTAAAAGTTCCAAGTGCCATCAATCAACACAACTTTTCAATTTTGGAACATGAAAATAACAAAACAACTTATTTCGTGCCTTGTTATTTCTTTTAATGTTCCATCGTCAACATATAAGTTTTAAAGATGACATTTGTTTGTTAGTACTTTTATTATTATTTGTTTTTGTTCAAGTAAGAATGTCTTGTAGTCATTATATTTACCAAAAAAAGGGGCAACAATGTCCCCTGTAATTTTTGCTGCATGTGATACGCTTGCCTGTCAATCGTGAAAATCAAACGAAAAATACTTTTAAAATCGGTTTTGTAGTTTCAGACACTTTCCATTGCATACAAACTAATCTTTTCCTTTTTAATGATGTGTGATATTGTCAAGTGTAATATCAGCTATAAGCCAACTCAGCAAAAATTAACAGAGCCTAGTTGAAAGAGAACCCCGTCCCCTATCCACTTGTAAAGGTCAGCCGCAAGTCAATAAGTTTGAAAAGAGTCACTTCTTTTGAGTTTGTGAAAGCGTTCACTTCGGCTGATGTCTGAATTTCGCTTTTCGTTGCTAAAAGATTTAGTTATTTTGTGTGAGGCGAAATTATAATGGTGATCGATTTAAGAAAAACTTGTAATTGGTGAGTGTTGTGGAATAAGTTTCCCTAAGGAAGTCCACTGCTGGGCTCCCACTTTTAAGGTTTTTGCTTAACTCTCCAAGCTTGGCAGGCGAATTCACAATCGCAGTTTGAGGAATTATAGTATTTTACAGGGAATGCGCAGTGGGGTGATGGTGTTCTTAGCCGGCATCTTACGGCTTTATGGATCAAAGGCGATATATTTTAAGGTATATTTCCGAAGGATGATTATTGTCTCATTTACCCTACTCGTCTAAACTATTCAAATTTAATGGACAACCAAACACATATTACGTCCGCCTATTTCTTGATTGATGAAGATGAATTATATGTCTTCTTTGACACCTTCATTCATACTTCCATCATGACTTGATGATCAGGTGGTTTCAAACTTCAAAAATATCCACATAAAGGCGGGTTGTTTATGCAGAGATGCAAAGAAAACACGACCTGTCCTAATGATAATATTTCTTCCTTTTCGTGTGGGACACTGAGTCGACGAACGTCCTGATGAACAATGGTATTAGTGATTTTCATCCGCCTCCTACTACTTGTAGGGCTTTGACATAGTTGAGTAACGACCGCCGTCTAAGTAATCATAGACAGCAAACGGGACCGACAGTTTAACGTGCCATCGGAAGTATTTTCTTACGGACAATCAGGTGCTTCAGCCTGCAATATCTTAACCAGACTGGAAACAAATTCACAAAGTAATATCAACTGTGTGCCCCACTAGTAATCACACCCGGAACCTTTGGGCTGCAGGCAGTCGTACAACGACTGCGCCACATCGATAAAAATACTTCTTTTCAAGAATAGCAATAAGAAAATACGAAAGAAAAGTTAGGTCTCCCTTTCCGAATTTATGTACAAACCAATTTAGATACGCCATATTGGACTTGTTTATGGTGGTACTCCAACTTGTTGCCCGTCGCTGCGTTTTTTTTAACGCACCGTAACGTAACGGATGCGTCTCTCAGACGAAAATAAATTCAAACTGTACATCTGTTAAGTACAGATGCATTAGTTACCCATCAAAGCCGTATATTTCTTTGGGAATAAGTTTGTAATTCGCATTTCCTTTCGTCTGACTGACGCAAGCGTTACGGTGTGTTAAAAAATATGGCAGCGACGGACATGGGAGAAGTGGAACATAATATGTCTGCATTCTAAATTATATTAATAATTTTAATTTTGAATTAAACTGACTGAGAATATTCAATTTAGTTATGAAATTAATAAAAAGATGAAAGTCATTAATTAGAGCTTACTGTTTTTATTTAAAATGTCAGTGCCGGATTCCGAGTGAGGTTTTAATTTTTTTATTAAACCCGATGGTCTGCTTTATCGAACAAAGCCCTTATTGTATGTACAGCGCATTTTATCGATGAAAATTCTACTCTTTACTATTTAAAGGAATTAAAAGTCTAATTTTTACATACATACTCTTATCACGCCTATAATTACTTGCCGGGTACGCAAAGCGCAAACGGCCGGAAAAATCGGACATTTACGCCACGTCTGTCAAAAATTTTAGGGTTATTCGGAAAATTGTGTATCGTCATAGTGACAGGTTGTCAGCCCATCGCCTAAAATTTCAATACACCTCCTCGAGTCCCTTAGTCGCCTCTTACGACTCCCAAGGGTAAGAAATGGGGTGATGCTATTCTAACCCGGCATCACACGGCATATACTAAATTTTATAATGGGAAAATTCAAATTCAATCGAAAGGAGCCATTTTACTGGAATGCTGATCCACACTAATATTATAAATGCGAAAGTAACTCTGTCTGTCTGTCTGTCTGTCTGTCTGCTACGCTTTCACGGCCAAACCGCTAAACTGATCTTCATGAAACTTAGCACAGAGGTTGCTAGCATACCGAGAACGGACATAGGCTACTTTTTATCACCATTCGAGGGTCTGGAGTATAGATGTAGACCACCAGGTGTACCACCAGGAGCCCAGCTAAACTATTAGAGATACAGGCATGGTTCCAAAACAAAAGTTGTTCAGTATGATGGGCCGCTTCTTTTCACAAGGAATTTGGGGCTCTGGAGTACCTTATGTAGACCATCAGGTGTACCACCAGGAGCCCAGCTAAACTATTAGAGATACAGGCATGGTTCCAAAACAAAAGTTGTTCAGTATGATGGGCTGCTTCTTTTCACAAGGTCATTGGGGCTCTGGAGTACCTTATGTAGACCACCAGGCGTACCACCAGGAGCCCAGCTAAACTATTAGAGATACAGGCATGGTTCTAAAACAAAAGTTGTTCAGTATGATGGGCCGCTTCTTTTCACAAGGACATTGAGGATCTGGAGTACCATATGTAGACCACCAGGTCTCCCATCAGGAGCCCACCTAAAATATTGGAGATACAGAAATGGTTCCAAAACAAAAGTTGTTCAGTATAATGGGCCGCTTTTTTTCACAAGGACATTGGGGCTCTGGAGTAACTTATGTAGACCACCAGGTGTACCATCAGGAGCCCACGTAAACTATTAGAGATACAGAAATGGTTCCAAAACAAAAGTTGTTCAGTATGATGAGCCGCTTTATTTACACAACATTGGGGATCTGGAGTACCTTATGTAGACCACCAGGTGTACCATCAGGAGCCCAGCTAATCTATTAGAGATACAGGCATGGTTCTAAAACAAAAGTTGTTCAGTATGATGGGCTGTCACACTTACTATGAAATGAATACACAAACCTACTTTAGAACTTTTGCCTAAAAAAACTATCTAACGCGGACGAAGTCGCGGGTTAAAGCTAGTAGCTAATATGTGGATGCTAATTTGACGATTTCTTGTGTGATGGTGGCGTATCTCTATAATTGATAAAATCCGGAATGAGACTATCCGCAAAAAAAGCAAAGTAACGGACATAGTCAGGAAGTGTAGCAAACTAAGCAACTGTGCGCTGGGTACATCTGTCGTAAAACCGACGGCCAGGTGCCTATGTTATGAAACTACAGGCTACAAGTCTACAGGTGAAATTCTTAGTACATTGCGTAGCTGGTTCATATTTCTGTATCATAATGGCTAACCGACTACGCAATGCACATCGAATTTGACCTGTAAAATTGTAGCCTGTAGTTTGATAATATCTGGTACAGATGGGTCGATGACTTAAAAAAGGCGGCTGGTAGCAAGATCGTGCCCTATGGCGTACCCTGAGGGAGGCTACCTCCAGTAGTTGACTGCAATAGGCTTATGTATGTTGTATGATTTTTCTGTTGTCGTGCATATTTCAGCCATCTGCATGCATATTTGCAAGCATATATCACTATGTTATGTTGCATATAACCCGGTCTCTATTAATGACTGAGTAAAGCAACCGCTGAGTTGCTCACATCTTCTTAATGGCTCGTCTCAAGTTCGAGCATGTTGTATCTATCCTCTAATTTTCTGCAGACACTGGTTAAGAAAACTATATGTTACTATTAGAGGAATTTCACCGACCTATATTCAAATCTACAAGATGTTTTGCCAGCGTCTCAAAATGACATTTGTGTTTGTTTATTAGCTATATAACAGAATTTAATTAGTCTTAAATTTTTAATTTTGATAGTATTGTTTTAAATAGTACCTAAATTTTGCAGTATTAACCAGTATGTACCTTATTGGCTCTTGAAGGTTAATATGAATTAAAAACAATCCATACATCTGAATTTTGGATGATTGCTACGCAGGCAACCACGCGTTAGTCAGCTATAAGCTTATTTCAACCGTATGATTTTCCTTTTAAGAAAGGGTTTAAGGCATATTTTATTCTATTTTCAAAATTGTATGGTACGGATGGTAAAGCTGAGCAGTATCTATCACTATCTTGATCACTAGTTCTGTGATCTTGATTTTAGTGATCCCGTTGCCCCTGTGCTGTTTTCTCTACTGTGATCTCTCTCTTTCACTCCGTCTCTATCTTCTATCATGTGGAAGAGCGAGTCAACACCTGATCATCCCTGATGTCTCTAGTTTTACTTAATCGAAATTGTGGTCGTTAACTGAAGTGTTCTTGTATCGAACGCGTAAGAGATTCAACTTTAGTTGTATTTGTTAGAGTACGAAGATAGATGTTTCCAATTTCCTTAAAGCACTCTTGGCCTGAATGAACTAACAGCATAAGTAGAGAGGTACAGTCGAACACTTTCCACTTTGAATTACAAAACTGGACTCTAACCCTATGCAATAAAGTTGTCCGTTTAATTTGCTGCCAATATATTGCTATTGACCGTAAGACTAAGTAAAGAAACAGTTATTTGTAGGAAGCACTCACTAGAAGTGATAGTTAATTAGATTTCTAATTTTAAATGAAGGCATATAGTGTCCTAGAGCTTATTAGTTCTCCTGAAATAGGACATTATTTTCTTGAGACTAACTATACTAATAAAAGACAAAAAATGTGTAATTGTCCTTGCGTGCACTGTATCATTATGGCAGGTATTAGCTTGAACTGAACTGAAATAAATGACGGAAAGTAACAGTTAATAGGTATATTGCAAATACCTAGTAAATAATCAAGGTATTTCTTTGTAGTGGTTTTTAAGCCTGAGTAATTTAATTTTCCCCTAAAAAGGTCATTTAAGGTCCTTTGGTCCTAGCCCGACTGCAAAAACGGAAAATGATTTGAAAATCTAAACCCGAAAAACATGGAATGTTGTACAGAAGCCTACCCTGGGGTCAGACATAATTAGGGTCTAATTGCGAGGTCAATTTTACGACATGTTTTATTTGAGAGCTATTAATCAGACGGTTTATATTACCTTCAAAGGGAAACAAAATGTTGTTGGGATTATACTTAATTATAAGAAATAAAAAACTAATGTGGCTAATAGTTCTACGAAAGAATATGTTCAAAATGTACCTGTACAGGTATAAGTTTAAGGTACTCGCTCGGAATATGAGCTCTTGAGTAATAAATTACTTTAAAAAAAATATATATTGCACTGATATTACACACGATAAAAAGTTAAGTTAATAAAAAATACTAAGATATAGCTACAAAGAGCTAAACATGTCACTTTTCAGCTTGTATGCATTTTTTTATTATAATAACTCTGACACCAGGTTTGATCGGGTGGTTCGTTGAGTCGTTGTCCCATACGAAAAGAAGAAGAAGACTAAAATAATGATATCATATTATTGGAATGTAATTGGTTAAGTAGGTACATTTTACGAAATCACTTATTCACTACGCAGACTATGAAATAACTTAAAGAGGCAGACATAAATTTAACATAAGTTGGAGTTGAAAAAAAAAAATGATATTTTATGTTCATTTTCGCTTTGACACTCGACTCGAGTTAAATTTTTCTAGTCGTGCGCCAGCCCTTAGGCGACAAGTATAGACGTATGTCGCCTACGCCTACTAACCAGTGGCAGCCCTTCCATAGACGCTCTTGCCAACCTTTGCGAATACTTCAATGATCGACAGTTCCCGCCCACGTCCATCTAAATCAGTATAATTGAGATCAGTCTTGTCTCAGAGGCCATATTGAGTGATCATCAAGGGGTGAACTCATTGAGGGGTGGGCCCTTATCGAATCTGGGACCATTGTTTAAGGTTAGTGGCATAGTGGCACAGTTGCGGTTATTTCGGTGTGTCCCGGTTAAAAGGTCAAATCGTTGTCACCAGGTGTGCTAGTGTCCTCGAAAGTTCGAGATTGAGTGATTGGTTTGTCACAGGTGCTTTTTTAAACTGGTAAAGTTTGAAGCCTGACGGTGTAACTACCTGTGAATTTTTTAAAATTATATTTTAATTACCTACAGCTAATTATCTGCTTAAATTTTGATCTAAAAAGTACCTATCGAGACTAATTTTTCTTAATTCAATAAATACACTGAAGATATTTTACAACTTCAATAATTTTTTACTTAATATTAACCGGCTTCTGTATCAGTTTATGCACTTATTTATAAGTTTACTTAAATACAAGTAAAGTTCCTTTAGTGAAGGTTATTCAATTTGCTGATGCACCCTGTAGAAGTAATAATATAAATACTGGAACCAGGATTCAGGTTTATTGTTTCACTTCTGCTTAAAACTATTAAATTCAGCTCAAAGTTGAATTTCCATGTTTTTGTGTCATTCGCGGAATTCTGAAAAGAAGAATTTTTAATACTGACGCGTTAAATTGGACACGCGAGATTAATTCTTTTGTCTACACTAATATTATAAAGAGGAAAGATTTGATTGTTTGTTTGTTTGTTTGTTTGTTTGTTTGTTTGCATCGAATAGGCTCCGAAACTACTGGCCCGATTTTAAAAATTCTTTCACCATTAGAATCCTACATTATTCCTGATGAACATAGGCTATATTTTATACGAGAAAAAAATAGGGATCCGCGTGAAAATTTCGATAATGTAACCCAACGTGTGAAAAATGTACCAAAAAAATATCTTATATCGCGTACGCTGTGGAAATTATTGACAATAGAGCAAAGTGATGTACTACAGTTTTATAGAGGACATCAATATCTATAATAATGTCCGCGATACCATATGTCTAACTATTACAGTTATGCCACAATAACTACTTTTTCATTTAAAAATGTACCAACTACGCCACATTATTCGTACCAGTGTAATGATTACATTTAATCATTACTGTATTAAAGGGTGTCAGGGATAGCCCTCAGAATACTAATAGGGTACATGCAGACCATGAAACTGAACAACTTTCCCCTAGGAACATATTTCAGGAAACGTAAAAAAACTGACTTCCCATAGTGAATGCAGTCAGCTGATTGTGATTTTGTATGGAAGGTCAGTTTTTTGGCGTTTTCTGACATATGTTTCTAGGGGAAAGTTGTCCAGTTTTATGTTTCATTTATCAGTATTCGAAGGACTGTCCCTTACCTACTCGGTATAAAAAGACGACAAAAAACATTAAATAATGCATTAAAAACATCTACATACATAAATCACGCCTATATCCCTCACGGGGTAGGCAGAGCGTTAACGTCCGTTCAACGGATATTAACACCACGTCTGACAAAAGCTTGAGGGTCAATCAGATAACTGTGTATCACTATAGTGACAGGTTGTCAGCCCATCGCCTAAAAGTTCAATACACACCCTCAAGTCCCTTAGTCGCCTCCTACGACTCCCACGGGAAAGAAATCGGGTGATTCTATTCTAAGCCAGCATCACACTAAAATAATAATTATAATAATCTACACTAATATTAGAAACAGGATTTTATTTATTGTTTGTTTGAATTGAATAGGCTCCGAAACTACTGGACCGATTTAAAAAAATCTGTTACCGTTAATTGAAATTGAAATTCTTAATTCAATGTAGGATAGTATTATCACTTATTGACGTCATGAACCGTCATTCTATGAAAAGAAATTTGTGTTACACAATTTTCTTTTTTTATATTACAATTTTGTTATGACCTAATAGAAAACCGGCTCGGGCGGGATAAAAAGAATAAAAATATAGGCACTGCCATGGGACTGGCCAGGTTAATCACAGGCATGTAACTTTACGCCACCACCATCTGCAAATGATATTTGTTTCAAATTGAAGTCAAGATTTTTAGAATCCTACATTATCCCTGATGAACATAGGCTATATTAAACTGTCTTATTCCCGGGGGGAAACTGTTAGCGGCGGGTGAAACCGCTGGGCGGGCTGCTAGTATTAAATATAAAAATTGCATACATTTTACACATTGTGATAATGTTTCTTTTATGTCTTACTTAACTTTAAATAATTTGATTGTGTTTATATTGTTCTATTTCTAGACTCAAAATAGTTTTAATTTATTAATTAAAATAATTGTTACCTAGGTATTTCTATAGGTACTTAAATACTTATTGAATAATAAGGACTGGCCTTGATTTGGTGGGGCGTCCGCATTTCTTTTTTGCCCTAATGGGATCATTTTTGCCTCTTAAGGCGGAGTGGTCTCCACGTGTTCGTATGCACCCATTACCGGTGAATTGCACAAACAAACAACAACAAGCAACAACTAGTCCCGTGACGTTCACTCACCGCTCACCATTGGCTGATAGCGCGTTTCGCCCCCCGCATATTATGATTCACAAAACTAAAAAAAATATTCCGTATTACTTATTTAAAGAATCCGTTTTAATATTTACAGCTGCTCGTAAATAAGAGCCAGAAAGTGTTCTTTTAGATGGAAGCCTACAATAGCCTTAATATTTTATTTGTAATCGCACTAATAATGTTATTCGCCAACCCATGATTTTTGATACCCCGCCTATAATTTCAATTACCTATTTAAATATAATACTACCTTGAAGGCGCAGCCGTTATTTAGCTTTTTATGATGCCCTGCATTTGCAGCTTATCAAATATAATTTAAAGCCAAATTATTTAAGCACCGCCCAGTTATATTATTTAGACGCTAATAGGTGGTACCCCGTTAATTTGCTAGTCGCCTTGTTAAAAATATGCGTTTATTTTTTATTACATTTCCGCCCAGCGGTTTCACCCGTTACAACTCATTTTCCCGTGGTAATAGTTGTTTAACTGCGGTAAAAAGTTGCCTATGTATTATTCCAGGTTATACTCTACCTGTTTTCGAAATTTCATCCAAATCGGTCAAACCCTTTGAGCGTGAAGAGGCAACAAACATACATACACACGCACAAACTCTCAGATTTATAGTACGGATATTTCGACCCATGTGCCTTGGGAAAAAATTGATCAGTTTCATGAAAATGAAAATGAAATAACTTTATTCAATGTAGGATAGCATTATCACTTATTGACGTCATGATCGGTCATTGTAAAAAAAAAAGAAATTTGCATAACGCAATTTTGTTCTTTTTATAACAATTTTTTTGAACTGGTTCATGGACTGGTTCATTCCTTTTTGCGGGTGTTTACGCTCTGCCTACCCTGCAAGGGATTATAAGCGTGATATGTGTATGTATGTGTTCATTCCTTGAAATATTTGCAGCTAATATTCTTGCATCCTTTATTTAATCGTCGATCAAAACCACTTGATTACCAAAATATTACGCGAGTGATTAGAGTCTGACCACGTCCAATACATACATTTATCACGGCTATATCCCTTGCGGGGTTGGCAGAGCGTAAACGTAAAAACTATTATTAACTTCACACCTTTTTTTTATTAATGATGGGTTTGCTTTTGATGCCGTGTGATGCCGGCTTAGAATAGCATCACCCCATATCTTTCCCGTGGGAGTCGTAAGAGGCGACTAAGGGACTCGAGGGTGTGTATTGCAATTTTAGGCGATGGGCTGACAACCTGTCACTATAGCGATACACAATATTCCAAGTAACCCTCAAAAATTTGTCGGACGTGGCGTGAATGTCCGTATATTGCGGCTGTTTACGCTTTGCCTACCCCGCAAGGGATTATGGGCGTGATATGTGTATGTGTGTATGTATGTTGCTCTTGACTCAAGTCTAGGTCATAGGACAGAGACAAAGTCTAAGATGGAGCGAGCTCACCCAGAAGAAGCCTGTTCACTCTTACTGTGAAGAGATTAGGGTTGTATGCGTTTGGAAACACAGACGCAGGTAGTGAGTTCCACTCTTTAGCAGTGCGCATTATAAATGATGACTAGAAGCGCTTAGTCCAAATTGGTGGAATGGCAACCAGGTATGGATGGTATCTGGCGGTGCGTCTGGATGTCCGATGGTAGAAGGGAGCTGGTGGAACAAGGTCGTGAAGCTCTTGAGCACACTCTCCGAAGTACAATCTGTAAAAAACCGACAAGCAGGAAACCTTGCGACGATGTGCCAGGCTACGTACCTTAAAAACATTTGAGGGTCATTCAAAAAATTATGTATCGCTATAGTGACAGTTTGTAAGCACATCATCGTCTAAAATTGCAATACACATTTAACCATTAACTGCTATACCCACGGGAAAGAAATGGGGTGATGTTATTCCAAGCCGACATCACACGGCAACGTCCAATATGAAATCTATTCATGCGTATTGTGTGGTATACCGAGTTGATGAACGACCCATTAACCACTGATGGAATGGAGCCAGGTCATGTGATGCTGGCTTAGAATAGCATCAACCCAATACTCATACAAACATACATAAATCACGCCTATATCCCTTACGGGGTAGGCAGAGCGTTAACGGCCATAAAACGGATATTTACACCACGTCTGACAAAAGTTTGAGGGCCAATTAGATAACTGTTTACACTAAAGTGACAGGTTGTCAGCCTATCGCCTAAAATTGCAATACACGTCTAACCCTCGAGTCCCTTAGTCGCCTCTTACGACACCTATGGGCAAGAAATGGGGTGATGCCATTCACACGGCATGCCCAATACTCATGGGTGTCGTTAAAAGCGGCTGAGGGATAGATTCGTCCAGGGAATGGGCAGCAGCGTTCCCTGTGAAAGCAATATCTTGCACTGCGCTCGCCAATTGGGTGCCCATGTCCAGCAGTGGATTGTTGTGGTTGGAAACGTAATGTATCTCAAGATCCTAATACAAATTTAGGCCGCTAGATAGGTCAGTAATTTTTTTATTTCTTATGATGAAATCTCAAGTAATAGTGCTTACTCGTATAAATTGATTTTTATCTAGGGCGGGATGGGAATCGAAAACATTTGAAAACAAGTAATAAGAATATTAAAACATCTCATAATGTAATTTTGATATTTTATGAGACTTTCAAGCACAGTGCTTTTAATAAAAATAAATTGTTTATTCAAGATATCTCGTTAGGGAATCTTATCTTGATTTTTGGTTTTTAATATTGCGTCTCTCTTGGTTTTTAAGATGCACGTTAGATATTGGATTTTCTCCACTATAAAGTCAATAATATTTAATAATATAATAACTAGCTTAACAGTTCTATCAAAATGAAGCCGTCTAGAAAAAATCATATTATTTTTGCGTATTTGCATGGTTTCAAACGCTTATTCATGTAAATCTTTATGCCGTATGATGCTGGCTTAGAATAGCATCACCCCATTTCTTTCCGGTGGGTATCGTAAGAGGCGATTTAGGGACTCTAACATGTGTATTGCAATCTAGGCTATAGGCTGAGAACCTGTCACTATATGGCGATATACAATTATCTGAATGTCCCTCAAATACTTGTCAGAATTGGCGTAAGTGTTCGTTTGTACGTCAAATTAAGCTCTGCCTACCCTTCAAGGGATAAAGGCGTGATATATGTATGTATGTTTGTGCAGCACCGACACAAACCGTTCGGTTTAATGGTGTTTAAATAATTACTCTGTATTTATGCTTTGTAATGAATAAATAAATAAATAATAAATTTATGTAAAATTTTCAATTTTCTTAGGACAGCCCCACATAAACTATGGCGATCGACATGCGCCACACAAACCTCACGCCGGAGGATGCGGCCCTCCTTGCTGGCGAGCTGAAAAAGCCCTCCTGGCAGTCCAGGAATGAGGGCATCCACGAGAGGGTCAGCTTCGAAGATACCATATGGGGTTTCGACCTGGCCGGAGGATCGTATTACAAGACACCTTTGAGGGTTACAGCTGTAAGTACTTATTTAATCTATTGATGAGTTTAAGAAGCCCTCCTGGCAGTTCAGGAATGAGGGCATCCACAAGAGGGTCAGCTTCGAAGATACCATATGGGATTTCGACCTGGCCGGAGGATCGTATTACAAGACTCCGCTGATGGTTACCGCTGTAAGTACTTACTAAATCTATTGGTGACCTAAAGAAACGCTCCTGGTAATCTAATTGAGGAGGAAGAATGACAGCTTTGAAGACACCATATGGAGCTTGGACCTGGCCGGTAGATCGTACTACAAGACTCTTTTGAGTAAGTAATTTTTGAAACTATTGATAACTTTAATGAATGAGGGCATCCACGAGAGGGTCAGCTTTGGAGACACCATATCAGGCTTTGACCTGGCCGGTGGGTCGTATTACAAAACACCTATGAGGGTAACGGCTGTAAGTACTTATTAAATCTATTGATGAGCTAAAGCTTTTTACAACACCCACGAACAGAAGTTAGGGTGATGCAATAGAAAAGATTTTTTTGTACCCTGTAAACCAAAGTTGTAATTTTTTTTAAGGTACTACAAATTATTTACAATTTCTGTAATTTTTTGTATCCCAAAAAATCTACAAATATCAAACATTGTCTTGCAGGGGAGCACGACTTATTCTAAGCCAGCATCACACGCTATCAAATGTATAAACTGTAACAGAATAAATGCTACAGGAAAAGTAATATTTACTTACTTTAGGAGAGGTGAAAACCATTTAAAAAACGTTTATTTTTAATTTTCCCTTTACTTTGGCAAACAAGGAAATGTCATTAAAGCGTACCTTAATGGTGAAATTGAGACAAATGACGACCTCCAACGAATTAAGGCATGAATTTAATCAACGAGAAAGATTTTTACTAGGGGACGTTTTATTTACAGAATGGGAACGAAGCTTTCGGAAAATATATTACTTTAACAGCCACAACAGTCATAGTCACCACGCTTGGCAAGCGGATTGGTGAGCGCAGTACAAGATATTGCTTTAACAGGGAACGCTGCTGCCCATTCCCTGGATGAATTTATCCCTCAGTCACTTTAAACGACACTAAGTGAGGCTATACTAAGCCAGCATCACACGGCGAAAGTAAAATATATTATAAGATCGAAACATCCTATAAACGAGTTTTTGTTTTTGCTCTGATTTCTCGTAATTTAACAGTGTAATTATTTATTCTATGCTCTAGCCTAAAATACAATTAGATTTAGTCGAAGAAAGTCTGAACTCGTTGAACCTAAGACACTCCCACACAATGAACTTGATTTTGAAGTTCCGCGATTATTACTTCAAAAGACATTTAAAATGAATACCTAACAGTTCTTTTCTGTTTGTTTTGTCTGTG
The DNA here is from genome assembly GCA_027580185.1 of Tuta absoluta. NCBI lineage: Eukaryota > Metazoa > Arthropoda > Insecta > Lepidoptera > Gelechiidae > Tuta > Tuta absoluta. Next base: position 569,642 of record JAQAHW010000047.1, read on the forward strand.
CTATTAACATGGTGATTCGGAAACTTAAATAAAATAGAACAGTGACTTAAACTAAACTGTTTGGTGTGTTACAAGGCAGGCATCGTTCCATCTCCAAAAAATCAACTACACCAATCTTTTCTTGTGATCTCATTCTTGTATTATCCAAACAGGTGAAGGCCAACAGCCGCGCTGACAAAGCTGGCATCCGGCCCGGTGACCGTCTGAAGAGGATCAATGACATAGACACCTCCACGCTGACCATCCAGGAGGCTCATCAGATCATCCTCGAGTCAGGAGTGCATCTCAAGATTGCTGTCACTGCGTAAGTTTACACCACATCAGCCTACGCCGCGTGAATAGCATCACCCCATGGCATCCGGCCCGGTGACCGGCTGAAGAGGATCAATGACATAGACACCTCCACGCTTACCATCCAGGAGGCTCACCAGATCATCCTCGAGTCAGGAGTGCATCTCAAGATTGCTGTCACTGCGTAAGTTTACATCGCATCAGCCTACGCCGCGTGAATAGCATCACCCCATGGCATCCGGCCCGGTGATCGGCTGAAGAGGATCAATGACATAGACACCTCCACGCTGACCATCCAGGAGGCTCACCAGATCATCCTCGAGTCAGGAGTGCATCTGAAAATTGCTGTCACTGCGTAAGTTCACATCACATCAGCTTACGCCGCGTGAATAGCATCACCCCATGGCATCCGGCCCGGTGACCGGCTGAAGAGGATCAATGACATAGACACCTCCACGCTGACCATCCAGGAGGCCCACCAGATCATCCTCGAGTCAGGAGTGCATCTCAAGATTGCTGTCACTGCGTAAGTTTACATCGCATCAGCCTACGCCACGTGAATAGCATCACCCCATGGCTTCCGGTCCGGTGACCGGCTGAAGAGGATCAATGACATAGACACCTCCACGCTGACCATCCAGGAGGCTCACCAGATCATCCTCGAGTCAGGAGTGCATCTCAAGATTGCTGTCACTGCGTAAGTTTACATCGCATCAGCTTACGCCACGTGAATAGCATCACCCCATTTCTTTCCCACAGGCCATGGCTAAAGTAAGAGGTGATTAAGGGAATCAGGCTTAGAGTAGGTACTACTCTAAGGATTCAGGGGTAAATGTTTTTGCAATATTAGGTGATAAGCTGACAACATTTTCTGATACACAATTTTCTGAATGACCGGGGACCCTCAAATGTTTGTCAGACGTGACGTAAATGTCAGTTTTTACGGCTGTTACGCTCTGTCTCACAAGGTATATAGGCGTGATACATGTATGTATAGCGGTATACTGATTGACGTAGGCCTCCCCTACGGTTCTCCATAAGGCACGATCTCCCGTTTTCTAGGCATCGCGACAAGCTTTTATTATATTTTCATTTCTGTAAAGTCATAAATGAATGTGGTTAATGTCATTCAAAATTTTAGTTTCATCTTTTCAGAGCACTTAAATAAAAGCTTGTTTTAAAAGTTTTTTTTACATAATTTTATTTTATATTTTTTAGTTTATGTTACGATAGTTATTGATCAATACGAAAGTCTTTCTATAAAACGGAGAGACCTTCAATAGAAAAACTTAAGGCACGGGGAAAACTAACATTAGGATAAAGTATAATTATCTCTTTTATATTCTATAGAAGTAGGTTGGTACCTACTCCTCCGGCATCCCTAATAGAAGAATTAGCTTGTAATATGTCTTTGTCTTTTCATTTCATTGATGGCGTCATTATTACATGGCCGAGTCCCAGTTAATTTCAAACAGTCTAATTCTTCTGAAGGAGGCCTTCTATTGACGTGACCCTAATTCATGGTGGGCCTACCAACTGCCTATCATGAACGAATTCGTATACAAAATTGCAAGTCACAGCAGTTGAATATTGAGGAGTTCCATAGTTCGAAGACAACCCTGGATGTAGCGTCTAATTCATGGTGGGCCTACCAACTGCCTATAATAAACGAATTCGTATACAAAATTTTGTGTCCCAGCTATAAACCGCTGAGGAGATCTCTCGTACGGAGCCGATCCTGGCCGCAGCATCAGGTCAAATTTATGATTAACATGCATTGTCATCGGTTCTGGACCAACATGCAAAATTTCAACTCAATCGGATACCGAGAAGTGGTTCAAATTAAACTTGCAAGATTTGCACCGAACAAACATTGTTACTTACATACACTGCAAGTTAAATAAAAGCTTTTAAAATGAGTGGCATGACTCCATCTAGCAAGGTAGTTTTGCGACTAATACCCAGCGACCAATTACGCAGGCAATTGATGAGCCTTAGTAGCGCAGATGGAGGAGGCGTTGCCACCAGTGATTGCGAAAGTCGCAGGTACAAATCCTGCCCGCAGTAGAATATTTTTCAAGTTTTCTAAAAAAGGATCGAGTACAGCCAATGATTTTAGTAAATATTACTTACTTTACTTTCAGGCCTGAAGATGAAGAGGACGCTTACTTTTGCTATGAAGATCCAACTGTAAGTACTTATTTATTTTACGACAATAAAAATTACATTACTGGTATGGGCAAAAAGATAGTTCGATACGGCTGACATTATTTGAGGGCATAACTTACAAAAATTCTAAACTCGCTTATTTTTTGAACAACGGGTTATGTGTGTCTGTAAAGCTTAAATTTCATGTAATTTTTTACTCCTGCGTAAATTTTCGATTTAAGTATGGAAGCTTATTTATTCAAATATTTTTAGTGTCTATCTAATTAAATAATTAATATTATAAAATATACCAATACTGTCTATGTAACTGTTTACACAATGTTAAAACCCATTTTGAGTCGTTTTTGTTCACTGCAAACGAAACTAAAACTAAGACTAAAATGATACAAAACAATTATGGACCGCTCTCCTTAGTCCGTCAAAAGATATGGCGTGTCAATGGCCAATGCTCCTTGACAACCGTCAGGACTTGACAGCCGGAAAAATAACAGTCGTGTCAAGACACCAATTTTGCTCGCAAATAAAAATATTGTTGTTCTGTAGTTTACGTTATCCTCAGTACATTTTCACCTGTATATACCTCTGCGGACTATCAAATAAATGTGGAGATATCTACCCTGACTGGAGACTTTTATTTACTGAGTATCACCAGCAGTCAGGCAGGTGCCCCACATAACTGGTGACCCCGAATGGATTCCGGCACTAGATACTGCGCTACGTAAGATCCAAACCCTACATTATTTCCGAAAATCCCAAACCAGAAAATATGGCAAACGAAAATCTGACAGGGCCGTACCCAGGCACTTGGCCCCCCCTGGGGAACCAAAATGAAATTGATGTAAAGGTGCCGGAATTTAGGGCAGACCGCCCCAACGTATGGTCCGCAGAAACAGAAGCACAATTAATATTGGAAATGTCAAATCAAATCGCAGAGCTGAGGAAATGCATTGCTCAACTGTCACCAAGGGTTCACTCTAAAACTCGTCGCCGAATAAACTCTCGCCACAGAAGTTCCTACCATTTACATGGAAGATCAGCATCCAACTCACGACGTTGTTGGTACCACCGCAAATTTGGACAGAAGGCCCACAAATGCGAAGGGTCCCCATGCGAACACTCTCAAGACCTTTCGGAAAACGCATCGGGCAGCCGGAAGTAGCGGCTAGCGACTGCCCCCGTTCACCCGGCCGCTTGTTCGTCACAGACAGAAGATCCAAAATACGCTTTTTAGTAGACACTGGTTCCGATCTTTGCGTCATCCCACGCACGATGAGAGAAGGCTACGTGACTCCAACGGATTACCAACTTTACGCGGCTAATGGAACAACCATTCAAACTTACGGTTTCGCACATCTCTGCCTAGACTTAGGCTTACGCCGCGATTTCTCCTGGCGATTTGTTGTCGCAAACGTCACCAAACCCATCATCGGCATCGATTTCCTCGCCCATTTTCATTTACTGGTCGACCCTCGATTCCATCGCCTGGTTGACGGACTCACTACACTTGTCACATCTGCAGAACCTGCCAAGCCTTCAGAATCTGTACACTCAGTCAAAATTAGCCGGTACTCCGAAACAATGTCACCTTACCAAGCGATCTTGAACGAATTCCCGAACATCATGCGCCCATCTGGAACACCAAAACCTTGCCCACATCAGACCATGCACTACATCAAGACGACACCCGGACCTCCCGTCTCGTGCAAACCACGACGCCTTGCTCCGGACAAGCTGAACATTGCGAAACATGAGTTCGAGGAGATGGTCAAAAACGGTACTGCACGCCCATCCGATAGCCCGTGGTCCTCCCCTCTACACCTTGTGCCAAAGAAAGATAACAGTTGGAGGCCATGTGGAGATTATCGTCGACTCAACGCACGAACAGTGCCCGACAGATATCCCATCAAGCACATTCACGACTTTAACGCAAACTTAGCCGGATCTACCATATTTTCCAAAATTGACCTCGTAAAGGCGTATAATCAAATTCCTGTCTATGGACCAGACATCCCAAAGACCGCCATCTCCACGCCCTTTGGACTTTTCGAGTTTCCTATGATGACTTTCGGCCTTCGGAACGCAGCCCAAACGTTCCAGCGCTTTATTGACGAAGTCACTAGGGGTCTCGACTTCTGCTACGGTTACTTAGACGACATCTTAATTTTCTCGCCAGATCCGCAGAGTCACGAAGCCCATCTACGCCAACTGTACAAACGCCTTGACGAATATGGCATGGTGATCAACGCCGCCAAGTGTGAGTTTGGCGTAAATGAGATAACTTTCCTCGGTTATCAGGTTTCAAAGAAGGGCACCACACCTTTAGAGCACAGAGTCGAAGCCATCAAAAGTTTCCCGGAACCAAAGACAGTGAAAGAACTCCGAAGATTCCTCGGAATGTTCAATTTTTACCATCGCTTTATTCCACATTCCGCAAAACTTCAAGCTCCTCTTAACGACCTGCTCAAAGGCACACGCAAAAATTCACAGACTGTCAGTTTTTCTGAAGCAGAGCGACGCGCTTTTGAGGCATGCAAAGATGGTTTATGTCAAGCTGCCATGCTCGCACATCCAGACTGCAACGCGAAAATAGCACTGGTAACTGATGCTTCCGATTCCGCAATTGGTGGAGTACTGCAACAATATCAAGACAACTCATGGCAACCATTAGCTTTTTTCTCCCGCAAATTGTCACCGTCACAGAAAAAGTATAGTCCGTACGATCGAGAGCTGCTTGCCATCTACAAGTCCATCCAGTACTTTCGTCACATGCTTGAAGCCCGTCCATTCAGAGTCTATACCGATCACAAGCCATTAACACATGCTTTCAGAACTAGCAAAGACCATTGTTCTCCACGACAGTTTAGATACCTCGATTACATCGCTCAATTCACCACGGACATCCATCACATCTCTGGCAAAGATAACGTTGTCGCCGACACTCTATCACGGATTGACGAAGTTAATGCCATAGACTATGAGGCACTTGCTAAAGCACAGAGCAGCGATGATGAGCTCTCTCAGCTCCTGCAAGGTGGATGCTCTCTGAAAATCGAGAAAGTCAACACGAGCGGTAGCAACATACCTATCTATTGCGACGTGAGCATGCCTTCACCAAGACCCTTTGTAGTAAAGTCGATGAGACTCCAGGTGTTTCATGCAATGCACTCTTTGAGTCACCCTGGAGCAAATACGTCCGCAAAGCTCATAGCTCAACGGTTCGTTTGGCCAGGCATACGCAAGGACTGCCGAGAATGGGCCAAAAACTGTCTTGCTTGCCAGCGATCAAAAGTAACTCGGCATGTTTCTTCGCCAATCGGCACATTTTCCCTGCCCCCTGCAAGATTCCTCCACATCCACATCGACCTCGTCGGTCCACTTCCAGTATCAAATGGGTATCGCTATGCCCTCACAGCCATCGATAGATTTACGCGTTGGCCTGAGGTTATGCCACTGACCGACATGTCTGCTGAGTCCACAGCTAAAGGCCTTGTAGCCTGCTGGATTTCACGATACGGATGTCCTGCTACCATCACTACTGACAGAGGCAGACAATTTGAATCTAACTTGTTCAGAGCCCTGACGGCATTAACCGGTTCTCAACACAAAACAACGACGGCTTACCATCCTGCGTGTAACGGCATCATAGAACGTTTCCATCGCCAACTGAAGTCAGCAATCATGTGCCACGCTGATCAGCACTGGACTGAATCACTTCCACTTGTCCTACTTGGAATACGCAGTGCCTGGAAGCGTGATTTAGAAGCGTCACCTGCAGAGCTGCTGTACGGAGAACCGCTACGCCTTCCAAATCAATTCTTCAATCCCAAGCAAGACGTTGCACCCGACATGACAGATTATGTCGCCAGATTGCGTGCCCTGACGTCGAAACTCACCCCAACGCCAGCTTCGCACCATACAAAAAAATCTATTTTCATATTCAAAAACCTGGCAACCTCAGAATACGTTTTCCTGAGAGATGACGCTGTCAGAAGACCGCTACAACCTGTTTATACGGGCCCACATAAAGTTTTAAAAAGAGGCGATAAGGCATTCAAAATTCAAGTGAATAACAAAGCTACAACCGTGTCAGTCGACCGACTCAAGCCCGCGTACATTTTGATTGATGCAGACAGCGGTGATGCAAATCTTACATCTACGTCCACACTGTCTTCACCTACCGTCAGCCAAAAGGCCACAGTCACGAGATCCGGACGTCGAGTACACTTTCCGAATTTTTATCGCCCGTAGTAACGGTCTCGGGGGGGGAATGATATGGACCGCTCTCCTTAGTCCGTCAAAAGATATGGCGTGTCAATGGCCAATGCTCCTTGACAACCGTCAGGACTTGACAGCCGGAAAAATAACAGTCGTGTCAAGACACCAATTTTGCTCGCAAATAAAAATATTGTTGTTCTGTAGTTTACGTTATCCTCAGTGCATTTTCACCTGTATATACCTCTGCGGACTATCAAATAAATGTGGAGATAACTACCCTGACTGGAGACTTTTATTTACTGAGTATCACCAGCAGTCAGGCAGGTGCCCCACACAATAAATAAGGTTCGGATAATGGTATAAAAACTGTAAGACAAAAATAAGTTACTTTAATATTTTGAAAATATAATAAGCTAGACATACTGAGCTTAAATGCGTGTGGTACAGGATGCGATTGAATGGCACAACAAAGAATTAAACTTTGTCCAGCAGTGGGCAAGTGATCATTTGTAGGTTAAATCGGTAAACAGTCAGACCTGAAAAATATTATCCCTCTGTCCACAAGATTGTTCGATCTGATATTTAAGACGTAATTAATTTCATCGAATACTAGATAATTTCTCTCGGGAAATAAGCGTCTTAATATTACTTGAAATTGCCAACCATCTTAGTCCCGAGTAGGTGATTTTTAAAGTAAATATTCCTATATGATGCTGTACCTGTACAAAAAACGAGGAACGAGGAGAAAGGAAGTTTAGAAATCTACGAATATAATGTTATTAATGTTTTTAATTTTTTAACACAAATATACAAAAAAGTATTAAAAAAGCTTTCATTTAAAAATCATCAGGACGCTATTGAAATATTAATTAAAAAATATATTAAAACAAGAACCTTATCAAATATCCGCTTTGCCCATATGAACATGCAAATTATGGAAGCAATCAAAACCGTTGCATAATTTATTATCAACGATAAGGTTACATTTTGGCAATTTTTCGGATACACTGTTGGTATCAAACCACCAAAAGCAGTCCAACTCAGTTTTCTTTCAAATCACTTTCCTAAAGTAAATAACTTATTTGGATGCGTATGTACTTTCCTAGTGTTTCAGCATAATATGAAACATTCCTAAAAAAAACGGCTTTCACCAAGTTTTTTTGTACCTATCAGGAGCTTCATACTAACCCTATTCACTTTGCCTAAAAGTATATGAATACAAAAAACAACTTACAAAAAAGACACTAAATTCAATGGATATTGTATTAGAAGCTTTATGTAACATCTGATAGCCGCACTTGGTCAAAAACTGTAATGAAACATAAAAAAAAACAACACTGTTTTTCATGCTAAAACAAATCATATCATGGCGCATGGAGCTTCTTTTATCCCGTACTTCGATTTTACCGTATTTTTTATTTAAATATATTTTTATCGACTATAAGCAAAATGCGTAATTCACTTTGCTTTGCCTGGGCTATTCTATGTTAAAATTATTTACAGAAAAGTTGTAAAGTAAGACGACGAAGGGACTCGAGGGTGTGTATTGCAATTTTAGGCGATTGGCTGACAACCTGTCACTATGGCAATACACAATTTTCCGAATGACCCTCAAATGTTTGTCAGACGTGGCGTAGGTAAATGTCCGTTTTTTGCGGCTGTTTACGCTCTGCCTACCCCGCAAGGGATAGAGGCGTGATATATGTATGTATGTATGTATTTATAAATTCGCTTATGCTTTGGAATTATTAGTTAATTAGAACATTAAAATCGTACGCAACAAATAATAATCTGACCTTACTCATATGAGGAAAGAGTTTAAAAATACCTATAAACACCTATTTTTATTTATTGTAAATTAAAATGCTACTTATATAATTATTTCAAATAATAATCTGACCTTACTCATATGAGGAAAGAGTTTAAAACTACCTATAAACACCTATTTTTATTTATTGTAAATTAAAATGCTACTTATATAATTATTTCAAAGCAATGTTCACAACATGTATAAATTGAAGTCGGTTCCCGGTCATGTCCGTTGTATTTGTATGCTTAGATTCAAAACTAGGCAACGGATTTTCATGCAGTTATTTTAAATAAATGAAGTAATTCAAGGGGGAGGTTTTTATCATAAAAGTGCCGGGAAAAGATCTTATTGCGGGAAAACTGAGTTGGCCGCTATTTTATTAAATTAAAAGTGGAAACCTTCAAACTTATGAAATAATTAGATATTTTTATTTTGTCATATTACGTGTGAGTGTAATTTTTGTTTCGGTACATATTGATCACCGATTTTAATACCTTGAATTCCAAATTATTTTCGCAATAATGCTTAGCTTTAGTAGTTATTTATCTACTGTATGTATTTGTTCTATGGTAGAAGTGTTTAGGCGGTTGTCCCACTTGTCGTCTGTCGCTGCGTATTTTTACGAACTGTAACGCATGCGCCTGTCAGACGAAAGCTGATCTTATTTCCATACAAATACAGCTACGATGAGACTTTTAAGACGCATGTAAACGCACCGTAGCCGTGATTGTATGGAAATAAGATCGAAATTCGCAATTTCCTTTCCTCTGACAGACGCATGCGTTACAGTGCGTCAAAAATACGCAGCGACGGGCGACATGTGGGAGAACCGCATTAGTTTAGTGTTTCCATTTCAAATTGCGGGGTTTGCTCAAGCTTCTAATTTGTTTGATAATGATCCTAGAGTACTGCAGGGTTTCACTACGTTAACATAGAGTTTATTTACCTACTTAGTAGATACGTATAATTTTATCCATGTTCAGAACACAAAACCTCTTTGCTATATAAAGTAGAATAAAGCAAATTTAAAATGTAAGGTGTTCCATTTTCGGACTTCTTTTTTCTTTTCATTCCGACCGGCAGCCATGCTGCTTGCTTGCTTTATATTAAGCATATCAATTATATAATATTTATGCATAACAATGAATATATTATTATTTGGTGATTAAGGGACTCAAGGGAGTGTATTGCAATTTTAGACGATGGGCTGATACATAACTTTCCGAATGACCGTCAAATATTTGTCAGACGTGGAGTAAAAGACCGTTATTGCCGTTATTGTGGCCGTTTCCGCTGAGCCTACCCCGCAAGAAATAATAAGGGTGATATCTGTTTATATGATGGTGTTTACCCTGAATCATTTTATTATTCCCCGTTTTACACGCACCCAAGCCACCAACTTCTACTTACTAAATACAGTTCACTGCTAGTAATAATGTAATAAACAATCCCCACGATTAAACAGAGTATACAGGGTTATTTTTTATTCACCCCGGAAATTTTACAGGGCGATTCTACTCATGATTCTGAACAACTTTTATCATGAGATCACCTGCGAAATCGCGAAAAAAAATAAAGGTGTTCCATAGAAAAATTCATACCTACTCAAACAAAATATATGGAACAGCTGGTTTTTTTTCACGATTTCGCAGTTGACGCCATAATAAAAGTTGTTAAGAATCATGAGAAGAATCGCCCTGTAAAACTTCCGGGGTGAATAAAAATAACCCTGTACAATAGTTGCACCAAATGTCGTAAAAGGTGACTGAAGGATAGCATCATTCGCAAAAACAGCATTACGTCAGAATCATGCACATTGCTGCTAGGCGTAGTACATACATACATAAAAAAAACAGTCAGAAAAAGCACAACTTATTGCTTTCACTTTTCATTCCCGGACCATGGAGAAAGTTGTTCATTTCCTTAAGTTAAATTGTTTCTTTGAATTATGTCCAGCAACTTTTTTTTTTCACCTGTATATCCACTATTTTTTTTATTCCAGTTGCAAGATGGTTACGACAGTGACGAAGAAAGAAGAAAAGCCGAAGAGCGAAGGAAAAAAATGGAGGTCCACGCTCGAGTCGTAAGTTTTTTAACATTTAGAAACAAGCAAAAATACCAAGTGCCTATTCCTGTAAAGCCACAACTAGTATCGAAAAACATTGAAAGTAGCCTGAGTTAACATTTATAGCTCAAACAATGCCGCAGAATGTCCTTTGCACAAGTAGTTACTTACAAACTCGGCGAAATATTTCCGATAATTTAAGTTTTAACTATTAACAAAAGTCGTCTTACTCGGCACTTTCATTCATAACTTGAAATATTTATCAGCAAATAGTATATAGCGTTTATAGAATTTGTATGATATTTTTTTTTAATAACGCCAAAAACTTGTGCAAAGGACATTCTGGAGTTTTTTTTCGTGAAGTGGTGCTTGTTTTATAGTTTTAAAATATAAATACTCGTATTCTTGGTCATAATTAATATAGTCTTTGCCAAAAGAGTTAACTGTATTTTACTATATGAAAATATAAAATTATTTGTGTACATAATACACTACAAATTGTATTTTCAGTAGGTAAAAAAAAAAAATATTTGGTTATGTTTTCTAGTGAAACACAACATATTTGAAATATATATGTATATATTAGGTCCTTACATATGAAATTGTCGTTTTGTCGTACTGGCCACTTTGATCACAAATTTCTCCTATTTGGTTAGGAATTCGAAATTCAAATTTATACAGCTATTTCCACATGTAGTTGTGTTTCGTAAACCGTCATTCATTTGTTTTTTTACTTATCTTTTTTCTGTTTGCATCGCTCAATTTACAAAATGGAAAATTTGAAATATCGCGTTATTTACGAGTACGAGTTCCACCGTGGCACCAGTGCTGCGGAAACGGCTCGAAGGGTTAATGATGTGTATGGCGGTTGTGTCGCAAAAGAAAACACAGTGCGTTTTTGGTTCCAACGTTTTCGTTCTGGATATTTCGACCTGCAAAACAAGCCCCGTGGACGGCCGGAGACCCAAGTTGATAATGAAGAATTGAAGGCTATTTTGGAAGCGGATCCATCGCAAACCACGTCCGAATTAGCTGCAGGCTTCGGTGTTAGTGATAAAACTGTTTTAATCCACTTGAAGCAAATTGGAAAGATTAAAAAACTTGAAAGGTGGGTTCCTCACGAATTGAGTGAAGCAAACCGGCAAACGCGCGTCAACTGCTGCGTTACATTACTTGACCGGCACAATAACGAAGGGATTTTAAATCGAATCATTACCTGTGATGAAAAGTGGATTCTCTACGATAATCGGAAGCGCTCATCGCAATGGCTGGACCCTGGCAAGCCAGCCAAAGCCTGCTCCAAGCGAAAATTGACCAATAAAAAGTTACTTGTAAGCGTTTGGTGGACTAGCGCCGGTGTCGTTCATTACAGTTTTCTCAAATCTGGCCAGACGATTACGGCAGATGTCAACTGTCAGCAATTGCTAACCATGATGGAAAAGCTAGCTGCTAAACAACCGAGGTTGGTCAATCGCTCTACGCCACTGTTGCTTCACGACAACGCTAGACCACACACTGCACAACAGACGGCTAGCAAATTAGAAGAGCTTCAATTGGAATGTCTAAGGCATCCACCGTACTCCCCGGACCTTGCTCCAACAGATTACCATTTTTTTCCAAATTTGGATAACTTCTTGCAAGGGAAAAAATTCAACTCAGATGGGGCAGTCCAAATCGCCTTCAAAGATTTTATTGATTCCCGTCCGAATGGTTTTTTTAGTAAAGGGATCAATGAACTACCTATGAGATGGCAAAAGTGCATAGATTACAATGGCTCATACTTTGATTAAATAAATATACTATATTAAAAAAAAACGACTTTTTGTTCCTCCAATACAAAACGCCAATTTCATATGTAAGGACCTAATATATAGATCTCTATATCTATCGCTTGTCACGCTTGTCACATACCGTGAAAATGTAATAAAGGAAATTGTCTAGTTGGCTTGGCGGGTTTGTAACTATTTAACGTGTAATTTAATTTCAGAGTCATTACTGGAGCCTCCAATGGCCTTGGGTGAGCAAGCGAAGGATCATCTATCGAGAGTCCAACTGTTTTTTGGTACCAAGCAAGTTCGAAGAAAAGAACAAGTAAGTTTTTCACTGACAATTCTGAGGAATGAGACACCAAGTAAGAAGCAGAAGTAGGCACTATTAAAAGAAATTTTCTAGTTTAATTTATTTTGACCTTGCATTTGAACCTGCGACTTGTTATCAAATTCTAGCGACGCGTCTAATTTTTTAATGAATATTCTTAGGCTGGAATCACATTTAACGCCCGTTGCTATGTATTTCTAGCTCATAAGTAACGCGGTGACGTTGCGTTGACGGTGTGTTGATGGACACGTCTGTCAAACGACGCATCTGTTAACGCATCGTCTCGCCATATTTCTATGGCAATATGATGGAAATTTGCAATTCCCTATGAAATAAACTATTACAACGACCGGAAAATATTACTAAAACTTATCTTATCTTATTTTATCTAGCTGTCAGGCTCCCTATTTAAAACTTTAAATCTTTTTTTAGGAGCAAGTTCCCAACCCAGCCTATGTTAAAAACACAAGAAGACATTGTATTAGACAGCATCAAAAGTGAGAAAGAACTCAAAGAACAAAAAGCAGCTAATATGCTTTCAAAAACACCAACTGAAAACGGAACCAGTCTATCAGAAACTTCTAAACCAAGCGAGACTCCTGTCACAAATGGTATGATTTCTGAAGTAAATGAAAGTAAGACTAATAATACTCCTATGACAAATGGAGTAACAAATGCACCTCCAGCTTTAAATAATTTACTTAGCAAAGTGCCAGAAATTGACGAGCCCTCGCATGAAGAAGATATTAATTCTACTCTAGATGACTTGACAGAAGATATATCTCAAATGGATGAAGAAATGGAATCTAAAGATCTTTCTCATAACGACATTTCTGTTGAAGAAAGCCATGAAGAACCAGAAAGTGAAAATGTAGAAAATAGTGAAATGGAACCAGTTAGTGAAGATGTAGAAAATAGCGAAATGGAACCAGTTAGTGAAGATGTAGAAAATAGCGAAATGGAACCAGTAAGTGAAGATGTAGAATATAGCGAAAAAGAACCAATAAGTGAGGATGTAGAAAATAGCGAAATTGAGCCAGTTAGTGAAGATTCCGAAAATAGCCAAATAGAACATGATAGTGAAAAAATTGAGAAAAGTCAACAAGATGAAAGCATGGATGCACCGGAAGATGATATTATTAATGAAGTCCTGGAAGACGAAAGTTTAGCTAAGGGTGAAGAAGACAGTATTATCGAAAGTATTTTAAGTGACGGTGATGACCAAATAAATCATTCTGACGAAAGATAAAGATTCTGATGTAATATAGCTCTACTAAGTGAAGTATTTTTGTGATAATTAAGAAAACATGTGATCATTTGACACCTACATAGATTATTGCAGGTTTAAGACGTAGTAATATGAGTATTTAATAGATTCACTTATGCTTCTTACAGTGTTTAGAACCGATAAAATAATTACAATGAAAGAAATGATTTTAAAAAATAAAATAATTTTTTGAAGGCTGTAAGTTATGGTTTAATAATAAAAGAATTATTTTTGCTATAATACTGATTGTTCGTAATATTATTTGAGACCCAATTTTAAATCTTCTAATTCATAACTAGCTAAAACTCGGTTTCTATATGGGAATTCAAAGAAAAGTTTAATTACCGGTAGGTAGATACCTATCTATAATATACCTATAATGTTTGAAAACCGTAACAAAAATTGTTTACATGCGACAAAATACATTAACGTAATTGAAAATATACGTGCATAATAATAATAAAGTAAGTAAGTAAGTAATATAATACATACTTTTTTTACATACAAACATAATAATAACATTAAAAATACAAAGACAAAATACAGTACAATAAGGTGGCCTTAATGCTAAAGCAGCATTCTCTTCCAGATAACCTTTGGGTGATATGGAGAGCGATCACATATAAGCGGGATAGTGCAAACACCTACATATACTGCTTAAACTATAATACATAGATAAGCAATATAATTAACTTCATACTTATGTATATAATATTGATAAACTTATACAGACTTATACAAAAAAAAATACTTAAACTATACCATGGAAACGTAAATAATTCGAGCACCGAAGGATAAATGGAATAGACTTAAATATATTATAAGAACTATAGATTTAGATAAGTAGTATTACTTATAGGATGATGGAAAAGATTCGTACATATTTCTGTAAAAAATAAAAAGAAATTGGGTTTACGCGACTTACTTGTTTTAATTTTGTAGTGAAATTATCCCTCTACGTTTCGGCTGCTCACGGCAGCCTTCTTCATGGAGGTCGACAGATCACATACGCCAATCAAGTTTTCGGCAATCATTGCTGACGGGCGGGCGTATGTGATTTGTCGACCTCCATGAAGAAGGCTGCCGTAAGCAGCCGAAACGTAGAGGGATAAACTCTCTACAAAATTAAAACAATCAAGTCGCGTACACCCACATCATGAGTGATACTTGTTCGTTTAGTAATGAAATAAAAATTATAACCAACGTTTCATAGCCCGAGCAATCCCACGGAATTCACGGACGGGTTTGCTCCATTTTCCATAACACGAAGTATACGTTCATGTTAGATATGTAGCCGTTGCATGCGGCCCAATTTCGTCGTGCCATCACTTCCTTCATCGGCCAGTATTGCAAACGATACAAAATGGCGGACACCGGGACCACTCCGGACCCTCATTTCCTGCGCTGTGGCCGCCTTTGAGCTTCAAATGTCTAGTTATACGGACGGAGAATGAGTAGAGACGCCACACAGTACGAACATCCTTAGAAGCTATATTTAACAGCTGTCAGATTCGTGCTAATTCTATGCCAAAAGATCCATTTTCCTTTTGTGACATCTCTTTTAGTATGAAGAAAACAGCTGTATAATACTGCTTATTGGGATAGCCTTACTTTAGTTGAGCATACATCTATCATAGAGGACAAGAACACGAAAATGACAATATTTGGTTTATAACGTTAACTGGCCCAGTGGCGTAGTGGATAGTACCCCTGCCTGCTAGGCCGAGGGTCGTGGGTTCGATCCCCACACAGCACAAGTATTTGTAAGTTACTTTTCAAATATTTGTGTTGAGTCTGGGTGGTTTCTATGTATTGTATGTAGTTGTTTGCCGTGTGATGCCGACTAAGAATAGCATCACCCCATTCCTTTCTCTTGGGAGCCGTAAGAGGCGACTAAGGAACTCGAGGGTGTGTATTGCAATTTTAGACGATGGGCTGACAACCTGTCACTATGGCGATGCACAATTTTCCGCTTGATCCTCAATTATTTGTCAGACGTGGCGTGGATGACCGTTTTTTGCGGCTGTTTGCGCTCTGCCTACCCAGCAAGAGATTATAGGCGTGATATGTGTATGTATGTAGTTATTTACAAAAAAATAGTATGTATGTATTACATCAGCTCTCTAGTTCCCTTAGTACAAGCTTTGCTTAGGTTGGGGCTAGATGTCGCTATGTGAAATGTCTAAGATATTTATTTAATTTATTTACTATTAACAGCCACAGTCCACTGCTGGACATGGGCCTGTTTAGTATTGATCGCGTCGAAAACAGATCTGATTCGCAAACAAATTGATATGTATTGGTGTCAGTTTCTTTTGAAAAAGAAAACGCACTCATCTATAAAAGAGATTCAACAAACACATTCCCAAAATAAAGGTTGAATAGGGTAAGTAAACATTATACAAATTGAGATTTATAATTGTACTGTTTATTCCTTTAGATTAAAAAGAGTTTTGGAAACGTTCATAAATACTAATTTAGTACTCTTTTGTAGAGCTTAGTTAAGCATTATTTAGATTTAAGAGCATGATCATAAACACGCGATACGTTCACTGTTGGACATTGGGCTTCCCCATAAGCTATGATTTTAGGTGTACAAGATTATGACATTTAATTTTTATGACAAACAATTTCAGCGTGAGAGATGTTAAAATTTACTTCACTACATACCTAGCATAAAATAAAGTCGCTTTCCGTGTCCTTCTGTGCGATTAGATCTTCAAAAGTATGCAACGGATTTTGATACAGGTTTTTTAAATAGATACGAGTGATCCAAGAGGCATGTTATTCGGTACCTTTTTCCGTGAAAATCTTTGTTCCTTCAGGTAATCGGGTAACAGCGGGTGAAACCGCTGGGCGGGTCGCTAGTCCCTACTAATTTTATAAATCTGAGAGTGTTTGTGTGTGTCTACCTATGTATATTTGTTTGTTACCTCTTCACGCTCAAACGGCTTGACCGATTTGAATGAAATTTGGAACACGGGTAGAATATAACCCGGTTTAACACATAGGCCAATTTTTACCGCGGGAAAACAACTATTACCACGGGAAAATGAGTGGCAGCGGGTGAAACCACTGGGCAGGCCGCTAGTAAGTAATAAACGAACATTGTCTTGTCTAAAAACAACCCAGTTTATGCCCGGAAAATGAGAACTCTATCTGTATTTATAGTGAAATGAAAACACTTTACTTGGAACAAATAGACGAACTCTAATCAAGCTGCACACACACACCGTCAATATTTGGCCTGTTCCGAGGGCCTATTCCACAATTGACGTCACTTGACGAATGAGATCGTCTGTGTATTGGTGTGGCGTCAAACAATGATTTAAGGGGTGAACTAGTCCATGAAACTGATCAACTTTCCCCAACGGAAATTGGTCGAAATAAGAAGAAAAAAAAATGTCTTCCCATAAGAAATGATTGGGCCAGCGGGGCAAGACATTTTCTAGTTTAAACTTTATCCAGTTTAATGGATTGGTTCGCCCTATAATACATTTGGAAAAAAAAACTTACTCCTCGTATACAGAATGGGTCCCTGCTGTTTCTAGTGGCCAGTATTATTTCATTTTCATAAGTAAGTACACATAAGCCTTAAATTGGAAAATAAAATTTCTTATCTTACCTTAAATTAGCATTGTCACTTTCCGTCAAATAGATTTAGAAAAGGATAGGATATATATCTTATAAGTTTAAAAAGAATGCAGATATCTTAGTCCTTTCATGTTTAGAAATGTGTTCTTCGCAATTTCTAGTCAATTTTGACAGATAACACGTATTTTACGAGAAGTTATAAGACATCTCTCTATCTCTTTGTTGTCGTAGTCTTCAAGTACTGAAGGTCGTGTCCGATTATAATGACTTAAATATCTCCTATCCTTTTCCAACCTATTTGACGGAATGTGACAGCGCCAATTAAGGGTAAAATGTATTTTCCGAAATGAGGCCATAGCTGTGGACCAGTGATAGATAGATCATAGATCAGTGTTCGAAATTTTGCCTCACTGGCTTGCCCTATTCATAAATATAGAACCCTTTAAATAACATGGCTACGTTATTTTATACTTCTGCAACTTGCCTCAATTCGGGATATATCTATCTGATATCTTACCTTTAATTAGTGCTATCACTTTCTGTCAAATAGGTTTAGAAAAGGATAGGAGATATTTTAATCGTGTCATGTCTTTTAATTACATGCAAAATACGTGTTATCTGTCAAAACAAGGCGATGATCAAAACAATGGCGACTAAATTGACTACAAAAGGCGAAAAAACCAATGACGTTTTTAAAAATGACAGGACTTAGATATCTCCTCTCCTTTTCTAAACCTATTTGACGGAAAGTGACAGCACTAATTTAAGGCAAGTAAGGAGAATTTATACCCCAAAATGAACGCATTCGCTTACTTCACGATGAAGACTCGTACATACTTAATAGTAGTTTTTGAACAGAGAAGTGTTTGTAAGGCTGCTAGCTTATCGGTACTTTACCATCGTGTATACAAAACTATATTAATGCTATAACCACAAAAGAAAACAATTGAAATCAAACGAATTTACGATTAAGAAAAGGAAAAATCGTCAACATTTGTACATACCGGGACTTACCAGACGTTGTACTTAAAACTTTGCATCACCTTTCCCTAAGGCACAATATTGAGATAGGAATCGACAAAGTTATATTTCTGTTTATATAGAAGTCAATAAGGCTGTGATCAGACCATGAAACTGAGCGAGTTTCCCCCGGAAAATACAAAAGGTGTAATTTTACTTGTGTCTGATAGCGACAACTCAAGACGGGCTGGTGATAAGGAACAAGTTCCCCCAAGGAAAGGTAGGTCATAATATAAAAAAAAACATGGTTATTCGATACAAAATAGCCGATCACCTGATTTGAGTTTAGAAAATCAAAGTAATAGCGTCAAATTTCAACCCTTTTCCTAGAGGAAAGTTGTTCCTTATCTAAGTATGGTGTGTGCCTGTCTTAAATTTTCGATTTAGGTCAGTAGTATAATAACAACTTATAGTTTTATGCTGATAACGACAAAAAAATAACGACGTGCCATACAATTATTTAGTAAAAACCGCCGCTTGTGATTTCTGTATGGGAGGTTGAAGATTTTTTCTTGAGTCCCACCATTGGCCCCATAGAAAAAAAAACAGTTTCATGGTCTGAACTCGATTACAGAGATTTCGGCAAATTGTTTCTTAGGCCACGCACAGGCGACTTTTCAGGCCAGTCCCTTTTAATCTCATGAGAAAGAGAAAATAGGGTAGAATTATATAGAGCGACTTTACAAGTAATTTTTTGCATTTCTAAATACTCAAATTTTTGGTATAATTGGATGCAAACATGTTCTTGTCGTCTCGCTTGAAACGGCCGCTGACTAAAGTCCGAGCCTAACACCCGGTATAGTACCAAACTGAGTTTAGTATGACTAAGTATGAACATATACGCATGTGTAGAGGTAGAAAGTATTGAAATGTCTCACGGAAGACCAGAGCTATGGTGGCGCTCTACAAATGTAAGCTCCTCCATAGCAAATGCTGAGTGAGAACCTATTTGTAATCATCTTGGTTTTAAAATTTGTGACTGTACTTATTGATAAGTTGATTGTTGGATAACAAATAAACATTTATATTTTTGTAAATGAGAAGACAGGAGCATGTATTTTCTATGTTTAGTGATTAATATGATAAATTTTGAACTAGGTTCAGGCGATCCAAACGGTGTTTTTGAATACGGTATGTAAAACAATGATTTGTGATTTTATTTTATACGTATTAATATGGCTTTTGATCTATCAACTAAAATCAGGTTCCAATAACAATTAAAACTAAACGAGACTAAAATTCAATAAAGTACAGTCAAGCTCACGAGCGGTTACACACTTGAACCGCCAATGTAACAGTTGCATAAGAACGCTCCAAAGTCCAAACTGTCGAACCCAGCCTGATCTTGACTCTACCTAGCGAGTAACTTAAATTTAACCTAAAAAACTGTGGTCTAGTGCACCCCAATCAGACATGGTACCCAGTAAGCTGGCAGCGTTCCCCATTTGGATGGCCAAGCGAAGCCGTTGGCCGAGAAAACTGCCAGCTCTTCGGTCACCAGTAGTGGTCTCAGTTTATAAGTTTCTATATTGGTATATTTTTCTCATGTTGTAGGAAGCAAAACAAATAAGGATTACGAAGAACTGTTAATTGAAAGAGAGGGCACTATTCCAAAATATAAAGGAGTTTGGAGAATACCATTAAATATCGTAAGTAACGATCAGTACCTATTTGTAAATTTCAAGGCCCATTTGTTAAATGTAATGAACTTTCTACCCATATTTTTTTTAGAGAATGGAGTACGAGATCACGTACATACGTGTTGAGTACAGAAACGATGTCTCAAAGGTCCGCATTGACTATGACAAAAACAGGCGTCAATTGAAGTTTAAAATCAAACTACCTTTTGTCGACACTACGTACTATCTGGTTGGATATGTAATTCCAAAGGGAAAAATAGATGAAATAAAAAAAGAAAATGAGACAAAAGCTTTGCCAACAAGTGATATAGAGACTTTGAGAAGAATATTCCAATGGATGGAGCTGAGAAATCTAAGGACATCAGATTTAGATAGAGCACGAAAAATGTTTTAACCTTAAGCTGTGTATAAGTTATGATTATGAAATAGAATTTGAAACTATCTAAGTACATAAAGAAAATTCATTTTTTGTATTTGATAAACTCTGAAACGAATTAACTGTTTTCAAAAATTATTTAGTTCTCCATTTGTAAGCTACAACATCCGCGAGTGATTGGTTACTTTTTTCACAAGAAACTACTACAACCACTCTGCTAAGAGTGTAGACGCTGGGCTGGCTTCTATAGCACGCGCCGCCGCCGCCGCCAAAACTTACTTTGAACGAAATTGACAGATCAGTTATACGACCACAAAGTAAGTATTTGCAGCGACGCGCAAACGACCAAATATAGGGTGAAATTTTACTAGTGACCGATAGCGAACCCTAAAGACGGGCCGTTGATATGGAACAACTTTCCCCAAGGAACATAGGTTGAAATATGACAAAAATATTTTGGATGCCAATTTTTAGTTTCCGTATTTCGTACCTTTGTTCATTGGGGAAAATTGTTCCTTATCACTAGCCCGTCCTCTGTTCTTAGTATCGGTCACTAGTAAAATTTCACCCTATAAACCTGTGATGCAAAATACAGGTGACATTACGAAACACCGACCTTTTCATGAAGCCGCGTTATACTATTGGTTCAAGCAGGTGTTTAATAATTCCTTATAAACGTTTGAAGTGCCTAAATTTTTCTTAATAAAGATTTAATTATTTCTCTTCTTTTGATTTGTTTTGTGGAATAAAAAGTTGTCCGTTTTGTTCAACTCTGTAGTACGTAGAAATTTGGATGATGAAACACCTGCTTTAATAGGTTTACATAGATAAGTGCCTAAACTTGCGGACTACCTACCAATTTGATGCTTGGCACCGAAGCCAACATATTCATACTTCATCATAGACATAAATCTTTATCTACAACCTTCAAGGTGACCAAACTAAACAGACTTGTATTATGCTGACATATGGCTGTCATACATCAAGACATCATATAGGTACAGGTGGCCTAAATAGTGACATCCAAAGATAAAATTTGTATGTCTTTTACTGAATATCCCCATCTATGTTAAGCGATGTTTCTAGTTTTCGAGTAATTCAACTTTTTAATTTGTATGCAAAAAAATTGTGGGGTGGTAGTCTTTTTTTCTTTTATTGTATGCTAGATAGGCCAAATCATGAAGATTAGGCATGCTACAAAGTCACAAACGCAAAAATTCTTATTCCGGAAGTATAACAAAAAAAATACCTGTTAAGTTAGTAAATTTTTATCCAATACAACTTTAAAAGTTGAATGACTCGGAAATTACGAAAAATCGCGGCACATACATGGGAGTGCTTCGGATACCTCTTAGTATAAGGCACCCAAATTTTGTCTTTGGACGTCACTGTTCATACCACACTGTATATCTGTCGCAGTATTATGGCAGAATTAGGATTTCGGCCGAAATCCTAGGATTTTGGCCAAAAGCCGGATTATGGTAAAATCGTAGACTTCATTCGACCATCGTCCTAAGTAGATCTAGGATTTCGGCCATAATCCTAGGATTTTGACCGAAATCCTGGATCTACGTAGTAATATGGTAAAACGAAGGCTTCAGAACACTTTTCATAAATTTTGTAGTGACAATACACATACATACATAAATACTTGCGGAGTATGCAGAGTTTTAATGGCCATAAACAATTTTGCGGGCTATTTTAGATAAAACGTGAATGACTATAGAAAAATAAAATGGTAATACACATTAAAACTTCCATCCGTTAGTCGCTTCTGGGTATCGTACCCGCGGGAAAAAATAGGGGTGATGCTATTTTAAGCCGTCATTACACGGAATAGTGACTATCGCCATGCATTACTTTTTGTCTTTACTTTAATTTGTATTCTTATTATGCTTTTGGAGAGAAAAATAAGAACTTAAGAAAATTTGATGAAACAAAATAAATGACACAAAAAATATTTATAATAATCAAATCAGTCTTTTATTTTTATTGATTCCAGATAGAATGTACTAATCACTATTATTATTAGGTATCTAGTCTCGATATAAAAATTAACCATTTTTAATAAACATTTAAGTGCTAACCTCTTCTAACTATGACTAATATAACAAACATTAAATAATTCGTTTTTCTGTCATTAACATAAACTTTTGAGTATCATTTCTTTCATTAAAGATTTTTCAAGTAGTAAAAACAATATTTTTAGATAATCACATAAGTAACTGTTTATAATATTATTAGATGAGTAATAAAATAAACATTTGGGTGTCTTCTCTTTTACAAAATATAACAAGGTAAACAGAACCTCCTGTTATCATTTGCATCACCTAGTATCTGAATAAAAATTATGAATGATAGAAATAAACACTTTTCTTTTTTTTAAATAAATCATTTTTTCGGAAAGAAAAATAATTTTACATAAACGCGGGGGAGGAGCGTATTGTTCCCTCACCGCTCATAGATTCCACCGAATCGCGATTAATGCCATCATACTAAGCAGATCCAGGATTTCGACCAAAATCCTAGGATTATGACCGAAATCCTGGATCTGCTTAGGACGATGGTCGAATGTAGTCTACAATTTTGCCATAATCCGGCTTTTGGCCGAAATCCTAGGATTTCGGCCGAAATCCTAATTCTGCCATAATACTGCGACATATCCACATCGACACTAATATTATAAATGCGAAAGTAACTCGGTCTGTCTGTCTGTCTGTCTGCTACGCTTTCACGGCCAAACCGCTGAACCGATCTTCATGAAACTTGGCACAGAGAATGCTAGCATACCGAGAACGGACATAGGCTACTTTTTATCACCATTCGAGGGTCTGGAGTATAGATGTAGACCACCAGATGTACCACCAGGAGCCCAGGTAAACTATTAGAGATACAGGCATGGTTCCAAAACAAAAGTTGTTCAGTATGATGGGCTGCTTCTTTTCACAAGGACATTGGGGCTCTGGAGTACCTTATGTAGACCACCAGGTGTACCATCAGGAGCCCAGCTAAACTATTAGAGATACAGGCATGGTTCCAAAACAAAAGTTGTTTAGTATGATGGGCCGCTTCTTTTCACAAGGACATTGGGGCTCTGGAATATCTTATGTAGACCACCAGGTGTACCATCAGGAGCCCAGCTAAACTATTAGAGGTACAGTCATGTTCCAAAACAAAAGTTGTTCAGTATGATGGGCCGCTTCTTTTCACAAGGACATTGGGGCTCTGGAGTACCTTATGGAGACCACCAGGTGCACCATCAGGAGCCCACCTAAACTATTAGAGATACAGGCATGATTCCAAAACAAAAGTTGTTCAGTATGATGGGCCGTTTCTTTTCACAAGGACATTGGGGATCTGGAGTACCTTATGTAGACCACCAGGTGTACCACCAGGAGCCCACCTAAACTATTTGAGATACAGGCATGTTTCCAAAACAAAAGTTGTTCAGTTTGATGGGCCACTTCTTTTCAGAAGGACATTGGGGCTCTGGAGTACCTTATGTAGACCACCAGGAGCCCAGCTAAACTATAAGAGATACAGGCATGGTTCCGAAACAAAAGTTGTTCAGTATGATAGGCTGCTTTTTTCACAAGGACATTGGAGCTCCGGAGTACCGTATGTAGACCACCAGGTGTACCATCAGGAGCACAGCTAAACTATTAGGATACAGAAATGGTTCCAAAACAAAAGTTGTTTAGTATGATGGGCCGCTTCTTTTCACAAGGACATTGGGGCTCTGGAGTACCTTATGTAGACCACCAGGTGTACCATCAGGAGCCCAACTAAACTATTAGAGGTACAGGCATGGTTCCAAACAAAAGTTGTTCAGTATGATGGGCCGCTTCTTTTCACAAGGACATTGGGGGCTCTGGGGTACCTTATGTAGACCACCAGGTGTACCACCAGGAGCCCACCTAAACTATTGGAGATACAGAAATGGTTCCAAAACAAAAGTTGTTTAGTATGATGGGCCGCTTCTTTTCACAAGGACATTGAGGATCTGGAGTACCATATACAGACCACCAGGTGTACCATCAGAAGCCCAGCTAAACTATTAGAGAAACAGATATGGTTCTAAAACAAAAGTTGTTCAGTATGATGGGCCGTTTCTTTCACAAGGACATTGAGGATCTGGAGTACCCTATGTGGACCACCAGGTCTACCATCAGGAGCCCACCTAAACTATTGGAGATACAGAAATGGTTCCAGAACAAAAGTTGTTCAGTATGATGGGAATAAGTTGAGAAAGGACATTGCCTTCTTTACCAAGGACAGAAAAACAAAAAATGTGGTATAGAGGTACTTATAAAAATGAATTACAGTAACTTAAATTACCTTTTTATCTGTCTTATCTTCTTATGCTGACCATTTTAGTGTGCTCAAACCGGCACCTCTGGACTAAGTACTCTGTTATCTACCGACTTTTGTATTCAATGTTTATAATTTAAAATTTGCTATCCGGCTGGAAAGATCAATATTTATAACTTATAAATATTGATCTCTCAGGCCGGATAGCAAATTTTGAATTGTCCCTTTAACAACAGAAGCAAGCAAGTCATCTTCAAACAGTAGAGATAAGAACTGTTCTAATATTACTGTTACACTTACTATGAATACACATACTTACTTTCCGTGTGATGCCGGCTTAGAATAGCATCAACCCGTTTCTTACCCATGGGTGTCGTAAGAGGCGACTAAGAGACTCGAGGGTGTGTATTGCAATTTTAGGCGACGGACTGACAACCTGTCACTATAGTGATACACAGTTATCTGATTGACCCTCAAACTTTTGTCAGACGTGGTGTTAATATCCGTTGAACGGCCGTTAACGCTCTGCCTACCCCATAAGGGATATAGGCGTGATTTATGTATGTATGTATGTATGCACATACTTACTTTAGAACTTCTGCCTAAAAAAACTATCTAACGCGGACGAAGTCGCGGGTAAAAGCTAGTCAAATATATAGTTAATCTGACATGTCAAACTTTCCTCAACATTATTTCCAAAAAAATGTAACTTTGAATTAGACATAATATACATACTTCGAGCAACGACGGCCTTCCGCCGGGTCGGAACGAGCCGGAAGACCATGTTGCTCGAAGTATACATACATAGGGGTGATTCGGATATCTCTCAGTATAAGGGCGTTTGTCCACCTCCGCCGTCACCGTCACGTCACCGAGAACGAGATTATTTCGTGCCGAGTATAATATGACGTGACGGCGATCGTTTGTCCACTGCGACCGATTTCGCTGGTTTAGTTTGTTCCAGCTGTCATGCGTGGTAGTCGCGTTTTTGAAGAAATGGCTAAGTTAAACCGGCGACAACTTCTTCTACTGCTTTTGTACCTTCGAAGACGCAGGCGTTGCAAAGAATTTTGGGTTCATACGCTAAAGTAGGACCCAGCTAGTTAGATTAAACTTACACACCTACATTTTAAATCTTGGTTGAATAATTCTCCAATAGATATAATTTGTTGCTGTTGCTGCTGCTGTTGTGTAAACTGCTGGGTTTCATGCTGGGTCGAAATCAGTTGGTTTCTTTGCTGGGGTGCATACTGCTGGGTTTCTTGCTGGGGTGAAATCAGTTGGATTCCTTGCCGACGACGGCGGTGTGTGGACAAGTTTATACGTGTTTTGTATTGTCGGAACATCGGTCCGTCAAAATCTCGGGCCACGTTCTAACGGTCACGCCGATCTACTCGCAATGTCGGCGGCCGCGATGACGGCGCTCGGGTGACGGATGTGCGATGGACACGCGGCTAAGTAAATGTATGTACCGCTACTTCGGCGCCGTCATCTCGTGCTCGGTGACGTGACGGTGACGGCGATCCAAATTTTGTCTTTGGACGTCACTGTTCATGCCACACTGTTTAACAAATATATAATTATTCTGTGAATGTAGCTGACATGTCAAACATTCCTCAACATTATTTCCCAAAAAATAAAATTTAGAATTAGTCTCAATAACCGCTGCTGCTATTATGCAGCTACACAATGAATGATGCTCACCGTCAGCTGTTATGCTGTCCATTCATTCGTTGCCAGGTTCCTGGCTTTGTGGAAGTGGGCTCAGGTAAGGTAGTTTTTTTTTATTAATGATAGGTTTGCTCTTGACTCTAGTCTAGGTCATAGGACAGAGACAGAGTCTAAAATGGAGCGAGCTCACCCAGAAGAACCCTGCTAAGGCACTGGCACTCCCACACACTGACGGAACGCAGCAAGCTACTTGGCGCCAGACTTCGGTGGGATGGTGGTCGCGAGCCAGGCGGCCCCTTACGGAGCCTTCCACCGCTTAGTGGGATCGTTCAGACGGACTTATCCACAGGCAAGCCTGTGTTGCCGTTGCCCAGGGTGGACCGCTAGGAGGTAGATCCAATACCACCCCAAAAAGTGTGCCCAAGGCGTCTGAAAAGGGTTTTTATTTTTCCTTTTTGATAGAGAGCTCCTTCTGAATGATAGATTTGCCGTATGGTGCCTGAGAATTGCATCACCCCTATCCTAATCGTGGGTGTCGTAAAAAGCGACTAAGGAATATCATCCAGGAAATGGGCGCAGCATTCCCTGTAAGTGCAACATCTTGCAATGCGCTCGCCAATTTACCTGCCAAGCGTGGTGAATATGACAATAGGGAAAGGCCTATGTCCAGCAGTGGCTGTTAATGTGAATGATAGAGAGAAGGTAAGGCAAAGAAGAGTTTCAAGTATAATTAGTTATTATCTATCAAGTTTCGCCAGCTTAGTTCAGAGAAATATAAATATTTCCAGTGGCGTATAGAAGGGGGAAGGGGGTCATGACCTCCCCATGTAGCAAGTTATCTACTACATACTACTAAAGCTGATATCACATCATCACTTCTTCCATGAAATGATTTTCACCACCAATTTTAATATGAAACGTCAGCTCGCTTCGCTGACAATACGCATAGTGTTTGAGTAGCAAACATTGAGCTCACTTTGCTCGCAATAAGTAGTAGTAAGTATTTTCTCTATAAACAGATCCACTCTTATTGACCTGTGTTTAATTCAGATGATTTCAGATTGGGTGACGTTTTTCCTGTCCATGTTATGCTGTTCATGCCTTGATGGCATACCAGCTTTTTCCAACTCCAGTGATTCCAATTCTTGCTATAAGGTCAGCATACATCAGCATACAACATACATTAGCTTATTGCAGTCCACTGCTGGACGTAGGCCTCCCCCAGGGTACGCTATGGCCCTATGGGGCACGATCTCTCGTTTTCGCCATCCAGTCTCTACCAGCCGCCTTTTTTAAGTCCTCGGTGCATCTGGCCAGAGTTTTTCCAACGCTTCGCTTGCCAAGGCGTGGCATCCACTCTATAAGGCACAAATAAGACTCTACAGTAGTAAGTTTATTTTTGACATCAGAATACTGCAAGGTGCTAAAGGTTTGCCTTGTTCCTGTTAACTTTGGTCATTTAAGCAGTTATATAGCTCCCAACATTTTTGTGATGTGTGATGCCGGCTTAGGAAAGCATCACCCCATTTCTGTCCCGTAGACTCGAGGATTTCATGTGTACTGTAATTTTAGGCGATGGGCTGACAACCTGTCCCTAAGGTGATACACAATCGTCTGAATGACCCTAAAATTTTTGTCACACGTTGCGTAAATGTCTGTATACCTTGCAAGGGATATAGACGTTTCATATGTATGCATGTACGATTTTTTTACTCAAAAATAAAGCATCGGTCGAGCAAATTGTATGAAATGTAAGCAAAAGTTAAAAAAAATTAATGATTGATTGATCAAATTAGTTCGAAAGAATGATAAATATTGATTACTTCATACTTACCTTGAGTTACCCATTTATAGAATGAATCACCATCATCTTAAGGCGAAATCTGGCCGGGGTAGCCGCGCTTTTAAGGGGGTGAAGCAGCCGCGCGGGCGGAGCAGGCGCGGGGTGTACCCCCCGCACGGGCAAGTAGCAAACGCAGCGTATCAGGCTCCCGCGCACGACAGTTTAGGCGTAGGGTAAATGTGCTAATGATTCAACTAATTGTTTCATTGATAGGTTGTCATTTTTAATTTAATATGATATACCGATTCAATATTTATGTTTTTTAGGCATCTGCACCTAGTAAGGATTGATGCTACTACGTAAAGTTTTTACATCAGTCTTACAGGAATATTTGTAAAAAAATAACGTCAAGGGATCCGTATGATTATTTATAATTTATGTTATACAGGGAAAAATTCAAATTACAGGCATCAAAATGTAATTAAAATTAATTTACTACATATACATATATCACTCCTATAATCCCTTGCGGGGAAGGCAGAGCGTAAACTGCCGCATTAAACGGACATTTACGCCACGTCTGACAAATATTTGAGGGTTATTGTGAAAATTGTGTATCGCTATAGTGACAGGTTGTCAGCCCATCGCCTACAATTGCAATACACACCCTCAAATCCCTAAGTCGCCTCTAACGACTCCCATGGGCAAGAAATGGGGTGATGCTATTCTTAGCCGGCAACACACGGCAATAATTTAATTAATTTACTAAACAAATAAAAATTACATTAAAATTAAGAAATATTCTTCTTTTACTAAAGCCAATAATTAGGGTTCTGTAGTCTGTTGAAATCATCGAGACGGGGCATACAGACGAACAGACAAACAGAGTTGGCAAAATCGAAATATGGAAATCTCAAAAAGCCCCAAAAAACAAGCACAGAAGCTACATACCCTTTCATGGTTATGTAGCCGGTTTTTCAGAACTTCTCAAAGGCATTCTACGGGCTTGACGAGAATTTACCAATTGAGGGAAAACATGATCTTGCTAAAAGCGAACAAGCCTGGATTCCATTTGGTTTACCAAAAGTGTTCATCTCATTGTATATATCTTTTTAAGGCAGCAACTGGGCATTTAATTTCCACTATGGTATCTTCACCCACGTTTCCGAAAGTCGTAGCTCCTATGAAGGGAAATTCTTCATCTACAAATAGTCCACATTCCTCGATTCTCAAATTTTGTTGGCTGCTCAACTGTTCTAGTACAAGCTGTTGAGATATTGCTGTAGTCGTCTGTGTAGGGATGCAAAAAGACACCAAATTTATGACTCTTTCAATAATTGTAACTCAGCACAAGTCTAGAAATTTTTACGCACGCTACCCCTAGTGGTGCTGTGGATTTAACAGCACTCAACCGGCATTTTTGTCTCGTCCTGAACTGAATGATGGCGTCAAAGCAAAGACTATCGCTAACATAAACCGTCAGTCACTTCCATTCTTTTGAAGTTGTTGCCGATGAAGATTTTAAGCATATATTATCCATCAAATCAACTGCCGTGGGCAATGATGATCTCTCTTTTCCATTCTGCCAGTACTCAGCAAAGTGTTTGAGAAGATCATACTAAATCAAATGCTGTCCCATTTTAATCAGAACAATTTGTTACACAACCAGCAATTCGGTTTTACAAAGGGACGTTGTACCACAGATGCTGGTGTTGCTCTAATCAAACATGTATTTAATGCTTGGGAAGAATCAAAAGATGCCATTGGTGTTTTTTGTGATCTTTCCAAGGCATTTGATTGCGTAGATCATGAAACTTTATTGCTAAAATTAGAACACTACGGTATTCGAAACGCAGCTCTGAAATTTTTGAATTCATATTTAGATAATAGAACTCAAAAGGTCCAAATAGACGGCGCCAAATCACTGGGGTCTCGTGTTAAAATTGGTGTGCCTCAAGGCTCTATTTTAGGACCATTTCTATTTCTAATTTACATAAATGATTTGCCTTACATGGTAGAGAATTTGTCCAAGATTGTACTATTTGCTGATGACACATCCCTTATATTTAAGGTCGATAGACATGCACATAACTATGACGAAGTAAACAACACTCTTGGACAAATTCATAGTTGGTTTACTGCAAATAATTTAGTTCTTAATGAGAAAAAAACTAAATGTGTATTATTCACTTTACCTAACGTAGTACATTCTTTGAATAATCATGTCGTACTTAATAATGAAAAATTAGAGTTTACTACCAGTACAGTTTTCTTAGGGATTACTCTCGACTCAAGTCTCCAATGGGGCCCTCATATTACATCTTTGTCGGGAAGATTAAGCTCAGCTGCATATGCGGTACGTAAAATTAGAGAGATCACGGATATTGCAACTGCGCGACTTGTTTACTTTAGTTATTTTCATAGCATTATGTCCTATGGAATTTTGCTGTGGGGGCGCGCCGCTGATATTGAAACAATTTTTATTCTCCAAAAGAGGGCCATTAGAGCAATTTATAAACTTTGCAGTCGTGATTCCCTAAGGGAACTGTTTAAGGAAATTAATATTATGACTGTACCGTGTCAATATATTTATGAAAATATCATGTATGTTAGAAAAAATATAAATACTTTCACTAGAAATTGTGACAGGCATAACCGCAATACAAGGAGTAAAAATAAAATAGATCAACCTAAGCATAGACTCGCTAAAGTTAGGACTTCATTTGAAGGTCTAAGTATAAGATACTATAACAAAATACCGGAAGATATATTGAGTTTATCAGAAAGTAAATTTAAGTCTGTTATCAAGAAAACATTATGTTATAAAGCTTACTATAAGTTAGATGAGTACATTAATGACAAAGAGGCATGGAGCTCTGAAATTCCAGCGCAGCACAAGAAACACGCACTCATTTTTAATACCAAAATGGGGCGTGCGTGGAGTTTACAACTGACATAATTTTACAAATCTGCATGGATGTAATTTCAATTGTTTAAAGTAAATATTTTATAAGTTAAAACTGGTAGATTTATCTACTTCAATTTTTACAAAAAAAAAAATGTAGCCATTTTTGGTCTATACATATTTTTTTTTACTTACAGAATTAGCTAGGGTAGCTTAGGGGCTAGTAAGATTGTTAATTTAGAGTAGGAGCACTTCTGGGCAGGTTTTTTGGTGGGTTTTTCCTGTTCAGGAGGTCCGATTAATTATACGCATGGAAACTACACGCTTTAAAAATCTTGACTTCAATTTGAAACAAATATCGTTTTCAGATGGTGGTGGCGTAAAGTTACATGCCGTGTGATTAACCTGGCCAGCCCCGTGGCAGTGCTTTGATTTTTATTTTTTTCTCCCGCCCGAGCCGGTTTTCTATTAGACATTACAAAATTGTTATAAAAAAAAGAAAATTGTGTGATACAAATTTCTTTTTTTTACAATGACGGTTCATGACGTCAATAAGTGATATGATAATACTATCCTACATTGAATAAAGAATTTCAATTTCAATTTCAATTTCATTCTTAACTCTTGCCAATCCTCACACACATCTTTGATTTTTCTCTGGTAACGAGTTCTTTCCCCTCAGCACAGAAACGTGCTGATGTTATATCCCCCTAAAGTTTCTAATCCTTTCGTTCTCCCAATTTCGTCCCATCTCCATTCTTCCATTCCTATCCAAGATCCTTGAACATATTGTCCACAAGCAGGTATCCGACTTTATCACATTTAATAGTTTGCTTTCACCGTATCAGTCTAGCTTTCATGCTGGTTACAGCACCGTGACAGCATTTATCAAAGTCACCCACAATATTCGCCATGCCATGGAGAATTAGTCTTTGACTATTCTTATTTTACTTGATTTCAGTTACGCCTTTAACTCAGTTGAGTTTGATGTACTTTTCGCTATCCTTCGTTCCATCTCTTTTCCGGCCATAACTTGGTTTGATTCATACCTTCGGGGTCGCTTGCAGCGGGTCCATTCTGATGAGGTAGTTTGGAATGGAATGGTTTCTCTGCAGGCGTACCTTAAGGTGGCGTCCTTTCACAACTTCTCTTTTCTGTTGTCATTAACACAGTTACTTCTGTCCTCTTTTCTAATTTTCATCTAAATGCAGACGCAGATTTACCGTCATTTCACCTGTGATGTTATTAATTGTGCAACTGCGGCTATCAACAATGACCTCAGCAAAATTGCTAAATGGGCTGAATTCTTCGGTCTCTTGGTCAACCCAATAAAACTCAGCCCATGCTAATAGGTAGTTCTTATATGTGTGTGTAGGCAAGTGAACTATCCTAGTATACCACCCGTTATTTATAACGGCACGTCTATAGCTTTTACAAAAACTGACAAAAACCTTGGTATTTTGCTGGCTTTCAATCTCAGTTGCACTGCGCAGGTCAACGCAGTAAAGTATTTTTCTCTTTTCATTCGCTTTAATGCCTTCAAAATTTCTTGCCTCTTAAAACTAAGATCACTTTTGGTCAGACACTTTTCCTCCCCCTTTTAGACTACGCCGACACCTGCTACTTGGATGCCACTTAGAAGTTACTTAGCAAACTTTAGCGTCTCCAAAACCTATGCATCAGGTTGATTTTCAAGTGAAATATCTCACAGTTTTGCTCACAACTCAAGTGGCTTCTGATCCGGCATCGACGTAATGCCCTCTTACCTTCTTGTCTTTACAATATGTTCTATACAACCCTTCGGTACTAGTGAAATTTCACCCCATTGAATTGTTAAATTAGGTTGTACGGAACCGTCCTCAGCTATCAAGTCCAACTCGCACTTGACCGGTTTTTATCCATCCACACTAATATTATAAATGGAAGCGTGTTTCTTTGATTGCCCTTCCTTGACGTTGTAGTTGTAACGTCACGTCACGTTGCGTTGGATTGATTGTGAGGCTGGAGAGTGACATAGGCAAGTTTTTTTTACTTTTGAGAAATATCTTTTCCTACGGGAAAAACATTACGCAATAGGTATAATAAATTGTTATGTTTACCATACATAAGGTAGTCCTTGCAAAGGTACTTCTACCCTACTTCAAAAAAATATATCTCAAAAAATTTGGTAAATATTATGCCGTGTGAGCCAGTTTACAATAGCACCATCCCATTTTTTTCCCGTGGGTGTCGTAGGAGGCGACTAAGGGACTTGAGGGTGTGTATTGCAATTTTAGGCGATGGGCTGACAACCTGTCACTATGGCGATACACAAATTTCCGAATAATCCTCAAATATTTGTTAGACGTGGCGTAAATTACCGTTTTTTTTCGGCCGTTTACGCTCTGCCTACCCCGCACAAGATTATAGGCGTGATATGTGTATGTGTGTGTATGTAAATATTACGCCGCAAACAACCTAATCCTCTGTTTTTTATAGCAACGCTTGGAAAGCGGCGTTTTATTTTCTTTAACTTGGCATTTTTCTTCCCTGCTCACTAAATGTCGTAAAATCTCCGCGGCTGGAAAAAAGTTGTACATGTCTGCTTCCGACGAGGCTCAGTGGCCGACTGAGGGGAGCGGGCGCGGTAGAAACCGACGTGCCCGTGCGCAAACCGAACATACTTTTGGGTTTAAGTGTTCTTATTTAATGATAATAAGTAGATAATTGAAAAACTAGCTCCATACGTTGATTACACATACAATGAGGATCAAAATGACATAAAATAAATTTTGAAATATTGGATACCAGTCAAATGGTACAGGGTTTTAGTCTAAGAAACAGGTCAAAAACCGCAAAATTTGAGCTTATTTTGCGATTTTTTTCCATCGAGAAAATTTTAACCAATCGTGTTTTGGGCCCCATAGTTTTATAGCATATATCTTGAAGTAGTCATAAAAATAATTACGTCTCGTTTTATTGAGATTTGAAGAAATGGCATTGAAAACTCCGAACACTACTCCATCTTTGCTCGGCAGATTTCTAAGGCCACCTCACCTTAACTTCGACAGCCACAACAATCAAGCCTGCCCCACATACTTACACCTGAACAACAACTGAACAAAAACCTAAGAAGAAAAATGAACAACAACATCAACTTTCGAACATACACACACAAATCTCGCTTTTTCCGCGAAGAACTGATTGAATATTCAATTGTTACTGTTTTTTTTAGTTCTTTTCCGACCACTCTGCAATCTTGGAAGCTGGTGAGGCAAACAAACGTCAAATACCATATTCAGATACCGAAGTCCAGCTCAGGAACCACAACACACAGGAAACCAGCCAAGAAGACCTTGAAATCACGGATAGTGGAGTAAGAAACTCTTGTACCTACTATCACTAGCGTTGCGTTTTGGTACCACTATGATATTCCGTTATTCAGTTTTTACAACTTCAATAAATGAAGCCTCTTCATCCATGTAGATTCAACAATAAACAAGGAGATTTATGATTAACTTTTCAGGTCATTTATTCGTTAAAATAACTATGCTCTTTTTAATGGAGCGTTTTAGTTCTTATCTTATGTACCCCGGTAGGAAGTGCAGTAGTCAGCTAGTTGCGGACCACGCGTGAAGGTTGAGGAAGTGGAGATGCTAGTTGCGTACCACGAGCGAGGAGGGGAAATGAAAGAAGGGTTTGGTTCGGGCTTGGGCAGTCGAAATCCAATTTATCCATCCGTTCGGGTCTTCTTGCGTTCGGGCGAAAAGAGACGTTCCCTAATTTATTCAAGTTCATATGAACATAATTAAATAGCCTGTGGAGGGTTTATTATTCATCAAAATTATGTGGACAAGCTAAATTATTGGATAACTGTGGGTAGACAAAATATAAAGATTATGGGAACACCCACAGTGCTCTACGACCTCTTGATATTCCAAGATATTAGCTTTCTCTTTTATCTGAATAAAACATGTACGTCTCGACCTTAAAGTTCGTTAGTTTTAGACCACACGACGTTGAAGTCGATGTAAGTGTTGTTTGACAGGTCTAATAATCCTTCCTGTGTCTGTGGTGCCACACTGCATGATATATACTTACTGACCTGCCCGGCTTTCCCTGACACCAGCTCGCTGGAGGACCTGTGGGATGCCACTAATGAGACTGTTCGCGTGGCTACACACTGGTCTAGACACATTTAAACTTTTTTCATCGACACGAAAGAAGAAGAAGGTCTTGACGACTGCTGGTCGTTGGTAGTGATGCGATACTTAAGTCTGTAGTTCTATGAGTCATTCACTATTACCATTTCTCTTCCTATTTTCAAAATATTTTTCCAAGGACATCGCGTGCGGTCCCAACATCTACTTCAAGCAAGCTTGTGGCGAGCCCCGAAAGCAGCAGCTGGTGGTGGACTTCTCTCCGGAGGCTGGAGATGGAGAGATTGAGCTCAGGAATCAAATATACGACGACCTATGCAGTAGTGTAAGTCTTACGCAACATTACTAAAGTGGAAGGTATTTGTCTTGCTTAGCAGTGTAGCATGCAAGTTTATTTTTATAATTCTTACTTATTTACTCCCTACATCGATTGTGTGAATCTTCTTTTTGATTAATTTCTTGAATTGATAAAAAGATATCCTGGAAATTTCACACAGCGCCATCTAGCCCCAAACTAAGCAAAGCTTGTACGTGCTTGTACCTACCATTGGAACTAGATGATGATGATGATGATGATGATGATGATGATACTAGATACTTGATATTAATACCTAAATTACATAAAATACATAGAAAACACCCACACTCCGCACAAATATTCGAAAATTAACATACAAATATTTTCTGCTGTGTGGGTCGATTGAACCTACGACCCTCGGCGTAGCAGGCAGGGTACAACGCCATATGTGACCACTATCTACCAATGCATACAGTATTAACAAAATACATTTCCAGTCAATGGACGTGACCTCAGAATCGGAACCAGGTCTTATCCAGGCCCGTGGAGACCACATGAAGCGAGCTGGATATAGGGGACGCCGGTACGCCAACAGCAGTGAGACCGAGATGGTCCACAAGACCCATTATCCTGAGTACGATAGCAGCACCACGAGCCAAGCACGTGATACTTCCAGCGCTAACGATACCGCGATATATCATCAGGTAGTGCTTCATTTTAGTTCAGCAATAACATGACCATAACCATCCCGTCAATATCTTGCAGCTCACTGTTAGTTATCAATTTAGTCATACCCATAATATTGTTGTTTAAATAAGCTACAAATACTTCGAGGATGAACCCAAGAAACATAGATCGAAATAGAAAAAAATTTGGCCGTCCCATACAATATGTTCCAGCCGATTGGGTCAATTTGTATGCGAAGCTGTAAGTCGACTCGGTGCCCCACGCAAAAAGAAGAAGAAAATATTTTATCATATTTCGAGGTCATAGGTATGTTCCTTGAGGAAAGTTGTTCAGTTTCATGGGCTAGTTCACCCCTTTACATATATTTACATCCTGTATACAAGCTGCATAAACATTCAGCTTCCTCAACCCCTTAAAACTCTTCGAGGATTGCAAAAAGTATTCTGTTGGATATCGTTTCTAGTCCAAATCTTTGTAAAATGTTTTTAATATCCTTTCAGAAACTATACCCTCGAGGCCAGTATCAGTCTTCACCAGACCTGGAGTCTGTAAACCAGTCCATCGTATCAGCCGTTGAAATGGTCAACCAGCACTCGTCAAAAGACTCATCGGATACAGACAATGAGACTATCACCTCAACAGACCATATTTGGGAGTTCCAAAGTTGTTTTTCTACCCCAGTAAGATTTTATTAATAGTTTTCATCTCGAATTCAGTCTTGAGTGATTAAAAAACAGCGATAAGACACCATAGATGGGCATAAATTTCCACACAGTGGAGGTATTTTCCATATTCTCTGCATAGCATATGACGCATCCGAAAACCTAACATGACCGTATTTATAACTCTTTACCAGATGGCTGTGTTTCGGCAGACAGACCCTCAATGTAAAACTTTCAATTCTGACAAGTACTCCACCCAAAATGATTCCGAAGTTGAATTAAAAAGTCATGTGTATAGTGCTTTTAGAACCAGTAGCGTTGAAGACATGGTTTTCGTTCAAAAGGTAAAAAATATTAATTGACATAACAAAAGAGTCTCTACTGCTCCTTTACAGTAGTAATCTTATTCCTATCCTAGTACATTTAATTACCAGCTTATTAAGGTAGAAAATGAAAGTAGGAAAGTTGGATTGTTAATCAGTTGTACGCTTAGGTACGCCTGACAAAAATTATGCCTTCAAAGGAAATTTAACAGTTGTTATTCTCATTGACCCAATTCAAGTCTTTTAATTTAACAATTAGACTGTGCAAGAGCGGCCTTAATTTGGGATAACTTCTCTTAATTTACCTTAAAATAGCGCTGTCACTTTTCGTTAACTACGTAGGTTTAGAAAAGGGCAGGAGATATTGGCCTCCATTCGGGACATAAATGCTCTTAACTTACTAAAATTAGTGCTGTCACTTTCCGTCATATAGGTTTAGAAAAGGATAGGAGATATTTTAGTCATGTCATGTCTTAAAATATGACGCAAAATACGTGTTATCTTTCAAAATAAGGCGACGATAAAAACAATGGCGACTAAATTGACAAGAAATTGCGAAGAACCCTTAGTCATTTAAAAAAATTACAAGACTTTGATATCTCCTATCCTTTTCTTAACACGTTGAACGCCACGCGGCTCACCATGTGGGCCAACCAAGGACCACACATTGAGGCCAACAGAAAATCCTAATTATCTTGATTTTAGTCGATTTTGTTTTATTGCGTAGATCGATTGCAAATACTTCGAAACACATTGTGCATTAAATACTTAGCTGTTATTCTACCAAAAAGTGAGTAAATTTACAAATGGCACACTAGTGTCCCCCGTGGCCCTAGCGGAGGGAAATCACAAAATCCTTCCGCGGGGGCCGCGGGGTCAAGATGCGACCCACCCCGCACGCCTCCCCCGCATGCCCACGCGCCACGCGATGTGCTTTGCCGACCGGCCTGCCAGTTCCGTCCAGTTGTGTTTAGACTGTTACAATATTAATATTTTCTTGAGTTTGCACAACTATTACTTATCACAATAAAACAATTTTAAACGGATTTAAGTTGTGTTTATTTTGGATTTTACAATTCCTACGTTTCGAGCTCTTTACAGAGCTCGTGGTCACGGGTGACAAAGGTGTTAGACGTCATTATTTAGAATAGAAATTATTTTTGTTCTACCGCCATCTATTTCTTAATTGCCTAGCGTAACCTAGTTTGTCGGAGAACTCAAAAACTTGCAAGTAAACAGCAACGAAGTAATGGTTAGTTTTGACGTCCAATCGCTTTTCACTGCCATTCCAGTCAAGGATTGTATCGAAAAAGTTAAACGGAAACTCCGGGAAAATAACATAGCAATAGAATATGCAGAACTTTTAGAATGGTGCCTAACATCTGGTTACCTATTGTGGAATGATGAGTTCTACATACAAGTCGATGGCGTGGCTATGGGCTCTCCAGTATTCCCCTTGATGGCTGACATCTTTATGGAGGACTTTGAGGATAAGGCACGCTCCGGCTGTGCTGAAGATGTAAAAGAGGTACGTAGACGACACCTTCACCATCCTTCCACAAGACCAAGTTACTGCTTTTCTAAATCATTTTAATTCAATTCATTCTAATATTAAAACAATGGAATCAGAGCCAAATAATAAATTAGCATTTTTAGATATTCTTATAATTAAAAACACAAATGGTACAATCAGTCATTCCGTTTATAGAAAGCCAACCCACACAGATAGGTACCTAAATGGTAACTCCAACCATCATCCGAGCCAATAAGCTGCCGTTGGTACCTCTTTGTTTCAGAGAGTACGCGGTATCTGTTACCCCCAACACCTAGACGATGAGCTCAAGCATGTGAGACGAGTACTCCATGAAAATAACCTGAAGCCACCCCGTCAACGTCACAGAAACCGTGCCAAACCATCCACAGTCGAACGACAACCAGCGTACTTACCATACATGAAGGGAGTAACTGATAAGATCGGTAGAATTCTGAAGCGAGCTTTAATCAAGACCATTTTCAAGCCGCCAAGGAAGATCAGCCAGTACATCAGATCAGTCAAATGCAACATCCCTCTCCAAGACCCTGGTGTTTATAAACTTGACTGTGACTGTGGACTCTAATACATAGGAGAAACAAAGAGAAATGTATCTACACGTCTAAAAGAACATATTGCTGATGTAAAAAACCGTCGTGACAGACAGTCTGCAGTGTGTGAACATATCATGGATAACCCATTATGTCAGATTCGATAAGGCAGCAATCCTAGCGAGAGAGAAGAGATTCATTACTAGGAAAGTACGGGAAGCCATAGAAATTCAAAAACATCCGAATTTCAACAGAAATACTGGATGGGTAATCTCATCAACGTGGACTCCGCTGATTACACAGCAGAAGAACCAGATTCAACATACTGTAAGACCTACTACACGAGATACGGTTTCGGTTTCAGCATTTTGTGTGAAACCCGGACGTTACGCTAGGCAATTAAGAAATAGATGGCGGTAAAACAAAAATAATTTCTATTCTAAATAATGACGTCTAACACCTTAGTCATCCGTGACCACGGGCTCCGTAAAGAGCTCGAAACGTAGGAATTGTAAAATCCAAAATAAACACAACTTAAAACTACGTCCAAAATAGTTTGTATGGAGCACACTGAAGCGACCCTAACGATTGGTAAAATTGCAATTATTTTTTAAGTCTTTTTCGATAGACGAGAACCAAGCTGACCGGACTGTTTACAGGGCCATGCGGCACACTGTTTTAACCATTTAGTTTGATACCGATGTCCTATGGCCTATAAAGTGCGTTTGAACAGAAGCCTACCGCTGGGTCACACGGTGAGTCTCGTGGCCTGAATGGTACAGCATGGTCGGGGTCACATGTGAGCCTCGTGGCCTGAATGGAAACATCATGATTTTTGCGTGGCGTTCAACGTGTTAATATATTTGACAGAGAGTGACTGCGTTAGTTTAAATTAAGAGAATTGTTAACCCAAATTAAGGACAGTGAACAGTTTAAAAAATATATTATCATCAGGATATTTTGGCAAATAAAAGAGTTTCTTGGAATCACAATGCTTTATATTCGAATAATATTTTCCAATTCAATTTCTCAATTTTACAAAAAAGTGAAAAACGCCGATATCACATCAAACTCCAAATTCGAATGTAATGTCATTTTTGACACTTCTCTATGCTCTCCTCGCCTCCTCTCCTCCAAAGACACAAATGTCTATGCTCACCTCGCCTCCGCACCTCACCACACCTCACCTCTTTGTATTACATCGCTCCACACCACTTCGCTTTACACTGCTCATCTCGCCAGCTTAGCTCCTCTCCTCACCAGCCGTTACAGTCGGCCATCCTGAAACCAATTGCACCGCAATTGGCGCAAGAAAAATCGTTAACTTTACAGCAGCTATATAAGATCATCCCCAAATACGACTTCCTCATCCATCACTTTGATCCACTACATTCTACATCACTATCACCACAGTGTGGCTAACAGGACGCTTTAAGTATAAGCCAATAAGAGAGAAACAACTGCTTGTATTTACAGATTACACTTATCTTTGCTAGCTTAGGTTAGGATTCAACTTATTGGGATTCAACTTATTGGGAATCCGACGTTCAAAAAATTCAACTAAATGGGAATTCAACTTTATGGTCCGGAAGGTGATACCCTATCTCCTTGCCAACTGTACTATGATGCTACCCTATCTCCTTTGCAGACCGTATTTACTAAAGTAGCAAATTTTGTTAAAGATGTTACTTATCTCAACTGTATCAACACTATTACTCTACCCTATCTCATCTCTATCGCTTGTCGTCTGCACCTCTTTCTGCCCACACCGCAGTAATTATAAATACCCACTCACCTCACAAACACATTGCTCAGCTCGTGTGATCATGTCGCCCTCGATCCGGTATATGGCATCCTTTCCCATTTTACACACCTTCAAGTATCCTACTCCATCGTGAATAATAGAACTGGCCATAGCATAGTGAGTACAGCCATTGCTGAGCTGTCTATGTCTTGCACACACGTCTCCTTGCGGCGTATATGCTACAACCACATTTAATAAGCTGTTGCCTACGGCACCTTGTCTTCAGCCACCTGTACTCCATAACCAGAAACTTAATCACAGGCATCAACATCTAATCTAGGCATCAAAATGTCTCAAAGGTGTCATTTTCAAATTTTCGTCAACCCTTTTTGCTTCTTGGAAGTTGAAAACATGATCGGATTGATAATGATCAAAAGCTGACAAACATCTTTCATATACTTTGTCTGGCGTCGAATATTAAAATGCTTGAGCATTAGCTTGCAATATTATACAAGATACCGCTGCCTGTTTACTTAGCTGACATCGATAACACACAGCCAACTTCTCGGTAGTCTTTGGTCATACTTTCACTGGTCAATTTCTTACGTTGCATCATCTCTTTCAAAATGACGTGTTTACCACTCCTGCCATGTATATCCATAAGCTTTAAGTCTATTGAACCATATGCGTGCCTGGCCTTGCAGCTTCGATTGCAAGTAACGGGATTTCGTTTCATCACTCCATTTGTAAATTGCTCCTTGTTGTTCAATTTTCTTAATCCAACTCTGAACAATCATATTCTGGTCTTCCGGGTCAAAATCAAGAAGGAATAAGTTTAGCGGTGTTGAAATTTTCAATGGAATTCGATTCGGTACTGACTGCCTTCCTCATTTAATATAATTTACAGAGCTGTTCGTAGCGTTTTTGTGATCAAGATTTCCAAATCTAGTCATTACTCACATTTCCTGACTTCTTCTTTTGCCGTACATACCGTCCAGGTTTCTTGTCTGAACCCTCCTGCAGAGTTCCCTTCATAGTGGACTTGGAATCATCCCGCTTCTGACTATTATCATCAGGATATTTTGGCAAATAAAAGAGTTTCTTGGAATCACAATGCTTTATATTCGAATAATATTTTCCAATTCAATTTCTCAATTTTACAAAAAAGTGAAAAACGCCGATATCACATCAAACTCCAAATTCGAATGTAATGTCATTTTTGACACTTCTCTATGCTCTCCTCGCCTCCTCTCCTCCATAGACACAAATGTCTATGCTCACCTCGCCTCCGCACCTCACCACACCTCACCTCTTTGTATTACATCGCTCCACACCACTTCGCTTTACACTGCTCATCTCGCCAGCTTAGCTCCTCTCCTCACCAGCCGTTACAAATACT
Organism: Tuta absoluta; assembly: GCA_027580185.1. NCBI lineage: Eukaryota > Metazoa > Arthropoda > Insecta > Lepidoptera > Gelechiidae > Tuta > Tuta absoluta. The sequence goes on from JAQAHW010000047.1 coordinate 612,190, forward strand.
TTTGTTTAGAAGACGACGCATGATGTCAGCACCATACATAATATCCTTACACATTGCAAAATGACTGCCACAAGTCCAAATATCAAAGATGGCAAAATAATCTGGACTGAAATTGCAAGTAGGACACTCCATGCCAAACATATTTCAAGAATACTATTAATTCGTTTCCTAATAATTCGTTTTTCAGACAGTGGAGCAAAATATATTGATGAAAGTACCGAAATCTGTATTGAAGGTCACACGCACACCAGAAAACGATGTAAATCTTCCTACCGTACATAAAACTAAGAAGAAGGGTTCGTAATTCATTCATTTTACGAAAACCTGCAACACAGTTAGATTTCAGAAATGTATATACATTTTTTAGAAAATTTTCAAAAAATAATCGATATGGACCTGCGACTTTCGATATTACTAGAGGCGTCGCCACTATACATGTGATGGCGTAAGTCTTTAAATACTGCCCGCGGTAGATAATTTTGCAATTTTTCTAATATTGTTTACACGGCTGTTTTAAAATTTGGTATTCTTTATAAAATTGTAATATGTTTGAATAAGTCTATGAGAAACCAGCATAACGTTGAATCAAATAGTAAGTCGAAATGCTTCTTCTTCTTTTTTTTCTTGTGTTATGTAGTTTTATGAAGCTACAAAATTTCGTCTAGGCGCATTATGTCAAATTCGCAAAATATCTAGCGGTCTCATAAGGTCCACTTCTCAAAATGTAAATTTCGCGAAATGTCCGACTCACAAAAACAATGAAATGAATACAAAGCAGCTAAAACAGGTTTAGTTCGGTATTATTATTTTATTTTAATCTATGATGCATCAGTTAGGCCTTGTAGCTCAATATTTTTCTATGATTATTTAAACGGTATTAACCATGTATTATCTCTACCTTATACTCAAATCTGGTAAGCTTATTACACCTACTTCTGGTAAACCGAATTAATTTAAATTTACGACTGACATAAGTTGGACATTTTGCGAATAAGACCTTTTGAGGATTGGACATAATGAGAATTGAACCTAAAGGACAGCATTTAATATCAGATTTTAAAACACTTCCCTTGTTAGTTACACAACAGATTTGACTTTCACCATCATTAGTGGCAACACCTTTTACATCTGGGCTACCGCGGCTCGTCACTTGCCCGCGAATTTTGCAAGTATGTCTTATGGTGAAGTCAATAACGCGTGGCACGACTCCTTTTACCGGGTTAGTTTTGCTACTAATACCAAAAATTTAATACATTTTCAGGTACTGGCAAAGTTCCGGAAAGCGTAGTTTGTAACATCGCCGATGAAATAACAACAATTTGATACCTACGTAAGTTATTCTTACGGCTCTTGGTAATCTAGTGCGGTACAAGTGTCTAAAAACTTTTTGTACATTTAAAATATTGTGCTTATAGATATTAACCGATAACATTATTTCTCAGGTCTCCCAATGATATTCTCTTTCATAGTCCATTTTTAAAATTTCAATAAAATTTTAAGCGAATCTTTTATGTTTTATTACCAACAGTATCTATCTTATAATTCCTTTAAACGATCAATCCATACTTCAGGGGGGACTTGCCGTGGCCCGTAAAGTGAGGTAAAAACGAGCTACGTTTTCCCGATTTCATACATAAGCTAGAATAGTGTTGATGAGTATTCCTTTTCCGCATCCTCATAACGCGAAAGTTCCGCAATTTTTAAGTTCCTCTTCCGCTACCGCTTCTCCACAGATTACGACGAATTCAGAAGGAATTCGATCGCTTATGTGCGTAACCATAGCCGAGAAGCGATAAAGTACCGCCGTTTCAATAAGTCGTATTTGACAGCTGTCAGATTCGTGATAATACTATGGCAGAGGGTTCATTTTCCTTTGTTGATAACTTTTTTTAGTATAAAGATGAGAGCTGTCAAATATCGGTCGTTTGTTTATTGTGACACATACACTGTACTTCATCTGCTTGTTGCTTCCTCTTCCTCATAACAGCTTCCTCTCCAACAATAATCTAGAACACATTATTATCAGAAAAAAAAAGTATTTCGTTCTGTTTCAGAAACTCAAAACTAATTTAATATTAAATAAGAATTTAAGTAATAGCACATTCACACCATGCGCCTGCTCCTGCTTCTACCGCTGCTGTAGCAAATATTGCTCGAAATAATTACGCGGAAGATTTTCATACTACGGTAATAGTAGTTTATGCAACTGTCATATAATGGGGGTCATTAGAATGCGAGTGTCTGTTTATCACACGAGGCGTAGCCGAGTGTGATAATAGATTGACACGAGCATTCTAATGCCTAATTATATGCAGTTGCATACACTATTTTATCTACACTCTAAAAAATTTACTCAGTTGAACACTTCTCCAAACGTCCGCACCGGCGATTGCAAGGCCCGATACATGGTCAAATTCAATACGAGAACGTAATATGGCTTGATATGGATTTTTGAAGATTCTTTACAAACAGTTGTTTAGATGTCGAGTCTCAACAGCAAACAACTAAACAACTGAACAACAACTGAACAACACTGAACAACCTCGGAAAAACATCTGAACAACAACTAATCAACATCTGAACAACAACTGAACAACATCTTAACAACAACAGAACAAAAACCTATTAAAACAACTGAACAACATCCGAAAAATTACCGTACAACAACTGTCAGGTGCGGCGGAAGATAGCGATTTGAGTATTGGAAAAAAAAACTTCGTTTCATTTCTCAACTTTATCGTATTAAGAGTTTTCTCATTAAGTCATTACGCTTCTGTAATTTATAGTAAACCCTAGTTTTTATAGGCAGAATGCATAAAGTAGGTCATTATGCATCTGTTTTCGAATTCATAATTCGAATATAATGAGACGAGTGTAGATAAACCATTTGATACACTGCGTCATGACACTTTTATCGGTAAATTGTAAGGTGCAAGAATAAAGGGTCCACTGCTCAACTGGTGCCAGTGCCAGGACAAACATAATCGTAAATACCGAGTAAAAGTGGGTATAATTATAAAATCACCCAGTCAGCGTTCAACAAGGAACATTATTGCTCAGGGTTCAGTGCTTGGCCCTTTGCATTACATAGCATATGTAAACGATGTCAATAACACAATTAAAAACTGCAGCAGAATGTTCCAATATAAAAATGACACATTTCTGGCAATTAAGGACGTTAACACCTTTAAAGCAGTAAGTACGAAATATGCAGGAGGATTTTACGTGGTTATCTGGGCTATTTTGTCGGTATAATATAATTATATTTTCACTTTTAGAGTTAATTTCTCGCTGGGCGATCAGTCTATAAAGCAAAGCTGACAAGTTATTAATCAACGAAAGATTTAAATAATCAATATTTTAACATAATGACTACTGAAGATATGAGAGACCATACAACATTCACATTAAATATATATTTATTTACACTTAATAAAGTAAAACTAGAAGTTGCAATTAGTACTTATCGAACCATTATAAGTACTTGAATTAAAAGAGCTTAAATGAATAAAATAAAGAAATTGAAATAAAAAAAACATGTTTCTTCTGTGTGTTTTAAGGTGTATAAAAATTCCTGCAAATCTTTAAAAGGGTGAACCAGTCCATGAAACAACAAGTTTTTCCATGATTGAAGTATGAAAAAAGAAATAGACCTCCCATACAAAATGACATGTTGGCCAGCCAACCGGGTCAATTTGTATGAGAGCCAATGGTAGTGTTTCTTTTTCATATTTCAACCTATTATTTTATATGTTCCTTGAGGACAGTTGTTCAGTTTTATGTACTGGTGCTGGTGCATCCCTTAAAATATTTGCAGCATTTTTTTTTTTCACTTCTTTTCGGTTTTTAATCTGGATAAAGTCCAGGTGCAATAAGAGAAACGGGCGGCAGTCTCAGCATTTCAGCTTTTATCAAAGTTGTGCCAATGACTCCTGGAGGCTCGTAACGTCTGAAATATAAGATATTAAAGGAGTTAGGTTCATAAGCAGAGAGGTTTTCGATCAAACAGTTAATTTTCAGTAGGAAATATCGGTAAGCAAGAACTTAAAGTCTCATTTTGTGACTGTAACTACTTCTCTGATAAACGATAAGCCCACTTGATAAAATTATAAAAACGCTGTTATTATAACACTTTTGAGCTGGACAACAACTACTTTATTCCAACGTTATATCGGAAGTGCTAGAAAACACAACCGTCACTTGTTTGTCCAAATGCAATATATTTTCTAAAGTACAAATTGGCTGGCTGGCTGGCACACAGAATAAGGCTTTACTCTGTATACGGCTTGTCTACAATTCCACTAAAGGTTTTTAGGCTGCGATCATAGATGGCGTGGCTTGGCTATGGCTTGTGGGTGGAGCTGAGACATGGCTTGGCTGGCTGGCAATTCGCCGTGGCATGGCGATTCGGCAATAGTCTTACAATATGCACATAATTTTTTGAATGATGTAGAAGGACTAGAGGGTTCCGTTACAAACAACGGCTCAACACCGCTTGGTGTAAGTGTTACTTCTGCATTTGTCATCAGTTCAATGACTGAGGGAGCCATCAAAATGGCCCGGGTATGAGTGTATATTTTGCTATTCTAAATTCCCAATTATCATATATTGCTCTATTGGGATTCTACAGGATACTGGGTGTTATTGGTTCCGCTTATTGCTTACCACAAAGAAAGATTTTGATAAAACCAACGACGGTTAAAATGTTATGGAGACTTTTCTCTGACAGATGGCGTTTTGCTAAGTCATCAATACATTTCATCTACTTACGTTTCTACGGAAAAAACTTTTTCAGTTTAGCTCAGCGCCATCTTAGTACACTTGAAACTTGACTAAAAAAAACCATTGCAAAAGGTTTAAAATGTTTACTGCAGAGCCCCTGGTGATATATTACCGTACCAACAACTATCTAACAACATGCACCAATTTTTGAAAAATTGCAAATTTTCAAGCGCGGACAGGATTTGAACCTGCTACTTTCGCCATTTGCTAGCGGCGACGCCTCTTCCATCTGGGCTACCGCTGCTCGTTCTTTGCCCAAATTTTTATTTTTGGTATGCAACATGCACCAATGAAATGCAAATCCATGAAACCGCATTAAAATCGTGGACGGATCCACTTACCTTGGATGCTTCTGATCAAAGTCTTCCATTTCAGCATTCAGTTTTTTAGTTATCTTATCATCATACGTTTGTTGAACGACGTCTTTCTCTGAAAAGTAAGAAAAGTCATTGCTTTCGGTCTAGCAGTCTAACACTGGAAACTGTATTTCAGTATGAAGTTACAAATTACTTTTTTTACAGTGACGGATCATTACGCCAATAAGTGATATGATAATACTATCCTACATTGACTAAAGTAATTTCATTTTCTTTTTCATTTTCAAATGTTAAATGCAAGGTATCCAACAAACAGGACTTAAGAGTCATGTACGGCGGCATTATTCGAGGGTATTACTTACAAAAATTCTAAAGTCGCTTATTTTTTGTACACTTGTGTTATGTATATGTAAAGTACATATTACATTTTGTGTCATTTTTAAAGCTTGCTAATATTTTAGATTCAATGTATATTAGCATATTTACTTAATTATCTTTTTAGGTGATTTATAACTAAATTAATAATATAAAATATACCAATATTGTTTATGTGACAGCTTACACAGTTTAAAAACACAGTTAGTTTTATGCACTGCAGACGAATGTTATGTTATCATATCATATACTTAAATAATAAATTGGATTCTGGTAATGGTTTAGAAACGGGTAGAGCCAAAAAAAGGAGATTGATACTTTTAAAACATGAAAAGCTAGCCATACTGGGCTCTCTTGGCATGGCTGTGTGGACATGTTAGGGCCGAGAAATTAAAGTTAATCGATATGTGTGCCGTGTGCTGTGATTCCGGCTTAGAATAGCATCACCCCATTTCTTTCCCGTGGGAGTCGTTAGAGGCGACTAAGGGACTTGGTGTGTATTGCAATTTTAGGCGATGGGCTGACAACCTGTCACTATGGCGATACACAATTTTCTGAATGACCCTCAAAAATATGTCAGACGTGGTAAATGTCCGTTTTTGTAGAAGTCTAGTAATTTTATGTTAACTAGCGGCCGTTCATTAATTACGTTAGATAATTTAGAAGGGGATAGGAACATCCAAGTCTTATTCTTTCTTTCATAGGAGGGAGGGTTTTCACAAATTGGTTGCATTGGTCTGTCTTATAGGTAATAAATGAAAGGCCCTCTACTGGAAAGGGCACGCTTCAAACGGCGGGATACCATCGTTTTGCATATTGTTGAAGTTCCTAATATACTTTGGCATACCTTGGTTTGCATATTTCTTTTTGTGATACTATTTGTTTGGGATAATATTTTTGTGTAATACTGCATTGAAAGTCATACTTTTATTTTGACCTATTTTATAATTTGAAACACTTTACAGTAAACCCCTAAGCCGCGAACATACTTTTCTAGCAGTATGTAGTCGACATTATGACTTGGTAATTTATGCTTCAAGGGTTATGCGTGTTGTTTTTATGACTTTGAATAATTATGACCATATAAAATATATATACTTATATATAATAATTTGCCAAGTGATGCCGGCTTAGAATAGCATCACCCCATTTCTTACCGATGGGTGTCGTATGAGGCGACTAAGGGACTCGAGGGTGTGTATTGCAATTTTAGGCGACGGGCTGACAACCTGTCACTATAGTAATACACAGTTATCTAATTGACCCTCAAACTTTTGTCAGACGTGGTGTTAATATCCGTTGAACGGCCGTTAACGCTCTGCCTACCCCGTAAAGGATAAAGGCGTGATTTATTTATTTTATTTTTTAAAATATGCGTAATACAAATATGACTTAAAATTTTATGCAAACCGACCCCAAACCTCAAACGGCAATACATTTGCGCAGGCTTGTACTTTCTACGGTCATTCCGCGCACGGAAATTGAGATACCTACTGCAGTTTCATGTATGCCAAACACATTGAAACAATGGATCTGGTTTATTAAAGTGAACTTTGAATGAACTGTTTCAGAAAGACGTTAGCTTTGATATAAGCACATCAGCCAACGATAAAGTGGTAGAATACGGCTACCGCGGCTTATCCATAGCCCGCGAATTTTAAAAGTGTATCTTGATGCCATTATTGGCGTGGCACGGCTCCATCTACGGGGTTAGTTGTGCAACTAATTCAAAGAGAATAAAAGATATTGATGGCGAAAGTCGCACGTTCAAATCCTGCCCGCGGTAGAACATTTTGCAAGTTTTCTAAAAAAACGATAATGCCTACTACAGAAGAAGCATGTCAGTTAAATTTAATAGACGTACATTATTTGTTAAACCTATTTCATGATAATCTTTACCAAACTACATCATCAGCTACAACAGTCCACTGCTGGACAGGGGCTTACAGCAATGTCTTTGGCATACTCAACACGCCTGGCAGGCAAATTGGCCAGCAAGCAAAGTGTTATATTCACAAGGGACGCTACTGCCCTTAGTTATATTTAATGATACTCACGGGTGGGAATGGGGTGATGTTCTTCTAAGCCGGCATCACACAGCAAACTGCTGCTGGACGGCTGATGTGGCGCAGTGGTTGTGCGACTGCCTGCGACGCAAAGGTTCCGGAATTCTCGGTGGGACACTCACAAAAGTTGATATTTATCACTTTGTGAATTTTTTCCCGGTCTGGTTAGGATATTGCAGGGTGAACCACCTGATTGTCCGAAAAGAAATGGTTCCATACTTTGGAGGGCACGTTAATCAGTCGGTCCCGGTTGCTGTCTATGATTACTTAGACAGCAGTCGTTACACAGCAGTCTTACACAGCCATGTCAGATGCCTACTACTAGGAGGCGGTTGAAAAGCTCTGACACCCCCGCCCCGACAGGGTTCATCGTGTCGTTGGATGACTCGGTCTCGGTGTCCCACACGAAAAAGAAGAAGACAGCAAACTTATCCACTTTTTACAAATCCATGACTGCACACATGACAAGATGGTGCTTGCATATTTTAGGCACCATCAGCTCCCGTAGCTGCCTCGTATCCAATCACAAACCGTAATAACTCCCTATTCCGTACACTTTGAAACAGCACTTTAAGATCTGTCGATAGGGAACACTTTTCAATGTCACTCGGAGACTAGACTGGTCCAGATGTCTCTATTTTCTATGAGCAATTAATTCCTACGTGCAGCTAGCTCAGACCAAAGAATAGACGAAGATACCAATACCATCAAAGTGAAGCCTAAATACTCGCCTTGATTGAATACTAGTATCTAATTTTAAAAATGCTTTACCGTGTTGAATAATACATTTTAATAACTTGCAAAATCTATATGCTGTATGGCCAAAATTTAAAACACTATAGAGTTCTATTGTAAAAGCGCGTTAGCTTTGCAATAGCCACTTATCACTGTAGTTATTTTTAAACGTGGCCTTGCTTAATCTACCTGGATTAATTGCTGGTTAAAATTATAGGAATGAGATAGTTTTCTTATTTTTCCATATTAAATTAGATATATATGTGCACATCTAGGTACCTTACCATTACCATTTACTTTTTTTATTAATTAACCTCTTTTTTATTCGCGCGTATGCAATACGTACATAAGACTTATCTAAATTATTCCTTGATCTAATGTAACCAGGAACAGTCTTGAATTTGAACTGAATCTTGCTATTGAAATGTGAAACAGATAGGTTAAGGTTTTATAGCTACGACGTGACTTTAAGTATTTACATTTTCGACTGACTTTATAAAGGAAGCGGTTTCTTACTCACATGTTTTTAATGTGGACATGTTATTACGCGATACTCCACCAATTTAACAAAGATTTTTAAAAGGTATGCTTTGTTTTAAATTTTTTGTATCTACTTAGAATACATTTGTGTTGTAATTATAATCATTCCTTTTGCTACCATCGAGAGTTGGGTCAGAATAACTTCTCTCAAAAAGTGACTAAAAGATAAATTCATCCAAGGAATTGGTAGCAGCGTTTCTTGAGAATGCAACATCTTGACTTTGAGTTTCTAAAACTAGAAATACTATAATATAATTATATAATATTACTAGAAATACTATAAAATTGTGAATTTATACTATCATATAATTATTATTTTTACACAATTTTATTATATTTTATATGATCACAATCGACCCCAGCCTGCGCAGTGGAAAATACAAATTTACAGCTGAAATCGATGTGACAACGACCGCGGTATCGCGGTGCTAGAAATACCTAAAGCTAATAAATACTAAACACTAATAATGTCTGTGGGCATCAAAACCAAAATTCACAATAACAAAATTTTGTACCCAAATTAATTCACGTGTACCCAATGTTCATCAGATGTGTGGTGGCCTTTATATGTTATGCAACCAAAACGTAATACTAATTTCGCCTATTATTACCGGTATTTGGCGTTACGTTGCACGTATTAGCACTAGATTATAAGTAAGTACCTCCAAATTATATCACCCCACGAATTCCGCAATTCGTACTAAGGAGTCACAATGATATGGTACGACAAATATGACTAAGGGAACACACCATTAACACGAATAAACAGGTTTACACTTACAGTCAACGTGCCGGTCCAAATGCATAAAATACCCAACGGAGAAAGGAAGTACAGGGAATGGATCAAAGAGGAATTCCGTGGGTACTTACAGGGCTGGGTGGAAAAGATATCGACACCCAGCATTCCAATACAGCCTTGGCGCGTTATTCACTTCAAACCACTCACAGATTCTGTTCGTATTCCACTTTGATATTAGTCATTACGCGTGACCCAACCCGAATTTGGGCCGTACAAACGCGGGCCAAAATGGCCACTTGATGCCTATTCAACGCGACGCTCACGTGGAAGACGTCGAGACATCCAACAATCACTAAGCCTGGTATTCTAGTATAACCCAGGAGAACCGCAATAATACGATGCATCAACACGCGCGATCTCAAATTGAATCGTCCATTACACACGGCATCACAAAACTCGTGGCGGGAAATCCGTACAAAACACAATACGCTTGCCCGAGCGGTTTTGAGAGACTAACTGCGCGGCGCCGAAACCACCGCTCGGCGCCGTCAGGCGCTCTGCGCGCACGTCGCCAGTCTCGCCCTGCGAGTGAGAAAGGGACAACACACGCCTAGAGCGACGCGTGCGATCGAGCACCGCGCCGCATTCATAGACCGTCATTAATACCTAACTGATTCCCCAGCATAGCAACGCTAAATTAAACATTCACCCGCCCTAGGCCGAATCCCTTAGGCCTATTCACTTGGTAGACGGGATAGCGTTGCTACTGCTCGCTTAAGAACCGAGTCCCCTACTTGAACTGTCGCGACTCGAGGAGTGCCATCACTACCTGGGAACAAGTTGAGAATGCGCCCTCTGCGCCAACGCAGTGGCGGCAGGTTGGCATCCTTAACCAAAACGAGATCTCCGATGCGAGGGGGTTCGGTTCTGTCCGTCCACTTAAGGCGTTGCTGCAGAATGTGCAAATACTCAAGCGACCATCGCTTCCAAAAATTCTGAGACATTTGCTGCAACAACTCATAACGCGACAAACGATTGCTATTAACCTCCGTGTAGGGGTATTCTGGCAAGGCGTTAAGTGGTCGGCCAATCAAAAAATGCCCTGGTGTCAGGGCCTCAAGATCATTAGGATCTGAGCTAAGCGGACACAAAGGACGTGAATTGAGTACAGCCTCAATTTTACAAAACACGGTCGCTAGCTCCTCAAAGGTTAATATCGTTAAACCTATAACGCGCATCAAATGCGTCTTGGCGGACTTTACAACCGCTTCAAAGATACCACCCCAGTGGGGGCACCCTGGTGGATCGAACACCCAGTTGATGCCCTGACGGGAGAGGCTCGTGCCGATAGCTTCCTCGTTTTCCGTTAAAAACGTTACAATTTCTTTCATACACCTATCAGCGCCCTTAAAGTTGGTACCACAGTCCGACCTAATCAGCGCTGGTCGCCCTCTTCGCGACACAAATCTATCCAAAGCTGCTATGAAAGCCTCCGTAGTGAGGTCGGCCACGAGTTCCAAATGGACGGCCTTGGTTGCTAGGCACACAAACACGCACAAATACGCCTTGATTGACTTCGCGTTGCGAAGGCGTGATGCTTTAACCATAAAAGGCCCCGCAAAGTCCGTTCCCACACCCGCAAACGTCCAGGCTTCCGTCACCCGGTCCGGTGGGAGGTCTCCCATCTGAGGTTGCATTGTGGCTGCCTTCAACCGATAGCAAGGCAAGCACCGAAACACAATGCTCCGTACCGTACGTCGTCCTGACAAGATCCAAAACTCGCGCTGCAGAATAGCCAAAAGGGCATTGCAGCCCGCATGCGAGTTCTTCTCATGACGATCCCTAACTAAAAGCTCTACCAAAGGTCCTTTCTTTGGGAGTAACAGCGGATGGCGTGCTGAAAAGGGCAGGTTAGCGTTCCGAAGTCTACCTCCAACCCGGAGCATACCAAGCTCATCCACGAACGGGTTGAGGCGCACAAGACCTCCCTTCAGCTTTCCACGACCATCCCTGAGCAGCCTGACCTCCTCCTCAAAATGTTCCGCCTGGACGACCCTAACCAATATACCTAGAGCCGCATTCCGTTCCGCAGGCGAGAGGACAGGTGCTAAGTTCCGTTCTGCTTGAGGTTTCCTACAGTTAGACACGAACCGTTTGATCCAACCCGTCACACCTAGAAGTTTGTCGAGGGAGCTGTATCGTTCCAGCAAGCAAGCCGCACTTGGCTTTGGTACGATCTGCCCCACGTTCACTCGCAAACCTCGATCAGGTGGCCCAAGTGGCGCTCCGCACTCATTGAATGGCCATTCCTCAGGCGATCCAGTCAGCCACTGAGGTCCCCACCACAGTGAGTGACCTACCAATTCAGGGGCCCTACATCCACGTGAGGCGCAGTCCGCTGGGTTCCATTCTCCCGGTACATGTCTCCACACCAACGGAGTTTCCGATCCCTTGATCTGTGACACCCGATTTGCCACAAAAACCTCAAGTGTATGCACCGACGTCTGTAACCAACACAGAACTATCCTACTGTCGGTCCATGCGTACACCGTTTCATCTAAGTTGATGGTACCGCGCAAATTACTAGCGACATGATGTAGCAAGCGCGTGAGAAGTGCTGCTCCCGCCAATTCCAACTTTGGAATGGTCCATCTTGTCCTAACTGGAGCCACCTTACTCTTGGCCATAACCAGACGCACATCTACAGTTCCCGTTGAACTGACTGTCCGCAAATAGACAGCTGCCGCGTACCCTCGCTCCGAGGCGTCACAAAACCCATGTAGGGTCGCCTTACATCCCGCCGACGGGAGTAACTTGCGAGGTATCGCGATGCGTACAATCCCTGGTAAGGTGGTTACAAACTTTAACCAATCATTCAACAGCTCTCCGGAGAGCTGGTCGTCCCAACCCATGTTCGCTAGCCACAACCTTTGCAGGAAGCACTTCGCCATGAACGTCACCGGTGCGATCCACCCGTTAGGATCGAACGTTCTGGCGATCGTCGACAATACCGACCGCTTCGTCCAGGTCTTCTGCAACAGGTCTGGCTCAATCTGATACGTGAAGACATCATGCGTTGGCCTATACTGCACCCCTAGGATGCTCAACGTATTTGGGTTGTCCGGGTTCCTAAAAAAGGTGCGGGTCCTGCTGAAACTCACCTGGTAAACCGGCCAGGAGCTCTGGACAGCTGGACAACCATTTCCGCAACTCATAACCTCCGGACTCCATGATCGCGATCAGCTCGTCTCGTAGGAGTAGTGCCTGTTGCACGCTATCTGCACCCGTGCAGATGTCATCCACGTAGACGTCGCGATCCAGTACTGCTGCGGCTCGAGGGAATCTTACCCTTTCCTGTGCGGCCAACTCTCTCAGCGTACGTACTGCCAAATAGGGACTTGGTTTCAACCCATACGTTACCGTGTTGAGCTCATAAGTGACCATCGGCTCGTCTGGGCTCTCACGCCACAAAATCAGCTGGTACCGACGGTCATCCGGGTGTATAATTGTTTGGCGAAACATCATTTTGACGTCTGCGACGAACGCTACTTGGTGCAACCGAAAATCTGTGAGGATGTCCACAATGTCCCGGTTCAACTTGGGACCCGCGTGCAGACACTGGTTCACAGACACACCATTCGATGTAGGAGCAGAACCGTCAAACACTACCCGTATCTTCGCCTCCGGTGACTTCAAAACAGCCAGGTGTGGTATATAGTAATGCTCGACACACCTCCAATCTATGCTGGACACCGACATGTGGCCTAACTCCAGGTACTCCTTCATGAATTCGATATACTTCTGCCGAAGTGCTGCATCTCGCTTCATCTTTCTCTCCATAGCCAGTAGTCTCCGTTCCGCGATCTGTCGCGAACTACCTAAGGAGGGGCGGTTTGGGAGAAATGGCAGCCTGGTAACAAACCTACCTGACGAACTTCGTGCAGTGTTGTATTGATAGAACAGCTCGCACTCGTCATCCTCTGGCTTCCGTCTATCCGCTGTGGGTGGCTCCTCAGACTCCCAAAACCTCTGCAGCACCTCCGACAACACACTACCATAGAGCACCGTATCGCCCTCTGGTAGGTCCTGAGATCTCCAAACTGGGCCAAAAATAACATACCCCCCTGTGGTATCCACGGCCACCAAACCAGTTTGCTGAAGTACACGTTTTCTGCCACACCAAATTCTCCCGAGGACATCTGACCCGAGAAGAACGTCCACCGTACCGGGAGTGTCAAAGTCAGGATCAGCTAACTCTAAGCCCGTGGTCAACCCTCGTACCGTTGACGGTAACCGAACCTGAGGGAGCTTCCCTACCACTTCATCCAGCACCACTGCTGGGGCATGATAGCTGACCCCTGTGCATGTGCTACCTAATGTGAACTCGAAGTTCACCTGACCCCGAACGTCAGGCACATCTAAACCTCCTATACCTACAGCCCCATCCATTGAGGGCTTCATGTTTAAGCCTAGCCTACTCACCAGCCCACTAGACAAAATACAGCCCTGAGCCCCTGTATCCAGTAAGGCTCTTACCTGTATACTACGGCCACCGTATCCCCATACCCAAATCCGAGCCGTTGGCAACAATACCGTGATTGGACGGGGGGCCGAAGCTGGCGTGTAGGCGGCAATTACCTAGCAGGAATCTAAGCGCGGCGTGTCCACGTCCTGCGGGGGAGTCCCTCCTCTCCGTACACCTGTGAGTGGGTCCCACTCCTGATGGTAGGGAGGTCTGGTCATGTACGCCATGGCCGGCAACCTGTAATATCCCTGCGGCAGACGCGCGTATCGCGAATGCTCCTGCAACCGCGGGTTCTCAGCCAAGGGCAGAGGCATGCGTGGGTCGTGAGCCATGTTGCTCACGCCCGTCGAGTACTGCATGTACTGACCCTGGTGCTGCCTGGCGTCCTGATGGTGGCACCCGCCCGTAGCATCACGTACCTGTGATGGGTGCCCCTGACCGTTGCCCTGTGACCACCTACCCCGTTCCGGCACCTGCTGCCGTGGTGGTCTCCACGCCTGTGGCGAAGGGGACATCACCTGCTGATGTCCCTGACCTCGTCCCTGAAACCTCGGTGGAGGAGGACTTCTCCTTGGAGGGGGTGGGGAGCGTTGCTCCCGTCCGTGCTGGGCAGACTCCGTTCGCTGACCCGCGTCAGCTCTGCCACTGTAGTCTCCGCTGCGGTTCATGCAGAGGAGCTGATGATGGGCACCCTGACAGCACCTACAGTTGGTGCTTGAGGGGCACTCTCGCACCAGATGCGGCCCCAGGCATCTGAAGCACCAACGCCGTTGCTGTGCCACACCACGACGTTTCTGCACCCGTTGTGCAGCAAACTCCTCACACGCAGCCACCTGATGCCCCGCCTCTCCGCAGTAGGCACACCCTAAATCCAATTTAGCGACATTGTATCGCCTGGGTGGCCTACTCTTGCCGTCTCGCGCCTGTGTGCCCGGCCGTTCCGGGCGGCGAGCGGCCGCAGACTCCGTATGAGGCGTCTCCCCAAATTGGGCATCCATACGCCTGCACTCGGCCTCGAGGAAGGACTTCAGTTCCTCGAAGGTCGGGAGGTAAGCAGATGTCTTGCCTCCGTGTGACTGCTCAAAACGAGCGGCCATATCGCTCGGCAGTCGGCGTAGCAGCGTGTGAACTAGGACGTAATCATAACCGGACACCGGCATCCCCTGTCTCTCAAGAGCGTTCACTGCAACGCAGACAGGGTTGAGGATCCTGACCCGGAGGTCCGTGGCCCGGGTGATGGTCGGCAAGGTGAGCCACTGCTCTAGCAGTCTGTCAACTATGAGACGTTTGTTGCTGTATCTCTCGATCAGCAAGCTGCGAGCCGTCTCATAGCTGGCATCATCGACTGGGAGATGCTTTACTACCTCGTGGGGCTCACCCTCCAGCTTCGCCATCAATTGGGCCATTTTATAAGCCGGCGCCAAATCAGTGCGGTTATGGATTACGCTGTCAAACAAATCCTGGAATCTAGTCCAGTCAGCGTAATCACCCTTGAAAACCGGAACCGCCACCGGCGGCAAGGGCACTTGTAGCCCTGGTCCCCGTGGACCATGATGTGGGTCCGGTTCCCCCGCGCGGCATCTTATGATAGTAGCAGCCGCCTGCTCTATCTCCTGTGCCAGCTCGAAACACTGCTCCACATTTGCTGTGACCGTACGCTGGGCCGCCTCGTCAGGCGTTGCCTCAAAGAACTCCATGCAAGCAGCGTAGTACTCTGACACCTCAATGATCCGCGCTTCAACCTGTTTCGCACCAGCAAGGAGCGCATCCTGTCGGTCACCGCGACCGACCATCGCCTTTGTACACGCAAACCATGTCAGATGCGTCTTAATCTTTACCTTACACGTAGTAAGTGAGGGAGCCATGGTACCAACCTAAAGTACACCGAACCTTATAATAAAAAACAATAATAATCAATCGGCCCTGATCCTACCGTTAGGATAATCCGTACAGGGTATAAACACAATAATAATAAACAAGCAATTCACTAATTGATTGGCCCCGATCCTACCGATAGGATACTACACACAGAGCACACAATATAATTACAATAAAAACGAAAAATATATATTTTTGTTTTTATGTGGGTATTTTGAAAACTTAATACTAAAATCTTAAATCTAGTGGCCTTTACGGAACCACGCTCTGCTACCAAAAATTAATCACAATCGACCCCAGCCTGCGCAGTGGAAAATACAAATTTACAGCTGAAATCGATGTGACAACGACCGCGGTATCGCGGTGCTAGAAATACCTAAAGCTAATAAATACTAAACACTAATAATGTCTGTGGGCATCAAAACCAAAATTCACAATAACAAAATTTTGTACCCAAATTAATTCACGTGTACCCAATGTTCATCAGATGTGTGGTGGCCTTTATATGTTATGCAACCAAAACGTAATACTAATTTCGCCTATTATTACCGGTATTTGGCGTTACGTTGCACGTATTAGCACTAGATTATAAGTAAGTACCTCCAAATTATATCACCCCACGAATTCCGCAATTCGTACTAAGGAGTCACAATGATATGGTACGACAAATATGACTAAGGGAACACACCATTAACACGAATAAACAGGTTTACACTTACAGTCAACGTGCCGGTCCAAATGCATAAAATACCCAACGGAGAAAGGAAGTACAGGGAATGGATCAAAGAGGAATTCCGTGGGTACTTACAGGGCTGGGTGGAAAAGATATCGACACCCAGCATTCCAATACAGCCTTGGCGCGTTATTCACTTCAAACCACTCACAGATTCTGTTCGTATTCCACTTTGATATTAGTCATTACGCGTGACCCAACCCGAATTTGGGCCGTACAAACGCGGGCCAAAATGGCCACTTGATGCCTATTCAACGCGACGCTCACGTGGAAGACGTCGAGACATCCAACAATCACTAAGCCTGGTATTCTAGTATAACCCAGGAGAACCGCAATAATACGATGCATCAACACGCGCGATCTCAAATTGAATCGTCCATTACACACGGCATCACAAAACTCGTGGCGGGAAATCCGTACAAAACACAATACGCTTGCCCGAGCGGTTTTGAGAGACTAACTGCGCGGCGCCGAAACCACCGCTCGGCGCCGTCAGGCGCTCTGCGCGCACGTCGCCAGTCTCGCCCTGCGAGTGAGAAAGGGACAACACACGCCTAGAGCGACGCGTGCGATCGAGCACCGCGCCGCATTCATAGACCGTCATTAATACCTAACTGATTCCCCAGCATAGCAACGCTAAATTAAACATTATACTTACACTACATTTAATTTGTATTGTATGTAAGAACTGAATTAATTTACAATTGACGTGTAATGAATAGCCAATAAAAAATGTCTATGTCTTTGTCTATGTCTTAATCATAATCATAAATTTTATTGCACTGCGCTCGCAATTCCGTCTGCCAAGCTGGTTGGTTTCAGGTTCGATTCTCAATGGGGCATTCACAAAGTTGATATTTATCACTTTGTGTATTTGTTCCCGGCCTGGTTTCGACAAGAAAGATGGTTCCGTACTTCGGAGGGCCCGTTAAGCTGGTCGATCCCAGTTGCTGTCTATGATCACTTAGACGGCGGTCGTTACACTCCTATGTCATAGGCCTACTCTACTAGTAGTAGCCAGTTGAAAAATTCTTGACACCACGGTTCATCGGGCCGTTGGGCAATTCAATGGCTCACACAAAGAAGAAGTGAACTGTTGTAATGTAAATGGCCTCACCTTTTTTCGGTTTCGCCCAAAACCTGGTCGCTGATCCTCCAATGGATTCTGAGCTCTTATCACTTGAGAATTTGTACGACGATTCTTTCTGCGGATAATACTCCAAGCAAATCTTTCCGAGAGAGTCCAGGGGCAAATCTGTAATTTAAGCACACGAGTTCCTGAATCATGACGTCACGAGAAATATTTAACCCATTAAAACCTACACCTGACTAATAGTTGTTCTGGGAAGAACGGACCGGACTGAAACCCGACTGGGCTTAGGAGTTGTTCTGGAAAGAAGGGACCGGACTGAACCCAGACTTGGCTTAGGAATTGATCTGGGAAGAATCGATCGGACTGAAACTCGACTGGGCTTTGGAGTTGTTCTGGGAAGAACAGATCGGACTGAAACCTGACTGGGCTTAGGAGTTGTTCTGGGAAGAACGGACCGGACTGAAAGCCGACTAGGCTTTGGAGTTGTTCTGGGTAAAACGGATTGGACTGAAACCCGACTGGGCTTAGGAGTTGTTCTGGGAAGAACGGATCGGACTGAAACCCGACTAGGCTTTGGAGTTGTTCTGGGTAAAACGGATTGGACTGAACCCCGACTGGGCTTAGGAGTTGTTCTGGGAAAAACGAATATGACTGAACCCCTACTGGGCTTAGGAGTTGTTTTAGAAAGAACGGATCGGACTGATCAATGTGTCACAAAAAAGAAGTACCTACCACCATTCCATTCCATTGCTGTCATACATTGCGGTGACTTTGAACTACGTATGACATCCGCATGTTGATTACAAGTCGACGACGTCGATGATTCATTAGTTTTACCCTACAATAAAAACTTAAGGTGAATGACTGAATTTATTATAAAATAAACGACTTTAATACTTTTGTAACATGAATAGCTAGTTATACTGGGCTATTATCCCTATAAGTACACCAAGGTTGTGTTGGTATATGGTATCTGAGTCCAGTGCATCCTCTACAAAACACATTTCTAACAAAAGGTCGTGTTTTTCTATATCTGTTGAATAGGTTTCTTCAGTTTTATTTTATTTCTGCATCAATTCTACCTCTATCACCATTGATCACAGTTAGTGGAGCAGTGGTAGTGCGTCTGCCTGCGACGCACAGTTTTTGGGTTCGATTCTCGGTGAGGCACTCACAAAATTTATATTTATCACTTTGTTCGTTTGTTACCGATTAGGACATTGCAGGGTGAACCACCTGCCTGTCCGAAAAGAAAGATGGTTCCGTGCTTCGGAGGGCACCTTAAGCCGTCGGTCTCGGTTTCTGTCTATGATAACTTAGACGGCGGTTGTAATACAACCATGTCAGAGGCCTACTATTAGTAGAAGTAGGCGGTTGAAAAACTCTGACATCAAGGTTCACACGATAAGAAGAAGATAGTTAGTTATGTGCGTGCAAAAACATTTATTAATAAAGATTTTAACAATTTTCTTTACCGACTCAAACATCTTTTCTGGCTTAACCAAGATTCTATTCAACTCAGGCCTTGAATTGACGAAATTCCAGAATCCAACACACTTTTGGGAAAGCTCTTCATCATCATCCACACCTTCTATTGGAGTGAAGTCGATTCGTAAATGCTGGTAATGGGAAGGTTCTCCATAGTTGTAACCTAAAATAAACAAATATCCTAAACAATTCACACAGCGCCATCTAGCCCCAAACTAAGCAAAGATTGTACTGTGGGAACTAGTGAACTGATATAATTATTTTTTGATGCCAATAAATATATTTTATACAATTATTATACATAGAAAACACTCAGTCTAGAAACACAAACAGTGTCTTGTGGGGATAGAACTCATGACCCTTGCAAAACAGGGGTGCTATTCGCTACACCTTCAGACCAAACTTAAAAGAGGGGTCAAATAGGGGATGGAAATCACGACCCTCAGCAGGCAGGGGTACTATCCGCTACACCGTCGGACCAAACTCAAAAGTGGGTCACATAAGTCACATTAGAAAAGTGGTCTCATGATCCAGTAATCGAGTGTGGGTTTTATGTTCGCTTCTTAATATAATACAGGCTAAATCATCTTAAGGCGAGTGTACCCGTGAACGAACTCGACAGTGGCGCTTTGATAAAAAAAAATGCCGTTTTTAGGTACTTTTTTCCATAATTTTTATTGCAGCGAATATTGAATGACTTAAAAGATGACCTAGATATCGAAAAAGAACGCAGAGCATTGGCTGTGCGAAGTAACATGTTGGCCCGCAGGTTTGCTCGGTGTACAATACAAGTCAAATAATCCTATTTAAGGCATATTGTCAGGTTTTCTATACCAGCAGC
Source organism: Tuta absoluta (assembly GCA_027580185.1). Taxonomy (NCBI): domain Eukaryota; kingdom Metazoa; phylum Arthropoda; class Insecta; order Lepidoptera; family Gelechiidae; genus Tuta; species Tuta absoluta. The sequence goes on from JAQAHW010000047.1 coordinate 632,302, forward strand.
TTGTGGGTCAACTACACTCAAAAAGCATACAATGTTCTCCGTGTTTAATACAACAATGCTCTTAGGATGCTGTTTCGGCTGCCCCACTTTTGTAGCGCATCACGTATGTGTGCACAGGAGCGCATAGATGAATTTTACGCCATTATGTGCAAGAGAGTGGCCTCATTGCTGTACAGGGTGCGGGCCAGCTCCAACAGTGTATTGTCTGCCATTGCTGATAGAATAGACTGTCCCATACTGAGACACTGGGTGGGACTTCTGATAAAATGAATTAAATTAATGAATTTTGAATGTTAAGCTAACATAGAATTAAGAACTACTAACAATAATGGATTTTAATTGTCTGAAAATAAATAAATCATTATTATATTTCATTGAGTTTGCAGGTTCTAATTTAACCTAAGGATAATACTAAAAACTTGGGCAACGGATATTCTGATAGATTGTTTGTGTAAAGAGAAAACTTTTATTTTGTAAAGTGGCGCCACTGGCGAGGTCGTTGACGGCTACACTCGCCTTAAGTGTTTCCATGCTTCAACAGACTGTTCATGGTAAGACATCGGTGATTTGAAAAAAAATATTAAAAAATGTAAGAAATAAAAATAAATAAATAGATTTTCAATGACTTACATTTAGATGCATCATCGTCAGCAAAAAAAAGATTTTTAAATGGCGCTGAAAAGTAATCGCAAATATAATATTACTAGATGTTACCCGCGGTGTTGCCTGCATAAGTGGTGATAAAAAAATATTCTATGTGTTAATCCATGTAACCTTTTTTATGTGAGCCAAATTTCATTACAATGGGTTCAGTAGTTTTTGCGTGAAGAAGTAACAAACAAACAAACATACATACAAACTTTCGCATGTATAATATAAGTAGGATTGCCATGATGTTTCTACCACGTTCCTACAAGCCAAACAAACTTATTACATTATGTACTCGAATAAGCGATATTTGAACGATTGAGGAACAGTAACGTTGTACCAGTGCTCAAATAAAAAAAGAGCAAGTTATTCAAAAAATGTTGATAAAAGGATCACAAACATCTCAAATTACTTGTCTTGTCTAGCCCTCATCCCACTGCTGGGCACAGGCCTCCCTCTTCTCCTTCCATCCGTCTCTCTCTATTTTGCTATCTTGTCTCTATTCTACGCCGCGGCAGACCCCGTCGTTGGTGGCACGACGAGTTGGACAATTCCTCACGAAACTTAAATTACTATTCCCCAAATTTAAAAGTTTACCTAATGGAGAATTTGCTTTAGTTTTTTTTAATAAAATACTTTAATGTAGTCGGTGAACAGACCGTTTATCGTTTTATTTTTGCTTACTTGTTAACCATTTTATTTATACGTCCAACAATGGACTACAATAGTCTGACTCGATGTGATATATGTTAATACATTTAATCGAAATGTTCATACTATTTCAAACAAAACATATTTTCAAAATAAGAATTCCTAGAACCAAGATTTGAATTCATCATTTAAGTATCTTCACCGGCCCGGAATCAAAACCGGGACTTCTGTAGCAGATGCAGGTGTAATACCATTGCGCCATGTTAGTCGTCCGCCATTAAAGCACACATACCCAAACAATTAATAATTAAATAATAAATAACAGCTTTACGGTCCTGATTCACCTGAAAAGTTTGTCCCTTTCATTCGCGCTGCGCCAGAGAGAAACAGACACTCATTATGAGCTCAATTTTTAGCGAGATTTTACGGTTTTTCCGTCATGGTAACAAAAGAAACGCCGTTAGAATGGTATTGAGGTATTCGTACTAGAAACGATTTGTTTGGTCTGTATCTAAATTATAGCATATTTTTTTAGTAATAACTTTAAAACTGAAAATAAAATTGAAAACATTTTTCAAATATAGGTTACGTTGGATTTTTTTTCTAGCGAGTAAAGCTTGTCAAATTTTGACTATATTACTGATAGGTATATGTAATCTGTTAGATCCTCGAAAATAAAATATAGTTTTTCACTGAAACTGTTACAATAATGGTACCTCATACATAATATCACTTGAGTAGGATAAAATAAACTTACCCCCGTCTTCTGCGTCATCAGTAGGTTCAAAAACCCCTAAAAGAAACGTTCACTTAATTAAAGTGATCCTCAATCATCAATTTGATTGTGTATCTTATCATCGTTCGATGGCTCCGTGCTTCGGAGAGCACGTTAAGCCGTCGGTCTTGTTTCCTGTTTATGATTACTTAAACAACTATGTCAGACGCCTACTAGTAGTAGAAGGCGGTTGAAAAAAGGATTCATTTGACGACTCGTTCTCTCCCACACGAAAAAGAAGAAAAAATTAAGACAGAAATATTAGCTTCCACGTTTGTGGCTCAAATAGCTTACATTCACGTGACAGCATCGTCGGCCCTTTTGAGTGTCTGCTTCTAGACTGCACCTTTTTTGATGAATCTTTAATTCCATGATTGTTTTCGATATTCTCGTTGGCATCCTTACCTAAAAATAATTTTGTTACAAGCCATACTACAAGTTTTATGGACAACAAGTTACGACACTCGGGATAATGTAAATATTCTTCCGATACAATTCCCATTCGGATCTGTTTAGTGGGTAACGAGTTGCAGTCCTATAAAAAATCGCACATATATACATACATACGTACATGAACTCTAAAAACATTACACTCCTTTTTTTGTTGGGCAGTCGTGTAAAAATAATAATAAATTAAAAATAAATAAATAAATTTTATTATTGGTGCCGTGCCTTAGAACCATCAGGTTGTACTGGGGTAACGAAACAACCTTTCTATGAACAGAAGGTAGGTACATTATCTTTATAATTCCATCGTCTATCTTATCAATACTATTCTACTATCGGTCTTAGGAAAAATTGTGTTTCGTCGTCTCCATCATCATCTCGGTCTCTGCTTTATTTGCAGATGTGGTTTACACTAAGGTCATAAGCTATTGTCAACAGCAAGCTTTGAGAAGCCCCATCATTAGTATAGCAAACTAAAGTGGCAGTGGGCTAGTCACAACTGCCGTAGAAACGATAGATTGAATAAGCACATTCTTGAGTGGATGAAGGCCACGCCTCGACAAGCGTAGCGTTGGAAACCTTCGCCCAGAAGAACCGGTGTTTTGGAAGGCGGCTGGTAGCGTCTGGATAGCGAAAACGGGAGATCTTGCCTTTTGGCGTACCCTGGGGGAAGCCTACGTCCAGCAATGAACTGCTGTAGGCTTTTATGTGATGATGTGATCACTAGCATAAAAAAATCTTACACTTTTTTGAATCTTCTGAGAAAACAATCTTGCTCATAGAGGTAGATACTCTTGACACAGCTGGACATGGTGGTACAGAATCTTTCTTTGTAAAAACTTCAGGTAGTTTTAAATCATCCAACTTGTCACCATCCGTTGCATTTTCATGTAAGTATTTTTCATAATTTTGCTTTTTACTCCGTGTAGACATTTTGAAAGACCTTGAATATCCGATTGAAATATTTTAGTTCGAGTACTTCAAAACAAAATATACTTCATAGAGTACAAAAATTATACTCCTACATACGTAAAATCATACGTCATTCATTTGAATACTAGGCTAGTACATTATCTTATTCATCTGTGATACTAGGTATACTCTCTGATACTATCTCTCACTTTCAAATGTACACTTAGAGACAGAAGTGCAGTTAATTCTCAAAAAAAATATTAGTTGCGCATCCTTAGTTCATCATCCTTAGTAGTAAGTGCAGTTGGTCTAAAGGATAGCGAGCGTAGGTTACTTTGTGGCGGCACGCATGCGCTCCACATACAAGTCCTGAAACGCGGTATCGAAGTTATTCCGCCGATTGCTATATATATAACTTCCAAACATGTATGGTTGGAACAGTAGTTACTCTGGTCATAACTCCCGACCAGGCGGGTATCTACCCTTTTCCTAATATTTTCTTGAGTTTGCACAACTATTACTCATCACAATAAAACAATTGTAAACGGATTTAAGTTGTGTTTATTTTGGACTAGCTTTTACCCGCGACTTCGTCCGCGTTAAATAGTTTTTTTAGGCGCGGGTTCTAAAGTAGATTTGTACATGTATATTCATAGTAAGTATGACAGTGATATGAGAACAGTTCTTATCTCTACTGTTTAAAGATGACTTGCTTGCTTCTGTTGTCAAAAGGGACAATTCAAAATTTGCTATCCGGCCTGAGAGATCAATATTTATTAGCATTGAATACAAAAGTCAGTAGATAACAAAAAAATCCTCGGTAAAAAGTTGCCAATGTCCTTTCTCAACTTATTCCTTGTCCTTTGTCCTTGTGAAAAAAAGCGGCCCATCATACTTAACAACTTTTGTTTTAGAACCATGCCTGTATCTCTAATAGTTTAGCTGGGCTCCTGATGGTACACCTGGTGGTCTACATAAGGTACTCCAGATCCTCTATGTCCTTGTGAAAAGAAGCAGCCCATTATACTGAACAACTTTTGTTTTGGAACCTTTTCTGTATCTCTAAAAGTTTAGGTGGGCTCCTGATAGTACACCTGGTGGTCTACATAAGGTACTCCAGATCCTCATTGTCCTTGTGAAAAGACGCGGCCCAGTATACTGAACAACTTTTGTTTTAGAACCATGCCTGTATCTCTAATAGTTTAGCTGGGCTCCTGATGGTACACCTGGTGGTCTACATAAGGTACTCCAGATCCTCATTGTCCTTGTGAAAAGACGCGGCCCATTATACTGAACAACTTTTGTTTTAGAACCATGCCTGTATCTCTAATAGTTTAGCTGGGCTCCTGATGGTACACCTGGTGGTCTACATAAGGTACTCCAGATCCTCAATATCCTTGTGAAAAGAAGCAGCCCATCATACTGATCAACTTTTGTTTCGGAACCATACCTGTATCTCTAATAGTTTAGCTGGGCTTCTGGTGGTACACCTGATGGTCTACATCTGTACTCCAGACCCTCGAATGGTGATAAAAAGTAGCCTATGTCCGTTCTCGATATGCTAGCAATATCTGTGCCAAGTTTCATGTAGATCGGTTCAGCGGTTTGGCCGTGAAAGCGTAGCAGACAGACAGACAGACAGACAGAGTTACTTTCGCATTTATAATATTAGTGTGGATTTTACAATTCCTACGTTTTACATTTTCAAGTAAATGAGAGTATCGAAGTTAATAGAGTAATCAAGTAATTGCCACAACACAGAGCGTAGCGTGCGTAAAATCATTGGATTGATAATATAAATCTTTTTTCGTAACAAGATGTTGTAGAGGCAAATCAAAATATTTTAAAGAATAAAGATTGTTTTATTTTATTTTGTGTTGTTATTTGTTTTTTCTAGTCCAGAACAACAAAAATAACAAAACTAAAACAAAATAAGTAAATAGGATAAATTATACAATTCTAAACAAAACCTGACATAACTAAAAACACATCTTCCCCCATACAGATTCGAACCTAGTACTACTCTTATCTTTGACATAACCTGGACTTTGCATCCATTAGGCCATTTGCGCAGACGGTATTGCTCTTGAAATAGAATTATGGTTCTTATACAAAACAAATGAAATTTACGAAGCAGATCGATTGGTTAGAGTTCTGTGAGTCAGACCTCAACGTTCAAACAGGCATTGTTCTTATAAGTTCTACAAATAAATTCATTGAGGTCGTAAAAAAATCTTATAGTCAGTTTTGACTGAAAGTAGCTTGATTTAAGGTTTACTTTTTAAAATCATATTCGAGTATATGTGCATGTGTCGGTTAAATCAATCAATGTGTATGCGATAATAAACCCTCTTGACTGACACCAATTCTGACTCTGAGTGTACTTCCTTTTTATGTACCTTGACAGATTTTTACTGTGACAGTAACACGCCAACGAATCAAAAATAGCAACAATCAATCCATCAATCATGATTCTATGACAACAGAGTCTTTCAAACCAAAACTCGGTTGGACTTGAGTCAATAAATCGGTAGATTCAGAAGAACCGTATTTTTACTAAAATGACTTGTTTGATTCCTAGTTTTCCGAATGACTCTCGAATGTTTGTCAGACGTGGCGTACATGTCCGTTTTTTGCGGCTGTTTGCGCTCTGCCTATCCCGCAAGGGATAGAGGCGTCATAAATGTATGTATGTGATTCCTAGTTATTATTTAGGCCATCTGATATTACACTTTAAAATACCGCAATTTTGAAATCACAACGCAAAGTTTTGAAATTAATTTGTCTTAAAGTGTAGATAGGCACTGAGATTTACAAGGAAAAAATAAGTTTTTTGTTCTTGTATTTTCCGGAAGATTTTCTGTTACGTTACGATCGGTAAATGAGGGTTGAAATCGGTAGTGCTACCGATTATAGGTTAACTCCGCTAAAACTTGTCATTATTCCTGACAAATATATATTTTCCCAAGGATTTTACTAAAACTCCTTCGTTGTCAGCTATTCCATCTATTTTCCTCAATGATTTATTTTTCTTACAATACTGACGGACTGGCAGCTTCGTGCTTGCCGTTCCTTCATTGGTTGCGGTGAGGCGGGGGGAGGGTTGCACGTCACTAGCACGCGTATGCTACACACGTAGAGATTCCAACTGAACATATCTCGAGATTAATACTTATAGGTAATTTATGGTTCTCAATAATTTCATATTTTTTTATTTTTGGTGGGATATTTTTTATGTTTGCCGCGAATGATTCCACGAGTAAATCTACATACACACACAACACACATAAGGCCTTTATACCTTGCAGCGTAAGGCAAGGTGTTAACAGCCGTAAAATACGGTTGCTATCGCCACATTTGACCATCTGACAAATATTTGAGAGCCGTTTCAGACGTTAGTCGCTGATTACGACATCTGCGCGAAGAAAATGGGTCGATCCTATACATAACACGGTAACATGTGAAATTGCCATTGTGTTGTTAATTAATAAATAATAAAGTAATTAGAAATTTAGATATATATATTCTGTGCATATCTTATCCGCATATCAGTCGGCATAGCTTTTTTAACAGTATAAAACTGGGAGACTTTTCGCCGAATCACTCCTAAAGTGAAACTATCAACCTCTTTTCGCTTTTTTGGAAATAAGTTTTTCTTGGGAGATTTAAACTTTGAACTTCCCGCATCATTTGGTGTCTTCACTTACAATATTCCTCACAGATCTTTCTGAAAATCCCGTAACGCTGGCTACTAATTTTGCTAAATTGACATCATTCTGGTGTTCCTGCGTAGAAGGATCTTTCTTGCGTTCTTCAAAGAATTTGTGTATGTTATACACAACTTCCTTTGTTTGTTTTCTTATTGGAGGACTCATCTTGTGGTCGTAATCTCATGTGCGTCTTGTAAAAAGTTTCGAGTTCCTAAGTTCACAACTGACCGCGGCGAGTGACCGCCGGCAAACTTCGAGCAACGACGGCCTTCCGGGTCGGAACGAGACGGAAGACCGTGTTGCTCGAAGCCTTACTCGAAGCCGGCAAATGACAATCAGTGACACGCGTCGTGCTCGCGCCCTTTCCCCGCACACTTTCCGCACCCCCGCAGAGATCATAATTACCCTGCCCCCCGAACGTCTGTAACGCCGCAGGGAGCGGCATGCACGACGTTGCCAGACTATAAGTACGTTGTGTTTTCTACTCTATGACATCAATAAGCCAATTTAGGCAGCTGTCAAAGTAACATATGGTGTTTTGTGTGACTTGCGGATAAGGTAAATACCTGTAAATACCTATTTCTTTATTGTCATGTCTCTTCGTATAGGTTTGACAGATGCCAAAGATTGCCTATCGGAGTGACGCGATTTTATACATTATTTTGAAGTATAGGTTATTTGCAATGTTATTTGTATTTAATTTGTTCTTTTAGATCAGTATTCCTCATTTAAAATGGCTTCAGAGTCCTATTTACGAATCGACGAAAATATGCCGCAATCTAAGCCGATAGCTACAGCAATGTGGCATGATCACGGCAACTTGGCGACCTCTACTCCAGGTTCATCATCAGAAACACTGTTTGAACCATCAAGCAAGTTTGAGGTATTCAGCAGTTTCGGTGATCAAGAGTGTGGGGAACCTTCGAAGCCACAGCATTTGATCTTCGACTTCACTCCAGATCCTGAGATCGATACCCAAGAAGCGCAAGAGAAGTGTGTCGCATTTTGGGATTTTGTAAAATCACACCCTTTGTTGGAGAAGATGTGTGTAAAACCGGTAAATGAAAAATTTTATAGTAATATCGGCAGTCTCATTGTTACAGTTCATTTGTAGGAGTGCGATACTGCATATCTAAAATTGAATAGTCTTATCACTGGAGACCCAACGAACGAAAGGCTTAATCACATGAGGCTCAATGAACGAAAGGCCTAATCACATGAGGTCTAATGAACGAAAGGCCTAATCACATGAGGCCCAATGAACGAAATGCCTAGTCAGATGAGGCCCAATGGACGAAATGCCTAATCACTTAAGCCTAAATGAACGAAAGACCTCATCATTGGAGGCCCAATGAACGAAAGGCCTAATCACTTTAAGCCCAATGAACGAAAGGCCTAATCACATGAGGGCCAATGAACGAAAAGCCTAATCAGATGAGGCCCAATGAACGAAATGCCTAATCACACGAGGCCCAATGAACGAAATGCCTAATCACATGAGGCCCAATGAACGAAATACCTAAACACCTAAGGCTAAATGAACGAAAGACTTATCATTGGAGGCCCAATGTACGATAGTCACTCGAGTCCCAATGAACAAAATTCCAATCTCTAATATTCCGTATCGTGCTCCATTTGTAGATCGTAAACACGAATAGGCGCAATAATACGACATGCAATTTTATTATAAAAATAAATTGGATAGCTTGCACAAATAAGGGAGACGGCGCGCGCTATATAGCTTGCTAGATTTATCTTTATAGTTAGTTAGTTTAGATGAACCTATAGTTCGGTTTCTTTCTTTTCGTGTGGGACACCGAATCGTCAACGACCCGATGAACTCTGGTGTCAGAGTTTTTCAACCGTCGACTAATAGTAGTATGCCTCTAACATGGCTGTGTAGTAGTTAGGTTAGGCAAGGGGAATATAATGGTCATGTCGCACAAGGAGGTTGAGGACAAGGCGGAATATTAAACAATTGGCGGTTTCTCCTTAAGAGTCCTACTTCGCCGGAAGGAACGAAATTCAAATGAAATTCGGAAGTCATGTCAAAGAGTATATTATAGAGGTGTCACCATTTCATATAATGTTAGTCTAACTGGTACTGATACAATACTTGACGACCAATGGTAGTGCGACTGCCTGCGGCGCAAAGGTTCCGGGTTCGATTCTCGGTGGACTACTCACAAAGTTGATATTATAACTTGGAAGGAATATTAACCTACATTATATTATAAGGACCATATTTTGAAATAAGCTGAACCATTCGCCAAGACTTAGCTGAACGCATAGTATCCATATTAATTATGAACTCTATAAACTGTACTGTCTGTTTGTTTGTTATTCTTACACTTTCAGTACATGAAAAGAATTCATCTAAAAATAAGGGCTTAATCAGTTCACAAAACACTTATCTTCATAACATCTCAAATCATATTTACAACTTTTTAGTTTAACGTTATTACAGAAGAAGCAAAGTCATTAAACTAAATAAAGCCAACTTATTAGTTCAGGTTTAAAAATGCAAGTGGCCAGTATCATGTTACGCACTTTGCGCGAACATATTTTTGTTTCGTTTTTGTCCATCCTGGTATTGTACATTTTTTTGCGAACTTCGACATTAAGAAACTTTTTTTGGATATTTCTTTGTCATTTTCGTCATTGCGTGCACCTTAAGCGCAACTAATACTGTTAAATTTAAATTTCAATTTTAAACGTTTATTGCATAAATCAGTATACATAGATGTAAGTTCAAAATATAAATAGCAAAAACCAATTAGCGCCGGCCATTATATATTCGAGTATGATATGATAATATATAGCGGTCGCATTCTCGCACCGTTCATTAGGTTTCAATATTTGTTGACCATCAGACATACACAGAGCCGCATGCCTTAAAATTTTCAAACCTTCGAACACCTTTAACAATCTTTTTCCTTTAATCACCGACACCAGTTGAATTGCTTCATAGTTAAAAAATATCATACATTTTGGTGATATCTATTAAAGTAACTAAGAAAATTTTAAAATCGAAGGTGCTTCTAATTTTTTTTTGACTAAGGTTTTTAATCCATTCCTATCTGGATAATCCTGTAATTTTTGGTCTTGAAATTGGTATTTTTAGAAAAGGGATTTATAGCCCTATACAATGTTTGGTATATTTCGGTGTTACCAACGAACCAGGGTGACCACAACCTTTAATATAATGATACTCTCGACCTTCCCGAAATTTTAACATTAGTATTAGCATTTTGTTCTGTGACACTCTAGGACTTTCCAGCTAGGTATAAGTCTAGAACCTTTCAACCCAGTGTTACCCTAGCATGAACATCTTGACCCAGTGCCACTCTAGAACCCTTCTACCCCATAACACTAAAAACCTTCCGAATCAATTGATCCTACTCTTGAACTGAAATCTGACAAAAATCTTTTACAACATAAATAATACTTTTGTGTACTAGGTACGCAAGTTGCAAGAGATATGGGCATGATATGTGTATGTATGTATGTACGTAAGTACATGTACATAATTATTATCCTTGCTTTCTTATAATTTATCCTAAAACTGTGGTTGGTGGTGACCGTATGCGCAGAGCTCCATATTTACAATTAAAAATTTTCGCCGCGGTTAAAAAACTGCTTTTGTGCCGCCGTGCCGCCGTCTAGTGTTGCATATAAATCGAACCTTACTACTTCATACTAATCTGCACTAACAACCACGTCATCCTATTATTTGATCGTAAAAATATTTTTAATACCTACGTCTAATCGGTTCATATTTTGCGTTTCGTTCGATGTATCAATCAACGTAGTATTGACATTGGCAAAATTATCCATAGCGGATAGAATGCCGTTGTTGTAGATAGTTGATATATTTTACGGCAAAATTCTAGCTACAATAATTTTTCACGGTCAAAATATCGAACAAATGTAGTGTGTGTCGCGTCTGCATCATATTCCGTTTATCTATGATCAATTCCACGTCAGTTTTGACAGCAGAGGAAACACATCAAAACAAAAACCTTTTATTCCCAAGGAAATCAGCCGGAAACAGTAAGTGTTTTGCTAAATCTCATAATAACTAAGACGTTTTGTCAAAATATAGCCGCCCTGGCGGGTTCAACGTGAAATTGCCATTAATAATCATACTAAGATGAATACAGTTCGATTAGCACTGGCGGAGGAAATCTCTTACGCCACGCTTCATCACTGAAAAATAGAGGTAACTTCAAATTTTAATTTCTCCGTAATTAAATATAAAATGAGATTTTGCGCTGCCCTGGCATATTCCTCATATCTTGAAGATTAAAAAACAAAATTTTGTTGACAGTGATGTGCCTTAGATTATGCATAAAATGCATTCTCGTAGCTCGTTTTCACCTCACTTCATGGAAGTAGGCCCGTTAATTCACGGACAAGAGCAATAAGCTTTAAGATATAAGAAAAGGTCAGGTTAATTGCATTGACACAAAATCCGCTATAATTCCAAGTCATTATTAATTTGTATAAGTATCTAACAAGAGTCCACTTATGACTCTATGAATCCCGGTGCCACTAGTGATATCTTAGTTTAATTTTTGAAAACTTGCAAAATTTTCAAGCGCAGGCAGGATTTGAACCTGCGACGTTCGCATTACTAGTGGCGATGACTCTTCCTTTTGGGCTACCGCAGCTCGTTCCTCGCCCGTCAATTTTGCAAGTGTATTTTAATGTAACGCGTGGCACGGCTCCATCTACCGGGTTAGTTTTGCAACTAATACCCGGCGACTAATTCTATCTTGATTAAATAATTGAATGTAGTCTAAGCGATGAAAACCCGCGATAAATTGAATACCACATTTTACAACACTTCCCTTCTTAGTATGATCTCGTATCTCCAGGAACCCATAATTGTACCTGCTACTGTAGCTGAGCAACAGCAAGATCCGGTAATCGAACCTCAAGTTGATGACACTCCAGCTGCAGACGCGTTACACAAAAATGCACACAGTAAGTGCTCCTACCACATATCACGCCTATAATCCCTTGCGGGGTAGGCAAAGCGTAAACGATCGCAAAAAAACGGACATTTACGCCACGTCTGACAAATATTTAAAATTTAAAGGTGGTTTGAAAATAGTGTATCGCCATAGTGACAGGTTGTCAGCCCATCGCCTAAAATTGCAATTGCACCCTCGAGTGGTCCTCTATCGGAATAATAAAATAGTCCGCCGCTTTCACATTTCTAAAACTGACTGTCACAATCACCAAGCTGAAGTTTACATGTAGTCATTGCACAATATAAAAGGAACTCCCCATCTCACTCTCCTGTACTTTGAAATGTAGGTACTAATTTTCGAAACTGTTGTCATTTTAACATGTTTGGACAGTTTGAGGTTGTGCCGTTTAGTTATATTTCCAATCTGATAACTTGCTATTTTCACTTAATTTGTTAAGCTGGGCTCCTGGTGGTCCACATCAGATACTCCAGATCCTCGATGTAATGAACCAGCAGAGGAGACCCATCATACTGAATAACTTTTGCTATAGAACTATGTCTGTATCCGTTAGTTTAGCTGGCATCCTGGTGGCCTATGCCCTTTCTTAACATAGCGTGTATTATGACACTTTTAAACCATGGTATCAACGTATCACCTGAAGTAAACAAAAATACATGTCTTCTGATTTACTTTGATTTTTGTTAGAATAAGAAATTTCCCCGCGAAAAACAAAATGGCTTGTGTCCTATCTCAATGTTATATCTTTGTTTATGTCAAATTTCATCAGAATCGGTTTAGTGGTTTAGGCGTTAAAGCGTAGAGTTACTTTTGAATTTATAATCTTAGTATGGTTGTTTTTTCACGGCTGCCCAACCAAAAAAGGAGTGAAATATTTTTTGTTCATGTATGTATGTATTTATTATGCGCAATGCTTTAAAGTGCTTCAACTCGTTAAACCACTGAACAGATTCGAATGGGAATTGTATTGAATGAATCCTTACATTATCCCGAGTCATTATCATTATGCATTAAGCCTAGCTTTATCTCAGAAAGCAGTCATGTATACAGGGTGTAACGGAAGGGGTATAACAAGCGAGAAATGTGGGCTTTGGACGTCCATTTTAAATAGGGATTGCAATCCCGCACCTCCGCCAATCCCGCGGGATTGATTCGCGGGATTGGCCCAATCCCGCGCGGATCCCGCGTGATCCCGCACCTTTGAAATGCTGTTAAAAAAACATATGAAAGTGCAGGTTTTTGTTCAAAAAATCTTTTATTTGAAAAACTGAAACATGTCTTTCATGTTGGAACTAAAAATATTTGTTTCTTTACAAAATAACAATCATAAATTATTTACTTGTCAGTAAAATCAGTCCTACATTACTTATTTGTTTTTTGTAATTTTAGAATTAATTAGACTTGCATTGATTTGTTTATTTTGTCCTTAATCTAACAAATCAACAGTCTTATAATATAAAAATGCTGTTTCTTATATTATAACTATTATCAATAACATATGATATCATTAATATATGAATAATCAAATCACATCTTTGTTATGTTACTATTACTAACTTTGGCTACCACTATGGCGATCGTTTTTGAAAGTATGCTCGTAGAAAGCAAATGGTATCAATGGTGTCGTTACCCTGCCTGCTTCTAGTGAACTACAAATATATCCTGACGCCGAAACGCTCTTTCATCTTCTACGCTAGTAGGCTGGATGGTCAGCATATATTTGTAGGCAAGTGTCAGGTAGTCTTAGTGCAACTGACTGAACTGACTGAGACGCGCACGAGGCGATCGAGACCGAACACGAACACAAAGTGTGCGAAACGGCAACGTTGCGTGATATTGTACACTCCCGCCGCCGCCGACACCAACCACCAGTATCCGTTCTGCAAGAAAAGGCAACATCGCGTGCGCTTTTACCGCCCCGTGCGGGATCCGCGGATCCGCGCTTTGAATGTGCGGGATCCCGCAAGGCCAAAATTGGCGCGGGATCCCGCGGGATTGCAGGATCCCGCATTGCGGGATTGCAATCCCTAATTTTAAATGCATTAGCGTGGTTTGTAATGGTTAATTCACTCATCTAAAAAAGTAACATTATCAAAAAAAAGATACCAGTTCCCCAAACAAATATTTTCCCATCACTAAAGTAGCTCCTCACAACCCTCACCTACAAAGAGTGAAATAAGTCATGCCACCTCCTATTAAATATGCTTCCTCTCAGATTTTATACATTGGAGTTTCTCAAAAGGATTTGCAACAAACACAACACTAAAAAGCAGCAATGAACATAGTCTTCTCAGTATGTTTATGTTTCCCTGGTATTACATATGAAATGGCAATGTCAACAATTATATTTTTAGGGTTCCGTACCCAAAGGGTAATAACGAAAACCCTACTGAGGCTTGGCTGTCCGTCTGTCTGTCAGTCCGTCCGTCCTACAGTTACGAGGCTGTATCTCTGGAACCGTCATACCTAGACAGTTAAAATTTTCACAGATGATGTATTTCTATTGCCGCTATAACAACAAATACTAAAAATTAGAATAAAGTAAATATTTAAGGGGGCTCCTATACTAAGAAACTTGTATGGAGGCTGTATCTCATAAACCGCGAAAGTTAGACGGTTGAAATTTTTACAGATGTTGTATTTCTGTTGCTGCTATAACAACAAATACCAAAAAATTTAATAAAATAAATATTTATGGGGGCTGCCATACAAAACACGTGTTTTTTTTGCAAGTAAATAATGATACGGTACCCTTCGTGCGTGAGTCCGACTCGCACTTGCACAATTCACTTTCAAAACTTAAAGTCGTTTATGTTTTCCTGGTATTAAAACAATATTTTTTTTGTCTAAATTCACTTTCCAAAATGGGTTAAAAACTTAAATACTCTTAATCGCCATGTATTCTTGGTAAATAACACGTGTTTTCAATGGTTTTCATTTTCAACAATAGTCTTCACGTGACACGTGACATGACGAACCAGCTGACAAACAGTCAAAATTTTCGTGGTCAAAATTAAAAAGATTCTAAGCAACTAAGTCTATGATAAAGTAGGTAAGTCTGAGACTACATGGAGACTACGTAGGTAGTAGGTTGGTTATGGTTTGTAGTCAAAGAAACAAAAAAATTTATTGAAGATGCCGTGTCATTTGCTTTCCTAATATTCAGGATGAACGCTATAAAGGTGTATGATCGCACTAGGTGGATCCATAGTGGAACTGCGCGAGAATGGAGCGACAAGCGGACGCGACGACAAGCGACACGCGTGACCACCTCACATAGTGCTGTGATGATGATGACGGATGGCAGCAGGTTCATGAGTCTGATTTGATCTGAATTTTTCCATTTTACAGCAGCATGCGGATTGGCGAACGCAGTTTAGAGAACGCAACTGCCCATTCCCTGGATGAATCCTATGAATCCTTTAGTAGCCTTAGAAATGGGGTGATTCTAAACTAAGCCAGCACCACACGGCATAAACGTCAAACGGCGATTCTCAGCAGTCATTTTGATTGCCGTGACTAGCGAGCGGCTCTTACGTTCTGCTTCAGGAGCAGGTTTGGCGTCGCTGCTGGAGGTCACGTACAAGCCACGCCACCCAGCCGTGCTGCACTGTCGCGCTCATCGGTAAGCGTTCCATACAAATCTCTACAGAGTGGTGTGTCGCTCTCGTGGCTGCAGGTTCCCGACTGCCCAGATTGGAATACTACCTTTCAGTAGATTTTGAATGTCGAAAGTGGTGACGGACCGGAACTAAGATTTTTTTAAGAATAATGTAGCTCTGTGACGAACCAGGTCTCGTTTTTATGTGTGACGAACGTGTTAGACGTTTTGATTCGGAAGCTGTTGATTTAAGTAATCCTGGAATATATTTTGAACCAAAAGAAACCCAAAAAACACGTGTGCTGCATGCGGCTGTATGGCGCGTCTAACGAGAACTGCGGATAGTGTGCGGTACAAAAATGTATGGCCAACACGCCTTCTAATTAGCTTTGTAAAACGGTCCCCTGACGTACGCTCAGAGCTAATTCAGACGTACGTGCCAGCTAAACGCTGGCTGCGCGAATAAGTACAAAGTCTATCCGCGAAGCTTGAATTACCATCATCATCATCCATCATCATCATGGGGTGCCATCTTCGAATTGAGGTTCGGAGGTCAGCATGAGAAACCCTCGCGGTCTTGCGCCGCCCTTTTCAACTGGTAGTACCGAAGTCCGGTCTAATCTCGGATTGAATTACCAGGAGCGCAGAAAATCAAGTGAACACAAGTTTGAGCCAAGCGAGTTAAGGAATGGCAGCAGGCAGTGAAAATGTACTAGGATTTCATATTCTTAGAAAGCTCAACAAAATATTTTTTCAGCAAAAAGTATGGCTCCTGCATCCCATAGATAAAAAGCAATGAGATGATGAGTATAAAAATACATATTGATAGATGTCACGTTTGACTTTTTTGTGAAGCTTTGGTGGAAAACTGGAAATTAACAAATTTATTTTGTTGAACTTAATAATCATAATGTTTTTTCAAAAATACCCAAAAAAACTAGCTACGATCTGTGTTGGTGAAAGTGACGGCAACATGTTTGTTCGGTGGCCAAATTTTACGAGGACAATGAACAACAGGCCAGTTGTAGGAGCTGTTTTGTCCTGCGTGGCCTTCTAAACCGTGGTTTGTTCCACACGCAAGAAGAAAGAAGTACAAGGAGAAGAATACATAAATAAGGAAGCACGCAAGACTAAATATCATAAAGCTGTTTTCACTGTGTATTTCTTGAAAATTCGCGGTCAGTGTAGGATGCTTCAACGCTTTATACTTAAATTTTTATTAAAAGATAAGTTTCAAAGCTTCTTTTATTTACTTTAATTTTATAGAAAATACCAAACTTTCTTGTTTGGTTGAAGGTGCAAGTTCGTTCATTGCGGCCAACGACATGCGACTAACGCGGATATTGTTACATCGGCGAAGCGACAAATTCTTGCATCGGCTGCGATGTACGAACTTGCACCTTAAAGGTAGGTACAGTCATCTTGGGCTAGGTTAGACAGTTTGACTTTGGACCGTTCTTATGCCATGCGCTTAAGACTTACATTGGCGGTATGAGTGTTGGACGTGAGCTTGACTGTGTAAGGTAGTGTGTTTGTTCATCGCGCACTGTCGCACAGCTCGAACTCGGCGCAATTAACTTTATACTAAGACTTTAGTCGCATCGCTCGACCACGCGAGTTATTCTCATGTTGTCGGCGAGGTGCGGCTGCGATAGGACGCAATAGATGCACTTGCACCTTACGTGGAAGAGCGGGAGACGCATGCGCGACTTTGGATGCACGGAACGGTATTGCCAGTTTGTATTGAGACCTACCAGGCTCTCATAAAATGTAGAAAGTAAACACTCTATTTGAGGCTTTTGAGGGAATTGTGAGGGTATCAAAATCTTTAGTGATGGGAACGTTCTAATTTGTACTAGCTTAGCATACTAGGTTACAAATGTTATTTCCGGAATTTTAAAATTTAACGTTTTCCAGTGTTGCACTTCCCACAAAGGTTCCACATCACCTATACGTTCTGCCACTTTCCGCTTGATATACCCATTCCGTTACACCCTGTATAATTGTTTTTATTTACTATGCTTGTTTGTTAATATTTCAAATGATATTGCAGGATTATCATTTGCTTGTGGACCGCAGAATATTCACTGCGTTATTGAAGATGACGATTACCTTGAGGAAGATCCTGTCTTTAGAGGAAAAACCATGCCTGAACCTGTAAAGTGGACAGGACGTATGTATATCTATCTATCTAATCAAACACTTTGAATCGAGCATTGTTTATATAAAGTGGAAAAAAATGAGCTGAGAATATTTTAAGGGGTGAACCAGTACGTGAAACTGAACAACTTTCCCCAAGGAACATAGGTCGAAATATGAAAAAATAATTTGACCCTCCCATACTTAGTGTGTTACCCGGCCGCGATAATTTGTATGGGAGGGCCAATTTTTTTCATATTTCGACCTATGTTCCTTGGGGAAAGTTGTTCAGTTTTACGTACTGGTTCACCCCTTTTAAATATTCTCAGCTCATTTTTTTACACCATGTATAATGGAGGTCTTGAAAACGGCTGATAGAGCACTGATCGTTCAGCGTCGCTACGTATAGAACCATCAGTTCATCATCAGTTATCTCCGATTTGATGAATGCACCTCTAATTTTTACACCGTTATCTAATACGTGATGTAACCTTTAATTTTTGTTACAGCAATTTCGATGTGCACCTGTAACAGTACTTGTCCCACGTGCAAAAAGTCCAAAAAGAAGACTAGGCTACAGTTTAAACAGACTAGCCAAGAACCCGTAAAAAAATTGAACAAAATGCTAAACGAATGGGATGACAAGCATCCTAAGTAAGACAGTTTTGTTGTATCCGTGATCTTGGGGCCTAAGCGCTGATTTCCCGTACAAAAAAAGAGTGGTCGCAAACTGGAACAAGTTGCCCCAAGATGGCATATCAGCACAAAACACCAATATGTTTAAAAACAAACTTGATAAACACTTAAAAATATAAAATGGAAAGAGATAAAGGGAACTATGAACAGTGTGATACAGGCACCATCAGTTGTTACAACTGCCTGCCTGATAAAATATAATAATAATAATAAAAATGATGATCTTTGAGAGATACTTCTCTAACTTTATTTAAGCAGCTTGAACCTGCTGATTTTCCGTATTAAAAATGGTTACGTGATTCATTCAGGACAATCCGTTCCGGTTGCTATCTATGACTACTTCTATATTGTATAGGTCCAAAAGACGATAGCTGATAATGTCCTCTTTTTCAGATCCATGGATCCTCCTGGTTCAGTGATGCAGCACATACCCATCCTGCAAAGATTACCGCCGCAGGACCAAGAGCCAAAACCGTGTTTAGAATAGTTTATATCTTTTAATCACTTACTCTAATCTAGATAGTGTTTTAATTTGTAAAATCTATTACTATGCTAAAGTTTTTTCATTTTCTATAGTTCATTATTTTTAGGATAACCGCTTTAAGATCTAAATCATCGAATCCTCATCTTTAACCACTTTTTAACAGCTATGCACGTCTACTGTGAGACAGGAGTCATCTACTAAATGGTCATCTGCTCCTAGGCCTAGCAATTATTCTAGATGTCGATTTTAGAATCCGGAGGTTCCTGATGCAATCCCTTACAAGTACCTAGTTGATATTTTTCAGTTTTATTATTAAACGAACAAGTATCACTCATGATGTGGGTTTACACGACTTACTTGTTGTAAATTTGGTAGAGAGTTTTATCTCTCGACGTTTCGACAAGTCAACCGCAACCACGGCAAGAACCACTAACTGCGGCCACTGCAGCGCCACCCGCCATCTCGGCGCGCGCGGCCCGCAGTGTTCGGCAATCACAGCTGACGGGCGGGCGTATGTGATCTGTCGACCTCCGTGAAGAAGGCTGCCGTAAGCAGTCGAAACGTCGAGAGATAAAACTCTCTACCAAATTTACAACAAGTAAGTCGTGTAAACCCACATCATTTTTCAGTTTATCACTTATTGACATTGTTCTTAGTTCATTGCAGTACAGATATCTCATCATCATTATTATTTCAGCCTTTTTCCACCCACTGCTGGGTATTAGCCTCCTTTCTCTTGTGCCCTATCCTGTGCCAGTCTTGTCCAAGTTCTGTCGACAACCTTTACTTTGTCGTCAACCCAACTAGCTGCGGGACGACCTGGGCTTCTACGCTCTACTTTTGGTCAACACTCGGTCAATATTTGGTTCCACCTGCCATCTTTCCTGCCAACACTTATTTACAGAATGTCGTATTAGTAAAGGATGGCTTTGTGTAACTAAAGTGAACCGCTTATTATTAAAACGACATTTTGTAACTAAGCTTATGTATCTGTACTCCAATATATGCTCGCGGATTGTTGATAAATTACGTTTTCTTTCATCGAGCTGTGTTTTTAAGTGATGAGGGCAGCACCTTTCACAGGACAGATCATCCTTAGGGTTGCAATAAGTGCTTTTAAAAATATCACGCCCAGCTTTAAGACTCTATTATCACAAAGTCTTGTAAAAGACGGAATTCATTGTTCTAAGGTTAAAACTGGCTGAACACGCTGTTAATCCGGCAACCAAAACATCAATATGCAAAAATAACTAACTACAATTATACAAAGATTGTTCTAAACTTTAGAGAAGATTTAGTGAATCAATCAATGAGTTATGTAAGCCTCTTATTGGCCTCAATTCGGGAAATAAATTCTCTTAACGTACCTTAAATTAATGCGGTCACTTTCCGTCAAACGGTTTAGAGAACGATAAGAGATATCCAGGTCCTGTAATGTTTAAAAATAACAATGGGTTTTCGTCAGGTTCAAATCCTGCCCGCGCTTCAAAATTTTGCAAGTTTTCAGAAATAGTATACCTAACACGGGAAGTGTTTTAAAAATTTGCTATCAATTTATCGCGGGTTTTTATTGCTTAGACTACATTCAATCTGTAAAGATAGAATTAGTTGCCGGGTATTAGTTGTAAAACTAACCCGGTAGATGGAGCCCTGCCACGCGTTACTGCCATTAAAATACACTTGCAAAATTGGCGGGCAAGAAGTGAGCTGCGGTGGCCCAGATGGAACAGGCGTCGCCACTAGTAATGCGAAAGTCGCAGGTTCAAATTGTGCCCGCCCTTTAAAATTTTTACAAATTTTCAGAAAGAGATTTCGCCATCTCTAGTCAGTTTAGTCACCATTGTCTTCATCGTCGCCTCATTTTGAGATAATGTGTATTTTGCGTCGAATTATAAGACTTAAAACCTTCTCTCCTTTTCCTAACCTATTTGATAGAAAGTGAGAGCATTTACTAAAGGTAAGAGAATTTATTTCCCGAATTAGGGCTATAACTAAGGGTGGCCACTTATAGCATTATTGGCATACAAAACTAGACCGCATAGTCTCAACAACGTTTTATCGATATTATTAATTGCTACGGCTAATGATTGTCGTAATTCATCATTTGGTTTCCCAATCCATTGCGTATTCAGTCAGAGAATGATTTTCTCTAAGCGGCGCTAGTGTCGCTGACGTTGCCCCTTAACATGTTAATGACTTGCCATTAAAGACGACTGCTTAAGAGTTAATGGTTTGGCTAAGTGCCGGCTCTGCCACAAATGGGTAGCGAAGCTGTTAAGAATACAATGAAAGGTGACCACAAGATATAGGGTTGCTTTTGATGTGGAAAGTAGGGTGTGGTGTCTCCAAATTTACGTTGATTTTGCTTTTTTTTTGTTTTTTTATTAATGACGGCTTTGCTCTTGACTCTAGTCTAGGTCATAGGACAGAGACAGAGTCTAAGATGGAGCGAGCTCACCCAGAAGAAGCCTGTTAAAGCACTGGCACTCCCACACACTGACGGAACGCAGCAAGCTACTTGGCGCCAGACTTCGGTGGGATGGTGGTCGCGAGCCAGGCGGCCCCTTACGGAGCCTTCCACCGCGCACGTGGGATCGTTCAGCCGTACTTATCCACAGGCAAGCCTGTGTTGCCGTTGCCCGGGGTGGACCGCTAGGAGGTACATCCCATACCACCCCAAAAAGTTACAAGTTACATTGACCGGGTCGTTTCAAGATCTTAGAAGATGCATCGGTAGAAGAACAAAAATGACATCATAGTATGTTCCCACCATGGTATGATGATTTCATTTATTTGTTATTTTTGTTGCATGTTGTTGATACACCAATACATTTTGAGAATTCAACATTGTGAGAATTTAACATTTTGATAATTCAACATTGTTCCGAAAGGCAAAAAAACTTTAAATGTTCCTGTAACGAGATATTTGATATTCAAAAAGGCGTTGTTCCAGCTGTAACTCCTTAATTAGAATAACTTTATACTTTAAATTTGCACCCAATGGCTCAAATTTCAAAACTGCTTAAGGCGAGTACCCGAGAACGACCACGACAGTGGCGCCACTCCACAAAAAATATTTTCTCTTTATATAAACAATCTATCAGAATGTAAAATTTTATAGTTTTATCCTTAAGTAAAATTAGAACCTGCAAACCGAATGAAATATTCACTGCATAAAAGTTATGGAAAGAAGTGCCTTAAAACAGCCACTTTTGGTATTAATTGCCATAACTTTAATTCCAGCGAATATTTCATTGAGTTTGCAGGTTCTAATTTACTTAAGGATAATACTAAAAACTTGGTCATCGGACATTCTGATAGATTGTTTGCACATTTTTTGTATAAGGAGAAAATGTTTTTTTGGGAAGTGGCGCCACTGTCGAAGTCGTTCACGGGTACACTCGCCTTAATATAACCTATCTTGTTCCCATACCACAAGCCACTGACTTACTAATATGTACTTTAGACTGGAAAATGCCAAAAAACGCTAAGGCAAATTCTGCATAAGTAATTGTAGGCGTAAATGGTGATGCCACTATGATCAAAAATATACCCCAGGACAGGACCCAGGAAACAACAAGGAGGTTTTACTTATAAAGAACCATCTTATACCTAAAAACAATGCAATGTTCTCAGTATTTGCAAACTCAGTGAAATATACTCTGTATTTAAAGTAGGTTTTTAAACACTTTTTGCCATAACTTTAAATACAGCGTATATTTCATTGAGTTTGCAGGCTCTAATTTTACTTAAGAATAATTTTGGTCAACGGACATTACGATCGATTGTTTGTTACAAAAATAAAACTTTTTTGTCGAGGTCGTTCACGGCTACACTCGCCTTAAATTAGTGCTGTCAATTTCCGTCGAATAGAAAAACTTTTTATAAAAGAATAGGAGATATCAAAGTCCTGCCATGTTTTAAAATGTCAATGGATTCTTCGCAATTTCTAGTCAATTTAGTCGCCATTGTTTTAATCTTCGCCTTATTTTGACAGATAACACGCAGTTATAAGACATGACGACATGACTAAAATATCGCCTAACCTTTTCTAAACCTATTTAACGGAAAGTGACAGCACAAATTTAAGGTAAGTAAGTTAAGTATCTTCTTAAAGATTTACTTTGATTTCTGTTTTAATGAGATATTCTCCCACAGCCTAAGTCCTTTCTTAATGAATTATCGATCTATTTTTATGCCAAATGTCAACAAAATGGGTTCAGTGGTTTTTGAATATCGCTAACTTCAATAAAGTCGTACATTTTTCAGCATTTAAATCAGTATTAAAACTTTAAAGTGCAATTGAAACCTTCCATGAAGACTCACAAAATCCAGTATCACCATGAACATGCAATGGGAAAAGTTTCTTAAGGTACCAGTTAAGAGTATACTGCACGACGCAGCAGCTGAATTACGTGACGTATTACGCTGAGATATCATACAATCGTAGGGCCCGCTATGGGGTGAAACAACCTATGAATTTGTACAACTTTCCCCGAGGAAGATAGATCGGAATATTAAACGTCCCAGCCGGCCAAGTCAATATGCATTGGACGCATGTTTTTAAATCTTTCTATGTTCCTTGGGGAAACTTGTTTACTTTCATGGTAAATTTTACCTCGTGAATTATTTGGCGCTGTTGCGGGTCACATGTTGTATTTTTACGGCACTAGATAAGTAATCATTTGCGGTCATTAACTGCCGTCTGCTAAATAACCGCCGTTCCAATAAGTCGTATTTGACAGCTGTCAGATTCGTGATAATACTGTGCCAGACGGTCCATTTTACTTGGTTGACATCTCTTTTAGTATGGAGATGACAGCTGTCAAATACGACTTATTGGAACGGTGGTACTTTAGTGCGGTCGAGTCTTATTTGTATTTCATAGAAACCCATACAAATCAGTGTCGTTCGAGTGTTCGACACACGGGCTTGCTCTCTCTTTTCGTGTGGGACACCGAGTCGTCCAGCGATCCGATGAACCCTGGTGACAGAGTTTTTTTCAACCGCCTACTACCACTAGCAGGCCTCTGACATGGTTGTGTTGTTGGTTCACCCTGCAATAACCTAACCTAACCTAACCTAACCAGACCAGTAACAAATTCACAAAGTGATAAATATCAACTTTGTGAGTGTCCCACCGAGAATCGAACCCGGAACCCTTGCGTCGCAGGCAGTCGCACTACCACTGCGCCACATCGGCCGTCGCGGGCTTGCTGTAGCGTCGTGACGTCCACTGCTGACTGAAACCTTTAGGAAAGAACACAAAATGTCAAGTAAAATTTATAGTAAAGTTACAGAATTTGAACACACAATATATTATCAACCTGCGTATTGCGTTACATTAGCTGTCCTGAAAATATTTATGTTCCAATTTTATTTTGCTTCGTGCGTCTGTGATTTGAATTAAGGTGGCCACAAACTTAGCTATAAATCAAGTAGTGTTGTACTAGTTTTATTTCTCGATAGTCGAAAAGCTCTTCTTGAATCATAATTTGCCGTGTGATGCCGGCTTAGAATAGCATCACCCCATTTCTTACCCGTGGGTGTCGTAAGAGGCGATTAAAGGATTCTAGAGTAACATGGGTAGTGCAATTTTAGGCGATAGGCTGACAACCTGTCGCTATGGTAATAAACAATTTTCTGAATGACCCTCAAATTGTTGTCAGACGTGGTGTACCACGGTGGCCTACCACGTAAGGGATATAGGCGTGATATATGTACGTACGTATGCATGAATTATAATTTTAAACTATCGAACGGCAACAACAGTATGAAATTTTATAGCTATGGCTAGTTGAAATTGTGTAATACAAATTTCCTTGTTTTATAAATAACAATTTAAATTTTACTTGCCTCCGTGTAACTAGTACTTTTTCTTTTCGAGTGGGACACCGAGTCGTCCAACGACTCGATGAACCCTGGTGTCAGAGTTTTTCAAACTAGTTCTTAAATTGGGTGACATGAAATACGATATCTACATTCCCGAAAGTCGAGGCCTTTTCCACATACCCACCTATTCTTCTACCACTATCAATTATAAGCACCACCACAATTATCAGCCACAACAGTCCACTACTAGACATGGGTATTGCCATACTCACCACGCTTGGTTGACGAATTGGCGAGCGCAGTGAAAGATGTTCGCAGGGAACGCTGCCCATTCCCAGGATGATTATCCCTTAGTATTTTTTTACGACACCAATGGATAGAATTGGGGTGTTGCTATTCTAAGCACGGCAATCTCTACGGAACATACGGTCAGAAAATTTGGTTGGAATTCATACAGTGCTAAGTATAATCTACATTATTAAGATTGATATCTCTAATTCGTTGGATTCAGCCAAAAAAATTGCAACCTACTGCAAAAGCACCACAAATCATGAATCATACTATTATTGTTTATCACTTACAGTGCTTTAATATATTTTATAAAATGTAAATAAGAATTTGAAAGAAGGTTAGCGCCCACCGAGGCTTGATGCCGGGACCGTGGGATACCGTCCCACTGCTCCGCCAACTGAGCTACCTAACTAGCTACGATTTAGGTGGTCGATGGTAAAGTGCATTTTTAATTCAATGGAACAACTGGGACAAATAAGTCCAACTTTTTCCATCATGGAACAACGAAATGCAATATCTGGGACGAGGTGTAAATATTTTGCACCACCTCCTGAAATAAACATTTCAAATTTCATCCTGTATTGCCTGTCTCAATACTGAATCACTCGCGCCAGCGCTAATTATCGATATCGATAACTCGTTACGGGTCACGAGGTTGCATTTCTACTGCTGTTTGTACCTACTTTACATTTGATTTAATGTTTTGATAAATCAGATTCATATCCTCAAATAAAATGTTGTAATTAGTTTCTTAAAATCTATAAGATTCCAAATAATCTGTGTTTTTTTTCACTGAGCTCTGACGTTGATTCTGCTGCAGCCTGCAAAACATTTCCGGCGGATCTTTAGAATTTTCAGAACTCCTGCTTCCGTTTCCATTATACCGTTTCCGGGACATCACTAGTGGGAATACCGTTAGTTCGCTAGTTCCTCGTTTCATTCGGCGTAACCCCGTCTAACTTTTGTATAACTTTTCAAGTGAATCTGCTTAGAAACTTGGTTTATTCAGCAACTCTACCCCAGGGTACGTGTGTTGCTGTGTGTGAATTGAGATGGAAACACACTGACCTAAACCATTAGATATTTATTTGCTTATTGACTATGAGCCTGAAATGTTCCACTGATGCTGGACAAGTCCTTCCTCTCCTTCATCCACATTTCCCTTTCTTGAGCAATGTAGGTAGAGTCAAGATCAGGCTGGGTTAGACAGTTTGGGCTTTGGACCGTTCTTATGCCGCGCGCATAAGACTTACATTGGCAGTTTGAGTAACCCATTTATTTTGAATCTTGGTTACGTGTCTCCTAACCGGTGTGCACCAGCTTTTCCCCGAAACGATAGGAACAAGTCACGTCGTCGGCGACTCACATCAAATAAACTGCCTCCGTCAGCTTTCTATAAATAAAGTTCTATGAGGACTGCACAAAACATATACTTACTTTTATGAGTATAGTTTTTGGGGAAATACATATTTTGTGGGCAAAAAGTTAATGATTGATTGATAGTTCGATAGTAACCTCAGATAGGAAGGATCGTTCTTAACATATCCGTAGAAGATAACGATGATGTTGATGATGAAAAGTTTGTTTGTCCGTGTACCTAGATTGCATTGACACTGTTTTAGTAGGTAAGTAGGCTTTAAAGTGGCTGTTAGTGCTAGATACCGACGTGTTTGTAATCTTCTTCTTTTTTAAAATAGAGTAAGAAGCTCTTCCAAGTGTATTAACTAAACTAAACTCCCTACCAACTACCATTGCCCTTTGTTATGTGAAACTACAGTCCTTATGTTAAAAGGTGAAATTCTTAGTACATTGCGTAGCCAGTTAACATCCTGGTATCATAATGGCTAACCGACAACGCAATGAAAATCGAGTTTCATCATCAATTTTCGTAGTTGTGGTCTGTAACTTGATAATATCGGGAACATAACGTACCATTTTTAAACCATAGTTTGAACCCTGGACCAACCAACGGTCCGAGGTTTGAACCTTAAGTTTTGATCCATCGATAAGTGCCGTCCATCGATATTGATCAATATGCGCCGCCGCCAATACTTACTTTGTGTCAATATGTAGCCGTCGCGTCCGCCCAAGGCCCGCTGATACAATTTCTATGGTTTGTTTTCATAGTAAAAAACTTTTCAAAAGTTATTTCAATTCAAGTGACAACTATGTCAGTCCAATCCGTCCAATCATCAAATTTGCATCAAAAGTCAAAACATCGAAAATGGTATGTTCAAAAAGAAATGTTCATATTTTTACTCGCATGCATCTTACCATACCAAGTATTGTCCACTATAAACATAATAGATAACGGCCTGATCCCTTTAGAAGCGAATTCTGTAGGTATACAATTTTTTATTGATGTAGAAAACGAGAGTCGAGATACCGACTGTTTGGTACTTTCTCGAGCAAAACGGTGCTGCTTAAAGGATTCTGAAAAAGAAGACTGCAGTATAATGCACGTATACGGTTCAGGATTGAGTAACATCAATCCTAGAGATAGAGAAACCCTCCTTTTTGTCTACCCAACTTTATTCCAACATGAACAAATGGGTTTCTGCGATTTTGCTGTGAGCTGGAAATGTGGTAGAGACACAATTCAACGTAGAAAAATCAGTATTCCTTTCGACACAAGAATCCCCAACGGGAAAGTTGTGCCTGATCTATTACGGCATTATATTGGTGACAAAAGCAGAGAAGAATGCACTTATATAGATGAAGACCCGCTAAACTACTGTGCTCCTGTTGATTGCGATCATAAATATTCTGAATACAGACCCTTCTACGAATCCCGTTTTCCGAAGTGTATTGAAGCAACGAAATGTCCGGGAACGATTAGCAAAGAACTACCGGATATAGTTTATGTGCCGACAGCTAATATTTGCAGGAACTTGGAAAGACCCTTAACTATGGAAGACGTGTTAGAAATTAGCAAGGGTCTGGTGGTCATCACCGAATCACCAGTGACCCAGAAAAACTTAAAGGTTGAAATCAAATCAAACTGCTCGACTGTCTCGCAAAATATGTTCTTGCTGAAAGACCTGATGCTCGGAAAACTATGTCCAATACTAAATATAGACGCAACCGATTACAGGTTTTGTATGAGAATGGCGCTCATAAAAATCATTACTTCTACTGCGATTGCTTGTGCCTTGATGCTAAGTTGCTTATTTTGCGTAAGTTGGGTGTGTTGGATGAAGCAATGTATCAAAGACGGCAATTGCAAGCATGCTTGGCATTGGCTAAAAAGCAAATTAAAAAAGAAAACTAGTCTTGATGCGTCTGTTTGTCAATACAATGTATCCAGAATAGACGATGATGTAAAAAACTCTTTGCTGAGGCAAGTTATAGTGCGCGATATTCCAATGGAGTTAAGGGATAGTATGGTGGATGTATGTGAAAGGATGGATAAAGACATAAGGTGGAAGAAGAGATATAGACATGAAGACGTAGTGAGCCTCTGCCCAGCAGAAGATGATACATCAGAAACATCAACAATGTCTGATGAAGAACGAGAGAAATTAATTAAGTAGAATTGTAATTACTATCTCGTAAATACGCTATAAATTTCTGTAAAGTTGAATTTCCTAAATCGGGAATCAAATTTCAGTAAACAAAACGACATTTATTTTCAATTGTTGTATCCAAATTGGCTTAACATTATCTCTCACTAATAAATAACAGAAGATACAGACAGTCGTCTTTAAAACAGTCGCCATAAAATTACTCAATTACATGTACACTAAACAATTCTGTAATTACTGCGGGAAATCACGATTTTGGATACGCTAGTAACATTTATCACTTTGAATTATAAATATTTTATTATTATCACTTTCAAGATGTTTCCAAGTTAACAGATCATATGTCATTGTCATAACATCGACAATTTACAACTCATCCTTCATACTTTCATATTCATGTTTAATAAAATCTGCAGCTCTTTCTGCGACCATCATTACAGCTGCATTTGTATTGACGCTTGGAATAGTTGGCATGATACTAGCGTCTACTACTCTCAGTCCTTTGACACCAATAACCTTCAGTTTGTTATCTACTACGGCTGTAGGGTCATCAATTTTTCCCATTTTTGCTGTACCAACAGGATGATACACGTTATATGTTACAGTCCTTGCCATACATTCCCAGTATTCATCGCTAGATAAGTCAAATATATCACAATCTTTATAGTTTATCCTTTTTAGCTCAGCATTCATCGCTTTGAAAGTGGGAGTGTTTATGATATCCATCAAACGTTTTAAACTTTTAACGTATATTTCCATATCTCGTTTGTCACCAAAATATTTCGGGTAAATCTTTGGAAAGGTATTGGCTGATGCACTGCGCAATAAAATATTGCCTTTGGAATAAGGTCTACACAAAGAAACAAAAAATATTAGTAATTCTTCTTTGGAATTGAATTCTTCAAATTGTTTGCAGATTTCATCTTTAAAGTTAAATGTATTTTTACACATAGAATAAACGTATGATGTATTTGGAACAAAATAGTTGTGATCAATTTGTACATCTGGAAGACTTTTGCTATTAGGAACTGCTAGAAAAGCGTTTACATTTGGTTGGTCATAGTTCATAGAATGTGGCCCGGTTTGGTCAATTAAGTAATCAGCAACAGCTTTAATCCAAAATTTCTCATCGTTTTCTTTCGCCCCTGTGTTTATTGTAACTGGAACGGGAATCCTGACATGATCCTGCAAATTTTCACCAACAGGTAAATCTGCTATGACATTGATGTTCAATTCTTCTAAATGGCCTTTTGGTCCAATTCCTGAAGCCATTAACAGCATAGGTGTATTGACAGCTCCAGTACTGATGATCACATCTTTTATTGCGTAGAAAATGGCATCATTACCATTTTTCAGAGTAACTTTCACACCTTTTGTTTCTTTTGTCTCTTTGTCAACTTTGATGTAGTATGCAGGTGTATCTTTCAATACAAATAAATTATCACGTTCTCTGACAGGATTTAAGAATGCTGTGGCTGTGCTTACTCGCTTACCTCTGTAGTTAGCTCCTCTAATTCTTCCAACTCCCATTTGGGTATCACCATTCAAATCCTCTAAAAAGTTGACACCAATTTCTCGATACCCCATTAAAAGTTTATCAACAAAATCGTTGTGCGTAAAATTGAGTTGATCTACAATAAATTCTCCTTCAGTGCCATGGTTTTCTAGCAGGTGAGGATTGTTGAGTATGAAAGGGTCGATCATCTTTTCACTTTTCTTAAAGTATTTTTTCAAAGAAGGCCAATCCCATCCATCGTTGTCTTCGAGGTGCCAAGGGGCATAGTCTCCGGGACTGC
The DNA here is from genome assembly GCA_027580185.1 of Tuta absoluta. Lineage (NCBI taxonomy): Eukaryota > Metazoa > Arthropoda > Insecta > Lepidoptera > Gelechiidae > Tuta > Tuta absoluta. The sequence goes on from JAQAHW010000047.1 coordinate 662,805, forward strand.
CTCTCATGTGTAGTAGTCCGTTGATGGATCCAGTGCCACCAAGGACTCGACCGCGAGGCCAGAACGATCGTCCATCGACACAGCCTCTATTTGTATTCTCGTCTTTTTCCGTAAAGTACTGCCATGCGTGTTGACCTCGGTGAGTAGCGCCAACAAAATTGGGAATCTGGAAATCATTTTACACTTTTAAGATACTGTTACAGTTCAAATTGATAATCGTAATACTATTGGATTGTGCCTCTCATACTCACAATACTTTCCAACGGAGGATCACCTCCAGCTTCAATGAGAAGAACCTTCCAACCCGGATTTTGTGTCAGTCTGTTCGCAAGGATAGAGCCGGCGGTTCCTGCACCAACTATTATAAAGTCGAAATAATCTCCACCTGAAAAAACATGAGCATTTAAGATATTTATAGAACCCAACGATACTGCAGACTTTAGAATTAGAAGCTTGCCGTATGATGTCGGCCTAGAATAGCATCGTCGTATGCGACAGTATCGTAGGATTTTAAGCGACAGGCTAACACTGCCACTATAATAATACACGATTTGATTGAAACAGTCCTTATAATAGCAACCAGTACCAGTACTAGTATTTTCATTTTCCGTATGTTTACGGCCTACGCTTTGCAGCACGGGATGAAGGCATGATATGTGTGTATATACCTCTAGAGATATGTAGATTAGAAGCATCACACCAACTTTGGTTTTTTATTCCTTCAGAAAGCATTCCACTAACATTTCTTGTGTAGCCGGTTTTGAATTCAATTGACTTTACCACTCACTTGCAACTTTATCTAGGTCATCATTAGGCCAGTTCTCTGTGATGAGGCACTGCGTCGCCATCATGTGCGTGATGAGGGTCGCGAAAGCAGCACCTGCGGGCCCTTGTGCCAGCCCTGGGCAGGGGTGCTCTAGGCACGTCATGTTTTCTGAAATCATTATATTTTCCGCTTTACAATGGGTTTTTTTCAACGGTTTTTGGAAGAAAGCGATTGAAGGCCTAGTTTTCCCTGAAAAGTTGGCCCTTTTCATTCACGCTGCGCCAGAGAGAAACAGCCAATCATTTTGCGATCAAATTTTTAAGTATTTTCGAGATAGAAACTAGAGAACTTTACCTCTGTGTAAAAGCCGTATTTCGGTCGCGACCATTTTGGTCACAACTGTGTAAAAGCCAAAATACGGCTTTACAGCTGGGTGCCCATATTTCGTTCATTATTTTAGTTTTTACTGAACGTAGCGGTAAATTAATGAACGAAATATAGTGTTGTAGAATTTAGGAACTTAAATATGGCAACATCAAGCTCTCAACCATAGTTTTTTTAAGAAAAAACATGTCATTCTTTACTTTTTTCGATTTTTGATTGGTTTATTTTTCCGATTAAGTAAAGTGTAATGAAACTGATAATATGTGTTTTATCCTCGACAGTAACGTGAACATAACTATATAGTATATTTTCAGAATTTTATGGCTGTAATAGTCTTAATAAAACTGGTTTAAATAAGTTTTTTTTTTTTTACTTTCCATCGTAAATTTAGTCAGTTGATTGTGATTTTGTATAGGGGGTCATTAATGGGAATTCAACTTTATGGTCCGGATGGATCTTTTTTGTCGTTTCCTGACGTATATTTCTAGAGAAAAGTTGTTCAGTTTCATGGTCTGCATGCACCCTTTCAATCTCCGGAGGACTGTGCCTTACACCCCGTATATGTGCGATTCTTTAAAGGACTAAAACTCGTTAATTACTGAACAAATTCGAATGGGAATTGTATCAGAAGAATCCTTACATTATCCTGAGTGTCATAGGGTAGGATTTATCTCAGAAGGCAGTCGTGTTTTTGATTTTCAAAATTTATTATAAAAAATAAAATATTTTCATTTTAGGTCTGATCATGCCTGCAAAGTTTTCGGTACACCGTCCCTTGCAAAAAACATTACACTCCTTTTTTTGGTTAGGCAGTTGTGTTAAAAAACATTATTGTTTGACACCCTTTTTTCGGATATGATGATGATTTATTTATTTTATTATGATTATGATTAATCGGCTTAGAATATGCCGTGTAATGCCGGCTTAGAATAGCATCACCCCATTTCTTTCCCGTGGGCGTCGTAGGAGGCGACTTAGGGACTCGAGGGTGTGTATTGTAATTTTAGGCGATGGGCTGACAACCTGTAACTATAGCGATACACAATTACCCGAATGACCCTCGAATATTTGTCAGTCGTGGCGTAAATGGCCGTTTTTGCGGGATAATAGGCGTGATGTGTAAGAAAGAAAAGACAGATACTCAGAAGACATTGGATCCATCCATTTCTTTTGAACATGAATAACGGGCGTCACTTTATAAAGAAGTACAATGCCCTAAAAATAGACCACAACAAGTCATTTTGATTACTTTAGATGCGCAGGATTGCATCGTGAGTTTCTAACGTCACGACGTCGTAGCGTGCATCGACACGTTACGACGTCGTGTCGTAGATTTCCACGACGCGGCGTCGCATCGTGAAACGTTGTCGTGTCGTAGCACGATGCGATATCGTACCGTGTTTATGTGTTTGAGCCCTAAAGGCTAATGCTGCAGTAAACGTTCGTAATTTTTCTTACCGTAATTTTTCTAGTGCAAAAGAAACTGAGATTTCATTATTTAATAATTCCAACTGTATTTGCATTATGTCTTCATTTCAAATAGGAGTCATGAAAAAGAATGACTTTCTATCATGTTTTCCAAAAAGGATTGATTTGATGCATCAATATCAGATGGAATAAGGTGGACCACGGGTAATAATTTTTTCCCCTTGGTTCACCTTTAGCAGGTGGACTTGGGTGGACCATGGGGAAAATTTAAATTACCCGTGGTCCACCAGGTGGACAAATAGGTGGACCACGGGGCTGCAGGGATGATTAATAATGATAACGAGGGGCATATTTATCGGTCATTGCTTACACTTTATGCATTAGTCTAACTAACCCAACTAACCTATATCATGTCAATATCAGTATAGCTACATACACACGATCAATTATCTAATTGCTGTTGTCATACGAGTTGAACGTGGTAATTTTTCCGAAAACTACTTGTTCACTTTCATACTTATATTGTATGTTAATTTTTTTTTTTTGAAAATATTACAAGTGACCGATAGCGAAAACTCAAGATGGACTGGTAGGGAACAACTTTCCCCAAGAAACATAGGTCGAAATATAACAAAAATATTTTGAGGTTCCATAGTAACACAAATCAGCTGATCAGAAATTTTGTATGGGATGTCAACATCCTTTTTTATATATCGGCGTATGAGTTGTTCCTTATAACCAGCCTATTGGTGACTAGTAATAGTAACATTTCACCCTATATAATAATGTTGCGCCAATATAAAACTAGGGTGTTAAAGTTATCACATAAATGTTACGTCAAGATCAGCCACTATAATGGTTTTCTTTACGCAAATCCAAGATATATGAGCGCTTTTCGCAATAACGTGCCAGATCCTGCAAATCCTTAGGGAACATAAACTGCCAGTCACGTATTATTGCAGCAAATCCAAGGTTTACCAGTAAACAAGATATGAACCAGGAGTCTAGCTATAAAATATCCACGCGAGTACCTAATGTCGCGGGATAAGGATGCGTGTACATTGAGCTGCACGGAGCGGAGTCCAGCGGTGCAATTGGCCAATCACTGACGCGGAGCAGATATTTTACGCACCTTTATGATTGGTCCGTTTGTTTATTGTTTAAATTTTTATACTTTACTAGCTGTTACCCGCGGCTTTGCCCGCGTACTCATAAAAACTATCCTATGTGTTAATCCATGTTTCCTTCTATACATATATGTACCAAATTTTATTACAGTCGGTTCAGTAGATTTTGCGTGAAGAAGTAATAAACTAACAAACATACAAACTTTAGCATTTATAATACTAGCTGATACACGCGGCTTTGCCCGCGTACTCATAATTAATATCCTTTGTGTTAATCCATGTTACCTTCTATATATGTGCCAAATTTCATTACAATCGGTTCAGTAGATTTTGCGTGAAGAAGTAACAAACAAACAAACGTACAAACTTTCGCATTTATAATATTAGTAGGATTGCACATCGTACAGTCAAGATCAGGCTGGGTTATAAAGTTTGTACTTTGGACAGTTCTTATGCCGCGCGCATAAGACTTACTTTAGCGGTCCGAGTGTCCAACCGGACGTGAGCTTGACTGTACAAAGGCGACCCTTAATGCCACGCGGCATTCTCTACCGGCCAACCAGAGGGTAAACAGAGAGAAAGAGAAGCGGGCGCTGCTGGGCACTGCTGGGCTCCGCTCCACGCCGCTCCGCCTCAATGGATACGCACCCTAAAGAGGTCGGAGTCAACACATATCTAGCTAGCTATACTCTGTCCAAGTAGGTATTTAAATTAATGTCTCTCTCTCTGTCTATTTAAAATAATGTGAACAAACTATATAGGGTGAAATTATACTACCAATACTTTCTCTCTCTCTCTCTCTCTCTTTTCGTGTGGGACACCGATACTGAAAACAGAGAACGGGCTACTGATAAGGAAGAACTTTCCTCAAGGAACAAGATCGTAGTATGACAAATATTTTGAGCTTCCATAGTAACCCAAAATGCTAATCGTCTATTTTGTGTTGCAATGCAGTGCAAATAAACTTTTCACATTTCAACCTTTGTTCATTAGGGAAATTGTTGCTTATCACCAGTTCGTCTTGAGTTTTCACTATCGTTCATTAATAAAATTTCACCTTGAGGGAAACATTATTGACACACACACACACACACACACACATATCACGCCTATAATCCCTTGCGGGGTAGGCAGAGCGTAAAAAGCCGCAAAAAACGGCCATTTACACCACGTCTGACAAATGTTTGAGGGTTATTTGGAATATTGTGTATCGCTATAGTGACAGGTTGTCAGCCCATCGCCTAAAATTGCAATACACATCCTCGAGTCCCTTAGTCGCCTCTTACGACTCCCACGGAAAAGATATGGGGTGATGCTATTCTAAGCCGGCATCACACATTATTGACTCTTTGACAGAAAAGGATAGAAAATAATAGGTGTAATATAGTAACACTACTAGGTACTTGGACAACGTACAACGTAAAATAGTAGCAAATTTTACAGGGTGAAAGGAACAGACCTCCAAATACTGATAGTGTGCATTCAGACATCTCAGACACGTTAAAAAAATGACTTTTCATCATAAAGCAGACAGATGATCGTGACTTTGTATGGGAGGTTTATTTTTTCGTTTCCTGACATATTATTTCTTTGACCCTCAAACTTTTGTCAGACGTGGTGTTAATATCCGTTTTACGGCCGTTAACGCTCTGCCTACCCCGAAAGGGATATAGGCGTGATTTATGTTTGTATATATGTATCTAAGTCTCTGCTATTTAAATTCAAGATACTTACATGGATGTGATTTGGTCAGTCTTAAAAAACTGGGCAAAGCCTAGTTCAATTCAAAATTAATATTGATTGCGAGTCCAAAGCTTAAAACGCAATTTCAAGCGACAGGCTGACAACCTGTCACTATAATTATACACGATTTTTCGCCTTACAGAGTTTGTCAGACGTGGCGATAAGGACTGTATTTTACGGCCGTTAACGCTCTGCCTTCCCCGCAAGGAATGAAGGTGTGATATGTGCATGTATGTATGTATGAGTAGGTTATATATAACCACAAAGGCGGCATATTAGATGACAACTGCAACGCGCTCATTAAGTATGCCGCGCTCTGAACAGTTTGCAGCATATCTAATTCATTTGCGGCAACTATGCTGTTTGTGTGCAGTTAGGGTTGCGTACTCAAAGGGTAAAAACGGGACCCCATTACTAGGACTCGGCTGTCTGCCTGTCTGTCTGTCACTAAACTGTATCTCATAAACCATTATAAGTAGTTAAATACTTGGAATTTTGAGAGTGCCTGAATTTCTGCTGTCGCTATAACAACAAATACTAATTATTATTCTTAAATTAAAATCAAAAGAGCGTTCCATACAAAACACATGTTATTTTGCTCGTTTTTGTCTATAATGGTTCGAAATTTGTAGGTATGAACGGTTTAAATTTTCACAGATAATCTTCTATTCTCTTAAATGAAAATTAGGAAACTGAAAAAATGATTTCCCCCGCCGGTACTTGTACTAATTGTCTGATACCGTCCCACTGCTCTGCCAACTGAGCTACCGGCGCCTCAGCTGACACTTTCAAATTTTCAATCTCTTGGTACTCGGTCTCGAAGCGATGTAAGTACTAAATACGTAACGACTTAAATCTGTTATTTTTGCTGCTATAATAACAAATACTAAAAAACATAATAAAATAAATATTTCAGGGGGCTAAATATGTAAGGGTTTTATACATAATGGTACGGAACTGCGACTCGCACTTGACTGAATTTTGGGTCTCGTCTGGCCAAATATAGACGTATCTGGCCTGTCTGGCTTTTTGATTGAGCTGCGTGCATAAGACTATTGCTCAAAGAATGAAATGAAACACAAATTCACGGTACCCTCGGGGTATCTTGAACTTTTTTTAACAATTTCATATTCTATAAGTGCAAAGGTGGTCGCCGACGTCCCTTAGGGCATGGCTATTGAAAGAAGAAGGACATTTTCAGGTTAGGTAGGTATAAATAGGCCGTGTGATGTCGGCTGTCGAACAGCATTATCCCATTTCTTTCCAGCGGGCGTCGTAAGAGGCGACTAAAGGACTCGAGCGTTACATAAGTATGTATCGCAATTTAATGGGCTAGGCTGACAACCTGTCAGTATACACGTTAATAATAAAATAGAGGCCCGCCCAGCGATTTTACCCGCTGCTACCCGATTTCCCACGGGAAACAGACCTTCTCCCGACATAAATCATACATAAAAATCTTGTTATTAAACGAACAAGTATCACTCATTTTGTAGATCAAGTATCATTCAGTTTGTAGAGAGTTTTATCCCTCTATTGAGGGATAAAACTCTCTACAAACTATACAACAAGTAAGTCGTGTAAACCCACATCATAAAAATCTTGAATCACTCTTTCTTTTAAAAAAGCTCATCCAGATCCGTTAGGTGGTTATAAACATACAAACAGAAATAGGGACAGACGCGGGAAGCGACTTTACTTTATACTATGATGTAGTGATATAAATATAAAAAATTAAGGGTCGACTGTAACAAAATATCTGTGTGACATTTTGAGGCGAAATACTCGGTGTTTCCATAGATATTAGGCTGGCAACCCTCCTACTGTACTTAATAAATTAACAGAACTATTTGATATTCACGCTAATCACAGGTCGCAACCCGAATTAATTAAGCCTATCTATAGCGATAACTAGTAGTGATACTGGATCTTATATTTGTACTATGATTTTATTATGCACTTACTGTGCTATATTATTTTCGTTATTCGTAACAATAACTTATACTAGATGTCGCTTGTACGTCGCTTCGAGACGAGTACCAAGAGATTGAAAAAATGGCAAGTGGCAGTCGGGGCGCCGGTAGCTCAGTTGGCAGAGCAGTGGGACGGTACCCCACGGTCCCGGTTTCAAGTCCCGGCGGGCGCTGGTATTTTTTCAATTTTATTATTTTCATTTAGGATCTTATATTGTTAGCTGCAGAGAAGATTTGGTTTGTTGCCGATTGATTTAATTTGTTTTAACATAACATACATTAAATAATTTATTCATGTGTTTGCGTTTAATTTTACTAGGTACTTACAGTATTATTCATAAAAAACAGTAATTATTTATGAATTATGAGGACTATCAAAGACTACGTTAATTTAATTTTTGTAAGTAGGTAAGTCAGTAAAAACACTTTATTGCAGAAACTTAAACAATACTAGTGACACGAACATCTTTAGCTATAATGTGCAAAGGCGGCCTCATCACTTACTAACAAAACTTGCGAAAACCAGTATATGGTTAAAATTAGGAAAAACACACTTTCAATTTTTAATTTAAATTTTATTATTATTATTATTATTTTTGGTGTGGCAAAGCCACTGGCTTCACGTCTCGTGAGTTGAGACGTATTTCGCCATTTATGTCAGGTTAGTTAAGTCAAGTCGTTGTAAGGTTATGTTAAGTCGTTTGTAAGGTGATTTGGCATTACGCTGAGGGAGAGTCCACAACACAGAGATCCTAGTCTTACGACTAGGGGCTGTGTTGTGCAGTTTATGTATGTAGCACCAGAAACGTGATAGTAAAATTTCCGGGCCACGTGCTGACCCGCTCGTCACTATACCACAATGTCAAATATATGCTTTAATTGCAATTTCCGATTTAATGTTCAGTTTAAGAATAGTTTGTTGCTTAAAACACTATCAGAATTATTCACCAAACACTCAAATAAACAAGAAAAACAAAATTATAACCAATTCACATCCGCCATTACGGAATAGCAACGAACGAATCTCAAATTTAAATTTTTATCGTATCCAAGTCGCTTCCCCCTACCCTCATTGCTTCTCCCTTGTTGGGGGCGAATGTGTCAAATGTAACGGCGAAATTGCATTCTCCCGATAAATTCAAGCATGGATTGGCACCTGTGACGGCCCTGCACTGCTGGAAGTAGCTGCATATAATACAGGTATGGAATAAGGTTGATTGAGCAAGTAAAGGGTTGTACAAAAACTGTTTGCTTGATAAAGATAAAAAGAATCAAATGTTTATCAGACGTCCGTTTTTACGGCCGTTTGCGCTTTGCCTACTCCGTAAGAGATATAAACGTGATATATGGATGTATGAACATGATTATTTAGGTAAACGTTTGTGTATGTGTGGAGAAATTTCCGAAAATAGACGAACGCATAGCCCCTGAAAAAAAACTACCACATGAAAATAACTTAAGTTTCTGAATAAAAATTCAGCTTAGTTCATAACTCACAATTTTAGACTCAAAATTTAACCAAGTTCGAATATTCCCTGATGTTTTTCACGCCCATTTTGGTTTTGATTCGATTAAATTCTTAAAACTGTTTGTACGACTTTGCTAATAACGTAAAGAACGTTACTGCTACGAGCGTGCTACGCCGTAGCAACAGGTAACCAATAATGTGACTACTTTGTAAGGCTTGTTCGTTAAAAACTTGTTATTAAAGTTCATTGACCAGTCATAAGAACTGAAGCGAATCATGACGTGTCAAGAAAATGTGGGTGGTTTAGGTCAGTTTGTAGGAGTGTTCAACGAACTTTATTCCAAGTTTAAAACTAACAAGTCAAAAACTACGAGTATTCAAAATTTTTTGTTATGTATTATTTTTTTATGAAGTTAGTAAATAAATACTTAGTACGACCCTGTGAATCACATAAAGTACCTATTGCTCGTGTCGCGTCGAGTTTATAATAGGGATGGATGCCGGTAAAGGTACCGACTGGTGGGCTATATATACATACAGCCTTAAATAAAATTAGAACCTGCAAACTCAATGAAATATTCGCTGTAATTAAAGTTATGGCAAAAACGGCCACTTTTAGTATTATTTGCCATAACTTTAATAACAACGAATATATCATTGAGTTTGGAGGTTCTAATTTTACTTAAGGACTAGCGGCCCGCCCAGCGGCTTCACCTGCTGCTAACCGATTTCCCAAGGGAAACAGACCTTCTCCCGACATAAATCATAAAAACCTTCCTCTTGAATCACTCTATCTTTTAAAAAAAACTCACCTAGATGGTAAAAACTGATCCGTTAGGTGGTTATGAAGATAAATACAAACAGACATAGCAGACATACAGACGCGGGAAGCGACTATATACTATGTAGTGATAATACTAAAAACTTGAGCAACGGACATTTTAAAAGATTGTTTGAATAAAGAGTTTTTTTTCTAAAGTGGCCCCACTGTCGAGGCCGTTCACGGCTACCCTCGCCTTAACTGAAAATATTTACCCCGGTTTCACCATTGAACGTCTATCGACCCATATGCAACGTTGTGCCCTCATCACTTAAAAAAGCATAGTACTATTGCATACTGACATTTCTTTTTGATAACATGTTTTACTAATGAACTATGGTTTTATCATGGACCAAGTATTAATTGGTCCATGGTTTTATTATGCTCATACATACACACATCACGCTTAAATCCCTTACGGGGTAGGCAGAGCGCAAACGGCCGCAAAACGGACATTTACGCCACCACGTCTGACAAATATTTGAGGGTCATTCGGAAAATTGTGCATCGCCATAGTGACAGGTTGTCAGCCCATCGCCTAAAATTGCAATACCCTCGAGTCCCTAAGTCGCCTCTTACGACTTCCAAGGTTAAGAAATGGGGTGATGCTATTCTAAGCCGGCAACACACGGCAGATGCCTAAATTCTTAATATGCGTGATACATTATTATGGTTTATGATATATTTATTTATGTGTATATTAATTTATGTATGATATATTATTATGTGTTTGTTTGTGTGTTTTATTTATGATCAAGTACGTGTATTTGTTTATAATATATATTGATAGAGTAAGCTTATTTTAACCATGCTGAAGTACCGCATAATTTACCTGCAAATAACATATCCTCTGAGTCTCTCAAAGGTTGACTGGAAGAGATCCCTTAATGGGATAAGTCCGCCTTTGTGCCTCTTGTTTTTAAATTTATTTCTGTAACTGTTTTTATAAATGTGTCTGGTGGTACAATAAAGTTAATACATACATTATGCTCACAGTGCGTTATCATTGCCTATATTTTCAATTTCTTATTTTCATTTGTGTTTATAAACGCTTCTATCAAAACAGCTTCCAGTTATATTTCATCACGGGAATTCCGTATTTTCCGTATTTTGATACTGTTTCAATTGCGCAATAATAATCGGACTACAATTAAACTTTAAAAACATTTTCTTACTGTTTCGCATTACGCGATTATGATACTCATTTTTTATTATATAAGGTGTAAAAAAAATTGCTGAGAGTATTTAAAGGGGTGAACCAGTATGTGAAACTGCACAACTTTCCCCACGAAACATAGGTCGAAATATGAAAAAATAATTTGACCCTCCCGTACTTAGCGTGTTACCCGGCCGGGATAATTTGTATGGGAGGGCCAATTTTTCTTTTCATATTTCGACCTATGTTGTTTAGGGAAAGTTGTTCAGTTTCACCTACTGGTTCACCCCTTAAAATATTTTTAGCTAATTTTTTTACACCATGTATATTATATATTCATTTTTATGTTGAGGTAAACAAAGATCTCTCGTTATGGTCGGAGAGCGGGCAACGTCAGATGATATATGATTTGATGAGTGAATCTTCGTAGGTAGAGTAGTGAGTCAGTTATTTTAGTTTCAGTGTCGTCCAATGCCTAATCAAAATTCAAGGTCACTCATTTAATGATTCTATTTGGTAATCTTTAAGACTCAAGTTTAAGAATCTTTAAGACTCATGTATATAAGGGGTTATTTTGTGCTGCTTGTAACTTCATCTTCCTTTCACACACTGGCATCAGCCGCCATCACCCTTCACATTAAAATTTGTACTCCTGGCACTCTGTGTACATATAATTTTCAAATTTTCCAGTCGATATCGTCGGATTCAAGTCGACGCCCGTCTGATGAAGACGAATAGAATGATGACGACTGTTTTTCTTTACAAAACTATCCTAGAAATATTTCATTGTCCATACCCGCCCAAATATGAGATAACACACGTGAATCCCGATGCAAAATTTAGCACTTGGTAAATCCTTAATAATTTACTGGCCGCTGCATTATGGACCCTGATAAACTCTGACACGACTAGAAGTATGAAAATATAAACATGGAGTGATGAACGTGGAGCGAGTATTGGATTACTACACAGTGTCTTTTAATGTTAAAATAACAATATAAAAGACAAGCGAACCTATCTCAGTGATTGTAGTCAAAGGTCTAGGTTCCTAGTGAAAGATTGATTATTGGAATAGGAATCACAGCATTTTGAGTAAAAACCCAAACATTTACGAATAAGGGATATAATAATAATAAAAAGCCTTTATTGTACATAAAATCTCTGTAGAGTACAAAACGTTAGCATGAAAATATAATTATGTATCAAAAGGTGGGAGGCTCAGTTACTGCAGAACAGGTTGCCAAAGGCCACTTGTCTGCACTGATTTTCAGCTCCGACCTTCTCATTTCAAAAATTTACATATCAGGAAGAGTAACTGCCATAGCAACTTCGTTTCAAATTTGGTAGAAAACGACTATTATAAGGTCACCAAAATTAAATATGCCTAAAGTTCTGTCAGTTCAATATAACTGGGATAGTACGAGTGAATAAGAACTAATGAAAAGCTGGAGTATAATAAAAAAGGATGGTGGTCGTCAAACGTCAGTTAAGTGAAAACTTCATATTAGTCAAATGCTCCAAGATGAATTAATTACTGCAAACGTTATGGTAGAAGTAAACATGTTCTTTATTCGGTCGGGAGTTTATTCGAGTTGGCCAGGTTGCATGGGTCATTTCATCAATAGTATGTGGTTTTTGTAGTCTTTGGAAGTTGATTTTGGGGTTCGTATTAGTCGTAATTTTGTGAACTTGGCAGGATGTTTTAAGTTTATTGTGCCTTCGTTTTTGGAATCAGATGTGTTTCTGAAGTTGTCTAAACTTTAAAATATTCCTCAGGCAGGATTAGTATTTAAAAAATTAAATTATTAGACTTGGTTTCATTACTGTTTACTGTTATAGGAGTAACAAAAAGGGTATAACAAGCCGAAAGTCAAAATAGTCATGGAACTGAACAACTTTTAATGTAGAACATCAGTCGCTGCAAAACTGCCGATAATCTGGTCAACTTACTATAGAAGGTACAAATATTTTTTGGACCATTTTCCATGGGAAAAATTGGACTTTTTTGTGACTCCCTGTATGTATACTTACAATAAAAATTGCTTGAATTAATGTTGAATTATATTTTGTACGAGTATATCGGTCTAAACCTCTTGTAGGCAGACTACCCGCTAGATGGACGGACGACCTAGCGACCATAGCTGGCAAACAGTGGATGCGGGAGGCACAGGACCGGCGAGATAAAGAAGAGGTCTATACTCAACAGTGAGTAGATGTGGGCAGATATGATGATGATGATGATATCGGTTTGTATGAACATAAGTTTTTTATTTCTATTAAATTAGATCTAGTTTCATCTTGAGTCTCCTGACATAATAGCAAGTACATGCTCAATAAATTTTAAAAAACACACAGATTACTTTGATTTAAGTATGCCGTATGCTTTGTCCAATACACATACTGAAAAAAGAGATTTTGATTCTAACTCCTTGGTCTGATGTTTATTCGTTTATCTGCATTAATAAGAAAACAGTTTAGATTGTCATAGGTAATTCCGAAAACTCAGTATAAATACTCGCCAATATCTGTATTATCATCAGTTACTCACAAACGTCGTCAATAAAAGTGTGTGCAAAATTGTGCTACAATAATAAACAAGACCTTGGAAAATAATAATGGAGCTGCTTTTGAAACTGTTTTTGGTAGCGATTGGAATTTTGTCTACTTCAGTTTCTGGTGAGAGTTTTATTTCATGATCTAATAAACAAATTAAAGTATAAAGCACAATTAATTCAAATTATTTACACTTTTTGTTGTGATTTCTAAATGGAACTCCGTGGTATTGAAATTGTATTGTATTGATTTTAAAATTTGTTGCCTGATGATGAAGTAACAAAACCGGTCGCTTTAATAGCATTTTAATTAAAATAATAGAGGAACTTGTGTGAATGTTTGAAAAAAAAGTGTTATTTATAGGAATACAGTTATTTCAAATAAAAGTTAATCGTAATACGGTTAATATTATGAAACGAACCGGGAGGTCCTAAATATAAAAAAAACTACTAAAGTTGTTCAGTTTTAGTAATTAAATGACGTTCCAGATCTAATATTTTTTCTGCCTGATAAACAATTCATAAGCAAACTCTTATTTTGTTCATTCTATCATGAAGTTTTAATCAGCCTATCTCATTTTTCCAGCTCTTGGCAAAACTGAATATGGTCCATTTCCATGCGGCTACAACTATATCTCCCATGCCGGTGGCTGGTTGAAAATGCATGATTCTCCCGTCACAGCCAAACAGGCGAAAAAAATTTGCAAATCGGAAGGTGAGTGCCACCAAATGAGGATCGAGTTGTGTACCTAATAAAGTAAATAGGCGGTCAATTCAAAAAGCAAACACGGACTGAAATAGAAAAAGCAGTGTAGCATAACTTAGGGCCCTCACAAGATGAATAGACAATGAAGGTCGCAAGAGACCGTTGGATATACTTTGGCGGATTTGAATGGTCGAATTAATCATATATGTAGCATAAGTAACAAACATTTTCTTGTGATTCCAGGAGCGAAGTTGGCTTCTCCAAGCAACGATGCTTTAAAAGATACCATGATGTCTCTTATTTATGAAGATGTGCTGATAATGAATAACCAAGTTCTGACAAGTGCTCTTACTATACATACTGATATGAACGTTACAGGTAAAAACAATCAACTATTCTATTTACCAAACTCGACCAAACTTCTATGAGAGGGCAGTATCTTCCACAGTCTCGTGTATTAGGCTATAGCCTATCCATACTGGGCTATAGCCCAGCTATTATTAAAAGCTTACATGTTTTAATAATATTAAAGTTGTTTATTTTTGGCTTCTAGTTTCTGGACGATATGGGGTTTGTGACATTTTAGGTACATGCTAAAATACTTTCGTTTGCCGTGGATGAAAACGACTCAAACTAGGTTTTTACATTGTATTAATGGTCACATTGATGACACTGGTACTTTTCATAATATTTTATTTTATTATAGACACTTAAATGTCGAGCTATAATACATTGAATCGAAAATTAAGACCAGCAACAAAAAATACACAAAATGCTTTACAAACACGCATTACGAATGTACAAAGAATAAGCGACTTTGAAATGTTTATAAGTTATTCCCTTAATTAATGCCAGCTGTATCGGACTACTACGGCAGTTAGGCCATAACCAAAGTAAAAAGCATAATTCCCACACTAAAACCGTATTTTCTACAACAAACTATAAGTGTCATAATTTTACAGGAGACATGGTAAATGAGCCCGAATTCCAAAATATGGGGACGGATAGAATTGCGTTATCCTACGAGGGCCAACTTAAAAGAGTCAATCAAAATATTCAATTGCCCTACATCTGCTTCCGAAGTGCGACACAATATCTCGATAAATGTGGAACTACCGATCCTGGTAAGTACTAATGCTTGTGCATTACGCAACACTAAGATAACAAAAACCTGATGAACCCTGATTGAACCGACGATTACTTTTAGAAGGCCACTAACATGGCGATACACAATACATTAACAAAAATTGAAACCACAAATAAGCTGATCCCAAATATTCCTACGAATAAAACCAGAAACCATTAGATGGAAACTGACATCGAAAGAATGCCGGCAACATGGTGAATGGAGCTTTGTACGCTTTTATGAAACGCCAGAATGTGTCTGATAAGGCCCGTCTGGCTGTGCATAGAGGGGTGTTAGTTCCGACACTTACGAAATGGAGTGAAAGTTGGGTATAGCAGAAAAAGTATGAAAGTAGAATGAATTTGGTGTAAATGAGAGCGTTAAGAAATATGATTGAAACATTGAGTGACAGGATAAGGAATAGCGTGATACGGGAAGGTTCTGGTATAAAAGAAGACGTAGTGACTGGTGTAGAAAATGGTATGCTTAGATGGTTTTGTCATGTAGAGAGGATGAATGAAAAAAGATTAATGAAACAGGTGTATATGGTAAGTGTGGATGGGTACGTCAGAATGGGAAGACCTCGACGAACGTACCTCGATCAAATCGGGGACGTGCTAAAGAAAGTTCAGGTTAATAGTACCCTAAATTGACGAGCGTGCATGAAGAGATTGATGAATTTAGAGAAGGCGAAAGAAGTATGCCGGGATCGTAGTAAGAGGAAGGAAGTAGTCTCTGCCTACCCCTCCAAGAAAGAGGCGTGATTCATGTATGTGTGTGTATGTATAAAGCCAGAAAGTCCGCGTCCTCTCTTATCCTGTAAGATTACAAAATGGATGGTAAATGGATATAATGGCAAATCATATTTTGTAATGGGAAGACTGACAATAAAAGTAACATACATTTTTTCATAAAAGTGTTGAATTCGTCAAATCAAAAAGAAATGTTTCTTTTCAGAATATACTCTGAACAATGAGACCAACAAGTGCTACAAGTTCTACCGCAATAGGAACAACTGGTTTGGGGCGGCGCTGAAATGCTTGATAGATGGAGGGCACCTGGCCGTCATCAACAGCGAAAAAGAAGCTGAGGCTATAAGGCAGATCTTCGAAAAGAACCCAGCAGTTAATATCCCAGGAGACGACTGGAAGGACTCGGCCTTCCTTGGTTACTATGCATCAATAGTATTATACACAGGGGAAACAATTTGGATGACCGTAGAAGGTAAAGACATCTTTACGAAATGGTGCAAAGTAGGCATGAGAACTTTACTGGCACAATATCTTTAAATATTGACATGGTTCTTGTAACCTTTTTGGCAGTCCATAGAGTAAGACCAGCTTGCCATAGGAGAGTAGCTAAACGACAGTGACGTTGTATTTAATTCTTGTACTTCTTTAGAGTCGGAAAACGTGCCGTTGGATTGTAGCTCGGGCCGCAAATAGATGGACATATTATATTACGGCACTTATGTAGTTTGATTTTTCAGACCAAACGATGTCAGAAGCTGGATACGCAGAATGGTCGCCAAGAGAGCCCAACAATGCCAGCAGTGACGAATATTGCGTGTCTACGGGCCGCAACGGAAAACTCTTTGACGACCCTTGCACGCGACAACTACCATTCATATGCGAGAAGAGGCCAGATAACTGCGTAACCTCAACAGCTATATCGAAAGTAAATACAGTTGGAACCGTTGTTGTAAGTCTTTCACGTCAAGATACTACGTCATACAAGAGTGCAGTACCGACGTGGCGCCAAACAGTATAATATATTTCATGTATTAATAGTATTAGGAAAGAGACGCCATATTCATTTAGGCAACGAGTATTTATTTGTTACGATAAGACAAGTTTTAAGACAAAGTCATAGTTTTTCTTTTCGTTTGGGATACCTAGTCGACGAACGAGAGTTTTTCAGCCGCCTTCTACTGCTAGTAGGCCTTTAACATAATTATATAAATGAAGATAAGTATTAAAAATATTGATGTCTTTTATTTCGTTTAAATTTTATTTTTAATGCGAGATGAATCTTTGGACGCTACCTCTTGGAATATAATAATATTGTTCATACATTTCGCTGACTGGATCTCCAATTACTTTATAAAACTAATATTAATCTATACGTACATGGAATTATACTATTTAAACTTAAGTGAGACATAACTAAATCATTTAAGTAAACACGGATCGAACTCACTGTTATTTTTGTTGCATGTTATCGCGACGTATTCGGACCAGTCGGTGGTCCTTCCTCAGGTTGAGTGGAAATAAAAGATAATTTTGTGACTGCTTAATTTCCCAAATAAATAAATTAAAAATCCTTAGTAATGGTGCGTAAGCAGAACTACTCCATTAAGGAACTTTTAATTGGTTACCATATTGGCACCGATATCGTTCAAACTCAAAAAGAGCTAAGTCACTTCGTTCTTTAGATAAAAGTGTCAAAAAGGTAGAAGATATTATGGTTATAGGGGTTTAGTTTCAGCGAGACACATTCCTATCAACAGGTGCGTCTTGTCTTCTTTTCGTGTGGGGCACCGAGTCGTCCAACGACCCGATGAACTTTGGTGTCATAGTTTTTGAACCGCCTACTATTAGGCCTCTGACATGGTTGTGTAAGGACCGCCGTCTAAGTAATCATAGACAGCAACCGGGACCGACGGCTTAACGTGCCCTCCGACCGAAGCACGGAATCATACTTCTTTTCGGACAATTCGGCCTGCACTTTCCTAACCAGACTGAGAACAAATACACAAAATGATAAATATCAAATTTGTGAGTGCCCCACCGAGAATCGAACCCGGAACCTTTGCGTCGCAGTCGCAATACCACTGCGCCACATCGGCCGTCGGGTGTTGTTGAGCAGTTTATAACTTATACCTACTATCATCTATACAGAGAATAAAATAAAATTACTGAAAATATTTCAAAAAGTGTAGGGACCAGTCAGTCCATGAAACTGAATATTAAGTTGCATTGCAACTACACCGCAAGCAGGTTTTGAACCTGCGACTTTCGCTATCATTATTAGCGACGCCTCTACCGAAAGAGCTACTGCGGCTCACCTACCCTTGGCGAAATTATGCGTTAAATTAAGTGTTAAAATATGAAATCAAAATTTGCCCTCCCCTGAAACACCGTGATAGCTTGTCATTTCACAAATACCGTATTTCTGTCGCCGCTGTAACAACTTTTTCTTAAATCGTTTACCAACCTATGTTCATAGAAAAAGTTGTTCAGTTGAATGTTCTCATCATGCTTGCAAATTTATAATTATAACTTACCTACTTACTTTATACCGTGAGTGGAACATTATAAGATACTGTACAAATATTGCATTAGCAACCGCCGTAGGCACCATCTTGAATCGTGTTCATTCACACAAGTAGGACTCATATTGAAACTTAATGTAGGGATTTTTAAACCGGTTGATTTAGACAATCACAGCCATAAAATTCTGAAATAAATATATTATATGTTACTGTCGAGGATCTGACAGATACAAATTGCTATCAGTTACACAATTTGACAAACTTTACTTGATTTTTTTGTAGTTTCATGAGATATGTTCCTAGAGAAAAGTTGATTAGTTAGTTTCATGGTCTGCATGCACCATTAGCGGTGGGTAAATCACGAATGAACGAATGAAAAGAGCGCGCTCTTTACCAAAAGCTCACTCACTCTTGCGTTCAGTGCAATTCATATTAGATCTTGCGCTCCTAGCGCTCTTCAGCTCTTTTCACCCGCCCGAGAGATCGCGAACGAATGCGAACGCGAAGCGAGCGATCAACGAGGACAGATGCATACGTTACTTTCTCATGAAAGAGTAAGAGCGCTATAGCGCTCGATGTGCGGCGCCAAGCAGGCGACTCGCAAGTCTCGCGATGCTTTCGCGCGGTTTTGGCGGATATGATTTTTGAGTTTTTGCATAGTAAAATAGACATTATTGTGTAAGGACATGGCTAAAATTTGGTTACGTAAAGAAATTAATTTAAGAATAAAAGTTTTCTATAACTTTTGTTTGGATGAGTGATGAATTGACGATTGTTTTATAGGTAATTAATTTTAGTAATAAATAAGTCGCGCGGGCGTGAGCGACACCTTGACCTTCAACTATTATTTCATTACGATTTTTGTGTTTTTACTTTTACTATTATTTTATAAAGTAAAAACTTTAATTTATTCCGCCTGTTAATCATAAGATCGCTTTCTCATCAGTCACTCGTAGATTCGCTAGCTCTATTAGCTAAAACTAAAACACATCCTAAAGATCAAAATACTCCGCTGAGCGAAAAGAGTTACTGAGCGCAAAGAGTGATGCACATCTTTAAGTACGAAAGATTCAAATCGCTCTGCTCTTTTAAGTGAGTTGTTATTCCCACTACTATGCACCATGCAATGCACCCTTTCAGTATTCGGAGGGCCGTCAGTTACACCCCGTATATGCCCCGTATACTCTAAGGTCCAAGCACACGAACACACACATATTTAAAATTTAAAACGCGCTAGAAAATTTTCCAAGATTTCCATTTTCTAAAATTGTAATTGTGTACCTGGTTTCACGGGAAGTGTGGGTTTTTATCGCTTGAGCTACATTCTATCTGTAACTAATTTATAAGTCGCAGATAATTAGTTCAAATCAAATAATTTATTTCAAAGTAGGAATTTACAAGATTCTCTTTTAGAAAGTCAAATCTAGGTACTTAACATAATACATAAAAAAAAATTAAACCTACAGTAATGTAAAAAACAAATACATATCAAAGTTAGTTGCAAAACTAACCCTAGTAGATGGAGCCGTGCCACACGTTATTAGCATCAAGAGATACACAAGCAAAATTTGCGGGTAATGACCCGCGGTAGCCTAGATGCCTAGGCGTCGCCACTAGTGATGGCGAAATTCGCAGGTTTAAATCCTGCCTGCGCTATAAAATATTGCAAGTTTTCTAAAATTGTATACCTAACACGAAAAGTGTTTTAAAAAATTGAGATTCAACGTGGAATACGGTTGTTGAATACGTTGATCTGTACAAACCCTCATAATAACCCAAGGAGGCGTATCGTAACATCATTATGAGGCACCATCGTTGCCAAGACCTTAACCCCTACGCTCCCAAAGTTATTACACTTGTTATTCGATTTACCAACAATAATATATGATGAGGAAGTGTTTTGATTATGTTAACTCCATTGGTGCTGCATAAATATATTGTTATACTAAATAACATTATTTAAGAGCCCGAGGGAGAGTAAGAATACTCCCACGCAACACAAACAATATATTATTATGAATACTTTTCTATGGAGGTTCCCTGAAGATTTTAAGGGGGAGGGGTTGGGCTTAAACTAAATTATTTAAATGATATCTGGAAGAGAAAAGGGGTCTGGAAAAAACTAATGGGGAAAGCTAATTATAGTACCTATTTCGCTCCCTTTCGGACAACCTGGCCTAAGGCGAGGATTTAGCAAGATTTTTTAACCAGTTTTATTTATACAATTACAGCCATAAAAGTCTAATAAATATATTTGTGATTGTCGAGGATCTAACAAATAACATATACCTATCAGTTACACAATTTGAAAAACTTCATTCGATAGAAAAAAAAAACAAAGTAACCTCTTTTTTCAGTTTTATGTCTACAGTTTAAAAGTAATTACAAATAAATCATGCTATAATTTAGATACATACCTTTTCTAGTACGAATACCTAAATTAGACATTGTAACGGTATTTCTCTAGTAGTCGGAAAAACCTCAAAATCTTGCGTAAACTTGACCGAAAATGATTGTCTGTTTCTCTCTGGCGCAGCGCGAATGAGAGGGACAAACTTTTCAGGTGAATCGCGGCACCAGCACCACCGCTCCTATAATTTACGACCGAGTCTGCAAGGAGCGATTAACACTACTATAGAAATAAAGTGTTGCGTTATTTCACACATTATATTTCCATTGGTAGAAGGGAGTTGGTGCATTGTTTTTAGAATGGGAACTAACACAAAGCATTGATGTTAATGAAATAAGATAAAGATAAAATACGTTTATTTTAGTCACATTCAATTAGATACTGAACTAAAATACAGATATCTGAAATGTAGGTACTTATGCGACTAAAAAAGGTCTCCACTCAGCATATGTTACAAGCAGAGTGAGCTGCCTGTAACGCTTGTCTTCCGTGAAGCCAGATGTACACAGCAAAACCGTGATCTATATAAATAAGTATAACACTTATGAGAAATATAAAAATAATAATAATAGTCTTAAGAAATATATAGAGCAATAGTTTATGAGCCAGTCTTGAATAACAAAGCAATTTTCTTGACAATAAGTAGGTATCTCAACTTTATCTTATTCTGTATTCCAAAGGAAATGCAAACGAAAAAGCATTATAGGGTGTTTGCCTTTTACAGTCAGCTAGCACTGAAAAAGAAGTACAAAGAGAGGGTAAAAATACAGTTCTCCGTTACGTTTAACTGGAGACTGATAATTCTTTGTTTTCTTTTCATGTTTCAAAAAAAAAA
This sequence comes from Tuta absoluta, assembly GCA_027580185.1. Taxonomy (NCBI): domain Eukaryota; kingdom Metazoa; phylum Arthropoda; class Insecta; order Lepidoptera; family Gelechiidae; genus Tuta; species Tuta absoluta. The sequence continues at coordinate 684,573 of JAQAHW010000047.1, forward strand.
GTCGTTTATTTTTGGCTTTTATTTTCTGGACCATTGGCCAAACCCAATTTATTATTTTGTGCCATTTTAGGCATACGATAACATACTCTTGTTTGCAGTGGATACAAACGATTAGGTTTGTACACTGCGTAAACTGCCACAAAGACTAATACTGATACACTCTATAATTTTAATTTAATTACTGACACTTTAAAAAATTATTTTATAAAATGACCTACCATACATTGAATCGAAAAATAACGCAAGCGTTAAAAATGACACAAAATGTAATATTATGTGCTTTACACAGACACACATTAAGCAATCGAACAATTAGAATTTTTGTAAGTTATGTATTCTCAAATAATGCCAGCCGTACCGAACTATTGTTCTGGGTTTGACTTATGTTGGCGAATTCCACACTATGACGGACTGACATATGCGTCTGTCAAACACGTTAGTCAAATCGTATGCATTACAAGTGTGCCATGGCACAAAATAGAGAATGTACAGAAGGATCACTCGGCCTTTTTTTGATTATTTCCGCTTTCGGCAAGGGCTGCCACAGTTTTCTTACCGATTTTATGTAATGGAGTAGGTACCTAAACATACAGGGAGTAACAGAAAGGCTATATCAAGCCGAAAGGTGCTCATGAAACTGAGCAACTTTCCCCATTTCCCCACTTTGACCTCCTTTCGGATTGATATACCCTTTCTGTTACTCCCTGTATTTACATTACGTAGTGTACCTACATAGCACAATTATTATGAAATGGGGAATGACGAGTAGAAAGATATCTGCTCTGGGGCTGTTGAGACTGAGCATCATCATATTTCTTTCCCGTGGGTGTCGTAAAAGGCAATTAAGGGACTTGAGGGTGTATATTGCAATTTTAGGCGATGGGCTGGCAACCTATCACTATGGCGATACACAAATTTTCCGAATGACCCTCAAATTTTTGTCAGACATGGCGTAAATATCCGTTTTTGCGGCCATTTACGCTCTACTTACCCCGCAAGGGATAATAGCAGGATATGTGTATGTATGTACATCAAAAATGGAAAGTTGTTTTTAGCCTTTATTTAAGTTTATAATGTGATTTGAGTAATCACATTATAAAAAAATACACTGATTAGAGTTATTAATCTTGTTTGTTCTTATATGAATGCACGTTTTTATTTAAGTTGGTACAAAATATTATAGGATCATTGAACAAATCTCATCGTATACTAAAAAACCTATTTATTACCTATTTATATTTGCGTGAAGCATTTTGCACGTCCGCGCCAAACGCGGTTGACACTCGACTACATGTGTGTTTGGATTGGTTTGGATTTCCTTGTAAACGGCGGCGTGTCAAATTGTGGAGAGTTTTGTGACGTTTGCTTGAAGTGAGCTCTCTGTATTCGGCGCGCAGCCGCCAATACTTACTTTGTGGCCATGGTATCAGTTTTTTTGTATGGGAATCCGAAATTTATTTTCGTCTGAAAGACGGATGCGACAAAAATACGTCGTAGTGGGAGAACCGCCGTAGATGGGAAATTTATGGCAACATTATGATTTGGAAAACGGGCGTTTTCAAAACGATGTAGACGTAATCAATTTATAATGACCCTGTTACTTACGTAACGTTGGAAACCCTCCAGTCAGATGTACCCTAGTACATTATCTTATTCATCTGTGGTCAGATGGACGAATGACTTAAAAAAGGTGGCTGGTAGCGACTGGATGGCGAAAACTAAAGATCGTGCTTTAAGGCGTACCTTGGGGGAGGTCTACGTCTAGCAGTGGACTGCAATAGGCTGATGTATTTACTACGGCAAAACTGCATAGTACGAGGTCCATTTTGCACTAGTCTTTCAGAAGGAAATAGATATTAAAAAGACGAGCATTGGCCCTAATGTGTGATATTTTTCGATAAAATTCTAAGTATTTGGCCAGTCCTGAAAAGGTAGTTCTGCAATGCTTCAGTAATGCTGTTTGTTGTTGTTTAAAATATAAGAATCTACCAACCCATAAAGAAATAAGACTCAACTTATTTACAAACTGTGGCAGTATAAAGCGTTTGCACTACATTTAGCTGATACTGAAAAGGACAGGACATAGGAAGCACTAAGTAGACGATATAGAGGCCCTTCTCGTCACTCGTGCGATTTGAATATGGGGTACTTACCTACTTATCTACTTATCTGCTAGAAATCCATCTAATGTCACATTCACACAATGTCAATGTGGGCAGGTTAATAGCAAGCGAAGTGGGCAGCGCGAGTATGCAAACAGATTACTCGCGCTGCTACTTGTCATGCCGCTGCTACTTGTCGTGCCCCCGCGAGTGTCAGATTTTCGTGAACGAGTCAAAGGATTGGCAGCACGAGTACGAGCGGAATGGACTGCTATCTCGCTCACTTGTATTGCTGCGAGAAAAGTATGACAGCTGTCTGTGAACATTCACTCACATTTGGGCAATATTCGCGGCAGGAGCAGAAGCATACTGTGAACGTGGCATAAGATTTCAGTAGGTGAGCACGTTGGTTCAGAAGTTTGATAATTATGTACAGGTATATGAAGAGGTAATGCCCAGTTTTTAACCCCAATTTGAATTTAATCACGACCTATATTGTAACGTAAATGTTACAGCCGACCTGGTGAATTTGTATGGGAGGTCCAATTTTTAGTTTTCATACTTCGGCCTTTGTTTCCATACTACCTGCCAAACCTGGCGAGTATGGCCAGAAATTAACAGTGTATCGTTGTGCACTTTTGTTTTACGGCATGTAATGAAAAAAGCAAGATGGAGACGGGTGGTGTGAAAGAGCCACTGCAGGGCAAATGCCTCTCTCTTTGCCTTGCAGTGGGACGCTGAACAGACTACATAAAAAATATACGGGGTGTAATGGACAGCCCTCCGAATGATAGGGTGCATGCAAAATAGCAGATCATGAAACTGAACATCTTTCCCCTAGAAACGACAAAAATATCGACCGATACAAAATCACAATCAGTTGACTGCATTTACTCTGGGAAGTCTAAAATGTTTTGACGTTTCCTGAAATATTTTCTTATGTGTGGCAAGTTATTTAGTTTTAAGGTCCGAATGCACCTTATTAGTATACGGAGGACTGCCTCTTACACCCTGTATATGTATGAACATATTTGAATTTGGTATGTGTTGTTGTAAGGCAAGTTGCGATAGCATGAGTCAGGATAGGTCCGGAGCACTGTCGTTCGGCCGTCACAGCTCATCGCGCTGGTCGTAAAACTAAGTGCCGGCTAAGTGACGGTTTGTTTGTGAGTGTTTAGCAAACCGCGAAACGAAACTTTGTGAAGGGACGTCACCAGACAACATTTGTTTAGGCCCAGCTTAAACAAGTTAGAGTACCTTGGGTGTAGGCCATCCCAATAAGCCTTATTTGACAGCTGTCAGTTCAATACTAAATGGAAATGGACCACTGAATATAGCACCTTATTAGGGCAATCTGTACCTACTAACGATCCGCACAGGCAGTATTGGTGTGGCCTAACTTAGGTCAATATACATTTATTTTTCATCATCGAGATGGGTAAAATAATAAACAACAGGCTTTGAAATGTCCATTTCTCAATATTGTTCAAAGAACGCCTGTTTATTTAAATAAAGCAAAATTACCGTCGAGTAAACATGTTTGTTTTGATCAAGGCGTCGCTTCAAGGTTAAATCGGCGATTAATATTCCACCGGGTCATGTTTACAATAAAAACACATAAAATGGGCCGATAATTTTGCATAATGATAGCCTGAAAATAATTTTAAAAGTGTACTTACAGGTTCCAAGCTTGAAAATACACTTAAATTATAATAAACTATTTTATTAGCTGTGTACCATAGGAGCTACAAACACAAACACGACTAGAATGTTATTGTGGGAGTGACGTACATAACCTCAAAATAGGAATGAAATGACATTAGAACTTGTTTGTTGTACCTATACAGGGTGTGACAATATGGTACCTACCTACCTATGTACCTAGTTTTTGTTCTATATATTTTTTAATTCTACATTGGTACATGATCATACCTATATCCCCTGCGGGGTAGACAAAGCGTAATCAGCTTTAAAAAAACGAACATTTACGCCACATACGAAAAACATTTGAAGGTCATTCAGAAAATTGTGTATCGCCAAAGTGACAGGTTGTCAATCCATCGCCTAAAATTGCAAAGCACATGTAACTCTCGAGTCCCTTAGTCGAATCTGACGACACCCATAGGAAAGAAATGGGGTGATGCTATTATAAGCCGACATCTTAATTTTATTGACCCAGGTATAAAACCCGAATTGACTGTGATTTGGCAGCTCCTTAGCGCCATAAAAATAGGCTCCAATTCCTTGCTGTGTTTCCTTTAGTAAGAGCGTGACAGCTGTCAATTAAGGCCTATCAGGTAGGCTAGCTTGGGAATAAAAACAAAAGCAAGATTATTTTTTGGAACCGTCTGACAAATAGAATCGCGAAGTTTAGACAGTTTTGCTAAAAAGATAGTCAAATTAGTAGGTAAGTAGGTACCCAATAATGTACCTACATGTAGGGTGCTGTAGGTAGGTACCCGATAATGATTTAGACTAGGTATAGACTAGGCACATGAGACCTACCTTACCTACCTAATTTATATGCAATGCAATGTGCATAAAATCTTTATTTATACTTACCTAATTAGGTGGTATCAACTCTTATTTATGCATTGGTACGTAGGAATGCAGACAATAGGAATTATTAATTTCAATAAGTAGTACATCATTAACATTTATATACCTACGTAAATAAAATTATTTATTTCATGTTCTATAGTACATCATTAACAGTTAAATACGTAAATATATTTATTTATTTCATGTTCTTATTCTATGTACATTTAACCGGTTTTGAAAACTCCTTTTATGCAAATAAATGCTTTTGTCAGGAGATTTAGCTCTTCCATAATAATATGTATGTAATTTATAATATTATTCTCGTAACTAGTATTTAGGCGACTACGGGACTCGAGGGTTAGATGTGTATTGCAATTTTAGGCGATGGACAGACAACCTGTCACTATAGTGATACACAGTTATCTGATTGACCCTCAAACTTTTGTCAGACGTGGTGTTAAGTTAATATCCGTTTTACGGCCGTTAACGCTCTGCCTATCCCGTCAGGGAAATAGGCGTGATTTATGTATGTTACTAGTATTAAATTTTGAAAAGCATTTATTTATACAAAACTCTTTGAAATTAAAATATACAAAAAAATTACTAAGTTGGTACCTTGGTTGGTACATAAAATAGGTCATTTGAATTCAGAAAAAAAAAACAAATCGTTTCATTCTGATAAAATAAAATAAAATCAAAATAAGTTTGTTAAATGATATAAAAGTAAGAAATTATACATTACATTACAAAGAGTGAAATTGAACTGTTCCGTAGGAAAAGTTGTTTCTTATCACCAGTCTTCAGTTTTCGCTATCGTTCACTTATAAAATTTATTTCACCCTTTATAAGTCTGTTCTTCTTTACGACATTTTGTAATTTATTTAATACATACATACATACATATATCACGCCCATAGTCCCCTGCGGGGTAGGCAAACCGCTAACAGCCGCAAAAACGGACATCTACGCCACGTCCGACAAACATTTGAAGGACATTCTGAAAATTGTGTATCGCCATGGTGACAGGTTGTCAGCCCATCGCCTAAAATTGCAATACACACCCTCGAGTCCCTCAGTCACCTCTCACGACTCCCACGGGTAAGAAATGGGGTGATGCTATTCTAAGCCGGCATCACACGGCACTTATTTAATAATCTTAACTAAATAAATATAACGTGAGATTTTAGGCGCTACCCCATTGTCTATTTATAGAAGGAGCTTATCAAACCACTTAGTTTATGGGGCGCTTATCAAAGTACTTCATTTCAACCCTTAAAACAAAATGGCGGACTTAAACTATTTACCATCAAGGGTTTAATACTAAGCGAAGTTGTTTTACGAACAACCAAGTCACTTATTACGAGGCTTCCTGATGATAAGTAGCTCCATCAACATTTGATAAATAATTTGTCGATGTACTGAGTGCGTACTATTACTATACTTGTATTTAGTGTACAGAATTGTATTTGTTTTAAGTAAGTAAGTATTGCACACTATGGAACTCAATTATCTGAAATACTTATGTAAATAATTTTGAATTTGAATTTGAATTGCCCTGCTGTGGAACACAGAACAAGCTAATTAGAAAAAGTAAGAAAGTAAATAGCTATCAGGATAAGAATACCTAAATGGCATATTTTTGGATTGTTATGATGAAAACGAAATGAAATCAGTTTTGGTCAAATTGTAGTGTAGTTTGGACAGTATGGAATAGGTAATTAGGTAGGTATTATATCAAGTGGAAATTATTTCATGCATAGCTTAATATTATAATGTAGTTTAATGTATTCAATGTACCTAGTTATTGCGATTATAAAGTGCTGTTGGCTGTTGTACGTATGGTTTAGAAGAACATTTTGTTTTATTAAGACATCCTTAAATTAAATTTATTTTAATATTCGTTTTTAGTTAATTTGTGTTTTCAATTTCCATCGAGTATCCAGTGATTTTTTAAGTGATGGCGGCGCTAGCTTCGTTCGGGATCCCCTTAGGAATTTAAGCCGAATGCTTATGACTCGACTTAACGAGTCCCTATTTTCGTGGGGGGGAGGAAACAAAAACGGGGACTCTAAAACTTAATGAGCAAATAAAACGGCCCTTACCTACACTAGTCTGAATACCGTGCACGGTACGGCATAGGTACATTGCTGGTTGTTATTAGGTATATTACACGACTGCCCAACCAAAGAGTGTAATGTATAATGTTTTTAGAGTCCATGTATGTATGTGCGATTCTTTAATGGACTGCATGCAACTCGTTAACCACCGAACAGATTCAAATGGGAATTGTATCGGCAGAATCCTTACATTATCCCGAGTGTCGTAGGCTAGGCTTTATCTCAGAAAGCAGTCGTGATTTAAATTTTTTCAATGTAGGTATTATGCTTGTTTATTATTCGAATAATGTTACTCACATTTTACGCTGAGCTGAGCGATAGCAAGTAGGTAAGTACCTACTTAGAGGTACCTACTGTGGCCACGGAGAGGCCACTATGAGAAATAAATAAAAGTAAGTAAGTAAGTGAGTAAAAACACTTAACACATTCAAAACACAAATAAATAACAGGAAAACTTAAACTTAAAAAATGCGCAAAGATAAGTTTTCACCGAATATTATCTATATTCTTGTTTTACAGTATGTCCGGAGTTCTCAACTTCTCCTACACAAGAATGAAAGCTCAAGCCTCAATCGTCTGATCTGTCCTGGCGATAGCCATAAAACGAATTTAAATTCAGAATGATTTGAGGTGCCAGCTACCCGAAGGAGGCTGGACCTAGTACCTCTTCTCAAATTCCCGGTGTCCGTCCTATACCTTCCTACGCACAGTGTCTACACAAAATGAGACTCGCAATGGGTTCTCTCTCAAGTATCCCAAGAGGACATCATTCAGTATCCTGACCTTGCGTCCTTAACTTATTAGGAACACAGCCCAGCAAATTACACTCACAGGAATTGATTGGCAATCTTCCTCAACTAGCCGAATTCGTACCTAATCAAGTTTGTAAGCTTTATTAAGTAGCTGGTCCTTTCAAAGCAATGTAGTAGGTACAATTCAGTAAGTAAAAAATACCTACTCAAAAGAATTAGGTACATGTTCAATGCTCTTGCAGTTTCAAACCTAACTGGTAGTATACTACATACTATGTTTTATTCTGTGCCGGTAGCAAGAATACCAGAAGGCAGGTAAGTGCCCCAGGTCTACCAGAACGCCCTCTTCAGGAAATATAATTGTACAATTTAGAGATAACTTAAATAAAATAAACTATCAATAAAAGCAGATAATATAAACTAGAGGTGGAGCCCTGTCTGTACCGTGCCTGGTCCGAAGGTGCCCATGGCGCTCACTGCGTTGCCCCGCTGTATTGCGAGGGATATTTGTTGGACCAGGTACGATCCAGAACGGGGGTCACAGCCGCCGCGGGCCCTTAGGCGTTTTTGTATGTCGCGTATGAACGCCTTGGCTGCAGTGCACCACACGCCCGTGGTCTCGACAGCGAAAGGGACGAACTCGTAATTTAGCTGGAGATCAGAGTTCTTCTCCAGCTTAAGAGTGGCAAGGTGCTCAGCTGCCGAGCCGGCCGTGCGTGTGGTTTTGGGCAGGTGGGAGGCAGCGAACGTGCAAGCGCAAGTGGCGTCCCATAGGAGGCAGCGGCCTCTCGCCCATGGGATTAAAGTGAGGTCATCTGGTCTCTTACCGTCGGCGCGTGACAGGCCTGGAGGCTCGAGGACGCACGGGACGTTTGCCGTAGATAAGGCGCGGCGGATCAAGTCGTTGATGGCGTGGTGCCTCGAGTGTCTGCCAGCGCTGAGCCTGCAGCTGAGACCATGCCGGCCAGTCGCGTCCACTTGCACGCCGCAGCGGCAAATGTGTGGTTCGCAGATTTTGCAGCCCAGGCGCAGGGCCATATCTCTAATTTATTTCTATTTTATATTAAGCCTATGTAATTATGCTATCCAAATAAATTTAATCTCTTTTAAATTGTACAATTTTAATACTTATACTGCCATCTAGCCTTGAGTAGCAAAACTACAAACCGGAAGTACGGAGGTCGAAGCTTCGTACAGCTATTTATTTTGTACATAAGAGAGATGTCAGCACTTTTGCAAGTTTACTACTTAGCCACGAGTTCATAGAGTTATAAATAAAGATTTCTGTATAAAACTGGTGGTGTAGACGATCACGATAGCCCCGTTACTATTTAGCGCCTGTTTCGAATTTTGACATTTGCGACAGCTGTATCGGATTTGACTTTGAAGAATAATATACTGAAGACATTTATTATTGGATATGACTTTGAAGAATAATATTACTGAAGACATTAATTCTGGATATAACTTATAGAAAATTAAAGACTGACGACTAGGCAGCATGGTCTATCAAGATCTTCGCCTGTTCCTTGCGAACGAAATGAAAAAAAAAAAAAAAAACCAAGTCAAAACAACGCAGCGTTGCCGGCGCGGATCTTTGGATGCGATTTCGGATCTTTTGGACTCTTATCGGATCCTTCGCGGATCCTGACATCAAGCGGATAATTTCGGACAATTTAATGAAATAACAAAAAAAGCCAAAAATTTAAGATAGAATAAAATCTTTCAACTCTGTGCCCACCCGCAGTGAACGAGTACACGGGCAGGTACTATCAAAACGCAAAAAAAAACGTCTTTCAGTCTACTCGTGCGTTTTACCGCCACGCGACGCAGTTAGTTAGTGCTTTTCCTACACAATACGCACAAAACTAAATAAAGGTTATTGGTTTGAAAATTGGAATTCATTGCGTATAAGTACGTAGAATACAATAAATGATTTTTTTTTTCACAAAAATAGAGTACAAAACCGTAAAATTATAATAACTGACTCTTCTGGGCAAAATCTAAAATCGGATCCGATCGGATCCTGTCGGACAAAGTTTCGAATCTTTCCGTGGTCTGGTGCCGGCAACACTGAAACAACGAGGATCTTCCCGGATTTTAATTTAGTACTTTGTGAAATTATAACATAAAAATACAAAAAGGCCGTTTCAAAATGGTATTGAAGAAGGTGTTCACACTGGTCTTTCTCCAAAAAGACTGCCAAATATTGCTGGGCATGAAAAAACGTGGTTTCGGCGTCGGCAAGTGGAACGGCTTTGGCGGCAAACTGGAGCCGAATGAATCTGTTATTGAAGCCGCAGCAAGAGAGTTGAAAGAAGAATCTTGTGTAAACGTGAAAACCAGTGACCTGAACAACATCGGACAGCTAGAATTTACCTTCGAAGGGGATCCGGTTATGATGGACGTAAGAGTCTTTTCCACAAGTGTTTTCGAAGGAACGCCGGCAGAGACCGAGGAAATGACTCCGAAATGGTATGATCTCGACAAAATACCATTCCAAGACATGTGGCCAGACGATATGTACTGGTTCCCTTACATGTTGAAAGGAAAATTGTTCTACGCTAAGTTTCACTACAAAGGATTTGATACAATTTTGAATTACAATATTAAGGAGCTTCAATCTATGGAAGAGTTTTACTCACGAGATAAATAGTTTAAGAATGTATGTAATTTAGTAAACACTTAATAGTGTTTGAAATTACCTAAAAGACCCATCAGCTTTGATCAATCTTGGTTTAGTTATTAATAAATAATATACTTTATATTTTTAGAATTGTGATTATTATTCAATAAGTAGGTAATGTCTGTGATTTACTTCAAATAAGTGAATAGTAGATGACTGTTCTAAAATAAGATTATTTTAGTTTAATTGATTGTTTTATTTTTGTATTATTATATCAGATTCATAAAAAGCCTACTAGTAGTAGAAAGCAGTTGGAAACTGACACCAGGCTTCATTGGGTTGTACATTGAATTGGTGCCGCACACGAAAAAAGAAGCTTTCATATAAGCAGAGTAGGTATTTATTTGAGGCCCTTGTATGTAGCATTCTGAGGCCCAACTGTCGCGCGCGTGCTCGATTTGGTAAACTACAAGAGTAGAGCTGTGTGATGCCAAAATGCAATACAACACGACTACACCTTTCCCTAAATAATTCCCAATCATTTTGATAATTTGTTCTTGGAAGGCTTCTGACAAACTGGAAAATTTTATTGTATAACTCAAAAACTACTGGATAAGTTTTGTATGTTCAGAAATAATCTAATTTAGGCATTGAAATAGAAATCAGCTTGATCATTTACATATTGGCTATTATAGTAACAAAAAAAATTAAGTCACAACTTATGTTGGTTTGTAAATAATTAAATAAAAATTGATCTTCTTACTTTGATTTTTTGCTACTATGAGGTTCTACAACAAGATATATACATAGATATAGAATAAAAACATTAAAAAAAACAGATAATAAAAATATACTTTTACTCCAAATGCATTTTTCTTATGAATTATAGAAAAGCAACTAAAATTAAAACTTAATTACATTTAAAGTTACCTTGTTAATCTTAAATCTATACCTAGTTCAACACAGATTGACACAGTTTAATGTGATACAACTTCCACAGCATAATCACAAAGTAAGTATTGGCGGCTGCGGTGGCATAATTCACTATAGGGTGAAGTTTTACTAGTGAGCAATACTAGAAACAAAAGGCTGGTGATAAGGAACAAAGGTCGAAATATGACAAGTATTTAGAGCTTCCATAGTAACCCAAATCAGCTGATTGGCCATTTTGTATAGGAGATCCAAGTTTTTTTAAATATTTCCTATATTACCAGCCCGGTTTGAACTTCCGCTATCAGTCACTTGTAAAATTTCACCCTTTATACTCAATCCAAGCTAGCTCTGTATTAATGAATGACAGGTGGATTTAGTGAACATCAGACTTAGTTATGTTTTAATTCTTTTCTCAATTTTTATTCTTAGTTTTCCTTTCATTTTTGGACCAGCCACTTAATAAACTCTTAAAATCACGCGCCGTCATCGTCGTCCGCCAGGCAGGTGCGCGCGAGGTTCCTGGCCAGCGCCAGCCTCAAAAGATCCGCCTTCTCCTGCGCGAGGTGCTTGGAGCGGAGCTCTAGGCACGCCATGATCTCGAACGTGTCGGCGGACGAGAACACCGGCTCGTCCGACTCTAGGAGAGGCAGCGTGTCTAGCAGGAGGGTTTCCCAGAAACTGAAATTATCGAGTTTTTGATAAGAGATTTCAATATTTGCATGGAATTTAATAGGACCTAATACCAACCAAATATTACGGTTTCTATAATTTCTTATCTAAAAATAATTTACAAATAAAATATACATGGTGTAAAAAAATTAGCTAAGAATATTTTAAGGGGTGAACCAGTACGTGAAACTGAACAACTTTCTCCAAGGAACATAGGTCGAAATATGAAAAAAAAATTGGGCCTCCCGTACAAATTATCCCGGCCGGGTAACACACTAAGTATGGGATCAAATTATTTTTTCATATTTCGACCTATGTTCTTTGGGGAAAGTTGTTCAGTTTCACGTACTGATTCACCCCTTAAAATATTCTCAGCTAATTTTTTTACACCTTATATATACGCTGAAACTTACTAGTCGGGAGCAATTTTTGATGTAATCAACGATACTAGAAGTTTGGCTGCTTTCTTGAATTCTCTACTTTTGTACAGTCTATGGAAGTCGCAGTATTTCCCTGAAACAAAATTAGACCATTTTAGACTGCATACAATCAATGACTATACACAATTTTCCGAATGTCCCTCAAATATTTGCCAGACGTGGCGTAAATGTCCGTTCTTGCGGTCGTTTACGCTCAGCCTACCCCGCAAGGGATAATCGGCGTGATATGTGTATGTTTGTGTGTTGCTATGATATTTCTCATACTGAGGCGTAGAGGCGCCCTCAATTTCCACGCCTGCACAAACTAGTTGATGGACAACGGTGCGAATACAAAAACATCAGAAAATGTTAATCATTGTAATTAGAGGTTTTATGTGATTTGGTTCTTAAGTCGCCTCTTACGTAAAAACTGACATTTACGCCATGTCTGACCAAAATTTGAGGGTCATTCATAAAAAAGTGTATCACTATAGTGACAGATTGTCTACCCAATTACCCATCGCCTCAAATTGTGATACACGTGAGTATCCCTCAAGTTGCTTAATCGCCTCTTACGAAACCCGTGGGAAAAAAATGGGATGATGCTATTCTACAGGGTTATTTTTTACCCCGGCAACTTTTACAGGGTGATTCTACTCATGATTCTGAACAACTTTTATTATGGGGTCACCTGCGAAATCGCGAAAAAAAATCCAGCTGTTCCATACATTTTGTTATAGTAGGTCTGAATTTTTCTATGGAGCAGCTGTTTTTTTTCGCGATTTCGCAGGTGACCCTTTAATAAAAGTTGTTTAGAATCATGAGTAGAATCACCCTGTAAAATTTCCGGGGTGAATAAAAAATAACCCTGTATGGCGGCATCACACAGTAATACACACATAGCAACCTATGAAAAAATATTAGTTCACTTTTTGCCCACGCCTATTTTCTTGTAGACTCTATGCAACTCACCTAAAAACACAAGGGAATCAGCCATGAGCATCGCCGGCCCGGCAGTGAGCAGAAGGTCGGCGGCCGGCAGGTGCCCGGTGGAGGTATACCCTCGCAGCGCCGCCTCGGCCGCGCGCGCACAGAGCTTGGGACTGCGCGCGCGGATAGACCACGCCAGGGCCGCGGTGTCCAACACGAAAAGAGAAGAGAGAGAGCGAGAGAGAGAGAGTAACTGTGACATACAACTCACCTAAAAACACGAGCGAATCAGCCATGAGCATCGCCGGCCCGGCTGTGAGTAAGAGGTCAGCGGCCGGCAGGTGCCCGGTGGAGGTATACCCTCGCAGCGCCGCCTGGGCCGCGCGCGCACAGAGCTTGGGGCTGCGCGCGCGGATAGACCACGCCAGGGCCGCGCCCACGCGACCAGCTGATAGGTGCCGCGCGCCCATACATGTGCATACTGTTTGCGCTGGAGGGATTGATGGTATATAACATTTTGTGTCACGTCACATCAAGTAACGTAACGTCAAATCACGTCAGGTCACTACAAGTTAATTCAAATAACGTGACGTTACAATCTCGCTACATCATGTCACTTCAAGTTACATCAAATAACGTGACGTTACAATCTCGGTACATTACGTCACTCCACGTCACGTCACTTCAAAATACATTAAATAACGTGACGTGACAATCTCGCTACATTATGTCACTACAAGTTACATAAAATAAAGTGACGTTACACTCTCTGTACATTACATCACTCCACGTCACGTCACTTCAAATTACATTAAATAACGTGACGTGACAATCTCAGCACATAACGTCACTACAAGTCACATAAAATAAAGTGAAGTTACATTCTCGTCACATCACGCCACAACAAGTGTCATTACAACAGCACGTCACATAATATCACGTCGCATCGCATTACTTCACGTGGCATCACATTACATATCATATCTTACAATTTAGGATGCTACATCTCACATTAAATCAAATAAACAAACTCCACTAAAGACACACACTCTAAATACTTCGGACACACAGTCAGACGAGACCCAGACAGCCTAGAGAGGGTGCTTATAACAGGCCGTGTTGAAGGTACAAGGAGTAGAGGACGAGCACCATCACGTTGGAGTGATATAGTACAAGACGCCACTCACACCACCTTACAGGCGGCCGTACACATGGCTCAAGACAGAGAAGTTTGGAGGAAGCCGGTGACGATTATAGCCCAGAAAAGTCACATCCCTCAGTCATGAGGATACGACGAAGAAGAAAGACACTCACCGACAGACAGAAGACCATGCCGCTTGGCTTCAGCACAGATCCTCATCGCTTTAGCTTCACTCTTCAACGGTACGGTTTCCAACAAGAGTTCGGCTCGGGTGGTGCCCTCGCCGGGACACGAGTGCAAGTAGGACAGCCCTACGGCCCATAGCGAGGGGTGCTCCATCAATATTGAGCCGTATTCTAGGATTAGGCTGTCTCGGAGGCGAGTTGTGACGCTGGAAATTGAAACAAAACATGTCAATAATGGATAACCATGGTGCATTTTACTTTTTATGTCTTATAAATCTACAAAAAATTACGAGAAAAACTGTGTTTTTACTTTTTTCATATCTCAAAAAATGGCCGAGATATTTAAGTTCAAAGTGTGTAGTTTCGGGCGAAGGTTTTTTAAAACGCGGGCGAGCGCAGACTAGCCGATGACGTCACGGCTCGAATCATTCGGCAGTCGCGCTTACGCTAGCACGCCGTCGCGCAGTCAAATTAAATATTATAAAATAAAATGCCAGGAAAATACTGTATTGTGGCGCAATGTTTAAACTCCACGGTTAAAACACCAAATAAACTCTTCTTTTATGTGCCTAAGGACCCAAAAATAAGAAAAAAGTGGCCGTAAAAAGAGTTGATTCAATAGGCCTGATTCAAAGTAGGTATACTTTAACACAAACTAATGTTAAAGTATACCTACCTACATATAGACGTACTCACGTACTTAGATTAGGAGTACTTGGCCGTCCTGATTGCTTAAGTACCTACCTATGTAGGTACCACCTTGTCGTACCTACTCTACTTGCAACGGTACAGGCAAATGTGTGTATGTGAATAAAGGACTACCTATAGGTCGATGCGTGGAGTAGACATGCGCCTCCTTGACCCACACTGTAGGTATAACAGTCGGCTGAAGTAGGTATGCGTATGCGCCTCCTTGTCAAGGAGGCCGCCGCCGTGGTACTGGCAAGTAGGTAGGTACGCGTGGAAACCCATAGGTAGGTAGGTAGGTAGGTACGTACTTCAGGATGGACGCTAATGCACTCGCCAGTTCCACGGCGAGTAGGTAGGTACGCGTGGAAACACATAGGTAGGTAGGTACCTACTTCAGGATGGATGCACAAGCACTCGCCAGTTCCACGGCGAGTAGGTAGGTACGCGTGGAAACACATAGGTAGGTACCTACTTCAGGATGGACGCACATGCACTCGCCAGTTCCACTGCGAGTAGGTAGGTACGCGTGGAAACACATAGATAGGTAGGTACCTACTTCAGGATGGACGCACATGCACTCGCCAGTTCCACGGCGAGTAGGTAGAAACGCATGGAAACCCATAGGTAGGTTTTAACGAGCGCGAACTGTAGGTACCTAGGTACCTTACCTAGTATTACCTAGTATTTTTATCACACACATTTTGATTGAGTTGAGGGAGTAGGTACAACTAGGAACCTTATGGGTAGGTAAGGTACCTACTTCAGGCAGGATGGTCATGAACTCGCGAGCGAAAGTATTTTTATCACCGCCCATAGTAGGTATGTAGGTACTAAATAAAAAAAACACTATGATTCAGTTGAGATTATGCTTACATATACATTTTCATTTTTATTCCACGAATTTCGGCAGCGGTAAAATCTTTATTCATCATGAAATATTGGGCCACCATCAAACTATCAATTTTTGGCAGATTGTCGGACTGACCTTTAATAATCCTGCTTCCATTTTACTCACTACACTTATACATATAACATACACATAAACACCATATAAAGTATTTCTTTGAAAGAACGAAGAAAATCGAAACAAAATCACCGAAACGTGTAGCGCGCTGTGTTGCGGTCGCGAGTTGTCCAGAGCCGTGACGTCACAGTCTTAGCGCGCGTAATCTCCGAAATTCAAAATTGGGGTAAAACTTCTCTTCGTCATAACTTGCGAAATACTGCATGTATTGAAGTGAAATAAAAACTAGTGTAATGTACATGATCTACGCTCCAATTTAAAGTGTATATGAAAGTCATATTTTGACCCCTCAGGCTTATCCATTAGGACAAAAGAAAGTGAAAATAAAAATTTTAAAATTCAATTTCTTATTTTCATATATGCACTGTGAGTGCATAATAAAACCATAGTACATTTAAACAAGCAAAGTTTCATCGCATGGTTTAAATTTTTACGATCATAAAAATTGGCAAACGGTCCCGGTTTCAAATCCCCGCGGGCGCTAACATTTTTCAATTTAAAATTTTCATTTATGAAATAATATAGCACTGTGAGTGCATGTTAAAACCATTGTACAAGTAAAATTTACTAAGAAGAAAAAATGTTTGGAAATATATCCAAGGCTGAACCAGTCCATGAAACTATTAAATTTTCCCCAGAGAACATATTCAAATCGAAATGTGAACCTCCCATACCAAATAAGTCAGATTCTAGTACATTTGCATGGAAGGTCCAAATTTTCTAAGTAAATGAGCTCAGTTTCATGGGCTGTGCTGGTTAACCTCCTGAAATAATTTCAGTTTTCAAAGTACAAAGTATAGCAACGCTGTTTGATGCCGGCTTAGAATAGCATTACTCCATTTCTTTCCCGAGGGTGTCGTAAGAGGTGACTAAGGGATTCGAGGATTTCATATGTTTTACAATTTTAGGCAACATGCTGACAACCTGTCACTATAGTGATACACGATTATTCTGAAACGGCCCTCAAATATTTGTCAGATGTGGCTATAAAGACCGTATATTACGGCCGTTAACGCTGTGTGTATCCTACAAGGAATAAAGATATATTATATCTACATACTATACACATAATACTTACTTAGTCTGATGTTTATCCAAAATGACGAGTTTCCCGCAGTGATACAACATGTCAGTGAGATGTGTAGCGAACCACCCGTTGTCCGCCACTTGTTGAATCTCGTGAATCACCTGCAAAAAACACATGTTTTAGTAACAAAATAGGTGTACTGAATATGTCATTATGAATGGTATAGGCTTTTCTGTTATTAAAAAGTTGGTGTGGAACATTTAAAAGAATGCTGTGTTAGAGAGGTATGTCTAAGGCCCAACGATCTATTAAGCGGGCAGCACGCGTGTTGACATTATTATCCGTTCGAATTTAGAAGGCGCATCGTGCCAATATATACGGCGAGGTGTCATCGTGTTCGTACGGCTTGTACTTGCCGCGCCCCCGCCGCGAATTAGTGGACCCACGGCACGGGCTGAAAGACCCGCGTAACGCAGCGCTGCCCTTATATTTTACCGAATCTATACCGCACCCGACCAGACCGCGCGTGCAGCCCGCTCGACACAGCGTTGAGGTTAGTGACAGGCATCAATCATAGTACAGCCCGCTTTACGCGAGGGATGCGTTCCAAACTTTTCTTCTTCTTCTTTTCGTGTGGGACACCGAGTCGTCCAACGACCCGATGAACCCTGGTGTCAGAGTTTTTAAACCGCCTACTACCTCTGACATGGTTGTGTTACGACCGCCCCGTCTAAGTAATCATAGACAGCAACCGGGACCGACGGCTTAACGTGCCCTCCAAAGCACGGAACCATTTATTTTCGGATAATCAGTTGGTTCAGTCTGCAATGTCCTAACCAGAGCGGGAACAAATTCATAAAGTGATAACTATCAACTTTGTGAGTGTCCCACCGAGAATCGAACCCGGAACCTTTGCGTAGCAGGCAGTCGCACTACCACTGCGCCACATCAGTCGTTCCGAACTGAAATTAGAGTATACGAAATGTAAAAAAGAAACAATTGTTTAAAGCCCTACCTCATGTAGATCGCCTTCCAGCAGCGCGCGCACCATAGCGTCGAGGTGCGTGCGCGGCGCGGCGCGCATGCCGGCGCACGCGGCCGCCGCTGCACGCAGCTCGCGCCTGCGCGCCCACGGGCTCGTGAACAGCACCCAGCCGCCGAGTATGTCGAACCAGGAGTTGTATTTGTCGCGGACAGATTCGAATGCCTGATAGTCGCCAATCATGAGCTGAAAAGTTTAGAGGTAAGTTTTAAATTAGCAACACCTACAGTTTTCAATTTATTTATTTATTTTATTTATGTTATTTATGTTATTTATTTTATTTATTTTATTTATTTTATTTGTTTTATTTATTTTATTTATTTTAATTATTTTATTTATTTTATTTATTTTATTCATTTTATTCATTTTATTCATTTTATTTATTTTATTTATTTTATTTATTTTATTTATTTTATTTATTTTATTTATTTTATTTTGTCTCGGCCTTTCTGAAGACGATGCTTACCAGCGGACAAATTGGCGCCTCAGGATCAGGAAAGCCGACCCCGCGTAACGGGATAAGGCGAGGATGAAGAAGAGAAGATTTTATTTATTTTATTTATTTTACAGTTTATTGCACACAAAAACATTACAGGAAAGACACAAAACAAAAAGACTTACGACACAACAGGTACAGCTTATTTCTTAGTAGATCAGTAGGTCAGTCTTCCAGCTGACCCTCGGAAGTGAGACATTACTAAGAAAGGCAGATCAATCAAAACTTCAGATAGCGCGATTTCGCGCAATTGCCGTGTGGTGCCGGCTTATAGCACGTTCACACCATGCACCTGCTCCTGCTCCTGCCGCTGTCGCGAGTATTGCTCGAAATACTCCCGCGGAAGTATCAACGCGAGTGAGTGTTCACACACTGCCGTTATACTCTTCTAGCACCAATACGAGTAAGCGAGATGGCAATACATTCCATTCTCGTTCGTGCTGCCGTTCTTTTGACCCTCGCACGAAAAACCGACATTCGAGGGAGCACTGGAAGTGGCAGCGGCATGACGAGTAGCAACCCGAGTAACTGTTTACATATTCGCGTTACCACTTCCCTTACTATTGTCCTGTCCATATTGGCATCGTGTGAACGTGCTATTAGAATAGCATCACCCCTATTCTACTTGTAGGTGTCTTAAAAAGCAACTAAGGGATAATCATCCATTTTTTACAATGACGGATCATGACGTCAACAACTGATAATACTATCCTACATTGGATAAAGTAAATTTCAATGGGCAGCAGCGTTCCCTGTGAATGCAACACCTTGCACTGCGCTCGCCAATCCGCCTTCCGAGCATGGTGAGTATTGCAATACCCCCTAATAAGAAGAGGCCCAGCAGTGGACTGTAGTGGCTGTATGCACTAGATGTCAGTCTACTCTTATATGCCAGACTGAAATAATTTAAACTGCTAGTGCACCTCTAAAGTACTTATTAAAACTAGCCAGTTGTTCCTGACTATAGGATAAGCCAATACATGTGGTTAAGCCAATACACAAGTTGGTCTGTAAAGACAGACAAAAAAAACACACAAGGAATTTGGACTACCCCAAAAATTCAAGTCTGGATATTCTGTTATGAAATGAAATTAACTTCATTCAATGCAGAATAGTTTTTACTATAACTTATTGACGTAATGAAATGTCGTCAATAACAATACAATGACGGATTTATTGTAAAAAAATAATTTACATTTTATTTATTTTTGTTTTGTATCACATTTTTTATTTTTATAACAATTTTGTAATGTCATGATAGAAAACAGGTTTGGGCGAGACTACCGCAGGTTGCATATAGTTGGATGGACTAGACTAACTCATTCAGATTGTACAAGCCATTGCACATTATATTCAATGTAAATCGTAAACGCTGACTACGCGACCTACTTGTCGTATGATATTTGGTAATGTGCATTTTTTAGTGTAATAAAGACTTT
This sequence comes from Tuta absoluta, assembly GCA_027580185.1. Lineage (NCBI taxonomy): Eukaryota > Metazoa > Arthropoda > Insecta > Lepidoptera > Gelechiidae > Tuta > Tuta absoluta. Next base: position 704,706 of record JAQAHW010000047.1, read on the forward strand.
CCGTGGTATCGGTCGGGTTTTACTTATATTGAAAGTCCAATAGGTTTTAAACTGTCACTCAATAAATAGTCAAACCTGTAACTGTAACATTCAAATGATTTTCTCATAATGTTCAAATTATGAATTTGAAAACAGATGTATAATCAGGGGGGTTTCACTCCACGGTTTAGGTATGTTCCGGCGGCGGGTTCCCTACGGGGACTAATCTCCGCGGGTTGTCACTTGTCGTCGCCAGACCGCCAGTGTGCCGCTAGCCGCCGCACTGTTCGCACGCACGTGCTGCTCGCGCGCACACTTACTTGACTTTTTTCTATGTTTTAGTACGTTTATTCGTTAAAAAATCGATCGGGTCGCCGACTCGGTATCCCACTCGATACGAAGAACAGTTAGACACAAGCATAATTAATTGTTTTTCTATATAAACAGTAGTCGTTAATAATTTCGTTTAGGTTTATAAATATTTACAAATCTTACAATTCCTTCCGTAGATTAAGTGAACAAATAAGATATATAGCAAAATCAGTAACAAAAAATCTTCGTGCACGAAGACACGAATAACATGATGACAAGTTACAACCCTTGGAGTTCGCCGGCGGCTCAGTCATAAAACTGCGATGCGCAAGGGAGATTGAGCGTTCGTGCGCGTTCATAAGTTTCAATTTTGTTTGTGAGCGGTTGGGTACACCGAGCGTAGGTATTAATTTATACCTAAACATGTATTTTCTTAGGGAGTGATTCTTCTGTACGTTAGTACTATTATACATTCTGTGGTATAATGACCTGCATTATGCATTCTACCTATAGAAATCACAGTTTAATGGAAATTACAGAAGTGTAATGCCTTAATGAGAAGGCTCTTACTGCGATAAAGTTGAGAAATTAAACAAAGTTTTTTGGCCAATACTCAAATCGCCATCTTCTGTCGCACCTGTCAGTTGTTGTTGTATGGTAAAAAAATAAAGATCAAAATGTTTGATTGTCGTTCAGTTGTTTAATCATGTTGTTCAGCTATTGTTCAGTTGTCGTTCAGATAGTAAACAGACACTCGCATTCTAATGACCCCCATTATATGACAGTTGCATAAACTACTATTACTGAATAGTAGATTAATTTAAACAAGACTGTCTTACCCTCATGATGAGCTCCAATTTAGGTTGTGAAGCAAGGACTCTGCTGCTCAATTTGGATCTACATTCAGCTTGCCAGTGCTTCCAGGATATAGTGAACTCTCCAGTAGAAATCCCGCCGTATACCTAAAATCCAGTGCAAAAATATATATATTACTATATTTTGTGTTACTTTATGAAACATTAATCTAAATTTTGGTTTGTAGTTATTATTATTATTGATTATTTGGAGCCAGACATGTCCCACTGCAGGGCAAATACCTCCCTCTGTTTCTTCCATTTATCCCTATCCTGGGCCGCCTCCACCCAGTTGTGGGCGTGGACGTGTAGTAACTCATCTTGGTTTGTAGTGTGAACTTTTATCTTTTAAAACTGGTGCTTTTTTGACTTAACCACTTCGCTCAGGTCGAATTTTGCAACAATAGATTTGTATTGTTCTTCAAGCACACATGTGTGCTTTTACGAGCGGAGTAGTTAACATACTAAAAAGGGGATCTTGCTGCGATACTTGCTTTTGGACCAGTTGTACGGGCCGTGACAAGCAACAACTGATAATTTGCAATTTCATACATATATTTTTATTAGGACCCTGTTTTAGTTTATTAAGTCATTATGTGTGGTTAAACAAACAGTTATGGTTTCAAAATCAAAATCCTTTTTAATTCTGATTGGTTCTTGTGATTCTAAATAAATTAATGAACCTATTTATTGTACCAATCCTTGATCTTTATAAGCCCTTGTATGAATTATTAAAATGAAAATATACTTACACTGTAAACAGGCATACTCCTCAAAGAATTATCAACCAGCTTGAACTCATTACTGTCACAAGCCGAATGCAGTTTCATCAATGCTCTTGCCACATCCACTCTTCCTTGCACCACCATACCAATAACCGTGTCCCAATACTCCGGGTGATCTTCTGACCCACGTTCACAAGCCTCCAACATTTGGGCAGCGGTCTGCTCGTGGCACGGGAAGTGGAAACGAACCCATTCCAGTAAATATGGTAATACAATGTCACCTGGTATGTTATCAATGAATAGAATCTCACATAAATGCCAGATACACTCGACAGAGTAGAAAATTGTGATGTAGGAGAGTATGTTGTTCTTTTCAACGCCATCTGTCTCCTTTGCGGCGCTTTCTTGTAGACTCTCAATGCAAACACGGATGATTGAACGGTATTGGCGGGAAAGCTTTAGAAACTCGACCTGATTGTCCGAGTGTTTCGTTGCTTCTGCTGCCTTCTGCAGCGACAAGTAAGTGCCGTTAGATTCGTTCACGAGTTTTCGCAAAATTGGGTTGAAAAGTAATATCGACTGCTGGACATTCAAGATCTTGTTCTCAGGTATTTTAGCCGGCGTTTTGCTGGTAGTTTGGCTTCGAGGATAGATGGAGAACTTGTTCCCCCGTCGCCACGCGAGTGCGACGTGCTTCTCAAAGCACTTGTCGGGTAATATCTGAAAAAGATTCAAGTCTAGAAGAACGAACAAACATAACCTACAAGCAAGTTGTAATATAAACTTACGAAAGTTTTCACACGACTATTTGGCGTAACGTTACTACCACCAGACAAACCGGCAGAAAAACTTGAGACGTTCATATTGCAATTTAAACCAAAAGTTATTATTTAGAGTAAGGAAAAGCAAACGGTTCGTTTACAACATTTCGTATTATTTTTGACGTTTTAATACCAGGGTTGCTATAAAAGTAATAATAATCCTAATCATTCATGCAGTCAGAACAGTGAGTCAGAAAACTTCCATTTTTATTGCTTGTATTCGCTGCGATATCTCTTCTAAAGATTCCAGGGAAGGAGCTTAAAATAAGTTTGTCATGAAATAATATTATTTTTAGATCTGTTCGACTAATCAATAATATTTCACATCAAATATTTATTTACATCAAATACATATTTATTTACGATGGGACTCGAGGGTGTGTACTGCATTTTTAGGCGATGGGCTGACAACCTGTCACTATGGCGATACACAGTTTTCCGAAAGACCCTCAAATGTTTGTCAGACGTGGCGTAAATGCCCGTTTTTTGCGGCCGTTTACGCTCTGCCTACCCCGCAAGGGATAAAGGCGTGATATATGTATGTATGTATGTAAATATTTATTTATCTTTTGTAAGAGAATTGGTTTTAGTACGAATTTAATAGGATTTACAGTAAATGGTAACATTCTTCTTATGTCATTTGTAATACGTTCGGATACGAGCTTTCAGCAGAAGGGACGTTCATATAACACAGAAGAGACAAAACATTTTTGATACGTATACGAGAAAGTTTACGTTTACAAACCGGAAAATCTAAGTCAAACGGCAGCCTTTCACATAAATAACTCACGAAGTCACCTTTTTCAAAGGTAATTTGTCCAAAATATTTTTTATTTACTTGTAAAAATAAAAACTAGATTACAAAAAATGGACATTCATAGTTTGGTTTTGTTGTCCTAATTGAATAATCTAATTTGACCGGATAAGCTGTTGGAAGACATGTTGATTTAGACACGAATAAACGATATTTGTCAATTCGTCAAAAAGTGTAATGTTTAGACTGGAATTACAAAATTATACAGTAAATATAGTGTTATTGTGTTGTGCAGCGTTATAGCAGCATGTGTGATATGTATTTACGATAATAAGTCTGACAAAAGGGAAACAATACCAATAGGACGTTCATAGCTATTTGGTAAGTTTTTGGTGTTGCATCAATTTCGCCTGTCACTGACTTTCTATATAGTAACTAGACTGAGGCATAGTTTCGTGGGTTGCGTCTGCAAGACCTTCACCCCGTCAGTCGAGCGTAGGTCTCGCAGCGGTCTCTGGCCACCGTCTGACGTAGCACTAAGCGAAATTGAATTTAGGCCGAGTTCACCTCCTTGCCTGATACTAGATAGTCGTGTGGCTGTTTATTGCCTGTTGTGTACGAATTGGATGTTGTGACGTCACGAGTGTACGAGTTCAAAAATCTTTGTGCTAATGCGGCATGATATGATAAACAATATCTACACTAGATAGTGCTATCACACAGTTATCAACTACCAGTCGTGCTAAAAGAACAGTTTTGTGGTGCCAAAAATAGTGCTGTGTTTTTTGTTTATGTGATATAGTGTTAGTTGCTAACCCCCAGAGTGGTCTCTAGTCATTGAGTAAGTCAGCCTGCCATTCCCTGCTTGTTTTTTATTGTGATTGTCCCATTATTTCATCAATTCTCAAATCATGGCTGTATTCTGCCTAGCACCAAAGAAAAACAAAAATCCAAACATTGAATATAGAAACAGGAAATCTACTGCTGAGTTTTGCCTCCTTAATCTTATGCAAAACACAATGTCTTATTCAAAACTGCATTATTTAAGGAAAGAACTACCAGTACAATAACAAAGTCAGCTGTAGATTTTCCATCTATTAATTAAAAACTCAAAAACTGGCCTGTTTAACTATTAACAAGGGGACAGTTATTGGCCCACCAAAACTGAGTCTATGAAATTGAAAATAATAAAATATGTAGGTACTTAACTACAGTACTAGCTATCTCTTACTTTTGTGAGCTTCTGAACAATAAGAATATAATCAGTAATTTTCTTTGTCAGAATACCTATAACCTGAATACTATTGCCAATATAAATTTTATTTGCAATCTTATTAGAACCACAATCTGTGTTTGATAAAAGATTCTTGCACAAACAAAAATAAATCTATGTATACTTCTCTTCAAGTATACTAGTAGGTACTTGTATCTCTATTAAACAGATTTATATTTTAATTTACAATTATGTAAATTTTTGTTCAGAACAGTAACAGATTACAGTACAAATATATTATCCGTATGACTAAATTTTAATCTGCAATGAGTCACACTCATACATATTCTACGAAAGTATTATATATAAATAGATATGTGATATAATATATGACTCCTAATCATTCAAATAAGGTAACAGACTTGTTTTCAGGATCTTTTCCTGAAAATCATTCCTGAAATTGTTTTAGCATTGTTGAAACTTAAAATTCTGTCTAAGGATAGCTAGATTATTACACAAAATCTGATTTAAATAAATATTGTTTAAACTAAAATTATTTTTCAAATCTAGCTCAACATAACTATACATTATATGTATTTTGTGCACATCCTATCCACATTTTGTTTTATATCATTACTTTTCCCTAGGTTTGCTGTGAGAAATCTCTTATCAAAGAGTGCCTGTATTCTTTATGTGTTTGTCTCTTTAATGTTTCTGTATAAAATAAATGGTCAATAAATAAATAAATAACTGCAATTCCGACATAACCTTTCTTAGCTAAGCAATTCACAGTCAAAAAGAAAGGAAAACAGCAGCCACAATTTCCCTCCAAAAAGCAATATTTGATTCCTTTTATTACATACTAGCAGATCGTCCAAAGTTTCACCTGCTGCTGCCCATTTTTTTGTAGAAATAATGCTTTTTCCCATGGTAGAGAGTACCTGAAAACCTTCGCCTTAATTTATCCTATTTAAAAAACTGCACCTTTATCAGTTGCATAGTTTTAAAGTTCTAAGCATACATAGGTAAGGTAGGGACACGGGTAGCAACTTTATACTATGTTGTGATTTTCAACAGGGTTTTAGACAATACTGACCATCCTATTTTTTTTACTTTTTAGGAGTTTTATGAAACAAGAATAATTATCATAATCAAGAGCATTACTAGTTATTTATTAAGCTTCAAGTACACAAACTTAAGGAACATTTGCAAATAAAAAGACCCAACAATACTTCCTGATATACCTCTAAGGACATTACTATAATAAAACCTTATTTAAAGTCAGGGAGTGTGACAAGTCAACTTCCTTACTTTTTGTTTCAAACAGTAAACATTAAACAGTGTGACCATTTTATTATTTAACTAACTATTAAAATAACACTGAAACCATTGTATTATCAATGCTTCAATTTATTGAATAAACTTTTACATGTGGCTTCATTAAATTTATTCAATCAAACATATAGAAAATAAAGTGCTATGTTTGTGTTTAACAAGCAATAAAGTAAACAAAACATAAAATATTTTTTTATGATCAAACAAGAAACAAGTACTATATCTGAAACTAAATCCTTTTGATACCATTACTTTTGCAGACACATTTAGTTTGCAAATGAAGCCTAACAACCTAAAATTGGCTTAAATCATTAACAAGATTGCTACCACTGTATGTATTCACATGACAAACAAAAAAAGGCTTATCTCAGAGACCAGCTAACTGAAAAAGACCTTACTAAAGATTACATCTAACTGAAAAAGACCTTACTAAAGATTACATCTAATTGAAAAAGTCCTTCCTAAAGATTACATTCCATTAGACATCTAGGTTGAAAAATCACAAATATTGCTTTTGGATTTGTACAATTGAATAAAAATATGAATAAATAACACTTGCATGCATTTTTTTTTATAACAAATAATCTCAATTTTTTTCAATTAATGGCTATATTATTTATAATACCTTTATCCATGTCTATTATTTATTTATTGATGGATGATGAAATCCTGTTATCCCTCACTAGGAACATAGGGCTCTCCACTATTTATTTATTATTACAATACACATATCACGCCTTGCGGGGTAGCCAGAGCGTAAACGGCCTCAAAAAACAGTCATTTACGCCACGCCATTATTACAATTTATTGTGAAAATACATAGAAACAAAGAGTAATCAACCTAAAAAAGTCGTCTTCAACTACCTCAATAAATATCTACTGTAGAACAGTCCTTATTGGTTGTTTGGTCTATACAGTCCTTTGTCCAGACTTGGCTGGCGTTGCGTTGACCCTGCCAACAAAGGTCTGGTCAGTTGAGAGGCAATGACCACATTTGGAAATCCTAATTTTGGACCAATTGTTTCTGAAGCTTAGTCACTCAGGATGTATCGTAAAAGGCTATGTATAGTTTCTTATCTTGCTTGAATATAGGCCGACCATGGCCAAATGGCCGCTGCCAAATGGCGGTAAATCACCTTCCCAAAGAGAGCTGTCATCAACTGCTGACCGTTTGTATACTAAGTCGAAACCTATAAAATATAAATGAAAATAATAAATCGAGAAAATAAAAAATATTTATGTATTACAATATAATTCTATGCGTACAAAACATGTTGCGCCGATATAACCTTATTTACCCCACCAAAGCTAAAATAATTAATTTATTTTATCAGTATAAATTTGCCCATTGCAGGCTGATTTTTCGACTGTACTTAACCTGTAAATGTTTTAACATAGATTGCTTTGAATACATTTTAATGCCATAATTTCTATGCATTACAAAATAAATTCCGAATTCGAAGTCGCGATGTAAGTGATCAACATATTACAAACAAATTGAAAAGCCCACAAACATTAATCTCTCGTGCTGCAGATATAACCTACTAGTTAATCTCTCTTCACATCAAATTCAGAAGTTTCGCAACAACTTGGCAAAGATTTTCACAACTGGTTGACCTTATGACGTCACCATGTACTTGATCACTTGATGTTACGCTCAGGTGGTTGTCCTCAAACTCAATGGTTGCGAATCTTATCTATTCTGTCTATACAAACGAGTGTTATGTTTGAATTGTGATTGTGAAGGATTTATTGAGTCCACTGTGATCTTAGTCTGTGATAAATAGCACGTAGATATTTCATTTGCATACATACATAAATATGTCACGCTTATATCCCTTGCGGGGTAGGCGGAGACAAAATACGTGACTTGGAAAATTAAGCACTACAAAAGTGACAATTCAGCCCATCGCCTAGAATCACACATGTAACCCTCGAGTCCCTTAGTCGCCTCTTACGTTCTGCCTACCCCGCAAGGGATGAAGGCGTGATATATGTATTTATGTATGTACGACACAAAAATGCTATTCTAACGCGGCATCACACGGGGTTTATTTAATTTTATTCCTAAAAGATATACAAAACAGTTTTCAACTGTGTCTTATTTGTTGACCAAAATGCCGCGTAGCATTAAGCCCGCCCTTTATCCCTTTGGGCAATAAAGTTTGAAAACAAATAAAAGTAATGCATTCCTGCTTATAAGAAAACTCGAAAAATTATACGCAGTACTAGGATTTAAAATAAATGTTAAAACACGTACACATTTTGAAAATCCAAAGGAAGCCAAATCTTGAAAAAAACAATTGTTGACGGCATTTTCCTAAAAAAAGTCGTGACTAATATCAAACTCTTGTAAAGAAAACCTGACATAAATTATCGCTAATCTCGTTGTTTTGATAGTGTGTGAGCTACGCTTACTTTTGTAGTTACCTAAACTATGATGTTTACTTGGCATATCGTGATCATGTGGTTTAGCGCTTATCATACAGGGTGCAAGGGACAGCCCTCCGAATACTGATAGGGTGCAATCGGACCATAAAACTGAGCAACTTCCCATAAACAAATATTTCAGGAAACATCAAAAACGTTTGACTTCCCAGAGTAAATGCAAACAGTTGATTGTGAATTTGTATGTGAATCGTTTTTTTGTCGTTTTCTGACATATGCTTCTAGGGAAAGTTGTTCAGTTTCATGGTCTGCATGCACACTATCAGTATTCGTGGGCTGTCCTTTACACCCGTATTAGCAGGTTGACATTGCTTAGTTCGAAGTCATCATTGGCCTCACACATCTGTGACAGACGATTTAAACAGTATCTGAGGCAGACACTGCGTTGCCTGGGACGCAATTATGGAAAACGCAGGGCTGCCCAGGACCTGCGCCACCCTCTCGGCCTTCCTGGCTGGATCCGCAGGAACGACTAGTCGATACGTGCGGAGCCAGGTCGGCTGCAGGAGTCTGCCGCGCGGTAGATCTCTGTCACACGCGCCTGATGGAGACCCCGTTCCGGGTTTAATTGTGGAGTTGGCCTCTCCAGGACCGTTGTGCTTGAGTCGGATTTATCCCTCGGTCGCTTCTTACGACCCCCACGGGAAGAGATGGGGTGGTGCTATTCTACTCTGCCGGCACCACACGGCTAAGTTCGAAGTAACCACCCAATTTTGATAGGATCTAGTTGGATTGGTATTGTAGTACTTATGATTCGGCATTCATATGAAAATGTAAACACAAAGTTACGAAAATAATCTACCTACCTCAAGGGCAAGGAGTGATTGCCCTAGGTCGGCCTAGTCTGACTTTGTATGACCTTATCAAATCATGATATCACACTTTTAATAACAAAAAATGCCTCAATGTTGTATACCAAACTTTAAAACACTTCCCGTGTTAGGTATACAATTTTTGAAAACTTGCGTATTTTTCTTTGCCCGCGCTTCTAAATTTTTCAAGTAAAAAAAATGCCTCAATGTCTGTATCTCACATTTAGTTGCCTTCACACTCATTCATTCATTCGTATCGTTCGAGACACTGTACACTGATGTCAGAGTTCGCAAACCGCCTCCTAGGAAACTAGCAGGCCTAGTAAGCCTCCGACACCAGGGTTAATCGGATCGGTCGATGACTTCGTGCGCATACAAGCATTGCAAAATTATCAGCCAAACTTTATGTTACGTTCACACTATGCACATGATCCTGCTCCTGCCGCTACCACGACTATTGCTCGAAATACGATTGCGGAAGAATCAACGCGAGTGAGTGTTCACACACTGCCGTCATACTCTTCTCGCAATAATACGAGTCAGCGAGATAGCAATACAATCCACTAGCGCTCGTGCTGCCGTTCCTTTTACTTCCGCACGACCGACAATCGAGGGAGCACGGGAAGTGGCAGCGGCATGACGAGTTGCAGCGCGAGTAACCTGTTTACATGCTCGCGCTGCCCACTTCCCTTACTATCGCCCTGCTGCTGTGTGAACGCGGCATTACGATTGTTCCATGAGTGATACCTGTCTATTCTGCCTATGCTTACCACCTTCAGTACTTACCTGATTATGTCTTGGTCATTAAACTTTAACACCACTGAACAATACCCTATTGTTTAAGAGTGATAAATCCTTATCAGCTAAAAATGTGCAAAATACGAGACGATGTTATTCACCTCTAGTTCTGATTTTACGATAGGGCTTCCATTTTGATAAAATAAGACAAAATTATATGACACTGACTTTGCTATTCTTTGATTAGCTACAAGTTCCTGCGTGGTCCGGAGGTACCTTGTGTGATTCTCGGGCAAGGACATACAAAACTAATAGAATGTTACTCTCTTCTAACTTAATATTCCGTACTTCAGGAAGCACGTTAAGTGTGAAGAATGTCCCGGTTGTTGTCTTAAATTACTATTGACGTCACTCAACCACGTCCGAGGCCTAGTTATCTAGTAGGCTGTTTAAATACTCTGACGTCAGGGTTCAGTATGTATCAACTATTTGTTATTAAGGAATAACCAAGAAGATACCCGAAAGGTGTCTACAATTTCGCACTTATACACGAAGTTAGTTTTCGATTGCTGTGTGATGCCGGCTTAGAATAGCATCACCTGACTTAGAGACTGTAGGGTTTTATGTGTATTACAATTTTAGGCGACAGGCTGACAACCTGTCACTGTACGGTTTTATTGCAACAAAACACAACGCATCTGTAGTGCAAGAGTGCAACACGATTTTTCCTGAAACGGCTCTAATATTTGTCAGACGTGGCGATCGCGAACGTATTTTATGGCCCTTAACGGTCTGCCTACCCCGAAAGGGATAAAGGTGTGATATGTGTATGTATGTGCTGTTTTCTATTCTCCGCATACGTACAAAATAACATCAGCATTACATAAACCTGCACAAACGATTACGCCGAAACTGTTTAACATTATACACCTCAAGGCAATTCTTATGCTAAGTGCACTAACTACGGTTTTCCTTTGGTCACGGCCTCTTGGATAGCCTCAGCGTTCAAGGTTCGCCGTTCGTTTTATTTGGTGAAGTTTTAATAATAAATAAGTATTTCGGACAATTCACACAGCGCCATCTAGCCCTAATGACTGATATTTCATTGTCACACACAGTACACAACAGTGAGTCAAAACGACATGGTTTCACCCTACCTACATCATATATACCTCGCTTTAGAAACTTTTGCCACATACGATGTTTTTTTTTTACTTTTTGTGTGTTGTGTATGTTTACAGTGAATAAACGTGTTTTCTATTCTATTATATATCAATCCGTATATACTTCTTTTTTACAACAAAACATCCTGACTTCACACAAATATCTAGAAATTGTTACACATATTATTTGTGTCTTGTGGGGACCGAACTGACGACCCTCGGCGTAGCAGGCAGGAGTACTATCCGATATGCCATCGAGTCAGTGTAAAAATAGTAAAAATTCATTAATGCTAATATATGTTACAACTATTTCTGTGTTTGCCATACCGCGATTAGCAGGCGGGTTGTGCAAGGCGTTGTATTGCACAAGGAACGTTGCCGACCATTCCCTGGTTTCATCCCTTAGTCGCTTTTTACGACACCCACTGGTAGAAACGGGGTGACGCTATTCTATGCCAGGCAAGCACATGAGTATTCTAAAATGGCAAATCATTATTTGACTACTGCAAAGTAAAAACAATGTCCTCGCTTCTGACCACATTTGTGAAACGGCATCTAAATAAGTTTGTAGAAACTATATCGTCGGCCTATAACAGCTGTCTCTATAATCACTCTTAGTCAGTTTGTGTTACTTACTCGTGTCCAAGACATTCTATTGCATAAAAGTATGGGATCTATTTCCTAGTGGTCCACCCTGAGCAAAGGCACCACTGGGTTACCTGCCTTAGTAGGTTCGTCTCCTGAGTTACTTAGGTCCTGCATCTTTATGCCTTGGGACTATTCCTTACGACGACCACAAAGCCCTAACAGACGTTACAGATCCCATCGGAGTCCAGTGCCATTAAGCTTTCTGTGTCATCTGTTATCCTCATGAGGCAATGCCACTACCCTGATGGGTTTCTAGACGAACTCGCTCCCGTCAGCTTTATCTGTCTACAACCTTGCCGTGTAGGGCATTGTTGTCTAGAGTCAAGAATAAGAAGTCACCCATAAAATACTACTCATCCAACATGAAAATTAATAAATTATGTGTCTGCCTTTCCTGCATTACCCCATTGCTTACCCATGGGTGTCGTAAGAGGCGACTAATGGACTCGAGGGTTACATGTGTATTGCAATTTTAGGCGCTGGCTGACAACCTGTCATTATGGTGATACATAATTTTCTGATTAACCCTCAACGTGGCGTAATTGCTTATGGCGTTTTTAAGGCAGATTACGCTCTACCTACCCCGAAAGGGATATAGGCGTGATATATGTATGTAAGGCTTTTGGCTCCGACTAAAAGTCAAGAGCATACTCATAGAAAATACTTATAAGTATTTGCCACTCACCCAACACGAACGACCCCGTTTACTAAAGATTCGTAGAACCATGACTCAATGTCAATGACGAGGGACTTCCACCGTCCATACACGGAATAACTAAATACGTAATCCGCAACCTATGTCCGTTTTATACCGGATGTTACTGGAGTTTAAGATTCCCATATTACCAATGCATACGAGGCGTGCCTTTTAAGTTTAGTCATTTGAAAGAGTTTGATCAACTGGAACATAAAATCTATTTTGTTGTTTTCAAAGTATTCACCACCATATTTTATGCACTTTTTCTTAAGCTCGAACCACTTTTTACAGCATTGGTTACACTCCGAAGTAGGTGTATTCAAAATCTCCTCTTTGTAGGCTTCTACTGCCTCTTCTCTCTACTGGAACCGTTGACCACGAAGATTTTTTAAAGTTTTGGGAAACGTCTAAAAATCGTTGGGGCTTATGTCAGGACTGTACGGAGGGTGGTCCAGAATTTCCACGTTTTGCTCCTTCAAATACTCTATTGTTCGGCCAGCAGCGAGTTAGCGTTGTCATGGCATGGTGCAGGATGTTGCGTCGGTTTGGGTTAGATTTGGGAAGCTCCGCAATGACCTTTGGTAAACAAACAGTGGTGTACCATGCTACAGTGATCGTTCGTTAGATATATATCTTCTAGTTCAATCGTGGCAACATGACCAGATTTCGTCACGAACGTATCCACCATTTTCTTTGAAGTGCTTCGCGAGAGCACCACTTTTGTCGGTTTAGGTTCATCTTGAAAGACCCAGACCCGATTGCTGCTTTGAATCAAGATCTTACGTTTAAATCCAGGATTCCTCACCACTGATGATATCGTAGACGTGATTTGATTCTTATCGGCTAAGTAGTTGCAGAGTTTTCTTACACCATCTGACTGAGTTTCATGGTCTGAATGCACCCTATCAGTATTCGGAGGTCTGTACCTTACACCCTGTATACTGTAAAGGCTATAAGTGTGCTTATTTACTTACCTTGACTAAACGCAGATTCACCCGCTATTGCGTTACGCTGTATCAACTAGTAATCAATTAGTACTTATATTTATTAAAAATATGTTGGATATCTTTGAGGAAGGAAATAAACATTAATGATACCGTGAAATTACAAACCAATTTTGCCTTATAAATATAATATACCAACAAATATATTATGTTTGTAAAGTACTAGGCGTAATTGCTAACTCGCGTTTATAATTTTATCCGCAGCACGTACGCGAGTTCAAAGTATTGCTATCTCGCTAACTCGTATTGGTGCGAGAAGAGTATAACGGCAGTGTGTGAACACTCACTCGCGTTGATACTACCGCGGAAGTATTTCGAGCAATATTCGCGACAGCGGCAGGAGCAGGAGCAGGTGCATGGTGTGAACGTGCTATTACGGGTAGGCAGAGCGTAAAAGGCCGTAAACAACGGACATTTAAGCCACGTCTGACAATCATTTGAGGGTCATCCATAAAATTGTGTTTCGCCATAATGACTGGTTGTTAGTAGGGATTGCAATCCCGCACCTCCGCCAATCCCGCGGGATTGATTCGCGGGATTGGCCCAATCCCGCGCGGATCCCGCGTGATCCCGCACCTTTGAAATGATGTTAAAAAAATATATGAAAATGCAGGTTTTTGTTCAAAATATCAACTTTTATTTAAAAACTAAAACATGTCTTTCATGTTGGAACTAAAAATATTTGTTTCTTAACAAAATAACAATCATAAATTATTTATTTGTTAGAAAAATTAGTCTTACATTACTTATTTGTTTTTTGTAATTTTAGCATTAATTAGACTTGCATTGATTTATTTATTTTGTCCTTAATCTAACAAATCAACAGTCTTATAATATAAAAATGCTGTTTCTTATATTATAACTATTATCATTAACATATGAGATCACAATTTTATTGGAATAATCAAATCACATCTTTGTTATTTTACTATTACTAACTTTGGCTACCACTATGGCGATCGTTTTTGAAAGTATGCTCGTAAAAAGCAAATAGTATCAATGGTATCGTCACCCAGCCTGCTTCTCAGTGAACTACAAATATATCCTGACGCCGAAAACGCTCTTTTAGCTTCTACGCCAGTAGGCTGGATGGTCAGCATATATTTGTAGGCAAGTGTCAGGTAGTCTCCTCTGACACCATCCGACTCGAAATTTGTCATTTCTTTTTTCAAAATTTTCTCTAAATCCTTTTGTATATTGTCTGGCTTTCTTTTAAATATTTCTTTTTCTTGTTGGAGCTGTTGTTCTAATTCTTCTTTTAGCGTTAGAGTAGTAGTAGGCACTGTGTCAGTGTCAGATGTTCCATCTGTAGCTGTATTTTCTAAGACTTCAACTTCTTCTTCCTCGTCTTCAATTTTATTGACTCTTTCAATTACTCACGAAACGGCAACATCGCGCGCGCTTTTACCGCCCCGTGCGGGATCCGCGGATCCGCGCTGAGAACGTGCGGGATCCCGCAAGGCCTAAATTGGCGCGGGATCCCGCGGGATTGCGAGATCCCGCATTGCGGGATTGCAATCCCTAGTTGTTAGCCTGTCGCCTAAAATTGCGATACACGCACATAACCCTCGAATCCCTTAGTCACCTCTACCACCCACGGTGGGCAAAGCAATGGGGTTATGTTTTTCTAAGCCAACGCGGCATTTTAGAATAGAATAGAATAGAAACTGTTTATTTCAGTGCTACAATGATAGGTAATACAATTTTGGACTTACATACTAGGTTAGGTACACTGAAAAAGGGTAACTGTGGTTAGACTGTTATAAATAATTTAGGCAGGCTTTTAAGGTAATAAGTAGGTACTATTACTTTTTAAGTCTAGGTCTCTACTCGTTCGTGTATACGTACGTACACTATTATTTTCAACTGAAAATGCTACAAATAGGCAATACACAATAAACACTATAATAAGATCGTTATCACCAGGTTAGATGACCTTTCAAGGTTATATCGTATGTTATTATAATTGTAACACAAATGGAATACTGTAGCGTTGTTCATGTACATTATTTTTAGGGGAAGGAAACCGGAATTCCGGAATTTTGAAAAACCGGAATAACGGAACTATTTTTACGATCCTTTAATTCAGGTTTTCAGAGCTTTAAAATCGTAAAACTGCTTTTGAAAAGAAGATTTATCATCATAGTCATGTTTTACCTAAAATTTTTGGGGTATAACCATTTAAAATTATGTATTTTGATACTACCTGCCCCTGTTTGCCAGCATTTTGTCATAAAAATACCTACCCAAGAACTGTTCTTCTTAAAAACTTCCTGAAATCGGAAAAATATTGATCCGAAATACATTTTTACTATGTTTATATAACTAACCAAAACCGGTATTCCGGAATCTCTAATATCGGAACTCAAAACCGGTTTTGAGAACCTTCCGATTTTACATGCCCTAATTATGTTGATAGTGCGACAAGGTCAACGACAGGTTGTTGAACTATACAGGGTGTAAGGGACAACCCTCCAAATACTTATAGTGTGCATGCAGACCATGAAACTGAACAACTTTCCTAGAGAAACATAGGTCAGGAAACGACACAAAAGAATTTACCTCCCAAACAAATCAAGAGCAGCTGACTGCAATTACTATGGAAAGTTGAATTTTTTGGCGTTCCCTGAACACATATCACGCCTATGATCCCATTCGGGGTAGGCAGAGCGTAGACGGCCGCAAAAAACGGACATTTAGGCCACGTCTGACAAATGTTTGAGGGTTATTCGGAAAATTGTGTATCGCCATAGTGACAGGTTGTCAGCCCATCGCCTAAAATTGCAATACACACCCTCGAGTCCTTAGTCGCCTCCTCTTACGACTCCCACGGGAAAGAAATGGGGTGATAATATCTAAGCCGGTATCACACGTTTCCTGAAATATTTTCTTATTGGAAGTTGTTCAGTTTTATGGTCTGAATGCACACCCTGTCAGTATTCGGAGGGCTGTCCCTTACACCCTGTATACAACCGTGTCCGACTAATTTCTGATGGAACTGTTTGACCTTTGACTTATGGCGAATTGTATTTGTATGACGATGATGTATTGGTGGCCTCAATACCCTCGTTGTTATGTTTTGACGGCCGATGTGAAGCAGTGGTAGCGCGACTGACTGCGGCGGAAAGGTTCCGGGCTCGAATCCCGGTGGGACACTCACAAAGTTGATTTTATCACTTAGTGAATTTGTGTTCAGTCTGGTTAGGACATTACAGACTGAACCACCTGATTGTCAGTAAAAAAGATAGTTCCGTGCTTCGGAGGTTACGTTAAGCCGTCGGTCCCGGTTGCTGACTATGAGTAAGGTCGTTACACAACCATGTCAGAGGCCTACTCGTAGTGGTAGGCGGTTGAAAAACTCTCGACTCCAGGGTTCATCGGTTTGTTTGACTACTTGGTGTCCCACACGAAAAGAAGAAGTTGTAATGTATTTGCCGAACAGAGTCAATAAAGAGCTTTCTCAAGCGCACCTTTCTATTTATGTGAAAGAGACAAATTACAACTATCTTTATTCTGTTAAGTTCTGATCTAAAGGCGTATTACACTGCCCACAATTCATGATATAAATTATCTTAACTTACCTTAAAATAGTGCTGTCACTTTCCGTCAAATTAGATAAGAAAAGGGTAAAAGATATCTTAGACCTGTCATGTTTAAAAATTTCAATGGCTTCTTCGCAATTTCTAGTCAATTTAGTCGCCTTTGTTTTCATTGTTGCCTTATTGACAGATAACACGTATTTTGCGTCAAATTATAAGACATGCAACTAAAATATTTCCTATCCTTTTTTAAACCCATTTGACGTAAGACGAATTTAGGTCACTGTCTACCAACAGACCTACTCGTGGCAAGCATAGCAAAAATAACATGAAAAAGATACGTCTCTATTACAAAAAGATTCAAAATGCCAATAAGAAATGCTTTTTCATACAAAATCATAGTCTGATTCATCAATGAAATCTTATTTCATAATATCATCCACATAAAAAAATCGTTGACTGCACAGATCACAGTACAATAGCACGGCTATACGAGGGCCACACCGAAAAGATTGGGAATACAAAAACGTACACATCTAATACACATTTTTTTTATTTTTATTGTTTTTCAAAGTATTCTGACATTCGATGCATTTTTGCATCCGATTGAACTAATTTTTAAAACAGTGTTTCTAGTCTGAAGTGGACATAGTCGTAACGGCTGATTTGTAAGCGTCGACTGCCTCTTCTAAGCTTTGAAACCGTTGACCCGACCACAACATATCTTTGATTCTTGATAATTCAATTAAATTCAAATGACAACTACTCTTTTCTTATTTTTTATTTTGCATTTCAAAAATGGAGTTGTGTTTCGTCCATATTACAATATTACGCTTCATACACCAGAGGTTTTAATCTAATTTATTCCTGAGTATTCTATTCCCGATATTTTCGGTGTGGCCCTCGTAGTTACGTAGCGTGACAATAACTGTTACTTTTATACATATGTTGGCTTCTATGGGGTTTATGGTTTCCGTGATGGGGCCATGGGGTATTTATAGCGAGTGTTAATGGTGAAACCATCGATCCTTGCTTTATTATTCACACCTTGGTGATGTTTTGTCTTCGCGTGTCGAAAAGTAAGCATTCAGTTGCCTATTTGGCTAATGCTCAGACACCCATGTCCAGTAGTGGACAGTTGCGGCTGTTATTGTTATTTGTTTTGATACATCATATTTTTAAAACGACACACACACACACACACACACACCGGGGTAGGCAGAGCGTAAACGGCCTCAAAAAAGGGCTATTTACGTCACGTCAGACCAACATTTGAGGGTCATTCGGAAAAATGTGTATCGCCATAGTGACAGGTTGTCAGCTCACCGCCTAAAATTGCAATACACACCCTCGAGTCCATAAGTCGCCTCTTACGACTGCCACGGGAGAGAAATGGGGTGATGCTATTATAGGTATACCGGCATCACACGGCTTAAACAAGACAGCCGAATTGTGTCTGAAAACATATTCTAGTTAAGATATTATAATACACTTATATCCAGTCACTTTAGGCAGAATAAAAAACCAGTAAAAAATAGTCGCCATGAGTAAACTCCCAATATCTGCGCGAGACGTCAATTTAACGATAGACTTCTAATAAAAATTCAGTAACTGTAACTTCTAGAGATGCGTTATCTCTACTTATCTCGAGATTGAATTATTGGACACGGTAAATGGATGCGGATATTGACCATCAATCATATTACTACATATTATACTGCCGTGAATAGCCTAGAATAGCATCACCTCATTGAGAAATTGAAAAAATTATGGCGACGGAGATTGAACCCGAGACCTTTGGAGTACCGTCCCATCGCCCTTTCACTGAGCTACCGGCGGCGGCGCCCCGAACGCACACTTCTAATTTTCAACCTCTTGATACTCGTCTTGAAGCGACGTACATTTTCTGAATGCCCTCAAATATTTGTCAGACATCCTGATGTAAATGTTCGTTATGTACGGCCGTTTACACTCTGCCTACCCCGAAAATATGTATGTATCTGAAAAGATGCATTTATTACTCATCATGATAGCTTTTGTAATAAAAATTCCTAATATTCGACACGTGTATAACTCTAAAAGCGGACTTAGATCGATGATAGCCTTGGCCATTTCACGTGTACCTGTTGTACCTCAACAACTTTGTTATCTATAGCCTTCTTACCGATATATCCAAGCCTTCAACCCTAATCTTTTGTACCCGAAAGGCTTCAGTGTTTTATCCACTCAACTTAGATTCAGCAACCTACATAGTTATGAAATGAAGTCACGTCAGGTTTTGTTGATTACTATTAATTTGTAGGGATGCACCGACTTAACGGTATTTTTTGTAGTGGGCAGCTAGTTGGCTGAATAGCTAATTAGTCGGTTGTTATTCTTTTTACACGTCTACCCAGCCGAAAAAGGAGCGTAATGTTTTTAGAGTTCATGTATGTATGTATGTCTGAGCGATTCTTTTAAGTACTGAAACTCGTTAATCACTAAACAGATTCGGATGGGAATTGTATCGGAAGAATCCTTACATTATCTGGAGTGTCATAGGCTAGGCCTAATCTCAGAAAGCAGTCGTGTTATTTTTTTTTAATTTATTACTTGTTTTATGTTTCAAATGGCAACACCACTGTTAATTGGTAGACAGGGCTCAACTCTCGCGCAACTATAAAGTCCAAACGTCGTCGCTGAGATGACCGAAGTAATGGTCGACTAAGCCTCATTTTTGTAGTCGGTTTATATACCTATATTTTTCCAAGAAGTCTGACGGCAGGGTCAGGGTTAAATTTAACAGGTTTTTACTTCGTTTTTACCTACAACTAGCACTCACATACTAATCGGAGCTCTACGTTATCTTACTCGATTTTTTCTCTTTTTTTCTATAATAAACTTTGCGTGCCATGTGATGCTGGCTTAGAATAGCATCACCCCATTTGTTTTGATATCGTAAGAGGCGACTAAGGGACTCGAGGGTTACATGTGTATTGCAATTCTAGGCAATGGGCTGACAACCTGTCACTATCGTGATAATCAATGATCTGAATGACCCTCAAATGTTTGTCAGACGTGGCGTATGTGTCCATTATTTACGGCTGTTTACGCTCTGCCTACCCCGCAAGGGATATAATGTGTGATATATGTATGTAAACTTTGCTTATTCTAACACTTTCTTACAAATGTCACGTTATTAATTCGAATATAATACAACAAATCCATATGTCTTACAATAAGCTGTACATAAGTTTATATGCAAGACACTCCTTCACAGATGACCCCTTTTCACACAAACAAACACACCTAGTCAGACGTACAGTTGATTAGCAATATTGTAGTGCTTCCCGCCCACTAAGAGCCTTACCAGTATTACCACAGAGTACGCACACCTAGAGGCGACACTCCCGCCCCAGATGCGCTCAAGGTCATTACATTTGCCTACCGTCTGGTTGGCGCTTAGCGAACAACTGAGCTAGGATGCGTGCGCGCCTTGCTGGGTGAGTGTACTCACGTCGATTTACTTTGGTATTTTCGTATGTTAAAGTGACTCGAAAAAATACCACAGCTATTTTATTTTTAATCGCTTAAGAACAATTGCAGAAAACACCGTCGGACAAGATCAATATGGATTTAGGCAGAATAAAGGCACCAGAGAGGCAATTTTAGCGCTAAGACTAGTCGTAGACAGAAGAATGGAACTGAGCCTTGATACCCACATCGCTTTTATCGATCTAGAAAAAGCGTTCGACAAAGTGGATTGGAGGATAATGATGAGAGTGCTGAAGGAAGCTGGACTTGATTACAGGGACAGACGAATAATTTATGAACTATATAGAGAACAGGAAACAATAGTAGAAGTAGGGGACGAAAAGGGTACAGCAAAGATAAGACAAGGCGTCAGACAAGGATGTCCACTCTCACCCTTAATATTAAATATATTTATAGAATGTGCCATCAGACAGATATCAGCTGCAGATAAAGGGGGGATCAAATTTAATGGGGAAAAAATCCAATTTATCTGATTTGCGGATGATATAGCGGCATTCGCAGAAACAAGTTCACAACTACAAGAATTAATTGAGTCAATGGATAACATATTTAAACAAATTAAACTAAAAATAAATATAGCTAAAACAAAAACAATGGTAACTTCAAAAAAAGGCACTCTACCCAATAGCCAAATTCACTTAAACAATATTCCAATAGAAAATGTAACTAGTTTCAGATATTTGGGTAGTGTGATAACAAACGACTCAAGATGCACTCCGGATATTGTCTCAAGAATTGTAATGGCCAAAAGAGCCTTCCATAATAAAAAACACCTTTTTATCGCAAAAATAGCCAAACGAGTTAGGAAACGTCTTATAAAGACATACATTTGGAGCATAGCGTTATATGGGTGTGAGACGTGGACGATGACGCAAAGAGATAGAGAGAGGTTGGAAGCGTTTGAGATGTGGTGTTGGAGAAGGATGGAAAAGATCAGTTGGACAGAGAAGAAGACAAACGTAGAAGTGCTGGCACTGGTAGCGGAAGAGCGTTGTCTTCTGAAGACCATAGAAAACAGGAGAGGGAAGATGATTGGCCACTTGCTACGACACGACAGCTTCATTAAGAACATTATTGAAGGGAAGGTGGAAGGAAAGAGAGGCAGAGGTAGACCGCTTAGACGCACTTACTTTACCCAGATAAAGGAAAAAGTCAATGTCGTGTCGTATCAAGAGGTCAAGTCACTGGCGGAGAGGAGAGAAGATTGGAAGTTACTCCACCGACAAGAGTTTGACTCTTAAATTTGAAGAAGAAGATTTTATTTTTAAATCTAAAATTATTCCTGAATTTTGTCTTTAAATATGATTTAGTAAATACCTAAAAATCTTACTTGAAAATATAAATAGATATATTATGTGATAACTCCTTCTGGAATGTTTTCCTGCGGTAAAAAGTGGCCTATGTGTTATTCCAGGCTATACTCTACCTGTTTTCCAAATTTCACCCAAATCGGTCAAGCCGTTTGAGTGAAGAGGTAACAAACATACATACAAGCGCGAGTTTTGGGGCCTAGACAAAGGAGTTTCATTTGTACACGGTAGTGTTATCATTTATTCTATGGCCTTACCTACATAACCCCCTACCACCCTACTCCACTTACCTTGAGGAAGGTGTACTGTTTGCAAACAATTTACACACAATGTACAAAGATTGTGGCGCATACCTAGTGGGTATTTCTTTTATGAAACTGAACAACTTTTATTACAGCTTTACAGCCTTCATGAGTAATATAAAATTTTACACACATACATATCACACCTATATACCGTGCGGGGTAGGCAGAGCGTAAAAGGCCGTTAACGGACATTTGCACAAATATTTGAGGGTCATTCAGAAATTTGCGTATCACCATATTGAGAGGTTGTCAGCCCATCGTTTTAAATTGCAAGTCCTTAAGTCGCCTCTGACGAGACCCATGGAAGAGAAATGGGGTGTTGCCATTCTAAGCTTACATCACACGGCATACACATTTTAGGTGTATTTTTTTATTCTTAACACTTTACCTTGTTAAGACATTACTTGTCTCAAACGTAGCACGCGCGCTCGACTCATAAATTGCAGTCTGAAGAGTAAGTAAAAATAAAGTGCTTGTGTTTATTTTGTGTAAACATGATATAATGACGTCACACTGTGTGGTTTACTTTCAGAACACATACCTAAAAAGCAAATACGAACAAAAAGACAAACATAGATAATAGTAATTATCTCTAATAGTATGTGGAAATACGGAACGGAAACCCTATTTTTGTAGTTATTTAGTTCATGTGTGCACAGCATGCGATTAATAATTAGATTTCATACTATAATAACCTCATGTAGGTTATCCAACTAATTAATGTAACCTAATTAAATTATATTTTATTTGCTGTATAAATTGTACAATGTAACTGAATTATTTATGGTTTAATTTCATGTTAACAGTGTAAAGGAGAGACAGCAACCAAATACCTTTTTTTAAAATTCTTTAAACGTAGTTTAATATAATAAAGAACATCATATAAATAAGAAAATTGGCTGTATCGGTTAATTCGCTGTCTCTATCTTTATTATATCACTTATTTTCTTTCAGCTTTTTTAAAGTTATGCAATTGTATGATTACTGTATAATATGTATGAGAATGTGTGTATTAACACAATGTATGTGTGTGATATTGTCTGCAGAAGCGGCAACAGCGTAACCACAGCAATATTGAGTGGCACAGTCACTTCGCGTGACCTTTGTGTAGACATTCAAAGCAAAATCGAGCGAAATTGCACGGCAAAGTAAGTGAATTTGGTGGTTTATGCAACCAGTACCGGTAGATGGCGTAATGTGCACCTGAGGCAAATACAGGCTGGTTTTTAAGGCTTTCTATATTATTATCATTGTTTGATATCAACAGTATGAAAATATTACTTTAACCTATCAAATGTAAAGAGCTCCTAATAATTTCAACTACCTAATAGATATAATGCACGGAATCGTGCGATGGTACATTATTGTTTTATAAATGATAGTTGATATGTCCGACGTATTATTTCATAGCCGAGCATGCAGACAAATAGAAATTAGACTTAATTAAAAACTGGACTGCAATTTAAACTATCCTGGCACTTTCAAAAGGGAGCGAAGATAATCAACTTTAAAAAATGACGATTATTTTACACATTTCAAACGGTCAGTAAGGTTAAAATTATATTAAGCAGCTCGGCCGCTGCGTCGCTAAAGCGGCCAGGACGTTTGTCGTGAATTTACAAGGATATTTTTGCAATGTATTATACTGCTTATCATACATTAATTTACTCAATTCATTCTTATAATTCAAACAAAAGAGAATGATTACGGCATGGTGCCATAATGTAACGTTTTAATGATAAATTAAAGAAGAAGAAAATCTATCCTTTATCGATTCCTCTAAACTGAAAGTTACAGCGTATTTTTGGCCTGTAGCTTATTCTTGATACGTAACAAATTAAGTTATTTTCAATCGTGTTTGCCTTAGGTGTCGCCTCTACCGGTCACGCACTGAATCACCCTATAGGATAACTTAATCCTTTTTAGTTTTTGCTTGCCGTGTTTTTGCAACACCCTCTGTAAGCCATGCGCATAACACCCTGTACTAAGCTTTTTTTACACCCCTTCTAACATAACCAAACCATTTGATAGTGCTTTGTATGATACTACCAATACTAACAAGGATTTTCAGTTTTGTACTAATTGATGTGTTTTATTTTTTGTAACTAATATATTATTAGTATTAACGATTTTGTTTATAGATAATATGAATTGTTTGCATGATGCTAAGATATGATTTTGGTTTCAAATTTATAAGTGATTGTTGTTAAGTATTTGTGCATGCATACCGTAACACATAGTTATTCAACTTATCATTATCACACACAATTAGCGTTCATCAGGTTATAGCTAGACTAATGAAAAATCTAGATTCTGTAATAATGGTAGTCTGTAGCTTTTTCTTAAATCTTCTACTATAACTACTATGACAGCCACAACAGTCCACTGCTGGACATGGGCCTCCCCCTATTAGGAGGGTATTGCCATACTCACCACACTTGGCAGGCGGATTGGCTAGCGCAGTGTAAAGTGTTGTATTCACAGAGAACGCTGCTGCCCATTCCCTGGATACATTTCTTAGTTGATTTTTACGACACCCACGGGTATATATGGGGTGATGCTATTCTAAGCCGGCACCACCCGGCAAAAGTCTTCTAACTAATATGAAATATATGTAATTTTGTATCCAAACGTCGATCAGTTTATCGTGACTAATATTCATTTTCATACGATACCATGTACGAGTGGTATTATCAAACGTACCCTTGATAGTGGTATCTTGCCAAATATCGAATTTTGAGTCAATCGATCTGACCAATAAAAATAAATTGTGAATAATTGATACATCCTTGCTAATATTCGATTATTAGGAAAATATCGCATAATCTGAGCGATTATGAAAAATCCAGAAATTGTTTGTTAGATATCTGTACCTACGAAAGCGGGGCAACGCTGCCAGCCTTTAACCTTTTCGCCGCCAGGCCATTCGAGTAAAAAATTGCAACCAGCGCCACACCAATTTCTTGGGAAAGAAATACTCAATAAAATAGAGATGTCCAACAGTTCATATCGAAAATAAATCTACACTTTTTAAACCGAGTTTTGATTAATCTAAAATCATTACTTTGCCCTCTACTTTTCAGTTCTGATTTCATATAGGTCAAAATAATAATATAGGATAGTAGTAGTAGTGGTGGCCTCGTAAACAACACTAGGCATATTCAACAAGTTTATTTTTAGTTCAGTTTTCGATCAGCACTGGCGCATCTCTATTACGCGTCTCTCTATATCGCGTTGTCGGTTATAGACGACTGTGGCGTCGGTGGCATTTCTATATTTTCAAACCCGTAAGACAAATAAGGATGTAATATAGAATATCGATAAAAAAAATTAGAACATCATAGGATTTATGCTGGTATTTATTTTAATATTTTATTGTGACTATTTGTTTTCTTTCATTTCTTTTTCTTATTTTACTTACGTTGAATATTAATTAAAAACGATTTTTAATAGTAATGAACACGATTTAATATAAAATATTTAATAAACATTACTAGTGTCAACATCTTTAATTAACGAAAATAAACAAGTTATAGAATCATGTATAACAATGAAATTGGATCAATAAAAAAAAACAAAAAATATTAGTACCTACTGATCTGCTAAGTATAACTTAAATAAATATAATTATGAATACATAATTTGAAATTAGGAGTGCCGACATGCACACTCACTTTTTCTATTGTAACATACAAAATTATACCTAACAGATATCAAATGCATAAAAATATACCTATAATATGAAACGAAACTAAATATATGATATAAAATTCACTAAAATCAACATGCATAATCAAAACTTATATTCAAATTTGTACTTAAAAACTATTTCGTTTGAGCTTCTTTTATGGTCGCATAGACTTGGTCCCTAACCTGGTCCAACTTCTCGTCGGGGACTTCTTTTAACATTTCTTTCGTTTTGTTCAAAATAGTTTTTCTTTTGTCAAATTGGCATTCTGAAAAAAAAATGTCATGTCTACTCTAAATAAATAATTAAACTAATAAATTATTACAAGTATAATAAATAACATACGTCTGTTATCAGCATGTTTCTGCGTAGAACTAGGCAAAGGAGCTTCTGCAGCTTCTTTTCTTTTTTGCTTATCTGGAATACACAATAATTGATTAGGTATAAGTTTAGTGTGAGTGTGGCGCCTTACAAACTATGTCACACTTAATGTCATGCCCTACCTCTCCTGCTGCTTGCACACAGGAGGACCTATTTCGAGCCAACCAAAATGCTATTGACGTAGCGACCTTTTGGGCTCAAATACTGTAACACGGGGTACATCGCCATTGACCCGAAAAGAAGAAGAAGAAGAAGAAGTGTAAGTAATTTAAATCTAATGATTTTTAAACGAAAATATTCAGTCACGTATGTATGCCTTTGATGTGGAAGGACAAAATAATAATATAAAGAAACAATGCGAGACAAAATAACAAAGAAATGAAGATAAAGTATATTATTTGACTTTTATTTTGTACATAGATAAGATGTCTTAAAATGCCCTACAGAACTGCGACGGCATATATGTCTATTTTACATAAGGACAACTTTCTGTTATTAAATTACTAAACTAAAATTTAACATAGTCAAGTCCAGTAAATAAGTAAGTAGGTATTTAATAATAATAATTTTTAAAGCCCATAAATTTACTTGTTGCCATATAATTTGAAATAATAAATTCGGTCAGTATTTTGTACTCACTTTTCATCGCCTTTATTTCTGCTTCAGCTATTTCCTTCCATTTCAAATATTCGCGACGGGACATCATCTTGTATGCACTTTAACTTGACCGTACTCGTCAAAAAAAAACTAAAGGAATGACAAAAAAACATATCTCATAACATAACACAAACTAAAAAAAAGCACGAGTGCCAATTACTTTCGTGGAAAAACTGCAACTTTGAGTAAACAGGGCCATAAAACACGTGCGCATAAAACAATAAATTGTTCCAGGCGGCATTGGGTTCAAACAGCTCTTATCCTATGAGGTTGCGGTATTTCGTTTTTGACCACAAGAGACAAAAGAAATGCATATTTCTAGTTTTATTGTCATTTGCCGCTATTATGCTTGGTTTAAAACTATTTATGTAATCTTCATTGAGGTTACGTGTCTGATGTATTTCAAAAAATCTTTCCCATTTTGGTAAATAAATTAAAGACAAATGTCAATGATTGAAGAAAATAAAAATAAAATAAAATTTCAGTCCGACAAAGATAAGGCTCAAGGTGTTACTCCGTGTACAGTATTGTACCTATTCGTTTGTAAATTAACATACGTAACAACATTAAAGTAACTATGAAATGCTAATAAATAACCGCTGATATAAGTACAATACCTTACGGAGGGCGTTATAAAAAGTAAATAGAAACAAACCGAAGTAATAATCAAATAAACCGGGTAGGAATAGAAAAAAAAATGTTAAAGTATTGAATATATAATAAATCTTAAAATAATAGTTATGTCGGTTTCCCATTTGCCTGATATACAGGAATTCATATTCTTAGTTTAGGAAATGGTTAAGCCACAGAATTATTTAATATAAGTGTACCTTTTTGTAATTAAGTTTATTAAATAAATAATTATCTTATCTCTTATTATCTAATAATAATCTTGTATTACAATTTGACCCGTTAAATTAAGTTCACATGAAACCCTCCCAAACGCTCCTAATTTATTTATTATTATTTATGATTATTAGGTATTTACTTACCTCTAAATCTTCTTCTTCGAGTAATCCACGTTCAAACGACAGATCAACGTCATCCTCTACGCCTTCTAAAATCTGTAGAAGTTCTGCTAAACTAAGCTCGTCGGCACTCATTTTCCCATCACTATTTTTAAGTCACTACTGCAATGACGTCAGAGCGTGTCGTCTTTTCTTTACCCGACTACGGCGTACAGTGCACTCACAATGGTCAAGCAATTATCGCTGTGCACGAGTCGCCGAAACCGGTTTGTCGATACTCAATCAAACAAAGAAAATAATGTCTAATACTTGGCGTATTTCTACAAATCGATGTCGGGAATATTTTCAATATACATTAAAATAATAAGAAAATGTTATTGTAATGACAAACTTGACAAATATCTAGGCATAGTATATTCCGTAAATATATTATAGATGTATCGATATTTCACATTTGTACTAGTAAGGAACAACACTTCCAGTCGTGTGGGGCCGACTATGGCGTGTGCGAATGGTACTTATGACAGCTTCAAAACGTAATCAGTATTTTTCTTATTTATACTACAAATCTAATAAATATCTAAGCGCAAAAGTTCATAAATCAAAGTAGAGGGTACAATAAATGCAATATGCGAAAAATAAAAGATAGATACGGTTTTAAAATGCTAGTTTATGAACATAAACTTTGACGAAGTTTTGTCGGCTGTACCCGACCGTGGCGCTGACGGCAAGTCGCGGGTTGTCGGCTATACCCGTCTGTGGCGGTGAAAAGGTTAAGGCTCGATACAGGTAGAGCGACCGCGCAACCTCGACTCAGCCGCTTTTCGCCAGTTTCTATGAAACTGTATGCAACGATTCATGTGCGGCGACGCGCGCGCGCTGCCGACTGTCGACTCGGTCGCCGCGCCTCGCCGCCATTGCAAGTTTCTATGCACTCAGTAGCAACGGTTCATGTGGAGCGGACGCGTCGCTGCGCGGAATAGTGTGACAATGTGTTCGATACCGAACTCTTCATTAGTTTAATCGAAGAGAGAATGAATGAAAGTATAGTACCTACATCTGTACATACATACCTACATAAGTATTAATTTACTTGTAATTTATTTGTTTGAAGTGGAATTTTATTTTAGATTAACGAAATCCTTTTATTATAATATTTATAATATACCTACCTAATTAACTTAGAAAATTACAACAAAATGTTCAAAATGGTATCAAAATCGGTCGTAATTTGTATAAACAATAAAAAAAATTATCAATAGCAAAATACATGTATTTTATTTATCTAACATCTCATATGTAGTCCCACATTTGTCCTGAACTTGTCCCGAAACTGTGGAGAACGCGCGTGCGGCGGACGGCGGCGCGGGCGCTCCACATAAATCGTTCTGCGGCCCGGTCGCGGCCGCCAAAATTTGCTGCCGGGTCGCTGCTGCGCGGCCGCTTCACCTGTATGTATAGACCCTTAGGTACCTTGCCTCATTGCGGCGCGTTGGAAGAAATGTTTAATTTATAAGTTAGTGAGTAGGTTTTTACTTGTGAATTTTTTGTAAGTACTTTGACGATGCATGTCGCGGACATATTTTGTTATTGTAAATTTAATTTTTGTTTTTGAACAATAAACTGTAAATACTAGTATGTCTGTACGAAAAACCTTTATAAATTGATCCCTTTAATAAGTAAGTTGAGCAGTTGCAGAGAGCCAAACTAAAATAATCCCTTTAGTCTACAGTCTACTTGCCTTGTGACTTATCCGTATAGAATCTATTACAATACTGCCTACATACCAAATGTAGTTGGCTCACATCAATCTCTCAATAACCCATTGTCCATTGGCCATTGACCTGTATTCCCGTTTCGCCACGCGGCTATCGGTCACAGCTGATTTTGTTGGCGACAGACTGTCATTATAGTGATACACGATTTTTCTGAAATGTCAGATTTGGCGATAGCGACCGTATTTTTGCGGCCGTTTGCGCTCTGTCTACTCCACAAGAGATAAAGCCGTGATATATGTATGTTTCTTTCGTTTACTAGTTTGCAATCTAAATAAACGATCGCATTTAGGTACGTCGCATTGTGCCTATTCAGTACCTGTTAATTAAAACCCTTTGAAAATATTGACTTCAATTTGAGACTATATAATGTCGTTTACTGGTGGTAAAGTTACATGCCGTGTGATTAACCTGGCTAGCCCTGTTGACATAATAAATTTAATAAATTAAAAACACGACTTCTTCCTGAGATTAAGCCTAGTCTATGACACTCAGGATAATGTAAGGATTTTACCAAACATTACACTCCTTTCTTCGTAGGGCAGTCGTGTAAAAAGCAGAAAATTGTGTTATACAATTTTCTGTTTAAAACGGATCATGACGTCAATAAGTGATAATACTATCCTACATTGAATAAAGTTAATTTCATTTCATTACAATAGTGCGGGTAGCTGACATCAATCTCATCTCTTTAGTGAATAAAGTTTCCAAACGCATACAACCCTAATCTCTTCAAAGTAAGAGTGAACAGGCTTCTTCTGGGTGAGCTCGCTCCATCTTAGACTCTGTCTCTGTCCTATGACCTAGAGTAGAGTCAGAAGTAAACCCATCATTAATAAAAATAATAAAACAGATGAGAAAGAGGTGATATTCGCAGCAGCTATCGGTCACAGCTGATACAGTTTCGTCTCGTCCGTCGTCACACACGAATATCCACCGGGGTCGTCGACATATGTAAAAATAATCGCCGCTTTGTGTGGGTGCGTGTGTATCTCGTGTTTACAATTTTACATGATGTTTCTCAGTGGTTTACAAATCGTAATTCAGCAAAAATTTCACCGACTTTACAGTGAAACAACGCTTAAAACTTGCTAAACCAATTTTGATGAAAATGAAAGATTTTCCGGCCCTTTTTGCTATGAACCGGTTTTTTTTTTACTATAATTTAGACCTAAAAAGTTATAATTCATACCGGCCGATATCAAGAGAGATATCGCTAGACAGCAAATAACTTTCAAAAAGGAAAAAACGACAGGCCATTTATAAAACCGTCACTTTTTGACTAAAACCGTACCTTTTGAAGGACCATATCGATCTAAAGATTTGGAGCAAAATTTGGCAACACTGCCACTGGGTCTAATCCGGAGTGGGTCTTATTCGTGAACAACTTGCTACTCCTGAGTGTATCGTTGAAATTACATACATGCATCACCCCTATATCCCTTGCGGGGTAGTCAACACGTACATTTAAGCCGCGTCTGTCAAACTTTTGAGGGTCATTCAGAAAATTGTGTATCACCATGGTTACAGGTTGTCAGCCCATCGCCTAAACTTGCAATACACGTGTACCCTTGACTCCCTTAGTCGCCCTTCCGATACTCTCGGGTTATAAATGGGGTTATGCTATTCTAAGCTGGCATGAGATGGCGAAATTGGTCCTGTAATTTTGAGATATGGGAGGACAAGCAAACATAAATTATGCACACCTGCTTTATGTAGCTTTGAGAGATAAATTTTAGATTTTTTTCTTTTAGAATAGAATAGAAAACATTTATTACTATTTTTATACTTACATATGTTTATCGCATTTTTGAAGTCGGTTAAAGAAGTAAAAGATCTGAAAGTTTATACCTGGAAAAGTTGTTTTTTGTTTGGAAACTGTAGTGATTTAACCTTTTCGCCGCCAAGCCATTCGAGTAAAAAATTGCAACCAGCGCCACACCAATTTCTTGGTAAAGAAATACTCAATAAAATAGAGATGTCCAACAGTTCATATCGATAATAAATCTTCACTTTTTAAACCGAGTTTTAATTAATCTAAAACCATTATTTTGCCCCCTACTTTTCAGTTCTGATTTCATATAGATCAAAATAATAATATAGGATAGTGGTAGTAGTGGTGGCCTCGTAAACAACACTAGGCATATTCAACAAGTTCATTTTTAGTTCATTTTTCGATCAGCACTGGCGCATCTCTATTACGCGTCTCTCTATATCGCATTGTCGGTTATAGACGACTGTGGCGTCGGTGGCATTTCTATATTCTCAAACCCTTAGGACAAATAAGGATGTAATACAGAATATCGATAAAAAAAATTAGAACATCATAGGATTTATGCTGGTATTTATTTTAATACTTTATTGTGCCTATTTGTTTTCTTTTAAAACGATTTTGAGTGGCACAAATTTCATGTGAACTTAATTTAACGGGTCAAATTGTGATACAAGATTATTATTAGATAATAAGAGATTAGATAATTATTTATTTAATAAACTTAATTACAAATAGGTACACTTATCTACACTAATATTATAAAGAGGAAAGATTTGATTGTTTGTTTGTTTGTTTGTTTGTTTGCATCGAATAGGCTCCGAAACTACTGGCCCGATTTAAAAAATTCTTTCACCATTAGAATCCTACATTATTCCTGATGAACATAGGCTATATTTTAAACGAGAAAAAAATAGGGATCCGCATGAAAATTTCGATAATGTAACCCAACGTGTGAAAAATGTACCAAAAAATATCTTATATCGCGTACGCTGTGGAAATTATTGACAATAGAGCAAAGTGATGTACTACAGTTTTATAGAGGACATCAATATCTATAATAATGTCCGCGATACCATATGTCTAACTATTACAGTTAAGCCACAATAACTACTTTTTTGTTTAAAAATGTTTAAATGTACCAAAAAAATATCTTTTATCGCGTACGCTGTCGAAATTGTTGTCAATAGAGCAAAGTGATGTACTACAGTTTTATAGAACACATCAATATCTATAATAATGTCCGCGATACCATATGTCTAACTATTACAGTTAAGCCACAATAACTACTCTTTTGTTTAAAAATGTTTAAATGTACCAAAAAAATATCTTATATCGCGTACGCTGTGGAAATTATTGACAATAGAGCAAAGTGATGTACTACAGTTTTATAGAGGACATCAATATCAATAATAATGTCTGCGATACCATATGTCGAACTATTACAGTTATGCCATAATAATTACTTTTTCATTTAAAAATGTACAAACTACGCCACATTATTCGTACCAGTAGTGTAATGATTACATTTAATCATTACTGTATTAAAGGGTGTAAGTGAATCCCTCCGAATACTGATAGGGTACATGCAGAACATGAAACTGAACAACTTTCCCCTAGGAACATATTTCAGGAAACGTAAAAAAACTGACTTCCCATAGTGAATGCAGTCAGCTGATTGTGATTTTGTATGAAAGGTCATTTTTTTGGCATTTCCTGACATATGTTTCTAGGGGAAAGTTGTCCAGTTTTATGTTTCATGCACCCTATCAGTATTGTTTCATGCACACTGTCCCTTACTCGGTATAAAAAAAGACGACAAAAAACATTAAATAATGCATTAAAAAATCTACACTAAAATAATACATACATACACATATCACGCCTATTATCCTAAACGGCCGCAAAAACGGACATTTACGCCACGTCTGACATATGTTTGAGGGTCATTCGGAAAATTGTGTATCGCCATAGTGGTAGGTTGTCAGCCCATCGCCTAAAATTGCAATACACACCCTCAAGTCCCTAAGTCGCCTCCTACGACTCCCACGGGAAAGAAATCGGGTGATGCTATTCTAAGCCGGCCTCACACTAAAATAATAATAATATAATCTACACTAATATTAGGAACAGGATTTTTTTATTGTTTGTTTGAATTGAATAGGCTCCGAAACTTCTGAACCGATTTCAAAAATTCTTTTACCGTTAATTAAAATTGAAATTCTTTATTCAATGTAGGATAGTATTATCACTTATTGACGTCATGAACCGTCATTCTAAGAAAAGAAATTTGTATCACACATTTATTTTATTACAATATTGTTATGACCTAATAGAAAACTGGCTCGGGCGGGATAAAAATAAATAAATAAAGGCACTGCCATGGGGCTGGCCAGGTTAATCATACGACATGTAACTTTACGCCACCACCATCTGAAAACGATATTTGTTTCAAATTAAAGTCAAGATTTTTAGAATCCTACTTTATCCCTCGATGAACATAGGCTATATTAAACTGTCTTATTCCCGGGGGGAAATTGTTAGCGGCGGGTGAAACCGCTGGGCGGGCTGCTAGTATGAAATAATTCTGTGGCTTAACCATTTCCTAAACTAAGAATATGAATTCCAGTATCTCAGGCAAATGGGAAACCGACATAACTATTATTTTAAGATTTATGATACTTGAACATTTTTTTTTTCTATTCCTACCCGGTTCATTTGATTATTTCTTCGGTTTGTTTCTATTTACTTTTTATAACGCCCTTCGTAAGGTATTGTACTTATATAAGCGGTTATTTATTAGCATTTCATAGTTACTTATAAAGAAGAGGCCTATATCCAACAGTGGGCTAATATAGGCTAATTAGATAGATAGATGGATAGTTACTTATACGTTTATTTAATAAATAATTATCTTATCTCTTATTATCTAATAATAATCTTGTATCACAATTTGACCCGTTAAATTAAGTTCACATGAAACCCTCCCAAACGCTCCTAATTTATTTATTATTATTTATGATTATTAGGTAATTACTTACCTCTAAATCTTCTAATTCGAGTAATCCAGGTTCAAACGACAGATCAACGTCATCCTCTACGCTTTGAAAATGAAAATGAAAATGAAAATGAAAATGAAAATGAAATAACTTTATTCAATGTAGGATAGCATTATCACTTATTGACGTCATGATCGGTCATTGTAAAAAAAAGAAATTTGCATAACGCAATCTTCTTCTTTTTATAACAATTTTGTATTGTCCTAATAGAAAACCGGCTCGGGCGGGATAAAAAAATAAAAATAAAAATAAAGGCACTGCCTCGGGGCTGGCCAGGTTAATCACACAGCACGTAACTTTACGCCACCACCATTTGTAAACAAATTTTCTTTCTAAAATCTGTAGAAGTTCTGCTGAACTAAGATCGTCGGCACTCATTTTCCCATCACTATTTTTATGTCACTACTGCAATGACGTCAGAGCGTGTCGTCTTTACCCGACTACGGCGTACAGTGCACTCACAATGGTCAAGCAATTATCGCTGTGCACGAGTCGCCGAAACCGGTTTGTCGATACTCAATCAAACAAAGAAAATAATGTCTAATACTTGGCGTATTTCTACAAATCATTGTCGGGAATATTTTCAATATACATTAAAGTAATAAGAAAATGTTATTGTCATGACAAACTTGACAAATATCTAGGCATAGTATATTCCGTAAATATATTATAGATGTATCGATATTTCACATTTGTACTAGTAAGGAACAACACTTCCAGTCGTGTGGGGCCGACTATGGCGTGTGCGAATGGTACTTCTGACAGCTTCAAAACGTAATCAGTATTTTTCTTATTTATACTACAAATCTAATAAATATCTAAGCGCAAAAGTTCATAAATCAAAGTAGAGGGTACAATAAATCCAATATGCGAAAAAATAAAAGATATATACGGTTTTAAAATGCTAGTATATGAACATAAACTTTAACGACGTTTTGTCGGCTATACCCGACCGTGGCGCTGACGGCAAGTCGCGGGTTGTCGGCTATACCCGTCTCTGGCGGTGAAAAGGTTAAGATAAGTCGTAAAGAACATTCTAGTCCAGGGATTAACTGGTAAACAATGTGTTGTAAGTTTTCTAGTCTGTTCTTTGGTACTTACGAAAATACTCGTACATTTGCAGCCATATCAGTCCACTGCTGGACATAGGCCTCCCCCTATTGGGGGGTATTGCCATACTCACCACGCTTGGCAGGCGGTTTGGCGAGCGCAGTGCAAGATGTTGCATTCACACTAGGGTTTCTCTTCGAGAGTTCTCGAAGCGAGAATTCCCGGGAAATTTTGGTTTATTCGAGACGAGAAAAAAGTGGTCGAGAAATCGAGAAATCGAGAAATTCGGTCAAAAATTATAAAAACTTAATAACGCGCTTCTTGTACTTGCACACGGCATTAAGCTAGTCTGATTGACTGAACTATCTTTTAATGTTACATAATTGAAAAGTTTGTGGTGCAGAAAGAGACTAAAGCAAATTATTTAGTATGTAAAGTTCTAAGTTTTGTTGTACTGACTGACATAATTAGAATAAGATTATTAATTATTTATTAGGTTCTGGCGTTTACTAGCGTAGCGAAAAAACTGTTCATTTATAACAAAATTTTGAATGGTTGATTGATAGAAAGACGAAATTTAGGTACCTAGGTTACTCGTAATTGTTAAGTTAGACTGATCTGATTGTAATTTTTTATACAGATTGTAGTAACATAGACTTAAGTAAATTTTTAGTACTGTCGAAGACTTAGCATAAATACAAAATCCACGTCCTACCAGTTGGGCCGCGGTCCCCGAGCTGAACACCTCGCTCGGCGGGAATTCCCCTTTTCCATCATGCGGCATTGAGCCTACTCTCTCTTTGCGTGTGGGACACCGAGTCATCAAACGACCCGATGAGCCTACTGGCCACAACCATCAATCATTTACAGTACTTAATGTAAGGTACAGGTTTTATTATGGTGCCATGATGGATGGCATTGTTTTTAGAAGATATTTATTTTGTTTTTCCAAAGAAAAAGACTATTTTATTTAATCCTAATTGTTTGTAGACCTAATGATCAAAAGATCTCACTAGAGTTTAATTTGTTCGCTTGGTAAAAGTTTTGTTGATTATTCAATGTTGTTTAATATTGCGTAAAAAGCGTAGTTTTATTGTTAAACCCCAATTATTAAAATAGAAAAAAATTCTCGACAACCCGAGAATTCCCGGGAAATAGTTGTCGAGAATTCTCGTGCTCCGAGAAATGAAAAAGGTCGAGAAATGAGAAACCCTAATTCACACGGAACGCTGCAGTCTATTCCCTGGATGATTATCCCTTAGTCGCTTTTTACGAGACACCCAAAGGTACAATTGGGTTGATGCTATTCAAAACCGGCATCACACAGCAAAATTCTGTGTTGTGTGAAAAAGTGTTGTGAAAGAAAACACTATCTTTGATTACGTTATCAAGTTATCACAGGTTGATAAGCCTTTGAGAACATTCTAGTGTCTATACCTAACATACAGGGTTGTTTGTCAGTCGATACGCAATTTTACTAAGTTTTCTACCCATGAATGTGGACTAAGTATTATTACCGGACAGACACCTCATATCTCGCAATTTTAAAAAGTCTCAATTTTCTTTTCCTCTCTCTCTCTCTTTTCGTGTGGGACACCGAGTCATCCAACGACCCGATGAACCCTGGTGTCAGAGTTCTTTTCCTTAAATGTACAGAACAGATTTTTTTATCCATTTGAGTAGTCGTTTCATAGCAAAGGTTGTTCATGATTACATTAGCCAATCGTGACCCAAGTGTTGCTCATATTGCCCAAAAAAAACACTGCACTTTGGTTAGGTATGTGTAAGCGTACTGACACTACTGACTGCTACTAGTCTCAATTCCACGTTTCCAACTAACTAAAAGTAGCACTGTCACTTTCAGGTAAAGTCAGACTTGGGCAAGGATAGACGATTATAGCCTCTTAAACTCTTCATCTTCTATGTTTTTTTTTTTTACGGTGTATCTGCCAAAATTAAGCGGATTAAAAATATGGCCACAAGGAAATCGGCGACTATTTAAAGACATGACATCAAAATAGTCTATGACATGTACTATCCTTTTCTAAACTTATATATAGGAAAGTGACAGTGATATTTTAAATTAGCCGTTTTAGTCAGTTACATGGCATCGAGAAAACTAATTATCAAAAAAATAAAACTCTGTATTACTCGATACAAACTCTTTGTCATTATGTTTACATTTCTTGGCAACCATGTTTTCTTGATACGTAGAAATCTTTGTTTACAAACTTTACCGTCTCCCGAAATATAATTCTTTGTGTGCACGTACTGAACTGAACTTCACAAAGATTAATAATTCAAACCGCGTCAGAGGCCATTTGGCATCTTGAAGATACTGACTTCTGGTTTTGGGTTTGAAGATTATTCACCCGTGTGGAGAGAGAACAGGCGTGGAAAAGGCGAGGGCGCCTCTGTGCCTCATTATGAGAAATGTCATAGCAACCTATGAAAAAATTATTTTCACTTCTCATGCTCTGAAAGAGCTTATTGGTGCAGGATATAGGCTGCACAAAATCGCATTTTATGCACAAGTGGAAGAACGTATCTACTCATAAATGAAGGCAAAGAAAATGAGCCATACACAGCCAAAGGGCGTCTGCCCCGAGCGCCGATATCGGCCCGACATAGTGCTATTTCATTTTATATGTATGAAAAAATTGAAATAGCACTATGTCGGCTTAAATAGTAGGCTGTATAGGTCTGCAGCCCAAGCCTTATTCCAATGTCGTAACTTTTAAAAAAAATAAAGCGGCGGGAAACAGCTCTTGTTTTTTCGTAATTTTTATACTATTGTTTTATTTCCTCGCAATCAAAGTGAAAAGCAGAGTTTATAACTCGTCCACAAAACCATTTTAACCTCGACAGTCTTAAGTCTCGGATGAAAATGGTCCGTTTTGTGCACTTGTTGTAAAATCTACTATAGTTAACTTTTTACCCACGCCTATTTTCTTTCTGCACAGAAAATTGACGTTCCATACGAAATTGTAGATTAGCTGGTTTCAGTTACTATGGCAACTCAGAATATTTTTATCACAATTCAACCTATGTTCCTTGGGGAAAATTGTTAAGAGACACGTGCAGAACCCACCTTTAAATATTTGCACTGAATTTTATAGCACCTTATATTCTATTAGGTTTAGAATCGGCAAATGACCTGAGATAAATATCTAAGTATATTTTTCTTCAAGCTGTCAATTTTTTTACATTGTTTTGCGTCATCGTTGATGCATGAATGCGTAAAATGATTCGTATTTATTCACGCAAATTGTTTTGACCTTCCTTGACACAAACTCACTATTTATACTTATAAGATGTAAAAAAATACTGCATAGATCTAACATTCTGTGGAACGTAATTTTTTTTCATATTTTGACCTATGTTCCTTCGGGAAAGTAGTTCAGTTTCAAGGAATGGTTCACCCCTTTAAATATTTGCATACATACATACATACATACATAAATCACGCCTATATCCCTTACGGGGTAGGCAGAGCGTTAACGGCCGTAAAACGGATATTAACACCACGTCTGACAAAAGCTTGAGGGTCAATCAGATAACTGTGTATCACTATAGTGACAGGTTGTCAGCCCATCGCCTAAAATTGCAATACACATCCCTCGAGTCCCTTAGTCGGGTCTTACGACACCCATGGGTAAGAAATGGGGTGATGCTATTCTAAGCCGGCATCACACGGCAATCTAAGCCGGCATCACACGGCAATCTAAGCCGGCATCACACGGCAAATAAATAAATATTTGCAGGTGATATTTTATATCCTGTTTACAGGATTGTAAGGGAGGTTCAAATTTTTTCTCATATTTCGACAATCCTTCCTTGGGGAAAGTTATTCGGTTGCATGGACTAGTTCAGTCCATTGAAATTATTATAAGATATAATCATTTCAAAAATTATATGAAAAAAAGAAACTTTTCTTCATAAGTAGGTAACTATAGTCATCATTAAGGTTTTATTTCATAGCACGGAAACTCGTATAGATATTAGATACTATTTTTATACGTATAACAAACAAATCACCAAACAGGAAGTAAGAATCAACTATTCATCTGATCGTGCTAGTCGGTTCAACGTTTCCTGTTATCTCTATGTGGACGACCTTTTATAATAGGTATCGAGTCAACAGCCATGAATTTTACCATCCACCTCTGTTCTACTATGCCGCGTGTTACAGAATTACGAAAAAAGCCGAAAGGGTCTCAAGACTCATTAGTCTATTGACGATAAATTGAAGCCGTAGTGTAGATTTTGATTTCGCTATACATTGCTTGATATTTCATGAGTGTCATCACGGTCATCATTTCAATGAACTGAAAATAACCAGCAATGTATGCCAATTCGAAATTTATTTGGAGAAGTGTAGTAGGTACTTGCCTAGACCAGTGATGTGATTATTTCATCGACTCATAATAATAAAGAATAAATTATTGTAACGGCTTACTTTAAGTTTTTTCAATTGTTGATTTGAAATTTGTACTAGCGACCGATAGCGAATAACTTCTTTCTCTAAGAAACATAGGTTGAAATATGACAAAGATATTTTTAGTTTCCATAGTAAATCTAATCGGCTGATCGGCAAATTTGTATGTGAGGTCCGATTTTTATTTTTCGTGTTTGTTGTTCTATGGGGAAAGTTGTTCCTTAGCACCAGCCCGTCTTGTGTTTCCGCTATCGGTCTCTATTAAAATTATTATTACCTAGTATTTATTAACAGGCAGGGAATTTTCCTTAAGATTTTTCACTTGTTGTTTTTCTGATGCACTATTTCGTCACAATGCACCTAAATGCAATTCTTTTTTTACGTCTGTTTCATCCTCATTGCTTCTACTTATTCCGCTTCTGAACAGAAGCGTCCTCTTAAGTATTAGAGGTAAGGGGTAGGTATTTCCTTTACCATGCATATGCTTAAGGCTATCATCACACATGAATCAATGACATTAGAATATATCGCCTTGAGATTTTTATACAAACCATAGGTACTTCAGAGTTGAAACGTACCGTATTTTTGTGTATTAACATAAACAGCCACAACAGTCCACTGCTGGACAAGGGCCTCCCTGTATTGAGGGGAGCTACCATACCACGCTTGGTAAGCGGATTGGAGAGCGCTGTGTAAGATGTTGCATTCACAGGGAACGCTGCTGTCTATTCCCTGGATGAATTTATCTCTGAGTCGCTTTTTACGACACCCACGAGTAGAATTGGGGTGATGCTTGCTTCGCTATTATAATCTGGCATCATACGGCAATACTCGTGTATAGTTTGTATTAAAATCTAATGCTTACTTAGAAAGTAAAGATATTGCTCCTGCCTGTTCCCTATACTAATCGATTATTTGCCTCACATAGGATAGGGTGGTGCTTTTCTAAATCAGCACCACATAGTAACCACTGTTCTTCTTTTCGTGTGGGTCAACGAGTCGACGAACGACCCAATGAACCCTGGTGTCAGAGTTTTTCAACCGCCTATTACTACTAGTAGGCCTCCGACATGGTTGTGTAACGGCCGCCGTCTTAGTAATCATAGACAGCAACCGGAACCGCCGGCTTAACGTGCCCTCCGAAGCACGAATCACTGTTTAATCTAAATATATTATTTTCTGCAGATGGGCCGGGACGATATGCAAGTAAACGTGGCGGGCCTAAGAAGGAATATTAAAAACCTCGCGCACAACTACAGCGATGCACAGGTAAAACTAATCTTATTTTATCAGTTCAATCGTCCGTGACACGTCCACTGCTGGACATTGGCCTCCTCCTCCTATAGACTGCGATATGGAGGCGAAACCTCGTCAGTCCACCTGTGCCCGATATTATCAAACTACAGGCTACAATTTTATATGTGAAATTAGATGTTCATTGCGTAGTCGGTTAGCCATTATGATATCAGGAATACTAACCTGCTACTAGCCTGTCCCAATTGCCCAAACCCCTATACGCTTCAGGACTTGCAAGAGGCGAGCCCCTGGGGCATATCTGTTGCCAAATATTAGTCACGGAAAATTTAACTGTAGCCATCGACTCGACGAAGAAGAAGAACTAGCTACGCAATGTACTAATAATTTCACATATAGAGGCCGTCCCACACTGTTTTTTTTGTTTCTTTATATATGAATAAAAGTTACACATTTCAGCATACTTTCACCATTTTACCAACCACTAGTTGTAGGTAAAATTACGAGCAAACCGGTTGAAATCATGGTCTCTCTCCATCTAAAATCTCTCCAGGAAATAAAGTAAAATATTCTTCGTACAGACTTCACTAAGAACCTTCTTACTCCTTCTTACTCAACAAACCAACTTACTCTCTTAAATATGTTTTTCTCCTTATATATTACCTTATCGGTAGGTATGTAATAAAAAAAAGACTTGTACAGACAAGCTCAGGCTGGGTTTGACACTTAGGACTTTGGACCGTCTTTATTCCGTGCGCATAAGACTTACATTGGCGGTTCAAGTGTCTTACCGGGAGTAAGCTTGGCTGTACTCCTTTTTGTCTCACACAATTGTTGATAGATTGGAGCCATTGTCAGACAATGCCACTTTGCAAACTAAGTTTTTTTAGGGCAAGAGAAAACGCTTAGATATTGTATCAAATGGAATTGTATGGACCACCAGAGGGCGCGGCGAAGTACACAGTGCCTCTGTTTATTTTCTGTTTATAAAATAGATTTCGCCAGTTTTTGGCCTTTTAGTCACATCAATGTCTTATTTATGTGATAACTATTAAGTGATATCGTTTGTGGCGAATTTTATTCAGTGGAAACCTGCGAATTC
Source organism: Tuta absoluta (assembly GCA_027580185.1). Lineage (NCBI taxonomy): Eukaryota > Metazoa > Arthropoda > Insecta > Lepidoptera > Gelechiidae > Tuta > Tuta absoluta. The sequence continues at coordinate 747,040 of JAQAHW010000047.1, forward strand.
TCAATTGGAGTTAACACTGTTCGGCAGTTGGTTTGCCTTGTGAAACATTCTCAGTTATGATTAGTACCTATATTATCTACTGAAGTGCTATGTGAGTGATTCAGCAGCTTTTATTCATCGTGTTTGTGCGTTATATCATCTTTGGATTGATTTATTAAGGTTTTTGATAACCTGGACAATAACAACAATCTGGTGAGTCGGTAGAATTCATTCACCATTTTCTTCGTCTACTCGCGTTCCGGTGCGGTCATTGTTTACGTGCGGTTCGAGGCTACTTATCGGATCTGTTGACTTATTTCGTCGCATCGCATAACTGTGACTTTGGTGTAATGGTCTTAACGTCTGGCTTAGACGCAGTGAAAAGAAGGAAGGTCTCGCTCGATTCTGCACTCTAGAACTTTTTTTATTTATTTTTAAAGTTCTGTATTTTTACTTTTTATTTCTTTTGACAACATTATTTTACTTTGAGTTTAACAATTTTATTATTTTTATTTAATTTAAATTATGATGATGAATGACTAATGTTGTTGACATTTTTGTTATTTAACAGCTGTAATACCTACCTACTGCCCATTTATATTTTTTGTTGCTTTTAAATTTTGTGAGCGTCTTTATTTTTAATAATAAATTTGTGAGGTGACGAAACACTGCGTTGTGGATTTGATTTAACATGTGTGTTAAATACTAAACTTTTTTTTTTTTACTATTGCGATGGGCAGTCCAATTAGAGCCACTTGCCCTCATTGTCCCGATTCCTCCCGGCAATATATTGTGCCTAGAGGTCTAAATGTGCACATTTCGCACAGACATAGGGATATACAGTCTCAGCCGATTCAGCTGCCGCTTGCGCCACCTGTTGTTCCTGTGGCGGCACCAGACCAGCCTGATCCTTTGTCCGATTTGCGAGGTTTATCTGCACTTAAATGCAAGGTGCCTGTCCTCAAGCATATTCCTAAAGGTGCTCGTAATTTGGTGGCTTCAAAATTAAAAGAGATAATAGATAACTGTCTTCAATCGAATAGCTTGGAGGACTGGTACTCTTTATTATCTTTTTCTTATAGATTTTTGTGTGTACCTGATCCCGAGGACCCGCGTTCCCTTACTGCTAAGGTGAAGGAGAGGGTGGTGAAAAATGATGTGGATACTTTAACTGCGGATTGCACTTTCCATCATCGTTCCGTTTATAAACGTATTGAGTCGAAAGTACATGATAGCAACTTGAGAGGGGCCGTACGTCTTTTGCTCTCTGATGGCTCCTTAGCACCCAACAATGATGATACTTTAAATGCCTTGAGAGAAAAACATCCGCAGCCGTCTCGTTCTCTCTTGCTCCCTGAAGAGCCTGGTTTATCAAGCCCTTTTCTGACTGTGACACCGGACGATGTGCTTGACGCGTTGAGATCTTTTTATAGTGGCTCAGCTGCTGGCCTGGATGGTATCCGCCCTCAGCATTTAATTGAACTGGTTACCCCATACGCTGGTGACAATTCCCTGAGCCTTTTGGATTCCGTTACCAAACTTTGTAATTTTCTTTTGAGGGGGATGTTAAATGTTGAGGTGTGCCCTTTTTTGTATGGGGGGAGCTTATGCGCGCTTTCCAAAAAAGATGGAGGCGTTCGCCCTATTGCAGTAGGGTGTGTCTGGCGTCGTTTGGTGTCTAAATTGGGCTGCCATTCAGTTAAGAGTGAGTTAGCAAATTACTTGCAGCCACACCAGCTGGGTTTTGGGACCGCTTTGGGCTGTGAAGCAGCTATTCACTCCACTCGTGCTTTTGCACTGAGCAAGGAGGATAGCAATAATGTGATTGTGAAGCTGGACGTGAAAAATGCCTTTAACTGCGTAGAGAGGGACGTCATATTTACTGAGGTTAAAGATCGGATACCTTCCCTTTACCCTTATCTCTACCAATGCTACAGTTCCTCTAGTTTGCTTTATTATGGAGAGAACCCTATAGCCTCAGTGGTTGGTGCCCAGCAGGGAGACCCTTTAGGTCCTCTCATATTTAGTTTGGCTATCCACAAGTCGATCTCTGATATTAAATCAGCATTAAATATTTGGTATTTAGATGACGGTACAATAGGGGGGGATCCTATGTCAGTGGAAGACGATATAAAATTATTGTTTCCGAAATTACAGGAGTTGGGTCTGGTGGTAAATACAGGAAAATGTGAAATTTACTTTGCCAGTGGCGCAGATGCATCAGTTTTGCTGCCTAGATTTGACGCCTTGATTCCGGGAATCAAGACTGTCAATAAAGATAGATTTTCCCTACTTGGTTCGCCAGTTTTTAGTGATGGTGTTCCTGTTACACTTGATGCAAAGAGGTCAGAACTGTCTACCATCCATGACAAACTGAAGAACCTGTCCTCGCATGTGGCTCTTGTTCTTCTGCGCAGTTGTTTCTCGATGCCTAAGCTTACCTACACTATTAGGACTTCACCTACTTGGCTTTTTCCTCAGGAGGTTGCTCGTGTGGATGGTCTTTTAAAAGAGACTCTTGAGCGCGTTCTCAATGTCAGCTTGGACGAGAAACAATGGCGCCAGGCTGGTTTGCCGATTCGTCATGGGGGTCTGGGAGTGCGCCATATTGAGGGGGTTGGTTTAGCGGCTTTTTTGGCTTCTGCGCATGGTGTGGTAAACCTAGTCACTCGAATTCTTTCTTGTGATGGTGACGGGGTTACCATTCCATTCGTAAATGAGGCTTTGTCTGCTTGGGAGGTTTTATGCGCAAATGAGACGCTACCAGAGGACAAGTGTTCGCAGAGGAGCTGGGACGACATTCAGTCAAAATTGACGTTTAATATCCTGAGGGAAGATGCTTCAGATTTGGATTTGGCTCGTCTTAATGCTTCGGTCAAGTCGGAGTCGCTTCACGCTCTGCCTTCTCCACATTTGGGAACATTCCTAGATAATGACTCGTTGAGAGTAGCTGCCGCTTTACGGCTTGGTAGTAAAATATGTGAGCCGCATCAGTGTGTTTGCGGATCTATGGTGTTGGCGAATGGTCTGCATGGTCTTAGTTGCTCCAGGTCAGCAGGTCGTTTGTCTAGGCATCATTCTTTAAATGATTTAATACGCCGAGCTCTCGTTTCCGTGAACGTGCCTTGTGTCTTGGAGCCGTCAGGTCTGTCGAGGTCAGATGGTAATCGTCCGGACGGTCTGACCTTAATCCCTTGGGAGAGGGGTCGTTGTCTGTTGTGGGACGCTACATGCTGTTGCACTTTTGCGGCGTGCCACATTTCAGGGACCAAACAGTGCGCGGGCTATGCGGCTGAGTCGGCGGCGAGACTAAAGCATTCCAAATACGCTGCTTTGGAGCAAGCGTATAGTTTTGTACCCGTGGCTGTAGAGACGACTGGTGTCTGGGGGTCTGAAGCTAAGAAATTTATAGCGGGCATTGGCCGTCGCCTTCGAGAAAAAGGCTTAGATCCGCGTTCCGGGTCATATCTTATCCAAAGAATGTCAATCGCAATTCAGCGAGGAAACGCTGCAAGTATTTTGGGAACATTTGGGCAAGGTATGAGCCGGGGTGGTCTTTTTGACTAGGTTATTTTGACGACGCATGTTGCTGAATATAAATACTGTACCCCATTTGACGAAGCATGTTGCTGATCATAATTTTGTTTCTGTAATAATATTTTTATAAAATAAAACCTATTGAATGTTATTGTTGCCAAGTGACAATGTGAATCCCTTTTTCGATTCCAGGTCAAAGTGCGCGAGGCGACCTCAAACGACCCTTGGGGTCCATCGTCGACCCTCATGGCGGAGATCGCAGACCTCACTTACAACGTCATGGCATTCACTGAGATTATGCAGATGATATGGAAGCGGCTGAATGATCACGGCAAGAACTGGAGACATGTGTATAAAGCGCTAGTTCTCATGGAGTACCTCATCAAGACTGGCTCTGAAAAGGTATGTATTTTGAGAAAAAATTAACATGGTAATGGCATCCAAAGTAACCAACTTTCCAGCTAATCTTGAACTGTCTTTTACGGATTGTATTGCTGCGTGTGTGAAAGAGAGGCACTTATACGGCACGTATAGCGCTGTCCCTCATCACTGAGATCATGCAGATGATTTGAAAACGTTCGAATGACCATGGAAAAAACTGCAGTCATGTCTACAAGGCAAGGCATCAAAAAGAGCGTATAAGGTTAATGTTTTCTGGACCCATTATAGAATAACAATTTTAAGGCCAGTTAAACCTGGTCATTCCGAAAAAAGATGCTCGAAATGGCTTTAGGATTTCTTCAAGTAATTTGGTGCCGATTTCCAATGTGAAAGTCGCTCGCTGGTAGCCCCTTGCGGAGCCTCGTAAGCTTACCACCATTTAAATGGGTTCGCCACAGGAAACCCTAGGGTGCCGTTGCCCTGGAAGTACACTGGAAAGCCAGGAGGTGGATCCCATACCAATCCTGATTTTCACTAATTCAAGGTCAAGAAACCTAAATACATTTACTATTTGAAGAGGTGACCCCCGATCCGGATCATTCCTTGTCCAACGTATCATCAACGTAGCTATTCAGCTAGCCTGATAGGGGGTATGATTGGAGGCGGTATATTTGATAATGTTAAGATTTGGGTAGTTAATTATGTTTTTATTCTATAAAAGCGGCCCGCCCAGCAGTTTCACCCGCTGCTAACCGTTTTCCGCGGGAAAAAGAACTTTTCCTGGCATGAATTATACATAAAAACCTTCGTCTTGAATCACCCTATCTACTTAAGAAAACGCATCAAAATGCGTTACATACATTCAAAGATCTACGCATACATACGGATTCGGGAAGCCCGTGCGGGAAGCGACTTCATTTATACTATTTAATGATTTTTGTACCATTGACAATTATTAAAATATTCTGTTTGTTTATTTACAGGTAGCGATGCAGTGTAAAGAAAACATCTTCGCTATTCACACGCTCAAAGATTTCCAGTATATGGAAGAGGGAAAAGACCAGGGTATGTATTATTTTTATACAAAAACTAGACTTCTGCCCAGCGGTTTCACCCACTGCCACTCATTTTCCCGTGGTAATAGTGGTTTTCCCGCGGTAAAAAGTAGCCTATGTGTTATTCCGCGCTATACTCTACCTGTGTTTCAAATTTCATTCAAATCGGTCAAGCCGTTTGAGCGTGAAGTGGTAACAAACATACATACACACACAAACTCTCAGATCTATAATATTATATAGTACGAATACGTGTCAATCAAAAATACTAGCTTGCAAACTTAAGTATATCAGTCACATCAGATCAGTGGGCAGTTGTTATGTAATCATATCTTTAAAATCAGAAATATCTTATCCAAACCCTGCGCAAACTTTTTACCCGTTTTCATCACCCCATTTTCTTTCCCGTGGGTGTCCCTAGAGACGACTAAGAGACTCGAGGGTTACATTTGTAGGTATCGCAATTTTAGGCGATATGCTGACAACCTGTCACTGTGATGGATGATACACAATTTTCTGAATGACCCCCAATATATTTGTCAGATGTGGCGTTAATGTCCGTTTACGCTCTGCCTATCCCGCAAGGGATAGAGGTGTGATATATGTATGTATAACTCTCATTTTGTCGCTACTTTGACCGTAATTTCGTCGTTATTCATTAGTAAACTAACAATAAAACCTAAACATTTGCATTACCCATTTAACTAAATATCAGTCATCCATCCTACCGCCTTGCCGCTAATCAGGTTGTACTAACAAATGTTGCAATACACCTGGCATTGGCACTCCTAATTTAAATTAGAAGAATTATCTATAATTATTATTCCGACGCTACCACGCTCGCTAGTTATTACACTACCCTGCCAACAGTGTCTGATTTGGCGTACATTGCTGGTTATTTAATTTTAATAAAATGCAGCAACGACAGAGCCTTGATAGATGGCACACTAATGCTACATTCACACTATGTTCCTACTCCTGCCGCTGCCGCGAATATTGCCCGAAAAACATCCACGGAAGTCTCAACGCGAGTTCACACACTGCTGTCATACTCTTCTCGCAGCAATACGAGTGAGCAAGATAGCAATACATTCCACTCGCGCTCGTGCTGCCGTTCCTTTGTCTCGCTCATGAAAATCCGACATTAGTGGTAGCACGGGCAGTGGTAGCGGCATGACGAGTAGCAGCGCATAAATGGGGTGATGCTATTCTTAGCCGGCATCACACGGCAAATCTCACAGCTGTAATATGTGGCTACTCGGGATGGCTGTACTGTAAGCGTCTATCAGGCTGGGCTCTTGGTCATTGACTCAAGATAACCAGCAATGTATGCCGAAAAGACTGCTGACAAGATAGTGTAGGTTTTCGTCGACGTAAGTTCATTTCTCAATAGTCTTTCTTTCAACTATGTCCAGTGTGCGTAGAGTGTACAAAAGAGCTAAGAAAAAAGTATTGTCCGTGTTTGACGGTTCGGATGGGATTGATTTTGATAAATATGATCCAGTTTTAATTGAAACTGATGGTAGGAGATTTATAAGTGTATTTATTAGTAGTAGACGTGGCTAATTTCTGGTCGAAATATATTTGAGTCATCAACATGAAAGAAGAAGAAGTGTATTAGTGTAACAAGTAGTTTTAAAGTGTTTTAAGAATATTCGTTTGAAGTTTGATTCGTTTGCGTAGTGTTTTTATAGAATATAGTTCACAAAGATCTCCTTTCTTCTAAAAACAGTAATGTGGAAGCATCTAGAATGATAACATGAACATTGTGATTCCGACTTAGAATAGCATCTCCCCATTTCTTTCTCGGGGATGTCGTAAGGGGCTCAAGGGTTACATGCCGTGTGATTACAAGATATCCTTATCTTAGACTGTGTCTACCTCGAGCGCGCACTAACTATAAACAACACTCATACTTTTGCCGAGTAGGTAAGAATTTTAATGATTACTTCTCAAAACATATCGATCTGTTTAACTCTTCACCCAGAACAATCAAAACTATAGTACACAATTCATTTTTTGGCGATAAAATGCGAAAAAAGAATAATTAGGCATGTCATGCAACCACGGTAAACATCTTTGTACCTACTTAATACGTAATACAATACAAAACCTGTTTGACTGATCTACGGCACAGAATAATAACTAGTAACTAGCGTTACAGAAGCTTTACTTCGCAATGGTTTTCAAAGAAATATGTACTCAATCTGATAGACAATATGATTTAATTTAGCTCGCGTTCCAGTCAGCCACGTGTTCATTTGCATACCTGCCAAATATTTTTTTGAGGGAATATGAGCCGCGGTCTAGGGTTGCTTACTTCGAGAAACTACTTACGCCATCTAGCGCACAACACGAGCGTTTACTCCTACTTTTGGCGGGCACGCAGCAGGCAGCGACGAGTACGTTCTACATGTCTAAGACCTAGCAGCATAATTGTATATGCTATACGATTATTGCCGAAGATTTAATTCAATGAAGTAATAAACCTGCAATAGTCCTTGCATCAGGCGGGTGCTGGCTCTGGGTGTACGAGTACTTCTATAGTGCAGACAGAGCAAGTATCCGCTTGATGTACACATCACAACACATTATTTGGTATAAAAAAGGCCTCTGTGCTGTTGGCTTTGGCCCCACACATGCCTCAAAGGACCGGGTCCCTTTGGGCCCGAGATCCGAAAAGAATACCAACATAATAATAATAAAATGTATACTAATAATAATAATATTATAATGTATAATATTTTTTTTCCCGTGGGTGTCGTAAAAGGCGACGACGAACAATTTTAGGCGATGGGCTGACAACCTGTCACTATGGCGTATCACAATTTTCTGAATGACCCTAAAATGTTTGTCAGACGTGGCGTAAATGTCCGTTTTTAGCGGTCGTTTACGCTCTGCCTACCCCGCAAGGGATTATAGGCGTGATATATGTATGTATGTATGTTTTCGTCTGTCCATCTTGCAAAAAATTGTCGAGAAAGTTGAACAAATAGCACACTCGTGTGACTTCTTTCGCTTGCGGCAGCCCGCTAGATTAGCCCTTTCGCAGTGGCCGGCGCCTGGAGGTATGTTTTCAATACCTACACGCGGAGTGACACAGGCCTGTCTACGGCTACTGTCACTCAACTTTCTTGCTTGCTTTGTGTTTTCATTAAGATTTTAGCAAAGCAGTAAGGTGTATAACACTAGTCGAGCTATGGTCGTTTTATAGGCGGAACCTTATTAATGGCTTAGTACTGTACTAAAACTAATAGTCCATTTTTTGATAATATAGCTGTAAGATTCCCTAAAATAAATAAAATAAAATAAAATTAACCTGGCCAGCCCCAAGGCAAAAGAGGATATTGATATATATATTTTTTTACTATGACGAATCATGACGTCAAAAAGTGATAATACTATACTACATTGAATAAATAAAATTTTTATTTCATGTGTATGGCAATTTTGGGCGAAGGGCTGAAAACCTGTCACTACGGTCTCTCTCTCTTTTCGTGTGGGACACCGAGTCGTCCAACGACCCGATGAACCCTGGTGTCAAGAGTTTTTTAACCGCCTACTACCACTAGTAGGCCTCTGATATGGTTTTGTTACGACCGCCGTCTAAGTAATCATAGACAGCAACCGGGACCGACGGCTTAACGTGCCCTCCGAAGCACGGTACCATTTCTTTTCGGACAATCAGTTGGTTCACCCTGCAATGTCCTAAACAGGCCGGGAACAAATACACAAAGTGATAATTATCAACTTTGTGAGTGTCCCACCGAGAATCGAACCCGAAACCTTTGCGTAGCAGGCAGTCGCACTACCACTGCGCCACATCGGCCGTCACTACGGTGATACACAATTTTCTGAAATACCCTTAAATGTTTGTCAGACGTGGAATCAATGTTCGTTGTTTGCGGCCGTTTACGCTGCGTCTGCCTACCCCACAAGAGATATATGCGTGATAGTCCTACCAAATGCATAACATGATCAGTTTATGTATGGTGTGACGTGGTTTTGAAGGGTTTAGTGCTACATATCTATATCTAAATTGCACCCTTTTTCATGCGATCTTTATATTTTATCGTCTTTAAAAACAAGTAAATTAATGTTACACTTAGAAATGCTTTTCATTTACCGTTTTTTACTTTATTTCCAGGTCTAAATGTACGCGAAAAGGCGAAACAGCTGTGCAACCTATTGAAAGACGAAGAGCGTTTAAAGAACGAGCGAGCGAGAGCGTTGAAGGCGAAACAGAGATTCGCGCAGTCAGCGAGCGCCTTCGGGTCAGATGGCGCTTTAGACACACCCACCAGCCCGACATATCCTGCGGTAAGTATCTGCTGTCTCATCTAGCGGCTAAAGAATGAGCGAGCGAGAGCATTGAAGCAGTCAGCGAGCGCCTTCGGGTCAGATGGCGCTTTAGACACACCCACCAGCCCGACATATCCTGCGGTAAGTATCTGCTGTCTCATCTAGCGGCTAAAGAATGAGCGAGCGAGAGCATTGAAGCAGTCAGCGAGCGCCTTCGGGTCAGATGGCGCTTTAGACACACCCACCAGCCCGACATATCCTGCGGTAAGTATCTGCTGTCTCATCTAGCGGCTAAAGAACGAGCGAGCGAGAGCATTGAAGCAGTCAGCGAGCGCCTTCGGGTCAGATGGCGCTTTAGACACACCCACCAGCCCGACATATCCTGCGGTAAGTATCTGCTGTCTCATCTAGCGGCTAAAGAACGAGCGAGCGAGAGCATTGAAGCAGTCAGCGAGCGCCTTCGGGTCAGATGGCGCTTTAGACACACCCACCAGCCCGACATATCCTGCGGTAAGTATCTGCTGTCTCATCTAGCGGCTAAAGAACGAGTGAGCGAGAGCATTGAAGCAGTCAGCGAGCGCCTTCGGGTCAGATGGCGCTTTAGACACACCCACCAGCCCGACATATCCTGCGGTAAGTATCTGTTGTCTCATCTAGCGTCTAAAGAACGAGCGAGCGAGATCATTGGAGCAGTCAGCGAGCGCCTTCGGGTCAGATGGCGCTTTAGACACACCCACCAGCCCAACATATACTGCGGTAAGTACCACGTTTTTTGAAGACTAGACCCTGCGATTTTAGCCCCGGGGCTTTGAAACCTACATCTGACTGGTCGGTGGGGAGCGAGGGTTCACCAGGAGAAGTCAGTGTGGTTATTCAAACAACCAGCTTAAGGTTAAGCTGGGATAAGGAGTTGTTCTGGGAAGAACGAACCGGACTGAATGTACCCGGTACATGCCGGTAGTTTCCAAAATTGGGAATATTTGAGGGACCTCAAGGTTAAGCTGGGATAAGGAGTTGTTCTAGAAAGAACGAACCGTTTCCAAAATTGGGAATAATTGAGGGACCTCAGCGTCCCCGCTGGCGGGGACTACGAAGCAAATAGACGACACCCCGTCTCCGACCCGCGTTCCTCAGCTAGTTTACAGATTTTTTTTACACCTGAGACTAAACATTGCCTATTTAGATGAGTGTATCTTTTCAAATTCAATTACTAATGCTGTTTTCTTCTGCCGTGTGATGCCGGTTCAGAATAGCATCACCCGTTTCTTTCCCGCGGGCGTCGTAAGAGGCGACTAAGGTACTCGAGTGTTTCATGTCATGTGTATTACAATTTTAGTCGACAGGCTGTGTTTGGTCTCGTACGACCGCACAGTCTTAATCAGCTAATTTACTTTTTACCTATGTAATGTATAAATCAGTTCACGTCATACAAGCGACATTTAATATTATCAAGTTATTATCGATTGTCACATTATAACAAGGAAGATAAACTACTATATTCAAGATTACCATCTATCATTCAACAAGACATCATCATCTTCTTAAAGATACTGAAATCTAGCAAGAGATTATACAGGCTGACAACCTGACACTATAGTGATACACGATTTATCTGAAACGGTTCTCAAATATTTTTCGGAGGTGGCGATAGTGACCGTATTTTTACGGCCGTCAACGCTCTGCCTACCCCACAAGGGATAAAGGATATCTTTTCAAATACAATTTTCTTTGTGTAATCTTGCAAGTAATAACACTAGATGATCATGTTCTGTTTGCAGCTGCCGAGCGATTCAGCCGAGTGGCGCGGCGGTCGCGAGGCGGAGCTGGCGCGGCCTCTCACAGCTGGCGAGGAGGAGCTGCAGCTGCAGCTGGCGCTGGCGATGTCGCGCGAGGAGGCGGAGCGCGAGGAGCGGCGCCGGCGCAGCGACGACGTGCGCCTGCAGCTCGCGCTCTCACAGAGCCAGACCGACTTCCAGTACGTGGTAACATAGGCTCCATAGCTGCAGCTCGCGCTCTCACAGAGCCAGACCGACTTCCAGTACGTGGTAACATAGGCTCCATAGCTGCAGCTGGCGATGTCGCGCGAGGAGGCGGAGCGCGAGGAGCGGCGCCGGCGCAGCGACGACGTGCGCCTGCAGCTCGCGCTCTCACAGAGCCAGACCGACTTCCAGTACGTGGTAACATAGGCTCCATAGCTGCAGCTCGCGCTCTCACAGAGCCAGACCGACTTCCAGTACGTGGTAACATAGGCTCCATAGCTGCAGCTGGCGATGTCGCGCGAGGAGGCGGAGCGCGAGGAGCGGCGCCGGCGCAGCGACGACGTGCGCCTGCAGCTCGCGCTCTCACAGAGCCAGACCGACTTCCAGTACGTGGTAACATAGGCTCCATAGCTGCAGCTCGCGCTCTCACAGAGCCAGACCGACTTCCAGTACGTGGTAACATAGGCTCCATAGCTGCAGCTGGCGATGTCGCGCGAGGAGGCGGAGCGCGAGGAGCGGCGCCGGCGCAGCGACGACGTGCGCCTGCAGCTCGCGCTCTCACAGAGCCAGACCGACTTCCAGTACGTGGTAACATAGGCTCCATAGCTGCAGCTGGCGATGTCGCGCGAGGAGGCGGAGCGCGAGGAGCGGCGCCGGCGCAGCGACGACGTGCGCCTGCAGCTCGCGCTCTCACAGAGCCAGACCGACTTCCAGTACGTGGTAACATAGGCTCCATAGCTGCAGCTGGCGATGTCGCGCGAGGAGGCGGAGCGCGAGGAGCGGCGCCGGCGCAGCGACGACGTGCGCCTGCAGCTCGCGCTCTCACAGAGCCAGACCGACTTCCAGTACGTGGTAACATAGGCTCCATAGCTGCAGCTGGCGATGTCGCGCGAGGAGGCGGAGCGCGAGGAGCGGCGCCGGCGCAGCGACGACGTGCGCCTGCAGCTCGCGCTCTCACAGAGCCAGACCGACTTCCAGTACGTGGTAACATAGGCTCCATAGCTGCAGCTGGCGATGTCGCGCGAGGAGGCGGAGCGCGAGGAGCGGCGCCGGCGCAGCGACGACGTGCGCCTGCAGCTCGCGCTCTCACAGAGCCAGACCGACTTCCAGTACGTGGTAACATAGGCTCCATAGCTGCAGCTGGCGCTCTCACAGAGCCAGACCGACTTCCAGTACGTGGTAACATAGGCTCCATAGCTGCAGCTCGCGCTCTCACAGAGCCAGACCGACTTCCAGTACGTGGTAACATAGGCTCCATAGCTGCAGCTGGCGATGTCGCGCGAGGAGGCGGAGCGCGAGGAGCGGCGCCGGCGCAGCGACGACGTGCGCCTGCAGCTCGCGCTCTCACAGAGCCAGACCGACTTCCAGTACGTGGTAACATAGGCTCCATAGCTGCAGCTCGCGCTCTCACAGAGCCAGACCGACTTCCAGTACGTGGTAACATAGGCTCCATAGCTGCAGCTCGCGCTCTCACAGAGCCAGACCGACTTCCAGTACGTGGTAACATAGGCTCCATAGCTGCAGCTCGCGCTCTCACAGAGCCAGACCGACTTCCAGTACGTGGTAACATAGGCTCCATAGCTGCAGCTCGCGCTCTCACAGAGCCAGACCGACTTCCAGTACGTGGTAACATAGGCTCCATAGCTGCAGCTGGCGATGTCGCGCGAGGAGGCGGAGCGCGAGGAGCGGCGCCGGCGCAGCGACGACGTGCGCCTGCAGCTCGCGCTCTCACAGAGCCAGACCGACTTCCAGTACGTGGTAACATAGGCTCCATAGCTGCAGCTCGCGCTCTCACAGAGCCAGACCGACTTCCAGTACGTGGTAACATAGGCTCCATAGCTGCAGCTGGCGATGTCGCGCGAGGAGGCGGAGCGCGAGGAGCGGCGCCGGCGCAGCGACGACGTGCGCCTGCAGCTCGCGCTCTCACAGAGCCAGACCGACTTCCAGTACGTGGTAACATAGGCTCCATAGCTGCAGCTGGCGATGTCGCGCGAGGAGGCGGAGCGCGAGGAGCGGCGCCGGCGCAGCGACGACGTGCGCCTGCAGCTCGCGCTCTCACAGAGCCAGACCGACTTCCAGTACGTGGTAACATAGGCTCCATAGCTGCAGCTGGCGATGTCGCGCGAGGAGGCGGAGCGCGAGGAGCGGCGCCGGCGCAGCGACGACGTGCGCCTGCAGCTCGCGCTCTCACAGAGCCAGACCGACTTCCAGTACGTGGTAACATAGGCTCCATAGCTGCAGCTCGCGCTCTCACAGAGCCAGACCGACTTCCAGTACGTGGTAACATAGGCTCCATAGCTGCAGCTCGCGCTCTCACAGAGCCAGACCGACTTCCAGTACGTGGTAACATAGGCTCCATAGCTGCAGCTGGCGATGTCGCGCGAGGAGGCGGAGCGCGAGGAGCGGCGCCGGCGCAGCGACGACGTGCGCCTGCAGCTCGCGCTCTCACAGAGCCAGACCGACTTCCAGTACGTGGTAACATAGGCTCCATAGCTGCAGCTGGCGATGTCGCGCGAGGAGGCGGAGCGCGAGGAGCGGCGCCGGCGCAGCGACGACGTGCGCCTGCAGCTCGCGCTCTCACAGAGCCAGACCGACTTCCAGTACGTGGTAACATAGGCTCCATAGCTGCAGCTGGCGATGTCGCGCGAGGAGGCGGAGCGCGAGGAGCGGCGCCGGCGCAGCGACGACGTGCGCCTGCAGCTCGCGCTCTCACAGAGCCAGACCGACTTCCAGTACGTGGTAACATAGGCTCCATAGCTGCAGCTGGCGCTCTCACAGAGCCAGACCGACTTCCAGTACGTGGTGACATAGGCTCCATAGCTGCAGCTCGCGCTCTCACAGAGCCAGACCGACTTCCAGTACGTGGTAACATAGGCTCCATAGCTGCAGCTCGCGCTCTCACAGAGCCAGACCGACTTCCAGTACGTGGTAACATAGGCTCCATAGCTGCAGCTGGCGATGTCGCGCGAGGAGGCGGAGCGCGAGGAGCGGCGCCGGCGCAGCGACGACGTGCGCCTGCAGCTCGCGCTCTCACAGAGCCAGACCGACTTCCAGTACGTGGTAACATAGGCTCCATAGCTGCAGCTCGCGCTCTCACAGAGCCAGACCGACTTCCAGTACGTGGTAACATAGGCTCCATAGCTGCAGCTCGCGCTCTCACAGAGCCAGACCGACTTCCAGTACGTGGTAACATAGGCTCCATAGCTGCAGCTCGCGCTCTCACAGAGCCAGACCGACTTCCAGTACGTGGTAACATAGGCTCCATAGCTGCAGCTCGCGCTCTCACAGAGCCAGACCGACTTCCAGTACGTGGTAACATAGGCTCCATAGCTGCAGCTGGCGATGTCGCGCGAGGAGGCGGAGCGCGAGGAGCGGCGCCGGCGCAGCGACGACGTGCGCCTGCAGCTCGCGCTCTCACAGAGCCAGACCGACTTCCAGTACGTGGTAACATAGGCTCCATAGCTGCAGCTCGCGCTCTCACAGAGCCAGACCGACTTCCAGTACGTGGTAACATAGGCTCCATAGCTGCAGCTCGCGCTCTCACAGAGCCAGACCGACTTCCAGTACGTGGTAACATAGGCTCCATAGCTGCAGCTCGCGCTCTCACAGAGCCAGACCGACTTCCAGTACGTGGTAACATAGGCTCCATAGCTGCAGCTGGCGATGTCGCGCGAGGAGGCGGAGCGCGAGGAGCGGCGCCGGCGCAGCGACGACGTGCGCCTGCAGCTCGCGCTCTCACAGAGCCAGACCGACTTCCAGTACGTGGTAACATAGGCTCCATAGCTGCAGCTCGCGCTCTCACAGAGCCAGACCGACTTCCAGTACGTGGTAACATAGGCTCCATAGCTGCAGCTCGCGCTCTCACAGAGCCAGACCGACTTCCAGTACGTGGTAACATAGGCTCCATAGCTGCAGCTCGCGCTCTCACAGAGCCAGACCGACTTCCAGTACGTGGTAACATAGGCTCCATAGCTGCAGCTCGCGCTCTCACAGAGCCAGACCGACTTCCAGTACGTGGTAACATAGGCTCCATAGCTGCAGCTGGCGATGTCGCGCGAGGAGGCGGAGCGCGAGGAGCGGCGCCGGCGCAGCGACGACGTGCGCCTGCAGCTCGCGCTCTCACAGAGCCAGACCGACTTCCAGTACGTGGTAACATAGGCTCCATAGCTGCAGCTGGCGATGTCGCGCGAGGAGGCGGAGCGCGAGGAGCGGCGCCGGCGCAGCGACGACGTGCGCCTGCAGCTCGCGCTCTCACAGAGCCAGACCGACTTCCAGTACGTGGTAACATAGGCTCCATAGCTGCAGCTGGCGATGTCGCGCGAGGAGGCGGAGCGCGAGGAGCGGCGCCGGCGCAGCGACGACGTGCGCCTGCAGCTCGCGCTCTCACAGAGCCAGACCGACTTCCAGTACGTGGTAACATAGGCTCCATAGCTGCAGCTCGCGCTCTCACAGAGCCAGACCGACTTCCAGTACGTGGTAACATAGGCTCCATAGCTGCAGCTCGCGCTCTCACAGAGCCAGACCGACTTCCAGTACGTGGTAACATAGGCTCCATAGCTGCAGCTGGCGATGTCGCGCGAGGAGGCGGAGCGCGAGGAGCGGCGCCGGCGCAGCGACGACGTGCGCCTGCAGCTCGCGCTCTCACAGAGCCAGACCGACTTCCAGTACGTGGTAACATAGGCTCCATAGCTGCAGCTGGCGATGTCGCGCGAGGAGGCGGAGCGCGAGGAGCGGCGCCGGCGCAGCGACGACGTGCGCCTGCAGCTCGCGCTCTCACAGAGCCAGACCGACTTCCAGTACGTGGTAACATAGGCTCCATAGCTGCAGCTGGCGATGTCGCGCGAGGAGGCGGAGCGCGAGGAGCGGCGCCGGCGCAGCGACGACGTGCGCCTGCAGCTCGCGCTCTCACAGAGCCAGACCGACTTCCAGTACGTGGTAACATAGGCTCCATAGCTGCAGCTGGCGATGTCGCGCGAGGAGGCGGAGCGCGAGGAGCGGCGCCGGCGCAGCGACGACGTGCGCCTGCAGCTCGCGCTCTCACAGAGCCAGACCGACTTCCAGTACGTGGTAACATAGGCTCCATAGCTGCAGCTGGCGATGTCGCGCGAGGAGGCGGAGCGCGAGGAGCGGCGCCGGCGCAGCGACGACGTGCGCCTGCAGCTCGCGCTCTCACAGAGCCAGACCGACTTCCAGTACGTGGTAACATAGGCTCCATAGCTGCAGCTCGCGCTCTCACAGAGCCAGACCGACTTCCAGTACGTGGTAACATAGGCTCCATAGCTGCAGCTGGCGATGTCGCGCGAGGAGGCGGAGCGCGAGGAGCGGCGCCGGCGCAGCGACGACGTGCGCCTGCAGCTCGCGCTCTCACAGAGCCAGACCGACTTCCAGTACGTGGTAACATAGGCTCCATAGCTGCAGCTGGCGATGTCGCGCGAGGAGGCGGAGCGCGAGGAGCGGCGCCGGCGCAGCGACGACGTGCGCCTGCAGCTCGCGCTCTCACAGAGCCAGACCGACTTCCAGTACGTGGTAACATAGGCTCCATAGCTGCAGCTCGCGCTCTCACAGAGCCAGACCGACTTCCAGTACGTGGTAACATAGGCTCCATAGCTGCAGCTGGCGATGTCGCGCGAGGAGGCGGAGCGCGAGGAGCGGCGCCGGCGCAGCGACGACGTGCGCCTGCAGCTCGCGCTCTCACAGAGCCAGACCGACTTCCAGTACGTGGTAACATAGGCTCCATAGCTGCAGCTGGCGATGTCGCGCGAGGAGGCGGAGCGCGAGGAGCGGCGCCGGCGCAGCGACGACGTGCGCCTGCAGCTCGCGCTCTCACAGAGCCAGACCGACTTCCAGTACGTGGTAACATAGGCTCCATAGCTGCAGCTCGCGCTCTCACAGAGCCAGACCGACTTCCAGTACGTGGTAACATAGGCTCCATTGTTCATGTAGTTTCATGGACCGACGGATCTATTCAATAACTCTTTTATCACCTAGCGTAAATCCTCGCTGATTGCGCGTCAAGGTTTCACCCAAGTGCACGATTTTATATCATACACAGATCGCTCCACTCGCATAATATTGCACGATTTATATAGAGCTCGCTTTGCTCGCACAACTTCGTAATTCTAGTGCTCATTTTAATATCACTCAATCCGCTCGCGTTGTTTTCATTCCTTTGCGCGTTAATGCCTGTTTCGACACTATATTCTTGTACCTATTCATTCTAATTTAAAAATTGTTTCAAACAACATGAATACATCAACTACACTAACTTACAAGTCACTACACATTGCTTACGAAGTCGCGGGCAACAGTTAGTCTGCGCTAATACTATAAAGAGGAAAGATTTGATTGTTTGTTTGTTTGAATTGAATAGGCCCTGAAACTACTGGACTGATATAAAAATATCTTTTAACATTAAAATTCTACGTTATCCCTGATGAACAAAGGTTATATTAAAATGTGTTATCCCCGCGGGAAAAGGGTTAGCAGTAGGTAAAACCGCTGGACAGGCCGCTAGTTAGTAATAAACTTGCATACAGTATAAATTGTTAATAACTAATGTAACAGAACCACTCACTTCCTTACTCAAACCATTTTCCTAACCCTTTCGATTTTATAACCTCCATCATTTCCTTCACTAATCCCTTATTCCTTTCCCACGGAAGATGGGATCAGCTCACCCGCATACAATGTTGGCGAACCAACGTCAACTACATCCAGAACATTCCATGGAGCACCTTCGAGGAGAAAGAGACGGACGACGCCAAGATGCGCGCGGCCGCGAGAGGGAGGGAGATAGAAGATGAGATAGATAGAAGTTGGGGTGATTCATGCCTCGCGTGGCTGCCGTGCTCGTGCCCACGAATGTAATTCCGTTAGTGGCGACCATTTGTAGATAGAATTGAGTTGCATTGTTTTATTGATATACAGGGTGTAAGGGATAGCCCTCCGAGTACTGATAGGGTGCATTCAGATCATGAAACTAAACAATTTTCCATAAAAAATATTTCAGGAAACATCAACATTTTTGGATTTCCCACAGTAAATGCAATGCAGTCAGCTGACTGTGGTTTGTATGGAAGGTCGATTTTTATGTCGTTTCCTGACATAATGTTTCTAAGGGAAAGTTGTTCAGTTTCATGGTCCGAATGCACCCTAGCTGTATTCGGAGGGCTGTACATCCTGTATAGAGTAAAATTTTACTAGTGACTGATATCGAAAACTCAGGACAGACCGGTGATAATGATAAGGAAGAACCTTCCCAAAGGAAGATAGGTCGAAATATAAAATTATATTTTTTAACTCCCATACAAAGTGTCAATTTGTGTGGCAAGTGTATTTTTTTCATGTTTCGGCCTATGCTCCTTGGGCAAAGTTGTTCCTTATCACCACCAGCCCGTAATTCGTTTTGGCTATCGTTCACAATTTAAAAAAAATCACCCAATATTTCGTCCTATAATAACAAAGTTACAATTTTTATGTATTACTTTAGTATTAAGTATAATTTTAGTAGTAAGTATTACTTTAGAACACTCAAAAATTCTGTGAAATGTCCCTAAAATTGTGTAAACTGTCTAATCTTACCTTTATTTTGTACACTACTTTCTTATTCTATTTGATTTCTCTTCCACCCAAAGGTTGTTTGGTAGATATCGCTATCAGCGATAAGGCCGCCTTTGCGCATTTTTAAGTTTAAATTTTCATGTTATATAGAGATATAAGTGTTTTGAATGTGCAGTAAAGTGTTTTTAAATACCAAATTTTCAAAACAATTCATACAATTTTTGAAAACCTGCAAACTTTTCAAGCGCGGTCAGGATTTGAACCTGCGACTTTCGCCATTACTAGTGGCGACGCCTCGTCCATCTGGGCTACCGAAAGTACCGAAAGTCGCAGGTTCAAAACCAGCCCGCGCTTGAAAATTTTGCACGTAAAAAAAAAGTGTTGTAACATACTTTTACTACATACATACATACATACATATATCACGCCTTTATCCCTTGCGGGGTAGGCAGAGCGTAAACGGCCGCAAAGTTACTTTTACTAACGTATATAAATGTTTTAAGTATTAGACCGGTCTATCGCGATAGTATTTAGGTAAATATTAGTAATTTACCTGTGTCCCGACGTTTCAACACAGTTTCATGTATTGTGGTCGCGGGTTGACCCGCGTAGTCAATAATATTTACCTAAATACTATCGCGATAGACCCGGTCTAATACTTAAAATGAGTGAAAGTGATCGCGAGTGCTTAAAAAGTTGTATATAAATGTTGTTTACAGGGACCCGGCAAAGAAGCCTGAACAACAGTCGCACTTGCTGGACCTACTGGACGTGAACCTCAGCTCGCCCACGCCCACGCACTCCGCGCCCACCGCTGGCCTCAACGACGTGTGGAGCATGCCCAACCCTAAACAGGTTAGTTTTGCACTGATATTCATTATCCCAATAAGCCATATAGTGTGGTTTCCAATGTTCGATTACACGTCTCTAAACGATTTTAACCAATGTTGTCTCGGCCCTACCTACAACCGGTATGTACTTATTCAGTACGATTTCTTGAACATGGAAAGTGCGGTTGTAGCATCAAAAGTGGAAGTGGGGGGGAGTTATGACGTAACAAAGATGGCGGCCGGACCAGCTCTACTAAGCGGTTTTTCTAGATAATTACTGGGCCGATATACATAAATGAGGTGTCAAATGAGAGAGCATACAATGCCCATTATTTTATTTCATACATTTTTGTACGTGAAACTAATAGCAAATGAAATTTTTGAAAAACATCGCATTTTATAAAATTTTAGATTTTTTTTCTTGCCTATATCTCGGTATCCGTCAGAGTTATCAAACTTTTGATAGGTACAAAACATTTTGCAATTTTTATCAACTCTCTAATGAACCCCCAGTTATTGAGATCAGAAAAGAAAAAACGGAGATACAGCAGTTTGTGTGGTCGGAGTCGTAGGTACAAGTGATCTAAAATTGACGGAGCTTGGCTGCGTGTTCATTTAAAATAATAATATAGTTTAAAATATAATGGTAATCTTATATTGAACACGGATCTTCTCCAATGGGGGGTACTATGTGTAGTATGCTATACTCACTAAGCTTGACAGGCGGGTTGGCAAGTGCAGTAGGTACAGGGTGTTAATTTACTTATTTTCGCTGGTTTGAGGTTAACATCGGCTTTAAACCACCCCCTACGATGAAATGAGAAAAACACTGTGGTACTTGAATAAATAAAACTAGAAAGTCAATAACAAAGTGCGATTGTAATCATTTTTACAATAATTAAAATAAAATAAAATAATGAAGAAAAATAAACTACTTAGTTATGATCATCATCATTCTGGATCAGTCATCATCATTGGCCTCACACGTCTGTGACAGACGATTTAATCAGTGTCTGAGGCAAGACTTTTCATGGCCGTATAAGCCGATACGGGAGCGGCATAGTTTTCCGCACGCTCTACAAGTGAAAGTGGAATTTGAGACTGGCACATGCATGTTTAGATGACGTTTTTGCCTTTTGTAAGCGAGACCAGAAAACCAGGCATTATGCTTTACGCCCATCAAACACACGCTTACGCCATTCGTCCCTATTCTCAGCAAGCTTCTCCCAGCTTTGATGGTCAATGTTAAACGCAGCCATGTCCCGCTTGGCGCAATCTTTGAAACGCACCATAGGTCTTCCAACCCCTCTTTTAGCGTTTGCTACAGCGCCAAGCAAAACACGCCGTAGTAGACGCGAAGGTTCCATCCGGTGCACATGCCCTAGCCACCGCAATCGTCTCTGCTTAAGCAGGGCGGTAAAACTAGGCAGCTGCGCAATTTCTAGAACTCGCTCATTTGTGACTCTGTCCTGCCTGGTTATATGCAAGATATTTCTTACGCAGCGCATATGAAATGTATTGAGTCGACGTTCCTGTTTTGCATACGATGTCCAGGTTTCAGCTCCGTACAAGAGTATGCTTAAAACGCAAGTTTGATAGACAATAATCTTGGTTTTTGTGGTCAGGTGTTTATTGTTCCATACTCTGGTACTGAGCTTGCCAAACATGGTCGCCGCCTTGCCGATTCACGTATCGATCTCAGTATCGAGCGTGAGATTATTCGACACAGTCGACCCCAGGTAGCAAAACTTATCGACTATGCTCAAGGGAACACCGGCTAGCATGATGTGTAGTGCATCTGCGCCTTGAGCTAGCACTACTGTTTTTTTGGCATTAATAGTCATAGAGAACAGAGTACACGCATGGGAAAACTTATCGACAATGACTTGAAGCTCACTTTGAGAATTAGCAACGAACGCTGCATCGTCAGCAAACAGAAGGCTATCGACGAATAAGTCATCGCGGTTTCGCTTAGACTTAAGAAGCGAGATATTGTACAGCTTCCCGTCAGCCCTCGTGTGCAGGTGGATACCCTGTTGGTCATCGCCGAAAGCTACTTTAAATAGCAATGAAAAGAAAATACCAAACAGGGTAGGAGCCAACACGCAGCCTTGGCGAACACCTCTACGCATTTCAAACGGCTCGGATGTATTACCGTCAAAAACAACAGATCCCTTCATGTCCATATGGAAGGATTTAACGAGGCTCAGAAGTTTTGGCGGGCACCCGATGTTTACAAGTGCAGTGTAAAGGCCCTCTCTGCTAACGGTGTTGAAGGTTTTGTTAAGATCTACAAACGCCACAAACAGAGGTGTTCTCTGCTCTCTACACTTTTCCTGAAGTTGGCGAAGTGTAAAGATCATATCTGTTGTGGAACGCTGGGCGCGGAATCCACATTGCGATTCGGGATATACACGATCAGCTAGTTTCTGGAGTCTTAATAAGACTAACCGAAATAATTTATCAACTATACTTAAAAGGGATATACCACGATAACAGTTACAGTCACCGCGGTCACCTTTGCCTTTGTATAGAGTAACGATGTAAGCATCGCGCATATCTTGTGGTATATATCCCGCTTCCTAACATTTACACAACAGGTTGTGCAGGATGGGTAATATGCACTTGAGCCTGATGATTTCGTCATGTCATTGGATCAGTATCATCTAGATAATTAAAATGGTTAAAACATTTGAATCCCACATGGCATATCCCCCCCAAGCATTCTGTTTTTTGACACTACACCCACAACGGGATGAACGACATCCAGCTTTGCATTGACAAGATATCAATTCAAGAGCTTTTAATGAAATCAAATTTACGGATGATGTAATTGGCACTAGGCATCCCGTTTCTTCAATCTTCCTGCCGCTGTCCGTGGGTGCAGGTAAAATAGGCTCTGCCACGTCAGCATGCAGCCAACAAAACGTCTGGTAATTGGCTCTTAAGGCATGTTGGTTTTAAACTGTCTGAGGATTATTTTTTAACAGATCGTGTTATTCAAAAAGAGACACATTTTTACAGCCCTTTAAAAAAAGTTAAACCAAAAACATTTAAACACTTGCACGTTGTAAATGTAGCTGGTAAATCTGAAAATATAGTAAACACTGTTGACACAAATATGTTAGTCCGTAACATGTTTTCTGCAAGAAGTGGACGTCAAATAGATCTCAAAATTATTCTAAAGAATGAGTTACGTGATCCTCCACCATCTCTTTTTGACACTAATGTCCTTATCAGATCCACACGAAAAGCAGTTCTCGGTAATTTGATAGCAGGCGAATCCATATCTGAAACTACAAACAATGAAACAGATATGAAAACTGCCACTCTAATTCAAACAAAAAGTCAAAAAACAGAATGCTTGAGGGGATATGCCATGTGGGATTCAAATGTTTTAACCATTTTAATTATCTAGATCATACTGATCCAGAATGATGATGATCATAATTAAGTAGTTTATTTTTCTTGATTATTTTATTTTATTTTAATGAATGTAAAAAGGATTACAATCGCACTTTGTAATTGACTTTCTAGTTTTATTTATTCAAATACCACAGTGTTTTTCTCATTTCATCATCAAGTGGTTTAAAGCCGACGTTAACCTCAACACAGTGAAAATAAGTAAATTAACACCCCGTACCTACTGCACTTGCCAACCCATATTACACATACTACACATAGTACCCCCCATTGGAGAAGATCCGTGTTCAATATAAGATTATCATTATATTTTAAACTATATTATTATTTTAAATGAACACGCAGCCAAGCTCCGTCAATTTTAGATCACTTGTACCTACGACTCCGACCACTCAAACTGCTGTATCTCCGTTGTTTCTTTTCTGATCTCAATAACTGGGGGTTCATTAGAGAGTTGATTAAAATTGCAAAATGTTTTGTACCTATCAAAAGTTTGATAACTCTGACGTATACCGAGATATATATAGAACTCTGGCAACACTGCTAAGTTAGAAGCAAATAAATAGTAAATTATTGTGAAAAATAGTTTTAAGTTGCTTTTTAATAGTGTTCTTATAGTCGTTGTATTCAATTACGTACAAATACCTAGGATTAGTGTTATCTTCAAAAACTTTTTAGTGTATAACTAGTTAAGAGACATTTTATTACGTGAAAATTCGTTACGTGTTTTGAACTGATTTCTTACAGAAAAAGACAAATAAACTCTCTTCATACAGTTATTACGGTTAATAATACTTATACAAAAGTGATTATTGTGTAAATAACATTCTGAAATAATAAAAGTGAACGTTTTGACTTTTAAGACAGTTGAGAAAAAATATTTAAAATAGCGCTTCGTTCCTCAAAGTGATGATGAAAACGTACGGGACTAGTAGCGCTATCTATTGAAAAAAGCTATAACTTAATGTAATGCTACTTCAATACTAGTTGCTGCTGGAGCGCTTAGTACCAGAAGAAACCGTCAATACTAGTTGCAGCTGGAGCGCTTAGTACCAGAAGAAACCGAAAGATGCCACTATATCAAAAAATGACATCAAGGCGCTGTTCAATTACGTGCTCAAAGTGCAAAACAACAATTTTTGGAAGGCAGTTTCTCAAGTGTAATCCTTGCGAAAAAGACTTCTGTGCTAATGAAAATTGCGCCAAGGTATCTGATATGCAATATTATTTGATGAATAAAGACCAAAAAGACAAATGGTCGTGTTCAAATTGCAAGATGGAAAAGGTAAAATCATCCAATATTAGACGACAATCTAAAGAGATCAGTCCACGATCAAAAAATTGCACTTTGGATGAAACATCGAAGAAGAGGATCAGAAAATAAATCCTGACCAAGGTCTAGATAGTGACTCGCGCCGCAAGATGGCGTTAACATGTGCAAAATGCAATACTAACATGACTAGCAGACAATATCTAACGTGTTCCAAGTGCAATAAATCATTTCACATACCGTGCACTAACGTTACAGAACGGAGATACTCTTCCTTTTATGCGCAGAACAAAGAGAGGAAGGATAATTGGAAATGTGATAATTGCCTGAGAAGTCCAGAAAAATATTTAAGTACGGCTTCACCACCTACACCAATAAAGACCACCACTAAACTTAATAAGACTGCTACATTACGGCAGGATACACCAACAAAGGTTACGACTACGTCTATCCCCCTAATCAGTTCAGCGCAACAACAAAAAATTGTCATAAATGTTTCTACAGAAAACAGTTTCCATTCGCTATGTACTGATAGTGATGACGACACCTACGACGACATTAACCTCGGAGATACGTTACTTCCATTGTCGAAAAGTCATAAACAGAAAGCATCAGAAAAAAAAGGAGAAAATGAATCAGATATATTAAAGTTTAAATTAGAAGAGGCTCTTTTAAAAATTAATGAATTACAACAAGAAAATGAAGAGCTAAAAAAGAAGTTATCAGCGCTAGAAACTATGAAGAAAAAATGTATAAACAATTATATACAAACTAATGATACCTGGAATGAACAGAAGACTTTACAACAGATGCAAGTAAATCAGAAAACAGCTTCGCAACAAGTAACAAACTTAGCTATAGTACAACATAATAAAAATGATAAAGCAAAGAATATTTCCAGTAATTCATCAAAAAATGAGACAGTTACAGTTAAAAGCTTAGCAATAGAAAATAATACTATAAAACGCAATAGGTTATCTATAATAAGCACAAACAATAAAAATAAAATACTTCAAACTATCGAGAATGATAATTTTTACAGCTCATTTGAATATTGCCACAGTATCATACCTAATGGATCTATTAAGGAGTTATTGCGTTATATGGAACAAGAAGTAAGTGATTACTCTGCAAATGAGTATTGCATTTTAATGATTGGAGAAGCCGATTTTCTGACTACAAGAGACTACACTGAACTTGTTCATCAGATCAGAAGATCCGTTCAAAAATTAAAAACAAATATCATAATTTGTACACCAACCTATGTATGCGGAAGAAAAATTTTTAATTATAGAGTCGAAGTTTTCAATCGTTTCCTTCATGAAAATATCGTAAAATATGATTATGGATTTTTCTTTGACAGCAATATGAGCCTTTCCATGGATATGTTTTCATCTTTTTCCGGAAAACTTAATAATCTAGGAATTAAAAATATTATAGTAGAACTTGGACAATTGCTGACATGGATAAAAAATGAATTTTACCTATCACTACAACTAGATAAAGAATGCGTACTACCACCTTATCAAAATCATATCCATACCTCAATAGAAGACTCGTCACAGGAAAACAATAGCAATGACAACAACCAGTTTTTTCGAGTCTAATTATACCTACTTAATCCACCAAAATATATCAGGACTTATTAACAAGTCAGACTTACTAATATTGCATTTAGGGGAACTGTCAAGTAAAAAACTAGATATTAAAATAGTATGTATTACTGAACATAATATGGCCTCAGGGCAAGAAGATATGCTACATATACCTAACTTCAAGCTGGCAACTACATATTCAAGAGACTATAGAAGAGGTGGAGCATGCATTTTGGTAAAGAATACCGTCGACTTCAAAGACATACCATTCGTACAACAAGTGTCTGTAATGAATATTATCGAGTGTTGTGCTATTGAACTACCTCAGTACAATATCATAGTGTTGTGCGTTTATAGATTACCTTCCCTTTTGAATGACAAATTGACTATATTTTATACTAAAATGGATATAATAATGCATAAATTACAAAAAATGAACAAAAAAATTATAATTTGCGGGGATTTTAATATAGATAGACTTAAAAATAATAATTTGTCACTAGAATTTGAAAACTATTTACAGCAATATAATTTAAAATTACAATTTAAGGAAATCACTAGGCCGGATTCGGGAACGTGCATAGATAACTTTGCCCATTGTAATCCGAGAGGTAGTAAAGGTGAAGTTTTAGATTTAGGTTTATCAGACCACACCGCTCAGTTATTGAAATATCCAATCTCATCTAGATGTACGATTAAATTCTGGCGGACTTCAATACGAGACTACAGTAGGGAGAATTTAGATAAGTTTTACTCTAGCTTGAATGCGTTAAGTTTTTCGGATATCTACACCTCTTGTGATCCTAATGAAGCTTATGACAAATTTATAGAACTTTTCAAATTATTTTACGACTTATGCTTTCCAATAAAAGACATTACAATAAATGCCTCAAAGAAAATAAAATGGATAACACCAGGCATAAGAAAGTGTAGTAAGCGGAAACGTACATTACTTTGGCAGTACCGACTAAATACTAGCGATAAAAATAGAAATACACTAAAGACTTATACAAACAGACTCAAAAAGATACTTAAATTAACTCAAAAAGCGCAAAATAGTTACACGATAAATAAGGCGGATAACAAATCAAGGGCAATATGGCAAATAATAAATAAAAATAAATTAAATCTACCTAAAGAATCTATGAAAGCAATACAAATCAACAACCGTCTTGTACAAGACCCAAAACAAATAGCTGAAGAATACAATTGTTTTCTGATAGAAAAAACAAAAAATTCAAACGATAATAGTAGTAATCTTAATTCTAAAATATCTTTAACTATAAATAACAACCCTCAATCCTTGTTTATACTACCTACAATACCCAACGACATAGCTAAAATTATAATGAATCTAAAGAATAAAAAAAGTGTTGGTTACGATGACATTTCCACCAAAGTTCTAAAACATGTTGCCGAAGTCATTGCTAAGCCACTAAGCCACATAATAAATCTTAGTATATCTGATGGAAAGTATCCAGAAAAGCTAAAACCAGTGATTGTTAAGCCACTATTTAAAAAAGGAAATACTCGAGACATGGATAGTTATAGACCTATCGCATTAATCCCAGTAATATCTAAAGTTTTTGAAAAAGTTATTTATGAAGCTCTGTATTCATTCTTGGAAAAATATCACTTACTAGCTGGGGAACAAAAAGGCTTCCGTAAAAACCATACCATTAATATGGCTTTATACGAATTTTTAAATCGTACCATTAGTGAGGTAGATAAACGTAATCCAGTCTGCGCCATTTATATGGATCTTACTAAAGCGTTCGATTTTGTAGACCATCGCATTTTATTACAGAAACTCGAAGCAAATGGAATACGCGGTAATATTCTTGCACTTTTCGAATCATATCTTTATCATCGTGAGCAGTATGTTAGTATAACAAAAATATGCCCTATGACTAATACAAAAATAAAATACTTATCAAGTGCTCTTAAAATAACATCCGGAGTTCCTCAGGGGAGTGTACTGGGGCCCCTTTTGTTCCTATTATACATTAATGATTTGCCTAAAAATGTGTCCCAACCTATGTTACTCTTCGCCGACGATAGCACTATAGTAATTAAATGCAACAAACCGAATGAATATGAAAGTGATATCAATAATGCACTAAAAGATATCATATTCTGGCTAGATCAAAACAAACTCAAAGTAAATTTAGAAAAAACCAAATTGATGCACTTTCATCAACGTAATCCTTCAAATCTCATACAAAATGTTAGTATAAATTTTAATGGATCTATCATAGACAGCACAGAAAACACAAAATTTTTAGGCCTTACCATTGATAACAAACTAACGTGGAAATCTCATGCATCAGACATTTGTAAAAGATTAAATAAATTTTCATATGCCTTATACGAATTAAATAAAGTTGCTAACAGAGAAACTGTCATGGCTGCATATCATGGGTTTGTTGCATCATGTTTAAGGTATGGGATAATTTTTTGGGGCAATTCCTGTGAAAAAGAAACCATTTTCAAAGCCCAAAAGCGTTGCATTAGATCTATATGCAGCCTTAATAATATAGACAGCTGTAGACCATTTTTCAGAAGTTTAAATATTTTAACTCTAACGTCACTTTACATATTTGAAGTAGTACTTTTTGTGAAACATAATCCTCACTTGTTTAGTAAAGTATCAGAAAGACACAATTTAAATTTAAGGTACACAAATAACTTAGCTGTTGTTGAAACACGAACGACTCTACTACATGATAGTGTATTCGCTATGGCACCAAAAATCTATAATAAGTTGCCTAGTAATATAAAAAGTTTAAATTCAATACAATTTAAAAAACAGCTATTTATATATTTAGTAGACAAAGCCTATTACAATTTATGCGAATATTTTACAGATTAATTAGAAGTTATGTAATGTTTAATTTTTTGATCTCATTGTTTAGGTTATTGTTTTGTTTTGATGTTATTGATAATATCTAAGTACCTACTATACTGATAAGTGTTAAATAGTTTTAAGACCAAAATATTTGTATGCTATTTTGTGATGGCAAATTATGGTGGACTGTACCCAATTAACCTGTTATCTGTATTTTATACTATACCCATAATTACAAATAAAGTTCTGAGTTCTGAGTTCTGAGTTCTATAGGCAAGAAAAAAAAACTGAAATTTTATAAAATGCGATGTTTTTCAAAAATTTCATTTGCTATTAGTTTCACGTACAAAAATGTATGAAATAAAATAATTGGCACTGTATGCTCTCTCATTTGACACCTCATTTATGTATATCGGCCCAGTAATTATCTAGAAAAACCGCTTAGTAGAGTTGGTCCGGCCGCCATCTTTGTTACGTCATAACTCCCCCCCACTTCCACTTTTGATGCTACAACCGCACTTTCCATGTTCAAGAAAACGTACTGAATAAGTACATACCGGTTGTAGGTAGGGCCGAGACAACATTGGTTAAACTTGTCTGAAAATGTTCGGAGCCTATACTAATATTTGGCAGGTACCAGTTCCATACTAAAGGAAATGTCAACAAAGGAAAATGGATCCTCTGCATTAGCACAAATCTGACAGCTGTCGAATATGGCTTATTGTGGTGGCTTTACGGGCAAATTAATACGTCATTTGTTTTTACTTGCAAAATTTTAAATTTATTTATTATTATTATTAGGACTTGTTATTTTGAGCGATTATATATGAAAAGCTGAGTATGTGCTGGTAACCAACCAATTTCACCGAGGATTACTATTCGAAAATGAATTAAAACTATGGAATTTCATCTGGCTTTGGTCACGAGCTGACGACATACATTAACAGCCACAACAGTCACTGCTGGCCATGGGCCTACCCCAATTGAGTGGTTATTGTCATTTATATAATATACACACCACGCTGCAAGCGGGTTGGCGAGGGCAGTGCAAGATACTTGACTGTAACGCCTGTACCTCATACTCGTAGAATCAAATGAACATTTAAGTATTGAAATATAGTACTATTGAGTATTGAAATATAGTACTAAGATATTGCTCTTATAGGGAACGCTGCTGCCCATTCCCTAGATGGATTTATCCCTCAGTCGCTTTTTACGACACCCACAGGTATTGGGGTGATGCTATTCTAAGCCGGCATCACGTGGCATGAGCTGACGACACTATAGTTTAAATAGAACAGCCATGTGTGATTATTTATTTTGTATTTCATCAAATTATTATTTATAATATCTAAATAAATATATAATTTCTGTATCACGCTTCAGTCGGACAGTATATTTACTGACTCTTTTCCAACGGTAAGATTGTGAAAGGAAAAAGTAGTTCGCTAGCTGCGCTAAATTAATTTTACCAAACTTAGGTGAAAAAAGATACCTACAAATTATATTTCACAAAAAAATCATTAAAATTAAAATGTATTTATTAAAACAGAATGCAAAAAATTGCAGATACGCCAAAGCTTTGACATTCTTGTAAATAATCATATAGGGTGTGAGGGAGGGTGTATTGAAATCTTTTCCGGCATGATCACACCATGAAAAACAACTGTGATAATGCAGCGTTATTGGACAACGAGTTTGCTGATCGGGAATTTTGTATGGGAGGTAGAATTTTATTTCGCATTTACCAACATAGCCTCCATAAAAAAGTTGTTCAGTTTTATGGTCTGATCATGCCTGCAAAGTTTTCGTTACACCCCATATATCGTGAAATTTGACTAGTGACCTATACAGAAGACCCAAAACAGGTTGGTGGTTGATGGTAAGGAACTACTTTCCTTAAAGTACATAGATCGAAAAACGAAAGAAGAAATTGGACCTCTCATAAAAAAAATTGCCGGTTAACTGATTTGAGTTACTATGGCAACTTAAAATATTTATGATTTATTTTAACCAAGGGAAAGTTGTTACTTAGCACCAGCCCGCCTTCAGATTTCGCTTTGGGTCACTAGTAAGGTTTCACCCTATAATATAAACTCATCATTACAATTATTATTTACGAAGTCATTTCTATTATAAATGACATAAATAAATATATAAAAAGAAAGCACGGAACTGGACAACTTTTCCTAAAAACATGTTAAAATACGCTCCTTATAATTTAGCACTTAGTGTCGTATTATTGACGACCTTTTTCTTGGGGAATGTTGTTCAGTGGTAGAGTATTCAATTTCTTTTACTTTGAGTTTTAAATGTGTATAATTTATTACGCTCTACAGTCGGACAGTATTTTCTCGGACTCAATTCGAATGGTAAGATTGTGAACGTTGATAGTAGCGCTAAGTAAATTTTATGAATAAAAGGTTTTGCACAAAACTATCCTTAAGAATTCTTATATACCATGCGTATCTGTCAAAAATGGAGCTTGCCATGCTCGGTATAAAACTTAAAGACCGTATACAAAATACTGTAATCCGACGCCGTACAAATGTGGAGGATTTATGTAAAAGAATAACTAAAGCTCAAGTGGGCGTGGACATTTGGTAAGGAGGGAAGATGTAAGGTGGACTAAAGCAGTGACAGAATGGCGGCCGAGGGAAAGAAAGCGGCCAGTGGGCAGACCTGGGACAGCCCTCCGAATACTGATTGGGTGCAAGCAGACCATGATACTGAACAACTTTCCCCTAGGAACATATGTCAGGAAACGACAAAAAATATTCGGCCTCCAATACAAAATGACGATCAGCTGACTGTATTTACTATGCGAAGAAAAAATATTTTCGTATGGGAAGTTATTCAGTTTCATGGTCCGAATGCACCTTTACCTATCAATATTTGAAGGGCTGTCCCTTACACGCTGTATAATATCGGCTATAGGGAAAGGTTGGATGCGTGTGGCACAAGACCGAAAAGAATGGCGCAATGAAGAAGAGGCCTGTGTCCAGCAGTGGGCTTAAATAGGCTTATTAGATAGATCTGTCAGAAAAAGTTTATTTGTAATGAGACCTGTTTCTAAAGACAATAATTGATTATTATAATTCCTATGACATGCTATTCAGCCGGACAGTATATTTACTGACTCCGTTACAATGGTAAGATTATTTTGTGTTGTGAGTGTTGGGACAGTTTGAAGTAGTTTTGCTAGCTGCACTGAGTGATATTCCTATACCAACACTAAGCCAACATCGCAATAGAAAGACCCTTGATAAAAATACTTTACAATTGAAAAGAATTATCTACTCTATTGAATGCGAAAACTGCATCTATCAATAGGTTATCTTAATTTCAATCGCAACATGCTGCCATCTACTGGCAGAATATGTCTTATACTCGTACTGCATCTTCCGGATGACTAGCAAACTTAGCCGGTTATTGAATTCTGATACCAGTGTGCATAAGCTTATGGCTAACCGGCCGATTTTAGTAGACACCCACCGGTAAATGAGATGACGTAAAGTTTATTCGAACAAGTAATTAGTAGAACTTGATTTAAATAGGTCATTGAACTACTGAACCTTGTATCAACCGTAAGGGTTTACAAGACTATTTACCTTATTATTCACCTTATATCTGACTTACTCTTCGCTAAATACATGCTAGGATCGCTATAAAAGCAAAACCCGCTGTCAATTTCAAACAGTTCCCATACAGACGTCAACCATGTCTGACTTTGCGATCGTCTTCTTGCTATTCGGTATTACAAGCGCGGCGGTCTCCGATTGGGCGTACACTAGAATAGCCACGACCAATGAAGGACGCGAATGCATCAATGAGTGCAAAAACAACAGATGTGTCGTGGATTGGAAAATGAATTACAAAGAGTGTAAAGAGTCGGATGTTCCAGCGCCGAAATATAGGACCGCCGAAGTTATACAAAAGAAATACGAATACTGCCTGAGTAATTGTGGATTCTTCGGATATGAATACGAATGGTGCGTGACAACCAATGACAGAGGATGGGACTATTGCAACTCCGGGACGGAACACCGTTCGATTTACAAGGCTCCGTGTAAGGAGACCTGTGATACGCATTTTGGGAACTACTATTGGTGCTACGTAGCGAAAGGATCGTGGCAATACTGCGCTGTGCCTAGGGAAGAAATTGTAAAGAAGGAAATTGTACAAAAAGAAATTATACAAAAGGAAATTTTACAAAGGGAAACTGTACAGAAGGAAATTGAACAAAAAGACACTGAACAGAAGGAAATTGTACAAAAGGAACCTGTACAGAAGGAAATTGTACAAAAGGAACCTGTACAGAAGGAAATTGTACGAAAGGACATTGAACAGAAGGAAAAAGATCAAAAGGAAATTGGGCAGAAAGATTAACAAGTTACAAATGGTGTTTAGTATAGTTGTCACATATTTAAAGTTTTATTAAGTTAGTAGTATTTGCAACACAATAATAAATAAACGAAATACATCAATCTTGTTGTGTAAAATGTATTTTCCAGACACTTATTCGCATATATTTTTATAACAGTTTAATTTAAATAAAAACAAACGGAACACGTGATTTATGTTTAATCTATCATAAAAATAAAATTACACGATAATTGTACAATTTATAAACGAGAGAAGCAAAACAGGTAAATCGAGACATTAAATCTCCAACATAAATGAAAACCGGTAAAACAACTTTCTTTGTTTTGTTTATGGTCAAGTACGTAATGTACCATAAGACCATTACACTTGCTAAGTGCCCGGTCATTCTTAATAAAAACTTTATGGAAACAAAAAATGTTGATTCTTTGAGGTGGTTCGAGAGCCAAGTGGTGCCCCCAAACAGGAAAAAGTCCCTGATTGGACCCGCTAGTCATCTGGACACCAAAATTATCTATTCGCGGCAATAAATACTTATAAAGGTTATTTAGAATCAATGAGACCTTGTAAAAACTAAGCAACGTTGAGCATTTTTGGAAAAATATAACCAAATTGCACAGTTTTTACAAGGTAATATTGATTCTAAATCATCTTTGTAGTTATTTATTGCCGCGAATTGATTTGGTTTCCAGATGACTAGCGTGTCCAGTCAGGGATTATCTTCCTGTTTGGGGCCGCCTCTAGACTCTCAAACCACCTTAAAAGGATAAATCGAAGAACATAACCAAAAACCTCAATCACTTTTTTCTGTCGTCACAACAGTCTCTGAACTGTCTTCCCTCGGCAACGCACAGTGCTGCCACGACCCTTGATCAATATAACACCAGTAGTAATTATTTAAATATTTATCGCACTTTTCTTTACACGCGTTCTTGTACACGGAGCGGTGTTCCTTGGACGAGTTGCAATAATCCCAGGCCTTATTATTATCGACCATACACCACTCGTATTCGAAGCCGAAAAATCCGCAGTTGCTCAAACAATATTCGTTTTTCTTTTGCTTCAACTCAGCCGTTCGATATCTCGGTGCTGGAATGTCAGTTGCATTACACTGTCGGTAATTCCCTTGGAAGTCTACGACGCATCTTTCATTTTTACAATTGGTGATACACGGGCGACCGTCTAATGCGAACACTTCTTTAGTGTAAGACCAGTCGGACACGGCCGCAGATAAACCGAACAAAAACAACAAAAGCCAGTGAGACATGTTTGAAGACTTAATGGAAACTGTTCAGTTTGAGCTTTTGATGCTCGTTTTTATACCATTTTATTAATACCTACCTAGCTGTATGATATAGGGTTAGGTTTTGACTTTGGGTTCAGCAGATGAATGATTGATAGACAGTGTTTGTAGAGGATACATGGAGTAGATTTAATCATATGAGGAACCAGTAAAACCGGTCAAAGGTGATTTTCTATTTTGTATATTACAACAATTCTGAATGGAAAATAGCGCATAAATTGGAATTTCAAAATTATCCATGCGTCACAAAACAAAAATCAAAGTCTGACGAAGTAATAATTTTTTTCAAGCCTGTTAACTGAATGCAATCTGTCTACCTACCCCTTCGAGAAGGAGGCGTGATTTTATACATGCTGTAATAAACATAAATGCAAGCGGGATGTCTTCGATATGTAGTGTACCTGTGTAAATGCAAACCCAGTTTAACCGGTTACAAGACGCTCAAAGAAAACAAAAAACAATCGCAAACATCTTGTCCATTGCAGTTTATTCTTATGGTACTAGTTCCCAAGTTTATCCACCTGCAATGTTTCTTACATAACAAGTTTATATAGGGTGAAAATAAACTAGTGAGTGATAGCGAAATATCACGACAGGCTGGTGATAAGGATCAACTTTTCCCAAGAAACATATGTCGCAATATAACAAAAATAATATGAGTGTGCGACAATTTTGTATGGGACGTCCAAATATCTTTTCGTATGTCGGCTTATGTTCCTTGGAGTAAGTTTCTCCTTATCTACAGCCCGTTTTCGCTATCGGTCACTAGTAAAATTTCACCCTATATACATACTACCTTTGTGTTGTAAATATTGCATAAAATTGACAACTTTCCGTGGTATTAATAGATTTTTTCTGCAAGAAAGTATGTCATAAATACAGCTTGGCTTTATAATCTTCGAAACTTTGTTTGAGTGTGTTGGGATTTTCCTTATACCCAGCCAAACTCGTCTGTACAGGATAAATACATAAATAATTCAATATTTAAATTGACTTACACACCTGTTCTGTTTTGAGGAAAAAGAATAATTTTTAAACTCGTTCTTTACGTCGATTTTTTGTACGTTGGTATTATATTGAAGTGATTGATTCGGTGGCTCAGTGGTGGTGCGACTGCCTGCGACGCAAAGTTTCAGAATTCGGTGGGGCACTCACAAAGTTGATATTTAAAACTTGAATTTGTTCCCAGTCTGGTTAGGACATTGCAAGCTGGTTATGCCGTCGGTCCCGGTTGCTGTCTCTAAGTACTTAGCCGGCGGCGGTCGTTACACACTCATTTCAGAGGCATGCTACTTGACTACTTGTACTAGGTGGTTGAAAAACTCTGACACCAGGGTTCATCGGATCGTTGCACGACTCGGTGTCCCACACGGAAAAAATAAGAAGTAGGTGATTGATTGAATAAAACAACATTTATTATACAAACATTCCATTGAGTATCTTGTGCAGATATATTTAAATTGGCTGAGTTTTCTATCACTATTTACCCTAATACTAGAACTATAAGCCCTTTGTAGCCCTTCACTGAATTTAAACCTCAAATCGAACAAACACATTGTTTATTATTAAAGTTTTGAACGCGTATCGCCAATTAAAATCGTCCTATCATCTATAAATTGTATGGTACAATATTGAAACTCATACACGAGCGCCTAACTTTTTAGTAACAAAGAAACACTATCTGATTCCACTAGCGAGTAATTTTGAGTCTTATCCTCTCAGTCGTCATCGAGCGTCAGCTGCCATCTTCTGTCAGGGCTCTCTCGAGGCGGTGCACAGATTTGCCACGAACCTCCTGACGTATAACACCAGTAGTATTTCTCTTTATGCTTTGCACACGGCCCCTTGCATTTACGCTTGTACACCGAAACGTGCTCCACACCGCTGTTGCAATAATCCCATTTCTTGTTGTTTGTAGTGATACACCACTCGTATTCTTCCCCGAAGTGACCGCAGTTACTCAGGCAATACTTGATTTGACTGTTGTCAACGTGCTGCGTCGTGTGAAATCGCGGCGCGACGTTTTTGACGTCCTTCGTGCACTTTTTGCGGTTGTTGAACCAGTCGACGTAACAGCTGTTGTCTTTGTCCAGGCAATCTGACATGCAGGGTCGTCCATCGTCTGTTGTGGCTTCGATAGTGTAGGCCCATTGAGCGTATGAGCTGCCGAGTAAAACAAACATGGGCAATGCGGCCCACACGTTTGCCATCTTGTTGAATACTGACGGGGTTACAGTTTTATTCCGACTTTTATGCTTGATTCGACTTTTCGAAGGTATTTTATGTAGATGACTTCTTATTATCTATCTTACTTAGATACAACTTTAGATACTTTAGTGGTAAATAAATTTTATTGTGTATTTGTGCGTTAACAACGTAAATAGGCAGTAATGCTACATAAAAAATGTTCAGGTTTGAAATATGGCAACCAGTAACGTGCAACAGATTTATCGCGTAACACGGACGAGAAATACTTTAGGATCATTTGCATGTCAAAAAACTAAAAAAGGTACGTCTACATAGGAGGTTAAAATAATCACAAAAAAATATTCGTAGCATTATTTAAATTTAATATGCGATGTCCTAAACGAAAGTAAAATCACTCTGTTGCACTTGACATGAGGCACATATCCTTTTAGTTAATTCATTCGCCTATTTAAATCTCCTTGCGCGGCGTGAAAGCTATGATGACGTCTTACATGTCATACAATATAATATCTTAAAAAAATGTTGCACATTATTGACATTACAGTATCAAGTTTAAGGCCAAAAACTGCTATTACACTAGTCTGAATACCGTACACGGTTTGGTATACGTTGCTGGTTATCCTAAGTTTATTGTAATCATACCCATTTAATAACCAGCAATGTATACCAAACTGTGCACGAAATTAAGACTAGTGTTATAGCTGTTTAAGGTGATCGTCCCCACACCAGCCTTCACGACCGGTTTCTCCTGTTATAAGCTCTTTACATACTACGCGCCGCTTCTGTATAGCTCTTGCTACGAAGCCGTAAAGATGTATTAAGTTTCGTAAAAAGCAACATGTATATTTCGGCTATCACCATTCTAATGTTAATAAGCGGTATAATCGCGCAAATATCTTTCGAGTACACAAAACAAGCAAACACGACCGATGGCTCGCCTTGTTTCGCTGATTGCATCAAAGGTAGATGTCTCATCGACTGGGATGGCAACACCAGAGAATGCTGGACGAACAAGCAACCGGCGCCGAGATTCCACACAGCCCAAAACAAGGACAAAACCTCACAGTACTGCTTGAGCAATTGCCACTATTTCGGTTGGAGATACCAGTGGTGCGTTACAACGAAAACGAAACGTTGGGACTATTGCAACCTAGGAAGGAATAATGTGTCTGTGTGGGGTGTACAGTGTACTGGGGAGTGTAAGAAGGGGTCTACGGATTACTACTGGTGCGAAGTGGAGGATCTAAAGGACTGGCAGTATTGTGCTTTGCCGATGGTTGAGGTGGAAAGTGATGATGGGAAGGCGAAAACTGTAGCAGAAGTTACCGCTTGATTCCATCAATTAAAATCTCTTTGAGAAAATTTATTTGACTTACAGTGGACCTCAGTGATACTTTAGAAAGAATTAGATACCTAACCATACATGTCATAAACTAAGTTTGTATTTATAAGAGGAAAAAGGAAGATGATAAACAAGGAAAAATATAGAATTATTTTGTAAAATATACTTGGTGTTTATTTTTACTCTACGCATCCTCAACCATCGCTATTTACAGCTATGATTAACTTTTAAGCAACGTGTGCTTATAAATACCCTGCCAATTCATGGCATCCCATTCCGACGAATAAACAATTAATATTATGCTATGGTTTGTATCATTATTTAATTTCAAATGCTTTTTCTTACCTGTAATTTTCCCGAAACAGAAAATCTACAGCTTTCATTTGTGTGCCAAATTCCTGCAATAATAGAAAATTGATCATGATCATTACCTAGGTAAAAACAGTAACAGATTACAATATTCAATAAACACAAATATAGAACACACACACACACACACAAATCACGCCTTTAATCTCTTGCGGGGCAGGCAGAGCGCAAACGGCCGCAAAAATCTGGCATGTACGCCTCCTCTGACGAATATTTAAGGGTCATTCGGAAAATTGTGTATCGCCATAGTGACAGGTTGTCAGCCCATCGCCTAAAATTGCAATACACACCCTTGAGGTCCTTAGTCGCCTCTTACGACTCCCACGGGAAAGAAATGGGGTGATGCCATTCTAAGCCGGCATCAGATGGCCATAACAAACATAGAAGCATAAAAATAAGTCCCAAAAACCTGCCTCGCTAGGTAATATTATTAAACATGATTGTGTTGCGACACACGATGATAGTTTGAGTCTATTAATTTGTGAATTAGGACATAAAAACATCAAAAACTGCACATTATCTTCTAGAACAAGCGCTCATACATACATTACCAGATACAACAGTCCACTGCGGGACATGGGCCTCCCCCTATTCGGGGGGTGTTGCCATACTCACCACGCTTAGCTCGCGATCATGTCCCGTGGAATAAAGGTAACTTGTGTGCTAATGAAGAAGTAATCGAAGTTGCATCGCTAGAAGAAAGCTACATACATATATCATGCCTATAATCCCAGAGCGCAAACGGCTGCAACAACAGACATTTATGCCACGTCTGACAAACGTTTGGGGGTCATTCGGAAAATTGTGTATCGCCATAGTGACAGGTTGTCAGCTGATCACCTAAAATTACAATACACATGTAACCCTCGAGTCCCTTAGTTGCCTCTTACGACTCCCATGGGCAAGAAATTGGGTGATGCTATACTAAGCTGACATCATACGGCAGAAGTAGAAGAAGGCTAGATGTATAAATAGGTCATAATTCGAATAAAAGAGAGATTTGCTCATAAAATGTTTTTACTTTCAGGAGACTTCTTCAGACGCGTGGTCAGCAGTGGGCAGCCCTGCTCGCGATCCGTGGGCACCCGCGCAGCCCCCTCCCCCCGCCGATCCCTGGGCCCCCGCACAGGTATAGAAAACCCATGTTGTTTCATTTGTTGACCCATATTTGGGATAAGATGCGTGCTATGTTGAGATATATATTTTTTTTTATTAATGATGGGTTTGCTCTTGACTCTAGTCTAGGTCATAGGACAGAGACAGAGTCTAAGATGGAGCGAGCTCACCCAGAAGAAGCCTGTTCACTCTTACTTTGAGAGTCAAGAGATTAGGGTTGTATGCGTTTGGAAACAGACGCAGGTAGTGAGTTCCACTCTTTAGCAGTGCGCATTATACATGATGACTTAGTCCGAATTGGTGGAATGGCTACCTACAAACTCAATTAAATATTTGCTGCAATTAAAGTTATGGCAATTAATCGAGGTTGTCGAGTCAATTGATCGAGGTCGTTCACGGGTACACTCGCCGTAAGGATAATACGAAAAACTCGGGCAACGGATAGTTAGATAGACTAATAGATGATTTGTTTATGGAGTTTTTTTTTGTGAAGTGGCGCCACTGTCGAAGTCGTTCCCGAGTACACTCGCCTTAAGTTTCAAACACAAATCTATAGTTTTGTATCTGATTTTTTCCCCCAGAGCAAATCTCCGACCTCTATGTTGTCGTCACCGTCATCGTCGGAACTGGAGCAGTTCGACGCGCTGTCCAAGCGCACCGCGAACATCAACAACGGCAACGGCGACCTGGCGGGGGATCCCTTCGATCTGTCCGCGCTCAGTAAGTCATACAATAGATAAGTCATGGCTCAGCTAAATACCATCTTGCCGCTCTTGACTCGGTGGAACGCAGGGCCAAGAGGCTCATAGGCGACATAAAACTGGTGGACACCAAGCTACATAGCCTGGCACATCGCTGCAAGGTTGCC
Organism: Tuta absoluta; assembly: GCA_027580185.1. Classification (NCBI taxonomy): domain Eukaryota; kingdom Metazoa; phylum Arthropoda; class Insecta; order Lepidoptera; family Gelechiidae; genus Tuta; species Tuta absoluta. The sequence continues at coordinate 787,388 of JAQAHW010000047.1, forward strand.
TGCTTGTCGGTTATTTACATATTGTACTTCGGAGAGTGTGCTCAACAGCTTCACGACCTTGTTCCACCAGCTCCCTTCTACAATCGGACATCCAGACGCACCGCCGGATACCATCCGTACCTGGTTGCCATTCCACCAATTCGGACTAAGCGCTTCCAGTCATCATTTATAATGCGCATTGCTAAAGAGTGGAACTCACTACCTGCGTCTGTGTTTCCAAACGCATACAACCCTAATCTCTTCAAAGTAAGAGTGAACAGGCTTCTTCTGGGTGAGCTCGCTCCATCTTACACTCTGTCTCTGTCCTATGACCTAGACTAGAGTCAAGAGCAAACCCATAATTAATTTAAAAAAAAAAGATATTTGGCACCAGTGGCGAAGGGTTCATACAACACGATTCCCATCGGCTTACCTTTTGAAATATATGTGTGATTGATTATTATGAAAGTATTATAAATGAATGTGTGATTATTTAATACTTATTGTTATTTTGTAAGAGAATGTTTATTTTGCAACACCCTTACATGGTTGATGTACCACTACTTCTTAGTACCATATGAGCGTATGTACATGAAAGCAAAATAAAGAAATTGAAATGTTGCTACTTAAATGTATCTCTTTATTATGCCGCGCGATATCTCTTTTCTTGGTCGCCCACCGGCTGATAGTGGTAGTAGGCGGTTGAAAAAATCTGACACCAGGGTTCATCGGGTCGTTGGATGACTCGGTGTCCCACACGAAAAGAGAGAGAGACCGGCTGATAGCCGGACGGCCGTTAAGTGACGGCAACCAAATTGAGAAGTAAAGGCGGCTGAAATCCGGCTTATGACGAGTTGTGGGATGATTACGCATTATCTCATGGTGTCGCTTATGGCCTGATAATGCGAGTCTTGGGAGTAGAATTCCAAAAGATTATTGTGTAAATATTTTTATTTTAATTCGTTGTTATTTTGTGTTTGATATTGTACTTACTACAGCTACCCTTTTGAAAACTTAACGATATTTTTGTCTCAAACAAATAAAGCGAGTTGCTTTAGAAGTTATGTGTTTGAAATTCTACTTATTCTTCTTCTTTGCGTGTCGAGGACGAAACTAAATTTCCTTTGACCAGTATGTAGCCACATTCAAATTCTACTACAGATTTCTTTTTGAAAACTTTACGATACTTTTGTCCCCTCCCATGTCTCGAAACAAATAAAGCAACTCTCTTTAGAAGTTAAAGCCTCTAATTTACAAGAAACAAAATCTTTCTGAATACAAAAAAAAATATATCAAGCAGGTTCCACTAACTCACCATTTCCACCAATTGTCTTCCAGCAGACGGGCTGACGCCCAACCCGATATCCCCACCATCCTCGAGCACGGGCGCCATCAAGAAGTCCCCCTCGGCCTTCCTCGGGGAGAACTCCTCGCTGGTGAATCTGGACCGGCTGCTGCAGCCCTCCACCGGGGAGCCTCCAGCGGCCGCTGCTAATCCATTCGCTGACACCAGGAGTTTGTTCCAGCCTCCGCCACCGGTGAGTCATTAGTTTGCCCTTGACCCCTACTATCGACATCTATCATCTTATCTACTAGTAGTAGTAGGCGTTTGAAAAACTCTGACACCAGGGTTTATCGGGTCGTTGGACGATTTGGTGGCCCACACGAAAAAAGAGACGAAGATTATTTTATAAAATGTTGTCAAACTGTAAGATTCCGCTCGGTAATCTCCCTCGCTAATTTAAAAACGAATAACTATTTCGGTTACCGTGCCTTAAAATGCGATGCCCAAGTTTATTATCCTAAAGTAAAATTTGAAATTACAAACTCAATTAAATATTCGCAGCAATTAAAGTTATGGAAAAAGTGCCTAAAAACGTCCACTTTTGGTATTAATTGCCGTAACTTTATTACAGCGAATCGTTTATTGACTTTTCAGGTTCTAATATTACATAAGGATAATACAAAAAACTTGGGCATCGCACATTCTGATAGATTGTTTGTATATAGATTGTTTGTATAAAGAGAAAACCTTTTTTTTGTGAAGTGGCGCCACCGTCGAGGTCGTTAACGGCTACACTCTCCACATCAATGTTTATGTCGTCTGGACTGTTAAGTTTGTGATGGTCCAAAACGCAGGAATCTCCAAAATATAAGCCTTTATTTTACTACATTATTTTCACTAGCACATGTTGAAAGAAACAGCAGACAATTGACTATTTTCCGCAGGCGCGCCTTACCATCAACGAGCTGAAGCAGCAACAGATGGGCCTGACCGGCGCCCCCTTCCCCGCGCCCGCCGCCCCCTCCCCCGCCTTCGCCGCCGCCCCCTACGCCGCGCCGCTAGCGCCCTTAGCGCCCCAACCGGTAACTATCGCTTATTTACTGAACTGTAGCACCGATACCAAAATATAAGTCAAATATAATAGTGGAACCAATATTGTACCTTGGGGTACACCACTTTCGAACTTTGAATTAAAACGCAGAAATAAAAACATAAATGTGTATTACCGTTTCTGCGCATTTTATTTTTAATATTCAAAAATAGATTATTGATCGTGAGAAGCAGATAAAAAGATAGATAGATGAACGTCACTTAATTGCTTACAACATACACAAGAAATACATAAAACAATACAGACAACTTATTAAAACTAAGCAAAGGCGGCGGTTATTGCCTGCAGTGATTTCTTCCAGGTAACCTGTACCTTAAAAGAGAGAATTAACACACTCTCACACACATATCACGCCTATAATCCCTTGTGGGGTTGGCGGAGCGTAAATGGCCGCAAAAAAATCTACACGTCATCACGTGGGATCACGTCAGACAAATAATTGAGGGTCATTCAAAAAAATTGTGTACTTATCGCCATAGTGATGAGGTTGTCAGCCCGTAGCCTTAAATTGCAATACACACCCTCGAGTCCCTTAGTCGCCTCTTGCAACTCCCATGGAAAAGAAATGGGGTGATGCTATTCTAAACGGGCATCACACGGCAAGACACAACAGTTTGAATATTCTACTTTTCAATCTCTCTAAATTCAGTAAAAAGTTTTACTCGGTTTGTGTGTATACATACATACATAAATCACGCCTATGTCCCTTAAGGGGTAAGCAGAGCGTTAACGGCCGCAAAACGCGTATTAACACCACGTCTGACAAAATTTTGAGGGTCAATCAGATAACTGTGTATCACTATAGTGACAGGTTGTCAGCCCATCGCCTGAAATTGCAATACACACCCTCGAGTCCCTTAGTCGCCTCTTACGACTCCCATGGAAAAGAAATGGGGTGATGCTATTCTAGACACAACAGTTTGAATATTCTACTTTTCAATCTCTCTAAAATCAGCAAGAAGTTATACTTTGTTTGTGCGTATAGAGATTTTAATGGAATTCAATGTATGTTGCAGGTGTCGTCGGACCCGTGGGCGCCGGTGGGTCCGGTGGCGGCGCCGCGCACCAGCTCCCCATGGTCTCCACAGCAGTCGCGCCACACGCCCAACCCCTTCCTGTCCTAGCCGCTCCGGTGAATCGGTAAGACTCATTCTATTCTTGCCCACATTCATAGACCGTCGTGAAAAGTTTTCTTGATACAGGCTTATTTTTTATTCACCCCGGAAATTTTACAGAATGATTCTACTCATGATTCTGAACAACTTTTATTATGGGATCACCTGCGAAACCGCAAAAAAAAACAGCTGCTCCATAGAAAAATTCATACCTACTCGAACGAAATGTATGGAACAGCTGGATTTTTTTCGCGATTTCGTTCCATAATAAAAGTTGTTCAGAATCATGCATAGAATCTCCCTGTAAAATTTCCGGGGTAAATAAAAAATAACCTTGTATTACAAAATGGCGTGTCAAATGAACAATGTGGTTATTTAACGTTTTTTTTTTTTTTTAAATGACGTCTATATCCGTTGTCTGCGGTTTGTGATGACTTATTTTTCAAAAATGGCGTCTGTTCCTGTGAAATCTGAGTTTACCAATAGGTTTTTTTCTAATGAGCACATTTGTAAGATGGCGTTGTAAGCAGGTATATACGATATTTATAATAGAGTTTGTGCGGAAAAGATACCGGCGTGAGATTTTGGGGCGCTTTTGTGCCTCAATATATGAAAAGTCATAGCAACTAAAATATTAGTTTACTTTTTCCCTCGCCTATTATCGTTCCACATAGACTCTACTACTTGAATATAACGGTCAATCTTGACAGCTAATAATATAGTCTGTAACGGCTTACACACCACCTTGCTAATTTTCTTGTTTAAATATCTGTCATTTACCATGCTTTTCTATATTTCAAATTTACACTGAACTATATGTAGCTGTTGTTCCTTCCAGGGCATAATCTATCCGGACGACATTGTCGCGCCGCAGCGGCCGAGGTAACGCTCACTACCCGCAGTACATAACAACGATACCTAACCAGGCAACACTCACTACCAGTTATACTCTAGCGAACGACCGTTGACAACCCTAACTTATCCAGTGGCAAACAAGTATAGGGAGTGTTTGAGAAACTAATCCAAAAGATGGCGCTGTATGCTGCCATGGAATAAGTAGGAATAACCAATATTGCCACAGAATGATATAGGGTTGTCATGGTCACTTATGATTAGAGAATGAAAAATAAATTTTAAATTTGCGATAAAATACAGGGTAAATAAAATCCTTCAAATTTGAGATCGTTACCGGCGGCCGCTCTATCAGACTAGCTTGTCGAACAACTACTTTATAGTGGCTATATCAATGAACTAGCAATCTTTCCTGTCGATTAAATATACCTTTTTGCGTGATTGACCACATCTTGGCTGGTTGACGGAGAGAGGAACAAGTTATTTTCGCTTTTAGGGCAAATAATTAAATAGATCTGTGACGTCATATGACAGCAAGACAGATGCATTTGCCAGAGAGTAACAAGGACAGAGAACACTAGGCCCGTTTATGTATTGCTATATTTACGGCGGATGACAAGGAATTATGCCAGGAGGCAAAGTGGAGAGGTGTAGGTAGTGTCGGGAAAAGGGTAGCTACCCTGCCTGGCCGGGTGTTGTGTCCACAGGGGACCGACTAATCCACCTGGATAGAATTGGTGGTTGTATATATGCGGTGCGCGGTGAACACTTCGATACCGCGTTTCAGGCCCATTGTTCTCTGCCTATCTGTCACGTGGCGCCATCTTGCGGATATGTTGAGAACCGTCTCGTAGTAGCTTGTGAGGTCGCTACATACTCAAGCAAATTCATACTTCTATCTTGCTGTCAGATGACGTCACCGGTCTATCGAATTATGAATCCTACTTTAGAGTTGTATTGGTACAAGATACGCGAAGTTATTCGATGATTTATTTAAATGAATATTTGGTACAAACTGCATTTACATCGTCATACTGAAATGTTTGTTCCTTTGTCAGTAAGAGCTCTTAGGGCCGCCGCAGAGCAAGATTTTGAGCAGTTTTGACTAGAAATTCTAAAAGCAACTCTATTGAAAGAAGGTGACAAGGTTGGTAAGAATCACAAACGGCTCTCCGCCTACAATCGGCGGCGTTTGTCATTCTTGGCAATGCCACCTTTATTTTAATTACGTACGTTTCTTTTTTGATCTTCTATGAAAAGAGAATACTTTCATATGGCCTGCGACAGCCCTTATGGTCTAATATTCTGGAGTCTATCCCGGACGATTACTATAATCACAAGTTCCGATCTTAGTCAACAAGCAAATCTATGTATTATCTTTATTTTAACTCTTTCCGAGTGTGGTGAGTGAATGAATCCTGTTTGGGAGAGAACTAAACTAGTTTACGTGGTGGTAGGTTAACAAATTTAAATATAATAAATAAAATAAAGTGTAAGACGATTAGAGATGTGTACATGAAAGGTTTTTATAGACTGGATGACGCTGTGACGTCTTTGTAGCACCTTATTGGGGTCACATTCAGATCTGATAGGAAAATAGCATATACAGGATGTAAGGGACTGAAAATATTGAGACTATGAAACTGAACAACTTTTACTGTAGAGCCTATGTTGGTAAAAGTTTTTTTTTTTTAGTTTACATGGAAAGTAAGTGAGATCGAGAATTTTGTATAGAAGGCCGATATTTTCTCGTTTATCAAAACAGCCTACATACATAGTTGTTCAGTCTGATCATGCCTGCAAAGTTTTCGGTACACCGTCCCATACATACCGTAATTGAAGATGGGCCATTTAATTTCGTAGGCGACAATTTTCGACAAAAATTTATGTATTTTCTGACATCGCAATGCTATTGCTTTTTCAATAAATTATAATAAAATATATCCATGAATATTGATTTTAAAATCATATTATGGTTTTCATCGGTTATAAAGGGGGCGAAAATATTAAAGTACTTGTTTCTCCTGTCTGATCTGAATTGAATGTTCCCGTTGTGTTTTTGGAAATAAACCTCTAACATATAAATTCTAAGTACGGCCGCCTTTCTATTTTCTGTGTACTGTGATATTTTATTACCTTATTTAACGTGATTTTCTTGTAAAAAGAATTAAATTCGCTATTGCCATTACACTTGCTTGAGTTTTGGAGGAGTTTATTTTCAAAAGCACATTAAATAGAATAGTATGTTGCAGTCAAATGTACAATCCGTAATTTTGGGAGATCACTGGTTAGTCATATCATGAGCAATAAAATTACGAAAATTTAATCAATGTACGAGTTTACACCACGAAATGAGTCCCGCGGATAAAAATTTCCTATAAATTGTAAATAGCTCATAATATACCTCATGCCAAGTGACATAGTGGACGATTCCCGTTGTCTCCGGTGACTGTACACAACAAGAATTCCATAAAATGAACAATAATACTTCACTTTGTCCCCGGAGGAGCATGTCCCCAGTGAGGGTGAGGCAAGGTAGACTAAAGCTTACCATGCTACTCCCGACCCTGACAAACCTTACTGTATACGGGTCAGTCCGATCTGTTGTTCCCAGAACAACTCCTAAGCCCAGTCGCGCCCCAAGGACTGGTTGTTTGAACGACTACACAAACTTCTTCGGGTGAGCCCTAGCTCACCAATCACTCAGGTGTAGGTTTCAAAGACCCGGGGCTGAAATCTCAAGTCTTTTGAATAAAATACTTTTAAAGGGAAAACGACACGTGCAATTGAAGCATATCGATTGTCTCTGTTGGCTCTCTCTTCATAACGTGGACAACGGGAAGTAAAACAAATAACGTGTCATAGTCCCCGCGGGTACCAAGGATGACAGCATCGTGTGTGCGAAACTTCTTTCATGCAGCGAACTGCATTATGCAGATGTTATCGAAATTACGGATTTTGCCATTTTACTGCGACACTAACTTAGAATCCATAGACTAAAATATGAAATAATGTTTGACTGTTGCACCGTTTGCGATGATCAATTCGAAAGAGGTGGCCCTAAAATCTGATCATTATTAACTATACAAGGTGTAAGGGACAGCCCTCCGAATACTTATAGGGTGCATACAGAGCATGAAACTAAAAAACTTCCCATAAATAGTGTGCTTCTCCTCGCGTGACCCCTCGTGTTGTGCAGATGCGGTTGCGGACGTGATTTGGCAGGGGATGGAATATTTTATTCCATTCTCCGACATCCCGCTCGGTCACAAAGCCCAGCCTTGGTTTAACGCAGAATGCGCCCAAGCTGAGGCGCGTAAAGAATCGGCATACCAAGCTTGGGTCAAGGCTCGCGACTGCAAATTAAGAGCACGTAGGGTTCGCGCGAAGAAAAGAACCTTCAACTCTGCCACTAAGTCCTGCAAACGGGTATTACGTAAGGCACGTTTTGACCATGTCGGACGAATAGGGGCCAAACTAGCATCACACCCTCCGGGTAGTAAAAAGTTTTGGTCCCTGTCCAAAGCGGTTGAAACTAATTTCTGTCGTCCAACCTTACCTCCAATGCTGAAACCTGATGGATCGCTGGCTCACTCTGCAAGTGAGAAAGCAAATTTGTTTGCTTCCTTGTTTGCAAGCAACTCACGTCTGGACGCTGGCTCCAAACAACCACCTACTGTACCTCGTTGCGATTCTTCGATGTCGGAGATCGCAGTACACATTAAAGAGGTTCGAAGAGTATTGTGCAGTCTAGACGTGAACAAGGCCAGCGGACCTGATGGCATACCAGCGAGAGTATTAAGACTATGTGCGCCTGAACTGTCTCCTGTGCTGACACGCTTGTTCCGCCTCTCTCTTAAAGAAAGAACGGTGCCGGGGGCCTGGAAGCTTGCTAATGTGCAACCAGTTCCCAAAAAGGGCGACCGTGCCGACCCTGCTCATTACCGTCCAATTGCCATTACCTCCATCCTATGCAAGGTCATGGAGAGGGTACTTAACAGTAAGTTGCTGACCTACCTTGAAGACAATGATCTTCTCAGTGACCGTCAATATGGCTTTCGCCGGGGGCGGTCAACTGGTGATCTTCTTGTGTATGTCACGCACTGCTGGGGCGAAGCCATCGAGAAAAACGGCGAAGCACTTGCCGTTTCACTCGATATCTCGAAGGCCTTTGACAGGGTCTGGCATGCAAGTCTGCTCAGCAAGCTTCCTGCTTATGGCATCCCAGCTGATTTTTGTACTTGGATTTCAGACTTCCTTAGTGAACGGTCCATCAGAGTAGTCGTTGACGGCTGCTCCTCTGACCTAATGGCCATTGATGCCGGAGTTCCTCAGGGGTCTGTTCTCTCTGCAACTCTTTTCCTGCTGCACATCAATGACCTCCTTCGGCATGGTATTGTTGGATACGCAGATGATAGTACCGTTTCAGAGAGATACTTGACAGGTGCAGGGACCAGTGGGGATGAAATACGTTCGTTAAGAAAGGCCATGGTAGAGCGAACAGATCTGACCTTAAGTCTTGTCTCCCAATGGGGCGACGACAATCTGGTCTCATTCAATGCCACCAAAACACAGGCGTGTCTTTTCACTGCAAAAAGGAGTCCTTTCGACTGGACACCTACTTTTCGGGGTACATCTGTCCCAGTCACTGACAGGCTTGAGCTTCTAGGCATGGAGTTGACATCAAATCTAAACTTCGGCGCGACCATCGAGTACAAGGCTCAGACGGCGGCTAAAAAGCTGGGCATCCTGAATAGAGTGAAGCGATACTTTACGCCTGGACAGCTTTTAACTCTTTACAAAGCACAAGTCCGATCCTGCATGGAGTATTGCAGTCACCTTTGGGATGGCTCAGCCAAATACCAACTTGCCGCTCTTGACTCGGTGGAACGCAGGGCCAGGAGGCTCATAGGCGACATAAAACTGGTGGACACCAAGCTACATAGCCTGGCACATCGCCGCAAGGTTGCCTGCTTGTCGGTATTTTATAGATTGTACTTCGGAGAGTGTGCTCAAGAGCTTCACGACCTTGTTCCACCAGCTCCCTTCTACCATCGGACATCCAGACGCACCGCCGGATACCATCCGTACCTGGTAGCCATTCCACCAATTCGGACTAAGCGCTTCCAGTCATCATTTATAATGCGCACTGCTAAAGAGTGGAACTCACTTCCTGCGTCTGTGTTTCCAAAAGCATACAACCCTAATCTCTTCAAAGTAAGAGTGAACAGGCTTCTTCTGGGTGAGCTCGCTCCATCTTAGACTCTGTCTCTGTCCTATGACCTAGACTAGAGTCAAGAGCAAACCCATCATTAATAAAAAAAAAAAAAAAAAAAAAAAAATATTTTCGGAGGCGTCAAAAAAGTCAGCTGATTGTGATTTTTTATGAGATGTCGGTTTTTTTTTGTCATTTCCTGACATATATTTCTAGGGGAAAGTTGTTCAGTTTCATGGTGTGCATGCACCCCATCAGTAAGTATTTGGAGGGCTCTACCTTACACCCTGTATAGAATAACCAGATTTTTGATACCTTATAAATTCGTTGTTTTGAAATAAAATCCTGAAAAATACTACACCTTCCTGTTATAATGTGTGTTTCACCTTGATGTAAAAAAAAGTTCGATCAGATTTAATGTTGTAAATTGTGCCTTAGATACCGTTTTGTATTATTAATGTGCGTCGCCCTCCACTGCAAAAGTTTTGAATACAGATATTTTGAATTAAATTTAGAACGAACCATGGAAAATTTCCAAAAAATATAAATCAAGAATAACTTATTTTGATGTATGAAGAAATCTATCATTGATACTCAAAAGTTCGACTCAAACAAAATAAATTATTTGGTAAATATCTGTATTCAAAACATTTGAAATTCGCTAGAGCAGACTTTGAGACCGAATGACCTAGATATAGGACTTTTGTCCCAAATGTGTAAATGTTATGGCATGAACTAATCTTTGCTTAAGACTTGAGACAGAATCATGTAAACTGTAATACTAAACCATTGATCTACAACAACCCTAGATTACGCGCGTACGCTCAAAAAGTGGGCCGGTAAAGTAGTGCACAATTTGCAAGCGAGCACTTCTTTCCCACAGTGCGTGGCTGGCCGCGAAACTGTTAACATGACCAAGTACGGGCTAACAAATAAGGCTGAATTCAATAGATTATGTTGAGGTTCGTTGTGATATTTTGAATCAGGCGGACGCAATGAATCTATAAATCGCTATGTATGACTGTATAGTTCAGTAGGTGACAAAATCTTAGCGTAATTTTGTATGAGGCGCTAAATCTAGGGTTGTTGTAGATCAATGTACTAAACCCAAACTTTGCCCCCTATAAAGCATTTATTTATAGCCACGAAACCGATGAAAATTTCACTAAGCAAAGGATAGTTCAAACTTTGGATTTCTGAGTGAAACTTTGTCAAACCAAGTCCACCCTTTGCGCTTTACGTCATGAATGTTGCGTACAAACTTATTCCATTTTATAATATAATCGCAAACTTTTAATGTATTTGTTTACACGCCCTACTGTAGTATTGTCAATAAGCTCTTGTCTTATAATTTAAAAGGAAATATTGCCAGTGAAAAAGTACCTTATTGGGCATATTTTTAACTGACAACATTTTCAAATTGTTTTCCCTATTTTAGGCTTCATTATATTTAACTAGCCATTTACACGCGGTTATTATAAATTTTGTTTATCTTTATCAGTTAATGTAGATAAATTATTTTTAATATATTAATTTTTTGACCAATAAAATGCATCGATGCTATTACAATGTGTCACTAGCTAGGGAGAAACTGTAAAGATTAATGTAACTATTTAATTAAAATATATAAGTTTTTCAACAAAAGCATTTTAGTTACAACCCAAGTGCCTTTAAAAAGGACATAAGAATAAAAGAGCACTTCAATGAAACACCATCCACATACAATATGATTATAATTTATTAATTAATAGTTTACAAAGACATTATCGTACAAATATTAATTTCCAGGTTCGTAAATTGCAGTAAAAATACTCGATACATATTATTACAAGTTTGTTCGTTATAGTAAAAACTTAAGTTACGCTTCCATTTTGTAAGTACATAGTTTCCATAAACTGATTGTTACATTCGCTTATATACAAGATAAAAAAATGCACCAGTTACAAAACAGGTATAAAACTGTAAAAAATCTCAGTCTCACGGAGTGAGCACAGATTGGCTGGTAGCTGATTTCATATGCTTAATCTATTCAATGTTACTTACATTAAACCTAACTAGCTTTACTCATTAATTAAGCCAGACTTGTGTGGATAAATATTGAGCAACGTACGGGGAGACATTGCTTGATAGAACAAGTTAAAATGAAACAGGCACACGTCTGGTATTGCGGCAATCCCTGTTACTTAAATTACGAATTTTCCTGCAATTTCCACGGCTGATCTGTAGGTTTCAGTCTCAAACGTCAACTTCACTAACCTACAAGTTGGGAATATGAAACGTTCAGATAAAAAAAACGTACAAAACCATCGACTAGACGCTACAATATCCAATAAATATTCATGTAAACTCCCAATAATGTCCCCATTAACTTCATAACTTTACCGTAAACCTAGTAATAAATAATTCAAAAGCATCGCGAGTGGCGGTCACAAAAATAATAAAAAAAATATAATTCGAAAACAAGCTATAGTGACGGCAGATCTACCAATAATAAGAAAATAATCTATGATTATAAAGAGAAGCGATATTTTCATATGATCACATTCGCGTTATACCGCGCGATAAATATCCTTAACGTATTAAATGCAAAATCGGACGTCGCGTCTCGGCTGACTCGAGGAGAGATAGTTTTTTTTATTCCTGAAATGTGACCTCAATGCCTTAGCGCATTGACTAACATTCCGCTTTTTATTGTTTAAAATAACCATTGGCAGCGGATTCGCGCTGGAATCAGCTGATTGGGTCGTTCGGACGCCGCCATCTTAAAATCAAGTGCGACACAAAATGGCGACTGAAAATTGTTGGAGTCAACCGTGATCGCTTTCTGTCGTGTTTACAATTTCTCATTTTTTCCAAAAAATATTCTGTCACGCCGTTTGCAAAAGTATAGAGAGGCGTGTGGGATACGCTGGAAGAGTATTGTGAACTGGTTTGCAAGGTTATCAATGGACATTCGTTTGAGCAAACATCTAAAAATAAATGCAGAATAGATTTTGTAAATTGGATCAGAAAATCAGACTCAAACTGTTCTACCTAAAAGTGGGCTCAAACGAATCTCTTCAGTACAAAAGGCAGATATGACTCGTCAACTTTAAGAAGATATTTGTAAGGAGCAAGTAAGTGATTTTAAAATTATTTTTCGCTATCTACTGGCTGACGCGTCATATGAGCCACTACTAATTGCTACGCACATTCGGTTTAGAAAAAAATATCTGATTTAATAAATACAGAATCAACTAATTCAGAATTAAATGACTACTAACTTTGCAGACTATTTCAGACCCGAACGCCTTTTAAAAGGACAGTCATGCCAACTCATTTATTTAATGGTTTCGACCTGAGTATTTTTAAGGACAATCCCACCATCTTAACTTTTGAGTCTTTTTGACCTTTTAAAAAGACGATTCCTCTTCATGATGTCACTAAGAAGTTGTATCAGACGAATTATTAATCACGCTTAGTATCTAATCGAAACCGAATGCCGTAGCTCCTATCCAGCTTAGTACTCCCAATGCGTGGCAGAGGTGATGTCGGGTCCGGCCAGACGGAAGTTGCCGTTCTTGGCCGCGGCGAGGTAGTCGCGCGAGGCGGCCGCGCGGATGGCGAGGCGCGTCGGCTCGCGGAGCTCCAGGAGGAAGCCCTGCGGGGTGTCGCTGTCGCAGGTCACGGACTCGCTGTCCGCGTGCCAGTATTTGCCGTTTTGGCCTGGAAGAAAGAATGTAAGTATAAGTTTTTGTATGTGTGTAAGAACTATCCTGTGATGGCCTAAGATCCAGTCGGGCACAATAGTGCAAACTACTACAATTGGCGCGTTTGTAAATCTGTTTGGCGTTTTTCGTTATGGATTGGAAAATCTTATGATAATCATCTTATTATAAACTGTTAGACAGCCATCAGATGTTTAACGGCTCAGAAATATCTGTCCTCACAACAGGAGATAGCATCATCGTCGACGACATACATACATACATACATAAATCACGCCTATATCCCTTACGGGGTAGGCAGAGCGTTAACGGCCGTAAAACGAATATTAACACCACGTCTGACAAAAGCTTAAGGGTCAATCAGATAACTGTGTATCATTATAGTGACAGGTTGTCAGCCCATCGCCTAAAATTGCAATACACATCCCTCGAGTCCCTTAGTCGGGTCTTACGACACCCATGGGTAAGAAATGGGGTGATGCTATTCTAAGCCGGCATCACACGGCAATCGTCGACGACGACAGTAGTCTTTTACATTATTAGGTCATCACTCATCATCATCATGGGGTGCCATCTTCAAATTGAAGTTTAAAGGTCAGCATGTAGAAACTCGCGCGGTCCTGCGTAAACTATTTGATAAACAAGCTATAATCCCGCTATTTAGCAGCTTTATAAATTTTTTAATGCCATAAACATACCCTTGAAGTAAACAGCACCCTTAGGGCCTCGAACGACCTGGATGGTTTCGTAGTTGGCCTTGTTGCACTCCAGCTTAACGCCCTTAGGACCCACGAAGCCTTGTTCACACTTCAGCACCAGAATAGGCCTGAAAATATAAATAATGTTTAACCGTTTGTAGATTGTGTAAATTGTAACTCCCTGCGTAGTTAGGCGTGTATTTGTAAGTTCTTCTAACGTACCAAATTAATTAAATAAGTTTTGTAAATTTGTCCTTTTATGAGGACATTGGGCTGAACAGTTATGATAGCAACAGCATTGAAGATAAAATAGGATCACAAACCTGTTGATAAGATAGAAATAGTATTTGCAGTTGTCGTCGATAGAGTCCGCGTTGGCGTAGAGGTGTCCGGAGCGCTTGGTCATCAGGTATTTGCCGTTGTTAGCGCGGAACGCCACGGAACCATCGCCCTGCCAGTCCAGGTCGAACAACGCGTTTGATGATCTGGAATATTACGAAAATAAATTATACAACAGGTCTTTTTTAGCGGATTACTAGAAGTGAATTTAAAATAACGTATTACATAATACACTACTACGTAGGTAATACATTTGTGTAGGTTCGAGTTTTGGAAATTATTGTAAGTATTAGTTATTGCCAATTAGCCCATAGCGAAAACGTAATGTTTATTAAAAGTAATTGAAGCCAATACTGTGCTTTTATAGTTTGACATACATACATAAATCACGTTAAAGGCCGTAAAATGGATATTAACACCACGTCGGACAAAAGTTTGAGGGTCAATCAGATAACTGTGTATCACTATAGTATGGTTGTCTGCCCATCGCCTAAAATTGCAATACACATAACCCTCAAATCCCTTAGTTGCCTCTTACGACACCCATGGGTAAGAAATAGGGTGATGCTGTTCTAAGCCGGCATCACACGGCATATAGTTTGACACTTAGTCCTAAATAAAAGACACTAGGCTTTATATACTAACTTGTTGTCCCCTGAGGCTTGGATGCCGCCGCCGCACTCCAGTGTCCAGTAGCGGTCCTGCAACGAAAAAAATAAAATTTACTTATTATGAAAGAGTAAGGAACAATGTCAAATGTAAATATAGTGCACATTACAATTGCGTTACACAAAATAATGCAGACAATTTTAAGACACAAGTTCATAAAATGTTGAAGTAAGAAAAATATGTATTTATATAAGGGAATGTAAATGAAGTATAACGGCTTAGAATTGCAAACTGAGAAACAGAATAACAAGGCAGTCTTAAAGCTAATGCAGCTAGTCTACCAAGCACTCTTTGTGTGGTAGAAATGTGCAAATAGGTGAGCAGGATAGTGCCATCTCTATCTCTACCAAGAAACCTTTGGGTGGAGGAAAATATGCGATTATGTGAGCAGGGTAGTGCCATCTCCATAATATAGAATGGCTTATTACAATCACCTGCATGGTGCGGATGTACCAGCGCCGCGTTGCCCAGTCGAACTCCAGCTGGAAGGTCTCGTGCGAGGAGATCTCATCCTGGTTCGCAGTCACGTCCACTCCTGGAACAACAACATTTTACACATATAATTTGTGATTTTAATATTTTTATTCTTTCACACCAGTCAAGCTCTTTCTCAAATTGAAACATTTTTTGTTAGTAAAGCAAGAATTATATTGTTTTAATTTTATCTTCATCGTAAACTTCAATCACTATGAAATTTTAAATCAGTGACAAATATTTTATAAATAGAAAGATCGGGCACAATTTTATTAAACTGCCTTTTTTTAAACCGCCAAGTTTTTTAAAATGCGTAGCTAACCTCAAAAGTTCCTTTTAAAGGACACAGGGCTGCAAAACTACTTACTTGTTATTTTATGAAAACAAAGAGTAATAATCTGACTTTCTACATGTTTTTCTAATGGTTAAAAATAACGAAGGAAGTCATCAACTTTATGTTACTTTTATTTTTATAAGCAGTATATTCAAGATTAGGTACATAGACCGACATATTATTTTGTCATCAAGTTTCTAACAGTACCACGACCATCAAGCAAGAAAATAATAACATACTTTTATCAGGAGATAAGAATTTTCTTTCGTTTCTTTAATACACATTAGGGTACCTAATACGTTATGCTTTTATACTTGGGAAGACAAGTATTACTTACGTGGTAAGTATTACATACGCGATAAGGACGCCTTGTGTGCACTTTAGTATTTTTATACTAGATTTGTTATTTATTGGTGTCTCTTAGTACTAATTAATACACTGCTAATATTAGTGTGTACCTTGTCTGTCTATGTATACTCTAAGGTGTGTACAATAAAGTATTTTTCGATCCTCAAAATCATTATCATTACATAAGTAGTATGAAATAAAGTCGCTTCCCGTGTCCCGGGACATGTATAAACCGGGATATGTTAAAACTACGCAACGGATTTTGATGCGGTTTTTTATTCGACCGAGTGATTCAAGAGTTAATAAGTATAATTATTGCCGTGCGATGCCGGCTTAGAATAGCATCACCCCATTTCTTTCCCGT
Organism: Tuta absoluta; assembly: GCA_027580185.1. Lineage (NCBI taxonomy): Eukaryota > Metazoa > Arthropoda > Insecta > Lepidoptera > Gelechiidae > Tuta > Tuta absoluta. The sequence goes on from JAQAHW010000047.1 coordinate 803,878, forward strand.
GTGAGTCGTAAGAGGCGACTAAGGGATTTGAGGGTGTATATTTCAATTTTAGGCGATAGGCTGACAACCTGTCACTATGGCGATACAAAATTATCTGACTGACCCTCAAATATATGTCAGACGTGGCGTAAATGTCCGTTTTTGCGGCCGTTTGCGCTCTGCCTACCCCGAAAGGGATAATAGGCGTGATATGTGTGTGTGTGTATTGCCGGGAAACAGTCACATTCCCAAGGAAAAACGAGAAACTGCTGAGCGGGCCGCTACTTTTACTATTATCTGGAAACAAAATATCAATGTCTGTAAATTCGCCGGTAAGTATAAGTTACTACACAGGTACGTACAGACGATTTGCCGGGCGGGCGAGATGCATTCGAGCGCATCTCACGACTATAGGGCTGTGCAAATAAGAGTTACATTTAAAATCTCCTAAAATACTGAGCTTGGGAAGGGGAGCTGGCAATGCGTGTAACTCGCTAGTGCACTCGTGCCCCTGACTACGTATATGTAGCAGCAACTTCGCCAGCTTAGAAACTAGATACCGTATGATGCCGGCTTAGAATAGCATCATCCCATTTCTTTCCCGTGGGAGTCGTAAGAGGCGACTATGGGACTCCAGGGTGTGTATTGCAATTTTAGGCGATGTGCTGACAACCTGTCACTATGCGATACACAATTTTCCAAATGACCCTCAAATTTTTGTCAGACGTGGCGTCAATGGCCGTTTTTTGCGGCCGTTACGCTCTGCCTACCCCGCAAGGGATAATAGGCGTGATATGTGTATGTGTATGTGTAACTTCGCCAGCTCCACCCCAACAGAAAATGATTTTTGGCTTCAATAGACTTTGTATTTGAACTTTCGCTCGCTATCTTTTTTTTCAGTAGCTACGTTTTTCGCACCAAATCTACTTACCCATATCCCTTGCGGGGTAGACAGAGTGTAAACTGCAGTAAAAACGGACGCCATGTCTGTCATAAATTTGAGGGTAATTCTGAAAGCTGTGTATAACCATAATGACAGGTTATGACCACATCGTATCGCCACTTACGGCACCCACGGGAAAGAAATGGTGTGATGCTATTCTAAGCCGGCATTATACGGTACCTATCCATTAATCTTGTCGGGTCGTTGGATGACTCGGTGTCCCACACGAAAAGAAGAAGATTAATCTTGTGCATATATCTACTTTGCCAGCCAACCCTACCCTATCGGCGCGCGCGCACATCCGAGGTCCCGCTATTTCTCTCGGCTCCAATCTAAAGAGCTATTTCTAGGAAACATTTAGATTGTGTATTGCTTAGCTTACCTATAAATTTTTCTAATAATAGTGACGTAGGTAGCTTTCTAAAAGGGAAGTAATATTGTATTTAGCCGAATCTAGCCATCCCGGTCGATGCAGCGTTGGTGCTTAATTTTCCTCAATCAAGATGTTAAATTCACTGTAAAACTGGCTACGGGCATGATCCAAGCAGGGAATAATCTCTGACATCGGTGTTCATCGGGTTGTTCGTCCACTCAGTGTCCCACACGAAAAGAAAGCAGAATCCGGAAATGTTTTAATATTTGGCATACGCATGATGACTTTTCAATGGAGTTCAAAATTCTTACACATGTCTACGGGCGCAGACGCCGCCGTATCATTTGAATACTGCATACCATTACACGGCCAATCAATTACATTACACACTTGCAACGTTGCGCTCGATTGCGGAGTGCAGTCATGGTGCAGTCTAGCAAACTGCAGGAGACTGCGTTTTTGCATACGCTCGACCCTGCTTGTTGCCAAGCTAAGATGCACGCAAAGATGTAATAACGTGATAAAGAACATCACATATAGTACATAGAGTGTTTTACTAGTGACCGATTCAAGACAGGCTGGTGTTAAATATCAATTTCCCCCACAAAACGTAGGTTGGATATGACAAAAATATTTCGAGTTTCCGTAGTAACGCCAATCAGCTATTCGCGCAATGAGAGGCCCTGTTTTTCGTGTTTGTTTTTCTATGTTCCTATTAAGTTTTCGTTATCAGGCACTAGTAAAATTTCACTCTACAAAAATTTTTGCTATAAAGAGAGAATCAATGGTAAATTTGGAAAATTGTTTCAGAGACAAGCCAAATTACCTACCCCAAGCAATTTTATTTATTTGTGGAAAATATGTACCGGAGCTGATGTCTCGAGTCATATTTTTCTATCGAACCCATAAAAAAACTAACAATGAAATGGGTCGAAAATTCCCGACTTGTAGGTATTAAGGATATATGATTGCCATACATTTATAGTTTAAACTTTTCTTTGTGAAAACTTTATATTGTTACATAAGAAAGTTTTCAGACCAAAGTAATATCTTATTGCTATTAGAATGCTGAAAGTAAATCTATTACGGCACTTCCAAAGTTTCATAATGATAACAGGAGTTACTACAGTACCTAATTCAGTCCGATCCGTTTTTCCCAGAACAACTCTTAGTCGAGATTGGGCTGGTTGTTTGAACAACCACACACACTACTCCGGGTGAGCCCCCGCTCCCCACCATCCAGTCAGGTGTAGGTTTCAAAGCCCCGGGGCTAAAATCGCAAAAAGCCAGTACCTAGTTCCCAACGGACTCTAGTAAATAGGTATCTGCAATTGATTTATTGCTGCATTTAAATCACATACACATCTGCTTGCGTGTTTCTTTCTCACAACCTGTATTTACATCTAATTTGATTACGAACGGAATTAAAAACACTGAGCGCCATATTATGATGCCAACACAGATACCTACATACATTATCACCATACATAGGTACCTACATTATCACGACATCTTCAATCTTCACATTACCGTTGCCTGCAGCTATGTGCTGTTATCTATAGTTATAATTGCACAATTACAGCTAGTTATTCATGCTTCATTAGCTTTTATCGAGCTGCTTAGGAGAATGTGTTATTTCTTAGCGAGAGGGAAGCAAGTCTAGCTATCGAAGCGTGAAACCATGATGATTGTGATTTTGAAGACAAATTAACTTGTCTGCTTTTTATGAGTCAAATTATTGGTCTGGTTGGTTAAATACAGATCTTAATAAGATACAAGAATGTGCTACGTTGTAAGCAAACACGAAAAGGGTCTGGTTGTAAGCGGGTGCTGTAACGATCATAATAGAAAGATCACTACGTTGCAAGGAAAGAGAGAAAAAGACACGAATGCACTCGGGTGTAAAATCATAATAATGAAAAATACTACAAATAAATAGGCACATATTAGGCTGCGTATTTGCTGCCATTGCTATTCGCGAATCTATGATCCGTGCGTACATAACTAACATGCTTTAGCCTCATGCAAATACGTTGCAATTTTTCGCTGCGTCTCATCTCTAAACTCTCAACATTCCTCCACAATCTCTGTTCACATAACTCGCTCAAAACGCCTTGCACATAGCCGCGCATATTTGGATGCTCGGAGCGCACGGCACGGCGGCCAGGCATCCGTGCATTAGAAACACTAGAAAGCATGCTCTCGAGGTTTTTTTGCGCGCGCGCATACCGCGCTCTTAACAACAGATTGTGATTGATTTCTGATGTGGTCACTCGATGATTGACAGCAAAAAGTGACACTGTTATTATTGGGCAGCTAGTAATGAAGGAACCATTTCCATGCTATGGAAAACGTCTAAATAATCATAAAAGTTCTTTGATTAAATACCAAATTTTAAAACACTACCCGTATACATTTTTTGAAAACTTGCAAAATTTTTAAGGGCGGAGGGCAGGATTTGAACCTGCGACTTTCGCATTACTAGTGGCGACGCCTCTTCCATCTGGGCTACCGCAGCTCATTCCTTGTCCGCCAATTTTGCAAGTGTATTTTAATGCCAGTAACGCGTGGCACGGCTTCGCCACTAGTAATGCGAAAGTCGTTCAAATCCTGCCCGCGCTTGAAAATTTTGCAAGTTTTCAAAAAAAAAATGTTCTTTGATTAATTAGAGATATCTACATATATCTTCTAGAAACAGTATTTCAGCCGTGTCATGCCGGCTTCGAATAGCATTACCCCATTGGTGACGTAAGAGGCGACTAAGGGACTCGATGGTGACATGATAACAATTTTAAGCAACAGGTTGACAACCCGTCGCTATAGCGATACACGTATTTTTCTGAAACAGCCCTCGAATATTTGTTTGACGCGGCGATGGTAACCGTATTTTACGGCCGTTAACGTTCTGCCTACCCCGCAAGGGATAAAGGCGTGATATGTGTATCGCATTATATTATATATAATATGTAAAAACTGGAAATGATTGACCATAAGCTCCAGATACTAGCTCATTTACTCTTAATTACCTAAGTACTAAATTTAGTACCCATTTAGATTGCTAGCTAACTAATAAACAAAGCTCAAACTACCGTTAGCCGCGCGTTTCCTACGCGTTTTTGGATCTACATGAAGAATGGATACGGAAGATTAACCTTAATAACTTAAATCTCAACCTACAATAAAGATGACGGATCTTAGCGTGTCAGGTTGTAGCGTGCCTTACGTGTTTAACAGTAATCACTCACATACTCACTATTTTAAGGCCACGCCAAAGAAAACTCCTACTATCCGCAGTATCCGCTACTACAAAATACACATGCCGTTTGATGCCGGCTTATAATGGCATCGCCCCATTTCTTTCCCGTGGATGTCGTAAGAGTTGACTGCGACTTGGGGGTTACATGTGTATTGAAATTTTGTTAAATACACAATTTTCTAAATGACCCTCAAATGTTTGTCAGACATGGCGTAAATGTTAGTTTTTTACGGCCGTCTACTCTCTGCCTATCCCGCAAGGGATATAGGCGTGATGTATATGAAGACCCTCGGCCATGATTTTTAGATTTCTTGGTCATTGCAATTCCAGCGAGACAACCTGCCATACTATTGCCATTATGACCTATGGAACTTTTAGCGTAATACGAAACGGCCGAAACCATCCAACTAACTCTATCGAGACAAAACTGGGACGCTTTGCAAATATCAAAATAGAGGCAGTGAGGATTCGTTAAGTAGAAGAAAGATCAATTTGTTCTTTGACTTTAAGTAAATTACATACATACATATATCACGCCTATAATCCCTGGCGGGGTAGGCAGAGCGTAAATGGCCGCAAAAATGGACATTTACGCCACGTCTGACAAATATTTGAGGGACATCCTGAAAATTGTGTATCGCCATAGTGACAGGTTGTCAGCCCATCGCCTAAAATTGCAATACACACCCTCGAGTCCCTTAGTCGCCTCTTACGACTCCCACGGGAAAGATATGGGGTGATGCTATTCTAAGCCGGCATCACACAGCATTAATCAACTCTATCGAGACAAAACTGGGGCGCTTTGCAAATATCAGAATAGAGGCAAAGTTCGTTAAGTAGAAGAAAGATCAATTTGTTCTTTGCAATATTAATTTTAATAGCCCGTACAATTCTTAAGTTGATTTGGAGGCCAAGAGGGGTAGATAATGGTTTACTGTAAGCTTCGAAACTTTAAACCCATTTCTTTCCCGCGGGTGTTTTAAGACTGTAAGAGGCGACTAAGGGACTCGAGGATTTCATATGTATTTCAATTTTAGGCGTAAGGCTGACAACCTGTCACTACAGTGATACACGATTTTTCTGAAACGGCCCTCAAATATTTGTCAGACGCGGCGATGGCGAACGTATTTTACGGCCGTTAACGGTCTGCCTACCCCGCAAGAGATAAAGGCGTCATGTGTGTGTAGAAACTTTGAATCTACTTCGCCTTAATTAATCTTATCGTTCAGCTAACCATCGAAAGAGCAGAATTTGCAACACACAATTTAACTATTAACTACGAAGATTCTCATGCGATAAAATGCTTTCTTCCGACGAGATAAAGTGTAAGATGCGAACTGATAAATGCTTTGTGCTACTCAAATTAATAGCCCACTTGAGATTATAAACAATAATAATAAATGTGAAAATCACTAAATAGTATAAAACGAACTCGCTTCCGGTGTCACTATGTATGCTTAGATCTTTTAAAGTACGCAACGGATTTTGATGCGGTTTTCTGTAGTAGATAGAGTGATTCAAGGGGAAAGTTCTTATGTATAATTCATTCCGGGAAAAGGTCTTTTTCCCGCGGGAAAACGGTTACCAGCGTGTGAAACCGCTAGGCGGGCTGCTAGTTGACGTACAAATGATACAATTTTCCTCATTTTCTTCTTCGTGTGGGACATTGCGTTGATGAACGCCTTTTCTAGTTACATACATTATTTAATAATACGCAATTTTCTGAAATATCAAAGATTTGTTAGACATGACGATTACAACCGTTTTCCGGCTGTGTTCGCTCTGCCTACCCTGGAAGAGAAAAAGGCGTGATAGATGTGTGTGAGTGTGAGTCTGTGTGTGTGACTTTTAATGTTATCAATGTAAAAAAAGCGTTGTTATGAAAATCAAATACGAATTATGATGAGATGTTCATCAACTCATGTTTAGTGTTCAATCTGTGTTCAATTCCTGTTTAGTGTTCACAAAACTGCTGTTCAACTCAAAAAAGATAATACCAATTTTTTAGAACACTCCCGTGTAAGGTAAACAATTTAAAAATTTTAGGAACTTGCAAAATTTTCAATGGATGAACCGCGGTAGCTCAGATAGAAGAGCCGTCGCCACTAGTGAATGGCGAAAGTCGCAGGTTCAAATCCTGCCCGCGTCAGAAAATTTTGCAAGTTTCCAAAAATTTTAATCAAATGTTAGATGATGTATAAGTTCTGCCGTGTCACTCCTAAAACTAACTTACGAAGTCCAGCATTCAATCTCCAACGTTGGGAACCTGTAATTTATACTCACTTAAATTGAGTTTAAAATAAAATTCTATGTACTTATGTATGATTGTTTATGTATTAATACCTATGTAGTAATAATTTTCAGATGTCAATTTGCTTCTGGAACTACTTGGAAATCTTTTTTTATTTATGTCTTTTTTATTGTAAAGGTTGCCTGAAAGAGATCGCTGCAAGCAATAAGGCAGCCTTTGCTTACTTTTAGTTTTAAGTTTTCTGTATTGTTTTATTTTTCTTGTGTATATTGTAGCTTGTGAGCAATAAATAAAGTGTTCATCTATCTATCTAATTTATAAAATGATACGGATTTAAATTTAAAAATTGTTTTATTGATCCATCATCTTTTCATCGATGCGGAAAAAAAAACACTTTAAAGTAAATTATCCGCTGAAATTACCATTACATTTTCCTGGCAGGAATAAATTTTATTTGTAACTGCTATAGAAAGGTGACTCTGTAGATATATTGTTTTATTTTCAGCGTAATTGGCGCAAATAATGTGCTCATATTTTCTTGCTGAAAATGAGATTGTCAGCAGGAAGGTGTAATAAGTTCATGAAGTATGAAATTATTATGTCGGGTCTTACAAAATCACAGAACTAATCAAATTAGTTACTTTTTATTCATGTCAATACATGGTAAAAAAATTAAGTCACTTCCCGTATGGGTCATGTATGTATCTTTAAAACTACGGAACGGATTTTTGATGTCATAATTTTATTAGATACAGTGGTTCAAGAAGATGGTTTTTATGTACAATATACAATAGTTGCCGGAAAAAAGTCTTGTTCCCGCGGGAAAACGGTTTGTAGCGGGTGCAACCGCTCTGTGCAGGCCACCAGTTTTTAATAACTAGATATCTAAAGATGCCAAACCCATACTAGAAGGCTCAATGTCAAACCATTAGTATGATTTTGACAGGTGTCAAAATTGGCTTATTAAAGTAACGGGAAAATATTGTTTCGTTTCGATCGATACAACTTATAATTTTTTGAATACAAGACGTAATCTCATTGTCAGCCTATAACAGTCGCAGCTTTTGTTTTATGTTTTAGGACCCTGTATATGATTTTATAGCACCTCTAAACTGCGTATTCGCAGTAGCAGGTGGGCGCTAACTAGGAGACGCGGTAAAAGCGAAAATTAACTCTTATTTTTATGGTCTTAGAGACGGTTTTATGGCAGCTCTCAGACGGCATGCGAATTCCTGGTGTAATTGAAGTCAGAAATAAAATTTCAATTTATTTATTACAGATAATTGTAGTGAGATTGAAGTTCATGATGTCTTTAGACGTTCATAGTCTCCATGCTATCATTTGGATTTCTATTTATAATACTGGAAACTGTATCGGCTAGCGGTCTACATTTCGTTTACCAGACATACTTATTTGAAATTGCTGCAATAAGTAAGTAAATTTAAACTGACACTGTACGTAGCTATATTGTATTTAAATAATATTCTTTATTGCACAAAAATACACAGAGAAAAATGTATATGTGTAATTTATATTAAAAGTAAAACCCTATTGAAAATTAAGATATTTTTATTGCAGTACTTATTGTATTTTTTACACGAGATAGAATGTAACTTGAATGATTACCACACGTGAACGTGAACCGGCATGATAACCACCATTTTAACGAAAATATTTTAAACTCACAAAAAATAAGAAATGTTGACCTGTCCTGCTAGTGCTCTCAAGTCAGTTAAGCTGACATGGCTTAAGCCCCTCATCACAATGGAGGCGTAAGGAGGTCAACACTGCTCGGGGTTGCATTCAAGAAATCTGCAGCGTCAGTGGTTTCATAAGAGCGCTTTCTTGTAAGAAGATGCTTCCACTTGCATACATGCATTTTCCGAGCATGATGATTTCCTGTTTTCCGCCTAATCCGTACTAATATTAAAAATCTGAGAGTTTGTGTATGTGTATGTATGTTTGATACCTCTTCACGCTCAAACGGCTTGACCTATTTGTATGAAATTCGGAACACAGGTAGAGTATAACCCGGAATAACACATAGGCCATTTTTTACCGCGGGAAAACCACTATTACCAGGAAAATGAGTGGCAGCGGGTGAAACCGGTGGGCGGAAATCTAGTATTATAAATAACTTGGGTACCTATAATACAATTACAGTGTAAGTACTTATTTTGTGTGTATTTTGTGCACAGGTATAGACTTTTTACTTTTATATTTGAAAACTGACTATCGAACTAAAAAATGCATTACTAAATGAATAATAATCCAAAATGGAAATTATCTGACATTTCCAAAAAAAGGAAGCAACCTTAAACTGTTGCCACGTTTGCTACACATCTCAATATCACAAATCTCAAGATCAAGTAAGCAAAGGAAAAAACAAAAATCTTGTTGACGATTTGCTCCTGATACGTAGAAAAGAAGACGAAAGTTGTGGAATAAATTAGCTAGAGTCTGTGCGGAAGGCAATAGGAGTAGGCAACAATGATAATAAAATAAATACACGACTGCTTTCTGAGATAAAGCCTAGCCTATGACACTCCGGATATTGTAAGGATTCCTCCCATACAATTAACATTCGAATCTGTTCAGTGGTTAACGAGTTGCAGCACTTTAAAGATCGCATATAATATACATACATAAACTTTTAAAACATTACATTACACTTCTTTTTTTGGTTGGGCACTCGTGTAAAAAGTAAACAACTACTTTTTTCATAGGTTGCTATGACATTTCTCATACTGAGGCACAGAGGCGCCCTCAATATCCACGCATATTCTCTTTCCGCAGACTCTAATCTACATCCACCCTCAAACCACAAAGACGAGGAAATGAACACAATCAAAGCTCGTCAGGAAACATAATCGCGTCTATAGCAGCCTATAGCGCGGTCTATCATTAATACTTTCACTGTCCGATAATCATTCCATGCCCACAATAATGTGCCTCCAGTAATAGCAGGGCGGTGGCAAGGAAAGTGACTGAACAGTTTTTGTTCTTAAGCAAAAGGAAGATTAGTCACGAAGATACTGAAATAGCTTGATGTGTCGTTAATGAGACGTAGATGCTGTTGGATAAAGTTGATGAAAGTTTTTCTGTTTGGAGTTTTATTTTCTAGTGCTTGACAGGTACCGAAAACTGAGGATGGACTGGTGATCATACAACTTTCCTCAAGGAACATAGGTCGAAATAAAAATAATATCATCATTATTATCAGCCCCCATTCCACAACTACAGGGCATAGCATCTATTGCGCCAATCTTCACGGTCCTGTGCTAAACTTATCCATAGAGATCTCGTCGACTTGGTGATATCATCGGATCACCGGGCTGATGGTCTGCCCGCTGACCTTTTTACTTCCCTTGGCCACCACATTTCGGTCAGCTGATCGTGATTCGTATTGAAGACACTCTCCAGCCAGATGGACTGATGACTTAGAGGGCGAATGGTAGTGACTGGCGAAAATGGAAGGATCTGGCCTTATGGCGTACCCTGAGGAAGACCTACGTCCAGTGGACTGCTACAGTCTAATGTGACGATGTGGCGGCGCGCATGCGCTCCACATACAAGTCCTCAAACGCAGTATCGAAGTTATTTTGCCAAACGCTATACAGATTGTAAAGGACATCCCTCCGAATACTTATAGGGTGCATTCAGACCATAAAACTGAACAACTTACCATGTAATTCAGCTGGTCTTGACTTTGTATGGGAGGTTAAATATTTATTGCCGTTTCCTGGCTTAGGTTCCCAGGGGAAAGTCCAGTTTCATTGTCTACATGCACCCTATCAGTATTCGGAATGCTGTTCCTTACACCCCATATACAATTTCCAAACAAGCGTTCCCCTGGTCACAACTCCCGACCAGGCGGGTAGCTACCCTATTCCTCACAGTCGTCACTCGGTCTACTGGCCTCATCATCAGTCCTAAAACGGTATTACTTACCCTCTCTCTCTCTCCAGAGTCGTCCAACGACCCGATGAACCCTATTGTCAGAGTTTTTCAACCGCCTACCACCATTACTTACCCTGTTTGACGGAGACGTATTTCTCGTTGAGCGCGGCGACGAAGGCGGCTTGCGGCAGACTGTCCTCCAGGGAGAACAATTCATCACGAGTCACTGCTGTAGACCTGCAGGGATTAAAAGCATACATACATTAATGAAAATAAGTACGTTGTTTATTTCGTTGGGATTTGAACCCGAGACCTGTGGAGTACCGTCCAACCGCTCTGCCATTGAGCAAGCGACTACCAAATGTTCAACCTCAATCATATCAAGATACTCGTCATGACGTGACGAACAAGTGAAGGTGGGACGGTACTCTACAGATCCCGTGTTCAAATCCTAGCCAACGTTATTTTTTTTTACTATCTTTTCTAAGTTATGAATATAACATAGCACTGTGAGTGCAAAATTAATCGGAGTACATAATTACATACATTATCATCTTCTTCATATTTTTTTCCCCTTACGTTACGAGTATACCCAACCAGACACGAAACTGTTTAAATCTGAACACGTTGCCGTCAAATGAAATATCTGCATAAAATTAATTCGCTTAGCGGTCTAGACAAGCGCGAAATTTCACATAAATTTTCATTCTCTTTGGTTTCGTTTTCTCAGGTCACGTTGGCGAGCAATGATCTGGCTCTACTTTACTCGCCGGCCGGTGTGGCGCAGTGGTAGTGCGACTGCCTGCGACGCAAAAGGTTCTGGGTTGGATTCTCGGTGGAAAGTCACAAAGTTGATATTTTTATCTTTTTGAATTTGGTACCAGTCTGGTTAGGACATTGCAGGCTGAACCACCTGATTGTCCGAAATGAAAGGTGGTTTCGTGCTTCGGATGGCACGTTAAGGCATCGGTCCCGGCTGCTGTCCATGATTACTTAGACGGCGGTCGTTACCCACACGAAAAGAAGAAGACTTTACTCGTAATCTGGTGTTAATCAGAAGGCCAAATAAAAAGGAAGTTGAAGATGAAACGAGCTCACTCAGAAACCTGAGAAAGCTGGCTTTTCCACACAAAAATAGTACACAGTAGTAGTAGTTATTAATAATAACAGTCCCCTATATGTTTATTACTAGCTTTTACCCGCGACTTTGTCCGCGTTAGATAGTTTTTTTAGGCACAGGTTCTAAAGTAGATATATATATTTATAGTAAGTATGACAGTCATATTAGAAGAGTTCTTATCTCTACTGTTTAAGGATGACTTGCTTGCTTCTGTTGCTAAAGGGACAATTCAAATTTGCTATCCGGTGTACTGGCCTGAGAGATGAATATTTATAACCATTGAATACAAAAGTCAGTAGATAACAAAAAAAACCTCGGTAAAAAGTTGCCAATATCCTTTCTCAACTTATTTCAATCACACTGAACAACTTTTGTTTTGGAACCATTTCTGTATCTCTAATAGTTTAGGTGGGCTCCTGATGGTACACCTGGTGGTCTACCTAAGGTACTTCAGATCCTCAATGTCCTTGTGAAAAGAAGCAGCCCATCATACTGAACAACTTTTGTTTTAGAACCATGCCTTTATCTCTAATAGTTTAGCTGGACTCCTGATGGTACACCTGGTGTTCTACATCTGTACTCCAGACCCTCGAATGGTGATAAAAAGTAGCCTATGTCCGTTCTCGGTATGCTAGCAATCTCTGTGCCAAGTTTCAAGAAGATCGGTTAAGCGGTTTGGCCGTGAAAGCGTAGCAGACAGACAGACAGCATAGTTACTTTCGCATTTATAATATTAGTGTGGATATCGGTAGTTTAACCCTTTATCTTAACCGAAAGAGATCGTCCCTAACTTACAGTGTTCTAATATTAGTTTAGTGTATATGTCGCAGTATTATGGCAGAATTAGGATTTCGGCCGAAATCCTAGGATTTCGGCCAAAAGCCGGATTATGGCAAAATTGTAGACTACATTCGACCATCGTCCTAAGCAGATCCAGGATTTCGGTCATAATCCTAGGATTTTGGTCGAAATCCTGGATCTGCTTAGTATTATGGCATTAATCGCGATTCGGGGAATCTATGAGCGGGGAGAGAACAATACGCTCCTCCACCGCGTTTATGTGAAATTATTTTCCTTTCCGAAAATACAGATTTATTTTTAAAAAAGAAAAGTGTTTATTTCTATCATTCATAATCTTTATTTAGATACTAGGTGATGCAAATGATAACAGGAGGTGCTGTTTACCTTGTTATATTTTGTAAAAGAGAAGACACCCAAATGTTTATTTTATTACTCATCTAATAACATTATAAACAGTTACTTATGTGATTATATAAAAAATATTGTTTTTACTACTTGAAAAATCTTTAATGAAAGAAATGTAATACTCAAAAGTTTATGTTAATGACAGAAAAACGAATTATTAAATGTTTGTTATCCACACTAATATTATAAATGCGAAAGTAACTCTGTCTGTCTGTCTGTCTGTCTGTCTGTCTGCTACGCTTTCACGGCCAAACCGCTGAACCGATCTTCATGAAACTTGGCACAGAGATTGCTAGCATACCGAGAACGGACATAGACTACTTTTTATCACCATTCGAGGGTCTGGAGTATAGATGTAGACCACCAGGTGTACCACCAGGAGCCCAGCTAAACTATTAGAGATACAGGCATGGTTCCAAAACAAAAGTTGTTCAGTATGATGGGCCGCTTCTTTTCACAAGGACATTGAGGATCTGGAGTACCTTATGTAGACCACCAGGTGTACCACCAGGAGCCCAGCTAAACTATTAGAGATACAGGCATGGTTCCGAAACAAAAGTTGTTCAGTATGATGGGCCGCTTCTTTTCACACGGACGTTGAGGATCTGGAGTACCTTATGTTGACCACCAGGTGTACCATCAGGAGGCCAGCTAAACTATTAGAGATACAGGCATGGTTCCAAAACAAAAGTTGTTCAGTATGATGGGCCGCTTTTTTTCACAAGGACATTGGGGCTCTGGAGTACCTAATGTAGACCACCAGGTGTACCATCAGGAGCCCAGATAAACTATTAGAGATACAGGTATGGTTCCAAAACAGAAGTTGTTCAGTATGATGGGCCGCTTCTTTTCACAAGGACATTGAGGATCTGAAGTACCTTATGTAGACCACCAGGTGTACCATCAGGAGCCCAGCTAAACTATTAGAGATACAGGCATGGTTCCAAAACAAAAGTTGTTCAGTATGATGGGCCGCCTCTTTTCACCAGGACATTAAGGATCTGCAGTACATAATGTAGACCACCAGGTGTACCATCAGGAACCCACGTGAACTATTAGAGATACAGAAATGGTTCCAAAACAAAAGTGGTTCAGTATGATGGGCCGCTTCGTTTCACAAGGACATTGAGGATCTGGAGTACCTTATGTAGACCACCAGGTGTACCACCAGGAACCCACGTAAACTATTAGAGATACAGAAATGGTTCCAAAAAAAAAGTTGTTCAGTATGATGGGCCGCTTCTTTTCACAAGGATATTGAGGATCTGGAGTACCTTATGTCACCAGGTGTACCATCAGGAGACCACGTAAACTATTAGAGATACAGAAATGGTTCCGAAACAAAAGTTGTTCATGATGATGGGCCGCTTCTTTTCACAAGGACATTGAGGATCTGGAGTACCGTATGTAGACCATCAGGTCTACCATCAGGAGCCCACCTTATTGGAGATACAGAAATGGTTTCAGAACAAAAGTTGTTCAGTATGATGGGAATAAGTTGAGAAAGGACATTGCCTTCTTTACCGAGGACAGAAAAACAAAAAATGTGGTATATAGAGGTATAAAAATGTATAACAGTAACTTATATTACCTTTTGATCTGTCTAATCTACTTATGCTAACCATTTTAGTGTGCTCAAATCGGCACCTCTGGAGTAAGTACTCTGTTATCTACTGACTTTTGTATTCATTGGTTATAAATATTGATCTCTCAGGCCGGATAGCAAATTTTGAATTGTCCCTTTAACAACAGAAGCAAGCAAGTCATCTTTAAACAGTAGAGATAAGAACTGTTCTAATATCACTGTCACACTTACTATGTATACACATACCTACTTTAGAACTTCTGCCTAAAAAAAAACTATCTAACGCGGACGAAGTCGCGGGTAAAAGCTAGTATTAATCATAGTTGGAAGAGGTTAGCACTTAAATGTTTATGAAAAATGGTTAATTTTTATATCGAGACTAGATACCTAATAATAAAAGTGATTCGTACATTGTATCTGGAATCAATAAAAATAAAAGACTGATTTGATTATTATAAATATTTTTCGTGTCATTTATTTTGTTTAATCAAATTTTCTTAAGTTCTTATTTTTCTCTCCAAAAGCATAATAAGAATACAAATTAAAGTAAAGACAAATAGTAATGCATGGCGATAGTCACTATTCCGTGTAATGACGGCTTAAAATAGCATCACCCCTATTCTTTCCCGCGGGTACGACACCCAGAAGCAACTAACGGATGGAAGTTTTCATGTGTATTACCATTTTATTTTTCTATAGTCATTCACAATTTATCTAAAATAGCCCTCAAAATTGTTTATGGTCATTAAAACTCTGCATAATCCGCAAGTATTTATGTATGTATGTGTATAGTCACTACTAAATTTATAAAAAGTGTTCTGAAGTCTTCGTTTTACCATATTACTACGTAGATCCAGGATTTCGATCAAAATCCTAGGATTATGGCCGAAATCCTAGATCTACTTAGGACGATGGTCGAATGAGTCTAAGATTTTACCATAATCCGGCTTTTGGCCAAAATCCTAGGATTTCGTCCGAAATCCTAATTCTGCCATAATACTGCGACATATATATGTTTTAAAGGTAGACGGAATAAGGTTAATATATTGCGGTTTAGGAACCCTAAACATATCGGTACCGTAATCGGTGTAACGGAAAATTTCGGTACCGAAACGTTATGATATCGCAGTATGACGTATGACGTCGTACCCTTCACCGTTTTAACCGAAATCATTTCGGTTATACAATCCCTGCTGTAAGCTAAATTTCGACTAGAAGGCACCCACAAACTAAATGATGAAATGATTAACTTGGCCAGCCCCGTGGCAGTGCATTTTTTTTAATCCCGCCCGAGCCGGTTTTCTATTAGGACATTACAAAATTGTTATAAAAAGAAGAAAATTGTGTAATACATTTTTTTTTACAATGACGGTTCATGACGTCAATACGTGATATGATAATACTATCCTACATTGAATAAAGAATTTCAATTTCAAATGTAAGCTACTCTATCTGATAATCTAGTACTGACCTGGTCTTCAGCACAGCTTTTGAGCCAATGGGCGCGAGGTACTGCCCACTGCCGTCGCGCAGGGCTAGGGCTCCGGCGTGGTACTCCGCGCTGAACAGACAGACCGACGTGCAGGTGTCCAGCAACTACAACAAAAATATTACACACATACATATATTGCGCCTGTATCTCTTGCGGGGTAAACATAGCGTAAACGCCCGCAAAAACAAACATCTACGCCACATCTGTCAAAAATTTGCGGGTCATTTTGAAAATAGTGTATCCCTAAGTGACAGGTCAGCCCATCGCCTAAAAAGTTGCAATACACTGTAACCCTCGAGTCCCTTAGTTACCTATTACGACGCCCACGTAAAAGAAATGGGGTGATGCTATTCTAACCGACTTCACACAACGATTAACAAAAACATAACAATAAGTAAACGATTGGTATCTACATTACCTACTTTATGACATGACACCCAAAGCAAGGAGTGTAATGGCAGTCGTGTATATATTATTAATTTGCATTTCTTATTATGTTTAGGTTATCTATAGCGAATTTCCAAAAACAATACTTTTTGGTCACACCACTGAGTCACTTCGGGATAGACACAGGCCGCGATTCTAACGCACACTTTTCTCAGCTAATTATTAGCAGAGGATTTTTTGCCGTAATTTGCCTACCTAAAGCTTCGAGCAACGCGGTGTTCCGTCACAGAATATATAATAGTACTAACGTACAGAAGAATCACTCCCTAAGAAATTACATGTTTAGGTATAAATTAATACCTACGCTCGGTGTACCCAACCGCTCACAAACAAAATTGAAACTTATGAACGCGCGCGAACGCTCAATCTCCCTTGCGCATCGCAGTTTTATGACTGAGCCGCCGGCGAACTCCAAGGGTTGTAACTTGTCATCATGTTATTCTTGCACGAAGATTTTTTGTTATTGATTTTGCTATACTATCTTATTTGTTCACTTAATCTACGAAAGGAATTGTAAGATTTGTAAATATTTATAAACCTAAACGAAATTATTAATGATTACTGTTTATATAGATAAACAATTAATTATTCTTGTGTCTAACTGTTCTTTGTATCGAGTGGGACACCGAGTCGACGACCCGATCGATTTTTTAACGAAATAACGTACTAAAACACAGAAAAAAATCAAGTAAGTGTGCGCGCGAGCAGCACGAGCGTGCGAACAGTGCGGCGGCTAGCGGCACACTGGCGGTCTGGCGACGACAAGTGACAACCCGCGGAGATTCGTCCCCGTAGGGAACCCGCCGGCGGAACATACCTAAACCGTGGAGTGAGACCCCCCTGGTTCCGTCTCGTTCCGACGGGTACGGAAGGCCGCGTTGATCGAAAACCCAAAATGATGTAATCTATAAGACTATAATTTATATTCTAATTAATTTCGCATCGGACATAGTTCTGGAAGTGTAGCAAACTGAAGTGGCAGTGGGCTGGGTACATCAGAATTCTGTCGTAGAACCGACGGACGATGGAGTATGGGTTGTGGATGGGTTCTCGAGTGGAGGCCACGTCTCGGCAAGCGTAGCGACGACCTCCGGCTAGATGGACCAATGATTAAAAAAGGCGGATGGTAGCGACTGGATGGCGAAAACGAGAGATCGTGCCCTCTGGCGTACCTTAGGTGAGGCCTACGTCCAGCAGTGGACTGCAATAGGCTGATGTACAATTTCTCATGTGGGTTTAATTTTATTGTTTGTTTAATAATAAAATTGATTTCTCGTTAAAACTATGAGGGATCAATGATAATGATAGCTGTATATTTCCAGTCACTTTCTTTTTTAAGGCAGTAATGAAATACCTAAGAATTTGTAGAGTAAATGTCCCGACAGAATCAAAAGCACATTCTAACATCTTAGTTGTCAATGCTGCATAAAGAATACCCCACTTGGCTTACATTTGCACATAAAAGACCATTACGCATACATAAACATACATGAGATACGTTCTTCCACCTTGTCTACATTTTTATCTTTCAACAGAAAAAGGTTGATTGCCTATACACACGTACGGCGGCGATCGCAGTTTTATCGCTGCGTTTTAATTTTGCAAGATAATCATCAGTAGATAGTATTTTTTATGTTGTCT
This sequence comes from Tuta absoluta, assembly GCA_027580185.1. Classification (NCBI taxonomy): domain Eukaryota; kingdom Metazoa; phylum Arthropoda; class Insecta; order Lepidoptera; family Gelechiidae; genus Tuta; species Tuta absoluta. The sequence continues at coordinate 822,071 of JAQAHW010000047.1, forward strand.
AATGGCAATTGAGTAAGGAAGGAGACATCTCTGCCAGGCAGCGTCTTATAAGTAGGTAGTAAGAGAAACAGTTATTTTTTTAGGTCTGGACTCTGCAATTTTAGCCCCGGGGCTATGAAATCTACACGTGACTGGGGAGCCAGGGCTCACCCAGAGAAGTTTGTGTGGGCAATTATTTAATCTGGGCCTTGGGGCGCGACTGGGCTTAAGAGTTATTCTGGGAAGAACGGAGTGGACTTGTGATCTACTTGCAATGGCTGCAGCAGCGGCTACTGTGATGTCGTCATCTAGAGATTAAAATATAGCTAAACTAGCTAAGCAATAGCTTATTCTGACCCAACGTAAAATTAACTTATGGGTACGCGATAGTGACGCACGCATTTCAATGCTCATGGAGATTTAAGCGAAATATCAAATCGAGTCGAATTTCATAGTATCCCTTGAATTATTTTATTATTGTTCTCTTTCTGAATATAAGGTGTAGAGAGAACTTTGAAGGCTTGGTCATACCATGAAACTAAACAACTTTTTCTTTGGAGAGTATGTCGGTAAACGAGAAAAAGTTCTCGACGTCCTATATAAAATTAAAAACCAATTGACAGATTTTTTTTTCCTAACTTAGGCTCCATAGGAGGAGACCTACACTCAGCATTGGGTGGCAACGGGTTGAAGAAGAAGAAGGCTCCATTGTAAAAGATTTTCGGTTTCACTATAATAATATGACCATGCCTGTAAGGTTTTTAGTACACCGTCCCTTAAACCCTGTATTGTTATTCACTCACTGTACTTACGCTATAACAATAATAACAGCTAAAAACTAATTTAGAAAAAGAACAGGAAAAACCATTTTCCGTCCGATTGTTTCCCGCCCTTTCATTTTATTCTCTTTTGACACGAACGTTTTTCTTAAAGAATACATACACACACACACATATCACGCCTATAATCCCTTGCGGGTTAGGCAGAGCGTAAACGGCCGCATAGAACGGACATTTACGCCACGTCTGACAAACATTTGAGCGTCATCCGGAAAATTGTGTATCGTCATAGTGACAGGTTGTCAGCCCATCGCCTAAAATTGCAATACACATCCTCGAGTCCCTTAGAAGCTTCTTACGACTCCCACGGGCAAGAAATGGGGTGATGCTATTCTAAGCCGGCATCACACGGCACGGCATTAGTTTTTAGCTGTTTTTATAACAATAATAACAGCTAAAAACTAATAGAAATAGAAAAAGAACAGGAAAAACCAATTTCTAATCAGTTTTTCCGTCCGATTAATTCCCGCCCTTTCATTTTATTCTCTTCCTTAAAACGAACGTCTTTCTTAAAGAATCTAGCGATTTATTCCACTAGTGTTTACGCTTATCAAAACAAGACCTGTAATCATAACGAGAAGTGCGTGTGATAATCGTGGCACCATGTCAAACGGTGATTTGTAGTCGTTCTCTGCCCCACCCCGTGGGAAATAGAGCCGTGATTGTGTGGCATTTCTACACGCATTGTATGGTAAACACGTGCGTAAGATTAGAATGCATTTGTATGGAAGCGAAGAAAAGAGAATAGATAATGAGAACGGATGAAACAGCGCAGGAGGTTGAATTTCCAATTACTTTCCCAAGGAAATGAAATGATTGATATTTTTCAATTGCATTGATAGGCCTTAATTCAAGACATTTACGTTACGTTTTGTTATCACAGGGAACGCTAATGATTCGTTAGTTTCATTCCTTAGAGACTTTTTACGGCGCCCACGGGTAGAAATAGGGTGTTGCAATTTTTAAGGCGAATTATGAAATTCAGTAAAACTGATTCATCTTACCTTTAATATAACCACTTCTTTCAAATTAACAAAATCTGTATTTTTTTAGTCTTGTTTTGAGTACTCGCGACCACAGACATTACAACTTGGCCGAAACTTAGGCGGTTCTCTCACCTGTCGTCCGTCGTTCCGTTTTTTTAACGCAACGTAACGCATGCATCTGTCAGACGAAAGGAAATTGCGAATTCCAATCTTATGCCCATAAAAATACGGCTACGGTGGGTTTACAGTTTAACACACCCGAACGTTACGCACCGTACACCCACCGTAGCCCTTACGGAAAATTCAGTGTTTAGTTAGACCCAACAATAACATACATACATATATCAAGCCTTTATCCCTTGCGGGGTAGGCAGAGCGTAAACGGTCGCAAAAAAACGGACATTTACGCCAGGTCTGACAAACATTTGAGGGTCATTCGGAAAATTGTGTATCGCCATAGTGACAGGTTGTCAGCCTATCGCCTAAAATTGCAATACACACCCTCGTGTCCCTTCGTCGTCTTTAACGACACCCACGGGAAAGAAATGGGGTGATGCTATTCTAAGCCGGCATCTGCTCTTATTAAATTTTTAATCAAATTAGAGCACCACAGGCCCGCGTGAAAGATGCAATCTAATCTCCCAGTTCAAGGACCTCCAAGGATGTTCAACAACCTCTGAAGGTCAACGGCCTCGCCCCCTACCCCACCCCCTCTAGTTCCGGTAGGATCTCACGCGATGCGTGTCGGAGAGGTGCGAATATTGTTGTGTACATTACTGGTTATGTTAAATACTGAACGTGCGGACATGAAGCTTATTGTGAATTAACCAAAGAAAGTATTCGTTACAATAACTTATACGGCGCTTGTACGTCGCTTCGAGACGAGTACCAAGACATTGAAAATTTCGAAGTTGGTGCTCATGAAACTGAAGAAACTTTTCCCATGGACCATTATGTTGTTGATTTACCTTTATGTCGCACGAAGCGATTTGCTTAAACCTTCATCATGCGAGCAGCTAAGGAGTGGAATGCCTTGCCGGCGGATCTGTTTCCTGAACATTATAACTTAGACCTTTTCAAGGCAAGAGTGAACAGGCATTACCTAGGCAAGCATGTACCATCATCGTCTGCATCGTCACTTACCATCAGGTGAGATAGCAGACAAATGCGGGCCTATTTTATATAAAAAAGGGAGAACTATAATGAAAAATAATTGAACATCCCATACATCGCGAAGTATATTTAGTAGGTGTAAGATGTCCAATAAAAAAAAAACATAAATTAGTTTTTAGAAATTGGACTTTAGGAGCTGATAATTATGATATGAATCGTTAAGTTTACAGTTGACCACATAAATATTTTTTCAAAGTTTTATACCTTGATTAATGGATGAAGGGAATGATAAAATGTGACCTAATTTGTTCAAACGCTTGTACCTAATTATTAATATATTTTTAATCCATTGTGGGATTTACGGCTTAGCCTGTTCAATAGATAGAACATATTTATTTGAGATTAAAATGATTAATTAAATATTTTACCAAAAATATTATTTCCTGGCGCAAGATAAAGACAAAAATAGGCATTTTAGGCCTAATCATTGAATTACGAAACGACACCTAATTAATACCTACATCCTACATTCCAAATATGGAAATGTACTATCTGTACATTTCTGCGGTAGGGATCAGGCCATAAAACTGAACAACTTTACTCAAGAGCAGTAGGCCGTTTTGCTCTCCCATACAAAATGACTCGGCCAAGTTCCCTAGAGAAAGATTTTTGGTTTCATGGGCTGGTTTCGTCCTATAAAATATTATTTCCAGCAATTGTAACACCTGAATAAAAAAAGAAGACAATTTGTCGCCGCTCCACTCATACCGAACTTATATTTGTTCACACGTTCATATGTTTTATGTATGATACAAATCACGAGTATGTCTGCACACCATTGTTTGCAAAAATATCGCTGTTTCGACTACAGATTGCCCATTCAGACTTATTCGGTCATCTCATCATTGTTGAAGGTTTTATTTCGAAATGTAATACAATGTTGCTATACCTCTTTATTATTAAACCCTGTAAATAAAGATGAATATACCTGGATGATTTAGTAATATTTTAATATTTAACTCAATTTATTTCGATCTATTTTGTGAATTTCTCGGCCTCTGGTAAATATGGGTGGCCCGAATGGTGACGTCCATAGACAAAGTTTCAATGCCTTATACTGAGGGGTATCTGAATCAAAATCTATTTGTTACGCGATTTTTGTACTTTCCGAGTTATTCAACTTTTAAATTTGTATGGGGAAAATTCTACTTGGTAGCTATTTGTCTTTTATCGCTAGAATGTGCAAATCATGAAGATTATGCTACAATAACAACCGCTCGAAAAACCCCTACTACGGAAATAAAAAACAAGGAAAAAAGCTTGTCAGTCGAGATTTTCCCATACAATTTTTCGAAGTTTCCGACTTAATCCACTTTTAAAGTTGTATCTATGTATACGCTGAATTAAATGTTGTATCGATTATTCTCTAGTTTCTATGTCTAAAAAAACTTAAAATCTCGCTGAAATCGAAAGTTGATTGGCTATCTTTGCTTAGGACCAATTTTTCAGGAGTCCGAGCCCTTAAGGTAAAACTGATGAGTTTTACAAGTGAAATTCAGCTTTACTAACCTTGCCTCCTTGGCTGAGGTACTTGTTGTTGCAAGTGTGCAGCGCGTACTTCCCGCCCTCATCGGCTCGGAACTCCAGGGTGAACAGGGTGTCCTCACCCCAGGGTACGTTGGCGTCCACGTGGATCTCGTCCAGGGACTCGGAGAGGTGGGCAAAGCGCTTGCGGCCGATTGAGCGAAGGTTCACCTGGGAAAGGCGAATTTATTAGAAAAATACCTAAAGATATGAGGGTCATTCGAAATATCATAGTGACAGGTTGTCAGCCCATCGTCAGTTGTCAGTCCCTTAGGGACTCCAGGGTGTGTATTGCAAATTTTAGGCGATGCAAAATTTTCCGAATGACCCTCAAACATTTGTCAGACGTGGTGTAAATGTTCGTTTTTTTGCGGCTGTTTACGCTCCGCCTACCCCGCAAAAGATTATAGGCATGATATGTGTATGTATGTGTATGTCTGTGAGTCCCTTAGTAGCCTCTTACGACTCCCATGGGAAAGAAATGGGGTGATGCTATTCTAAGCCCGCATCACACGGTATTACAGTGGTTGAACCGCCTTATCCGCGTAATTCTATCTGTGGAAACCAATAATTTATTGTTTGTTTCTATAGTTTTTAAGTACTTTGTCATGTTCGCTGTAAGTTGGTTTTCCTATCAAAATAAAATAATAAAATAAATAAAGTAAACAGTGCCTATAGTACCGCCGTTCCAATAAGTCTTTTTGACAGCTGTCATCTCCATACTAAAAGAGATGCCAACAAAGGAAAATGGACCCTCTGGCATAGTATTATCACGAATCTGACAGCTGTCGAATACGACTTATTGGAACGGCGGTACTTTAGTATTGCGACGACTACCATTAGTACAAAATCACGGAACTATTACATTCCCATAATGTTATGTATCTGTTTTCGTATATGTTCCGCTTCCTCTCTCCCCATTACCATATTACGATCGATGTTATCAAACAAATTGGCGTTTACATAACACACACTCTCTTCATTTCTGGTATTATCATGAGGAAGCGTTAATATACGGTTATAATCACATAACGAGTATCTCGGACTTCCGAATTAAGTGGATTAGTTACGTCAGCTTAAAGGTTTTCCGAGTTTTGAATACGATTATTTACGATATTGAGAATTAATAATAACCAGTCGCGGATTAACCCTAAGGCAAACTAGGCAGTTGCTTAGGGCATCACGTCTTGGGAGGCACCACAGTCCACAATAAGCACCAGTTTTTCGGAGGGCACCAGATTTTTTTGTCGCAAATCCATGCCGTCATAGCATTCTAATCAGTACCTAAATATTATAAATAAAGTATAATTCTCGAAATCGTTTCGGGTTCTTCTTGAAATCGACAATCTTAGACTACTGAACTGGAATAAGAGCAGGCTGATAATATAATATTCTTATCGCATAAAGTACACAGAAAAAGGTAAATGTCAAAATGTTGTCGTAAATGCTATGATGACACTATAATGCTGACTCAGTGTGGGAGACTATTGTATTGGCTACTATTGCCGGCACTATGTAGGAGCACTTTAAGATACCTAGATGACAACGTGCTAAATCCAGCTTCAAGATGAGATGCTAGACTGAGATACGGCATGAACTCTTAGCTCAGAATCACGACTTTATCACGTTAAGATTACTCGTGTTCCTGTGTAATGCAACTTTGTGCAACCGTTGTATCAGCAGCTAGCAGATAATAAATCATTTCATCTATATGGAATCACAACTATCCGCCTAACCAAATAAACTTAAAAACTGTACCGATGGCGTAGCGTATAGTAACCCTGCCTGCTACGCTAAGGATTGTGGGTTTGATCCGATTGAAATTGATCCTCACAAAAAATAAATACTTATTAATTAAGTCAATTTTCAATTTTAGTCTTGGTGTTTTCTGTGTACATAGGTATTTATTTGCAAAAACAGAAGTATATAAGTATTAATATCAGCTATCTCGTTCCCATTGTAAAAGCTTTACTTCGTTTGGGGCTAGATGGCGCTGTGTCCAGGATATTTATTTATTTAAACTTTAAATCAAATACTGTCTTTTATAACGTCTACGGGTAATTTCTTCAACGACTTATTACACTAGCTGTGCTAATTAGGGATTTGTCTCGCGCTTGTCAGACTGCTAACCAGTTGCGTGTGAGTACCGCATGCGATAACTAGGATGATCGATCGGAACTACTATAGTGTGCATGTGTGAAGTATGCATGACTTGTCTTTATAGCAAGTTTAATGAAAAACACGGTATTTTACAGTTATTAAACTAAGGTGTGTCAGATGGTCGGATTAAAGATGGCAAAGTTGCACAGCGATCTGATTTTGCGATGTTCTATCTGAGTATTATTACATTGACAGATCATAGCCTTAATAAGTGATAGTACAATCCTAAACTAATTCTATTCATCGAATCAAATTGTCATTTTAGAAATCTTTCACTAGTGACGTCGCCTCTTCCATCTGGGCTACCGCGGCTCAACCATTGCCCGAAAATTTTGCAAGTGTATCTTGATGACAAGTGGCATTCCTCAGGATCCGCTAGCGCAACTAAACAGACCCTTCAAAGGTCGAAGAAACTATGGTCTAATATTTTCTTGAGTTTGCCTAACTATAACTGAGACTCAAGGCCAGAAAGTACCCTGTTCCTCGTTGTGGTGCGTCCGTCGGCCGCTTCCGTCAGAGGTGAAGCGAAGAAGTTCCAGAGGCAGTTCGAGGAAAAAGAGTAATAGCAGCAGGTGCAACAACAGCTCCCTTCTACCATCGGACATCCAGACGCACCGCCGGATACCATCCGTACCTGGTAGCCATTCCACCAATTCGGACTAAGCGCTTCCAGTCATCATTTATAATGCGCACTGCTAAAGAGTGGAATTTACTACCTGCGTCTGTGTTTCCAAAAGCATACAACCCTAATCTCTTCAAAGTAAGAGTGAACAGGCTTCTTCTGGGTGAGCTCGCTCCATCTTAGACTCTGTCTCTGTCCTATGACCTAGACTAGAGTCAAGAGCAAACCCATCATTAATAAAAAAAAAAAAAAAAAAAAAAAAAACAGGGTCACTAGATACTTTTAATCTTGCAGTGGGTCTATACTTACTTGTGTCCTGGCAGCGAGGTGGACGTGCCACAGCCCGGGGTCACCCGGAACCTTGGCAGTGCAGCACAGCTCTTGGATCCCAGGAAGTACCCCGTTCCTCGTTGCGGAGCGTCCATCGGCCGCTGCCGTCGTCATAGGTGTAACGAAGCAGTTCGAGGAAAAAGGGTACCAGTGGAGCAGTAGATGCATCCTACAGGTCGCTGGTCAGTTATTATCAGCGGGACTTACTTGTGGCCTGGCAGCGAGGTGTACGTGCCACAGCTCATTAGAGAAGCAGTTCGAGGATAAAGAGTTATAGCAGCAAGTCCAACAACAGGGTCACTAGTTGCCTTTAATCTTCCAGTCGGTCTATACTTACTTGTGGCCTAGCGGCAAGGTGCACGTGCCACAGCTCAGCGTCGCCAGGAACCTTGGCAGTGCAGCACAGCTTGTCCTGGCTGGAGCCCAGGAAGTAGCCTCGCTCCACGTTGCGGAGCGCCCATCGGCCGCTGCCGTCGTCAGAGACACTATGGATGAAAAATCAAGTGTAAGAACGGGGATTTAGACAGTCTGTCATTTGATTTAAAATCAAACCAATGGTTACATTTTTTGCGTCGATCCCAACAAGTAAATTGCAAGGGCAGGGAGACGAGAACGCCGGGAACAAGTCGTCCTGTTTCTAGTTTTTTATGTTATAATAAAGATTGGACCAATCACGATTCATGAACATCTGGAAATCATATGGTGCTAGATCTGGCATACCAAAAGCTCTAAAGGAAAGTGATAATACAACCCTTATCTCTTCAAAGTAAGAGTGAACAGGCTTCTTCTGGGTATGCTCGCTCCATCTTAGACTCTGTCTCTGTCCTATGACCTAGACTAGAGTCAAGAGCAAACCCATCCTTAATAATAAAAAAAAACATGCATGTATGACATGAACATGGGCGCTGTTAAAGTAGTGATGATGATAAAAATGATGATTCTTCCAACCGCTTTCAGATATGGCGACCACTTCAACGCCTAATCAGAGCTGCATTAACGCGCTTGAAGATGGCTACTAGCCAGTTATAGTAGTATGATATGAATGAAATAAAACAACACAAAGCACGTGTACTGTTAAGATGTTGATATTCAGTAACTCTCTGCCTACCCCGCAAGTTATCATTTATATTTAAAAAAAAACACACTATCACACTCATAGCCCCCCACTTGAGGTTTTGTATCGGGGTGCCGTGACACACATAGAAACGCCACACAGAACTCAGATTAGAGATTAGTATTCTTTGTCCACACGAGAACAGATATTTTTGTAATATCTGCCCTGGCCGGGAATCGAATCTGAAACTTTTTAGTAGCTGGCCGGTGCACTAACACTGCACCACATCGGTCGTCGAGAAGGACAAAAAGCATCAGAGAAGGACGAACTGTGTTATTCTTTAGCAATCTAAGCTATTATTTCGTGAACACATTATTAGAAAGTTACTCGTTTGGTTAAGATGGCGGCGACGGTCCAGTGGCGCACTCACCAATTCTTTAATTACTTCTTCAAATCAAGAACAAGCATTAAAAATCTAAGACCGACGAATTGTTGTCCTATTTGATAAGTTCATTTCAAGGTACAACAATAAGCTTTATATTGTTATGCGTCTTTAAAAACACTTTATCGGAAAGGGTGGCCACCATAACCCGATAAATTGGTTTAAAATGTATAACAGAACAGAAAACTTATTGTTGTGTTTTAAAACAATTTGTCAGTCTTAGATGTTTAATATTTGTTTCAGATTTGAAGTAATTAATTCAAAACAGGTGAGGGTGCCATTGGATAGTCGGATTTCACTCAGCGCAGGCTTAAAAGGGCGGAGCAGACCGGCTCCGTATGCGTTCCGTATCCAGCTCTCGTCCGTAGTCACGCACGTACTGATGACGTTATAATGTATAGGATTGTAAGAGATACGGCACACCGCTTGCGTTGCGTATCCGTTCCGTGCTGCACGCAAGCGGTGTGCCGTATCTCATACAGTCCCATACATTACAACGTCATCAGTTCGTGCGTGACTACGGACGAGAGCTGGATACGGAGCCGGTGTGCCCCGCCCTTGATCTTGAAATACGATTTCGTTGAAGAAACTTACTCGATTACTCGATATGGCTGGTCCTGTAGCCACTGGTGATACGTCCTAAATTAAAAAGATATGCATACCTTTTAGGTAGTATATACAGGATGTAAGGGACAGCCTCCGAATACTGAAAGAGTGTATTCAGACCATGAAGTTGAACAACTGTCCCTAGGAATATATTTCAGGAAACGTAGAGTTTGACTTCCCGTAAAGGTAAGCAGGTGAACTTGGTTTTGTTGGGAAAAGTCGTACATTTTCATAGTCTGCATCTACCCCAGGTTTTCGGAGGGCTGTCCTTTACATGTATATTAGGTGTATAAATGATATGCGATGCGTCGAATTGGAATTTCAAAAGTGAGATTATTGCGTATGCAGATACTTCAACAACATATTTCTAACACTTTTGACTGGCAAATATATTGTTGAATTTGCTTTTCGCAAAACCGAACTCAAATTGAATGCAAAAATGTATTCTTCAAAAATACTCTTATTATTATTATTTTAACATTTTATACGTAAGCAAGTAATTTTGTTTCTCCTTTCCTTTTCTTTGAGTTATAATCTCCCGATAAGTATTCCACTCACAAACTTCCAATACATTATTCACTCACTTGCTATAATAAAGTTGTATATTTTTATTGACCAAACAAGTCGTAAAAAACCACCCCTTCGCTATTACATTTTTTTTCTTTCACATTTCGACATAATATAGGAGTCGATGTTCAACGTTCAACGATAACATTTTTTAAATTCCTCAATCAAAAAAGTTCCCCTTTCATTTGCACTTGCGTTTGCTGCAATGCAATTATATCAGGAAATTTTAAATTCAGCACAAATATCTTTAGAAATTAAACAACTTATCTAAGTAAGATTTTATCAAAATATGAAAAAAGAGATATCATATGAAAATTAAATCACATTATTCAATACAGGATATTATTATCACTTATTGACGTCATGATCCGTCATTGTAAAAAAAAATTATAACACAATTTCCTTTAATAAAACAATTTTGTATTGTCCTAATAGAAAACCGGCTCGGGCGGCATAAAAAAATTAAGGACCTGCCTCGGGGCTGGCCAGGCTAATCACACGGCATGTAACTTTACGCAACCACCATTTGTAAACGACATTTGTTTCAAATTGAAGTCAAGATTTTCAAAGCGTGTTATACAATCATGAAACTGAACAACTCCGTAGCAACATATGTTAGAAAACAACAAAAGAAACGAGCTCCCATACAAAATCACGATTACCTGATTACCTTTACTATGGAAAGTTTAAAATGTATCGACGATGTTTCCTGAAATATATCGCACTCTTAGTAAAATAACGACTTAAATCAAAATTTGGCCAAAATGAGTTTTTGTGAAAAACTGACTTATTAGAGCAGGGCCCACAACATAGACTTTAAAATACAACCCTATCTCTTACACAATAAGGTACAAAATAAGATGAGTCTATATCTTTCCCGCCCCGAACTCCTATCTCTTCAGTCAAATAATGACCGATTTTGTCTTGCGTCTGCGGCTGCATGCTACGTTTTTGTGAAAAGACGACTGATTTTGAAATGAGCCGTTGTTTCATCAAAAGTTGAGGCGAGTGTAATTGAAAAGTTTTTATAAAAGAATGACCGATTTAGTATTTGGTCTTTGTTTTACAAAATACCTGCGATGTTTGCTTGACTCATTTTAAATTAGGTCTGTATTTTACGAAAATTTTGGAAAAGCTCACTGACCCATTTGGAGATAAGACTGTATCGTTTTGAAAATTTTGTTATTTATTTGACTTAACTGAAATAAGGTCTTTGTTGTATTTCTAATGATGCAAATTTCTGGTAACATTTTTAGTTGAGTCTTTGTTTTAGCAAAAATAATGAGATGGCTTCGGTATTATTTCAAATTTGACCTGTATTCGACTGAAATCATAACATAATTTAACGTATTAACTTGGTGTCTCACTTCGCATTTTATCTTAATCTTGAGGTTTTGTACCGAAAGCTATTTACAAATAGGTTTAACGTTTTACTACTCTTGAAATTCAACGAATTTTCTATATTTTTAGTACATTTATTTAATCCTCCGACTAAAAAGTAATCATATTGAACCATAGTTGGAATCATCGGCACCTCGATTGCTGCCGTCAAACTCGACGATAAAACCAAGGCTAAATGTGTACCAACTCGATCTCATCTCCAGCCGCATACCGTAGAGCTCGCCTTGAATCACTACCTCACACTTTGAAAAGTTTACTACAGAACGTTCTACAAAGAAAAGCACTGAATACCGCCATTTATCTCTTAAACCACTCAAATTTACCTCGTCCATCACATCACAAGCCAAATAAGTGAGTACTAACAGGAGCAGCAGATGGATGAAAATCTTGTCACATTGCAGACTGAATGGGTAGGAAAACTTGAAAAAAATAGCACACGACACGCTACCAAGGTGCCACCTTCACTACAGTTACACAATAAATCTCCTACTAAGAACACGTTTTCGTCGACTAGACGGCCAAATCAGCATGTCGCTTGTCATGACGCCATTATCATGCGAAGTAACATGGCTGCCACCGTCATCAAAGAGCATGCCGCAAGCCGTTCTCCGTAAGACAGATAGTCACACTGTGCTCACCTTGTTAAAAGACGGTGCAGGGTGTTGAGATCCATACGTTTCGCATGGAATATTAGTAATACAATATGTTGGTAATATCACAAAACGACAGATACCAACTAAATTCAAAGTCACCGATGACGCCCGAAACGTTTGCGACAAATTTGACTTACGATATCATTAGTGCTAGTGTCATTATCCACTATTCCGACATAGCCCACTGAGAAGCCTGCACCTGAAACATCCTGAGCCAAACACGGGCGAGAAAGGACGTAACCTATTTCTCACTCAGCAAAGCACTCCTCAATTCGATCCTGATCGATTTTCCAAGGCCAGAGTTTACCACGTTCTACATTCAATCGAAAACTTTTTCAAAACCAGCATGGTCATTTTTCTTTAATGGTAGGCCCGGCCTATCAGCGAACTAATAAGACACAAGAAGTAGTATTCGTTTCCGCTTATAGAAGCCCGACTTCGCCTACTTGCCATTTAGGATCGACGGGGTCATCAAATTGAAAACGAAACTAAATGATGCATCTACCATAGAACTAGCTCTAGAAGAATAGGCGACCACAGTCATCGACGGCAATCGTGTGGCACCCTTTTTCAAGCGGGTATCACACCGTCAGCTTCATCACGCGAACTTCGACACGAACATCAATGATATAAGCGAACGCTGAGCTTGTTAATTATTATTGTAATCTGTGGCTGTGCCTGTGACTGACGACGCGTTTCACGCTTCACCGCTACTTTTCTTGCAAAATAAGTAAGACGTCTCCACCGCAGTTTGCCACAGAATACCACCCACCCCCTCGTCTGGAGCAACGTCATTGCGCACTTTCATATAAGTCTATTTTGAGTCCCTTATCATCACGCTATTCATCTGGCTCAGCACGCACGCCGTGTATTTTTTGGGATCGCCGCATCGCTCACTAGGCCTGGCGCTCTATCACATGGAAAAAAGTTGGTCCAATATCCACCGAACTACAAGGAACCGCCAAAAAACTCCACCGAGTTATTGACAGTATAATACAGAAGACAGCTACGATCAAAATAACAGCTTGTGTTTCACAGCCTCTTAATGTCAAGGCCTGAAAAAGCCTAGTGAGTGTTAAAACAGTCTTGTGCAGCTCACTACCGGGCGATCACTTTCAAATGGAAGTACTCCACACTCTGATCACTGAAAAGAAGTTTATGGGCAACAGCAAACCTCTAACACACAACTTCATCAACCTAAACAAGCCAAAGTCATTACGCACAATCACTTCGGTACTACTGAGTGTCCTCGTACACGACTCGCTTGTCGTCTCTTTGATAATCATGACCTCAGCGAGAAAAACACATAAAGAACGTCGCAGTGCCTTGCCGATGTATATTTCACCCAAATACTCAATATTAATATAGATTGATGGAGCCCCACATCAAGCCGCAATGAAAGTCAACAACATCGTGCAGATCGTGGATAACACTCTACCATAAAACATCTGACACCTGGCCATGAGGACGAGCCATCGCTACGTATCACGAAGCAGACAGCAGCGTGAGGAAAGTGGACATCAGAATAAAAGAGAGCATCTGAACGCTAGCAACTAATAAGTAACATCGGGTAGAAGTACTGCCGACCAAACCACACTAGCGTACAAATATCTTTTAGTTCAATTTTCTCATTTTCACTTAATTTTTCTTGTAGAAGCCGTCTTCGTTGCAATGAGAACAGCCACCGCACCATTTATAGCGATCGCGGCGCATTTAAGTTACATTTAAATACGTTTAATCAAGGGGTTCATTGGGTCATTTGTCGACGCGGTGTCCCATATGAATGACAGAAGAAAAAATTATCTTAATAGTTTCATTGTAATAGGACTGTATTCTGTTGACCATTTGCTAGTCGCTATATCGGGATTAGAATTTGAGTCACATGTTTAAGTTATAGACTTATTGTTTTTTAAATAAATTGTATTTTCTTTTAGCTTTTTAGTAAAATAGTGACTTAATTTAAAATGAGTCGGAGATCTTCATGTTTGATTTGGTAAAGCAAAGACCGATTTTAACTTAGGTCAATATTTCTTTCAGATTTTTCATGAAATAATGACGCAATTCTAAAGGATTACAAATAATTAACTTTTTTTAATTAATGGATGTGAATATTTGTATAAATTTTAATGCACTTAAAAGAACATATTCTTAGGATTAGTTATGTGGTTCAAGTTTCATCCTTTGCCTTTTACTTTTAATTCTACAGCCATTTAAAAATTATTCTGTTTATTCAACAAACGTTTTTCATCGATACCCAAAAATTTGTGTTCTAGGATTAGGTCGTTATTTTATTAAGAGTGCGATATTCCTTACACCCCGTATAACAAACCAATTCACAAAGTCATTGTCCACTAGACGTTTGTAGACTGTAGGTTTATGCACAACACTGCTATAGTCTGTCCAGTGTAGATAATGAACTTCCAGTCATAATAGACCGGACATCTTTTGTTTGGCGGAGTATAGTCCTCGAGTAGTCCCCTAGGGATTGTGGAGTATGACAAACTAGATAACTAATTAACCAGAAGGAAATTGAAACATACGTCTGTGTTGAGTAGAATTGTTGTTTTCTTCCTAGAGGTTTAGTCTCTAGATTGATCTGAAGTAAACAATTATTTATTATGATTGTAGGCTCTAGACTTTTGAACAGCACTACTATAGTCTGTCCAGTGTAGATAATGAACTTTCAATCATACATAGTAGACCGGATATCTTTTGTTGGCCGAGTATTGTCCTCGAGTAGTCCCCTAGGGCTTGTGGAGTCGGACGAACCAGAAAACTAAATAACCAGAAGGGAATTGAAACGTAGGTACGTCTGGCTTGAGTTAGAATTGACGTTTTCCCGTAGAGGTGTACGGTGTTTTTACAAAATATTTAGACGGGCATTTTGAAAGTGCTTAAATTATTTAACCATAGGATTTGACATTGTCAAACAGCTTAAACCATGTCTAACTGTTTTGTAATAACGCAGCTATAGTCTAGATAAAGCAAACAATAATCTATTTTGAATGTTGGCTCTAGACTTTTGAACACCACTGGTATAAATCGGAGTAGACCTGACACTTTTTGGCTGTCAGAGAATAGTCTTCGAGTACTCCCCTAGGACTTCTGCCCTGTTACAAAAAAAGTTATTACATAAAAAGTTAGACGCGCTTTAAAGCAGTGTATAAAGTATTTTTATCTACACTCGTCTCATAATGTTCGAATTATGAATTCGAAAACAGATGCATAATGACCTACTTTATGCATTCTGCCTATAAAAACTAGGGTTTACTATAAATTACTGAAGCGTAATGACTTAATGAGAAAACTCTTAATACGATAAAGTTGAGAAATGAAACGAAGTTTTTTTTGCCAATACTCAAATCACTATCTTCCGCCGCACCTGACAGTTGTTGTTGTACGGTAATTTTTCGGATGTTGTTCAGTTGTTTTAAAAGGTTTTTGTTGAGATGTTGTTCAGATGTTATTCCGATGTTGTTCAGTGTTGTTCAGTTGTTTTTCAGTTGTTGTTCAGTTGTTGTTCAGTGTTGTTCAGTTGTTTTGTTATTTGCTGTTGAGACTCGACATCTAAACAACTGCTAGTAAAGAATCTTCAAAAATTCATATCAAGCCATATTACGTTCTCGTATTGAATTTGACCATGTATCGGGCCTTGCAATCGCCGGTGCGGACGTTTGGAAAAGTGTTCAACTGAGTAAATTTTTTAGAGTGTAGATAAAGTAGTGTATGCAACTGCATATAATTAGGCATAAGAATGCTCGTGTCCATCTATTATCACATAGATAAACAGACACTCGCATTCTAATGACCCCCATTATATGACAGTTGCATAAACTACTATTATAAACGATAAAATACGATTTGACGCTTTCAAAAAGCTTAAACCATGTCTTAATTTTTTTGTAATAAGTTCGGTGGACCAGCGGACTAGATAACTAAAATAAGCACCAATAAGGAAACGTCTGATTTGTGTTAGAAATGTTGTTTTTTCCTAAGAGAACAACAAATAATTATTTTAATTGGTATACAATATCATATTTTTCTTGTTATGTAAGTCGCTTAATGAGAGTTGTTTGAAATATGTTTAGGCTTATCAGTAGGTGAGTAAATATAATTACTTAGATACTTATTTCTTTTGTAGAGCGAAATGTTACGGTCTACGATATACTTCGAGAATGTTCGAGATATACCTGCTGGGCGGTACAAACGTTTAAGGGCCGCCGCAGAGCAACAGCAGTTTTGACCGAAAGGAACTCTATCGTAATTAAAATAAGGTTACATTAGCTAAAATGACAAACGGCTCTTACAGTCGCCCAGCGGTAACCGGCGGCGTTTATCATTCTAGGCAATATCACCTTCATTTCAATTACATACAGTTCTTTTTTGAATTTGTATGAAAAGTGCTCACGCTGTCCTTCGCAAAAAATGCCCTTGCACTGCTGCAGCTCTAAGACATATGTGCTGCTTGTTCCATTGGTTTGAGTAGTAAAGCCAGCTTCTTGCACTATAACAGCCGCTGTTACTTTCTTCTCATATATCTTATCATCGTCTGCCTCAGAGAAAGCTGCAGAACAGAAAACGCATTTCAAATAGCTAGCGAATCATGGTAATCAGTCAGTTCCTACCAGGGCTTGTATAACCGAAATGATCTCGGATAAAACGATATCATAAAGTTTCGGTATCGGAATTTTCTGTTACTGCATCGTTTACGGTACTGTTATTTTTTAAGGTACCTAAACCGCTAACAAAAGGGATTCTAAGTACATCTTCTTCACTTAATAAATCAATGTATTTTTCGAAATCGAAATTATTTCTGTAGTGGTACTGCTACTTTCTACCTTTTTCTACCAATATCAAAACCCTTTACCAATATCAAAACCCTTTTTTTGTCTACCTTTAAAATTTATACCGATACAGATTTTGTTCCGGTATCTTAACAGAAAACGATCCTTGCCTCCTACAGATAAGTAAGTATGTATACGTCATTAATTGTTTTAAAGGTCTTCAGTATTTTTGGCTTACAATGCAAACTCACTTGAAGGGTCCTTAGGCCGTACGCTCGCTCACGCGGTTTCACGCGCGGGACGGCCCGCGCGGGCCAGATTTCACAAAACACAAGATTGGCGCCCCGTGACGCGGCCTACGGTCACCCGCGCCGCGGCTTCAGCAACCGCGACATAATATAACCCGTACGAACACGACGACACTTGCCATATTACAACTACCTAGGCACTATGCGCCTTCTAAATTTGGACGGGTAATAATGGCGGCGATGTCAGACCGCCGCGCGGATCCCGCGAGACCGCGCGCGGCCTCACGCGGGTTCACGCGCGGGCTGGCCCGCGCGTGAACCCGCGTAAGCGAGCGTACGGCCTTAGCTTGAAGAAGTTTAGAGTGGATAATTAAAATGCACAGCGAGGGAGCTCCGATTGGGGCAAAACGTAACACTGGCACGTACAACAGTTGCTGTACCTGCTTGTCTCTGGGGAGATGTCGCTTTAATTACTCTGATTTTATTTAACAAGGGATTACATAGGGTGAAATTTTACTAGTGACTGATAGCGAAAACTCAAGACCGACTGGTCATAACGAACAACATTCCCCAAGGAACACAGGTTGAAATGCGAAATAAAAATTTGGGCATCCAATACAAAATTGCGGATCAGCTGGTTACTATCTTATCTTCTTAATTAGCCTACATCGTCCCACAGTCGTCGTCGCAAATACCTTCCTCTTATCTTTCCATCTCTTTCTATGGTAACTCAAAATATTTTTGACATATTTCAACCTATGTTCCTTGGGGAAAGATATTCCTAATCACCAGCCTGTCTTGACATTTCGCTATGGTTCACTAGTAAAATTTCACCCTATAGTTATGGATAGCTTACTGGCTTTTCATAAAGGCCACAATATATGCCTACTGGGTAAGTTAACCCAGGGATAGGGACAGATTATGCACCCCTCATATTTTATCAGTAGCTCAAACACTGAAGGCATTTTAATGTCGCGAAATGCCCTTCCACTTGAGTTAAATGAGTTTGCATTAAATTCACAAAGGGTTCTGAATGGCTTTCAGTATGTGTATCAACAATAGTCGCCTGATGTTGACGGATGCAGTGTGAGAGAGTGATTTGGCCATTTTGGCAGCATATTTATAACTAGCTGGTGCCCGGCGTATTAGGACGCGCGGCGTGAATTCGATATTACAATTACCCGTGGGATTGATAGATTTTCATACAGTAAAAAGTAGCCTATGTCCTTTCTTAGGTTGCTGTCTATGCTTATGCCAAATTGTATTAAAATCGGTTCAGAGGTTTAGGCGTGAAAACGTAACAGACAGAGTTACTTTCGTATTTATAATATTAGTATAGATGAGTTTGATGTAAGACCCCTTAATTCTTTCCGGCGATTTCTCGGTTAAGGGATATCGCAAAATCACTGGGATTCCGCCGTGTACTCGCCGCGGGCACAACAATCAATGCTCCTCGTCTCAGTCTATTTTTTAAATCAAATAAAACGGACCTCGTCACCAACGGTTATTTTCATCGTTTATAATGCGCACTGCTAAAGAGTGGAACTCACTATCTGCGTCTGTGTTTCCAAACGCATACAACCCTAATATCTTCAAAGTAAGATTGAACAGGCTTCTTCTGGGTGAGCTCGCTCTATCTTAGACTCTGTCTCTGCCCTATGACCTAGACTAGAGTCAAGAGCAAACCCATCCTTATTAAATAATAAATAAAACGGTACCACCCTAATGTAAGATAGTCGCGTACTCGCCACGAGCACGCTGTGAGCATGCGGTAGAATCGCAATCACGCTTAGCCGAAAATATCGCCCGTGTGCAAGGGCCCTAAGTCAAACATGTTGACGAAAGTCGGCAACTGTTGCCCACTGTTTCAAACATTATGTAGTTAGTGTGTAACTACCTTAACTTTACCTAACAGTATTCTTAAATAGAATGCAGGAAAATATGAATCTTACTAACTACTTCGCACCTAGTAATAATAACTGTGCATATAAACTCTACTACACAACGAACAGTTAAATCTAGATTTATGCTAGGCTAACTCTAGTTTGTACCGTTGGTAACGTTGTGTGTCTGTAAATATTGCATAACAGACATGCTAAATGTTAAAAATGTAATGTCAAACAAAACCGTGCTCTTAGAAACATAAAATTAACTTACGAGTTTAATATGCCATGCACGCACGGATACAAAACACAAGCCTTTTCCATAATCTTCCATGGAAATTAAAAAAGTAATTAAAGGACAGAATTTAGGCACGCGCTCATTACGATTCTTCTCGTATAACCTTCATGTACCCTTGCCTTTATAGACACCCTTTAAAGCATATTGTAACTTAAATATAGGACATTAAAGTTCAAATTGAAAGAAGGTTTTGTCACTATAAAGGCCACCCCTCATGCACTTGTTTAACTATGTTATTACATCGATAATATTGGGGAGCTTTGGAAGGTTAGAAGAGGTTGTGTTTGGAAGTGTTCTTTATTAAATGTTTTTTTTATTCAATTATGGCATACAGGTAGGTACAGTTGTCGATATTAATGAATTATGACTTTGTTTATTTCATTTATTTATTTTGTTTTATTATTCTTAGGACGACTAACAGCTAATTATAAAAAAATACAATAATAATTATAAATAAACAAATGCTAATAATAAGTCTCCACCTATAGTTTTGGCTGGTTATGTCTGTATCCTACTAAGATTATAAATGTGAAAATTTGTATGTTTGTTACTTCTGCACGCAAAAACTACTGAACCGATTGTAATGAAATAAGGCACATATAGAAGGTAACATGGATTAATACAAAGGATAGTTTTTATGAGTACGCTGGCAAAGCCGCGGGTAACATAAAAACAGTAAGTAGAATAAAGAAAATTTGAAATATGAATTATTAATATTTAGGTATATCTGTATTAATATTATGTCGTAAAGTAGGTATGTAGCAGTAAGAGTGCCATTATATCGCCAACAAACTGCCATCATAAGATTAAATGTAATAATAAGTTAATTAAATCCAAAAAAGAAAACATGTTTTCTGATTCTAGGTATATTTGCAAACAATTTAAAAGTATCGTATTTTAAAACCTTTCAATCTCCACGCTTTCGGATAAACTTTCTTATGATATGACTAAGTGAACTGCC
The DNA here is from genome assembly GCA_027580185.1 of Tuta absoluta. Classification (NCBI taxonomy): domain Eukaryota; kingdom Metazoa; phylum Arthropoda; class Insecta; order Lepidoptera; family Gelechiidae; genus Tuta; species Tuta absoluta. The sequence goes on from JAQAHW010000047.1 coordinate 842,581, forward strand.
AAACATAAATAAGGCGACATGACAGTCGATAAAGCACTTGTAGTTATTCGTGTTCAAGTGATTCACGAGTGAGTCAATTCAGTGGGCCAGCGGAGAAATGCTCCCACTCAATGACTCAGCAGTGTTTACTGAAAGATGATTGTGATTTACTGGATAAATCTAATAATATACAAATTCCAAAGCGAAATCTGAGAAATCTGTGTATGAGACTTGAAGTGAAGGTAGAAAGTACTCTCGGGACAATGGACGACATCCGTAATTTTTATTTGCGTCAAACGTATAATATTTGCTGTTAAATCGTTCGAACAACTTTTGATATGACAAGGCACTGAGGGAGCACCTCTAGTATAAATTTGCTATCAGTAATTAACATTAAAAAAGTGCGTTATGTTCGAAGTATAAAAATCAAATAAATAAATAAGACAAATAAAAAAAAAAAGAAAATGGATTGTAAATGAGGGTATTCCGTTGACGAACGGCAACTGAAAAACTACTTATTTGTCACAAGTCAAGATAACATAATGAACATTTTCGATTAAATATATTTTTGAATAAAGAACGGAAACACAGGTTCGCAGGCTACCTAAAATCACCGGTCTAAAACAATAAAAACTAAACGAAAAAAATGTGTATCCTGTGAGTCAACAGTTTTTAGAAGTGCTATTAGTATGCGGCCGAGACGCGAAGGGGTCGCAAAATGAGTTACGACATCCGTACTACTTGTAGATGGGTATAGGATTGTTTAAGGCTTCGTGTTAGCACTTATATGTGTTCTATTTTTGAAGTAGGAAAGGGACGGAATGTAATGAAATAGCCGTGGCCGTTTAAGTTATCATAAACAGCAACCGAGACCTATGGCTTAACGTGCCCTCCGAAGCACGGAAACATCTTTCTTTACGGGCAATCAGGTAGATCAGCCTGCTATGTCCTAACCAGACTAGTACAAAGTGATAAATATCAATTTTGTGAGTGCCCCAACGAGAATCGAAACCGGAACCTTTGCGTCGTAGGTAGTCGCACTACCACTGCGCAACATCGGCTTTCAAATGATGGACTTAAAAATACCCATTTATGGACTTAACAAATGATGGCGACTGTGGCCAACACCTAGTCAAGGAGCACCTTTCATCACATTAATTAAGACATTAAATCAAAGCTCAACGCATTTATGAGCAAACACAAAATACGTATGATGATCATTTTGTCAACGAAAATCTCGTTTTTGCATTTACTGACGCTTCTGAATCTGCTCTAGGGGCATTACGCACTAAGTCCACTACGAGAACTACTACTTTTTAAAACCATAACTGAGTTGGCGACGCCGAAATAAACAATAAATTTACAACACAGTGCTGCTCCAAAACAAAATTCTACATCATTGTGGCGGCACCAGAACGCGTTTTTAAGTTTAAGCTATATGGTCCTTATCTATACCGTACTAGATATGAGCGCCGATGGGTAAAAGGGCGGCGGCGGCGCGCCGACTGTTTGGGGTCGGCGGCGGCGGCGTCGTCGGCGGCGCGAGAATTATAACCATTGTCTAATTCCAAGCCAAACTCCCGCAGTGGAAGCGATTTACACAGATAAATTTCGAGCAAAATACCAGGAGTTCAACTGGAGGCAGACAATGGCTGCGTTACGCAGCGCTAAATAACATACGCTGCACAATATAGCAGCGCATACTATGAATTAAACGTGAACCTAAATCTATTTAACCTAATTAACTAAGTTGAGTGAAATTGGCAAATGATGTGTTCCAACCCTTACATAACTCAAGTCGGTAGTAAATACCGTCTGCCGATCTGGCGTTACGTCACACGTATTAACACTAGATTATAAGTAAGTACCTCCAAATTATATCACCCCACGAATTCCGCAATTCGTACTAAGGAGTCACAATGATATGGCACAACAAATGTGACTAAAGGGAACACACCATTAACACGAATAAACAGTTTTATCACTTACAGTCACGTGCCGGTCCAAATGCATAAAATACCCAACGGAGAAAGGAAGTTCAGGGAATGGATCAAATGGGGAATTCCGTGGGTACTTACAGGGCTGGGTGGAAAAGATATCGACACCCAGCATTCCACTACAGCCTTGGCGCGTTATTCACGTCAAACCACTCACAGCTTCTGTTCGTATTCCACTTTGATATTAGTCATTACGCGTGACCCAACCCGAATTTGGGCCGTACAAACGCGGGCCAAAATGGCCACCTGATGCCTATTCAACGCGACGCTCACGTGGAAGACGTCGAGACATCCAACAATCACTAAGCCTGGTATTCTAGTATAACCCAGGAGAACCGCAATAATACGATGCATCAACACGCGCGATCTCAAATTGAATCGTCCATTACACGCGGCATCACAAAACTCGTGGCGGGAAATCCGTACAAAACACAATACGCTTGTCCGAGCGGTTTTGAGTGACTGCCAGTGCGGTGCAGAAATCACCGCCTGGCGCCTACAGGCGGCCCGCGCGCACGCCGCCACCCGCGAGCGAGAAAGGGACAACATATGCCCAGAGCGATGCGTGCGGGCGAGCATCGCGGCGTATTCACAGACCGTCACCAATACCTAACCTACCCCAGCATAGCAACGCTAAATTAAACATTCACCCGCCCTAGGCCGAATCCCTTAGGCCTATTCACTACTGGGGAGACGAGATAGCGTTGCTATTGCTCGCTTAAGAACTGAATCCCCTACCTGAACTGTCGCGACTCGAGGAGTGCCATCACTACCTGGGAACAAGTTGAGAATGCGCCCTCTGCGCCATCGCAGTGGCGGCAGGTTGGCATCCTTAACCAGAACGAGATCTCCGATGCGAGGGGGTTCAGTTCTGTCCGTCCACTTAAGGCGTTGCTGCAGAATGTGCAAATACTCAAGCGACCATCGCTTCCAAAAATTCTGAGACATTTGCTGCAGCAACTCATAACGCGTCAAACGATTGCTACTGACCTCTGTGTAGGGGTATTCTGGCAAGGCGTTAAGTGGTCGGCCAATTAAGAAATGCCCTGGTGTCAGGGCCTCCAGATCATTTGGATCTGAGCTAAGCGGACACAAAGGACGTGAATTGAGAACGGCCTCAATTTTACAAAACACGGTCGCTAGCTCCTCAAAGGTTAATATCGTTAAACCTATAACGCGCATCAAATGCGTCTTAGCGGACTTTACAACCGCTTCAAATATACCACCCCAGTGGGGGCATCCTGGTGGATCGAACACCCAGTTAATGCCCTGACGGGAGAGGCTCGTGCCGATAGCTTCCTCGTTTTCCGATAAAAACGTTATAATTTCTTTCATACATCGATCAGCGCCCTTAAAGTTGGTACCACAGTCCGACCTGATCAGCGCTGGTCGCCCTCTTCGCGACACAAATCTATCTAAAGCTGCTAAGAAAGCCTCCGTAGTGAGGTCGGCCACGAGTTCCAAGTGGACGGCCTTGGTTGCTAGGCACACAAACACGCACAAATACGCCTTGATTGACTTCGCGTTGCGAAGGCGTGATGCCTTTACCATAAAAGGCCCCGCAAAGTCCGTTCCCACACCCGCAAACGTCCAGGCTTCCGTCACCCGGTCCGGTGGGAGGTCTCCCATCTGAGGTTGCATTGTGGCTGCCTTCAACCGATAGCAAGGCAAGCACCGAAACACAATGCTCCGTACCGTACGTCGTCCAGACAAGATCCAAAACTCGCGCTGCAGAATAGCCAAAAGTGCATTGCAGCCCGCATGCGAGTTTTTCTGGTGACGATCCCTAACTATAAGTTCTACCAAAGGTCCCTTCTTTGGGAGTAACAGCGGATGCCGTGCTGAAAAGGGCAGGTTAGCGTTCCGAAGTCTACCTCCAACCCGGAGCATTCCATGCTCGTCCACGAACGGGTTGAGGCGCACAAGACCTCCCTTCAGCTTTCCACGGCCATCCCTGAGCAGCCTGGCCTCTTCCTCAAAATGTTCCGCCTGGACGACCCTAACCAATAAACTTAGAGCCGCATTCCGCTCCGCAGGCGAGAGGACAGGTGCCAAGTTCCGTTCTGCTTGAGGTTTTCTACAGTTGTTCACGAACCGTTTGATCCAACCTGTCACCCCTAGAAGTTTGTCGAGGGAGCTGTATCGTTCCAGCAAGAAAGCCGCACTAGGCTTAGGTACGATCTGCCCTACGTTCACTCGCAAACCTCGATCAGGTGGCCCAAGCGGCGACCCGCACTCATTGTATGGCCATCTCTCAGGTGACTCAGTCAGCCACTGAGGTCCCCACCACAGTGAGTGACCTACCAAATCAGGGGCCCTACATCCCCGTGAGGCGCAGTCCGCTGGGTTCTGTTCTCCCGGTACGTGTCTCCATACCAACGGAGTTTCCGATCCTTTAATCTGTGACACCCGATTTGCCACGAAAACCTCAAGAGTATGTACCGACGTCTGTAACCAGCACAGAACTATCCTACTGTCGGTCCATGCGTACACCGTTTCATCCAAATTGATGGTACCGCGTAGATTACTAGCGACATGATGTAGCAAGCGCGTGAGAAGCGCTGCTCCCGCCAATTCCAACTTTGGAATGGTCCATCTTGTCCTAACCGGAGCCACCTTACTCTTGGCCATAACTAGACGCACGTCTACAGTTCCCGTTGAACTGACTGTCCGCAAATAGACAGCTGCCGCGTACCCTCGCTCCGAGGCATCACAAAACCCACGTAGGGTAGCCTTACATCCCACCGATGGGAGCAACTTGCGAGGTATGGCGATGCGTACGATCCCTGGTAAGGTGGTCACAAACTTGGTCCAATCATTCAACAGCTCTCCGGAGAGCTGGTCGTCCCAACCCAAGTTTGCTATCCACAACCTTTGCAAGAAGCACTTCGCCATGAACGTCACCGGTGCGATCCACCCGTTGGGATCGAAAGTTCTGGCGATCGTCGATAATACCGAACGCTTCGTCCAAGTCTTCTGCAAAAGGTCTGGCTCGATCTGATACGTAAAGACATCATGCGTTGGCCTATATTGCACCCCTAGGATGCTCAACGTATTTGGATTGTCCGGGTTCTCGAAAAGGTGCGGGTCCTGCTGGAACTCACCTGGCAACCCGGCCAGGAGCTCTGGACAGCTGGACAGCCATTTCCGCAACTCATAACCTCCTGATTCCATGATCGCGATCAGCTCGTCTCGTAGTAGCAGTGCTTGTTGCACGCTATCTGCACCCGTGCAGATGTCATCCACGTAGACGTCGCGATCCAGTACTGCTGCGGCTCGAGGGAATCTTACCCTTTCCTGTGCGGCCAACTCTCGCAGCGTGCGTACTGCCAAAAACGGACTTGGCTTCAGACCATACGTTACCGTGTTAAGCTCATAAGTGACCATCGGCTCGTCAGGGCTCTCACGCCACAAAATCAGCTGGTACCGACGGTCATCCGGGTGTATAATTGTTTGGCGAAACATCATTTTGACGTCTGCGACGAACGCTACTTGGTGCAACCGAAAATCTGTGAGGATGTCCACAATGTCCCGGTTCAACTTGGGACCCGCGTGCAGACACTGGTTCACAGACACACCATTCGATGTAGGAGCAGAACCGTCAAACACTACCCGTATCTTCGCCTCCGGTGACTTCAAAACAGCCAGGTGTGGTATATAGTAATGCTCGACACACCTCCAATCTATGCTGGACACCGACATGTGGCCTAACTCTAGGTACTCCCTCATGAATTCGATATACTTCTGCCGAAGTGCTGCATCTCGCTTCATCTTTCTCTCCATAGCCAGTAGTCTCCGTTCCGCGATCTGTCGCGAACTACCTAAGGAGGGGCGGTTTGGGAGAAATGGCAGCCTGGTAACAAACCTACCTGACGAACTTCGTGCAGTGTTGTACTGATAGAACAGCTCGCACTCGTCATCCTCTGGCTTCCGTCTATCCGCTGTGGGTGGCTCCTCAGACTCCCAAAACCTCTGCAGCACCTCCGACAACACACTACCATAGAGAACCGTATCGCCCTCTGGTAGGTCCTGAGGTCTCCAAACTGGGCCAAAAATAACATACCCCCCTGTGGTATCAACGGCCACTAAACCAGTTTGCTGAAGTACCCGTTTTCTGCCACACCAGAATCTCCCGAGGACGTCTGACCCGAGGAGAACGTCCACCGTACCAGGAGTATCAAATTCAGGATCAGCTAACTCTAAGCCTGTGGTTAACCCTCGTACCGTTGACGGTAACCGAACCTGAGGAAGTTTCCCTACCACTTCATCCAGCACCACTGCTGAGGCATGATAGCTGACCCCTGTACCTGTATTACCTAATGTGAACTCGAAGTTCACCTGACCCCGAACGTCAGGCACATCTACACCTCCAATACCTACAGCCCCATCCGTTGTGGGCCTTATATTTAAGCGTAGCCTACTCACCAGCTTACTAGACACAATACAACCCTGAGCCCCTGTATCTAACAAGGCTCTTACCTGTATGCTGCGGCCACCGTATCCCCATACCCAAATCATTGCCGTAGGCAACAATACCGTAATTGGCCGGGGGGCCGAAGCTGGCGTGTAGGCGGCGATTACCGAGCAGGAATCTAAGCGCGGAGTGTCCGCGTCCTGCGGGGGGGTCCCCTCTCTCCGTACACCTTCGAGTGGGTCCCACTCCTGCTGATAGGGACCTCTGGTCCTGTACGCCATGGCTGGCAGCCTATAGTAACCCTGCGGCAGGCGCGCGTACCGTGGATGCGCCTGTAGCCGCGGGTGCTCAGCCAAGGGGAGAGGCATGCGTGGGTCATGGGAACTCACCATGTTGTTCAGACCCGCCGAGTACTGCATGTACTGGCCCTGGTGTTGGCACCTGCCCGTAGCATCACGTACTTGTGATGGGTGCCCCTGACCTTGGACCTGTGACCACCTACCCTGTTCCGGCACCTGCTGCCGAGGTGGTGACTGTCTCGCGCGTGGTGAAGGGGGCATCACCTGCTGATGTCCCTGGCCTCGTCCCTGAAACCCTGGTGGAAGAGGACTCCTCCTTGGAGGGGGTGGGGAGCGTTGCTCCCGTCTAGGTAGGGCAGACTCCGTCCGCTGACCCGCGTCAGCTCTGCCTCCGTAATCTCCGCTGCGGTTCATGCATAGGAGCTGATGGTGGGCACCCTGGCAGTACCTGCAGTTGGTGCTTGATGGGCACTCTCGCACCTGATGCGGCCCCATACACCTAAAGCACCAACGCCGTTGCTGCACCACACCACGACGTTTCTGCACCCGCTGTGCAGCAAACTCCTCACACGCAGTCACCTGATGCCCCGCCTCTCTGCAGTAGGCACACCTCGATTCCAAATTAGCGACATTGTATCGCCTGGGTGGCCTACTCTTACCGTCTCGCGCCTGTGCACCCGGCCGTTCCGGGCGGCGAGCGGCCGCAGACTCCGCGTGAGGCGACTCTCCAAATTGGGCATCTACCCGCCTGCACTCGGCCTCGAGGAAGGACTTGAGCTCCTCGAAGGTCGGGAGGTAATCAGATGTCTTACCTCCGTGTGACTGTTCAAAACGAGCGGCCATGTCGCTCGGCAGGCGGCGCAACAACGTGTGGACCAGGATATAATCATAGCCTGACACCGGCATCCCCTGTCTCTCAAGAGCGTTCACTGCAACGCAGACAGGGTTGAGGACCTTGGCCCTGAGGTCCGTCCCTCGTGTGATGGTCGGCACGGGGAGCCACTGTTCCAGGAGTTGGTCAATCATGAGACGTTTGTTGCTGTATCTCTCGATCAGCAAACCGCGAGCCGTCTCGTAACTTGCATCATCGACTGGTAGATGCTTTACCAGCTCATGGGGCTCACCTTGCAGCTTGGCCATCAATTGTGCCATTTTATATGCCGGCTGCAAGTCAGTGCGGTTATGAATCACACTGTCAAACAGATCCTGGAATCGGGTCCAATCCGTGTAGTCCCCGTGGAAGACCGGAATAGCCACAGCCGGCAGGGGCACTTGCACCCCCGGTCCCCGCGGACCATGGGATGGGTCCGGCTCCCCAGCCCTACGCCTGGTGATCACAGCAGCCGCCTGCTGGATCTCCTGCCCCATCTCCATGCACTGGGTCACATTCGTCCGGACCGTAAGTTTGACCTCCTCATCAGGCGTCCCATCAAATAACTCCTCGCATCCAGTGAGGCAATCCAACACCTCCGCGACCCGTTCGTCAATCCGTTGCGCACAAGCGATGAGTGCGTCCTCTCGGTCCCCGCGACCGACCATCGCCTGCTTAGTCGCGAACCAAATTAGGTGCGTTCTAATTTTCGCCTGAAGCTGTCTAATTGTGGGAGCCATGGTACCAACCCAAAGTAACACCGAACCTTACAATAAAAAACAATAATAGACAATCGGCCCTGATCCTACCGTTAGGATATCCGCACAGGGTAAACACAACGATAATAACAAGCAATTCACTAATTGATTGGCCCTGATCCTACCGATAGGATATTCTACACAGGGCACACACTACAATCACAATAAATATATTTTTTTTTTTTTATGTAGGTAGATTAAAAATCTTATACTAAAATAATCTTAAATCTAGTGGTTTTCTGAACCACGCTCTGCTACCAAAAATTGTCTAATTCCAAGCCAAACTCCCGCAGTGGAAGCGATTTACACAGATAAATTTCGAGCAAAATACCAGGAGTTCAACTGGAGGCAGACAATGGCTGCGTTACGCAGCGCTAAATAACATACGCTGCACAATATAGCAGCGCATACTATGAATTAAACGTGAACCTAAATCTATTTAACCTAATTAACTAAGTTGAGTGAAATTGGCAAATGATGTGTTCCAACCCTTACATAACTCAAGTCGGTAGTAAATACCGTCTGCCGATCTGGCGTTACGTCACACGTATTAACACTAGATTATAAGTAAGTACCTCCAAATTATATCACCCCACGAATTCCGCAATTCGTACTAAGGAGTCACAATGATATGGCACAACAAATGTGACTAAAGGGAACACACCATTAACACGAATAAACAGTTTTATCACTTACAGTCACGTGCCGGTCCAAATGCATAAAATACCCAACGGAGAAAGGAAGTTCAGGGAATGGATCAAATGGGGAATTCCGTGGGTACTTACAGGGCTGGGTGGAAAAGATATCGACACCCAGCATTCCACTACAGCCTTGGCGCGTTATTCACGTCAAACCACTCACAGCTTCTGTTCGTATTCCACTTTGATATTAGTCATTACGCGTGACCCAACCCGAATTTGGGCCGTACAAACGCGGGCCAAAATGGCCACCTGATGCCTATTCAACGCGACGCTCACGTGGAAGACGTCGAGACATCCAACAATCACTAAGCCTGGTATTCTAGTATAACCCAGGAGAACCGCAATAATACGATGCATCAACACGCGCGATCTCAAATTGAATCGTCCATTACACGCGGCATCACAAAACTCGTGGCGGGAAATCCGTACAAAACACAATACGCTTGTCCGAGCGGTTTTGAGTGACTGCCAGTGCGGTGCAGAAATCACCGCCTGGCGCCTACAGGCGGCCCGCGCGCACGCCGCCACCCGCGAGCGAGAAAGGGACAACATATGCCCAGAGCGATGCGTGCGGGCGAGCATCGCGGCGTATTCACAGACCGTCACCAATACCTAACCTACCCCAGCATAGCAACGCTAAATTAAACAACCATTTTTTTTGCTGTTTTTATCTTTTCTTATTATGCTTCTATAATAACTGGGAAAAATAGTAACTCGAAATCTATAAACAAAAATATATAATTTCAAAATAATAATAAGAATCAGAACTTCAACTACATGTTATCTGATTTTACTGTATTCATAATTTTAAACTTTTTTTTTGCTTTTATTATTTTAAATGCAGAGAAATCAACGGTATTAGTAACTTGTACTAGATGTCGCTTGTACGTCGCTTCGGGATGAGTATCAAAGGTTGAAAATTTGGAAGGGTTCGGACGGGGCTAGCAAAGCTCAGTGGCAGAGCGATGGGATGGTACTCCACAGGTCCCAGGTTCAATCTCCAGCCGACGCTATAATTTTGTTCAATTTCTCATTTTCATACATAACACAACGTTAAAAGATTAATGAGATTATGTATGGTAAGTATCATGTATAATTATAATGTATCATGTCTTTTAACAAGCTTAACAGAACTCCTGGTCACTTAACACTGTTCTTTTCTTTCCGTCTATTTACCCGACTACGGCAAAGCAAAAAGGAGGGTTATGATTTTGACCTGTATGTATGTATGTATGTATGTATGTGGAAACGAAAACGTTTGTTCCGTCCTAACTTCTAAACAACTTATCAGAATTTGATAAATGAGGTATCATTTGAAGCGTCTAAACAGTCCGCTGGTTATGTCACTATACATTACATAGGGCGCCCTCTAGAGCTAAGAATTGAAAAAGTTTACACTACTAGTTATGTCGTGTTGGGTATCAAATGAAAGGGCTTAATAAGCACAGTTCAAAAAAATAGTTGCCGTGTGATGCCAGCTAAGAATAGCACCACCCCATTTCTTTTCCGTGGGTGTCGTATGAGGCGACTACGGGATAACGGGACGCGACGGGTGTCGTATAAGGCGACTAAGGGACACGAGGAGTTCATGTGTAGGTATTACAATTAGGCGACAGCTGACAACCTGTCACTTAAGTGAAACACGATTTTAAGGGTTCACCTATTAGTCTTTGATGACTTAATGCAATTACCACCCGTATCTGCCTGCAACTCGTGTAGGGGCATATTGTTACAAACAACCTGACATTTATGCAGCTGAACCACATTTATGGAGAATGTTCAGTTTCTGTGAATTGGGTCAAAATATGTGACAAGTAAATGACAACAGTTTCGTTGATCTGTTGAACAGCATCAGAGTAGGGAAGTTGACAATGGAGCAATTAGCAATATTAGACACAAGAAGAATTGTAAACGACACAATTGAATACGATGAAATTGTACATTATTTCCAATTTTAAAACATGTAGACCAATTTAACAAAAAAATGTCAGAGCGCTTGGCATTACGAACAAAAATCTATACGATCAATGCAATAGACACTTCAACAGAGTCTAAATCATATGGACCAATTCCTAAGCAAGAGCACATACCAAACGATCCAAATAGAACAGGCGGTATTATAAAAACTATTCAAATCGGTCGGTCAGCCGTGTGGTACCGGCAGAGTAGAATAGCACCACCCCATCTCTTCCCGTGGGGGTCGTAAGAAGCGACCGAGGGATAAATCCGACCCAAGCACAACGGTCCTGGAGAGGCCTACTCCACAATTAAACCCGGAACGGGGTCTCCGTCAGGCGCGTGTGACAGAAATCTACCGCGCGGCAGACTCCTGCAGCCAACCTGGCTCGGCACGTATCGACTAGTCGTTCCTGCGGATCCAGCCAGGAAGGCCGAGAGGGTGGCGCAGGTCCTGGGCAGCCCTGCGTTTTTAAAAATTGCGTCCCAGGCAACGCAGTGTCTGTGGAGAGGACACTTCACCCGCGTCACGCGGATACCAACACGGGAAGTGGCAGTGATCGGTTATAAGTCCGCACATATGGGCGTAAGTGCGGGCGCCAGGGGTCGCTTCCGACAGTGGAAGGGTCCATCGTAGGCCCACTGATCAGTTACCGCCTGCTACAAGTTGGGCAGCCCCCGACCAATAAGGTACTGTTCCGCCCCAGTGCTGGTTTGCTGGTCCTTGGACCTTTGCCTAAAAAAACAGCCCCCCTTAAAGAAGTGGATGGCACTGTTATCACAGATGCCCAACGCCAACTCGAACGATGGATAGAACATTTTATCGGTCTCTATTCGGAACCAGTTAATATAATGCCGGAAGCTGCAGACTGCATGCCAAAACTAGCTACCTGGGCCGAGTTAGATGACCTTCCTACCATAAGGGAATACCACAAGGCTGTTAAACAGCTTGAGACAGGAAAATCTCCTAGAATGATGGTACGCATGCCGAAATCTTCAGGCTCAAGTGCATATTACCCATCCTGCACAATCTGTTTTGTAAATGTTGGGAAGCGGGATATATACCACAAGATATGCGCGATGCTAACATCGTTACCCTATACAAAGGCAAAGGTGACCGCGGTGACTGTAACTGTTATCGTGGTATATCCCTTTTAAGTATAGTAGATAAATTATTTGCTCGGTTAGTCTTATTAAGACTCCAGAAACTAGCTGATCGTGTACATCCCGAATCGCAATGTGGATTCCGCGCCCAGTGTTCCACAACAGATATGATCTTTACACTTCGCTTACTTCAGGAAAAGTGTAGAGAGCAGAGAACACCTCTGTTTGTGGCGTTCGTAGACCTTAAGAAAACCTTCGACACCGTTAGCAGAGAGGGTCTTTACACTGCACTTGTAAACATCGGGTGCCCACAAAAACTTCTGAGCCTCGTTAAATCCTTCCATATGGAAATGAAAGGATCTGTTGTTTTTAACGGCAATACATCCGAGCCGTTCGTAGAGGTGTTCGCCAAGGCTGCATGTTGGCTCCTACCCTGTTATGCATGGTCAATTATACAAAGATAAGATTATGATGAGTGCATTTTGTTTTATTAACGAGGGATGTTTTAATTGTGAATTGAGCTGCATTTCTATCCAGAAAAAAAATACATACCAAAGTGTTAAACTTACCTCCAACCCCAAAATAATTAAAATAAAAACCAGTTCAAAAACTAACACCCGACTACTGAGATACCGCGCTCTAAAAAGTAAGAAACAAGCAATCTGGAATATTAACTACAAACAATTTAATATCTATAGTCCACGAAATTTATACGAAGATATGACATATAATTATATATTTAAATGTTTATTTAATAAAAAAATATTGTGGTTTATAGGTGATAGCCGTCGTCGTATGCCACCTACTCTAGTACTTAGTAGGTGATATCATAAACTTGCACAACATAATTAGGTAAGGCAAACTGGCATACGTCCACGGCTATCACCTATAAACAACAATAAATTTTTATTAAATATACATTTAAATATATAATTATATGTCATATCTTCGTATAAATTTCGTGGACTATAGATATTAAATTGTTTGTAGTTAATATTCCAGATTGCTTGTTTCTTACTTTTTAGAGCGCGGTATCTCAGTAGTCGGGTGTTAGTTATTGAACTGGTTTTTATTCAGCATTAAATTTCTAAAAAAGTTCCAACAGTTACTGTGCTTTGTTTTAGATTTTGACAACACAGACACAGTAATTTTTAAATTTTGTCTTTGGAAATATCTAAAGTTCTGATATGATGAAGGTTTTGATGCTGCCATTTTGAGTAAACAGGCACATAACGCGTCTTATCATGGCAAATAACACGCGACAAGTAATAATTCAATATTTCCCGCGCAAAATGGCAACGTCATGCCAAACGAGATGGGACACTTCTGTTTCGTTCGGCGCGCCGTTGCCATTCCGTGGCGGCGGCGGCGCGGGAAAATTTGCAGCGGCGGCGGCGCGCCGGCGTGGCGCTCATATCTATACCGTACCGTACCGGGTGTAAGAGACAGTGTACCGAAAACTTTGCAAGCATGATCAGGCCATGAAACTGCACTACTTTTACTATAGAGCATATGTTAGGACATGAATGAAAAATTCGAGTTTCCATAGCAAGTCAGTCAGCTGATCAGGAATTTTGTTTTAGGGCCGATTTTTTTTCACGTCTTCCAACATAGACTCCATTAAAAAGTTGATCAGTTTCATGGTCTGATCATGCCTGCCATGTTTTTGGTACACTGTCCCTTGCACCCCATATTTGCTGACTTTGTCCAAGTGTGACTAGAGTTTTTTTTTTTTTTTTAGTTGTGGACCTTACGATTTTTAGCCCAGGGGCTTTTAATCTACACCTGACTGTATAGTGGGGAGCAGGAGCTCACCCGGAAAAGCTAGTGGTTGTTCAAACAACCAGCTCAATCGCGCCCCGGCGCGATTGGGCTTACGAGTTGTTCTGGGAAGAACGTATTGGACTGAATCTACCCGGCACGTGCCGGTAGTTCCCAAAGTGGGGAGCAAATGAGGGACCTCCGCGCCCCCGCCGGCGGGGGCGTCGGTTGCTTGAGGAGCTTGTGGAGTGTGATCTACTCGCAATGGCTGCAGCAGTGGCTACTGTGATTTCATCATCTTCTTCCGTAAGGATGTGTCTCGGACGGTGTTTAAAACGCGAGGTTGGATGGGGGAAGTAGTTGGACGCGGCAACTATCAAGGGGTTTTTATGATGGGGAGCATTATCGAAGAAGCGACGAGACGCTTCTTTCATATACGCTTTAATGGTAGGGAGGCCTAAGTCGATGTGGAGGTTGGCGTTACGCATGTACCAGGGGGGCCCGGTAGCTTTGCGCATGAAACGGTTTTGGATGACCTGCAGCATTTTCAGATGTGAATCGAAGGTGTGAGCAAAGGCTACGCTGGCGTAGGTCATAATAGGCCTTACGCAGGTGGTGTTAATTCTCACCTTATTTCTAAGGGAGAGTTTGCTCTTTTTGTTCAACATCGGATGTAATCTGCCCAAAACGAACGCGGCGCAGTCGCGGACTCTCATAATGTGGCTACGGAAGCTAAGTCTTGAGTCGAGGGTGACTCCTAGATATTTGGTCTCGTTGACCCACGGGATGGGTCGGCCGAAAAGCTTTACAGCGGGGACGTTTAGTCGGTACGAACCTCTACGAAAGTGCACGGCTGCACTTTTTTCCGGATTTACCTCGATTCTCCATTTACGGAACCAGCTCCCGAGGGAGTCTAGAGCGTTCTGGAGAATCTTAGGTAACTAATTTTAAGTGGTTACGGTGGGATGGCAGTGTCGTCGGCGAACATAGCCAGCTGTGACATGGGCGATTTGGGGATGTCGCTAGTGTATAGCGTGAAAAGTAATGAGGATAGGACGGAGCCCTGAGGGACTCCTGCCTGTATGGTGTGGGGTGAAGACAGAGTGCTTTCCACCCTGTAACGAAAGCTTCGATCCGACAGAAAGTTACGTACTAAAAGCACGAGACGATCAGGCACAGCGAGCTGGTGTAGCTTGTATACCAGCCCGTTGTGCCAGACCTTGTCGAAGGCTTTCGCCACGTCAAGAAAAACTGCTCCTGTCGGGGTCGGTTTGGACGAGACATTTAGCTTAAGAGCGATGTGTTCGACAATGCGGTGTACTTGTTGGGTACAAGAGTGCTGTTGTCGAAAGCCAAATTGCTCGTCAGGTATGAGATTGTTGGTCTCTGCGTGGTCACGGAGTCGGGCATAGATCATGCGTTCGTAAAGTTTGGCGAGAGGGTTCAGCAAGCTGATCGGGCGGTAGGAATGTGACCAGAGATACATCACACCTGGAACAATAAGTCAATAGCTACCTGATCTGGAACTTGCTGCCGGGCTCCTTCTCCTCGGACTCGCAGGTGACGTTGCCGAACGAGTCCACCGCCAGGTACTTGTCCAGGTGCGACCGGAGATATATCATACCTGGAACAATAAGTACACTAGTGAATATTTTAGTGAGCATTGGGCAGAATAGCGGTGGGCGCTAGTACCCTATACCCTTCCGAATTTAGAAGGCGCATTGTGCCTAAGTAGTTGTAAAACGGCAAGGTGACGTCGTGTTGGGACGGGTTGTATTAACCGCGCCGCGCCGCGTGTTGGCGAACCCGTGGCGTGAGCTGGGCGACCCGTGTCACACAGCGCTGCTCTTGTATTTTGCCAATCTAGTCCGAGCATGCAACCCGCTCGACACAGCGTTGGCGCTAAAGCGTGTATTTTTTACATTGCAAAGTAGAATCCAGGTAATTAGAAGCTAGTTGCCGTTTCCAAGGAATGAAAGACCCGTTCTGATTCTGACACAAAGACCGAATTAAATCGACATAAGTTTGTGTGTATCGAATCAAACCACAATAATAAGTATCTACTTAAAATTAAACTGCGGAAATTCGAATAGTTTGAATATAATATCCATTTCTAATGTAATATTTATGAGTCTTTCTAAGACTCGTAAATATCTTCAACAATATGAATCAGGTGATAACCCTGGCTATCATAAATGCTAGATACATTAATATCTTTCGGTAGTTCCAAAATATTTCGGTTTACATTTTCAAATTACCTTTCGGTACTTTACCTAACAGCTGTAAATCTTTCTCTGGGATATTATTAATTCAGTTCACTGTAACTACATAAGGTAGATTGAAGCGTGTGGCTGATTAGCGATTTTTCACGCCATTTGATTTATGGGTAAGCAAGCGTCGGAGTGGATCCCAGTATTACGTACTAACAGCAGTACATCTATATAGGTACACAGTTAATAAGCATAACCAGTAAAGTTGATCTCTTGTAGAGGCGATTGTAATCTTGATCTTGAGTACTTACTAAGTCGCGATTCGAACCCAGCCTGTGCAGTGAAATTATGCAAGTTTTTTAAAATTATGTACCCAACACATTGAAGTATTTTAAAATTTCGTTTTGAGTACACAATCAATCAATCTCTTGTATGGATAGGTTGTGGATTTGCTGATAGTAACAATTACAACACTGGGTATTTACAACCGTCAACCGTATTAGCGTAAATACAGTTATGTTAAGGGGAGCTATTCTCTGCCAACAAACTGTTACACAGTTTGGCAGACTGTTAAATTTGTAACAACGAAACTGTTTTTATGAGAATAAACGCTTTATTTATATATTTATTCAATTCAATTTTATAAATATGGCTTCTGTCATAGAGTAGAAATCACATAGAGATGACACTCCCGCTCCAGACGCGCTCAAGGTCAATCCGTCTGGCTGTCTCTTAGCGAACAATTCAGTCGGGAGTGCGCTTCGCCGCGGAAACGTTCGTCGTACGGGTCGAATTTTCATTTTTTGTGAAAAATTTAGCAATGCCGAATTATTGTGGTGTGTATGGCTGCAAAAGTGATGCGAGGAAAACTCCGCATCTAAGTTTTTTTAATTTGCCTACAGATGAGATTAAAGAGAGATGAAATACCTAGGTACCTACCATTCGTTATTATACGTAATTGTTGTGTGTACTCCTATTTTTACTTACGTAGGTACCTAGTTTCCATTTTCTAATTTAAACTACCTAGGTGCCTAAGTCATTGTTAGCTGATAATGATAAATAAGCACATTCGTATCGTAGGTATGTTTTGCACCTATTTTAAAATTCTGTACCTACCTATATAAAATGGTAAGGTAAGACTTTAAAACGGGTAAATATTTTGTTCCCACGGGAAAACTGTTAGCAGCGGTCGCAACCGCTTGACTGGCCGCTAGTCTGGAATAAAATTATTGGCACGTGACAGCCCCGACTTAAAGCGTGGGAGAATGCGGGGCGTTACGGGCTGCGGGGGGAAGTAGGTATTTAAAGCGCGGCTTTTGGGGCCCAGACAAAGGAGTTTCGTTTCTATACGCAGTATTATTATCTATTCTTATGCTTCTGTCAACAGGGACAAATTCTGTCAATGTCGTGGTTGGTGAATGCACGAGGATTTCTTTATTCTATGTCGATGTGACGGCCACTGTCAACCACTTCAGCACACTCCAGTCTGGCGAAAGTATTATCATTATTATATATTGGGCTGGTATGGGATCTACCTCCTAGCGGTCCACCCCGGGCAACGGTAAAACAGGCTTGCCTGTGGATAAGTCCAGCTGAACGATCCCACGTGCGCGGTGGAAGGCTCCGTAAGGGGCCGCCTGGCTCGCGACCACCATCCCACCGAAGTCTGGCGCCAAGTAGCCACCTGCGTTCCGTCAGTGTGTGGGAGTGCCAGTGCCTTAACAGGCTTCTTTTGGGTGAGCTCGCTCCATCTTAGACTCTATCTCTGTCCTATGACCTAGACTAGAGTCAAGAGCAAACCCATCATTAACAAAAATTTAAAAAAGTATAAGTTGACGTAGACGTAAGATATCCACTGTTGGCCACAGTTGCCAACACGGTTGAATCACAGATATTACTTAAACAAGTATATTCAATTGTATTCCTAGTTCTACGAGATCCTTCAGTGTAAATTTTTTGTCGTAGAACTATAGAAAACACCGCTGGCAGTATTTGAACCTGACTTTCGCTATCAGTACTAGCAAGCAACACCTCTTCCATCTGGGTTACTGCGGCTCAATCGTTGCCTGCGAAATTATGCAAGTGTATCTTAATGCCAAACTTGCACTAATAGCTAAACTCGCTGGTTCAAGTCCACGGACGAAATACATTCGTCCGTGTTCAAGTCCTACCTGCGATAGAAATTATTGCAAGTTTTCTTTTTTGTTTATACCCAACACGAGATATGTTTTATTATTTTTTAATCATTGTCATAGTCTCATCCAAGACATCCAAGTCCTACGAGTTTCTAAAGTCCAAGATCTTTATCATAGATTTGATAAAGTTCCCTTAATTTGCACTGTGATGTCGGCTTAGAATAGCATCACCCCATTTCTTTCCCGTTGTTGTCTTATGCGGCGACTAAGAGACTTAAGGGTTACATGTGTATTGCAATTTTAGGCGATGGGCTGACAAACTATTACTACGGCAGTACACAATTTTCCGAATGACCCTCAAATGTTTGTCGGACGTAGCGTGAATGTTAGTTTTTAACATGTAAGCTCTATTAACCCCACAAGGGATGTAGGCGTGTTATTTGTATGTATTTAGGTATGTTTACTTAAATTAACCTAGAGCACTCTCATCTCAGCATTTGAAAGTATTGCGCCTACTAATCTGTGTTGGAAGTCTGAAGAAAACGCTTGCTTAAATGCCTAGCAATTAAAATAAATTATGTTAATAATAATATTCTTTATTGCACAAAAAATACACAGAAAAAAAAATATACAATTTTTGTCGCAAAGGCGAGCTTATCTCTAAAGAAGAGATCTCTTCCAGCCAACCCAACTTGTCATACATGTCATATAAAATTTATTATAATAATAAAATTACTACGGGCACAAGACGAATAGACATAGAAATGTCTAACAAATCCGCTGACTCATCGCTAGGAAAAAGTGAGAATTCACATCCAATAGCTTTCGAAGCTTTTACAATGACCGAGCTCATTTATTAAATACAGGTGAAATTGTTTAGTTTATTCATGTTTTATTATGGTTGACACTTCTTTACGTAACTATTTAATCTTACGTAAGGTTTATGACTTTCACGAACTCTATATTATAATACATTGACACATGCTTCGGCAGGCAAGTCTAACCGTCAGTCGCAGTTTATTTTATTGGTGCCTATGAATAGATTACATAATGCCATTCAGAGACATCGCATCGCGGGCTTCATGTCCAGGGTTGAGGGGTGCAACAATGAAATAATAAGGGAGGATGCATGCATCCAATATGTATCAACGCTGGCTGGAGATTGCGGGGCCTAATGTTAATATTATCAAACTCTAAGGCTCATTACACATTTTTATATTTTGTATCTATATACCTATTATTATAATGTCATTGTATTGTATTGTAACTATTGTAACTATGGATTGTAAGTAATCTGAAATAAAAACTTATTATTATTATTATAAATGTCGTTAAACAACCACGTCAGAGGCCTACTTGGGCTGTTCATCGACTCGGTGTCCCAAAAGATATGAATGAATGAATTGATATCATACATACATATATTAACAGCCAATTAATATGATATTGATTAATAATAACAACTACTAGCCCGGTATGGCTAGCTTTTCATGTTTTAAAAATAATTAAGTCAATTATTTTTGCCTTATAGTTTCTGGACTATTAGTCGAACTCAATATATTATTTTGTGTAATTTTAGGTTTATGCTAACATACCTTAAGTAATTAAAATAGATACGAGTATTAGACGCTTACTCAACTTTTTACAGCTAAGAACATTGCCATGTCATAATCTATTTCATCTTGAAGGGAAATCTGGTATTCAATGTGTCTAATCATTTATGTTCATAAACTTCTAACAAAAACTTAACTAAAGTAAGGCCATCCTAATAAGGCATATTTGAATGCTGTCAGTTCCATACTGAAAGAGATGTCAACAATGGAAAATTGACCCGCTGCAATAGCATTAGCACAAATCTGACAGCTGTCAAATATAGATTATTGGGATGGCCGTACTGTAATCAAGGAATAGAACACTGTTATTGATACCACTTTTTGGACTTTGACTTCAATGTCCAACTTTTTACTTTTTAATTAAGTACCTACCAAAGTTGGTCATTTACATAATTTATGTATTTTATAAAGTCGAGCGCTTGTTAATTTCTAAATTTTAAATGACTTGATAGATATGTCTAATCCGTTTAATCCGCTATAACTGTTATAATATAAGCTAATGAGTTAATTGACTTACACATGTATGCGATCCGTTTAATTATTATTAGTACTATCCGCTATTTCCTTAAGTGGGTTTTATGTTACTACATAAATACCGCAGCTTTGTAAGTAAGTAATACAAACTATATCACGCCTATGTCCCTGTAGGGGAAGGCAGCATTTACGCCACACCATAACAAACATATTTTGAGAATCATTCAGAAAATTCTGTATCACTATAGTAACAGGTTTGCCAATCGCCAAAAATTGAAATACACATGTAACTCTCGAGTCCCTTAGTCGCCTCTTACGACACCCACGGGAAAGAAATGGGGTAATGCTATTCTAAGCCCGCATTACACGGCTACGGTATGTTGTACCAGACGTATATAAAACATGCTTCATATTT
This sequence comes from Tuta absoluta, assembly GCA_027580185.1. Lineage (NCBI taxonomy): Eukaryota > Metazoa > Arthropoda > Insecta > Lepidoptera > Gelechiidae > Tuta > Tuta absoluta. The sequence goes on from JAQAHW010000047.1 coordinate 863,268, forward strand.
TAGGAATATCAACCATTCTATGAAACTGAACAGCTTTTTCCATGAAATATGAGATGAACCAAATATTTTTTTAACCTACTATACAAAATGATTCGATTAACCTAACCTAAGACACCTACTGTTTCTACCACCACCGGTTATTTTAATTTTTAAACAGTCAAATGCTGAAATCGTGTACAGACGAACGGTCTAAATTCAACTAAGGTAGGAAGTGAGAGGTGTGAGAGTACTTCAATCAATTTCGAATAGGGGTAAATGACAGCTTACGTACTGTCTTATCGAGTATACAGGGTGTAAGGGACAGCCCTCCGAATACTGATAGGTTGCATTGAGACCATGTAACTGAAAACAACTTCCCATAAGAAAATATTTTAGGAAGCGTAAAAACAAAATTTGACTCCATAGTAAATGCAGTCAGCTGATTGCAATTTTGTATGGGGCATGGATTTTTAGTCGTTTCCTGATATATGTTCCTATGGGAAAGTTGTTCAATTTCATGGTCTGCATGGACTTTATCAGTATTCGGAGGGCTGTCCTTTACATCCGTATAGGTATATTGATTACTATCGACAACAGTTTTAGTCATACTATTCAAGGGAACTTTAGACTGGATACCAAATTTTAAAAGACTTTAGACAATTTAGGTATTTGTTGCAAACTAACCCGGTAGATGGGGCCGTGCTACGCGTTATTGGCATAAATACATATACATACATACATATTTATTGTTCGCTTAATGCGACACCAACGGGTAGAATTGGGGTGATGCTATTCTAAGCCGGCATCATATGGCAGTGCCAGCACCAATATACATTGACCGTAGATAGCAATTCGATCGCCCTGCTACCGTTCGTATCATGACACCCGTCTAGGCAAGGGGAGGAAGGCCTAAAGAGGTCCGGTCAGCTGTTCTTTTTCTTCTTTTCGTGTAGGACATCAAATCAACGAACGACCCGAAGAACCCTGGTGTCAGAGTTTTTAAACCGCCTACTATTACTATTAGGCCTCTGACATGGTTGTGTAACGACCGCCGTCTAAGTAATCATTCATTCATCATCAGAAGCACAAAACCATCTTTCTCACAGACAATCAGGTGGTTCAACCTGCAATGTCCTTACCAAACTCGAAACAAATTCACAAAATTATAATATCAACTTTCTGTTTGCCCCATCGGAAATCGAACCCAGAACCTTTGCGGTGCAGGCAGTCGCACTCCCACTGCCCCACATAAGCTGTCAAAGTTATAATCTTGAACCTACCCTGGACTGGTTATTTTTAACAGCTGTATGAACACCAGGTAAACAACACGGTGGGCTGACAACCTGTCACTATGGCGATACACAGTATGCCGTGTGATGCCGGCTTAGAATAGCATCACCCCATTTCTTTCCCGTGGGTGTCGTTAAAGGCGACACAGGGACTCTAGAGTGTGTATTGTAATTTAGGCGATAGGCTGACAACCTGTCACTATGGCGATAGATACACAGTTTTCCGAATGGTTCTCGAATGTTTGTCAGACGTGGCGTAAATGTCAATTTTTGCGGCCGTTAACGCTCTGCCTACCCCACAAGGGATAAAGGCGTAATATATGTATGTATGAACACCACATTAATCCCGTAGATAGCCAAACGATAAATACTTCCGTTCGTACCTACTATGACACGATACCCGTCTGGTTTAGGCAAGGGGAGAGGGCCTAATGAGGCCTTATGAACCTGTCAGCTGTTGCCGCGGCCGTGACAATGTCACCCTAACCTCCCAACCCCCCGATCCTGCCACCCCACGCCTCTGTGATCGGAAACGGATTAAGGGTGAAGTGTAACCAATCGATAACAATATAATTCTTTTTATTGCAAAGTAATGAACTCGTAAATTTCAAGTTACATATCAGTGTCAGCTAGGCTGTCAAAACAGCTGAGGGTAGATCTAATACAAATACAAATACATACAAATACAAATCATTTATTTTCCATTAAAAATACATACAGAAATACAAATAAAAAAAATATAAAGACAACATTCCAATGTTAAACTTAGGTAGATAAAAGTAAGTACAGCATGGAAAAAAGGTATGGGCACAGCGCAGTGCTGATTTTAAGCCCACCCTTAGTCAATTAAAATTTAAAAAAGACAGATTAAACACTGATATAATTGTGGGGTTGACATTTATAGAAAACAATTTTAACTTTTAATGCAATGACTACAAAATTTATGATCATTATCAATTTGTGACAAATAACAGCAATAATGGTATTTATTCTTCATGGGACAACGAATATTTTCAAAGTATTTTTGTAGGTTTAGGAAGAATCTCTTAAGTTTAGTCTTAAATGATCGGCGCGTTCTTGAAGTACATATAGGTGGTGGAATGTCATTCCATATCTTGGCCGATGCAAAACGAAAGGATCTAATCAATAATTGACGCACGTGTTGCCATGTCTGACCTATGTCTACCCCTAAATCAAAACACACCTGCTAATACATTCTGTAGGTATTTTTTACTTACAAAATGAGGTACGGATGAGATAGCCAATAAAATTCTGAGTTTCCGACCTTGATAATCCATAACGCTGGCCGCCATCTTGAATTGTTTTTTAATAGGTTTTTTCTTATTTACTTTTTAACAATTGATTTCATCAACCGTGTGATGTCACCCCATTTTTTCCCGTGGGTGTCGTAAGAAGCGACTAAGGGACTCGAGGGTGTGTATTGCAAATTTAGGCGATGGGCTGACAACCTGTCACTATGGTGATACACAATATTCCAAATGACCCTCAAATGTTTGTCAGACGTGGCGTTAATGTCCGTTTTTTTGCGGCCGTTTACGCTCTGCCTACCCTGTAGGCTGTAGGGGATTATAGGCGTGATATATGTATGTTTGCAATTGATTTGTCATACAAAAGTGTCTATGATGCAATTAAAGCTCATCAAGTACTCCATAATTAACAGTGTTCAATATGATTACCAAAAAATGCATAGTTTTAAACTACACAGCATACAGAGGGACACGGAAATCACTTTATTTTATACTTTGTAATGAAGAGAGCATTTTGCATCATTGTCACAGCCAATGGCTTTCGGTTTCCGTATATAATACGGCCCAAACACCAGAAGGGGTCCCTGTCTCCCAACACATGGTTCGATGGGGTATTACGAGGGTTGTCGCACGCGACGCGCCGTTTTTACACCAATTAGTGCGTCGTGTCGCGTGCGGCTTACGCATGAACAATCGAACATCTGTACCCGATATTATCAAACTATAACACAAGGCTACAATTTTACAAGTGAAATTCGATGTTCAATGCGTAGTCGGTTAGCCATTATGATACCTGAATATGAGCCGGCTACGCAATGTACTAATAACTTACATCTGTAGACTAGACTTGTAGTCTGTAGTTTCATAACATAGGCACCTGATTGCTTTCCGATTGCTCGTTAGCGTTTTGTTATGGTTTGTTTACCAATGTGTAATGCCATTATTGAATTGAACGAGCGTGAGATTCAACAGCGATCAAAAAAGACAACGAATCCTGGTTATGTATTTGAGGCTGATTACTCACAACATAGGTTCTCTCTCTTTTCGTGTGGGACACCGAATCTTCAACGACCCGACGAACCCTGGTGTCAAAGTTTTTAACCGCCGACTACTAGTAGTAGGCCTCTACTGACATGGTTGTGTAACGACCGCCGTCTAAGTAATCATAGACAGCAACCGGGACCGACGGCTTATCACAGGGTATCCTAGTGTGAGGATCAGTATGCTTTGTACTTTAATTAAGCTAAGTTGTTATACTGTTTTTTTTATTTATTTATATAAATGCATTCGGAAACGAACCAACACTTACGAGTCTGCGCCACGAAGAAAGAAAAATAAATATTATGTCATCAAGTGTATGGCGGGTGACAGGAGTGATGCCAATAGGCAGAATGGAGGGTTCCAGGTGGAGTCGGGAAAAGGGTAGCTACCCGCCTGGCCGGGTGTTGTGGCCAGGGGACCGACTGGTCCACCTGGATAGAATTGGAAGTTGTATATATGCGTTGCATGGTGAAACACTTCGATACCGCGTTTCAGGCTCTTTGTTCTGTCACGTGGCGCCATCTTGCAGATATGTTGGAACTTCTGTTGCGTCTTGCTTGCTCGTGAACAACTTGGAGTGAGCTTCTTGTCGTAGCTCCCAGAGGTCGCTACAGTACTCCCCCTCAAGACCAGAGGTCGACACTGTCAGCGAGCGAAGTGGGGCTGATAACGTCATGTAGCGTGATGAAGCAGTCAGGCGTGGCGAAGCAGTGCTGGTTCCAATGTCCACGGTGAGTCGGGACGTCTACGGTGAGTCGAGACGATGATGGAAGACCAGTGAAGCTGCCGTGCTGTGACTGCGGTGGGTGCTGATGACGTAGTAGTTGGCTGCATGTTGTAGTGGTTGATGCGTGGTTGAAGGCTGCGAAGTCCAAGGTAGGGGTCACCAATATGGCGGGTGACAGGAGTGATGCCAATAGGCAGAATGGAGGGTTCCAGGTGGAGTCGGGAAAAGGGTAGCTACCCGCCTGGCCGGGTGTTGTGGCCAGGGGACCGACTGGTCCACCTGGATAGAATTGGAAGTTGTATATATGCGTTGCATGGTGAAACACTTCGATACCGCGTTTCAGGCTCTTTGTTCTGTCACGTGGCGCCATCTTGCAGATATGTTGGAACTTCTGTTGCGTCTTGCTTGCTCGTGAACAACTTGGAGTGAGCTTCTTGTCGTAGCTCCCAGAGGTCGCTACAAGTGCAATCATGTAATTTAAAACAGCATTCTGCACTGGAAATACTAACTAGCTAACACCACATACTGGAGACACAAAATGGCTCATGGCCTCCGAAACAATTTTTTCGCTTAACCCTATTCAGGGCTACCTCCCTTCAGTCTTCTTCTTTCCATGTGGGACACCGAGTCGACGAACGACCCGATGAACCCTGTTGTCAGAGTTTTTCAACCACCTACTACTAGTAGCAGGCCTCTGACATGGTTTTGTAACGACTGACGTCAGTAGTATACTTGTACGGGGACTAGCTCACCTGAAAAAGCTCTTCAGAACCACAACGATGGGCTGAAAATTCAAAATCCGGTCACTCCTAAAAAAAGCTCATCCGGAGCATCGGAACTAGCTCACAAAATTTTCGTTCTTCAAATCGTAGCTCAAAAAAATTTACTTTCATCAAATCGTAGCAAAAACATAATAATAAGTTCTTTCGTTGAAGGTTTCTTTTGTTCTATTAGCACTTTTTCAAAATTTGCATAATTTATTTAAAGATTTATGATCATGATTAATTATTTTTTGAAAAACTGTATTACGCATTATAACTACTTGTTTGGTTGTCATGTACATCAATGTTTGAATGCAATGCAATGTACATACACATACATTCAGTTTAATCAACTGTATGTAATGCATAATATGCATCTCCATGTAATTAGGCATCCCTCACAGTTTGCAATGCAAGCGTGTCTAGACATGTTACAATGCGTCTTTTGTTATTTTTTAGGGTGTGTAGGTGGTCTTACCTATTAATGTCTACTTGATTAATAGGGGTTCCTTTAGTAGATAATAATCTTACATCGCATTTTGGTTTATTCCTTTAAAAGCAAGGCCATTAGTTTTTATTTTATTTTATTTTCATGCATGCTAAAGCATGTATCGACTTGTTCGGCTGTGATGGTCATAAGACGTTACTGCTTTTTTTTGCAGATTACATAATTTACGCGTATAGACATTACTGTCACTTTGAATTCATATGGGTGGGATATCGTTTCTTTTATCAACAGTAATTTATTACTACTCGTTTATCCTTTGAAAGCAATATCGTAATTTCAATTTTTTATTTTTTTGTGTAGTGGTTTCGATGCAGGTGGGGTTCTCACGCTGTTTTTTTTGTTAGTGCAGGTGTTGTATCACAATTTATTAAGTTAAACCTAAAACTAATCAAGTTTAAACATGTTTTTATACGGTTTGGAACTGTATATAAAAGACGGTTTGTAGAAAACGAAACACAGTCTTCGGTACGCTTCCATCAAGTGAAATTTAAAAAAGTTACTTGCCGTATACTTCAATATGCAGGTATGTAAATAATACTTTATCTACTTTATAATTTTCAGAGAGAAGCATTATTTTGTAATGCAATAATTTTTATTTTACTTACAGTTTCTTTCAGCTGTCTTATTAGTTATTTAACTATTTTTCTTACAGTTTTCTTATACTAATCTATCCTATCTATTGCCTAATTTTGTTATGTTTTAAACTAATGTGTATTACCACTTTTCTTTCAGCATACGACAGGTGATCCAGCTGATTACACATTGAAGCATTATTATTATCCCATCGATGTGAGTGATGAAGAGACAAGTGCTAATAAAATTTCATCTAAAAGAAAAAACAAAGACAAGGATAGCACTAGTACTAATAGCATTGATTCTTTTTTTGATAATCCTAAAAGGAAGAAGAAACAATCAACTTTTTCGTCGTGTGTGGGCCAAACAACCAACGATGGAATGGCATATATCACGACGAATGAAGACGACAGTTCTCACGCAACGCATTTCATAAAAATTGAAATTTACGACATGGCTAAGATTCCCAAGGATACGCCACCGACCGACCATTGGAAATATGCCAATGTTCGTGTAAAATATTGCGTTCATGGGGAGGACGACAAAAGTTATCAACAGACCCGAGAAATCATTTACAATATCACCAAACAGATTGCCACTAAGAGCGATTGCAAGAAATTTTTTGTCGATCACAAAAAATAGATAACAGACGCATATTGCCGCTGTACCTGCTCGTCCCAAACCAACCCCCACGCAAAACAGATGCATCTCTTCCTTTAAAACACGGTGAAGTCTACATTTCAAAGCATTCCACACATCGACACCATGTCCTCGGCCGACGAACTGATTCAAGCCTGCATCGATGCTGAAAATCTACGGGAAGAAGAACTTCTCTGCCAGCTGGCAGACTATGTTGAAGAAGTTGCAGTTCAAGTACATTCAAGTGGATACACTCTTGACGAATTTGACACAAGAGAAATAGCCTGGCAAGATTTTATATTGCAATCGTGTGCACCAAATACTCCTTCTTATTTGTATGAAAATTATAATGATGACAGCGATGACTACGCCTATTCTATAACAACTAGTGTTTACAGTCCTCAATGTTCATTCTAATGAAAAAAATAAATTGAATTCATGTGTTCCAATCATAATAGGTAAATAATAAAAATATTGTACAACTTTATCAATTTGTTTCATTTTGTACCATTAAAATAATGCAAATAAAAAACCATTGTGCGTAATCTTATGTTTATTTATTCATTACAAACTTAAAATAAATATTTAAACATATCGTTTAAGAAAATGTCATTATAAATTGTATCTTCAGTAAACATAGTTACAAAATCTTTTAAACACACACCTTGATGTCTTAAAAATAAATACACAAGACAATATTCTCCACAACAAGACGAAAAAACATTTTGAATAACTTTACAGTTAGAGAGCCACCTATTTGAATTTCTTTTTAAAAAATTTAAATGAGGTCCTTCAGGTTTGCGACCAAAAGTATCGAAGTATTCACCAACCCCTTTCTCAGATATGTGAATTGCTATCCAATGTGAGCCTGATTTTGTATCAGGATCTAAGTTACTTATGAAATAAACAGGTGGGGTCATATGAATTGGTAATTGATTAGCAGCAAATACGTTAGCTTTAAAAGAATGATGTATTTTGTTCAAATGTTTCCTGATTTCAAGTGTATTCATATTTAACCATTATAGTTTACGTCCACTGCTTACAATACTTGAAACAATTATGAAAAGTATCAAAAAATGTTCTTGATTTATTTATTTTAGCTACTATAGTCCACATTTACATTCCTATTCTTATCGATTTCTATTAAGTTATCAAATTCAGCATATACGATACAATTTATTGTTTGAGACAAAGGAGCGTCAAACCTTACCTCTAATCTAACACTACCATGTTTGACTAAATTCCAATGTGCGGTAGAATTAGCAGACAAATCAGGTGTTAGATCAAATGCAACTAAACAATAACCATTAGAGTAACTATTCATATTTATACCATTTCCTTCATTCATGAAATGAATGCCAGTTCCCGAAAAAAGCGTATGATACATAGATGTATAATTTCCCTTATTGAAATCTGGCTGTAAAGCTTTCGAAGGAATTTGTGTACCGTCAATATACAAACTAAATGTATTAATTCCAAAATTATCAAAATCATACGGATTTTTAGTAAACGAACCATTAAATGCAGCATTGTTAACGAAACCTATAACACATCGTTTCGGAATTTGACCTAGGAAAACATTATCCAATGTTTTACCTTGCACTCCGGTGGGTATTGTCAAAACCTTGACTTCGGCTCGAGTTATGGGATATTTTGCAGTTGTGGTAGCTAAAACTTTCTGATGAGCTATTAACACGCTGGGGTTGATACGTGCTTTACGAATCATAAGTGTTGCATCGGTGATAGATACTTTTACTTTCAAATCATTTGAAGAAGCCATGAGATTAAAAGATTCTCTTGATCGTACCAATTTGATACTCATTTCAACGCCATTTAATAAAAACTTTTCTTGATTAAAAATATCTCCATGTAAATATCCAATCATTTCCACCTCCTTTTTATCTTTTACTAGTTTTTGTCTGGCTACAAAGCCTTCATTTTTTTCATCAGTGTTATTCATTTTTCCAGCAGTATCTTCATACCACATGCAACATGTCAGATGTGACTGTTTCGCAGGTGGAGCATAATTCAACAATGTTTCAATATATGATCGATATCCATACGTATTATTTGGAGGAGAAATAAGCTTTTGATTAAGATACACATCCAACTGAGTAAATAAAGAATGGAGCCAATTATTTACAGGTCCTAAGGAAACAGTATCAGGCATTGCATCATCACTAATTATTTTGGCCTTGATATGAATCAAAGTATGTGACAAGTCAATGTAATCATCACCAGATCCAGGTACATGAAATTCCAATGGCCCGTCATCACTCAGCGAAGAAATAGGCTTGTAGTGAATCCACTGTCCTTGTTCTATGCTAGTTTGTGTAGATGGTAACGCAAATAAGTCCAATTCTGACTTAGCACATTCACATGAATGATTATGAAGGAATGCCATTATGCAATTATTATTTTTCTTTTAATTCTTTGTGAAAATATCTTTAAGGCCTTTAGTCTTTTTTATTTTTTTATATGTTTTCTCTTTCAAATGCTGGGACTGAATGAGACTTCGTATGTTTTGTTTTTTATTTTTATACCCTGATCCTTTCATGATTCTACTTATTTTTCCATCTGCTTTTCTTTTTAAATTAGAAGTAGCATCTTGAAAACGTTGGTTAATTGATTCGTCAATTGGTTTTGCCTTTACTATATCTGATAGAAACCCTACTCCAGCATTTAAAGCTTCTTTACCAATTACTTTAGCTCCACTGCTTAGAAGAGGTAAAACTGATCTAAACAAGCCTCCTAAGAAACTTCCAATCCCATGACCTCGTTGATGAGCAACACCTTTGTAAATTACACCAATTCCAGTCCCAGCTTGATTAGTATAATAGTGTTGATATGGACAAACACTATGAGAATGTTTCGAATACATGATCGGGCCTACGTTGAAAATGTAGTTTAACACAGCTCGTTCCAAATTGAAATGGTATATTTTCCCCCGTGTCCGTTCTTATATCTATTTCTATAGTATCAAATTCTCTACGCAACACAGGAACATAGTGAGGTGGTGAAAAAACATGCATTTTATTTGATCCCTTCACATATTTGGCTGGATCTAGTGACACTATCCTTAACAAAGGGCACATCACATCTCCAACAATTTGAGGTTCAACTATATCACAATAAATGTATAGTTGAGATGGTAATCCTAAATATAGATTGGCTGGAAATTTACCAGTTTTTTTGGTTGCAACATTCGTATCTGGATCAAAACCAAGTTGAAGACTTAATTGTGGGGAAAATTTTAAAGATATAATATGATTAATATCTCCAGCAAATGTCACATACTTTGATATTTTATCATATCGCATCTTGAATTTTTCTCTTGCATTTATTGCTGATAGGACATCTTCGATATCTTCATAGCAAGATGTTGGAATATGATTTTTATACGTGACTATAGACGGTTCAGGTTCATGGGCAACTTTCATCTTTTTGGTTAAATAAAGTATGTTATTATTTTTTTGGACTGTAAAAATAGTGCAAGGATATAAAAATTCTACTACTCCTACTGACCAATGTCCTTCCAACTTAATGGGTTTTGGTAATTTAGTTGAATAGTTTGTAGTTTTGTTCTCCGGATAGTATGAGGAAGAACTATTACTTGGAAGAGTTAAATAAAAGCTATCGGAGTACTTCATGACTCGTCTAAGTTTGAAGCTAATATCCAGCTGTTAAATTTATTTGGGTAACCTTTCCACTTCACGAGTAATTCCTTTCTGCGACCGGAATAACGTGAACGCAGTATTTTATCTATTTTAAATTTAGTTGCGGGGCAATATGAAACCTTTTGTAATTCCTTTTCATAGAAAGTTCCAGAAATCTTCTCATCTTGTAAATCTTTTAAAGTATAAACTACAAATGGTGATCTGTCGATAATAGTATCAATAATAAATATTTCATCACTCCAGTTAGTTTCATATCCTTTTTGAAAAATGTGTTTGTACTTAGTTATTCTTACGTGATCACCTACCTGAAATTTATTTATTTTAGAAGGATCAATTTTATTACTTAAATTTTTTTCATATAGATTTCGCCATACAGTCATAATGTTATTAAAGTTTACATCACAAGGACGCATTTTAATACTTCTATGATAACTATGATTATAAGAATTAAGCAAGTCTTGAAGAATATCTATGTAGCGATAAGTATTATTATGAGTAAAATATCTCCACATTTTCATTTTTAAAGTTCGTTGAAATCTCTCTACTATACTAGCCTTAATATCAGGATTATTTGTAGTGTAATAATTAATATTTTTACTCTTTAAAAATTGCTGTACCGGATAAGATATAAATTCTGTGCCTTTATCAGACTGCAAATGTCTAGGAGTAGCTTTGGCTTCTAAAAAAATATCTGTTAATGCAGGTTTTATTGAATCTGATTTTTTTTGCTTAATTGCTCTTGCATACGCATATTTGCTGAATACATCAATCACACACAATATATACTTATAACCATCATTATATTCACTATACGATCTTAAATCACTTAAATCAGCTTGCCACAGTTCATTAAAATTTGACAATATGTACTTATTTCTCGAAAACTTTCGGTGCACTGGTTTATGTAAAGTGTACGTTTCTTGAGCCGACAACCATTTATGTACTTCTTCTTTTGTCATTTTTTTATTCATAGCGTCAGCTAATTTATTGAAACTACTGTATCCAGCTGGATGAGATACATCATAATAAATATCATGTATTTCTAGTAGGGGGTCCATTTCTGCCAATTGATTTTTCTTTTGGTTATCTCTTGACTATTTGCTTTGGATGCATGTGGAGTAGAATAGAAATCAGGTGTAATATTATTTTCTCTCGAAATTTCCTTGTTTTTAGATGTCGGGCTATTTGATAATATGTTTATATATGTTGCTCTTCTCTTATTGCCTATGTAACTTATTGGTACGCTTAAGTCCTTAAGCGTTAAAGCAAACTCGGCCCAACCATGAGGTGAGCTGTTTTTGATTGGTCTTATTACATCCCCTAGAAGATCAACAATATTACTTTTTTTTACTTCTTTATTGTTGATAAAAACTGTGCCATTGCCATTCCAAAATATTTTATCTTTGTTCTTCAAAAGTAATTCTATCAAAAGTTCACCTTTACGTTTATATAAGTTCGGTAATGACTTTAGTAAATACGATTTAGAATAAGTATCCGATTCGTTATACTTAGAAGAAACCTCAACAGAATCTGGGCTTTGTTCTGACTTAACTGGTTCTTTTATAATATTTTCTTTCTCATTATAGGGTACAATAGGAATCTGTATAGGTTTTCGGTCCTTGTTGATAAAATACAAATACCTTTGTAGCGTTTGTAAGTAAAGTGCCCATTTTTCTCTATCTTCTACTTTAGTTTTTAAAACTTTGTGCATTTCTTCATCAAGACGTGACAAATTAGTATTAATAGAGTTGTTTCCATTATTATTTTTTAATTTTTCTATTACTTCAGGCTCAATAAGTATCATTTTTGAAGCGTTATCCATCATTTAAAATTGATCCTAATAATGCACTGAGAACACTTCCAAGAATTATAGGTAAAAAAGCCCCCCCTTTTTGGATGATAATGTTCTTTCTTATCTTATTTTTTCCTTTTGTAATAAGTTTCCGTAGAACATTCTTATGTTTATTCAACTTGTTTTTATCTTTCGCGGGTAATGGAATTACACCTTGTAAAACGTTATAAATGCATTCACAAATACAATTGATTTCCTCATCGTTACAAGCTTTTAATAACGCTTTTCGGAATTTTGGTTTAAGTAAATGCAATGCTCGTAAAAAATCGGTATGTGTCTTAACACTTCGCTTCATTTTTCATAAATGGTAGCTTTGAATGCATACTATTGTATTTATAACCTTTTGATTTTGGAATGTAACAAACAGTGTACGCATTATTGAATATATTTGTTTTAAATCTGTGCATGTCGTTTGTATTTTGCTTCAAGTCTATCATCAAATATCCATGGGGTTCCTTTGTAGCATCTTTGTAGGCGTCTTCAACAAATTTAGAGTTCTCTGGTGAAAGTTGACGACTTAAATAACGAATTTGAGTTCTGTCTCGAGGATTTTTAAAATAAATAATATAATTTGAGTTTAGTGATATATCTCGCTGTCCCTTCCCCTGATGAAATAAATTTTGTGTAATGTAAAATACACTAATATTTCTGTGGTGACTACCTTTTGTAAAGATGTCAACAATACGCCCATCTGATTCTCTCATTAAGTCATCAATTATTAACAATTCAGGTTGTTTTCCATCAAACATATTTAAATCGGGAATCCCTTGAACATATTCCACATTTTCTAAATTATATAAAGGTTGCATTTCATCGTAACACCATATAATTTTTGAAAATTCTACATTACAAATTTTTTTGTAGTCCTTTAAGAAATTAGTAACAAAATTAGATTTTCCACATCCACTAGGTCCAGCAACGATAGAAGTGAAGGGATGTAAAAAATGATACATTTTTATGAAATTAATTTAAGAGAAAAATAAGTTCCAAATAAATTTTTTAAACGTCTGTTAAGGAAGGATTGTGTTAAGTGTATGAACAATGAAAATACTTTTTTATTTTATTGGCTTATAGAGAGGTGATAATTCAATGCAATGAAACGTCAAAATTATTCTGCGTTAATATTTTATTTATTCTAGAAAAAAATAGTGCTTGCTTCAGAAATTTTATAATGCTGTAGAAGAAGAAGCAAGCGAAGAAACTTCCAGCATTTTTTTATTTCTTTTCTTAATCTAGTGTAGTAACATAAACATATTTTTCTTATTAGCTAGTGATCTTATTATAAAATTTATATAATCTGTAGTTTATAGCTTACAAATAACTCACACACAATTTTTTAAAGTATTAATAATAACATAGGAAAAAAAACAGTGACACCAATGAATATTGCACATCAAAAATAACTAAAGAAGAAAAATCAATTAATATTATTATTTCTCAAACTGTAATGGCCCCATGCTAAAGTATTGGTTGAATTCGGTATAAGAAACCGTTTCGTATCATTATAAGACAGTGAAATTTTATTATGCTTTTGCGTAAAAATTACATGTTTAATTGATTTAAAACGAAGCATTCCGCAAGTCTCTGTTGTTTTGTTCTCTAAACATTTTTTGTAATTCTCTAATGTAAATTTTTTTGTGATTGATTTATTTACTCCCTTTGCTTTCGCAATTATATTATTTTCGACATCCATGGCGTACATTTTCGACCTAAGTCCAACAAATTCCGTAAATATTTTTCCGTTATGTTCATCTTTAAAAAGACCGATTTGTTTTTTATTAATTTTCGGAAAATCAAACTGATTATGTTCGGGATAATCAGAGGTATCAAACCTAGAATGTAAATCATTTTTGATTTCTGAGTAAAAATCATCCGTGAAAATTTGATAAATTAAACTATCCGTGTCGGTATAAAGTAATTTGACAGTCTCAAATTTATTTTTCATGTAGTCGTAATGAAATTCGTACATCAAAGTTTTAGATATTTCTAAAATACAAAATCCTAGGTATATTGGTTTATTGTATAGTATTTTAGTTTTATTTAATTGGATTGCTACTAGGTTTTCAGAAAAGATTGAAACACTATGAAATTCTGGTTTGGCTACCAAAGTTTGCGCTCCTTGAATTTTACCTTTATTTTCCCAGTGTGTCAATAATTTAACATTTACCCTTTTATCAACATTTTCCATAGTTTTACCGTAAATAGAATTGTTCATTAACTTAAAAAAATCTTTTTCAAAATCTGATGTGGCTTTTGCTCGCATTTTCGTATTTAAATCTATATATTTTTTTAACCACGCGCTTTGTTCAAATTTTAGGACTCTATGAATTTTTTTTATATTTAATCCGTGAGCTACGACTTGTTTTAAATTCCGATAGTGAATAACATATTTTGTTTTATCGTCTAAATTGGGTATTAATTTTTCTATTTTTGAACAGCCTGAACACCGTTTTTCAGGACAAAATGGCAAATCAGAGTGCGAATCATGTAAATTTTCCGGGTATTCTAGATCCACTTCCAGAATTAATCCAAATCTAGAATCGTCAGGTATATTAAAATCAATCTCTTCTGGATCTACCCACGTAAACCCACCCGTCGGTAAAAACTGAGACATAGCCCATCCATATAAATTATTAGCGTCCAAATATGTGAGAAAGGAGGACTGTTTAGAGGGGTCAAAATTGTGCATAAATTTATTATTTGCTTTTGCATATCTATTACTACATTGGGAAATACCGCCTCGAATACCCTTTTTTAAGAATGCTATTTTATCAAAATCCGTAAGCAGCTCGAGATCTATTTTTGTAGTTTTCAACATCGCATCCCAACTCAGACCGGGTGCCGTAAAGTAATGTATTGGGTCAAGGTTATAAGTTTTCCTACACAGAATTCTGAAATTCTGAAAAATTTCTGTTAGTAGAATGACGTCAATTTTTAAATAGAGATTCGAGTAATCTCGCATTGTTTTGCATTTAAAATGCTCCCACACCTTGTTTGCATGGGCCCAATCAGCATTTGTAATATGGGTGTCTGTTAAAGAATTATAGAAATTTTCTCTACTGGGTAGTGAGGTCATTTTGAGGTCATCAAAACTTTTGATGTGTTCATATGGATAAACCCCTTTCCTTACTAAAAGCTTGAAATCTTCATAATCAGGAAACATTGACTTTAATTCGTTAAACTGGTCTGGTTGTAAATTATTAGCCAGCTTATCTAGACTGCTGGCCATGAATTTAAAAGAATCTAAAAATCTTAAAGTAATTTTTTTATTTCCTATTGTAAATTCTTTTGAAAATGAAATATATTTTTCCTTATTTTGAGGAATTATGTCGATTTTTCCTTCCTCAAGGTTTAAACCATGAACAATAAAGTGCGCATCGTAATTACTCAAGTTGTGAACAATAACTGGTACATAATCTGGCGCACGGTAACTTTCAGCGCAAATAGAATGGGCAACTCCTAGGAATGAACCCGTATATTGACAATAGGAAAATCTCCCTTCCCTCCCTAATAAATAATTCTCACAAATAAAACATTCACTACAGTTTGCAACCTCAGTGTTCTGGGCTGGGGTTAGCGGCTTCGGATCTTTGTGATAGGTATTTAATTTGGCTATCGTTTTTAATTCAGTTTTTAGAGAATTCATGAATACATGAGCACAGTTTTCCCCCGAATATGTTTTATAATGACTTAATTTTTTATCGAATGAACATTTTAAATAATAACCAAAGCTGTTTACTTTATGTTTTTGAATATTTGTTGTATGTGATAATTCAGGATTCGGTTCAACCGTTTGAATAGGTTCTAAAAACGATTCGAAATCGGCGTATATCGCGAAAGGACTTTCAAACTTTCTTTCAAAGTTTTTGAACTTAATTCTATTATTTGGAATTGGTTCACCAAACCAACGGTTCGTTTTGCAATTAGAATCTGGTAATTTAGTAACTACATGGTTACAATCAGATTTTTGATGCACATTTAATTTCTCAGCTGTGTAGAAGTGCAAAAGGCAGCCATCGCAAGTATAAATGGCAGAGTGTACCGAATTTATTTGATCTGCTGTTAATCGTGATAAATTTTTAATAAACATATAATGTCCGTTGAAGTTATTTGCTGTGTGATATAACAAATTAATATGCCTTTCTTTTTTACATTTTGTCAAATGTAATGGACCTACAACACAGTTTTTTTTCGTTTCCGCGTTATATTCTAATCCGAAAACATTAACGCTAATGTTATTTAGAGTTTCAAATTTACTTATGTCTTTAATTTTCACTGGAAATGGAATTCCATCAAATTTTAATTCATTTTGCCACTTTGAATAAGATGATACGCGGTCAGCATTTTTCGTAGCTGGATGTAGTGCGGATAGAATTGCCCATTTAAAACATTCATAATCGTTATTTTTGACATTAATAATAGCCTTTTTGTTTTTAATATCTGCGGGTAAATCTATGTATGAGGAGCCTCGTAATGGGTTGAATTTATTAACATTCATATCAATATATTTTATTTTTTCTAGACTCCAACCACTGTCTCTTTTTTCGAAATTAGATATTTTTTCTGAGATTTCAGAAGTAATTAATTCAAACACATCGTCAATGTTATCACCGACGCAAAAGGAATAATTACACGTTTGAAAGTCAAAAGTATTTTTAAGATTTTTGGTTTCTTGTAAAAAATCTGCGTGTAGAACAAAATTAATTTTAACGCATTTATGGTCATTGATTGAATTAATAATGAGACGTTTAATGGTATCATACACGCTTCCTAAAAACAATTCCGGAGTTTCATAAACTAAATCAGTTAAATCAGAAGTTGTTGTAATTCTGTATGTTAATAAACGTTTGTTGAACGCAGTGTCAATACGAGACACGTTTTCGAGAGATTGATGTAAACATAAAGAATTATTTTTATGGTTTGAAGAATTAAGATGTGCGGCTGAAAACTTTTTACAGTAATAAATATTACATGATGTGCAATAAACCTTAGTACCACTTACATGTTGCGATGAAGTAGGATGATTCTGTCTCGACGTAGACTGACTCGGGGTGGATGTGGAAACCACTTGGGAAGAAGAAGAAGTATTGGATTCTTGTTGGCCATTTGATGAATTCTTATACCTTTTTAGTGGTATATCAGAATCACCATTCGCTGTCCTCTTGCCTCCAGTTTGTCTAATAAGATAAAAATAAATATCGAGTTACTAAATACGTTGAATATAAGAATGATAGCACTGAATAATAATGGAATAAAAAAAAATACCTTCTACAGACGAAACATTGATGAACCTAACATGATTGTTTGCAATAAGTACAGTACCCTTTTAAAACAAGTATACCATCGATCATTTCACTACAATTAGATAAGTTGTAGTGCCTATAACAAGGGGTATAGAACGGAATTATATCCTCATCATTTAATAAATGGTCCGGTAATTTATTGGACACGAACCATAAATGTATGCATTTATGAAGTTTATTTACAATTACTGTTTTAGGAATACTGCTAATGTCAAATTTTGAAAGAGATAAAATTATATCACGAAACATTTTTATTCAGGTCCTACTTCAACAGCTATTGAAATTAAAATGATAATTTTGAAAAACTTACGGGGTTTATAAGATTGTTTCATCATGACACAAAAAATAAAATAAAATAATGATGCTTCGTTATTAAATAACTTACAGTGATTTGGAGGATTCCGCATAATCTGCCAGCTGGCAGAGAAGTTCTTCTTCCCGTAGATTTTCAGCATCGATGCAGGCTTGAATCAGTTCGTCGGCCGAGGACATGGTGTCGATGTGTGGAATGCTTTGAAATGTAGACTTCACCGTGTTTTAAAGGAAGAGATGCATCTGTTTTGCGTGGGGGTTGGTTTGGGACGAGCAGGTACAGCGGCAATATGCGTCTGTTATCTATTTTTTGTGATCGACAAAAAATTTCTTGCAATCGCTCTTAGTGGCAATCTGTTTGGTGATATTGTAAATGATTTCTCGGGTCTGTTGATAACTTTTGTCGTCCTCCCCATGAACGCAATATTTTACACGAACATTGGCATATTTCCAATGGTCGGTCGGTGGCGTATCCTTGGGAATCTTAGCCATGTCGTAAATTTCAATTTTTATGAAATGCGTTGCGTGAGAACTGTCGTCTTCATTCGTCGTGATATATGCCATTCCATCGTTGGTTGTTTGGCCCACACACGACGAAAAAGTTGATTGTTTCTTCTTCCTTTTAGGATTATCAAAAAAAGAATCAATGCTATTAGTACTAGTGCTATCCTTGTCTTTGTTTTTTCTTTTAGATGAAATTTTATTAGCACTTGTCTCTTCATCACTCACATCGATGGGATAATAATAATGCTTCAATGTGTAATCAGCTGGATCACCTGTCGTATGCTGAAAGAAAAGTGGTAATACACATTAGTTTAAAACATAACAAAATTAGGCAATAGATAGGATAGATTAGTATAAGAAAACTGTAAGAAAAATAGTTAAATAACTAATAAGACAGCTGAAAGAAACTGTAAGTAAAATAAAAATTATTGCATTACAAAATAATGCTTCTCTCTGAAAATTATAAAGTAGATAAAGTATTATTTACATACCTGCATATTGAAGTATACGGCAAGTAACTTTTTTAAATTTCACTTGATGGAAGCGTACCGAAGACTGTGTTTCGTTTTCTACAAACCGTCTTTTATATACAGTTCCAAACCGTATAAAAACATGTTTAAACTTGATTAGTTTTAGGTTTAACTTAATAAATTGTGATACAACACCTGCACTAACAAAAAAACAGCGTGAGAACCCCACCTGCATCGAAACCACTACACAAAAAAATAAAAAATTGAAATTACGATATTGCTTTCAAAGGATAAACGAGTAGTAATAAATTACTGTTGATAAAAGAAACGATATCCCACCCATATGAATTCAAAGTGACAGTAATGTCTATACGCGTAAATTATGTAATCTGCAAAAAAAAGCAGTAACGTCTTATGACCATCACAGCCGAACAAGTCGATACATGCTTTAGCATGCATGAAAATAAAATAAAATAAAAACTAATGGCCTTGCTTTTAAAGGAATAAACCAAAATGCGATGTAAGATTATTATCTACTAAAGGAACCCCTATTAATCAAGTAGACATTAATAGGTAAGACCACCTACACACCCTAAAAAATAACAAAAGACGCATTGTAACATGTCTAGACACGCTTGCATTGCAAACTGTGAGGGATGCCTAATTACATGGAGATGCATATTATGCATTACATACAGTTGATTAAACTGAATGTATGTGTATGTACATTGCATTGCATTCAAACATTGATGTACATGACAACCAAACAAGTAGTTATAATGCGTAATACAGTTTTTCAAAAAATAATTAATCATGATCATAAATCTTTAAATAAATTATGCAAATTTTGAAAAAGTGCTAATAGAACAAAAGAAACCTTCAACGAAAGAACTTATTATTATGTTTTTGCTACGATTTGATGAAAGTAAATTTTTTTGAGCTACGATTTGAAGAACGAAAATTTTGTGAGCTAGTTCCGATGCTCCGGATGAGCTTTTTTTAGGAGTGACCGGATTTTGAATTTTCAGCCCATCGTTGTGGTTCTGAAGAGCTTTTTCAGGTGAGCTAGTCCCCGTACAAGTATACTACTGACGTCCAAGTAATCATAGACAGCAACCGGGACCGGGTTTAACGTGCCATCCGTAGCACCGAACCATCTTTGTTACGGACAATCAGGTTGTTCAGCCTGCAAAGTCCTTACTAGACTGGAAACAAATTCACAAAGTGATATATCAACGTGAGTGCCCGCCCCACCGATAAACGAACCAGGAGCCTTTGCGCCGCAGGTAGTCGCACGTCGCACTACCACTGCGCCACATCGGCCATCGGTCGGCTCATCAGTTATTGACAGGGAGAACTTAATGAACGAAAGAAGAAGTCAAAGAATTTCAAAGACTTACTGTCATTGGCATTGCCAGAAGCTGGCTCCAGGGTCCAGATTTGTTTCTTTTTGAGGCTGGTGCCGTTGGCGTTGATCTTGAAGCCGAAGGTCTCGGCAGTGAGGTACCGGTACCGCGAGTTAATCAACCCAATGGTCCACCAGCCTCGCTGCTGGTTCTGGGTGATGATATCACCTGCCCCGTTCACCTCGCCATTGCTGTGGCCGTTCAATCCGTTCATCATCTTGAACCTGGAGACAAGAGGAAAGGATGATTAGAGTTGTATTTTCGAAGTAACGCTGTTCCCAAAAGATCGTCGATGTAGAAAAGGATTCAAGGGAAAAACAAATAATAGGTAGGTACGGAAAAAAAAATCTTAACTTAGCGCTGTCACTTAACGTCAAATAGGTTGAGAAAAGGATACAAGATATGTAAGCCCTGTCATGACTTATTATTAGACACAAAATGCTCGTTTATGTGTCAAAATAAGGCGAGGCTCAAAACAATAGCGACTAAATCAACTAGAAATGTGGAAGAACCCATTGTCATTTTTAAACATGGCAGGACTTAGATCTATATCCTATCGTTTTCTAAACCTATTTGTGACATCGATAATTTAATGTAAGTTAAGGGATTATTATTGAGGCCACTGTTTGATTACTGTTGTGGGACATACATTTAGTCATGGATCAAATCAACAAAGACACCAATTCGTCAACATTACAATGCAGATTTAACACAATATAGTATCTACTATCAGAAGCAGCTCGAGTTTCCATAGGTCAACGTATACTTCAGCGGTTTTCTCACTTGTCGTCCGTAATACGTCTGTCAGATGATAGTGAATTGCAAATTCCGAACTTATTCCCATAAAATTACGGCTACGTTGCATTTACGGATGTTTCTGCCAAACTACTTGACAGACACATCCATGAACGCAATTTCCTATCATCTGACAGACGCATGCTTTACGGTGCGCAGTGACCGATGACAAGTGAGAGAACCGCTTTACTGGGGTTCACATAGTTAAAAATAACAAAATATTATAGAATATAAATGTCAATAAACGGAATACGATCCATGTACTTTGCCGGAAATAGCACTTTCACTGCTGTCATGTTTACGTGTATTATAATCATAGAAGACATCATCTGCACCTGTGGGCCGATTGTAATACGAGAACACGGAAACTGACGTTTATAACCGAGTTCATAACGGACTAGCTGTTACCCGCGGCGTCGCCCGCATAAGTGATGATAAAAACTATCCTATGTGTTAATCCATGTGGTATTTATTTAATTGGATAGCATAATTACATAGGATAAATATAAAATAGAAATAAATTATAGCTAACTTAAATAAAATCCATGTTACCTTCTATATGTGTGCCAAATTTCATTACAATCGGTTCAGTAGTTTCTGCGTGAAGAAGTAAAAAACAAACATACAAACCCTCGCATTGATAATATTAGTAAGATGTACCAATATAAAACGGTATTATGATTATAAGAGCAGTAGCAACATTGTTGCTAGTATTTGCTGTGTGATGACGGCTTAGAATAGCATCACCCCATTTCTGTCTCGTGGGAGTCGTATGAGTCGACTTAAGGACTCGAGTGTTGCATGCTGCAATTTTAGGTGATGGGTTCACAACCTGTCACTATGGTGACACACAATTTTCTGACTGACCCAAAAATGTTTGTAAGACTTGCCGTTTACGCTCTGCCTACCCTGCAACGGGTATAATCGTTATATATGTGTTTATGCATGTATTAGCCAGAGATTATTTTAGCTGGTTTTCTATGTAGAGAAACATTGTTTTTTTTATGTAGAGCAATGCCATTTGGAACAAATGTAATATACGCCTACATGAACCCAGATCACCCGGTAGACACTGGCTACCCCGCGCCAGGTGGGGGGAGGGGGGGCTCAAAGTGCAGCGCGTCCGGCGCTCAGAAAAAAAAATCTGCCGGATTTGTTTGGACCTTTAAGATAAGTTTGGTATCGTTTTCAGGTAAATAAATGATGCTGAATTCATTCCCCATACCAGTTTTTTAGGGTTCCCTAGCAAAATAAGTCGCAATCCTTGAAATAATAAAATTTTTGTCGAAACAAAATGTAAACAAACCCACATATTTTAATAATTTTGTATGAAACTTTGTTTAAAAAAAATATTTTTCAAAAGCTCATTTAATGCACATTATAAAAACATTAACATTGAATATACATAATACTACTTTTCAACTAAAATAAAATAAAATTGCACGTACCTTTCTCATTCTTGCGGACGGCCTGCGGACGTCACTCGGTTTTCTATTCAGAGTTGGAACGAGATTTTGCAGTAAAACATTGCCATTTAAGTACTAATTATATACACGCCCATTTAAATCCATATCGGCCGGTAGGAAGTTTCTAGTGGTGAGACAGATATCCGGTAACTAGCCGGTATCCGCCCTTACTTTTACTATCCGGCCGGATACCGGATAGCATATTACTACGTATACCGGAACGTAAAAAAGAGGTATAATCGCATTATTTTACAGAAGGAAAATCATATACCAATAATTTATGGACACTTGTTAAATTTTTCCCTCGTCATACATTATTATTTTACATTTATATTTAGTACTTATAGTTCACAAGTGGCAAATTGTGGCGAATATGAATTACTTTCCGCTTTTGTTGGGCCAATGTGTACCCATAGTTCCTTTCGGCCTTCTAACTTTGGAACGCAAGATATGGCTAGTACCTACAACGTCCGTGTCGATTGTTCGTACTATGATTTTGTCGTGTCCTTTCAGCACGGAATCAGCAAGATGAAGCATTATCCGTGTGTCGGCTTCCTCGTGGTTGCACGGTGCCAAATTTTCAATTGGAGTGGTTTTACTTAGAGCTTCTTCGCCATCGGTTATGATGAACTCTTTACCCATTTGTAAGTCTATCTCTGAGTGCCAATGAGATGACAAAAGGTTGTAAAGCTCTCCTTTATTTGATGTTTCGCGAAGGAAGTTTCACCAGCCTTTTGGAATTCTTGTTTGTTCACCAACTAACACACGTGTGCCAGTACCTCGTTTTTTTCGGGTTGAATTTTTGAAACTGTCTTTCTTGTATGTATCACAAACCACGTCCAGTCTTTCAACATCATCCAACTCTTCATCTAGTGTGAAATCTGACATTCAGCATGTCAGATTTCACACTAGATCTCATCAAACCTAAAGCTGATAGAGCAGGAGGACTGCTTTGATTTTCATGCGAAAATAATGTATCAACGTCTCTTGCTCTATGTTCTCAGGTTGCAATATAAAGTTTACTAAACTGAGTCGTTTTTAAGGGAACATATTTTAGATTTGGCTTTAGATTCTCGTTTTTTATTTATATTATGTAAAAGAGGGAATATGTTCTGAGGTAATGGGTCGTGTATACTTTTGCCTTCAATAAATCATTCTTTGCAAAAATTTTGGTAAAATTATTTTCCTTTGCTTTCAATTTGTTTTACTGTCTGAACCACTTCAATAGGCGCCACCATTTTCGTATTAATGTTGTACAATTCAGAAGAGTTTTCGAGAAAAGGATTTCCCGCTGTCTCAATCGTGCTGACCCTGCCCATTACCGTTCAATTGCCATTACCTCCATCCTATGCAAGGTCATGGAGAGGGTACTGAACACTAAGTTGCTGATCTACCTTGAAGACAATGATCTTCTCAGTGACCGTCAATATGGCCCTCGCCGGGGGCGGTCTATTGGTGATCTTCTTATGTATGTCACGCACTG
This sequence comes from Tuta absoluta, assembly GCA_027580185.1. NCBI lineage: Eukaryota > Metazoa > Arthropoda > Insecta > Lepidoptera > Gelechiidae > Tuta > Tuta absoluta. The sequence goes on from JAQAHW010000047.1 coordinate 887,321, forward strand.
CTGGCGAAGCCATTGAGAAAAACGGCGAAACATTTGCCGTGTCTGGCATGCAAGTCTGCTCAGCAAGCTTCCTGCTTATTGCATCCCAGCTGATTTTTGTACTTGGATTTCAGACTTCCTTAGTGAATGGTCCATCAGAGTAGTCATTGACGGCTGCTCCTCTAACCTTATGGCCATTGATGCCGGAGTTCCTCAGGGGACTGTTCTCTCTGCAACTCTTTACCGTTTCAGAGAAATACTTGACAGGTGCAAAAAACCAGTGAGGATGAAATATGTTCGTTAAGAAAGGCAATAGAAGAGCGAATAGATCCGACCTTAAGTCTTGTCTCCTATTGGGGCGACGACAGTCTGTCACTGACAGGCTTGAGCTTCTAGGTATGGAGTTGACATTAAATCTAAACATCGGCGCGACCATCGAGTACAAGGCTCAAACGGCGGCTAAGAAGCTGGGCAACCTGAATAGAGTGAAGCGATACTTTACGCCTGGACAGCTTTTAACTCTTTACAAAGCACAAGTCCGATCCTGCATGGAGTATTGCAGTCACCTTTCTGATGGCTCAGCCAAATACCAACTTGCCGCTCTTGACTCGGTGGAACGCAGGGCCATGAGGCTCAAAGGCGACATAAAACTGGTGGACACCAAGCTACATAGCCTAGCACATCGCCGCAAGGTTGCCTGCTTGTCGGTTTTTTACGGATTGTACTTCGGAGAGTGTGCTCAAGAGCTTCACGACCTTGTTCCACCAGCTGCCTTCTACCATCGGACATCCAGACGCACCGCCGGATACCATCCATACCTGGTTGCCATTTCACCAATTCGGACTAAAAGCTTCCAGTCATCATTCATAATGCGTACTGCTAAAGAGTGGAACTCACTACCTGCGTCATGGTTTCCTAATCTTTTTAAAGTAAGAGTGAACAGGCTTCTTCTGAGTGAGCTCGCTCCATCTTAGACTCTGTCTCTGTCCGATGACCTAGACTAGAGTCAAGAGCAAACCCAACATTAATAATAAAAACAATTAGTCAAAATAAGAGATTTTATCCCAGACACAAACCTATTTTTTTTCGGAAGTGATGTCTGAATGATGGCGATATTCGGCCTAAAGTGATCTGTTATTTTTACCAACAAAAGCGGAAAAGTAATTCATTTTCGCCACAATTTGCCCTTTTGTGAACTATGAATACTAAATATAAATGTAAAATAATAATTCATGACGGAGAAAAATTTAAAAGTGTCCATAAATTATTGGTATATGATTTTCCTTCTGTAAAATAATGCGATTATCTCTCTTTTTTACGTTCCGGTATACATAGTAATGTGCTATCCGGTATCCGGCCGGATAGTAAAAGTAAGGGCGGATACCGGCTAGTTACCGGATATCTGTCTCACCACTAGAAACTTCCTACCGGCCGATATGGATTTAAATGGGCGTGTATATCATTAGTACTTAAATGGCAATGTTTTACTACAAAATCTCGTTCCAACTCTGAATAGAAAACCGAGTGACGTCCGCAGGCCGTCCACACGAATGAGAAAGGTACGTGCAATTTTATTTTATTTTAGTTGATAAGTAGTATTATGTATATACAATGTTAATGTTTTTATAATATGCATTTAATGAGCTTTTGAAAAGTATTTTTTTTAAACAAAGTTTCATACAAAATTATTAAAATATGTGGGTTTGTTTACATTTCGTTTCGACTAAAATTTCATTATTTTAAGGATTGCGACTTATTTTGCTAGGGAACTCTAAAAAACTGGTATGGGGAATGAATTCAGCATCATTTATTTACCTGAAAACGACACCAAACTTATCTCAAAGGTCCAAACCAATCCCATAGAATTTTTTTTCTGAGCGCCGGACGCGCTGCACTTTGACTCCCCCTCCCCCCCACCTGGCGCGGGGTAGCCAGTGTCTACCGGGTGATATAGGCTCAGGTGAACTTACAGATTACCCATACTATACTGGTTTTGCTCTACATAAAAAAACATATGTTTCCAATATCTTCCATACAAAAGTGCCAACAAAAAACTGACTATTTAACATAGCCATATTTCATGAAAAGATAGGCATTTGACTACAGTACGGGCATCCGGCCAGCTGTTAGATTCGTGCTAGATTAGGTTTTCCTTCGTTGACATCTGTTTTAGTATGGATATGACAGCTGTCAAATAGGTTTTATTGGGATGGCCTGACTCTAGTTTGCATCGATCAACGCGGCCTTCCGTACGGGTTGGAACGAGACGGAAGACCACGTTGCTCGAAGCTAGTTTGTCATCTCATTCATTCATAAATGAAACTAAGAAATTGAAAACAAAATTGCGCCTCCCGGGGCTTGAACCTAGGACCGTGGGGTACTGCCTCACTGCTATACCAACTGTGATACCGGCGCCTCGACTGACACTTCCAATTCTTCATTCTCTTGTACTCGTCTCGAAGCTGAGTACAAGCGACATCTATGCTCCGTTTTCCGACAGTTACTGTCAGTTACATACAAAGTTTGTTTACATTATTGGTCATCCTTAAATAAACGGAGCATAGTATAATTTATTGTAACGAATAAAATTTTTTTCAATTATGAAACCATCATTCATCCATTCATATTCTCAGAAAAGTGAGTGACCCTAAAACTGGAAAGCCTGGTTCAAGTTTAACTTTAACTACATGTTTATTTTACTTCCAGTCTAGATTTCTGTCTGGTCTGAGCGCCAGACTAAAAGCAATAAACACCAGTTTTATTTGTCTGTGGTTTCCCTCGCTCCAATGGCTAGCATCGTCTTGGGATGCATTACTACATTACATGGTACATTTTATGACAGCTCAGGCGTAACTTCTCAGTTAATCGAGCCTGATAAGGGTTTGGCCACTAACTATGTACTTTCAGCATCATGCCAACCTAACCGTTTAAGGGATCAACGTTTTGGTTTTTCATAGAGTTCAAAGAATTGTCTCTCGAAAGAAATAAGAGTGATGCTGTTCTAAGCCGGAATCACACGGCAAGTGAGGCGACTAAGGGATTCGAGTTATTTATTTTCGAAATGGCCCTCAAATATCTGTCAGACGTGGCGATGGCTACCGTATTTTTACGGCCGTTAACGCGCTGCCTACCCCGCAAGGGAGAAAGGCGTGATATGTATATGTACAAAGAATATCCAATATACGTTCATTCCCCACATCGCGATAGATTTATATATTTATTTTGTTTGACAGCGTCCAATGGGAATCCGTCGTGTCATGCAAATGCATAAAATACTATGACAAATTCCGTTGACCCAACACGTCAAAAATACGACGAATACGATATGCGCGAGTAGTCATAGATAGGAAAGTGTCAAGTTTAAGAAAATTACGAAGCCGTTTTGAATGATATCTGATACTATCAAATAACTATACGCAGTTGTGTTGTGAAGCTGCGCTAAAAAAACAATCACACTCAGGGATGGCTTTAGTACGTAGAGTAAGGCCATTCCAATAAGCCATATTTGACAGCTGTCAGATTAGTGCTAATGCTATTGCAGAGGGTGCATTTTCATTTGTCAAAATATATTTTAGTATGAATCTGACAGCTGTCAAAATATGACTTATTGGGATGACAGTACTGTAACTACACAACAACACAACTGCGACGTTTCTACCTAGATTGACCTGAAATCCGCATGAATGCAGCGAAATCACGTAAGTACGTAACAGTGACATACTCATGTGACACGCATTGTCACATACTGACAATGGGAGGCGCGGTGCCTTTGACCCAGCGGCCTTGTGCGTCTCACACCGTGACGGACGTCGTGTGGATAATCTACTTTTGGCCAAGGATCGTTTTCGGTAGGGTTAAGCTACCGGTATAATATCGGCACCCGGTATCGTACCGGTAAAAAAATAGAGGTAAAGCTACCGAAATAATTTCGTTATCTAAAAATACATTGCTCTCTTTTAAGTATCAGACCGGGTCTATCGCGATAGTATTTAGGAAAATATTAGTAATTTACCTGTGTCCCGACGTTTCAATACAGTTTCATGTATTGTGGTCGCAGGTTGACTGTATTTTTCTTTCAAACTCGGACGGAACTATTTAGTTTATTAAATTGCAAAATTTTCCTGCCCGTGATTGAATTTTTTTTTTAGTTTTCAAAGAAAAGTCACACCCCTTACCGTTTTAACTGAAATAATTTCGGTTATGAGATCCCTGCTTTTGGGTGGTTTTAGTACCTACCGAAGAAGATTTAACAAACAAGGGTTCTAGACAGACTGGTGTTCGAGGGCTAAAGGTACACTGTCTTAATACCTGAATAAAACTTGGGACCACAGATAAGGAAAAGTTTCATATGTTGATGTACTTGGACAAACTATTGATTTGGCATTCTGATTCGGAGCGATTCAAACGCCAAAACAGTCCACTGCTGGACATGAGCTTCCCCCTATCGGGAGGTATTGCCAAACTCACCACGCTTGGCAGACGGATTGGCGAGTGCAAATGAAAAATGAAAAAATGAAAATGAAATAACTTTATTCAATGTAGGATAGCATTATCACTTATTGACGTCATGATCGGTCATTGTAAATAAAAGAAATTTGCATAACGCAATTTTCTTCTTTATATAACAATTTTGTATTGTCCTAATAGAAAACCGGCTCGGGCAAGATGTTGCAGTCAGAGGGACTTATCACCGTTTACTGGACTTATCCCTTAAGTTACTTTTTACGACCACGGGTAGGATTGGAGTGATGGGGCACCACACGGCAAAAGCTAGTATACTTATGTAATGGACCCAACATTTTTATGAGTATCATTTATAGCAATACTTGAATGATATCATTAGTCTCTTCCTCTAGGAATTTAAATTCATAGCGAATCTATCTAGGGCAGGGAGTGGTCTCAGACGGGCTAGGTTCAGTAGTTCAGTCAGACGAAGTAGGTGCGGGCCAGCCATTACAATAGCCTAATAGATAGGTACTGGTTTATACAATAGATATTAGGAACTTTGTCCTCCCCGCGGAACAGATAGTGTAATCAATCGCATAAATAGGCACGATGAGTAGTAATTAGGTTTGGTACTTACGTGTTTATTATTTATTGTGACAATGTTACAAACGGCAAGCTACACTCGACATCAAAAAAAGAAACAAACAAACATACAAACTTTTGCATTTATAATAATAGTAGGATAAATAAGGCAAAAAGAAAGGGTACTATAAGAACAATTCAATATAATATCGGATAATTCAACATACATACGCATAAATACATAAATCACGCCTTTATCCCTTACGGGGTAGGCAGAGCGTTAACGGCCGTAAACCGGATTATTAACACTACGTTTGACAAAAGTTTGAGGGTCAATCAGATAACTGTATAGTGACAGGTTGTCAACCCATCGCCTAAAATTGCTATGTATAGATGATACATATAGTATTGGGTATAGAGGTAGATATAGGTAGTTATGACTTGCCGAAAGTCCCTCTTGGACCACAAACGAGTCCGTAACCACATTTCGAAAGACACTGAATACCGAATGAATTACTTAACGAAAATTTGTAGTTCGAATGAATTTTGTTTGCCATGATACATAATATAATATGTTACATTTACATTAGTTTATTGTGACACGTTGAGTCACAGATAGCATATTTCCTCTTCAACACATAATTACGAGCTGTATTATCTTTATTTATTTCCATTATGTACCTATTATTTACTCATGTAAGTAGAAATAAAAAGGTTTAATGTGGCTCTATCTAAACTAATAGTTAATAGTTATTTGAACAACAAGAGAGCAAAGATTGTTTTTGCTTCGAGTGCTAATTTTTAATCCCGAGGTAGCGAAGGAAACTGGCACCATGGCGATACACAATATCCCAAATGACCCTCAAATATATGTCAGACGAGGTGTAAATGTCAGTTTTTGCGGCCGTTTAGGCTCTGCCTACCCCGCAAGGGATAATAGGCGTGATATGTGTATGTAATATTAGCTGCAAATATTTTAAGGAGTGAACCAGTTCATGAAACTGAACAACGTTCCCTATAGAACGTAGATTGAAATATAAATAAAGAATTTGGACCTCCCATACAAATTGACCCGGCTGGAACTAGTATTCAAGGTATATTTTTTTTCATTAATCGATCATGTTCCTTGGGGAAAGTATTGCAGTTTAATAGGCTGGTTCACCCCATTAAATATTTGCAGCTAATATTTTAATTCCTGTATTTGGTGCGAAATTAATGTCAACTGAATCTGACAACTTCCTAGCGTTTCAGAAATTAAGATCCATTTGTTTCGCTGTGTAGGTTTGATTTACATGAAAAAAGGGGATGCCGTGTGATGCCGGCTTAGAATAGCATCACCCCATTCCTTTTCCGTGGGAGTCGTAAGAGGCGACTAAGGGACTCGAGGGTATGTATTGCAATTTTAGGCGATGGGCTGACAACCTGTCACTATGGCGATACACAATTTTCCGAATGACCCTCAAATGTTTGTCAGACGTGACTAACCCGCAAAGGATAAAGGCGTGATGTGTGTGTGTGTGTTTTAATCGAGGAAGATCACTATGCTGAGTAATAATAATAAATAATAAACAATGCGATATTCCTGTAACAACCGCAACCGCATGTCATGTACGTAACCTAATAATAAACATACTCGACGTACCTATTAAGGGCTTTCCGTGTTTATACTATTTATATGATGAAGTATTCCGTGTGATGTCGGTTTAGTATAGCATCACCCCATTTCTTTCCTGTGTGTGGCGTGGCGTAAGAGGCGAATAAGGAACTCGAGTGTTATATTATGTTACATGTGTAGATATGCAATTTTAGGCGATGGGCTGACAACCTGTCACCATAGCGATACACAATTATCTGAACGACTCTCAAATGTTTGTCAGACGTGGCGTAAATATTAGTTTTTTAGCGGTCGTATACGCTCTGCCTACCCCGCAAGGGATAAAGGAGTGTGATATATTATGTAATATGTATTAGCCCGTGCCGTGTGATGCCGGCTATTCTTAGCATCACCCTATTTCTTTCCCGTGGATGTAGTAAGAGGCGACTAAGGGACACGAGTGTTACATCTTACTGTCACTACAGTGATACACAATTTTTCTGAAACGGCCGGCCCTCAAATATTTGTCAGATGTGGCTACCGTCAGTGACCGTATTTTTAGACCCGGTCATGGTCTGCCTACCCCGTGAAGGCATGATATGTGTATGTAGGTATGTGTAAGTCGTTTTACTCGTGTAATAAATTACACTAATATTATAAAGAGGAAATATTTGATTGTTTGTTTGAAACTACTGGTCCGTTAAAAACAAAATTACCATTCGAATACTATTTTCCCTGATGAACATAGGCTATATTAAAATGTTTTATTCCCCTGGGAAAAAAGGCCGCTAGTACTGTATAATGTGGTAGGTAGGATTATGACACAATATCTTTTTTGCATAAATCTTTCTATCTAATGTTTTTTTTACAGTTACTTATGCGTATGCGTTGCTATAGCAAATGATCTATATGACCTAATTAATAGCTCATATAGTAATTAATGCATACTTAGTTTGCTATTAACTTCCTTGAGGGGGCGGTCATTGACATCGCAAGTTTAATCAGTAATTAATTACATTTACAATGTAAGATTGATGTACTTCCTTACTTATAGAAATAGGGTCGCTGTTCCAGGCTAAAACCAGTTTGCTTGGCTGTCAAACCAAAGCAATTTTTATTGAATAAACTAGCTTTTACCCGCGACTTCGTCCGCGTTAGATAGTTTTTTTAGGCACAGGTTCTAAAGTAGATATGTATATTCATAGTAAGTATGACAGTGATATTACAACAGGTCTTATCTCTACTGTTTAAGGATGACTTGCTTGCTTCTGTTGTTAAAGGGACAATTAAAAATTTGCTATCCGGTGTACTGTCCTGAAAGATTTATAACCATTGAATACAAAAGTCAGTAGATAACAAAAAAAACCTCGGTAAAAAGTTGCCAATGTCTTTTCTCAACTTATTCCCATCATACTGAACAACTTTTGTTTTGGAACCATTTCTGTATCTCTAATAGTTTAGGTGGGCTCCTGATCGTACACCTGGTGGTGTACATAAGGTACTCCAGATTCTCAATATCCTTGTGAAAAGAAGCAGCCCATCATACTGAACAACTTTTGTTTTAGAACCATGCCTGTATCTCTAATAGTTTAGCTGGGCTCCTGATGGTACACCTGGCGGTCTACATAATGTTCTCACGATCCTCTATGTCCTTGTGAAAAGAAGCAGCCCATCATACTAAAAAACTTTTGTTTTGGAACCATTTCTTTATCTCTAATAATTTAGGTGGGCTCCTGATGGTACACCTGGTGGTCTACATAAGGAACTCCAGATCCTTAATGTCCTTGTGAAAAGAAGCGGCCCATCATACTGAACAACTTTTGTTTTGGAACCATGCCTGTATCTCTAATAGTTTAGCTGGGCTCCTGGTGGTACACCTGGTGGTCTACATCTGTACTTCAGACCCTCGAATGGTGACAAAAAGTAGCCTATGTCCGTTCTCGGTATGCTAGCAATCTCTGTGCCAAGTTTCATGAAGATCGATTCAGCGGTTTGGCCGTGAAAGCGTAGCAGGCAGACAGACAGACAGACAGAGTTACTTTCGCATTTATAATATTAGTGTGGATTGTATAAGTGAGTTGATAAACAAATCCTGTATTTTACTATTTTAAATGTAAATAAATGGGAAATATCGTCACTATGTCCCTATGTATGCTTAGATAATCAAAACCACGCATCGGATTTTGATGCGGATTTCTTTAGTAGATAGTGATTCAAGGAAGGTTTTTATGTATAATTCATGCCCGAAAAAGGTCCTTTTCCCGCAGGAAAACGGTTATAGCAGCGGGTGAAATCGCTAGGCGGACCGCTAGTAAATATACAACTTCTGTGAAGTCTACTTTCAATGTAGTCTCATCTGGCCGATTCTGGCCACAATCTGTAGGTCTTCTTTATCCACTAGTCTGTTAATGCAAAATTTTCCCTGGTTGTAGCACATAAGGTACCAGGGGTACTCTAAAAGAACTGAATTATTTCTAAAAATTTCAACTTATTTTCGTAAAATAAGTTATTTACTACTAATACATATTCATGTCAAGAAAAAATATTGTTGGGGACAAAAATAATTCAGTTCTTTTATTATTATTATTGATAGGACAGGCAGCAATACACGCTGATAGATCCTTGCAGGTTTTGTTAATTAATAATGCCTTTTTTTATTTGATCACACATACACGCGCATATTTTTGTTTATAAAGCCTTTATTATTATTGCACCAATTGTCCAGGAGTACCTCTGGTACCTTATGTGCTACAACCGACTGTACCTAAGTAACAAAAAGCTCACGATATCTGTCTATCCTAAGGGCAAAGGTGCATGCCCGCTCGGCCTCGCAGCTGTAAGTTGTAAATAAACAATGCCCACGCAAACCGTTCTGCTTCAATGCCGGTAGAAAGATGGGGTCCAAATAAATACTTTTTTTTATAAAGGATGGGTTTGCTATTGACTCTAGTCTAGGCCATAGGACAGAGACATAGTCTAAGATATAGCGGGCTCACCCAGAAGAAGCCTGTTCTCTCTTACTTTGAAGACATTAGGGTTGTATGCGTTTGGAAACACAGACGTAATAGACGTAAACACAAACAGATACCTATCTCTGCGAAGGCACTCTTGCTAGCTATGTATTACCTTACTGGTATTCATAATGCATTTCAGTCGCCGTGTAATGCCGGCTTAGAATTGCATTAACCCATTTCTTTCCCGCGGGTGTCGGAAAATGCGACTAAGGGACTCGAGGGTTTCATACGTATTACAATTTTAGGCGACAGAATGTCACTATGGTTGTATACGATTTTTCTGAAACGGCCCCTAATTATTTGTCAGACGCGATAGCGACCGTATTTTACGGCCGTTAACGCTCTGCTCACCCCACGAGAGATAAAGACGTGATTTGTGTATGCCTGTAGTGTGTGTCTGCATTTCAGAACCTTAGTAGTAATAATTACTGGTAATCAGCCTATCGCATAAAAATGTTATACACATTGCAACCATCGAGCCTAGTCGCTTTTAACAATACCCACGGAAAAAATGGGGTGATGCTATTCTATCCCTAGCATCTCTTAAAATAGTTGAAATCATCTCCTAATGAAGTTACACTTCAACTAATTAGCTATTCCATCTTCTTCGATCCAATTAGATGAAAAGATCAACAGTTAGTCTGGAAAGTAGGCGGTACCGAGATAAAGACGTTTGCCTCGCACGGAAGAAAGTTAACCGTTCTAACTGTTCGCGCCAATACCACAGTTCGAAATATGAATCACCGGAGCACTGGCTGTGAACCGTTTGTCGAACTCTCATTATTTTAATGCTTAAATCTGGAACGCTATTTTGAATTGCATCGTGGGTTTTTGTCTGTCGTTAATATGAATTCAGAATTCGAGCAGCTAAATCACATTATAAAATATATTTGCTTGGTTTCACTTTATTAACTAAACACCTTTAGCTACTGTAAAAACACAGCACAGATTATTAAAAAAACAATCTGATTACAACTTCCGGTCTCTAAACAAGATAATCACCTAATTTGTTTTTTTTTGCGGCTAAATGTGGGCTAAACCCCCCGTTGTGACGCTTGGTGCACCAAATAATAAAAAATAACACGCTATATTCGTGCGAATATCGGGCGCCGTTAGAGTCATCGACCTCGATATCACTACATCTGGCTGGCCAAATACAAATACACCCAGAAATGGAAAAAAAGAACGCGGCAAAAAATTCATATATTTGGAACAAATTCAGACTGTTGTGTTTGGTCTCTCACCGTGAGAGCGTGTAGCCGAGTGATCTGAAATTAATGATAGTAAGGACCTACTTAGTTTTGCAGGCTCATTGCTATCATTTTGTTTCTCAATTAATCATTTTTTTATGGCCGTGCGATGCCGGCTTAGAATAGCATCATCCCATTTCTATCCCGTGGGTGTCGTAAGAAGCTTGAGCGACTAAGGGACTTGAGGGTGTGTATGGCAAATTTAGGCGATGGGCTGACAACCTGTCACTATGGTGATACACAATATTTCAAATGACCCTCTAATTATTGTCAGACGTGGCGAAAATGACCGTTTTTTTACAGCCGTTTCCGCTCTGCATACCCCGTAAGGGATTATAGGCGTGATATGTGTATGTATGTATGTATTTATCAATAAATCATCTCTAAAAACAAAACGTACCTACCAACTTTGATACCTTAATAATATTACATTGAAAAGCTACACTTTAATACGTTACAAACAATGGTATCAAGAAAGGAGTCACGGTAATTTTTCCCACATTATTTCAAATTGCTTTCAGAGACTTCCTTTACAGCTTATGTCAAGTCATTCAACGACTATTAACCCCACATTAACAAGATCTCCCACCTGCTTAGACGAGTTACAAAAAAGTTAGAAGCCATGGTCAATGAGCAGAAAGTTTTACGTCCGAAACTGGAAAATATTATACAAATACTACAATTCGAAGTACATTGCGTAGCTAGTTAAACTTCTTGGAGTACCTAATCAAGCCCGGTACGCAATGTAAACGAAAATTAACTTGTACACTTTAAGTTGTTCTAAGTATTTTTAAAGATGCGGCGACGCGTGTCAGACTATGTTATGCAAGAACGCACATGACTGGACTTTAAAAAGATCATCTTGTACAAAAACGGCAATAGACTGGTATCTAACCTACTATAAAATATATCGAAAAGAAATACATACCAGGTAAACAGTTCATGAATATTCATTAAAACCTCTCTCTTTTTCATAGTTTTTATTTCTAGTCCATAAGAAATAAATTCTTATGGAAAGCTTTGAAAAGATGATAAAAAGTACGTAGGTACCTCAAAATAATAATGATAACAAATGTAGTAAAAAACCTCGGACTAAAATAAGATTTAAAATCGAGCTTTCAAACTTGTTTTGAATACAAAAAGATTTAATTGTAAACTATACTAAATTTATGTATTTTAACAACTATAGGTTGTCCGGAAGAGATCGCTTTCAGCAAGAATACCGCCTTTATTATCCTGTATTTGTGTGTAATACAGAGTTTTTTACTTACTTATTTTATTTTTATTTTATTTTATAAGAAACAAACAGTCACATATAGTTATATGTAATACAGTGTAACCTTATCAGATTATAGACCTACAGTTTCCTTAATTAATTATATGAAAACATTCTTACACTAGAAGGAACTACAAAGTAAGATTGATGTAAATAAAAACTAAATATCTTTCGAAAAGAACCGCAAAGAAAGTTTTTTAAAAACGTTTAAAGAATTACTGAATATATCAACATTTACAAGTTTTTCATTGTACAGCCTGCAAGCCCGTTTTATGAAACTATTTCTTGCGAAACAAGTACGACTACGTGGTATCTGAAATAAGGGTTTACTACGGCAACCACGTTCACGACGACGAGGTACCCTGAACGACAGCAATTGCAAAAGCGTGGGGTCGTCAATAATATTGTTTATAATTTTGAAAATAATTGACACATCTATACATTCACGACGGCAGTGTAGCGAAGTAAAGTTCAGTCTTTTCATAGATGATACATAATCAGAATAAGTGTGACCAGTGCGATGCTCAACGGCCTTTACAAATTTCTTTTGGATCCTCTCAATTCTATCAATATGGACGTTATAAAACGGATTCCAAACAGAACTCGCGAACTCTAAGCGACTGCGCACATAACTATTATAAAGTACCTTATAGGTTAAAAGTTTCTTAAAGGGCTTACCTACACGCAAAATGAAACCTAATTGTTGGAAAGATTTATTTATCATATTATCTATGTGAGGTATGAATGTGAGTTTTGAATCTATGATAACTCCAAGATCACGAATCTGATTTACACGGGTCAGTTTTTTTTGACAAAGGCTATAGTTAAAACCAACGCTCGTTTTTTTTCGGCTAAAAGTAATGACAAAACATTTGTCATGGTTCAAAAATAGATTGTTCGATTTACAAAAACTTTCAAATTTATCAAGATCTGTCTGTAAGGCATTACAATCATCATTGTTTTTTATAACTCTGAAAATCTTTGCATCGTCTGCGTATAAAAGCAAATTAGAGTCAGATATGCATTGAGTGATATCATTGAGGTACAATACAAACAGTAATGGGCCAAGATGTGATCCTTGGGGAACCCCGGAGGTAACAACTTTGTACTGGGAAATATAACCTCCCACTGCTACAGCTTGCAAGCGATTTTCAATATAGGATTTTATCCACCTGAAGAGATCTCCGTGTATACCAAGCCGCCAAAGCTTCAACAATAAACGTTCATGACAAATCTTATCAAATGCTTTAGCAAAATCGGTACTTATATCGTTTACTTATATCGTTTTCGCGTAACGTAAGGTACTACATTACATTTATGAATCGTTCAAAATTCCTGATATAATTAGATATACGATAAATATCACGAAGAGGGCAATAACATGACATAAAAGGGATCTAATTATAATAACACTAACTCCGTATGTATGTATTTATGTATGTAAGTATGTTAAGTATAGTATGTGCGTGTGAACTCCGTGAACCGATGCATGTGATCGTTGGTATTTTAATCGCATATTGTTTTGACAGCCCTCGCTTGTTAACTAGGGTTGCCAAAATTATATATTTTATACATTCTTATCTGGAAATAACTTGTTCTTCAAAGCCTACCATACTACTTCAAAGCCTAACATACGTATTCTTCAACGAAATGTCAATTTATCGTTTTTTGATATTGTTCCGGTTTAAATAATCTGACGTCTCGGGACTCGGGAGTCCGACATGATAACGAATCAATGGTAACAAAAATAAAGATGGTTCCGTGCTTCGGAGGGCACGATAAGCCGACGGTCCCGGTTGCTGTCCATGATTATAGACAGCGGTTTTTACACAACCATGTCAGAGGGCTACTACTAGTGGGTAGGCGGTTGATAATTTCTGAAACCAGGGTTCATCATCGTAGGACCACACGAAAAAAGAAATTAACATTAAATGCATTGGGAAGACGAGCAGCATTTTCCAGGTACCCTAACTACTTGGGTTTCTCCTCCAGAAATGTGGTGATGCTATTCTACTCGGCAAAATATAATGTTATAATAAAACCGGCAACCCTACCAACATCACAATAATGAGATACGGTTCTCACAGCGGTGGCACGAATCACGGCCACCGCCATCACTCTATTGTCTTCGTAATCCTGAGGTTTAGGTTTGAGGTTCTTATATTTATTATTTAAATCAATGGTGAATCTATGTCGGTCATATTTTCTTTGCTGTAGGAGATTTGCTATTAGCCCGATATTTTTGGGCTAAAGAGTTTACAAAACTGGAAACCAAATTTTAAAACACTTTCCGTGTTAGGTATACAATTTTTTAAAACTTGCAAAATTTTCAAGCGCGGGCAGGATTGAACCTGCGACTTTCGTCATTACTAGTGACGACGCCTCTACCATCTGGGCTACCGCAGCTCGTTCCTTGCGCACCAATTTTGCTATTGTATTTTAATGCCAGTAACGCGTCCAAATCCTGCACGCGCTTGAAAAAAAAATGTGTTGAAACAGTCAACAGATACGCTGTACCAGAAACCGGGTAGAAACGAAGGTTCCCCTCTCTTCCCAAACGGATTTTTCAAAAAGCCCTACACTACCCTCTGATACTCTTTTTTTCTATCTCCTTCACCCAAAGGTGGTCTGGAAGAGATCGCTTAAAGCGATAAAGTCTCCTTAGCGCATTCTAGCTTCAGATGTTCGTGTAACTTGTATTGATTATTTTTGTTCAATACAGTAGTGTTTTCACTTACTCACTTACCCTATTGGGTACGAATGTACAAAAATCCTAAAGTAACAACGAAACCCGTCTAACACCCAAGAGTGTTAAGGCGAGTGTAGTCCTGAACGGCCTCGACAGTGGCGCCACTTCACATAAAACATATTTTCGCTTTATACCAACAATCTATCATAATGTCCGTTGCTCAAGATTTAGTATTTATCTTTAAGTAAAATTAGAACCTACAAACTCAATATTATATTCACTGTTATTAAAGTTACGGCAAAAAGTGCCTTAACATAAAAAGATAGACGTGGCTTTAGACAGTTTTAATTATCTTTCCATACAGTATGACGGTGTCACCGTGTCAAACAGCTAAATCATGTCTAAATTCATTGTATTAACAAGGTAAATGGTTAAAATTAAACCAAAACTCAAGTAAAACTGTCACCAAGCCCATTATATATTTTTTTGTAAACTCGACAGTGACGAAGCTCAGTTCGTCTTAAACAAACAACCCATTAAGGCGAGTGTAGCCGTCAACGACCTCGACGGTGGCGCCACCACTTCCAAAAAATTACTCTTCATACATTAGTACAATCTATCAGAATGTCCGATGCCCAAGTTTTTAATATTACCCTTATGTAAAATTAAAACCTGTAAACTCAATAAAATATTCGCTGCAATCAAAGTTATGGTTAAAAGTACCTAAAAACGGCCACTTTTGGTATTAATTGCCATAACTTTCATAACAGCGAATATTTCATTGAGTTTGCAGTTTCTAATTTTACTTACGGATAAATCAAAAAATTTGGGCATCGGATATTCTGATACATTGTTTGTATAAAGAGTATTGTTTTGTGTATTTTTTTGTGAAGTGGCGCCACTGTCGTGGTCGTTCACGGGTACACTCGCCTTAAACAAACAACTCATTAAGCAGAACGAACTGCGGTGATTATTAGTACAAAACAAGAAACGAAACGAAACTATCCTACACGACAAATTAATTTATACCAACTAGGAGGGATGTGGGAAGATTGAATAAGGTTGCATTTGGATGAGGTAATTTTAGTCGTAACTATTTTCAGGAAAATAGTTTCATAAAACGAGTAGAGATTAAATAACAAATTTTAAATCACTTCCCGTGTTAGGTATACAATGTTTGAAAACGTGCAAAATATTCAAGTGGGGATTTACAGTTAAAAGCCAACAAGAGATTATTGATACCGTGTGATCCCGGCTTAGAATAGCATCACCCCATTTCTTTCCCGTGGGAGTTGTGTGTATTGCAATTTTAGGCGATGGGCTGGGATCACTATGGCGATACACAATATTGCGAATGACCCTCAAATATATGTCAGACGTGGCGTAAATGACCGTTTTTGCGGCCGTTTACGCTCTGCCTACCCCGCAAGGGATAATAGACGTGATATATGTATGTATGTATGTATGTAAGAGATTATTTAGTTGTTCAAGGGGAAGAAAGACTAATCGCTGTAATATTTTTGAATAGACAAGGGACAGATACCAAATAAGACTTTAAAGCAAATCAAATCATTTTGGACATTATTAGTACAATGAAAATATTACTGATGAAACTAGCCTCTTGTCATCGCCAACATGCGGTGTATCTTCTTCAGTAATGTCATCGTGTGACACACACAGAATCAACCTCAGTCCGATCTGTTCTTCCCAGAACAACACCCAAGCACATTCGCGTCCCAAGAGCGCTATCGCGCTGGTTGTTTGAACAACCAACCTTCTCCTTGTGAGCCCTAGCTCCCCACCAACCAGTCAAGTGTAGGTTTCAAAGTCCCGGGGCTAAAATCGTAGAATCCAGTCCTAAAAATAAAGAACAGTAGACCAACTCAAGTAAAAAAATAGGTACGTCGGTGTATACCAACCCGCTATCTAGGAGTATCTCAATGCCCCACACAACACTAACCAATCATCTGATCGATAAAATGATAGTCAGATAAGAAGTCTAGGTTTAGAATTGAAGATTTTGGAATTGAAAAAATCAGGAGCGTGTTTATTGTATTTTACATACAACCTTCTCTCTTTGTAAATATTAATTGCCGCATCTTACTTATTTATACCTGATTGTACGTACCGCCTCGTATGGAACATGTTAGTTCCATATTAGTTGCTGGCATCTATTTTGGGTCGTAAGTCGTAACTAAATAAGATAGCGCGTGCGTTCCTTCCGCTTCTAGTTTTGTTGGGATAGGTCGGCGGTAAAACATTTATTTTTATCTTTTTATTTTAATTGGGTTTGATTTATTTTTACGTTCTTGTAAATCAATGTTATGACTGTAAAGGTTAAATGTTGGGCTTGAGTGAGAGGAACAATACGGAGCTTAATGTTTTATACTTGATAATGTACTAGTCATTAGAAAGGTAAGTTTTCTAAACAAATCATCATCATCATTCAAATCAAATGTCTGCGTTTTTTGTGCAGAGCGTTTTCTAAGCTTTTGAAGTGAATCGATAAGTTATACCGTCTATTTACACAGAAAGACCTCATTTAATAAAACGCGAGTTTTCATTATTGTTCCTATATGTTTTTGTGTATAAAAATGGTTAAATGAATATATCGTACTGTTTTTTGTTTAGTGTTATATGGTATTATTTCTAATTTCGGTTCCTATTATACTTTGCTCGCGCACTGCTCTGTATTTTTTTCTATTCACTCCACCCAAAGATTGTCTGGAAGAGATCGCTATCAGCGATAAGGCTGCCTTTGCGCATTGTAGCGTAAGATGTTCGTGTTACTTGTATTGTTTAATTTTATGTAACAAAGTGTTTTTACTTACAAACTTTTACTTACCTAAATAAAATAATTATCCTTAATAAGCTCATATTTTATTCTCTTTCGAACTTGAACTATGACTACGCTAGTAGCTATTACCTAATCTGTGCTATGACTAACAAAGAAATGAATCTAAATAAGTAACTGGCCATAAAATTGCTCACTGCTTGCTGTCACAACTGCACACCCCAAATGCAATTCAAAAAAAGAATGAAAAGTAAAAGAGTCAACGCTCCCCGCCCGCGCCATGGCGAAAGTTGACTTGACGCATGCGCCCATGACCTTGACACTGGCGACGACGCGACTTCCATTCCATATTTGAACATTGAACACGGATGGTGAAATTTAAATTCTTTTTAGGATTCCGTACCTCAAAAGGGAAAAACCGTTCGTCCGTCACGACGCACGACTTTATTTTGGGAACGCGTAGAGATATCGAGTTGAATTAAAGCCTTAGCTACTAAATAAGATTAAGTTTAAATTAAACTATGAAATTCTGCAAGTACCTATTGAATTACTTAGTAGTTTAAAAAAAAACTGTAAGTACGTTTTTTAAGGGGGCTGCAAAATCACAAAGCTTTAAAATCGAGGCTAGTAGTTTGGAGTGGGCTTGGCTATCATAATTATGAAAGAGCTTGACGTGCTTGTTACGGAACCAATCGGTGGGCGAGTCCGACACGCACTTGTCCAGTTTTAGTTTTTAAATTTGACTGGCTATTTTTAGCGTTTCCATTCGAACTTTCTTTTGATTTGCAAAAAGATTCGTGACGTGAAGATTAAGCTTTATGCAAAATACACATAATGTGAATAAGTAATTTTTTTAAACCTGTGCATAGCTTTAACTCCATTGAATTAGTACGTCCAGTTTCTATGATTTTAAAACCCAATTTTCTGGTTGAAACTGCAGTCTTCTAGAAACTAGGCGTCGGATCATACAAACTCACAAATTCATCTCGTCTGTTACTATTACTAGTACCATTTTGTTCTTATAAACATTACATATACAGGGAGTAGCAAAAAGAGAAAAAGGGTCGAAATCTGAAAGAAAAGTAAGACCTGCCATACAAATTGCCGATCAGCTGGATAATTGACTATGGGAGGTCCAATATTTTTTATCATATACCGACCTTTGTTTCACGGAAAAAGTTGTTCAGTTTCATAAGAACCTTGACCTCTTTTCTGCTTGTTATACCCTTTTTATTACTACTTGTATATGACATCACCACACTACTCCCACACAAGACAGGAACGATAAACAGACATAACTGCAGACAGTATGTATGTAACACAATGGACGCCATTCAACTAAAAGGACATTGAAGGCACAGGATTCAAACCGGGAGGCAGACAGATGGCAGATAGGGCGTCGAGAGGCTTTTTGTGTCATACGTTGAAAGGTCCGTTGAAAGATAGCACAATCTTCTAACTTGTAACAGTTTAAGTTACGTTGAGAGATAAAGGTTTTTTGTAACTTGTATTTCGTCTCTTCATCGTCTCAACTCCCACTAAAATCCACTTCTGAACTAAGCTAAGGGCAGGTTAGCGAGCGCAGTGCAAGCTGTTGTATTGCACAGGGCACGCCTGCCCATTCCCTATTAGTCGCAAATGATGAATGAATTAACGATCAAAATTATTTTATAAAAGCACTGATCGAGATTCAACGACAATCTCTGCTAGACCAATAATAATTTTAGGACCCATTCGAATATAGAACGTTCATTCGCAAGAGCGGATCGGAATTTGAAAAAGGAACACAACGGATAATCCTGCAGCGCGCTCTAATTTTAGCTCGTGAAGGACCAATCACTGTATACAGCAGCAAATGCAATACCATGACGATTTTATAAAATGTTTTCTCCCGATTGTATCACCATCCCTGGTGAGATTCCTATATCAGAAAGAGAAGGCTATAACAATTTAGTACCTCTAGTTCAGCACAATCTCGCGATTGCATTTAATATCCCTAGCTATCCAGAAATAGTCGCAAAAGGTTTTCCATGTTGATCCTACAAGTGCCGATAAGACTATCTATGGCGTTTTATGGGGTAATAATAAGCGTTGAAACGATAGCGATATGACGAGCATTAAATAATATTCAATAGTAATTGTTTTATTAGTATGAATACAATGGGTAGTATTTCGTATGCAGTTTGCGTCGTATGGAAGTTGTCACGTCGGCACGTCGCGCCGTGTCGCGTCTGCACTTGTGTAAATAATGAATAAGAATCTGCTGCAGTTGTTGAAATATACTAAAGGCTTGGCCTTTTCTCGCGAGATAACGAAAATGTATTTGCAAAGAATTATCCGAAAAATTGAGTAAAATAAGGTGAAATGGGCTTAGAAAGCAACCGCGCAAAGTTGGATGGTGTTTGGAATTATGTACCTATCCCATTTCTTGAAATCTTCAAATTATCAGACGATGTTATTCTTAGTGATACTCCAAGACATATGCTACCAAACTATGGGGTTCAGAACACGATTTATAGAAATTTTACATGGTTGTGTAACGACCGCAGTCCAAGTAATCATAGATAGGCGACTAGGCGTGATATATGTATGTATTGATATTGTTATATATTTCATATCATCGACGTACGGCACCAATTCATTTACGTATTTTATGTGCATACATTAGAATCGGAAAGAAAGTAAATAGATGGTTTGCTTACTCTGATTTCTCTGAGTTTATTCGATTGTCTGATTTAAATCCAAAGTAAGTAGTTCTATAGAAAGTCAAGTAATAAAACTAATAATTAACCCACTAGTTGATCAATTTCAATCGCTCGTTGGGTTGTTAATACTATTAAGTATGATTACTCCCACAGTCTATAGAGACATTACAAACAATGATAATGAAAGCCAAGTCATAATCAGAGAAACTGTTCTCTCTTTCGGACTGGAATGAATAAGTAATCACGGTATTATAAATAAGGGGGGAGCGATGACATCCGGCCATTGTACCAGCTCAGAACTTGGGTAGGGTTTCTTTAGAACATTTTGCTTAATGTGGTCAAATGACCGTGTCGCAGTGGTGGGGCGTCTGAAAAGATTCCTCGTGTGTATGTCGTTCCGCTCGATACAGTAAATCCTAGTAGGATTTATGATAGTTTTTTTTTATCATTCAGGTAGTAACAAAAAGGGTAAAACAAGCCAGAAGGTGGTCGAGCTACTCATGAATCTGCACAACTTTCTCCATGAAACATAAGACAAAATACAAAAAATGAAATTGGAACTCCCATACACAATTGACGATCGGCTGGTAAATTTACTATGGGAGAACCATTATTTTTCATATTTCGACTTATGTTTAATGGGGAAAGTTGTTCAGTTTCATGAGTACTTTGACTTTCTCTTAGCTTGTTTTTACTCCTTGCATATTCACATTATAACGGACTGGTCTGACTGAAAGTCAAAAGCTTCAAAAAAAATTATGTACACTCTTAAAATCACTCTTAGTTAAAGTTCAAGTTTGAAAATTGACGCGCTTCGCCAAATTTATCAGTACTGTATTCAGATCTCTGCAGTCTATACTCCATTCATCCTACGAAAAGGAAATTGGCATAAATACTTCACCATTCAGCTTAACGGAGAAATCTAGACCGCAACAGCCATTTGCTTGGCCGTTAACAAGCTGCAAGACAAAAGAACAAGTTGTTGTCCACAAGAAAACATTCAGTGAAGTGTTTACTGTCTGAAAGCCACAACGCCCGTCACTTTGCAAACAATTTTCCCCTGAACAGTTGAGTAGTTGAGATGAGCGGAGATGAAACAGTTTTCTGAACATCGTTCGGCTAAGTAACGAGGAATGAATGAGGCGAGACAGAGAAAAGCCAGACTTTTGCCATTTTGCCAGTGAAATAATGACGACAGCTGTGTTTGGAGATTTTCGAGTGTATTGAGGACTCCGGTAACTGCATTGCTGAAACGTTTTTTTAACACGGTTTATGTAAAACATTTGTTTTTATTGATTAATTATTTAAACATTTATTTCAGAAAATAATTCCATAATTGAGTTAGTAAAATAAACTTGTAACTTGTAACTAAACTTATACTATGTTAGTGAAATTATTTAATGATGCCAATTGAGATGGCCACCCAGTGGTTCGTATGGTGTATTCCATATATCGTTTTTTTTAAGACTGGACACTGCGATTTTAGCCCCGGGGCTTTGAAACCTACACCTGACTGGTTGGTGGGGAGCGAGGGCTCACCTGGAAAAGTACATGTGGTTGTTCAAACAACCGATTGGGCCAATGGCGCGATTGGACTTAGGAGTTGTTCTGGGAAGAACGGATCGGACTGAATCTACTCAATACATGCCGGTCGTTCCCAAAATAAGGGAACGAATGAGGGAACTTCAGCGGCAGGGCCGTTGGTCGCTTGAGGAGAGTTATCTACTCACAATGGCTGCAGCAGCGGCTACTGTGCTATTGTCATCCGAAAGGACGTGTCTTGGACGGCGTTCAAGACGCGACGTTGGACAGGGGAAGTTGTTGGACTATTAATGGGTATATAGCGGGTTTTCATCGCTTCGGCAGATAGCGAGGGTTGCTGTTGCAGCTTTCTCGTAACATAGGTATGGAGTTGAAAGCCAGTTAGATTTAATCATTATTTTGTATATGGAACCTCCACTTCTTTATTTCGGTCCAAAAACCAAAACGATGTAATACCATGAAAACCCCTCTCGAAAATGGTAATAAGTGCATATTACGTGGACGCACTCGAGTTGCTATATTGGGCGATTGCTTATCTGCCGGTCCGATAGAAATATGTGATATGCGATATTCGTGATACGGCAGATATGCTCTTGGACGTGCCGAGATGAGGAGAAATGGCTGAACGGCCGTGAACTGATTAGATAAATCACAAAATATGAAATGTAGCATTTTCGCTAAATTGTATAAAATTAAGTCGCTTCCCGTGTCCGCATGTATGCTTAGATCTTTAAAAGAACGTAACGGATTTTGAATTTTTGATGCAGTTTTCTTTAGTAGATAGTGATTCAAGAGAAAGGTTTTTATGTATAATTCATGACGGGAAAAGGTTTTTTTCCGCCGCTAGTACCTACGTGATATCGCAGTTACTCGTACGCTCTCGGACGTGTAGAGATGAGAAATGGCTGAACGGCCGCGAACTGATTAGATAAATCACCTTGAAAGTCTGAATATGAAGTGTAGTATCTTCATTCGACTCTTGTCTTGGCTATATATGAACCACGGGTCTGGTCCAGTCTAGATGAAGAGGAAACGCACAATCATTTTTGGGGGAGGTCAAAAGCGACCCTTTTAAAAGTTGTTCATTTTTGGGCGGAAATATTTGGAGGGGAATAAAACACCTCTCAATCTAATCAAAAACTTTCCTCAAAGTGCAATTTCGTGGTTTTACGAGCGTATTAACAAGTTTTACAACGAATCGTTCCGGAGTCCGCCTCGCGGCTTAATTAAAACTCGCTTAATTACTCAAATGCTATACATCTGAGGCGCCTCTCTGAAGATAGATCGCACATTTGCCGCACGATGTTGCGGTATCAATGTTAACGCCGATAGGAGTTGTAAACCGCATGTAGACAGTTTTACATCGCAACACAAAATAGAGGGACAATCGCGCCGTTGACGTTATTGGACGTTATTGACAAATTTTAAATAGGTGTTTTACTTTACAAAGGGTTTACAAAGGTGTTAACAATATATTGAAAAGTACAATTTTATATTGCTTTAAGGCCTATTTAACTATAATCTACAGTATGCAAAACTTTATTCATAAGTAACAGCGTCAATTCATAATTAAATATTAAGCACTAACAGCCCGCCCAGTGGTTTCACCCGCTGCTAACCGTTTTCCTAAAAAACCTTCCCCTTGAATCACTTTATCTTCTAAAGAAAACCGCCTCGAAATCCGTTGCGTACTTTTAAAGATCTAATCATACATAGGGACACGGGAAGCGACTTAATTTTGTCCTATTTAGTGATTAAAACGTGTGGGCTATCACAGGCAGTCATTTGCTGTCTGGTTGTCAAATACCGCAACAATGTGCGGCAAATATGAAGACCAGCTAAATCTGTTCATTTTCATAAAGCAGATGATAACATCGCTTGGAAACTTGGAAAGCGGTGACGCGCTCGGTATACGAGTAAACATTTGGGAAAGTAAAGCGATGCTAGTGCATTCTTGCGATTATGTGGGCCTGTCACCTTTGGAGAATAAAATTAAATTATAGTAAGGCCATCCCAATAAGCCTTAATTGACACCCGTCGGTTTAGCACTAAAAATATATTATGTCAGCAAAGGAAAGTTGACCCGCTGCCATACCATTAGCATGAATCTGACAGATGGACATTGGCTTATTGGGATAGCCGTACAGTATTGTACCGAATCTAATGGTGGGGTAGTGCGACTGCCTGCGACGCAAAGGTTCCGGGTTTAATTCTCGGTGGGGCACTCACAGAGTTGTTTTACCTCTGTGAATTTGATCCCAGTCTGGTTAGGACATAGCAGGCTGAACCACCTGATTGTCCAAAAATAAAGGCTGTTCCGTGCTTCGGAGGGCATAGAGGGTATATGATTACTCAGAAGGCGGTCGTTACACAACCATATCAGGTGCCTACTTCTAGTAGTAGGCAGTCAAAAGACTCTGAAACCACGGTTTATCGGGTCTTTGGACGACTCGGTGTCCCACACGAAAGGGAAGGATGAAGCAAGTAGGCACTCTTTTTCTTACGGGACAGAAGGTTGTTTCGTCTGTCATCTGTCGTAGCCTTATCTGGCGAAGTCTAGAGTCAAAAGCAAACTGATTTAGGAATTGCATCTAGGGTATTTAAAATCAGAAGATTCTCAAACTCGGATGTGAGTTTTGATATTAGCACTCATTCCCGGAATTTCGGTTTTAGTAAGTTGTCTTAATCTTAGTTAAAAAAATGTATTAGATAATTCTTTCGATTTCAGAAAGTTTCGGGATTCGTTAGTAGTGGTAGTAGTAGCAGCTTAGGTATTTGCGTGACAAAATGCTTGCAAAGAGAGTGCAGGTGGTAGCAAACTAAGTACATTATTTTCAAGGGTTGTGCTGTGCCCCGAAAAATGTAGGTAAAACTCAACGGAACCTGATCTTAGTATCTGGATGTTCCGTACCTGACATCGATTGACCAAGTTGTTCAGACATCCAGACAATTTTGATAGGTTGAATAGACATCTCATCAGCTGGCCTTGGGCGGATAGGTCGACATGTTGGTCAAGTCAGTTTGGTGAAGTAATCATAGTATTTTTATTCAGAATTGAATAGCAAATTTTAAAACACTTCCCGTGTCAGGTATACAAATTTAGAAAACTTGAAAAGTTTTCTACAGCGGGCAGGATTTGAACCTGCGACTTTCGCCATCACTAGCGACGCCATATTCATCTGGGTTACCGCGGCTCATCCATTGCCCGCGAATTTTACAAGTGTATCTTGATGCCAATAATATGTGCCACGGCTCCATCTACCAGGTCAGCATTGCAACCAATAGTATTAGTGATGACGAATGTCACAGGCTCAAATCCTGCCCGCGATAGAAAATTTCTAGAATTTATTCAGAATGTTGAGTTGGCTACGTAAATCCGACGGACACAACATTTTCCTATGTTTATTTTGTATTTATATTAAGTACTTTTTTACAGATTTCTTACATGTTCTACCGTTTGCCCCAGAAGCAAGTCAGCGTCACACTACCAATCTCCACCAATCATCATCATATCAGGAAATAACACGTCTCCGATATCTTACTATGGACATGCCCCATCGTCGCCTGACAACCGGCAATCAGACGGCCGCGTCTGCACGCCGCGCGCGAGTCGCGACGCTCTGATTCACCTTGCGAGCGGTTTAAAGAATTGCACCGCTTAATTTCAATTTATCTAATAAGACAACATGGCACGCGGAGCGTTTAGTTTAGACCGACTTTAAAAAGAAGAGTATCAATTCGACCGTGTGTAACATTCTCAAAATTCTAAAATATGAAGTTTGTGTGTGTATAAATATGTTAGTCCTCGCATTTCTCAAAAACTATTGAACCGATTCAATCATTCTTTTTTTTAGTTTACTAGCGGCTAGCCCAGCGGTTTCATCCGCTGCTACCCGTTTTCCCGCGGGAAAAAGACCTTTCCCGGCATGAATTATAAAAAAAAAAGTTCCTCTTGAATACCGCATCAAAATCTTTTGCGTACTTTTAAAGATCTGAGCATACATAGGGACACGGGGAGCGACTTCATTTTATTGTATTTGGTGATGAAGCATTATCTAACTTAGGGAGTCACTATTAGGTTTCATCAAAATCGGTGAAGTACATAGGGCTATACGGTGATTCTTCCCCGAGAAGGCGGTTAAATTTTTGCAAATTTACTATTGTCTAATAAATAAGACAACACGGTCTGCGAAGCGTTCAGCGATTTACTTAGGCAAGTTGCGTGCAACACAAGTTTGCCAGCATGCTGAATCCACCATCTTACTTTACTCGGGTAAACTTGTGTGGTTTGTGTGTTGTGCCGCTTTCGTGCGGTTTATGAAGCTTATCCGCAATGTTCTCACGGCTGGAGAAATTGTATACAACGTTTCGGTGTTACGGACTGTTAATTTTCACAGAAATCTAATTCAATTACTTCAAGTTGAATCTTAATAGTCACTTCCTAGATTCCATGGTTCGATGACAAAAATATACTTGTAAGTATTTATATAGAGCTATAAAAACTTTACGACAGGACATCTCTTTTCGTGTGGGACAGTGAGTCGTCCAACAACCCGATGAACCCTGGTGTCAGAGTTTTTCAACCGCCTACTACCACTCTGCCTCAGTCAGGCCTCTGACATGGTTGTGTAACGACCGCCGTCTAAGTAATCATAGACAGCAACCGGGACCGACGGCTTAACGTGCCCTCCGAAGCACGGAACCATTTCTTTTCGGACAATCAGGTGGTTCACCCTGCAATGTCCTAACCAGACCGGGAACAAATTCACAAAGTGATAAATATCAACTTTGTGATTGTCCCACCGAGAATCGAACCTGGAACCTTTGCGTCACAGGCAGTCGCACTACCACTGCGCCACATCGGTCGTCAGGGCATTAAAATATGATACAAATTAGTAAAATTCTAAATTTTGCGTACGCACGTCACGGCGGCTTCACAACGCATAACTTAAAAACGAAAGTATGGAAATGTACCTACAGCTACCCGGTGAGACAGTCTCAAATTAAATATTCATGAGTACATTATACATTAATCTCTGCGGCTATTAGACTCATTAATTCAATTTAAACACTAATTGCCACTTTCACGCTATATATGTCTATCTAATCTGGACGGAATTGAAGAGATACGTACAAATGCATATGCGAATCATAATACAAAGTTGCGATTTTATGAGCTCCGAAGAAAACGATGCAAATATTTCAAGACGTGAACCAGCCCATATAACTGTACAACTTTCCCTAAGGAACATAGGCCGAAACATGAAAAAATTGACCCTCCAATCTATCCACACAAAATGTTCCATCCGACCGGGTCAATTTGTATCGGAGGTACAATTGTTTTTCATAATTCGTTCTATGTTCCTTGGGGAAAGTTGTTCAGTGCAGGGACCGGACGAGCGGATTAATTTTCAATACCCTTTGAAGGGGTTTCCCACTCATTTGGCTAGCGCAACGTTTGCTAACCGCGTTGGTATACGAGCTAAATGTTTAGCTTTCCCTTTTTATTTTGGGAAAACTTAACAAATCAAAGTGATTAGCGCTAACCAAAGTCTTTCATAGGCTTACCCAGCATTTTTGGTATTTATGGACGGACGGACGGACTCTGTTGATTATAAATTATAACAAAATAAGGGTAGATTGAACTTGAACTAGAAATGATGTTTTTTGAAAAATTCAAAATCTGACGGTACATAAATAATATCCTGTTCTTAAATTTGATAAATATATGTTTTCTGTCGTACTTATTCAATATTTGGTTAAAGAAAATGTCTAGTGATAATGAATCTCCACCTTCTCCAAACGGCACTATTGCAAAGTCAATTTCACTCATATTAACTACGCATACGGCACTAACTCGCATGAATTATCTCGCGTGAAGCGCTATCAAAGGGTTTCCCTAGCGGATTAGGACAGTCGATCAATAGGCTTTTTTGTTCTGCTTTGCAACAATTTAACTTACCCGTTGGGAAAGCCTTTCATTGGGTTTCCGTGTGAAGGAATAGTCATAAAGATATCAAGCAATATCGCCGTGTATTTTTATCAAATAAAAGAAATATTCTGCTTCCAAACCCTGGTAAAAACCCCTTAAAGGGAAAGCGCTTCCGGTCCCTGGTTCAGTGTCATGGGCCGGTTCACCGCTTAAAATATTTACAACTAATGTTTGAAAATAAGTTTGGTTTCGATAGTGGTACGGGTTTATCGACTGTGGACCTGAAACTCAAGTGGTCTCAAATAAAAACCAGTCTGTATTAGTAACCAGGTTGTTTCGAACCATAACTGTTTGATGCCGGCTTAGAATACCATCACCCCATTTCTTTTCTGTGGGTGTCGTAAGAGGCGACTAACGGATGAGAGGGTTACATGGTTTGCTTGCGATCAGAGGCTAGTCACTGTGGTGATACACGATTTTCTGAATGACCCTCAAATGATTGTCAGATGTGGCGTAAATGACAGTTTTATACGGCAATTTACTGCCTACCCTGCAAGGGATATAGGCGTGATGTATGTATGTGTGTTGTTCAAAGCATTGCTTTCTTAGTGCTGCGATTACTAATGAAATGACTAACTTTGCCTATCCAGAATAGACAAATATAATTTCATGAAAACACTAAACCACCGTCGTGAATACCGTCCACGATCCCGCATGCATTGCTGGTTATTAAAATATGGGTGTCATTTAAATTAACCCAAGATAACCTGCAATGTATGCCGGACCGTGTACGGTATTCAGGAACGGTGTAATAGAGGTTTCAAGAGAGACAGAATAAGTAGTCAAGATGGTAGAAAGATATCTATAGGCATTTTCTACCATTAGAATGTTTACCTACTGTTAGTTTAGTTAGGTTAAGTTGGCCAGCCATTAAATTATAGTAACAGTGAATATAGTTTTGCTGGTCATTATTGGTAATTATTATAAGAACAAAGAATGAGTGACAGCGAAGAAGCGTCGGGAAAATTAAATAAGATTATTTGGCTATTCTATTTTATGCCTTCATAGGCGTTTTTGTTTATCCATGACAGGCTTTTTCTTAGCTTGATTGTACCTACCATAATTTTGAGCAAATAAATTTCTATTTCTACTCTCGACTTCAAGTTGGTTTCGTTTCGTGCCCATGGCTGGCACACAACCACGTCAGAGAGGGTTCTTAGTTATCCAGCCCACTACGGTTCATAGGGTCATTCTTCAATGTAGTGTCCCTGCATAAAGAAGGCTTAACGGACGGTGGACAAAAGCAGTCACAGAGTGGTGGCCAAGGGTAGCAAAAAGGTCAGCGGGCAGACCATCAGCCCGGTGGTCCGATGATATCACCAAGTCGACGGGATCTCTATGGATAAATTTAGCACAGGACCGTGAAGATTGGCGCAATAGAGAAGAGGCCTATGCCCTGAAGTGGGGGTGGTGGGCTGATAATGATGATGACACGGAGAAAGGAAAGACAAAGGTTTAGAGAGGCTTGTCGGTAAAGGCTTATCTAGTGCTAAACCTATGCTAGTGTTCCATACATCTACAAACCGTCTGCTATTCAATACTTACTACCTACAGATAAATAACATACATGCATATAGGTATCACGCCTATAGTTTTACAGGATAAACTTAATTAGCCTATGTCCCTTGAGGGGTAAGCAGAGCGTAAACAACCGTAAAAAACGAACATTTACGCCACTTCTGATAAACATTTGAGTCATTCATATAATTATGTATCGCGATAGTGACAGGTTGTCAGACCATCGCCTAAAATTGCAATACACATTTACACATGTAACCCTCGAGTACTCACGAGAAAGAAACGCGGTGATGCTATTCTAAGCCGGCATTACATGCCAATGTAGATAATGTACGTAGAAAGGTAAGTAGAAGTAGGTAGGTACGCTTGATAATAGCAGAATCTACCCACTTAGATTCTTATTAGATTAATCTTGAATAGTTTTCTTTACATGGGCTATGTTTTTCCAAAGAGGTGGTGTTTTATGGAGGTTTATTTAAAATGTTAATCGAGCGAAGCCCGTACTTGGAATAGCAACGATGACCGTTTCCGAGTAGAAAAACATCGTTCGTTGCACGGCTCGCCGGCTGTGCATACGTTTATAAATAATTCATATCATAA
This sequence comes from Tuta absoluta, assembly GCA_027580185.1. NCBI lineage: Eukaryota > Metazoa > Arthropoda > Insecta > Lepidoptera > Gelechiidae > Tuta > Tuta absoluta. The sequence continues at coordinate 917,302 of JAQAHW010000047.1, forward strand.
CAAAACCGACGCTAGTAAGCAGAGCTAGTTCAAGATCACGGTAAGTGAAACGACAAATAGAGTGCGGCGTAAGCACGAGAGAGTGAGGTGAGGGTGTGCGCCCCCAACGCGAGCACGACTCCCGGCGGCTCCCGGCAATCGATTCGCGGAGCCCGCCAGCTAGCCGTCCCATCACCCACTCGCCGGCAACGCAAAAACTCACCTCTTCACACTTCAGCAACCTCACACCACCAGGAAAATCAGCAACACGCAGATCGCGATCTCAAACACTGTTGCACTACCTTATAGGCTTCGCAAAAAACACTAACATCAATTAACTTGACACTGATTTTTGAAATAGTCCCTATATTAATCCTAGGATTTGTATTACCGGCTTATTAGAAACCGGTGCGGCTGCAAATTTTAATTCGCTCGGACAGCGACGTTACCCCCACGACGGTTCGCGGCGGACTGAACGGAATGAAGATGGCGTCGATCGGGCGGCTGCATAGACGCGAGTGAATGCAGCTGCGAGAGGCGCCGTAAGGTAGCAAACCAATAGGGAATCAGTTCGTTTTAGATCGTCCAATGAGCGTCGAGAGCTTTCCCTGATCTTTGCGCGTGAAAGTTCAAAAAGTTCGTCTACGTTTCGTGGTTTTCGCACGGTTTTCGTGATTATGGAATAGAAGCGTGAATGATTGAGCGTTTGATACGGTCTGCCTCCAGATCATAGCAAAATAAGCTAGTCTGTAGGTATAAGTTTTGAAATGAAATTAATGAAGTTGCTTCCCATGTCCCGTCACGCTTAGCTTTCAGTAGGTACACAACTGATTTTGATGCTGTTATTTTAAACTTAATGATGAGATGAGGAAGGTTCATATGTATTATAATTTTATGCCGCGACAAGGATAGGTACATTTCCCAAGGGAAAACGGGTAGTAGAGGTTGAAAACGCCGGGATAATAAATTAATGGTTGGTACCTAACAGAGAAATGCCTTAGATAAAAATCAAAATATGCTCTGATCATTAATTTACCTACATTTAAGAATAAGAAGTACGGAACTTTCCCAGGAAACAATGTTTGTTTCCTACCAAATTGCTGTCATTTACTAGAATGCTCTTGTAGTTGCACTTTCACAAGATTTGTTCATGGTGATTATTGGTGATAGGTAGGTATTAGAAAGCTCTATGCAGTCATGAAAGAAGTATGCTGCATAGGTAGGTACGTATGTAGGTGCTTGATGATGATGAATCGACAAAATCTGTAAAATGTGAACGTGTATCCACTTACATATAAGTTTGTTTACATTATAGGTAATTCTTAAATGAACGGAGTTTTACATGTATAGATTTTTACGGGACAGAATGATGTGAAGTTGAAGACCACATGGAGGTCACATGAATTGAAGACATGATCATAAAACTCCAGTCCAGAAAGATAGACGACGTTTGTTTTTTGAAAAATTTGCATGCTTTCAAAAATTGAATACTTAACACGGGAAGTGTTTAAAAATTTGGTAGATACATATGATGGATGATATCTACGGTAGGCAAGCTTACGTATAAAGTAGCTCGGTTTTTACGCTTAGTTTGTTCGATGATAATAAATTATTGAATATAGTTTGTGTCTACGGAAAAACACGCATGGAAAGAAAACACGACAAGAAAGCGCAAGAAAGCAAAAACCGCGGCGAGTGCCAAATAAAATCCAAAAACTTCAGCGTTTTTATGTTATTTTCTAACTTGCGCCATCAAAACGCAAAAAAGGTTCCAATATATTACAACACCACCACGAATAGGTACTGGATCTTTTCGGGATTTTGCGCCTATCAGATACGATTTCAACGGATTAATTTTATTCAGATTCTAAATACAAATACGTTTTATGTTCCAAGGTGACGACATTCCTTGAAGACAATAATATCGATTGAGTTATCATTGCATATTAAAAGTTCTTAGCCTAAAAACAAGCTGATAACTAATTAATGGGTTATTATCTTTAAATTTACGCAGTCAAGCACCATTAATCCAATTGGCCGGAATTCGGAAAGCCGACATACTCCGTACCGCGCACTGGTCGCGTGTGCTGCGCCCGCGCAGATCGTCGAGGCATTATCATAATTGATGAAAGCAGGAGGATCTGTAACTGAGTGATATTTGAGCAGTACACTTGGTGCCTGCAGATGAAGTTCTCATTTAATATAGGGTGAAATTTTACTAGTGACCGATAGCGAAATCTCAAGACGTGTCCGTCTTTTCCCAAGAAACATAGGTTGAAAAAGGAGTTGAAATACGAAAAAAACACTTGGACCTCATAGACAAAATTTGCGATCAGCTGATTTGAGTTACTATGGAAACTCAAAACATTTTTGACATATTTTAACGATGTTCCTTGGTGAAAGTTGTTCCTTATCATAAGCCCATCTAGCTTGAGATTTCCGCTATCGGACACTAGTAGAATTTCACCCTATAGGTATAATTTCGATCATTGATGAAAGTCACACTTATACCTTGACAAAATACAAGCCAGTTGCTACAGGGCTGGTACAGAAATTTTATTGACATTCTGTTTCAGTAATAAAACTTTAGGGTGCAGCGTAGCGTAGGAATGAAACTAACTAGACAAGATGGACTTAACTCCTGTCTTTTCTTTGTCCAGCAGTGGACTGAGTTACGTATGTTTTTTTTTTATTAGTGATGGGTTTGCTCTTGACTCTAGTCTAGGTCATAGGACAGAGACAGAGTCTAAGATGGAGCGAGCTCACCCAGAAGAAGCCTGTTAAGGCTGTAGGCTGATGATAACAAAGGGCATCGGCTTTGAAGAAACCGATCACCGAATATAGGTAAGTGCAAGAGAAGGGCAATTATTATTTAATTATTGCCTGCAAAGTCTAGATTAGATTTTTCAAACGCAACGTCTGTATCAGCTATAGGTAGGTTCCTAAATTATTTTAAATAAGTTTCATGTACATTTTCCGGGTATACTTCACAACATGTTTCAGCTGAAAATCTCTGGTGTAAATGTACGAAACACAGTTCTTTGCGGCTGACAGCCGGTGAGTCACAGCAAAAACCTGTCATTGCCATACATTGTTACTGGAAAGTGTTTTGCGACAAGAAGCAACTCGAGTGCAATCACGCGCAACGCACATTTTACGCTCAACGGGTGACATTTGTAAAGATGAGTTTATAGCTCTATCGTGCCTCAACATTTGAACATTCCAGACGTAAAAAGAATTCGTTAGAATGCTGTACAAACGATTGCATAGATGTTTAAAGTGGACCAAAGTATCTAAGTAAATCGAATAAAAGCAACTTACAACAATAATTTAGATTATACGACTGAACTACATAATCTACAGACCAAATAAACGCCGCAGACGAGGTTTATTAAATAACTGTCCACAGAAAATTGCAAATTAGTTTAATTCTATATTTCACAGAAACTTCTTTTCTATAGTCGCAATATCTATTCATCAGCATATCGACACGCAGCATCACAATTTTTCAACGCTCCATTCAATTAGTCGGCAGCTAATTGCCTATAATAATCCGCACCTAGCCGCCTGCGGCTGGTGGGCATATCGTTAAAACACGATTGTGGAAAAGAAAAAAATAATTAACGGTTGGTCCACAATCAGAAGTGGCGCCCGGAATCGGCAGGCTATTATTATTTTATTTGCTGTTATTTACTGTAGATAAACACGCAAAAGACCATGCGTTAGTCTGTAGGTTCGTCTTTTCCATTTCCGTTAGTTGATATTGATAGTGAGATATGATAATCTTCACAGGCTGGAATTGAACATAATAACATGTTTTTTTAAAGGACATACATACATATATCACGCCTATATCCCTTGCGGGGTAGGCACAGCGTACACGGCCGTTAGAAACGGACATTTACGCCACGTCTGACAAGCAGTCATTCAGAAAATTGTGTATCGCTATAGTGACAGATTGTCAGTCCATCGTCGAAAATTGTAATACATATCTAACCCTTGAGTCCCTTAGTCGCCTCCTACGACACCCACGGGAATGAGGAGGGCTGACACTATGCTAAGCCGACATCACACGGCACGGCTTTCAAAAGTACTCGTACCTAAGCGGAAATAAAACCAGTAAAAAACAAAGTTATTTATCTTAATCTTTCGCGTTTCACTCGTTGGTATTTAAAATGTTATGCATAAAAGCAAGTAGTGCGCTATCTTAAAGAACATGTTAAGATTTTTTCTAATTATAATAATTTCGTCAATTTTAATTTCACGTCTAGCTAGACGGTGAAAATTACAGTTAGAACAATAAAACATGTCAAAATTGTTGAAATATAGCTGGCAAAATATTCTTGTAGAAATGTGAGAGGGGCTCGCGGCGCGGAACGGGGTCCTAATTAAATTAACTGGAGCGAGACTCACTCGCGCACGTTAATGCCGAAGATTTTTTTCTCTACAAGAATTAAAACCAGTGATTTTTGTTAGTTAACTATCCAAAAGGTAGTTTTATGGCTTCATTATTTCACTAAGCTGAGACTTTCGAATTAAGTTGCGCGCGTCATCGCCTACTTACATAGAAAGTAGATGGATGACACTCGCATTAAGTTGCTTGTCTTAACCTAAAATTGTGTGCAGGAAATGTTAAAAAAGGCACTGAACGTTTAAATGTACAAAGTGGTAACAAAATTGATTTAATAATAAAAGTAATCGACCTACATTTTGTGCATTGAATTGTATTGAATTTATAATATTAAACAAAATACGTAATTCTTATAAACTAAAATCCCACAAAACCACTTTTCTAGTTTTGTCTGTGATATCTTCGTGCGTGTCACACCTAACTATCTAAATAAAAATTGGACCTCCCATACAAACTGACTTAGTTGGCTGGTACATTTTATATAGGAGTTAGGACTTTTTTAAATATTTTGACCTAAAAGATATGTTTGAAAGTTGGTCATGGTTTCATGGGTATTTTCGCCTCGTAATATTTGCGTGGGCCACACTCATAATATTTATTTTGTGTTTTATTTTATACCTAACAAGGGAAGTTTTTAAAATTTGGTATCCTTATTTTGACTTGTATTTCAACTTTGTGAATGCAATAAATATTATAAATAATATGGTTAGATAACATGTAGGTTAGGTACCCATGGAACAATACATGGTTTACCTTCGTGCATGTTGCTAAAGCAAAAACTGGCCAATTTCGGTCTTGTCTACCGAGGGTTCCGTGACATGCATATCAAGCCCTTTCATGTGAAAACTCACTTGAAATACGAGCCTTAATAAGAAAATTTTGTTCTCTTTCGACGTCCTAAAAAAATATTTAAAGAAAAATTTAATAATTGGAGTTTTTCCTAAACTTGTAGGTACTTGAAAACGAAGAAGCTAATTGCCAAATTTCATCGTTCTAGGTTCACGGAAAGTTCCCTCTGAATTTTGATTTTTGAGAGGGTGAAGAACACGCGTTACCTTTGGAGGTAAGGAAACTTAATAAATTACCTTTAAATCCGCTACCAATAAAATATGAATCTTTCAAAATTTATTGTCAATTTCCATTCGGTTTAGTAAATCTAGATAATTATCATCAGATTTATTTTATTTTTAATTTTAAACATCTTTTCCTATCGGAATACTTGACTTTCGCTATACGACTTTCGCCCTTTTTTCACTTTAAGTGGCGACCTCTATATTAAATGTATAGATATAGTTTTAAAAAATATATATTATTGAATACATAAGCGGTGGTGTGGTATAAGTTTAACGTCGTCGCACCGCTGAAACTCATTTAAATAGGCTATGTAGTCTGTGGAGTACAAAAACGAAACGAAACGAAACGCGCCTGACAGCTGTCTGTCAGTCACCCAACAATTTGAGGTTATATTTTCTCTCATCCGTATTTTCCGTGCATTTCTCTGGATTCCTATATGAATAAACAGATTTAATTAAATAGTATCGTGCCTTACAACCATGGCGTTCTCACCGCTGAGGATGGGACTACACCGAATGGTGCAGAGAGCTTGCTTTACATCATTACTGAAGCGGCCCATGGCGTACAAAAGTTCTATTTCCCCGGAAACCCTATACCCAAACAGCTCTTTGAAGCTCCATACACCCACATTGGTGAGTAAAACAATAGGCTAAGCAAAGTAGGTGAGGTTAGAAAGACAAATAAACGAATTACCAATACCTAGATTGGGAATGAATAGTCCTGTTTACTATAAAAGTATAGAGCTCACTGAGTATTTGATACTAGGGATGACCCTAGATATCTGTTGCTCAGTGATTGAGCACTTCTCCTAGTTTGTGACACTGAGGCAATGAGCAACATGATGACTTCTGTAACTTTACAATCTAGTCATGCATAGCATTATATTCCTGGGAATTGGACAAAAAAATCCCAACAAGTAGAGCTGATCACCCGTTCGCAAGCTCCGCAGAGGTTGCAACCCGAGGAAGAAAAAAAATAATGGCATTAATCTTCAGTCAGCACCACTTTCAGTTAATTAAGCTTCAAAAATTTATTTATTTATTCATCCCAAGGGGCTGCCGCACCTCATACATACCAGGTCTAACTCCGGACTCATCCAAACTTTTAGACATTTATAAATGCCAGTACTCCCGTGACCCATTCTCAGAACAAACAATATCCACAGGAGAATTATTAATGTCCATGGTCTGTGAAAACCGTAGAGAGAGATGGGTGAAAACTCTTCAATCAATCAATATGGCTAAAAATAGTAAAAGAGCATGGTCTACTTTACGTAAGTTGACCGACGACCCTCCAGAACCAAAACCCCCGTCTCCAGTTACAGCCGATCAAATAGCCCGTCAATGGAAAGCCACCCTCTAAATTACCAAAAACTCCGAAATCACCTCAATTGACTACAAATACATCGGATATTAGTAGACCATTTAACCTATCCGAAATTATACCAGCAATCAAAGCCCTCAAAAATGGTAAGGCAGCAGGTGTTGATGACATTACCATAGAGCAATTAAAACACTTGGGTCCAGTCGCAGTGTCCTGGCTTCTAGCATGCTTTAATGCCTGCCTAAGCACCCATCAGCTACCTAAACTGTGGAGAAAGGCTAAAGTCACAGCATTGCTCAAGCCGGGTAAGACACCTTCTGACTCAAAAAGTTACCGGCCAATATCACTCTTATGCCATACGTATAAGCTTTTTGAGAGGTTAATTCTGAACCGTCTTATGCCTCTTATCGATCCAAAACTAATACCGGAACAAGCTGGATTCCGTCCGGGTAAATCATGCTCAGCGCAAATACTCCGCCTTACCCAATACATAGAGGATGGCTTCGAAGCTAATAAAATAACAGGTGTGGTATTGGTTGACTTGTCGGCAGCTTATGACACCGTTAATATCAAGAGATTACTGGCGAAAGTAGCATCCTTAACTGACGACAAAGAATTTGTGTGCATTCTGGGAGAAATGCTGCGTAACCGTCGCTTCCAAGTACATCTCAACGGTGACAAGAGCAGATGGCGCATTCAAAAAAATGGTTTGCCACAGGGTAGTGTCTTGGCACCTACCCTGTTCAATATCTACACAAACGATCAACCTAATGCAGCCAACACCGAAAGATTTTTATATGCGGATGACCTGGCTCTGGCTACACAGACAACCAGCTTTGAAGACGCTGAACTAAACCTTCAAGCGGCTTTAGGCAAACTCAGTGCATACTATGACGCTAACGCATTGAGGCCTAACCCAACCAAAACACAGGCCAGCGTCTTTCACCTCCGCAACCGTCAGGCAGATAAAGAGCTCAAAATATCATGGCGTGGTGTCGACATCCAGCACAGTTACCATCCGGTCTATTTGGGGGCTACCCTGGACAGATCTCTGGCTTATAAGAGCCACTGTATGAAGACTAAACTTAAAGTAAATACCCGCAACAACCTGCTACGGAAGTTGACATCTACATCCTGGGGCGCCTCTCCGCAAGTACTGCGTACGTCAGGTCTAGCACTCAGTTTTTCAGCGGGAGAGTTCGCATGTCCGGTGTGGCACAGATCCGCCCACGCTAAACAAGTTGATGTTGCCTTGAATGAGACCTGCAGGATAATAACAGGCTGCCTCAAACCAACACCAGTCAATCTCCTATATCCCCTGGCCGGTATAGCTCCACCTGAGGTGCGAAGAGAGGTAGCGTGCTGCATAGAAAAAGAAAAACAGCAAACTGACACAAGGCACCCACTGTTCAACACAAAAGAGTGTAGTTCCAGATTGAAAAGTCGGAATAGCTTCCTGAAGTCAGTTTTGCCAGATGTAGACAATCCAGATGAAGCTCGTCGCAAGCTATGGTCTGAGAAATATCCCCCTCCCACTGACTTCATTAAACCCGCTGAAGAGCTCCCAAAAGGTCACAAACTTCCATGGTCAACCTGGAAAACTCTAAATCGGCTGCGAACACAAGTTGGCCGCTGCAGGTTTAATCTAAATAAGTGGGGATATAGCTCTAACCCATCCCATTGCGACTGTGGTGCCTTACAGACTATGCCACACTTGATGTCTTGCAGTCAGTGCCCTAATACCTGCACCTTGTCAGACTTGTATGACGCCACCGACAGCGCCGTAGCCGTGGCTAATTTCTGGTCAAAATACATTTGAGTCATCGACACGAAAGAAGAAGAAGAAGAAGCTTCAAAACGTTAACCCTGTTTGATCTTCTGCTTAAGTTGTAATAGTTGTAATTCAAGCGCTCTTCACATGAGTTCTGAAATGTTAAAGTTATACTGCTAATCGTTATACATACAACTTCCAAACATGTCCGTTCAAATAGTCATTGCCCTGGTCACAGCACCCAACCAGGAGGGTACCTATCCTTTTCCTCACTTGGTCTAATGGCTTCATCATCACTCCCTAAAAACATTTAGATAGGTCCCTATAGAGTAAAAGTTCACCATCGCTAACTATCCTTGCCTTAGAATTATGGGTTTTTAAAAAAGTGTATTAATTTAAATTTCCAGAGCACGGACCCTTCAGAGAAGTGGAATGGATTCATACCGATGGACAAACTGGATGTCACATACAGCGCGAGCTCCGGGCCTGGTGGTCAGAATGTTAATAAGGTCAGAATTTTCCTCTAATTGTTTTTATTGAATGTTTGGTGACTTAGGGTAATATCACTCCATTTCTATCCTTGAGTTTCAGTCAAGGTGACTAGGGGATAAATTCAGGGAATGGGCAGAAGCATTTTGTTTTGTTAGATTTGTGACATTTACGGCTATTTTGATAATTATTTATATTAATGAACATAAAAATATTTGTATGCCAAATGTTGAACCTAAAATGTATTAATGTAAGTTCTTTGTTGTACACATGTTCCCACAAATAAATTAAATTGAATTGAATTCTCTATCAAAAGAATACCTTGCACTGAATTTGTATATTGGCGTGTCAAGCCTTATGAGTGTGGCAGACACTCCCCAACGGGAGGAAGCCCATACCCACCTTGAGCCTGTTGTGGCTGTTGCTTTTTTTTGTACAAATTGATACAATAATAAGATGGGGTTATGAATTTTTTTTTTATTATTTCAGTGTTATTTTGCTTATTGATTTGTTTTTAGAGTGCATATTTTTTCTTTTGTTTTGTACAATATTATAAATTCGAAAGTAACTCTGTCTGTCTGTTACGTTTTCACACCTAAACCACTGAACTGATTTTGATACAATTGGGCATAAGCATAGACAGGAACCTAAGAAAGGACATAGGCTACTTTTTTAGCGCAGGAAAATCTATCAATCCTATGGAAAACAAAGTAAATGAAGACTCACGCATACAACCTTAATCTCTTCATAGTAAGAGTGAACAGGCTTCTTCTGGGTGAGCACGCTCCATCTTAGACTCTGTCTCTGTCCTATGACCTAGTCTAGAGTCAAGCAAACCCATTTTTAATAAAAAAAAAACTGCTGAGCTGTTCTCCTTTATACTAATTGCTATTTTTAAGTGTTTGTACAAATAATGTTTTTTATTTTGGTAAATAAAGATCTTTTTATTTATTTACTTGAAAATTAATAGAAAGTAGTCTAATATAATTTTTTATTAATATGTTTAAATAAATTCGCAGGTGCACACAAAAGTCGACCTTCGGTTTAAGTTGAGTGAGGCTGACTGGATTCATCCTGACATCAGAACTAGAATGGAAGAATTGGTAGGTTTCAGCAAGCATAGTTTTTGGTTATGATAAAGGTCAAGGGTAAGCTAGCGGTCTAATATATGTAGATACCTTTATATGTATGTTTGAAAGGTAGACAGAAAAAGTTATTAAGAATTATAGTACCTGTAAAAAAGGTAGAATTTAGCCGTACCACAACCGAAATAATTGCGATACCGAAATTTATATGGCGCTTTATCAATCGAAGTGTCATTATCATAGGAGACATACATAGAAAAACATTTTGATAGTGGTTTAGGTACCGTAAAAAAATACTGTACTGTAAATTATGGATATTAGAAAGTTTTGGTAACAATACATTATAATATCGCAATATTTCAGTATGACGTCATATAATCCCTGAGTTTCCGTCGTAATGAGTGCAATTTAAAAATCTGGTGTCTGTATGTTACAGTGGTTGTCCATAGCACCATGATGCAGAGAATTCTAGTAGGGGTTCTGAGTATAGCCATCTGTTGATTTAAAAGGTCAAGACTTGATGAGGCATTCAGCAGAATAATCATGAATATATGCTATCAATTTTTACACATAATAGACCCACACCACACACAGATGCCAGATAAACCGATGACTTAAAAAAGGCGGCTGTTAGCAACTGAATGGCGAAAACGAGAGATCTTGCCCTATGGCGAACCCTGGGGGAGGCCTACGTCCAGCAGTGGGCTGCAATAGGCTGATGTATATAGACGCACACTTAAAATTTTGATAATGCACACTGCTAAAGAGTGGAACTCACTGCCTGCGTCTGTGTTTCCAAACGCATACAACCCTAATCTCTTCAAAGTAAGAGTGAACAGGCTTCTTCTGGGTGAGCTCGCTCCATCTTAGACTCTGTCTCTGTCCTATGACCTAGACTAGAGTCAAGAGCAAACCCATCATAATAAAAAAAAAACTATTTTCACTTCCAGCACGGCAACAAGCTATCCAAAGAGGGCTTCCTGATCATCCGCTCAGACTTGACCAGGTCCCAGCAGCTGAACCTGGCCGACTGTCTGCAGAAGCTAAGGAACATGATAAGGGATGCATGCGTCACCAAGAGGCAGCCCACTCCTGAAACTGAAGAGAGGATCCGACAGAGGTATATACATTGGCATAGAGATTGGATATTCCTAGCGCAAGCCTATACATGGTGTAAAAAAATTTGCTAAGAATATTTTAAGGGGTGAACCAGTACGTGAAACTGAACAACTTTCCCCAAGGAACATAGGTCGAAATATGAAAAAAAAATGGCTCTCCCATACAAATTATCCCTGCCGGGTAACACACTAAGTATGGGAAGGTCAAATTATTTTTTCATATTTCGACCTATGTTCCTTGGGGAAAGTTGTTCAGTTTCACGTACTGGTTCACCCCTTAAAATATTCTCAGCTTATTTTTTTACACCTTATATTTACATAAGTGGACTGACTGACTAATTGACTATACATACATACATACATACACATATCACGCCTATAATCCCTTGCGGGGTAGGCAGAGCGTAAACAGCCGCAAAAAAAGGCCATTTACACCACGTCTGACAAATGTTTGAGGGTTATTCGGAATATTGTGTATCGCTATAGTGACAGGTTGTCAGTCCATCGCCTAAAATTGCAATACACACCCTCGAGTCCCTTAGTCGCCTATTACGACTCCTACGGGAAAGATATGGGGTGATGCCATTCTAAGCCGGTATCACACGGCAAACTGACTATAGATCATGACTTTATGACTTTTCTACTATTATTTGACATATTATTTTATTGACATCAATCATTTATCATTATACTAAGTAGATGAATTGTTTTTGTATATTGTTTAAATCTTTGGTTGAATCTGTTCGATTATGTACTTACTATAAAAAGTTTTGTATATAGTAGGTATATAAGTATGCCTTGCTCTTGTATTTAAAAACTGCTGGTGCTTTGGATTAATTGTAAAAAAAATGGAGACTACAGGGGGCAAATCCTTTTTACCACAGTGTCTTCATGATAACAAACAACTATTTTAGAAAACTTGCAAAATGTAGCCAAAACTAACTCGGTAGATAAGTAATTGGCAAGATACACTTGCAAAATTGGCGGGCATTGGATGAGCCACGGTAGCACAGATGGAAGAGGCGTCGCCAATAGTGAATGGCGAAAGTAGAAGGTTCAAATCCTGCCCACGCTTGTAAATTTTGCAAGTTTTCTAAATAATTGTATACCTAACACGGGAAACGTTTTAAATTTGGTATTCCACAAACAGCTTTTGTTAAGAAACATGAGAATTAAACTCTTATCTATCCCAGTCTTCCAGTCATTAGGAGCATTTTCTGTCTTCAATTTATAGTAGGTCATTAAGTCATTATTGAATATTGGGTTCGCTTTGGCATATTAGCACTTTCTTCTCTCTCTTCGTGTGAGACACCGAGTCGTCCAACGACCCGATGAACCCTGGTGTCAGAGTTTTTAACCGCCTACTACTAGTAGGCCTCTGACATGGTTGTATTATGACCGCCGTCTAAGTAATCATAGACAGCAACCGGGACCGACGGCTTAACGTGCCCTCCGAAGCACGGAACCATTTCTTTTCGGACAATCACTCTGCAATGTCCTAACCAGATCGGGAACAAATTCACAAAGTGATACACTACCACTGCGCCACATCGGCCTTATATTAGCACTGAAGGGCAAACAAGATTGGTCTATTACTTTAGCAGTCTAAAAGTTAGGAAAGTTTAAATAGCATTTATAGCATCATAATATTTTTATTATTAATTTAGTAATTCTTATTTCCAGGCATCTAAAGTCAGCGCGGCTGCGCGTGGCGGTGAAACGAGACGAGTCCATCAAACGCGCTCAGAGACAACCGCCTACTGTTGTGGACTTATGATTTTTCCATTAAATTGAGCATACCGGACCCTAAAATGAGCTACATTTAAACTTTGGCGGGTTATCAATCGTCGGCGCTACGAGCTATATAGCCTAGCAGAAAGCACAGCTCGAATTATATTGAACGGCTCGACCGCTGCGGCGCTAAAGCGGCCTAAGCGGCCGTTTTTAGCTAATTTACAAGGATTTTTTTGCAATGGTGCTTTGATTCCTCCGTCGGATTCGCGTTTCGTCTGCAGCTGTTGTGGCAAAAAATGTCGTGCTGCTATAAGACTGTACAGCCACCAACGACGGTGCGGCCGTCGTAGATCATCTTAACCCACGAGCGCTGCAACAATCATCTAGATAGATGCTGTGGCCAATGATGATTTTTGCAATGAATTATACTGCGTATCATACAATAATTTACTCAATTAATTGCGCTCGTGTCTTTGTAATCTCGTGAGTAACGACCTGGCCGCTTAAGCGCCGCAGCATCCGTCCGCTCACCATAATCCGATCCTAATAGCACGTTCACACCATGCACTTGCTCCTGCTCCTGCCGCTGTCGCGAATATTGCTCGAAATACTTCCGCGGAAGTATCAACGCGAGTGTTCACACTGCCGTTATACTCTTTTCGCACCAATACGAGTGAGCGTGATAGCAATACATTCCACACGCGTTCGTGCTGCCGTTCCTTTGACTCGCGCACGAAAAGCCGACACTCCCGGGAGCACGGGAAGTGGCAGCGGCATGACGAGTAGCAGCGCAAGAAACCTGTTTACATATTCGCGCTGCCCACTTCCCTTAATATTTCTCTGTCCATATTGGCATCGTGTGAACGTGCTATATGACTATCTCCTGTCATGTCGACTGACGATCCTGTATTTTAAGGATTCCGGTCAGTCTGGACTGCTGTGGACGTTCAGGGCTGCTGACTTGCCAAAGTTTTCTTACGTTTGTGTAGGCTCATTTTTACGTCCATTCTATAGTGTTAAACTGTTTTGATAGTGAGAACGAATTAGCTTATACAAAATATATAATTAAAATACATTACTTCTAATTATTTTACTTTTTTAATTTCCTGCCCACTTTTATTTTATTTTTCCTACTTATTTTTTTTATTCTCTTGTTTAATTTTATTTCTTAAACTGCAAAGTTAAGAAAAAAAGCTACCTTCATTTTATGATTGGTTGCGTTACGGTCAACATGAACGAAATCGCCTGTTGAAAGTTAAAAGGAAAACGTGTGAAATATTTTGCTATAAACTTTGTGCCAGGCGTTCAGGTAATGTTTCAGGATTTAGAATACAACTATCAGAACAGTTAAATGCTGTACATTAAACCATAGTAGTCAATGCAATTTCTAAACTTATGATATTTACAACGTTGACTGCTATGGGGTATGCTCAATTTACATACTTATGAAAACAAATAAATTTGCCATGTGATGCTGGCTTATAATAGTATCACCCCATTCCTTTTTCGCGGGTGTCGTAGGAGCGCACAATTTAACTATTTGTAGACTAGCTTTAGGAGCGGATAAGAGATTGGAGGAATTCATGTGTATTACAGTTTTTCTGAAACAAATATTTGTCAAACGTGGCTAAAGCAACCGTATTTTACGGCTGTTAACGCTCTGCCTACCCCGCAAGGAATAAAGGCGTGATATGTGTTGGTATGTTAGCAAATTTGAAACAATTAAGTATTAGGATTCTATGCACATACAGTGCTATATTATTTTCTCTAATTAAAATAAGATATTGAAAAAAAATCGTGAGTCGGTACCCCACGGTTCCGGGTTTAATCAAATTGTAACAATCTGAATAATTATACTTTCTAAATGATAGCGTTGGTGACGCTATAGTAAAAATAAAATGCATAGAAGTGTAGAAGTGGAAGGAATTACTACACTAGCAATAAGTTAGCCTGTGTTGTACTTTTCCTTTCTAGAATTTTTTATTTAATTTTTTGTTTGTATGTGTACTGTAAAGTTGTGTGTATTGTGTTAGATTGCAAGCCTGGAAAAAAAATCTACCATAGCAATAAGACCGCCTATTTTCACTTTGTCTTTTCTTTAGTATCGTTGTCTGTTTTTCTGACACATAAAGCATATTTGTTAATTTACCTAAGTTCATAATAATATAACACTAATTGTGTTACAACTGTGTGTTACAAAGTAAAGTATAAATAAAAATTAAAATATTTATATCTTTGTTATTTTTCTACAGTAAAACCGGAATATAACTGCGCTATAAAACCTTAGACACGATACTTGTTATATCTGTGGGAGGTATTGGCGATAGTTTGACGGGAGGGATTTTGTTGCTATGGATACCAAAGTTTATCAACAAAACATTGTCAAGTCGTGTTAAATAAAACTGAACAAAACATTAAGTATCTAATATTTGGAAGCAGTGAGGACTGAAGATGTCTTATAGAGATTTGAGAAGTAAGTATGTTTCAGAGTAATCTTACAATTATAGTTCTTTTACACAAAGCATCACGTTTCAGTCCAATCCGTGCATCCAAGAAAACTCCTAAGCCCAGTCGCGCCCCAAGGCTAAGATTGAGCTGGTTGTTTCAACAACCACACAATCTTCTCCGGGTGCAATATCCGATAGAGCTCCTGCTCTCCACCAATGAGTCAGGTGTAGATTTAAAAGCTGAGTCTAGTCTAAAAAAAGAAACTATGCATTAAATCTATAACTAAACTAATAAATGCCTACGTCAGATTTCAGCGAAGCGATGCGCGCACTAGGCTTCCCACGGCCTATTTCCTTAGAAAGCTTCAGGACACCTAATTGGGAGTTAGTGGAGGAGTGTATGCGCTGGTTGGCTGCTAGGCTTGAGCCAGATACCGTCCTGGCAGGAGGCAAGGATACCATGGAACAGCGTGTGGCTTTGGTGACGCATGCAGCTCAACTCTTTGTAAGTAATTCTACCGAGGTCTTCTGGGTCCTTAGAAAGCTTCAGGACTCCCAAGTGGGAGTTAGTGGAAGAGTGTAAGCGCTGGTTGGCTGCTAGGCTTGAGCCAGATACCGTCCTGGCTGGGGGCAAGGATACCATGGAACAGCGTGTGGCTTTGGTGACGCATGCTGCACAACTCTTTGTAAGTAATTCTACCGAGGTCTTCTGGGTCCTTAGAAAGCTTCAGGACTCCCAAGTGGGAGTTAGTGGAAGAGTGTAAGCGCTGGTTGGCTGCTAGGCTTGAGCCAGATACCGTCCTGGCTGGAGGCAAGGAAACCATGGAACAGCGTGTGGCTTTGGTGACGCATGCTGCACAACTCTTTGTAAGTAATTCTACCGAGGTCTTTTGGGCCCTTAGAAAGCTTCATGACCCTGAACTGATGATTATTGGGGGAATGTTTGCGCTGGTTGGCTGCTAGGCTAGAGGCAAGGATGCTACAGATCCTTGCTGCTTACATTTTTGTAAGTACTCCGTTTCTCTGCCTAGGAAGTCACGTTAGGCTATAGGTCCCGGTTACAATCTATGATTACATACTCAAAAGGCGGTCGGAAAACAAACATGTCGTAGGAAAGTGGTTTATCACATCGATGGTCTACATCACAAGTTAATGACAAGACTTTTTGTCTAAACAAATGACGTAATAGGTAGCTATTATTTACATGCAGTGCAAAATACAAAATATACATTCAAAGGTTTTCAAACAATAGCTGAGCTTTTGACCCATCCTTTTTCCAGCATTCCCGAGCCAACCTGAAACTCAACGGCAAGAAGCTCTATGGAGCAGATGGCTGGGCAGTCAGGGAGCTGCTGAAGGTGGCAGCACTGTTACGAGCAGCGCTGGAGTCGCCACCACCGGACGAGCACCGCGCAGAGTCGGGGCATTTCATCTACGATGTTAGCAGTAGAGTAAGTTGCCGCCTAAAAGTATGCCACATGTTTTTTATTATTATTTATTATTCTCTAATAAGGAAAACACATCACAAAATTTGGCTAAACACACCCAAACTTGGGAGAAGTTTATCGGAAGAAGGGTTTATGGGTTTAAGTCAGTTGTTTGTAGTTGTTGTGTATTTGGTATTCAAGTTAGTTGTTCTTGATGTGCGGTCAGTCAGTCAGGTGCCAAAGCCTTGTTAAGTTGTGTAGAAGCAACATCAAAACAGTAGTCATGTTGTATACAGCTTCAGATCATTGGGGGGGTCAGGTCACCTGTATACGCCACTTCACCAACAGCACGGCCACACAATGTTTTTGAGATTTACTAATTTTTACACGACTGCCCAACTAAAAAAAGAGTGTAATGTGTGTACGTATACGGGGTGTAAGGGACAGCTTAGGGACAGCCCTCCGAATACTAATAGGGTGCATGCAAACCACGATACTGAATAACTTTCCTGAAGGAAACGATCAAAAATATTCGGCCTCCCATACGAAATCAGGATCAGCTGACTGCATTTACTATGGGCAGCCAAAAAATTTTGGACGTTTCCAGGAATATTTTAATAAGGGAAGTTATTAAGTTTTATGGTTCGAATGCACCCTATAAATATTCGGAGGGCTGTCCCATACACCCTGAATATGTACAATTCTTTTCAGAGGCCTACTAATAGTGGTAGGTGGTTGATAAACTCTGAAAGCAGGGTTCATCAGGTCGTTGGACGACTCGGTGACCCACAAGAAAAGAAGATTTCTTTCCCGTACTTTGTATTCAAAGGACTGAAACTCGTTAATTACTGAACAGATTCGAATGGGAATTGTATTGGAAGAATCCTTAAACTATCCCGAGTGCCATAGGCTAGGCTTTATCTCAGAAAACAGTCGTTTTTTTTTCTTTATCATGCTTGTCTTATTTGTCTTATTTTGTCTCAGTTGGGAGAAATCAAACAAGCGCGTGCTTTGGCTACTGACATCACAGCCCAAGGTGCTTTCCTCTATGATCTACTGGCTAGAGAACCCGAGAACAAGGTAACTGCACAAAGCATTTTAAGTATTTGCTTACGTTCATGTCTTTATATTGATGAACAACCTGCCCGGATAATCAGACTTAGGTACATTTGACGTATCTTCATCAAAAAAATACCCTGGATTTCACAAGTACTTACTCCTACGTCGTAAATCATCTACGATAGTTTGATGTTCAGTCTGGTTAGGACATTGCAGGCTGAACCACCTGATTGTCCGTAAGAAAGATGGTGTCACGTTAAGCCGTCGGTCCCGGTTGCTGTCTAAAATAACTTAAACGGCGGTCGTTACACGACCATGGTACAGGCCTACAAGTGTAAGCGGTTGAAAACCTCTAACACCAGATTTCGTCGGATCGTGCCTCGACTCTGTGCCCCACACGAAAAGAAGAAGTTCCATGGTTTGTACTTGATATTTGCCAAAACTTGTGATGCCTATTATTTGCGCAGGAGCATCGCGAGCAAGCCCTGGCTCGTCCTCTCGACATGTCAGCAATGGAGGCGTGTCTCCGTCGCGCTTTAGATGCTGTCGCCGAACGCGTCACGTCAGCGAAAGAGCAGATCGACAACGTAGCTGCAAGCGAGGCAGCATTGGATGCTAAACTGGAGCGGCGCCGCGCCGAGCTCCAGCGCGCTGAGAAACGGCTGCATACCGTGCAGAAAATCAAGTATGTGCTGTAGTTTTTTTTATTTTATTAAGTATGCGTCTGCTCCTGACTCTAGTCTAGGTCATAGTACAGAGACAGAGTCTAAGATGGAGCGAGCTCACCCAGAAGAAGCCTGTTCACTCTTACTTTGAAGAGATTAGGGTTGTATGCGTTTGGAAACACAGACGCAGGTAGTAGCAGTGCGCATTATAAATGATGACTGGAAGCGCTTAGTCCGAATTGGTGGAATGGCAACCAGGTATGGATGGTATCCGGCGGTGCGACTGGATGTCCGATGGTAAAAAGGAGATTGTTGCAAACGCACTCTATAGCAAGGCCGGTTAACCCCAGGCCCACGAAGTGGCCCGCCAAGGCATTTGAATTGACCTGCCAGTCGACGCTTGGGCCGCTGGGCCTGATTGATCGGTAATTTTCCATCATTACCCACACAAGAACAGAAAAATGCTATGGAAGTCAAGGGCTCATAGAATGTGACGGAACCCTCGGTTGGCGAATTTGACTCGCAATATTCCGTTTTTTGTATAATGATGACAGAAGATTAAAAATCGTAGCCCTTCGCCCCAGCTGACTTAAAAAAACTTGCCCGCTTGGAAAATCGGTTTACCGGGCTTGGTCTTTATTATATTGTTATCATATCATCAATAGCATTACCCCATTTCTATCCCGTGGGAGTCGTAAGAGGCGACTAAGGGACTCGAGGCTGTGTATTGCAATATTAGACGATGAAATGGCAATCTGTCACTGTGGCCATACACAGTTTTCCGAATGACCCTCAAATGTTTGTCAGACTTGGGTTAGATTTAGTTTTTCGTAAGAGATAATAGGCGTGATATGTGTATTGCTGAGAAAACCCCCCTTCTCTCTTCTTCTTTCCTGATACTATCCTGCGACTAAAGGTGCTAATATTTTGATGAACGGGTCTAGCTCTACGCTCTACTTACGATTTGGTCTCTCTTTTCGGTTCGACTTCCATTATAGAAATATTGACACGTTATCCGTATTAATATTATAAATCTGAGAGTTTGTGTGTGTGTATGTATGTATGTTTTTTACCTCTTTACGCTCAAACGTACAGACCGATTTGGATGAAATTTGGAACACAGGTAGAGTATAACCTGCAATAACACATAGGCCACTTTTTACCGCAGGAAAACAACTATTACCACGGGAAAATGAGTGGTAGCGGATGAAACTGCTATGCGGAAATTTAGTTCACAGATATTTCGTTTATTTCCAGGCCTGCATACCAGGGTGAGCTGACCGCTTTGGAAGGTGAAATCGAGAGTTTGTGGGATCAATACGTGTTGCGGTACCGATGTGTTGAGCAGCTGAAACACCAGCTCAGCATGCTGGAGAGCGCCCAGGCTGAGGTAACTGACTTAGAGATGGCATACTGTAGCAATGCGACCTCCGGGCATCAGATGGCATACCTACTAAGCGAGTTGCCGTGTAATGCCGGAATAGCATCACTCTATTTTGTCAACACTGTCCACCACCAACTTCTATCTCATCTTTCACATTTGAATTATGAATCGCTGTCGTTCCAAGACGCCATTTTCCAGCAATTCAGACAGTCTAAAGTCTACATATAGTTAATTTGTGGTCTAAAGTAAACCTCGGGATGCACTAGTCCAGAGAACGGTGTTTTTTAAGCTATCATCATATACAAGCCCTCGTGCTTGCTAGTTTGTGCAAGTTTTCACTAAAGCTTTCCGGATCACCGGTTTGAACCCTTAGAGGGTTCTTCCCCCCACATTAAATCTCCATCAACCAAACCAAGAGTTTTCATTGACCCTATCTTGACGATTGTCGCGGCGACGTGACAATACTACTAAGCGAATTTACGTGTGATGCCGGCTTAGAATAGCGTCACTCTCTTCTTTCCCGTGGGAGTCGTACGAGGCGACTAAGGGACTCGAGGGTTACATGTGTATTGCAAGTTAAGGCGATGGGCTGACCTATCACTAATACCGATTCAAACTTTTCCGAGTAACCCTCAAATGTTTGTCAGTCGTGGCGTAAATGTCTGTTTTGTGCAGCTCTGACTACCCCGCAAGGGATTATAGGCGTAATATGTGTGTGTGTAAGCAAACAAAGTGGATCAAGCTGTCATAACATACACACATTAACAGCCACAACAGTCCACTGCTGGACATTGGCCTTCATCACACTTGGCAGGAGGTTTGGCAAGCGCAGTGCAAGATGTTGTATGCAGTGGTACTGCGACACAAAGGCTTCGGGTTCGATTCTCGGTGTGGCACACACACGAAAAGAATAAGTAGTCTCATGTTTACTTAGAGTTCAATTGTATTGTATCTATCCAGGACTAGTGGATTCAAGAATTTTTTTTAAACCCATAGGCAGCTGAAGAGCAACAAGCGGCTATCATGCAGCTGATTCACAAATACGAGGCTGAAGACGTTCTTGGGAAGCTCAGCGACTCTGAGGATATGGAGTCTTCTGATGATGAGAAGGATCTGAGCGAGGTGAAGCAGCCTCGCCCCGCAACCAGACCTAAGACCAGGCTTAGGATTAAAACTGCAGGTGATATACCAATATTTGTGCGATTGTTCGCGCTTGGCGAAACTTAATGTTAGATATTGTTTGTATTTAAAAAAATGAAATAAGGAATTAATAGAATTTTATGTTACTGTTTGTAAGTTGTAAAAGAAATAAGTGCCTCTGATGATGCTATGTGAGCGAAACTGGGTTATTTATACCCAAACATAAATTGTGAAAGTATAAATGTTTTAAATACGAACATACTAGAATACTTACTTTAAAATATGAAAAAGTTGCATGATATGCAAATATGTTCAAGGTACTAGTAGGAACTTGCACACAACAAGAAAAAGAAATACAGATGGCTATTTGGCGTCAGACCCTAACTCAGTCAGGCATTTAGCATTACAGTGTTGTATGGTATTCATTGCTGGGGAACACTTGTCGGACGATAACAACTGAACAGCATGGTTCTTGGCGGAGTAGCATGGAGATCTTTACATACGGTGAACTTTTACTAGTGACCGAACAACTTTCCCCAAGACACATAGGTCGAAATACGAAAAAGGACATTGTCGATCAGCTGGTTTGAGTTACTTTGGAAACTCAAAATATGTTTGTCATTTTTCATCCTATGTCCCTAAGGGAAAGGTGTTCCTTATCATCACACCCGCCTTGAGATTTCGCTATCGGTCGCAAGTAAATTTGCACTGTATGTATATGCTTTTTTAGGTGGGCCGGCGGCAGAAGCGCGTCGCGCCTTCGGCAGCATGGCAGCCAGAGATTCGCTGGACGAGATCCGCGATGAAGACAATTCGCAATCTGACTCGGACTTCTCTGACCGTCAGATATACGGTACGTTTCTTGCTCATAATCTTATGGGAAACAGAAAGACGACCTGTGACGGCAAAACTAGATGTTTGAGCTTCGGCGAATTATGGCTCGGAATATGGGCGCTAAAAAGAGATAAGTATAGTGTTCCAAGTTTATAAACAAATGTAGCACACGTAAAGAAGGAACCTTCAAAGGAGTCTAATAGTAGTTTATGCAACTGTCATATAATGGGGGTCATTAGAATGCGAGTGCCTGTTTATCACACGAGGCGTAGCCGAGTGTGATAATAGATTGACACGAGCATTCTAATGCCTAATTATATGCAGTTGCATACACTATTTTATCTACACTCTAAAAAATTAACTCAGTTGAACAGTTTTCCAAACGTCCGCACCGGCGATTGCAAGGCCCGATACATGGTCAAATTCAATACGAGAACGTAATATGGCTTGATATGAATTTTTGAAGATTCTTTACTAAAAGTTGTTTAGATGTCGAGTCTCAACAGCAAGTAACTAAACAACTGAACAACAACTGAACAACACTGAACAACAACTGAACAACTTCTGAACAACATCTGAACACACTGAACAACATCGGAATAACACCTGAACAACAACTTATCAACATCTGAACAACAACTGAACAACATTTGAACAACATCTCAACAACAACAGAACAACATCCGAAAAATTACCGTACAACAACAACTGTCAGGTGCGGCGGAAGATAGCGATTTGAGTATTGGAAAAAAAAACTTCGTTTCATTTCTCAACTTTATCGTATTAAGAGTTTTCTCATTAAGTCATTACGCTTCTGTAATTTATAGTAAACCCTAGTTTTTATAGGCAGAATGCATAAAGTAGGTCATTATGCATCTGTTTTCGAATTCATAATTCGAACATTATGAGACGAGTGTAGATAAAGCATATTGTATTACATATAATATTATTTTACCTCCTTAGAATTGAATGCCGTGTTATGCCGTCTTAGAATAGCATTTAAAACATTTCTTCCCCGTGAGTTTTGTTAGTAACGACAAAGGGACTCGAGGTCTACATGTGTATTGCAATTTTAGGCAATGTACTGACAACCTGTCACTATCATTAATGATGAAGAAGCTTCGGATACTTTGGCCAAAATACCTAAAAGAGAGGTAAAAATATCTTCAAAATCTACTACATGTAGGAAAGTACTATCATAGTACTATCACTTGATGGATGACAAACCTATAGTCTTTTTTATATTCAGGTGGTGACAGCGTCTCGTCTCGCTGGTCCCGCCCTCGCCCGCGACCTGGAACGAGGACCTTGGCTGCTGCTGACGATGATGATGAATTCGCTGACCTTATTGAAGGTAAGAATTTTATAGCACAATTATGTACTGTGAGTGAACTGTATAGGGTGAAATTATACCAGTGACTGGGGCTGGTGATAAGGAACAACTTTCTCCAAGGATAATATATATGACAAAAATATTTTGAGCGCCCCTATCAACCCAAGTCAGCTGATCGGCAATTTTGTATGGGAGGTTCAATATCTTTATACTTCGACCTTGTTCCTTGGGCAAAAGCTGTTCCTTATCACCAGCCCGTTTTCTGTTTTCAGTATCGGTCACTAGTAAAATTTCACCCTTATATTTGCTCGGAAACTTTTTGTACCTATCTGTATATTGTTCTTATCTATACCTTATAATATATTTACATTGTTTTGGTTCACTACCAGCCGGCCCCTTTAAAGATAGTAAGTAAAATTAATACATGCCTTTTTTGTGCTGCCGCTATGTGTTGTTGCCTTGAGAACTTAATGCCTTGTGATGCCGGCTTAGAATAGCATTACCCCATTTCTTTCACGCGGGTGCCGTAAGAGGCGACTAAAGGACTCGAGGGTTTCATGTGTACTACAATTTTTGGCAACAAGCTGACAACCTGTCCCTATAGTTATACAAGTTTTTTCTGAATGACTTTTTAATATTTGTCGTGACGGCCGTTTACGCTCTACCTGCCCCGTAAGGGATAAAACGTGATATTTGTATGTATGTAGGTATATGTTGCAAATATGTAAAAAGTTCGCATTTGTACCTATTCATCGAAAATCCAGTGATGTTTTACAGCTTTGAAGCTTTGCTTAAATATGGTAAAGTTTTACTTGTGACCGATAGCGAAAACTTAAGACGGGCTGGTGATAAGGAACAACTTTACCCAAGGAACATAGGTCGAGATATGAAAAACAATTTGGTTTTCTCGTACAAAATTGCCAATCAGCTGCTTTGGGTTACTATGGAAGCTTAATGGTTTTTTACATATTTCGACTTATGTTCCTTTGGGGAAAGTTGTTTCCCATCACCAGGCCCTCCTATGTTTTCAGTATCGGTCACTAGTATAATTTCACCTGATATTTTGGTAAGGCGCCTATTTTTTTGCAAGCTCTCTACTAAGATGCCTTTTAAGCTTGACTTGTGAGATATAGATAGTTGCTTCACGTCAGGCAGACTCTCGGTTGGCTTTGCTTGCCATGCCTTGTAAAAAAAAGCTTGTCATTGTTCTCTCTATATTGATCTGCTACCGTCTTAAAAAGAACATGATTTCCTATATAAATGAAACTAAGAAAAAATATTAGTGCCCGCCGGTAGTTGAACCCGGGACCGTGGGGAACCGTCCCACTGCTCTGCCAACTGAGCAACCTGCGCCTCGACTGACACTTCCAAATTTTCAATCTCTTGGTACTCTTCTCGAAACGACGTACAAGATGTACAAAATAAGAAAATAATATAGTATTGTGAGTGAATTATAAACCATAGCATAATCTCTTACAGGTGTGGAAGGCGGCGGAGAGGGTGACTCTCTGGGCAGTTCTTCAGAGAGTGAGCTTCGGTTGACCAGTGCGAGGCCCAGCGCGGCGCCGGGACGCACTTCAGCACTAAGCGACAATGAGTTCTAACTTCTATGCACTCCTTCTTTAGTGTGGGAAACTGAGTCGACGAACGACCCGATGAACCCTGGTGTCAGGATTTTTAAGCCACCTACGATTGCTAGTAAACGGCTTTTGTAATGTCCGCCGTTTCAAGTATTCGTTGACAGTAACCGGGTCCGCGCGCTTAAAGTGCACGGAACTACATTTCTTTTCGGGTGTTTAACATTTTGTGGTGGGCCCTTGTTTAAGATTTTAAGGCCCGAATCGTTTATTTAGATCTTTACCGAATTGCAACTTTTTGACTTATTTATTTTATTTCTCTTATTTAAGGCGTTAGTTGAATAAAACAATGTGTGAATTACAAAACGAGTTTAATTTAACTTCACCACCATACAGCGGTTCGAACAATAACATCGAGTAAAAATAAATAATAGGTAAAGTTTATAAATTGGTCAAAGACACTATTATAATACAGTCAATTGGAAACTTTTGACAATACGCACATTGACGTACTTATTTTGTATTTACAATTACAATTTTAACTTTACATGGATGACAATATTATAATTTTGCGAGCACTTCGTTCGTAGTAGACACAATTTATAATGTCCTGCGAAATACCAAAAGAATTTTTAAATACCTACTCATTTGCCTCAAATCTTTTAACATTATTTGAAGATTATGTATGTGTAAAAGACTTGAGGCAATTTTTTAAAATATGTAAACATAAACTACCTTAGCCAAGCACCTATATACGATTCTGGTTTTCCTCGATTTGACAATTAAATGTAAATCATTAAGTTTAAAAATACGTTCCTATTCTAATATAGGCTGAAGTTTTACTAGTGACCGATAACGAAATCTCAAGACGGGCTAGTGATAAGGAACAACTTTCCCCAAGATATCGGTTAAAACAATTTTGTATAGTAGGTCAAATTATTTTTCGTCTTACGACCTTAGTTCTTTGGGGAAACTTAAGACGAGCTGATTGCCAGCTCGTCTTAAGTTTTTGCTATCGGTCACCTAGTAAAATTTCAGCCTATAAATCGTCTACGGCGTAGTAAATTCGTAGCAACTGTGCTACGCGTTCAATGTGTTAACAAGATTAATTTGATAGATCTTAAAAATCTTAAAATAATTAACTTAATTCTTGATCAAGCGGTGCGTATAAATTGTTATTTTAATATTAAACTTTACTTATTTAGCATTAAGTACTTGAAATAAACTTATTTAAAAAATAAATGACTCCCAATTAAATAATAGTAGCAGTAGTATTAAATACATCTTGCCTCGAATAGCTAATATTTCGTATTTTTACACCCAATTGTTGAAAAAGACTATTTCTTAAATAAATTAAGATAAGTAATTATACTAAAGCGGTTATAACATTACACTAGTCTGCCGACTATGCACGGTTCGGTATATATTGCTGGTTATCTTAAGTTTATTGTAATGACACCATATAATGACTAGCAATGTATGTCAAACCGTTCACGGTCGTCAGACTAGTGCAATAGCCACTCAACTAGGCAAAACAATCTCCTTCTTTAACCTAAAAGTGGTAACAAAGATTTGAAATCAAATTATAATAAAATAAAAGGATATTTAAAATGATTTTGTGGAATAATGTACGAAAAGTGTGCTCTCGTTAACATAATAAAACTAATGAATGACTCAAAAAACTAAAACTCTTACCGCAATACTCGATTATCCGTACTAATATTATAAATCTGAGAGTTTGTGTTTGTGTATGTATCTTTGTTACCTCTTCACGCTCATACGGCTTGGCCGATTTGGATGAAATTTGAAACACATGTAGAGTCTAACCTGGAATAACACATAGGCCACTTTTTACCGCAGGAAAACAACTATTACCACGGGAAAATGAGTGGGGCAGAAATCTAGTCTTCAATAAAACGCCGTTTTAGTGCTTTGAGTCATTATGTGGGAACGATAAAGTTTAGACCAGTTAAAATATTTCTATAAAGAATCATGATTTCTTTGAAAAATATCTGAACTAGAAATATACTAAGTCTTACAAAGATATACATAAGTATATGAACGAATTGAGCAATTGGCGATTCAATAATATATTATTTACCAAGTTGTCTGCTTTAGGCTTAATCTCCAGTGCCATTCAGGATTCATAGGTTCCAGAATAGGAATTTAAGGAGTACCTACAAATCTGTAGTTTTATTAACAGCCGACAGGTTAGCTCGCGCGACAATTTGGCGCCGGTTAGGTACATCGGACTTCATTGACAAATATGTACACTTAAGAAACTAGGTGAATATAGACTAAACTAAAATAAAAACGATTCATTTTGATTATTTTCTTTCCCAATATGCAAAGGTACCTTTATATTTTTCGAGTTATTTTTCTATTGCTTTTGCTTAGTGGTATAACCGAAATGAAATGAAATTAACTTTATTCAATATACGATAGTACTACCATCCATCATCGACCATCACTTATTGACGTCATGATCCATCATTCTTCTTTACGTGTGGGACAAAGAGTCGTCCAACGACACGATGAACCCTGGTATCAGTTTTTCAACCGCCTTTTACTGATCCATTATTGTAAAACAAAGCAATTAGTATAACACAATATTCTTCATTTTATAACAATTTTGATAGAAAACCGGCTCGGGCGGGATAAAAAAATAAAATCGCTGCCTCGGGCTGGCCAGGTTAATCACACGGCATTTAACTTTAGGAATATAATGAAAATAATCAAAACATATCCGATTCATACTTAGTTCTAGATAAATAAGACTTAAAATGTAGCATAATAACACAGATATTTGACGATATCATTCAAGATTAAAGTATTTTCGTTAGTAAAGTGATAATGAAGCTGTCTCCCATTTAAAATGGAGGACTTTTAAACGTGAATATTAGTCGATATTTTTTCTGTGTGCATACCTATTAGTTAGAGTTTTATATATTCTACTTTCTATTTAAATTTAGTAAAGGTAGTGCTATTAATTTGTTAGTATAAAATTATTTACAAAATTTGGGCGACAATAACTATCAGCTAAGTTTGGTTTGATATGTCTAGAATTAAATCACCTAAGATAAAGAGTATTAAAATGTGAATTTAAGACTAATCAAAAATACGACTACTTTCCCAATATGCCTGGATGGCGTTATTATTCAATACGTCTTAAATATAAATCATATCCTGGTCACGTCACCATATTTGAAATTATTTAACAATTTAGTCCTTTAAATGAAACATAAAGGAAATAAGAAATTCGTCTTGCCCTAAAATTATGATTCTGTGTAGATGAGCTACAAACCAGACACCTTTTTTAATTACCCTTAATACCTTTCAACCAATCGTCATTATTTATTTGACAAAGTGTGCATGTTTTTATGAGTCTTTGACCGTCCCTGTATATTCAGGAAATGAAAAAATGCGACAGTCTCGCACACTTTATGTATCAAAGTCCTAGTTTGTAAATAAGACATCAGAAGTGTTACCAGGTCAAATACCAAGTTCCTAGCAACGATATCAGAAGTGGGATCAACCAGGTGGAGGTTCCTGGTTTGTAATCAAGATATCAGTAGTGTATCTTCAGGTGTCAGAAGTGGTATCTTCAAGAGTGGGAGGTGTGGCTGGTGTCGCTGGTGGCTGAGGTGCTGACGAGGGAGTCGTGGCGTTCAGCAGCGTGACGGCTCTCGTCACATACTGCAATGAACTGCTCAGCGTATGCCCTGCAATAGTTGATGAGAAAATTAGTTGGAATGTTAGATATGGTACAGCTGTGTTTCGATGCCGATGACAGAGCCACTTGTGAGGATAGGTCTACATCAAAATTATAAGACATACATGCGTAGTATTGCCTGGATATCGAATCTCTCTCTTTTCCATAATATAAACGTCATCCATAGATCTACATTGATCTGATAAAAAAAAAAAACTTCATTTAATTTAACCTCATCCGTTTTTTAAGCTTATGTTTACAATAAATAACTATGCGCTCTCACTCGTTACTCCTTTTGAGAGTCCTTCTGTCGATCATCAGAACTAAAGATCATCATAAAGTTTTGGCTTACCTATCTAATCCAGTGTACGTCCTCTTCAAGTCAGCGTCAGAGAGACGTTCCCTCTCCGTCCTTCTCTTGCGAGACCTCTCGATCCTTTCAAGGGACCTGGTCAGCTGAGAGTCCTTCTCTCGGCCCTCACGCCGCCTCCGCTCCCGGTGCTCGCGAGGAGAGCGCCTTCTACGGGCACGCTGAAACGAGAAAATCCGAACACAGGCTGTCATTTTGTTCTGATGGTTTACTAAGTGTAATACTTAGCATATAGCTCAATAGAGATCCGACCAATTCCTGACCACGACCATTCTACCAAGAGTATACGACTGAGAAAAAGAAATAGAGGTACAGTTTCTTTTGAGGTACATTTTATTTAATTGTAAGTATATTTTTGATTGTAAGTTTATTTAGGTATATTTAATCTATTCGTGTGTAGGTTTATTCTTATATTATTATATTCTATTGTGCACGCCCGCCTCCACCTGTCTAATAAAGTCTCACTTTACGTAGGTCAGCTGGAAGAAATTTCTTAGTAGAAGTAAGTTGTCCTGTTGTGTCGTTATTCTTTGTATGTGTTTCTTTTGTTATGTTTTTGTGTACAATAAACGGCAAATAAATAAATAAATAAATAAAAAATTAGAGATCTGTCAGGCTTTTTGCCATGCTACGTTGTTGGTGTTGAAGACGTAAACGTCTTTGTAACGGGGCTGTATCATGCAATTTGCCGTGTGATACCGGCTTAGAATAGCATCACCCCATTTCTTACCCATGGGTGTCGTAAGAGCCGACTAAGGGACTCGAGGGATTTGTATTGCAATTTTAGACGATGGGCTGACAACCTGTCAGTATTGTGATACACAGTAATCTGATTGACCCTCAAACCCTCAAGCAGATATCCGTTTTACGGCCGTTAACGCTCTGCCTACCCCGTAAGGAATTATAGGCGTGATATGTGTATGTATATGTATGTATCATGCAAAGGTAAAAAGCGTAGATGGGGTCTTGGAGTAACAGATTGTTACCATACGATTGGATAAAAACGCCATTTGCTTACTTAACGTACTGTGTAAATGAGAGTTGCCGACTGATTGAATAACATTAACATCAAACTTAACAGCCACAACAGTCCACTGCTAGACATGAGCCTCCCCTTGTTGCCATACTCACCACGCTTGGCAAGAGGATTGGCGAGCGTAGTGAAAGATATTGCTTTGGCAGGAAACGCTGCTGCCCATTCCCTAGATGAATTTATCCCTCAGTCGCTTTTAACGAAACAAACGGGTTGTGTTTGGGCAATATTCCTGAAACATACACATATCACGCCTATAATCCCTTGCGGGGTAAGCAGAGCGCAAACAGTCGCGAAAAACTGACATTTACGCCACGTTTGACAAATATTTGAGTATCGCCTTAGTGACAGTTTGTCAGCCCATCGCCTAAAATTGCAATACACACCCTTGAGTCCCTTAGTCGCCTCTTACGGCTCTCAAGGGAAAGAAATGGGGTGAAGCTATTCTAAACCGGTATCACACGGCAAATGCTAAGCCGGCATTCAACATAAATTCCTTATGATGTCCAATTATAGGAGATGGAATATTCTTACCGTATCATGGACAGGGTAGTAGATGGGTCCATGTGGCCCGTGTGGCGGGGCGTGCCCATACGGCGCGGGCGGGAGAGGCAGCGTCGCGTACCGTGGCCCCATCATCACGCATGGAGGCCCACGGCCCAGCTGAAACAACAAGAAAACGTTCGTTACAAACGGGAGCTGAAGATCTACATACTCATACATACATAAATCACGCCTATATACCTTACGGGGTAGGCAGAGCGTTAACGGCCGTAAAACGGATATTAACACCACGTCTGACAAAAGCTCGAGGGTCAATCAGATTAATGTGTATCACTATAGTGACAGGTTGTCAGCCCATCGTCTAAAATTACAATACACATGTAATCCTCGAGTCCCTTAGTCGCCTCTTACGACACCCATGGGTAAGAAATGGAGTGATGCCATACTAAGCCGGTATCACACTGAAGATCTCTCGGTACGTAATGCAATTCAAAAAGGAACAAATGGCCATTCCATTGAAATGGAAATGCAGGGTGTAAGGAAAAGTACTGCGTTCCTTTCAAGGAATGAATCAGCCCATGAAACTTAAAAACCTTCCCTAAGAAATATAGGTCGAAATATAAAAAATACCTAGACCTCCCATACAACCAGACTTGGTCGGCTGCTACATTTTGTATTGGAGCTCTAAATTTTTCTTTCATATTTTGACCTATGTTTCTTAGGGAATGTTTTTCAGTTTCATGGTCTGGTTCATCCCTTAAAAAGAACGCAGTTCTTTTCCTTACACCCTGCATAAAAATACTACGGTTCTCGGAATATAAAAAACTCTCACTGTAGAGCAGTGGGACGGTACCCCACGGTCCCGGGTTCAAGTCCCGACGAGCGACGAGCGCTTACATTTTTTGAATAATATAGCACTGTGAGTGCGTAATATACCATAGTTGGTACGTAGTAGTATTATATTATCTGTGCCATAGTACAAACATCTCCCGTTATTTCCACCTTTTTTGGGACAATCCGAAAGTTAATTATCTATAGTGTAAATGTGTAACGGTACGGTATTAAGCGTGTGAACTATTAGTACAAGATTCGTATCTGGTATGCCATTGACGTCATCGTAGTAAGGTTAACCTTAGTAAGACGTGATCTATTTATTTATTTATTAATAAGGTTCATCTTCATTAAACATAATGTTGAATTCATTCTTTAATGTAAACAAGGGACAAATAACAATTAACTAGACTAAAATTAATAAAGATCCTAGTGACTAACCTAAATTTAAGCTAAAAAAAGTCGTCTAGTGCGCCTCCATTTAGACATAGCTAGCAGCGTTCCCTCTTTGGATGGCCAAACTTAGCCGTTGGCCGAGAAAACTGCCAGATCTCCTGTCACCAGTGGACTCATTGAGGCACGCTGACACCTCGTATACGAGTTTTTTGGCAGATGGGCCCCAGGGACCCATCGTCTCAAAGCCCACGGGAGAGATAATGTGGCTCGCAGAAATCTGTTTGGTAATCCATAATAGTTAAATTAATGAAATATGCACCGTAATTAAAGTTATAGGCAATTAATACCCAAAGTAACGGTTTTTAGGCTTAGAATATTTCATTGAGTTTTCAGGTTCTATTTTTACGGACTTTCTTGGGCAACGGATATTCTGATATATTTTTTGTATACAGAGATTTTTTTTGTGGAGTGGCGCCACTGTCGAGGTCGTTGCCGGCTACACTTGCCTTATGCATTTTAAAGATCTATACCAGTAACCAGCCCATTGGCCTTTACCCGGCCAGCGGCAAACATTCTATTGTTTAACTTGCAACGCCGATGTCAGATGGGTGAGGCTGATTGTTGTACATTCACATATCACGCCTTTATCGCTTGCGGGGTAAGCAGAGTCTGACAAATATTTGAGGCCCGTTTCGGAAAATCGTGCAGCACTATAGTAAAAGTGTAATACACATGAAACCGTCGAGTCACTTAGTCGCCTTTTACGACACCCGCGGGTAAGAAATGGGGTAGTGCTATTCTTAGCCAGCATCACTGCGTCATTGTTATGCCGAAAAGTTTTAATGAAAAAACCAAATACTCGTCTGAGTCTATGAAAAAAAACTGTATTTATAGTGGCTTAATTCCATTAATTCATTTTAAAATTATGAAATAGTTGTATTATATTGTTAATTTATTACTTTTATCTATTCTTCCAAGTTCATAAATTTCCATTGACATACTTTTTTTTATTGTTTAAACTTCCAATATTAAAATATGATTTGTATGCCAATGCTTGGCGCAAGATGCTGATCTATGAACCTTTTTAGTCAGAACTTTTTACCATATTTTGCCTGCAATCCTATTAATATTATAAATGCAAAAGTTTGTATGTTTCTTTGTTTGTAACTTATTTACACAAAAAGTACTGAACCGATTGTAATGGGCACACATGTAGAAGGTAACATGGATTAACACATAGGATAGTTTTTCTCGCGGGCGACGCCCCGGGTACTACTACTACTAGTAAATTATATTTCGTTTCGTTACATTACATTCATTCAAATTGTGACCGCTCTACGAATACATTATAATTCTGAATTTGTAACCTCCCTATTAGGAAGGTACAGATCAGCGGTTCTATGGTTTATGAATTAGAAAATATTAAATTTAAATATTAATGGTACTGGGAGGCAACTTTATTATAAAACTGAACTTTTTCACACACTCACAATTCGCAACTTTTCCTTAGTGCACTCCAACCAAACTTTAAGGTAGCTTAAAGTATAAATCCAGCAAAAACTATTTTGTCACAATATTGTTTAATTTTCAGAGCCTTTCAGACTGCGTGTTATTTATTATCGTAGTTGGTTCAAATCTTTCCGTTGGTTGGTTCAAAGATGCCGTGTGATGCTGGCTAAGAATAGCATCACCTCATTTCTTTCTTGTTTCGTAAGTAGCGACGAAGAGACTCGAGGGTTACATATGAACTGACAACCTGGCACTATGTTGATACATAATCGCCTGATTGACACGCAATTGTTTATCAGACGTGGCGTAAATTCTCATTTTTACGGCCGTTTACGCTTTGCCTACCCCACAAGGCTTATAGGCGAGATATATGAGTGTATGTTCAAATCTGGCTCACATCGCATTCCGTATCTCATGAGAACCATGCCTCTAGTTTTACTTTTTATTTACTTTTACTTATCACAGCGACATCTCAATTGTGCACGCATTTCTCTAGCTGATATTATATTTCAAGGTTCCCACTACTATGAGGAAGTAGAGCATAGTGTTTGTTTGTTTACATGGAACTTTTCCATTTGCATGACTAATGAAGAAAAGTATGACGATGATTTTCTAAGGTGTTTCTCCCGCTTGTCGTCTGTCGCTGTAACGATTTGGAGACAGCGTAGCCAAATTTCGATATTATTCCCATACAAATACGGCTGCACGGTGCGTTGGCGGATGCGTCTGGGCCTGTCAGACGACCTGACAAACGCATATGTTACGCACCATAGCCGTATTTGTTACACACACACACATATCACACCTATAGTCCCTTGCGAAATAGGCAGAGCGTAGACAATCGCAATAAACGAATATTTACGGCACGTCTGACGAATATTTCAGGGTCTTTTGGAAAAATGCCGTACACACCCTCGAGTCCCTTAGTTGCCTTTTACGACTCCAACGGTCAAGAAATGGGGTGATGCTATTCTAAGCCAGCATCACACGGCTCATTTTTTACAATGCGTTAAAAATATGCAGCGACGGACGACAAGCGGAAGTAACGCCTAAGGTTCTTTTACAGTATGGAGCAGTGTATGACAAGATTTGTTGGATTCTAACAACTCACCATCAACAGTCATTGTATTGTGAGGTATTTGCCATAGCACGTTTGGGTTGGTGAACGCAATGGAAGATGTTGCATTCATATAACAAGCTGCAGTACATTCCCTGGATTCCTTATTCGTCTGGTTTAAATAGATTTCCCAAACTAATGCTATTGTATCGAGTTTTTGTAACCAATCAAACGCTGGTGGTCCTACCTAGGTGAAATAAATTCATACATAGTAAGAGTATATTCTGGCTGAATAAATACCGTGGGTTGCAGCGCTTACCGCATTAAACTCAAAATCAGTGAATGTATAATATATGCTCTCGGCTCAGAGCAAAGAACTCTTTCAGAAAACTTACGAGCATGCATCATAGTGTTAGTGCTCGACTTCTCCGTAATTTGTAGTGTTAAGCCATGAAAAATTCATCTGTGTGAATGCTTAAGAAAATATTACCTACTAGTTGCCCGCCCGCTGTTAACCGTTTTCCCGCAGGAAAAAGAACTTTTCCCGGCATGATTTATACATTTGTTTTCTTGAATCACTATCTATTTAAGAAAACCGCATCAAAATCCCTAGCGTTTTAAAGATCTAAGCATACATAGGGTCATAGAGAGAGACACGGAAGCGACTTCATTTTATACTATTTAGTGAATCTTTAATATATAATGAATGCTTACTCAATCTTTACACAAAATATTGCCTCGCACTTAGATAAATTGTGTATTCAGTGATTTTAGCACCCAACCAGTCTGATAACGACCAGTTATTCTTAGCTTCAATTAGACTATTCATATAGTTCTGTCTGCAAATGTTCTTGCTCATAAGACCCTTGGACAGACTGATAGACAGACAATCTAGAATGCCTAGATGAAGATGGATGGATGGTGGTAGACAGGGCTCTTTAGACACAGTCTGTGGTAGGCCAGAACCTGTGGTGGGCCATTCAGGGTAGAGGAAATGGACAGACAGTCGCCTCTGATGCTAATTTATATCAAATAGTATGGCTACCTTATTTATGACTTAATTTATTGAGCCAGTAAGAAAATAAGCATCAGAGGGATATCTTGGAATATCATTGCGTGTGGTCTAGGAATCGGTTTATTTTCTAAGTAAAGTCGCTTCCCGCGTCTGTCTGTTTGTATGTATGCTTCAATCTTCATGACCACCACACTGGATAGGGTTTACAAAAAAACTGATTCAAGAGGAAGGTTTTTATGAATGATTTATGTCTGAAGAAGGTCTGTTTCCCGTGGGAAATCGGTTAGCAGCGGGTGAAACCGCTGGGTGGGCCGCTAGAACTGCAAAACTTAAATGCTTAAAAATATTATCGGACTAGGAATATCTTCACTTATCACTATCACTTATCGTAGCAAAAAATATATTTTAACCTAATTACGATTAATACTACTTAAGTATCTAGTACAAAAGAATATGCTCAAATGTCGATTAACATGAGATATTAGCTTAGAATAGCCTCACCCCATTTCTTTACCGTGGGTGTCGTACCTGTCACTATAGCGATACACAATTTTTCGAATGATCCTCAAATATTTGTCAGTTGTGATATATGTAGGTATATGAATATGCTTAAATGTCAAATTACCTGAGATGTCGGTTTAGAATAGCATAACCCCATTTATTTACCGTGGTTGTCGTAAAATGTGTGTATTACAATTTTAGGCGATAGGCTGACAACCTGTCGCTATAGGGATACACACATTTTTAAATGACCCTCTAATGTTTGTCAGACGTGGCATAAATGTTCTTTTTAAACGGCCTTTTACGCTCTGCCTACCCTGCAAGGGATAAACGTGCTATGTATCAAATAACCTTCTTTGAAATCGAATTTAAATAGGCATTTCTGCTCAAACCTGTTGACTATACACCTAAAGCGAAACCAAACCTCCTTGATACACTTCCACCTCGTTGGCCTGCGCCCGCGCCGGGCGCTATAACCCGATATTTATCACATGACTACGAAAAGGAGGTGCTGTTGGAACATTGCAACTTGTTAGGGTTATGTCCATGTTATGTCACATTGAATAAGCTTAATAAGGTGATGTTGACAAGCCTTATCGGCTTAAAAGTTCTTTCTTTGCCTTAAGGCGAGTGTACTCGTGAACGACTTCGACAGTGGCGCCACTTCACAAAAAAAAATCTCTTTATGCAAACAATCTATCAGGATTTCCGTAGCCCATTTTTTTTGTATTATCCTTAAGTAAAATTAGAACCTGCAAACTCAATAAAATATTCGCTGTAATTAAAGTTATGGCAATTTATACCAAAAGTGCCCATTTTTATGCACTTTTTTCCATTACTTTAATTGCAGCAAATATTTCATTGAGTTGGTTGGTTCTAATTTTACTCAAGGATAATACTAAAAACTTGGACATCGGACATTCTGATAGATTGTTTGTATAAAGAGAAAATTGTTTGTTTGTTAAGTGGCGCCACGGTCGACGTCGTTGACGGCTACACTCGCCTTAAAAGTGACGTATATAAGGTACTAATAAAGTCAGTGCAAATATGTTTAGGGTGAGTTCTACTCGTAAAACTTAACAACTTTTTCCGAAACATACATCGAAATGTATCAAAAAATTTGACCTCCGATACAAAGTGACATATTTTTTGGACATTTTTGTATGAGTGGCCCCATTCATTTTTTCCTATATTGACCTATGTATATTGGGAAAGTTGTTTAGTTTTACGAGTACAACCCACCGTTCAATATTTGCACTTAATTTAACATCACCACAAATTTTGAACATGAGAAAAAATACGGTTTTTAATATTAAAAAATATAATCATCTTTGCTCTCGTTGATGTCTTTTGTATGAAAATAACTGCATTTGCTCAGAAAGTCTTCCAACAAATTTAAACATATTTTCTATTTTAGCAACATTAAATTGATACACACATAAACATTAAGCTTTAATTCCTTACATGGTAGGCAGTGCATAAACGGACGTAAAAACGTTAGCTCCAAGTTATTCTAAGCCGACGTCACACGAGCAACACACAAAACAAATAAGAAATAAATACACCAAAATGGAACATAAAAGTCAATAATACTTAGTTCAAAGCTTTAGTGTATCTACACAATAGTTGTTTATACTTAGCTAAGCTTACAACCTTGGTGCAAGGTGGTTAGAGAAGGCTCTCGACCGGGCGCTGGCAATCAGACGAACACGCCTTAAATACCTCGCGATTACTTGGCTTTGTTTTAAATAGAGCGTTGACAGAATATATTACAATACAATACTATACAGTATTCTTCATTTGTACAAAACACAACAAAACAAACAGATACAAAAAATTAAAAAAGATCGGTACAATTTAGGCGGCCTTATTGCTGAGGTAGCAATTTCAACCAGGCAACCTTTGGGTGAAAAAAGAAAGAGTATGTATGGTTAAGCGGGATAGTGCATAGGTACATCGACATATACTTATAAACTAATGTACATACTAATGCATATAAGTACATTATTAAAGTTAAATAAACTAATATATAGTAATATGATAAACTAATACTAATCTGTCAGACAAAGTAACAGATGATGCATGAAACTATACCTATACGTAGACACCAAAAATTTGGCAGGATTGAGTGTGCTCCAACTTTTGTCTAATGGCGACTGAAATTTCTGACCTTTCTGAGGCTTTTTATGCCAACTTTACCAGAATAATAAACGATTGATGTCCGTGTGATGCTGGCTAAGAATAGCATCACCCTATTTCTACTTTTTATGCCAATTGTACCAGAATAATGAACGATTGATTTCCGTGTGATGCTGGCTAAGAATAGCATCACCCTATTTCTTTCCCGTGAGAGTCGTAACGTAAGAGGCGATTGAGGGACTCGAGGGTGTGTATTGCTATTTAAGGCGATGGGCTGACAACCTATGGCGATACACAATTTTCCGAATGACCCTTAAATATTTGTAACGTGGCGTAAATTTCGGTTTTTTGCGACCGTTTACGCTCTGCCTACCCTGCAAGGGATTATAGGCGTGAGTGTATGTAATAAACAATGTTTTCAATAGTCGTTGAACAAATGTGGCTGAGTAAACCAGCGAAGTAAACACATGAGATATTCGTTTCTTCTTCCCGACGATCTTTCCAATCGTTAACTACAATTCCAAGTGTAAGAAAACAAATGGTCCATAAGTGGCAAAAACGAGTTACCAATTGTCTGTTGACGAAACGTAATAAAGGCATAATTAGATGCAATCAAAGTTTTGTTTTGGTTCGTAACTTCTAATTTAAGTAACGTTTTTTGTCCAAACCTTTTTATTTTTCCCGAAACTGTAATTGCTTATGTAATGATGATAATTACTTTTAAACTATTAAGTATGCAATACAAGTTAGGGCAATGTTTCAACCGGATTGTGTTTGATGTATACTTAGGAGAAGCCCATACTATGACAGACCGACGGATGCGTCTGTCGCAGCTTGGTCAAATCGCATGCAGTGTGCGATGGTATCCGTTTTTTGTATGGGAATCGAAATTTCCTATCGTCTGGCAGACGGATGCGTCAAAAATACGCCCGTTAGTTTTTCATAGTGAAATTTCTTATTACCTAGAGATAAGCAGTGCCTGTTGTGTCTCTATTCTTTATGTGTTTTTCTCTTTAATGTTCATGTGTACAATAAATCGTAAATAAACAAATAGTGAGAAAACCGCCTCAAATTATACCTACTTTAAGGAAAAAAAAACAGGGTAGCCCAGTATGGCTAGATTTCATTTTTCAAAAATATTAAAATCGTTAATTTTTGACTTGTAGTGTTATCGTAGTGTAATCGTTTGTAGTTTCTGGACCTTTGACGACTTTAGAATTTTTGTAAGTAATGATTATGACTTCAAATAATGCCAACTGTATTTGACTATGGCCACAAAGTAAGTATTGGCGGCTGCGCGTATCTATGGCCTCGAATCTCAAAGTTAACTAGAGAATCAGATGTTCACATCCTTTTGAATAGAATGTGTAGACGGTGACTGGTTTGTTAAGTTTCTATAAGAATACGCAGTCGGGTCACGATCTGGCAAGCCTCTGAGCGGCCACGCGGAAATAACCATGAGAGCGGGGCTGGCAACATTGTAAGAAAATTTAAATAAGACACAGAAACTCTGCAATATTTTAAAATTGGAATTCCTTGATCTGCCGTAACGTGCGATGCCAGCTTAGCGCGCTAAGCGCGGGCAGGATTTGAACCTGCAACTTTCGCCATTACTAGTGGCGCAGCCTCCTCCATCTGGGCTACTGCAGCTCAAAAATTGTATACCTAACAGGGAAAGTGTTTAAAAATATTTTTTTTTCCTTTTATCCTTTGCTCTCGCACTGCTCTGTTTTCTATCACCTCTACCCGAAGGTTGTCTGGAAAAGATGGCTTTTAGCGATACAGCCGCCTCTGCGTATTTAAGCTTAAGATTTTCTTGTTACTTGTATTGTTCATTTTTGTGCAATAGTGTTTTAACTGACTTTATTTTGAAGTTTGATAGCCTATTTCATAGTAAATGGCTGATTCTCTTACATTTGGTAGTTCAGTCGCGTAATTTTAGATAAGGTCAATTTGTGCACATATGTTGTGTGTATTCTAACGATCTGAAATTCAGCGACTGAACTATGCGTAGGTGTGTTCCGACACTTATGCCCAACCATCGTATTTCATAATAAAAAAGTGTTATTTTTAGATTCTATGAAGGTAACTGATTTACACAACACCGTCTTTTAACACTTCTTTATTTAGAGATAAGGTCAACTATAGAAAATCATATAATTGTGACCATAAATGTAAACTTGTTGAAACTATAAAAAACTGTCTGTTACAAATCAAAATTTCGTCAGAATAAAAGTGAAGACGTACACTGTTTGGAAACTGTGTGAATTGAGGTTGTTAATGTAATTGTTTTATAATTATATACACGTAAAATCAGCAACATCTTGAGATACCAATTTAAGAGATCAGCTTAAACTGGTTCTTTCATAAAGTAACTAAGAAAAGACCGATGTGGCACAGTGGTAGTGCGCTTGCCGCGGGTTCGATTCTCGGTGGGGCACTCACAAAGTTGATATTTATCACTTTGTGAATTTGTTGCCAGTTTGGTTAGGACATTGCAGGCTACACCACGTGATTTTCCGAAAAGAAAGATAGTTTCGTGCTACAGAGGGCACGTTAAGCCGTCGGTCCGGTTGCTGTCTATGATTACTTAGACGGTGGTCACACAACCATGTCAGAGGCCTACTACTAGTAGCAGGCGGTTGAAAAACTCTGACACCAAGGTCTATCGGGTCGTTGGACGACTCGATGTCCCATACGAAAAAAAGAGATATCAGCAATAGCCAGTATAGGTCGATCCATTAAATGCTGCTGATTGTAGTTACTAAGTACTATTAAATGTGGAGCTTTGCTCACTCAGACCATTGTTTTAATTTTATTAACGCGAAAATTTGGACCAGTGAAAGGAGATGTCGAGTAATTACATTATGGATTTATATCGCCTTTTAATTGAACTGCATTAATGTAGTTTGGTACATTATTTTTTTTTAATTAAATGTAAGTATTTTATTTCAGATACATGAAATAATAATAAGAGAAGGATGCTCATTCAATTTTGTTGTTACATTATGAATTCGTGAGGGACTAATGATTTTTTGGCTTCATTTAAACAATCTATAGATAGAACTCACATATGATTAGAATATTATAGTGTCTGACTGCAATAAATATTTTCGATACAATCCGTTTTTTTTTTCTTTTTTTAATGGCAATAGTCAAACCTAGCCAGGTGACATTCCTGCCTTTTAGGTTGCATGCCTCTGCCAATGTAAATTATTTATCAAAACATTCTTAATTTACAACAATACCTTTCCTCCTTCCTCCAAACAAATGCTTATCTTTAAAAGAGATCGGATTTCTAGTTTCTCTCATTTAACATTTCATTCTTTCACCGTTAATCCGATAGTCTCCAAATTCTAGTGTGGTTTTGTAACCTAATACACGTATCTAGTGGCTTGTTATTCCGCCGGTGACCGAAATGAGTGACCTCAAGGAGAATGACCTGCTTTTGTCAGGTCTTGGAGATCAGCCAAATACTCCGGTACGGCTGGCATTATTTAAGGTCATAACTTACAAAAATTCTAGCGTAAATTTTTGATTCAATGTATGGCTCATGATTTTTAATTATTTTTTCAAGTGTCTACAATTACATTTATATAATAAAATATAGCAGTATAATCTATGTGGCAGTTTGCAGTGTTGACCCAATTTGAGTCGTTTTTAACTCACTGCTAACGAAAGTATGATAGCACACTCCTAAAATGACACAAAAACAATAAATTGGGTTCCAGCAAATCCAGCAATGGTACAGAAACTAAGCCAAAAATGCGTGATGTTTTACCAAGGTAATTAATTATTCGTAGAAGGTAATAAATAAAAGATCGACAACATAACCGGAAGTCAACATTACATTATGTTGATTTTATAATGTTTATTTTTGCATCATCTTAATTAATTTTATTTCTTTTAATCGTAATTTGAATTTTGATTGATTGTATCTTTGAATTAAAATTCCCGTGTGATGCCGGCTAATAATAGCATCACCCCATTTCCGGCCCGTGGGTGTCGTAAGAAGCGACTAAGGGACTCGAGGGTGTGTATTGCGATTTTAGGCGATGGGCTGACAACCTGTCACTATCGCGATACACAATTTTCTGAATGACCCTCAAATGTTTGTCAGACGTGGTGTAAATGACCGTTTTTACGGCCGTTTATGCTCTGCTTACCCCGCAAGGGATTAATGGCGTGATATATGTATGTATGTATGTTGAATTAAAATGTGTACTTGTATTGTATTAATTTGTAATGTAAGTCTGAAATAAAG
The DNA here is from genome assembly GCA_027580185.1 of Tuta absoluta. Lineage (NCBI taxonomy): Eukaryota > Metazoa > Arthropoda > Insecta > Lepidoptera > Gelechiidae > Tuta > Tuta absoluta. The sequence goes on from JAQAHW010000047.1 coordinate 959,483, forward strand.
TGATCATACTTATTATTATGCCATGTGATGCCGGTTTATAATAGCATCACCCCATTTCTTTGCCGTGGGAGTTGTAAAAGGCGACTAAGGGACTCGCGGGTGTGTATTGCAATTTTAGGCGATAGGCTGTCACCAAAATTGTTTAGCGATACACAATTTTCTGAATGACCCTTGAATGTTTGTCAGATGTGGCGTAAATTTCCGTTTTTTGCGGCCGTTTAGATTATATGCGTGATATGTGTATGTATTATGACGGAGCATGCAGTTTTATACAGTATTCTCTTATGATCAGCATACAATAAGGAAATCGTCTCCCATATAAACATGTATGGTGTCCACCCAGGAAGACATTAGCACATGCAGACGCGTTTGACACTCTCACCTCAAGCTTACCGTGGGAAAACACTTTAATATCTTACTAAGTATGCTATGGAAAAGCTCACGATCGTATAGTGTAGTCTAGAATCTGGATGCATAATTTCTTACTCCATCATACTAGGAGTAATATAAAGGGTAAAAAGTCGAAAGGAAGTTTTAGATACTCCTTGTATAGGTACAAAAGTAAAACTAGGAAGACTTCTATATGCGATTAGCCGATTATTGATCATTGATTATTGCTTACTCTATCCGATACATTTCCTTACAAAAGTAGGTAAATCAAAGTTCCCAAATCATTAGGTTTATGAGCTCCAATCGGTGTTAAATGAGAATTTATTAATTAGTTCTACAATTATACTATAATATTCCATATTTGCCATGCTTACCACGCTTGGCAGGTGGATTGGCGAGCGCAGTGCAAGTTTATTTATTTATTTATTTATTTATTGTATTCACAGAGAATGCTGCTGCCCATTCACTGGTTTCATCCCTTAGTAGGTTTTTATGACACCTTTGGGTAGATACATGGTGATGATATTTAAAGCCGGCATCATACGGCTAACATCAATAATAAAAAGACAATTTCATTTTATTTCGGCTTATATGTCCAATGGAACCCAGTAACCTCTGATAATTATTTAATTTAGACTGATTTCCAGGTTGTGTATTGCAATTTTAGGCGATAGGCTGACAACCTGTCACTATGGCGATACACAATTTTCCGAAAGACCCTCAAATATAAGTCAGACGTGGCGTAAATGTCCGTTTTTGCGGCCGTTTACGCTCTGCCTACCCCGCAAGGGATAATAGGCGTGATATATGTATGTATGTATTTCCAATGGAACCCAGTAACCTCTCATAATTCTTTAATTTAGACTGATTTCCGGTCGCAACTTACTTTGTTTACGTACATGATCTAAAATCTTGTTTAATTAGAGATAGTAGGATCTTAGACTTGTTGACTCATTGAGCTGAACTATGCGTATGGAAATGTGAATGATATGATAAATTATAAAATCACACACATAATTTTATATGCGATGGGAAAGTGACCTTGCTTGTTTTTTGAATAAAACTTGCTAGATACAATTGCCTTGTTTAGGAAAGTGTGTCATTAACGGCTAAAAGAGGTACATTGCTAATTGAATTGCATTGGATTATCATTCGGACAGAGTATCCGAAAAACCAATCAAGCGACCCAGCGCATACATTTTTATTTCAGATACAATACTTCTACTACTAGTTTGCCTCTGGCACGGTTGTGTAACCTTAGACAGCAACCAGAACCAACGGCTTAACGTGCCCTCCGAAGCACAGAACCATCTTTCTTGCCGACAATCAGGTGGTTCTGCAATGTCCTTACCAGACTGGAAACGATACTGGAAGAAGTGATAATATCAACTTTGGATGTGGGTATCGAACCCGGAACCTTTGCGCCACGCCGCAGGCAGTCGCACTACCACTGGGCCACATCGGCCGTCCTAAAATAAGCGCCGGCCCTAAAACGTAGTTTGTTTGTTTAATTGTTTATTCGTTTCTTTGTTACGCCTAAGTACATTTTGTAAGACAGTAGGAAAAGAAACTCGCCTCGACTTATATGGGAAAATGACAGTAGCAGTATTTATCCAATTAATAAAGATAATGACGTAAATACTATTACAATTATCACATTAAACGGACGAGTAAACATCGATTTCAGCAGCTTAATAAGAATTTTGATGGTCAATTAAAATAAAAGTAAGCATGTTCATTGAAATAACTAAATTAATTAATCCGTTTAATGGTGAATTAAGCCAAGTCAGATGCAATTTCATAGACGGAATACCATAGTAGAAGTAGACATCATATTTTAGTCTACAGGACTAAGAATGTTGCAATAAAACTTGCATTAGGTTGTCGTTTCATTGAGTCGTTTACTGGTGGAGACATAAAGTTACATGCCGTGTAGTTAACCTGGTCAGCACCGAGGCAGTGCCTTTATTTTTATTTTTTGTCCCGCCTGCGCTGGATTTCCGTCAGAATTGTGCAAAATTGTTATGAAAATAAGAAAATTGTGTTCAGTAAGAGAGTGAGTCAAGAAACTGTTTATTTAGAATGCCTTTGAGAAATTGTTTTAATACAACATCATTTTATGAGAAACGTTACTGTAATTTTGGCTCGTACGCTGCATCCTCCAGCCACCTTCCGCCCCACCTGTCTCCCTGGTACTTCACAATGGCGTAGGCGGGTCTGGTGGTTGTTGCCTGTTGGTACCGTTACCAGGGGAGCATAAATCCTGGACAGTATTCAATAAACATTCCATAGTAATAACCGTCTGATGCTGCGACTCTGAGCGAAGAGTTATGAGAGCAGGCGGGAGTGGGCGGGGCCTGTTTACGCTCTTTGGAGTTCTTATAGTTGATATACCTAATCCAAAGAGAGATAAGTATTAGGTACGCCGTGTAATGTGGGCTTAGAATAGCATCACCCCATTTCTTTCCCGTGGGAGTTGTAAGGGGCGACGAAGGGACTCGAAGGTGTGTATAACAATTTTAGGCGATGGGCTGACAACCTGTCACTATGGCGATACACAATTTTCCGAATGACCCTCAAACGTTTGTCAAACGAGGCGTAAATGTCCGTTTTTTGCGACCGTTTACGCTCTGCCTACCCCGCAAGGGATAAAGGCATGATATATGTATGTATGTATGTAAGGGACAGCCCTTCAAATACTGATATGATGCATTCAGAACTGAACAACTTCCCATAAGAAAATATTTCAGGAAACGTAAATTCTCCCTACAACCCCTATACAATGCACTGCACTCGCAAATCCGCCTGCCAAGTATGATGAATGGCAATGAAGTGAGTGGGATAGTTGTGACTGTTGATATTTACTTAAATTTTTATGTTAGCAAAGTAAGTATAGCTAGCAGCTTAAACATCAATAAGGAAATTAAATGTAAAGGAAATCATCTTTGCAAATTCAGCACTTATTCAATTAATTTCGTCAATAATTCTACTAATTAACAACCAACATGTTAAACATTCCATACAAATCGATCGGACATACAAAAATAATAAAAAGCAAGATAAAGCGGCATTACAGGTATTACGTAATAAATTCGAGTTCATTTCTCTCGAATAACTTATTCTACTAATTACAGTTAGTACAAAAGAAAATACCTACCTACAATTTGTATTTTTTTGGTAAACGCGCTTTCTGGAAAATTAAATTTAGATTGAAGTATCTATTTATACAGCCGTATATGTAACCGAGACAGCTGGCGACTTCTCACCCGATATTATCAAACTACAGGCTACAAGTCTACAGTTGAAATTCGTAGTATATTGCGTAGCCGGTTGATATTCCCGTTATCATAATGGCTAATCGACTACGCAATGAACATCGAATATCACCTGTAAAATTGTAGCCTGTAGTTTCATAACATAGACACGTGTCGGAGACCAATATCCTCTTTGGGTCACTGAGCCACCGCAGTAAGTAAGTATCTATATTTATAAATATTATTTATTTCACACACAACAAATAACAGAAAAGAGTACTATGAATCTTTATTGCTAATGTAGCAAAAAAAAGAGTTTTTAAGTCAACCCTCAAACACGCCCATAGTACTCGTAGAATTCAACCCAGCTCGGTGAACTGTAATGCAGTCCCATCCCAATGTAATGTAATGTAATGTAATGATAATAACACGATATTACGACGAGAACAGGTCCGGTTCTGTTATTCAATCGATAACAGCTCCGCAAATCGACAAATAAATGTTTATTTTATTATGTAAACGAATTACTCGATGAATAAGTGGTAAAAAGCTTACCGAAGCTAGTCCCGTTGCAAAATTTATGATTTGTATGAAATGTGATATCTTCACAGACAGAAAAGGCAGTTTTTTAAAGTCATATTAAAGCAAATCACAACTTTGTGACTAAAGCTTTCGCATGTGATTTTCGACCACAGAACAATAACAAAAGTTTCGAAATTTATCAGTTGGCCAAAGACCCTATGAAAGTAAATGAATAAAGTGCCTGAATATCTCTGTCTCCGTTTTTAAATCCCTTTTGCAGTTCTCCTACTTGTCATCCGTCACGTATTTTTAACCGCTTTTAACATAGACGCATCCGTTACGCACCGTAACGTACCGTACACGTACTGTGGTCGTATTTGTATAGAATAAGATTTCGCAATTTCGTTTCGTCTGATGAACGCATGCGATACGGTGCGTTAAAAATACGCAACGTACGAGTACGACAGGTGGGAGTCAAAAACTCAAATCAGTTCGAGTTAAAGTAGCAAGCATAGTGCAGTAAGAGGCCTCTTGCACAATTTGACATGTCAACTGCGCTCGCGCATCGCAATCTAACCGCGACGCAGCGGTTGCGCTGGGCCCTCATTCCCATGACATATTTTTTGGATATCAGCTGACAGACGGCCGATGTGGCGCAGTGGTAGTGCGACTGCCTTCGACGCAAAGGTTCCGGGTTCGATTCTCAGTGGGTTGCAAAGTTGATATTTATCACTTTGTGAATTCGTTCTCAGTCTAGTTCGGACATTGTTGGCTGACTGAACCTCCTGATTATCCGAAAAGAGTTATGGTTCCGTGCTTTGGAGGGCACGTTAAGCCGTCGATAATATCAAAAACTTTTGCAAACGGTATTCTGATGTATATGTTTTTTCGCGGAATTCTGCTAGTTCCGCGACTTCACCTTAACTGTATGGAGAATGGAGGACCAAAGTAAGTGGATCCTGTAAAGCGGGGATCGCGGCAAAGGTTTACGCACCGTAAACGCTCCGTCTCTCCTTATTTGTATGGGATTAAGATCGGATTGCCGTGTGATGCCGGCTTAGAATAGCATCACTCCATTTCTTTCCCATGGCAGTCCTAAGAGGCGACTAAGGGACTCGAGGGTGTGTATTACAATTTTAGGCGATGGGCAACCGGTCACTTTGGCGATACACCATTTTTTTCGAATGACCCTCAAATATTTGTCAGACGTGGCCTAAATTACAGTTTCTGGTGACTATTTACGCTCTGCCTACCCTGCAAGGGATAATAGGCGTGATATTTTTATGTATGTATGTGTAGTGAGAAACATTAAAATTTGGAATTACAGACTCCAAATGATTCTTTGCATCTGTAAGACTAACAAAAATTCATGTTGATGACTTTTAATAAATAAGTAAGACGCGTGAGTTATGTGGGCGCCTTTTACTTTGTCTGCAATAGACTATGATACTAAGCTAATGAGGACCTTTATTGGGAATCGATAATAATCTTATGTGTATTTACTAAAATATGTGCTGTTGGATTGTAGACTGAATCTAAAGGCAAGCAACTTATTGCTAAACTTGGAATCCTGCATTACAAAATAACTAGGACACAAGATTTACTTGAAAATGTTGTACTAAATGTACAAATATCTTGGAATAAAGTTTTTAAACGATGATGGCTGGCAGGATGTATGTATAGGCATGTACTAATTAGTTAATAACGTAACGTAGGTATGCTTTAATCACTGATTTCATACCTCTATATTAATGATATTAATTTGTCCAGCAGTGGACTGCAATAGGCTGATGATGATGATGATTAATTTAAACTCGATCATCCAAAGTTGTGGCGTGCCTTTTGCATTGCCATAGGCGGTTATCATAGTATGACGGTCTGACTGTAGGTAATTTTGTCGCATCCGTCTGTCAGAATATTCAAAAATGTCCGCAGTTTTTAAAAACTGTTTGTTTTCAAATGATTTAAGATTACAAACGAATGAAATGTTTGACAAGATATTCATATTAATTTAATCAGAATAGATTCGATGACAGTAAAAACGCAAACATGTCAGACAAATGAAAACTTTAAATCAAATTAAAATAACTACCTACGCAATCGATTTTTGTTTAATGCCCTTTTTCATCCAGACAGAGTCGAGATAGCGCCAAGTGATGTATCAGCAGATTTTTTGTATGCTGGTAGAGTCATCATTAGGCCTTAAAATCTTGACAGATGATCTAAACAGCGTTACTGTAAGAGTGGCATAGCCGCTGGTAGAGTATGTATGTTGAAATAAAAAGTTTTTTTTATACAAGGGTGGTAGGTGGCTTTCTTCTGAAATTTATTTTCAAGTAGAAAGTTTTTGATTTTGGGGAAACTTATTCCTTATCACCAGCACGTCCCAATATTTCGCTATCAGTCTCTAGTCAAATTACACCCTATATGTGTAATACCTGTACATAAATGTATAACGTCTTCGCCGGATATAAACAGATAGGCCGTCTCACCATTGTACAAATTAAAATAAAATTTACATAAACATTCTAATAAAAAACTATTCTAGTTTTTCTTTCACTTTCGCTGTTTCGGCCATATTGGGTGGTCGGAAGGTGTGCTAATATTTTTGGAATGTGATATAATTGACACTAAATGCTAATCAATTGTTATTCGAATGGCGAATAAAGCTAATATTAATAGAATAAACTTAAATTGAAGTTTTTGGGTCAAACATGAACCATTTTTTAATTTTAATCGCAGAAGTTATTTTTCCCACTTTTGTGAGTGCTATGAACTGACTTATGTTTAAAATATACACACCCCACCACACACACATATATCACGTAGGTAGAGCGTTAACGGCCGTAAAAAACGATCGCTATCGACACATCTGACAAATGTTTGAGGGTTGTTTCAGAAAAATCGTGAATCACTTTTTTGACAGGTTGTCAGCCCGTCGCCTAAAATTGGAATACACATGAATCCCTAGATTCTCTTACGACACCCGCGGAAAAAAATGGGGTAATGCTATTTTAACCCGGCTTCACACGGCCACCAAGCTAAATGATTAAAGCTACAAAAGCCCGCTATAACAGTTATTTTTATTTAAACGCAAAATCCAAACGACCATGACTCATCAATGAAAGTTCAATAGCACATTAATATTTATAGAATACGGCATTAATTTAACGGTCAACAGTTCACTGCGGCGGTTGAGAAGTTGGATTCCAATGTTCGGGCTTTGGGTCAACGGATGACACAGTGACACGCTAAACAAAAAAAACACATTCACCTAATCCGCCAGCATTAAAAGTATCTAGTTGTCACTACCTGTCAATATGGCGCAACCTGTCTTTAAGGCGATATACCAAATTACCATCAAAATGTTTGTCAACAATTTGCAAATTTTTACGGCGGTTTACGCTCTGCCTACCCCGCAGGGGATTGTTGGCGTGATATATGTATGTATGTACTATTAGTGCTGGATATGGAAAATATGAACTACACATTTTCGTGGTAGCAGTTGCTATTGGTAGCAGGGTTGATCAGTTAGTAAAAAAAACGCAATTTAATCATTCAATTATAAAATTTCTTGCATCGAAATCGGTATTGAATAGATTCGACACGTTTGCTCTCAGTAAACAAAAGAAAACGATGTTTATTTTTGTTTATGAAAAATTGAATGAATTGATTGAATGATACATGAAATTTTACTGGGTGTAAAAATAGGTAAGTGTCACGATAAACATAGAACCATGTCAGATTAGCAGTGTAATTAAAAAAAAACTTTTATAAACAAGCTTAAGGCGTCAACGACCCGTCAGCGTTCTCACCTGTCTTAAATTAATTTATCAATATCCAGAACGAATAGTATCATAAATCTACGACGGAAAAATTGTTGTCCTATACAATTCGTTTATTCCAAAGAACAACAGTAAAAATAACTTTCGTGATAAGATTGGTAAAAGTTTGTATGAAAAAAGTACATACACATAACACGCCTATTAGCCCTTGCCGGGTAGGCAGAGCGTAAACAGCAGCAAAAACGGCCATTTACACCACGTCAGACAAATATTTGAGGGTCATTCGGAAAATTGTGTATCGCCATAGTGACAGCTGTCAGCCCATCGCCTAAAATTGCAATACACACCCTCGAGTCCCTAAGTCGCCTCGTATGCTTCCCACGGGAAAGAAATGGGGTGATGCTTTTCTCAGCCGGCATCACACGGCATGAAAATATACCACTTACTTATTTAATAACGAGTCGTTATCTACACTAATATTATAAAGAGGAAAGATTTGATTGTTTGTTTGTTTGTTTGTTTGTTTGCATCGAATAGGCTCCGAAACTACTGGCCCGATTTTAAAAATTCTTTTACCATTAGAATCGTACATTATTCCTGATGAACATAGGCTATATTTTATACGAGAAAAAAATAGGGATCCGCGTGAAAATTTCGATAATGTAACCCAACGTGTGAAAAATGTACCAAAAAAATATCTTATATCGCGTACGCTGTGGAAATAATTGACAATAGAGCAAAGTGATGTACTACAGTTTTATAGAGGACATCAATATCTATAATAATGTCCGCGATACCATATGTCTAACTATCACAGTTATGCCACAATAAATACATTTTCATTTCAAAATGTACAAATGTACCAAAAAAATATCTTATATCGCGTACGCTGTGGAAATTATTGACAATAGAGCAAAGTGGTGTACTACAGTTTTATAGAGGACATCAATATCTATAATAATGTCCGCGATACCATATGTCTAACTATTACAGTTATGCCACAATAACTACTTTTTCATTTAAAAATGTACAATAACTACGCCACATTATTCGTACCAGTGTAATGATTACATTTAATCATTACTGTATTAAAGGGTGTAAGAGATAGCCCTCCGAATACTGATAGGGTACATGCAGACCATGAAACTGAAAAACTTTCCCCTAGGAACATATTTCAGGAAACGTAAAAAAACTGACTTCCCATAGTGAATGCAGTCAGCTGATTGTGATTTTGTATGGAAGACATTTTTTTTGCGTTTCTTGATATATGTTTCTAGGGGAAAGTTGTCCAGTTTTATGTTTCATGCACACCCTTTCAGTATTAGAAGGGCTGTCCCTTACTCGGTATAAAAAAAGACGACAAAAAACATTAAATAATGCATTAAAAATCTACACTAAAATAATACATATATACACATATCACGCCTATTATCCTAAACGGCCGCAAAAACGGACATTTACGCCACGTCTGACATATGTTTGAGGGTCATTAGGAAAATTGTGTATCGCCATAGTGACAGGTTGTCAGCCCATCGCCTAAAATTGCAATACACACCCTCAAGTCCCTTAGTCGCCTCCTATGACTCCCACGGGAAAGAAATCGGGTGATGCTATTCTAAGCCGTCATCACACTTAAATAATAATATAATCTACTTTAATATTAGAAACAGGATTTTTGTATTGTTTGTTTGAATTGAATAGGCTCCGAAACTACTAAACCGATTTCGAAAATTCTTTTACCGTTAATTGAAATTGAAATCCTTCATTCAATGTACGATGATAGTACTATCCCTTATTGACGTCATGAACCGTCATTCTAAAAAAAGAAATTTGTATCACACAATTTTCTTTTTTTTATTACAATTTTGTTATGACCTAATAGAAAACCGGCTCGGGCGGGATAAAAAAAAACAAAAATAAAGGCACTGCCATGGGGCTGGCCAGATTCACACAGCATGTAACTTTATGCCACCACCATCTGAAAACGATATTTGTTTCAAATTGAAGTCAAGATTTTTAGAATCCTACATTATCCCTGATGAACATAGGCTATATTAAACTGTCTTATTCCCGGGGGGAAATTGTTAGCGGCGGGTGAAACCGCTGGGCGGGCTGCTAGTTGTCAATATATAAACATTCATGTAACTCCCTTTCGTAACAACGGTATAATTTTTTAAGCGTTATTCAAATTTGGCATAACAAACGATCGCATAGTTCAAATGACAGTTCCATTATGTCGAATGTTTGAAATTCGAATACACCGCTGTGTCTGTCACTTTCTTTCATTTCTATTTGTTATCTAATTTGCAAGGCGGAGTGAGAGGGCGTCATGTGCAGTCAAGATCAGGCTGGGTTAGACAGTTTGGACTTTGGACCGTTCTTATGCCGGCCGCATAAGACTTACATTGGCAGTTTGAGTGTCTTACCGCACATGAGCTTGACTATACTATTAGCTGACGTAACACAAACACCAAAATAAAAAAAACACTCGTATGGGTACAAACGAATGCGACAAGTAATTTAGGGTTCCTCACTATATTGCATTTAGTAAACTAAAGACTTATGATGATTATCTACGAGGTACTCTATTCTACCTAGGTAGTAAGGTAAGGAGCGGTACGAGGTGACAAAACACTAGCATAGTTGACAACGTCAAATCCATAATAGTACCTACATTATTTCTAACGTATGGAATGATAATTTAAACATCTTGTTCAATAAAAAAATCTGTATGAGGGGAGAAAGGACAGCGGCAGTGGGATTCCAACGGGTCAATAAGATAAGATTGGATTTTCGCCATTACTAGTGGCGACGTCTCTACCATCTAGGCTACCGCGGCTCACCCCTTGCCCGCGAGATTTGCAAGTGTATCTTAATAAAAGAAACCGACAAGCCCCGGTAGCACAGATGGAATAGGCGTCGCCTCTAGTAATGGTGAAAGTCGCAGGTTCAAACCGCGGTAGAAAATTTTGCACTCCTGATACAAAGGGTTTCAAAAAGTAGATATTCGTGATAAGAATTCACCAATAAATAAATCAGTGCCATTATTTGACATCTTAAGCTTTCAATTGTGTTATTTTTAAGATAAGGCACTTCATTTTAAAATTAGAAGTCACTTTACGGAACTTTACATCATCATTATGTGACATCGTAGACATCATATGATTTCACGGCAAATTAACTCCATTTCGTTTACGTAACAACTAAATTCAGCATTTGCTGTTACGTTTTTTGCCATTACATTAATGAATTAGATATATTTTTTCTTTTGTTTAGTAATAAAATGAAAAAGCATCTTTTTTCACGGAATGCGGTTTTTAATTGTTTTTGTTCCGGTTGTCTGACAGGAGAAAGTGCGAGGCCTTAGTAACGCACCTAAAGATATCTTTTGAACTTTGCAACAATGTTGAGTTTGTGTTTATGAATACGGGATTTAAGAGGACGGCGGCGTACCAAAAACTTTGCAGGCTTGATCAGACCATGAAACTGAACAAGTTTTTCTATAAACGCTATTTTGATAAACGAGAAAATAATTCAAATTCCCGATCAGCTGACTGACCTTCTCAAAAAAAAAACGTTTCCGGACTTGGGCTCCATTGCATAGTAAAAGTTGTTTTGATCGTGCCTGCAAAGTTTTCGGTACATCGTCCCTAACACAGGATGTTTGTATGGTGTCTCCAAGTAGTCAGTACTTTCTTTTTTCTAGCTTTCATTAGCATATTGGTTCCTATTTTAGACATGTGCTTTCAATTCACAATGTAATGAACAATTTTGTTATAAAATAAATGCCGTGTGATGTCGGCATAATAGCATTACCCCATTTCTTTCCCGCGTGTGTGTGAGGCGACTAAACTAAGGGAATACTGGAGGGTTTCATGTGACAACCTTTCACTACAGTGATACACGACTTTTCAGAAGCGGCCCTCAAAAGTTTGTCAAATATTTTACGGCTGTTACTACGCACTTTCTACCCCGCAAGGTATGTTCGTATGTGCAATTTCTAATCGTGTTGTTGTGTCCATTCGAACATAATTAGATGGCGCAAGCAGATATCGACGTTTTTGTGTTATAAACATATTTAATTTGTCTGTAAACACTGTTGTTATACCTAATATGTATGTACAAAAGTGACTAAAATGATTGGCACTAAAGCTAAACAGATGCCAGTCTATGGGCTAATCGTATTAAAATCTTAAGACGTTCCAATAAAATTAGTTTTCTCTAGCTTTACGGACATAAATCTCTGTCCAATTGAGCAGAAAATCAAAGCGATTGGTAATGAGCAATACTCCCACGCTGCAATTATTCAGCAGTAGTCCAGAAGCCGTAAATAACTGAAGAGGCCTCCTTTAAGTTGCAATGGCCGTCTGCCCAACCATTAGCGGGTTTTAATACGAAAATCATGACTCTATGGATCGAACTAACGGAGCTTAATCACAGCTTTCGTTGGTACTATTCATTTTCACAACTTCATCGACACTAATATCTCAGAGTGTTCGAAACAGAAATATTACTAGGATTGCTGAGTGACGTACAGTATTGTGGTTTTTGACAGCCTATGACAGCCGCATGGCGGTGATGCAGCGTCCTCGCCTATGACAGATACATACGTACTATTTATTTATTTACATACATACATAGATATATCAAGCCTATATCCCCTTACAGGGTAGCCAGAGTGTAAACTGCCGTTAAAAACTGTCATTTACAACACGTCTGACAAACATTTGAGAGTCTTAGAGAAAATTGTGTATCGCCATAGTGTCAGGTTGTCAGCCCATCACCTAAAATTGAAATACTCATGAAATATTCAAACAATCAAAAATTTATATCAAATTGTACGCAGGTGTAGTAACTGGAAGTTTTCCTATATAAAGAGCTAACATCAAATATTTCAAAAGGGTTTTAAGAAGGATAATAAAAATAAAAACTTGCGCTAAAAAACATTGATACCATATTCAAACAAAGCTAAATACCCAGAGTGAAATATCTATACGCAGATGGGTTCAGGCTTAGACTCCCTCGGTATTTATAAAAGGTTTTTTTTTTCAGGAAAAAAATCACCTAATCATTGAACATTCAAGAAAGTGGGGCGTAACTGGAGATCAGATACGACACTTACGTATAATTTGTAGTGTAACTGTAAACTTGTATGGAAGTCGTGACATCACGGTGATTCTGTTATTGAATGGAAGTTTTTAAGTACGTAATGATTATAAGGTCGTTTCTCGGACAAATCTGAAGATCTAACGGAAATGTTGTTGTTATTGTCAAAGGTTTATCTATACCACCCATTTTTTGTATCGGAACTCATAGCTACATATACGTATGTATGATTAAGTTACCAAACTTAAATGCTATGAGATATATGAAATAACTTACCACGACCGATCTATAGAGTGACATTTTTCTAGGGGCTGATAGCGAAATTTAAAAACGGGCTGGTGATAAGGAACAACTTTCCCCAAGGAACAAAAGTCGAAATATGACAAAAAACATTAAGAATTTCCATGGTAACTTAAATTAGCTGATTGGCAATATTTGTATGGGAAGTCAACTTTTTTTCGTATTTCGATTTATGTTCCTTAGGGAAAGTTGTTCCTTATCACCAGGTGGACTTGAGTTTTCGCTATCGGTCATTAGTAAGATTTCACCCTATATAATATGCAGGTGGGTATAGACCCCATCTCTTCCCGTGGGGGTCGTAAGAAGCGACCGAGGGATAAATCCGACCCAAGCACAACGGTCCTGGAGAGGCCAACTCCACAATTAAACCCGGAACGGGGTCTCCGTCAGGCGCGTGTGTCAGAGATCTACCGCGCGGCAGACTCCTGCAGCCGACCTGGCTCCGCACGTATCGACTAGTCGTTCCTGCGGATCCAGCCAGGAAGGCCGAGAAGGTGGCGCAGGTCCTGGGCAGCCCTGCGTTGTCCATAATTGCGTCCCAGGCAACGCAGTGTCTGCCTCAGACACTGTTTAAATCGTCTGTCACAGACGTGTGAGGCCAATGATGATGATAGACCCTTAGCCACATTACACCACCCAAACCACAATTCAAGACAGAAGACAAGTCATGTAATCTCAAACCTCACACCGCATAGCATATTCGCCGTAAGATGGGCACGAATTTGCACGATTGTCCATTACTGGTTTACATGAACTTTACACTCTTGCACAACTACGCACCTGCAATCCACCAATCACAACGCGCTATCGGCCAATGGCGTGCGAGCTTTTGACGTTCCACGTTCGAATTTACTTGTGTTAGTTGTCTTGTGCAATGTTTACTTGTCACCAAATAGTGCAGTGCATAAGTGCATCATTATTATACATACGTTTTACTATGGTTTTACATACGATTTGCTTCATCACAAAGCATTGAGCAGTGTTGAGCAAATTAATGCGTATATGTATTGAAATACCTGCGCATGTTTCAAAGGGTGAACCAGTTCACAAAATAACGAAATATTTATTTATTTATAAATTTTTGGTTTCTTTGGGAAACTTACAGCTTGAATAATAACAGTAGTTAGATACAACAAAAATAAACTTCTAGCCAATTAAAAGATTCCACCAGTAGGTGAATATGCACAGAAATTGGTCCTTTCCGATACGGCCGGCCAACACACTTTTTATGAAATTGATACAGTAAGAATAACTTTTTGTGTACCTTAAGCATGTTCTTGACTCCCCGTTTTAGGTAGGTATAAAATTTTTTCAATTTGCAAAATCCTGCCTGCGGTAGACAATTTTGCAAGTTTTCTAAAATGGTATAGGTACCTAACACAGGAAGTTTAAAAAAATACATTCAATTCATCGCGGGTTTTCATCGCTTAGCCTACATTTACTCTATAAAGTATTAATCAGTCGCTGGGTATTAGTTGCATTGCAATACAAACCCGGTAGATGAAACCTTGCCACACGTAATTAATTGGCATCAAGATACACATGCAAAATTTGCGGGCAATGGATGACCGAGGTGGCCCAGATGGAAGCGTCGCCACTAGTGATGGCAAAAGTCACAGGTTCAAATCCAGCCCGCAGTAAAAAAATGCAAGATTTCTATAAATGTTTTTTTTATTGCTACACGTACAAGACAATTATTTCGTTGTTGATAAGATGATTCGTTGAATTCAACGTAACATGACGTTTATTAGTACTTTCACTTACATAACTTTGTAACTGTACATTACGTCAATGGAAATAAAAATATTTAACAGTGCGTCACTGTTATCATCATCTTCATCGGTAACATAATTATTTACGACTATTTTTAGGGTTCCGTACCCAAAGGGTCATAACGGAAACCCTATTGCTGAGGCTCGGCTGTCCATCTGTCTGTCCGTCCGTCCTACAGTTACGAGGCAGTATCTCCTGACCGTTATACCTAGACAGTTGAAATTTTCACAGATAATGTATTTCTGTTGCCGCTATAACAACAAATACAAAAAAAATATAATACAAACTTCTGAAAAAATTTTAACTGTCTAACTTTTGCGGTTCATGAGATACCGCCTCCATACAAAAAAAATATTTATTTTATTATATTTTTGTTATAGCAGCAACAGAAATACAACATCTGTAAAAATTTTAACTGTCTAACTTTTGCGGTTCATGAGATACCGCCTCCATACAAAAAAAATATTTATTTTATTATATTTTTTTGTATGGAGGCGGTATCTCATGAACCGCAAAAGTTAGATAGTTAAAATTTTTACAGATGTTGTATTTCTGTTGCTGCTAAGTATAACAACAAATACCAAAAAATATAAAAAATTTATATTCATGGGGGCTGCCATACAAAACACGTCTTTTTTGCGCGTTTTTATTGATCGTTGTTTGGTAAAGTTATAATGGTTCGCGAGTCCGACTCGCACTTAGCCTGTTTTTTTAATAAAACAAGTCGAGTAACAGGCCACAGCTGGACACGGGCCTCCCCCTACTGGGAGGTATTACCATACTCACCACGCTTGGCAGGCGGATTGGCGAGCGCAGTGCAAGATGTTGCATTCACAGGAAACGCTGCTGCACATTCCCTGGATGAATTTGTTCCTTAGTCACTTTTTACGACGCTCACGGATAGGGATGATGCTATTTTTAACCGGCATCACACGCTTACATACCTATAATTTAATTATGTAGGTACCTACCTATTTGAAATTTGAAAATCGTGTGAGAATATTTGTAGCTATCATAGAAGGTACCAACAGTTCAGACATTTAAAACCCGTTCGGTTTAAAACTTTTCTAGTGAAAATATTGCGTTTATCATGAAATGCCAACGTACGCTGTTGGGGACGTATTTTTGAATCATCGTGTTTTTAGTATCTGATTGCATGCACCAGTCTGACACAAATGAACTTAGCGCTGCTCGTATTACACGTTCTACTACACGAATCCATATTCCACAAGTGCACCCGTGTCTTTTTACTCTCTGTTTATCCTCTGGTTGGCCGGTAGATAATGCCGCTTGGCATTAGGCCCGCCTTTTTTACTATCTACACTTATAATATTATAAAGAGGAAAGATATTACTGTTTGTTTGAATTGAATTGGCTCCGAAACTACTAGACCGATTTAAATAAATATTGTACCGTTAGAATCCTACATTATCCCTGATGAACATGGATTATATTAAAATGTTTTATTCCAGCGTTAAAACTATTAGCAGCGGGTTCAACCGCTGGGCAGGTCGCTAGTGTGCAATCAGTACTAATATTATAAATCTGAGAGTTACTGTGTGTGTATGTATGTTTGTTACCTCTTCACGCTCAAACGACTTGACCAATTTGGACGACATTTAGAACACAGATAGAGTATAACCTGGAATAACACATATGCTACTTTTTACCGCGGGAAAACAACTATTACCACGGGAAAATGAGTGGCAGCTGGTGAAACCGCTGGGCGGAAATCTAGTAAAGTGTAAAATTAAACAAATAAATCCATTTGCACATGCCATTGATATGAATGCAATGAAGTAGAGTGGAGGGACCTCTCATTGTAGTCGACAACAGGTTTCTACTGATTCAAAAAGCACGTCTTCTGGTGAAAATGTTGTGTTTATCTAGAAATGCCAACGGCCGCTGCTGCCTGCGCGCGCGCATGGGCTTTGCCACATTCTTAGTTTTGCAACCGTACGTGACTGTGAGCCGGGAAAGAACATTTCAAAAGTAATTTAGGCGATTCTTCTACGTGTTGTCCGTCGCTGTGTATTTTTAACGCATGCGTCTGTCAGACGAAAGGAAATTGCGAATTTCAATCTTATTCACACACACATACGGCTAATACGGTACCGTAAATGCTCCATATCCGTCTTTGTATGGGAATAAGATCGGGATTCGCTATTTCCTTTCGTCTGACAGTCGTACCTATACGTTACGGTGCGTAAAAAAACGGAGCGGCGGGTGACAAGTGGGAGAAGCGCCTTAAGATAGTCGTGACTTGCTATGCCCGGTTTAGTTTTTAATCGAAATTAGAGTTCGTTTAAAATTAAATAAATCCTAATGCATAGTTAAAAATACGCAGCGACAGACGACAAGTAAAAGAACCGTCTTACCTACGATAAGCACATCATGCCCATTAAACAATGAAAAGCTAAGATAAATAAACAGATAACACTAAATATGAGATCGTTTATTGACCACTAAGCATGCAGAGTTATGCCTAGCCAGGCTACATTAGCAGGCACTAGATATGGCGAAGGGCCGTCCCTTTCACCTGCCGACAACCTACGAACATTCTAGACTAGACTGCTTAGAATAGGTACTTCGCAGGTACTTCTAGATCATTGCACCGGAACATATTACCTGGCTAGTGTCGTAAAGTTACAACAGGGATATCCAGTTAAAAGCAATCCGTAGGTACTAATATTATAAATCTGAGAGTTCGTGTGTGTGTATGTATGTTTGTTACCTCTTCACGCTCAAACGGCTTGACCGATTTGAACGAAATTTGGAACACGGTAGAGTATAACCCGGAATAACATATAGGCCACTTTTTACCGCGTGAAAACAACTATTACCACGGGAAAATGAGTGGCAGCGGGGAAAACAGCTGGGCGGAAATCTAGTGTAATCATAAAAAAAGATTTATTTTAGACAAAACAAATCGGAAATCCTTTGGGAAAGTCTCATAATTTCAAAAGGTACTATGCGTACCCCACATACAGTCTCTTAAGCCCTCAAATAAAGCCAGCCATGCCGGACCAAATTCTGAAACTACCACAAATTTTCAAGAAGTTAAAATAATTTCAGCATATCCAATGAAACTTATTTGACCGTTGTTGCAATATGCGCACCCAAGTGATCCGAAAATAACTATGTCCCAGTAGGTCCATTTCAACATAATATTATCCATAGTAATATCTAATGCGAAATACAGACTGTTTCGAATCAAATAGGTAGGTAACTATTTACGATCGTACCTAGCACGTTTACCACATACTACTCGTACCTAACGTATCTAATGCAAGATACGGGTCGGAATACTGTCGCATGTCGCAAGGCATTTTAAACCAAGCTTGCCGTGTGATGCCGGCTTAGAATAGCATCACCCCATTTCTTTCCCGTGGGATTCGTAAGAGGCGACTAAGGGACTCGAGGGTGTGTATTACAATTTTAGGCGATGGGCTGACAACCTGTCACAATAGCGATACACAATTTTCCGAATGACCCTCAAACATTTGTCAGACGTGGTGTAAATGGCCGTTTTTTGCGGCTGTTTACGCTCTGCCTACCCCACTAGGGATTATAGGCGTGATATGTGTATGTGTATGTATGTATGTTGCAGTAATATTATGTTATCTGTGGCTTGCGCAAGCTTCCTATCCAGAAATACAGCTACTAGGTGCACTAACCACTTACGGTCTTATTTTACAAAAATGTTAGACGTGGTTTAAGCTTTTTGACAGCGTCAAATTGTATAGAAAATTATTATAAACACTGCCCAAAAGCGCGTCTAACTTTTTTGTAAACACGGTTATGATTTAAAAACATCTGCGTGTAATTTGAAACTAGAAATCAAAATTTATTAATTATTTGTTATGTGACGCCGTCTTAGAATAGCATCACCCCATTTCTTTCCCGCGAGTGTCTCGAGGGAATCGAGGGATACATGTGTATTGCAGTTTTAGGCTATGGGCTAACAACCTGTCACTATGGTGATAATGGTATCAATGGATCAGACTTGGCGTAAATATCTATTTTTAACGCCCGTTTACGCTATGCCTACCCCGCAAGCGATTTCGGCATGATATATGTATGTACGTGTATCACTAAAATGACAGGTTGTCAGCATAACCAGCTTACAGAACCACCTTAGGTAGAGCCTGCCACTGCTTCCAGAAACCAACTAATGGTTTCCATTTAACTATTTATATAACTAGCTACAAACCGAACCAGACATAATAACTAATAATAACACAATAGAGAAATGTTGGTTCGTAGTCGGCAAGTTGAGTGGCAAGTGGAATGGCAAGTCGGTGCGCGTGCCTAGACCGCTGCTGATTGTTCCCACGACTGTAGTGGCAGCAAAAGAATTAGTACTTAACGATATAATGCATTTTATTCAATTTTTTTTAAGAAAAAATGCGTTGGACGCTGGACTATACCAGCCCCGTTAGGTATAACAACAAGATTCGTATCTAATCGTTATGAATTTCAGCAACTTGCAGAATAATTTAATGGCAATTCTGTAAAAGACGGATTTGTCAAAATTATGTTGAAATTGTACCACTGTTTGTTGGTAGTCGATGGTTATCAACTTTTGTTAGTTTCAGCTAAGTCTATAACATAAAATCATCTAATAAAACAACCGAACTGGCCTTAAAAGTGGTCGAGAGACACTTGCAAGTAGTTTGAAACAAAGCAAAGGTTTCCTATACCTACAACTACGTGTATATTTTCCGGGAGCTTGCATAATTTTTCAAATTTAAGCTTTGGCCCTGCGACCAGATAGCTCCATCTACGGAAATAGTAAGAAACGAAAATATGGTACTCAAACGCATACATACATACATACATAAATCACGCCTCTTTCCCGGAGGGGTAGGCAGAGACTACTTCCTTCCACTTACTACGATCCTGGCATACTTCTTTCGCCTCCTCTACATTCATCAATCTCTTCATGCATGCTCGTCGGTTTAGGGTACTCTTGACCTGACCTTTCTTTAGCACGTCCCCGATTTGATCGAGGTACGTTCGTCGAGGTCTTCCCCTTCCGACGTTCCCATCCACACTTGCCAAATACACCTGTTACAAATACTCAAACGCACATGATAAATTATAGTTTTAAACACGGAATAGAAAGAACTAGTGGAAGTGTGATATAATGAAATTAGTATCGGAACCGCTGTCGCCACACTCACACTAATAAATGGGTAATTGTACATTGAACTACTAGTTTTTTCTATTCCGTGGTTTTAAATGCTGACCGTACAGACTTGAACTATTACTGCAATGTTTATTTGGAAACTGGTGCGCAGGCGCAGTTAGCAAAGGTCGCGCTCTACAGCGATCAATCCTTATCTACAACACCGAGTGGGTATTGGACATTATTACCAATTTGTTTTATCTACAATATACAGAGTGTAAGGGACAGCCCTCCGAATACTTATAGGGTGCATTCTGACCATGATACTGAACAACTTCCCATGAAAAAATATATCAGGAAACACCAATTTTTTTGACTTCTTAAAGTAATTAATTGCAGTCAGCTGATCATGATTCTGTATGGGAGATCAATTTTTTGGGCGTTTCCTGACATATGTTTCTAGGGAAAAGTTGTTCAGTTTCATGGTCTGCATGCACCCTATTAGTATTCGGAGGGCTGTTCCCTTACACCCCGTATAGTGTAACTAGCGGCCGGCCTAGCAGTTTCACCCGTAGCTAACCGTTTTCCTTCGGTAAAAAAAAAAAGACCTTTTCCCGGCATGAATCAATCTACTTAAGAAAATTGCATTAAAATCCGTTGCGTACTTTTAAAGATTTAAGCATACATAGGGACATAGAACACTGGAAGTGACTTCGTTTTATACTATTTAGTGGTGTAGCCCTAGAATACTTTTTTTTAATTTATGGCAGGGATACTAAACGCGACCACAATAAGTTCACAAGATATATAATCACCGCTTTATAAGCAAGTCCAAAATATCGATAAGATTTGTAAATAGCTATTTAAGTAATATTACGTCACGTAGGTACCTATATGTACCCCGTGTGATGCCGGCTTAGAATAGCATCACCCCATTTCTTGCCCGTGGGTGTCGTAAGAAGCGACTAAGGGACTCGAGGGTGTGTATTGAAATTTTAGGCGATGGGCTGACAACCTGTCACTATAGTGATACACAGTTATCTGATTGACCCTCGAAATTTTGTCAGACGTGGCGTAAATTACCGTTTTTCACGGCCATTTATGCTCTGCCTACCCCGAAAGGGATTATAGGCGTGATATATGTATGTATGTAGGTACCTATATTTTAGAATCAGTACTAATATTATAAGCCACTATTGAAATTTTAGGCGATGGGCTGACAACCTGTCATATGGCGATACACAATTTTCCGAATGACCCTCAAATATTTGTCAGCCGAGGCGTAAATATCCGTTTTTTGCGGCCGTTTAAGCTCTGCCTACCCCGCAAGGGATTATAGGCGTGATATGTGTATGTGTATGTATGTATGTACTATTTATTTAATTTTAAACGAACTCTAATTTCGATTTAAAACTAAAGCGGTCATAGAAAGTCACGACAATCTTAAGCCGGTTCTTTCACTTGTGGTTCGTCGCTGCGTTTTTTTATGTACCGTAACGCATGCGTTTGTCAGACGAAAGGAAATTGCAATTTCCGATCTTATTCCCATACAAATATGGCTACGGTGCGTAACTGATACGTCTGTCAAGTCGTTTGTTGTTGTCCGTAACGCATCATTAACGCACCGTGTATCCGTATTTGTATTTTTAAGATCGAAATTAGCAATTCCCTTTCATCTGACAGACGCATGCGTTACGGTGCGTTTAAAAATACACAGCGACGGACGAAAAGTGGAAGAACCACTTATCAATGGTTACAACATTATAAGAATAATCAAGTTAAGTAGGTAACGAGAGTCAAAGATAAACTTTATAAGGGTATCGTGGCCTAATGTAGGTAGGTATACCAAAATGCCAATAGAATTTCAACTAGTGGTCGGTCGAGTGAGTGTAATGTTAAAGATGGCTGTAGGGTATATGATAAACAATAGGCAGTTCAATTTGGTATTACGAAAAAGCTTTGTGATCTCGAAATATGACATTAATAATGAAGGTATTTCAAACGCTTTCATGCACGACAGCAATGTTTTTTTTGTTTATGACTGGACTGTACATTTTTAGCCCCGGGGCTTTGAAATCTACACCTGACTAGTTGGGGAGAAGGAGTTCACCTGCAGAAGTTTGTGTGGTTATTCAAACAACCAGGATCATCGTGTGATGCCGGCCTAAAATAGCATCACCCCATTTCTTACCCATAGGTGTCGTAAGAGGCGACTACGGGACTCGAGGGTTAGATGTGTATTGCAATTTTAAGCGATGGGCTGACAACCTGTCACTATAGTGATACACAGTTATCTGATTTACCCTCAAACTTTTGTCAGACGTGGTGTTAATATTCGTTTTACGGCCGTTAACGCTCTGCCTACCCCGTAAGCGATATAGGCGTGATGTATGTTATGTATGTATGTAGGATCAAGTGATTCTCCATGATGAGATGATAGATATGCGGTTCTCTTACTTGACGTCCGTCGTTCCGTTTTTTTAACGCAACTTAACGCATGCGTCAGTCAGATGCGAATTCCGATCTTATAAAAAAAATGGTTAAGGTGTATTTATGATGCGTTACGGATTGACAAAACCAAACGACTTGACAGATGTATCCGTTAGGCACCATAATGCAATTAGCCGTATTTGTATGGGAATAAGATCGGCAATCGCAGTTTTATTTCGTCTGACAGACGCATGCGACACAATGCGTTATCATTTAAAACGTTATTTTAAAACGGATCAACGGACGAAAAGTGAGTGAACTGCCATAAAAAAAAAGATTCGTATGATTTACTGATGTATAAAAATTAAAAGTGGGAGTAAGTTTTAAACTAAGTTGCTGGTGTATCTCTAGATATTACCAGATATTACCCAAATCATTCATTAATATTAGTCAAGGAAAGAAACTTCGAGACATGAGGGAACCCAAAGGTCAACGACTTCTATCCTTACTTCTATCTCGCTAATGCCACTTCCTTATAAACTCTATACTTATATTTGCCTCTAATGGAGTTCTTTTGACGAAGTATCTCTAATACCGAGGTAGAGAACTGCATTCCAATGTACAAAAACAGTATCATATTTATAATAATGGTAGTCTGACTTTACTTTGATAAGAATTGTCGATTTAATGTGTTTTTATATTTGTTTCATATAAGTTGTGCCGTGTGATGCCGGCTTAGAATGGGTGCCGTATGATGCCGGCTTAGAATGACATCACCCCATTTTTCCCCGTGGGAGTCGTACGAGGCGACTTAGGGAAGAGGGTGTGCCTGTCACTATGGTGACATACAATTTTCCGAATGACCCTCAAATATATGTCAGACGTGGCGTAAATGCTCGTTTTTGCTGCCGTTTACGCTCTGCCTACCTAGCAAGGGATAATAGGCGTGATATATGTATGTGTTCATTTAATTTTGAACAAAGGTAACCATTTTGTAATTTAGGAAGGCAATGGACATAATTCAGGATAACAATACTCTTTACTTGTCTTAATTAGCGCTGTCACTTTCCATCAAATAGGTTTAGAAAATGATAGGAGATAGGTATCTGAGTTTAAAAATATCAATGGATTCTTCGCCATTTCTAGTCAATTAAATCGCCATTGTTTCAGTCGTTGGCTTATGTTGACAAATAACGCGCATTTTGCGTTCAATTATAAGACATGACAGACATAGATATCTTTTATCCTTTTCCAAACCTTGTGACGGAAAGTGACAGTGCTAATATAAGGTAAGTTGAACTAACTGTTATCCCGAATCCACGACATTTAAAATTTCTAATAAGACTTTTTTTTTTTAATAGATAGATTAGCGCATCATTAAATAAAGTGCAAGTTCTTTTTATTTTATTTTGTTTCATAATCAGAGATTTTAAATTTCAAAAGTGCTTTAGTTTAGTTCCAACAACTAAGCTGCTGAAAACAAAATTCATTTGCCTACCACTTATATGACCTTTATTTAAAAAAAAACTGATTGACATTGACAGATGAATGAATAAAGTCTTCACCAATGTTTTTTTTTTACTTATAGTAAAGGTTTTTTTCAGGGTAATCCTAACTTTGGAAGTATTTACATAATTTCAAAATATTTCAGAAACGATTGCATTAAAAATTATGAAAATATGTGTATCTTAATAAGCATCCCAAACACTCTAAACAATATATATATTTTTTTGTATCTAACGTAAAATGAAATGTTGTGGATTTAGGCCATTTATGAATTATGACAATTCTTTTTAGTCATTTCTAGGACAAGACGATTATGTTCTTCAAAAGTCTTTAAAGTTGTGCCATGGCCAGCTGCTTTATTCTAAAACGATCAAATAAAAGTAAGATTTAAATTATTTTGTCGTATATTTATTACAACTATGATACAACGTAATGAATTTGAAAAATTCACTTAATTACCTGTCAAATGTTAGGCCGCAGTTACGCATTCGACAAGTAAAACCGTTTATTTGTAACATAACACGATTATAAGTCAAGCATTAATTACTAATGTTGCTGAGTTTTTATCATTTTGCAGTGCAATACCTGCGTTAGTGTAGTATTTAGTATTTTTTGCTCAGATTGAACAATAGGGAAATAGCATCGGTTTCGTGTGAATTTATTCTAATGTATGTAGTTCACTTTATAAAAGAAATTGTTCTTAAGAATGCTAGGTTATTAACTTTACTTGAAAAATAATTATATTACGCAAAATAATGCAAATTGTGAACAAAATTTGTCGATCAGTTGATCCATAGACGATATGCTGTAAGCAAGTACCTACATACCTATCTACTTATTTATATTTAAACTACAATTGAGTTTATCACAAAATAAAACAAAAATTTGTGTTGTTAAAATATTGCACCTGATAATTCACGCCTATGTCGAAATCTTGCCGTGTGATGCCGGCTTAGAATAGCACCACCCCGTTTCTTTCCCATGGGTGTCCTAAGAGGCGATTAAGGGACTCGAGGGTGTGTATTGTAATGTTAGGCGATGGGCTGACAACCTGTCACTATGGCGATTCACAATTTTCTGAATGACCCTCAAATATTTGTCTGACGTGGAGAAAATGACCGTTTTTGCGGCCGTTTACGCTCTGCCTACCCTGCAAGGGATTATAGGCGTGATATGTGTATGTCGAAATCTTTTCAAAACTAATAAATAATTTGCCTTCTTAACCTGCATATAAAATGCAGCGAATCTAAACTGCATTCGTCACAACCTTAAAGTTTGTCCCACTAAGGGTTCAAACTCACCTACGTATTCATACTCGTAAAACTCAGTTGCGGAATTTCAGATTGTTTGAATATGACATCGAAATTTTTACGCGCGATGTGTCGTAATCGTAATTCAAGTACAAAATGTCAAATTCCGGGAACTATTGCCTTAAACTCCGATGGATTCATAATGTTTTTATAAAATTGAAAGTTCTCGCTATATTCCTATTTTACCGTGGTAAAAACAGGCTTTTGTTACAAAGAAATGTTGTAGATTTCTGACAGTTAAAGATTTTTAAATCAGTCTAGTAGTTTCACATTTTATGAATTATTTCTTTGGGAGTAAGATCGGAACTCGCAATTTCCTTTCGTCTGACAGAAGCATGCGTTACGGTGCGTTAAAAAACCGCAGCGAAAGACGACAAGTGGGAGAATTGTCTGCATCTCAGTGTTGCAACCTCAGCACGACTGCACGTTGCGATATCTGGTGCGTGCCAGCCTGCCGCCGCCGGTGCTGTTTCAGTCACTCGCAATTATATACAGACAGATAAGGAAAAGTAAATAGTTAAATATAAGCAAATTGTATAGTTATTAGAATTTAAGTAACACCGCCTTTATATGTACATTTAAAAGAAAAAAAAAACGCTTATATAGCAACGTAGGCAGAGCGTAAACAAACATATACGCCACGTCTGACAAACATTTGAGGGTCATTCAGAAAATTGTGTATATTCAGAATATTGGTATACATGGTGTAAAAAAATTAGCTGAAAATATTTATAGATGTGAACCAGTACGTGAAACTGAACAACTTTCCCCAAGGACATAGGTCGAAATACGAAAAAAAATTGGCCCTCCCATACAAATTATCAAGGCCGGGTAACACTAAGTATAGGAGGGTCAAATTATTTTTTCATATTTCGACCTATGTTCCTTGGGGAAAGTTGTTCAGTTTCACGTACTGGTTCACTCCTTAAAATATTCTCAGCAATTTTTTTTACACCTTATATAATAGTTACATGTCAGCCCATCACCTAAAATTGCAAGACACATGTTACCCTTGAGTCCTTTAGTCGCCTCTTACAACACCTACGGGAAAGAGATGGGATGATGCTATTCTAAGCCGACATCACACGGTAGAAATAAGACACCAAATAAACAAATAAGTCGCGTAAACCTACATCTTAAGATAAGACACATTCACAGTATTAACACACGTAAATAAATACTTACTTACCGGTTTTAGTAAGTTATACTTGCTTACCGGCTAAATAATTAAGTGATGATCTGATTGTCTGAA
Organism: Tuta absoluta; assembly: GCA_027580185.1. Classification (NCBI taxonomy): domain Eukaryota; kingdom Metazoa; phylum Arthropoda; class Insecta; order Lepidoptera; family Gelechiidae; genus Tuta; species Tuta absoluta. Next base: position 986,242 of record JAQAHW010000047.1, read on the forward strand.
CTTACCTGAAACAAGATAAAATATGCAATTAATACAATGCGCTAATAGTAGCTTACATATAGAGTTCACACATAAATTCGGTATGCCGGAAAATTTTCTGGTTTGTTTTGAAAATACAGGGTGTAAGGGACTGATGGTGATTTTGTATGGGAAGTCGATTTTTTTGTCGATTCCTGACTAATGTTTCTAGGGAAAAGTTGATCAGTTTCATGATCTGTCATTAATCGGAGGGCTGTCCCTTACACCCCGTATAGTACATTTTAAGAAACTCATTTAAATTTTAATATTTTTCTAAAGTTTAGAGGACGAGACGTCATAACTTTTGGTAAAGTGTTAAATGCCTGCATAAAGAAAAAGTTAAACATAGACTAGAGAATTTTTGTATCGCCATAGTGACAGGTTGTCAGCCCATTGCCTAAAATTGCAATACACATCTAACCCTCGAGTCCCTTAGTCGCCTCTTGCGGCACCCATGGGTAAGACATGGGGTGATGCTATTCCAAGTCGGCATCACACGGCATGGTTCTACCTTTTATTATAATACTATTAAGTAGATATTGTAAATAAAGTATAATTCTCAAAATGCTTTTAAGTTTTTTTCAGTTGACATTGGTACATCGTATAGCTGTATAAAAACCAGCATGGATCCCTTGTCTCGAAGTACTTAGCAATCTCGAAGCAGGTGTCAGCCCGGCCGGACACTCTCGCCCAATGAAATCGAAAGCGGGCGGACCGCATGCCACGTGTCGCCTGTGGCGTCATGCGAGTGGCAACTTGGCAAGTGCATGTGCACAGATTATGTGGCATTACATGTGTAATCCAATGATGTCAATAAACAAAGACAAAACCATTATATGATCGTCATTCAAATTACAGATACGTTTTTAAATACTTACTATCGGAGGTATGTTACTGAATTTTTGAGTTTGCGCTTGTTAAATTTAAATTTAAATTAAAGTTTTACTGATTATAAAAAATATATATACAGTGTGTAAGGGACAGCCCAACGAATACTTATAGGAGGTCATCAGACCATGAAACTGAACAACATTTTATAAAAAAATATTTCAGGTAACGGCCTGAAAATTTTGACTTCCCATAGTAAATGCTGATTGTGATTTTGTATGGGAGATCGTTTTTTTTTGCGTTTCTTCACATATGTTTCTGGGGAAAGTTGTTCAGTTTCATGGTCTGCATGCATCCTATGAGTATTCGGAGGGCTGTCCCTTACACCCTGTATAACGTTTACATGCTCTCCTTAATCTTCAAAATACTTTATTATTTATATAGTTGTTAGGAATGCTTCTAGCATCTAAGCTTTTCCGCGCAAGTTATCATTTCTCATACATACTTACATACAATTATATTCTACAAGCTGTTACCCGCGGCATAAGTGGTGATAAAAACTTTCCAAAAACCTTTTTCTAAAACCAAATTTCATTACAATCGGTTCAGTAGTTTTTGCGTGAAGAAGTATCAAACAAACAAAAATACAAACTTCCGCATTTATAATATTAGTAAGATTATTTGAGGGCCCTTTCAAGAAAAATCATGTATAGTGACAGGTAGTCAGTGCCAAAATTTAATGCACATTTAACCCTCGAGACTCTCAGTCGCCTCTTACGACACCCGCGGAAAAGAAATGGAGTGATGCAATTCTAAGCAAAAAAAGCCGGCATCACACATATTAATTCCGCCTCTGAGTCGTACATAAAAGTTTAATTAAATGTCATAAGATATGACTCCTAGCAAAGGAAATCCTTAAATGAGCTTAAAGCTTTACAGCATTTCCGGTGCGGAGAAAGCTCTCCCGCTGTGACATCCGCATCGCATTGCGCAACTGACTGCCCATAGCGACACCCGACAACCACCAACGTACTACCTGTTATGTGGTATACAGGGTCTTAAAAAAGGCATATGACAGTGTCAATTTAGTAACATGAAATAAGAATTAAAATATTTGACCCGAAAAAGGTTTGTTCTTATCTTAAGTTACTGGTATAAATACGAAATAACTTTGATACGTCGAACACCAAATTCTAAAATAGCTGTCATTGACCACAAACAAACGTTTGACAATTTATTGACCTCTTTAGGGGTTAAAATTCTAAAGATCCTTTCTTAGCGGATCGTTATATAGTAAAATAAACCTAATGATTATATAAGTTTCTAAGTATCTACAAAAAAAACTATTCACGTGCAAAATATTTTACATTAATAAATCACACCTATATATCCCTTGTGGGGTAAGCAAAGCGTAAAGGACCGTAAAAGCGAACACCTCTTCTGACAAACATTCAGAAAATTGCGTATTGCCACAGTGACAGGTTGTCAGCCCATCGCCAAAAATTGCAATACACATGCAACCCTCGAGTCCCTTAGTCACCTCTTACAACACCCACAGGATAGAAATGGGGTGACGCCATTCTAAGTCGACATTACATGGCAAATAATTTACTTTATTGTTACTTGAATTGAAAAGTTTTAAAGCTTTAAAAGCCCCGGTACAACTACTGCAGCATTTAAGTATTGGACCTGTCATTTTGTCTGATGTACGACGTCAATTAAACCGCCGTTGATTGGACGACGTACTGAGTAGATGTAATTATTACTCTTATTTAACGAGATCGTTAATAGACAATTGGTTTTATTGTTCAATACAAAACATCATTTTATAATATTTATTTAAAAGTAACAGTGTGGGCAAAGACAGATGTTTTATATTTGAAGGCTTATTTAAACGATTAATAAGTTCGCGGCTTAGCAACTCTTAAATGAACATATTTTGAAATAAAATAAAATAAATTAAGGCAACCTACTTACTCGTATCTTGATAAATGAAAATAAGAAGTCGTTTTTTTTGCGTCAACCGGGGATTGAACCCGGGACCTGTGAAGTAGCAATAATAAAGCACTATTTTATTATACAAAACTTTATTGCACAAACGTACAAATAGCGGGCCTAATGCTAAGCAGCATTCTCTACCGGCCAACCAAAATGAGTGCAAAACAAACCATAGTACATTTACATAACTGAGTATCGCGTTTGAAAAGAGTTTTAAGAAAGAGTATATATTCAATTCTAGCTTAGATCTTGTTATTTGTCTTAAGAGAAGCAATTCTGCTTTGTTTAAGTACAGATAGCTGTTATAATTACACCTATAAGCTATCTTGCAAGCAATTACAGTTAATTGATCGCGTAGATATTTTGTAAATTCGTTCAGCTATCAAATGATAAATATATCTCTTATGTTACGTTATAATTACAGGTATTTCAATAAAAAACTATTGAGTCTCGATTACTTTTGATAGTTGTTTAGATTAAAGGTCGACGTGTTAAGATAATGATCTAAGTTTGAAGCTAAACTGTCATAAGTTGAAGTAAAAACCTAAAAATCATGACTGGTTTAGATTAGTTCAATATAATATCAAAAAAAAATGTGTAGAATGAGGAAGTACATACTTAATTGGCGCCTTAATATTTTGGGAACTACCGGCACGTGCCGGGTCACAGTATTTTAAGAAGTGAATATGAAACTGTACAATCTGGAAAATTTTACAATAAAATAAGTAGCAAAGGCGAGCTTATCTCATAAGAAGAGCTCTCTTCCAGCCAACCCATTTGATGTTAGAAAATTCATATCTTATTGTGTAAGTAGGCAATAAATAACAAACGAAAATAGAATAACAATTACATATTATATATATAAATTAAATACGATAAACTTACATTTAATACTACAAATATATATAAACATATATCAAGGTAGTTGAGATGAAAATTGCTCGTTTACTCATTTTTGAAAACATATACAGACAAACTTTCCTGAATAGACCTAGGTAGATTATTCCACAGCTGCACAGCTCTCACGGAAAAGGAGTTGAAAAGCAATTTGGTATTCGCACCAGGACACTCCAGCACCTTAGTGATGCAGGCGCGCCTAGGGCGGGGATCTGGAGGAAGGAAACGGAAACGGGAGCGGAGATAGTCGGGAGTGGCAGGATTGTGAAGGATGTTATAGAGAGTGGATAGGATGTGCACATCGCGGCGAAGGCGAATTGGAAGCCACTTAAGCTAAGCACGAAATTCAGGCACGAGACATGGTCATTGGTCAAACTTTCGAAGTCCAAATATAAATCCAATATCAGAAATAAAATAACATAACCAAAAAAATATATCTTAGTTCAGAAGTTCATAAAACTGACAACAGATGGCGCCACTAGGTTTTTAAAACGCGGTATCGATGTGTTCACGGCAAAAGCATATAGAGCCGGCGAACTGTAAAATCGTTGGTTTAAAAACTCTGATTAATCAGGTATTTTTCTCAGAGAATCACGCTATTTTATATGCGTCAGATTTCTCTAATTATTTAATTGATGGATGATGGATGATGGAAGATCAAATTTGCCAGGAACATAAACAGGGCGAAATTACCCAAAGAAATTACCCCATAGATAGATAGGGCGAAATATTTAAAAAATAGGTACGGCATTTATGGAAATGTCAATGCTCTTACTATCACAGTTTATGAGATACAGCCTGCTGGTGACAGCGTGCAGCGGTTAGATTTAGTTCAATACGTTCTGCCCAGAACAACTACTAAGCGATTGGGCTGGTTGTTTGAATAACCACACAAACTTCTGCGGGTGAAACCTAGCTCCCCACCAAATAGTCAGGTGTAGATTTCAAAGCCCCGGGGCTAAAATTGTAGAGTACAGCCCTAAAAAAATGTGGTGGAGAGGAGATAGAACAAATTTTAATTTAACACAGATGTCTTCGAGGCATATCCAAATAAATACATTACATAAAATGGCCACCATTATGGCATGATTATGGCACATTACGTAAAACAAATATTGGGTGACATGACTGTGCATTACGAGTTAAATTCTTGATCCAAATTAGTGACCAATTAACATGGTAGTAAAAAACATGACTAGCTAAATATGGATACGGAAGTTGGCAAAATTAAATATAATAATCTGGTGACAAGGAATAAGTCATAAGTCCAAATATATTTCAAACTTCCATAGTATCGCAAATTAGATGATCGGAAATATTGAAAGTCTTAATCATATCATATTTCGACCTATGTTCCATGTAAAAAGTTTACTTATTACTAGCAGAATCGAAGTTTTATTCATCAGTCACGAACCAACCTCGCATTGGTTTTCATTGCATTTTATTCACTGCTGCAGTTGCGTACATTTTATTCACTACAGAATCTATTTAGTTGTTTTTTAAACAAGTTTAATTCAAAAGAAAGTAATACAATGACATACATCCTACGGTTACAGCTTCCGATGTTAATCTACCTATGCTGATGATGATGACTCTGTGACATAATATGTAAAAACAAATAACTACACCCATGTATGCAGGTACTCATGAATAACTAGACGCGGTAAAGTGTCCTTACGTAAGGTGCCCTGTCCAAGTAGATAGCTGGTAGGTACAGTCCGTGTGTGAAAAAAACATGACAAATTGAAAACTTGTACGATTTTTTGTGATCGCGGCAACGCGCTAAAATTACGGTACACGGTTCTGTAAAGATTTCAGCATATAAAAAATATATCGTAGAATTTGAGTTATAACATAGTTAAGATATAGTATGGTAGAGTGATTTCATATTTTTGTTCATATTCAAAGCCAAGTTAGAAAATTCTACACATGTCATTATGGAAGTTTCAGGTAGGTATTGTAAAATTCAGCCTCTGAAACGGTATCAAACCTGGAAGGTACATTTATACCTTAAGATTATTAACAAGCGGTTATTGCATTTATGTTGCCATACGATAGTCTAGCATGCAAACTCGTAGTTTTAAAGATAAACGAGTGTTTAGTTTGACAGCTGTTACAAGAAACGTAGTACATCTCATCCTTAGAGCAACGCGGTCTTAGGTACGTTCCGTTTGTAAATTATATCAGACAACCAATGCTATCGAAATATTAAATACGAAAACATTTTCAAAGAGTTAATCTTATTCTCATAATCAAAGCAATTTTATTAATAAATTGTCAAGCAAATACAGATGTAAAGACATCTGTTAAATCAGTGATTCTAGTGGTACATACATGTACTCTAGAACTACCGGTGCTTCTAGTAGTCCTATAAGCCTTTTCCTACATTGCTTAGTTTAGAGAGCAGGGTTCAACAATAAAATTTGTACAGCTCCACCTGATTATGTTTAACCTACCTTGCCGTTACAACTTGTATGTGTACAAATCCTAATTTCACTACACTTCAACAGTCCACTGCTGGACATGGGCCTCCCCCTATTTGTGGATAAATACTTTTTACATAACTTTTACTACTACATTGACTGTACTGTAAGTACCACACTGTACCTATACAATTTGTATATTGAGGAGTGTATTCCGTTAAGTAAATATTGCCAACTTTGTGCAATGAATGACATCCATATCTTCGTGTGACCTCTTTGTTGTTTACAATGATAATAATAATACGGGGTGTAAGGGATGTTTGCAGGCATGATCAGGCTATGAAACTAAACAACTTTTTCTATGGAAGAAATGTTGGTAAACGAGATTTTTTTTGCGACCTCCCATACAAAATTTCTGATCAGCTGACTGACTTTCTATGGAAACTCGAAAAAAATATTTCCTTACATAGGCTTCATAATAAAAGTTTTTCAATTTTAATTCTAAGGGATGAATCCAGGGAATCGCTCGCCAATCCGCCTGCCCAGCGTGGTGAGTATGGAAAATACCCCCCGATTGGGGGAGGCCCATGTCCAGCAGTAGACTTATGTGGCTGTTGAAGAAAAAGAAGGTATGTCCACTTACTAGGAGTATACGATTTACGATCTTATTCACAATATAATAATACAAATTAAAACTAAGGAAGCGAAACTGTAATAACAATTATTTGCACACCAGTATTTACTGTCCAATGCGCGCGCACAACTATTGTTTACAAAGCTGTTACGACCGATCCCCGCATTATACTGTTGTACATTATTTAACTTCCTAATTATGCAACCGGATAGTTCTGTTTAAAGTGTCGTTACAGGGTTTGTAATAGTGTTTCCTAGTACTGGGTGTAAGTAAATAGTAAGTACTTCGTAATATTATATGATGCAATTGTTAGTATGCGCTGTATGCGTAATTTCCGTTGCAATAGAATAAACTCTCTTTTCGTTTCGGGAACTTATCAAGTAAAAATAACTTCTTTAAGTATCATTATATCTTGTTTCCCATTTCTTTCCAATCTTTAGAGTCCCAAGATCTATGGACGAGTTAATGTCATCATCATCAGTATGTATGTACCTAGAAGATATTTAAAATAAAACACATTATTTAGATATTTTAGTCCAAACAATAATCAATAGAAAATAAATCCCACACGAATTACAAATTTTAATAAATAATAAATATCCTGGACAATCTACACAGCGCCACCTAGCCCCAAACGAAGCAAAGCTTATGCTATGAGAACCTTGTACTTGTTTATGCTTTATACCTCTATATAATGAAAAAAAAAGACCAAATAGCTAATATTAATACTTATCTTTTATAAATGAATACTTATGATATAATACATAGACCCAGACTAAACACAATTACACAAATATCTGAAAATTGACTAAACATATATTTGTACCTTGTGGGGATCGAACCCACGACTACGGCCATCTGGCCATTCAGTACCTAATCTTACTTTTTGTCAAAAAGTTATACAATCAAGCATTGTCAATGAAATTTAACAAAAATTGAGAATCCCAAATATGATGAAGAACATAACCGGAGATCAAAAGAGCAAAATTAACATTAAAAAAGTAGAAAGGGGTATTACCTATATCGAAAACCGTTAATTAATTTTATATTGTGGTAAACCCAAACATAGACTAAAAACATAACATTAAGTAAACTTAAAAAAACTAAGATTTTGTTCTGAAAGGACCGGGCGATGCTGGTAGCAAATTACAGTAAACCGAATCGACAAACGATCCGCTAATCCATACTGATATTACTAATATTATAAATTCGAAAGTAACTCTGTCTGTTACGTTTTCACGCCTAAACCACTTACCCGATTTTGATACAATTTGGCATAAGCATAGACAGGAACCTAAGATAGGACATAGGCTACTTTTTACCGCAGGAAAATCTATCAACCCCACGGGAAATTGTAATATCGAATTCACGCCGCGCGTACGAACACTCCGGGCACCAGCTAGTTATACAATATTTTGGTTTGGCCTTCGAGGTTTAGTACACAAGTAAATACCGGTGCTGCGAGTGCCGTTTTACGCGATGTCACCGCTTTTTTGCGCATTGTGAATGGGTGAAGTTTCAGAATGAGCAGTAGGGTGGCAATGGTCACTTGTCACTTCGGGTCTTTTCCTCTCTTTTCGTGTGGGACACCGAGTCGTTCAACGACGCGATGAACCCCGTTGTCAGTTTTTCAACCCCTAATACTAGTAATAGGCCTCTGACATGGTTCTGTAACGACCGCTGTCTAAGTAATCATAGACAGCAACCGGGAGCGACGGCTTTACGTGCCCTCCGAAGCACTGAACCATTTCTTTTCGGACACTCAGGTGTTTCACTCTGCAATGTCCTAACCAGACCGGGAACAAATTCACAAAGTGAAATATATCAACTTTGTTAGTGTCCCACCGAGAATCGAACCCGGAACCTTTGCGTCGCAGGCAGTCCCACTACCACTGCGCCACATCGGCCGTCACTTCGGGTAAAAATCAAGTACCAAGTTGGTACCTACATGTAGATACAGTCAAGACCAGACTGGGTTCGACAGATTGGACTTTGCACCGTGCTTATTCTGCGCGCATAAGACTTACATTGGCGGTTTAAATGTGTGACCACACGTGAGCTTGACTGCACCAAAATTTTGATTGTGTGATGTGGTTCCCAAATAAAAAACGGCTAAGAGGGTTGAAAGATCCGAAACAAACGAGTTTTATGGATTGGTCACTCCAATGAAAACTGCCCATTATAACAAGGTTTGATATTTTCTTCACAACACATTTATTATACATTAACGTCGATATAAAAACAGTAAGTACCATACAGCAAAACGCAAAAACTTAGAAATGTTAAGTATTTCTATGTGGAACGAAACGCGCATTGCATAGTTCTTGATTAATGGCCGTGGAGCAGGTTGAAGTGTTTACAGGAGCACGAGAACGCTTTTTATTATTATCGCAAAAATGTGACAATAATTAAGTAACCACCTCCGCAGCTAAGAAAAAATAATTATTGATATATTGTTTTGAATAAAGAAGTTTTTAAATTTAAACAAAATCTCAATGTATAGAATTAAAAGGAACTTCATTTAATGTTGCACCAAATTACATAAAACGGACATTTACGCCACGTCTGACAAACATTTGAGGGTCATCCGGAAAATTGTGTATAGCCATAGTGACAGGTTGTCAGACCATCGCCTAAAATTTTAATACACACCCTTGAGTCCCTTAGTCGCCTCTTACGACTCCCACGGGCAAGAAAGGGGGAATTATCTCACAAGTATCGTAAAATACTAGCGTAGTACTAATGGCCAATCATGTAGATACTAACAACAACGATACAGGCAAACAGGGAACTGCACCTAAGCCGAGGCGAATGATTTTAGTACCTAGGTACCTGTTAGCGCTGTCCCGCCCACCCTATAACGCATGGTCACCCTACCGCGCGGCTTTCCCGTGCGCCAGCGCAGGGTCATCGACCTCCGCCATTGTTTGTTTACTTCAGTCGCGCATTGTTTTGTCACAATCACCACTTCTTCCTAATGAGTAGGTATGCAGTTTCTTACACGCTGACTTAGCGACAGTTGAGCTTAGTCAACAACAAAAAGTTTTGCTGTATGTGTTGTTTGATTTACAATGTTTTGTTTTTATTTGCGAAGCACTAATTGATTGTAGAGCTCTCCTTGGGTGGTAATTAAAAGAAAAATGTATTTCTTCAGTTAATAGGTATTCATTTTGTATTATTCTGAGTTCCATTGACGGCTGATGTCGTGTATGAAGAGAACTCGACTTCCGAATGAATAGTATAAAATAAAGTAGCTTCCCATCATGGCCAGGTGTCCCTTTGTACCTATCTTTAAAACTACAATTTTTTAAATGAAGATTTATATGTAAAATTGGTCCTAGGAAAAGTTCACAGGAAAGCGGGTAGCAGCCAAAAATAAGGGACAAAATTTCCTCCTTTTTTGTTTAGTTATTTTGATGCACAGGAACGTGACTGCCAAAGCTACTTAACTAGAAAGCTCTTTTAAAACATGGCGATACTGTAACCAACAACAAATCATAAATTCTGAAGGTACTTAGCTTACAAACGCGCTTTAAACTCAAACTGGGTAACTTTTCAGAGGGAACCCTACGGCCTACGTACGTCGTACAATCAGAATGAAGCCACGAAGTAAGTATTGGCGGCGGCGTGAAGCCCCCAATCCGGCGCGCCGTCGCAGATAAATACAGTTTTTGATAAGCCTTTTGCTCAGCATTAGAACGACCTGTGGCCTATGTTATGAAACTACAGGCTACAAGTCTACAGGTGAAATTCGTAGTATATTGCGTAGCTTGTTAATATGCCCGGTATCATAATTGCTACGCAATAAACATCGAATTTCACCTGTAAAGTTTTAGCCTGTAGTTTGATAATATCGGGCATTTATAGCGGTACTGAAACAGGGTAATTCATTAATTGAGTTGTGTTTTAGCGTCGGGCGAAGTCTAATTAAGACTAATCTATCACGCATAGTTCTGTGTAATGTATAGTATAATCTTGATTGTTCAGAATTCCCTCTAAAATATATACTTTGCTCTATGGTTGTAAAGAAGAAAGGAGGTATTTCTTGCCCTGTCTGCGCCTGCGCAGGCCGCAGTGAAAGTCGGCGCGGCCGGTCCGGCAATTACCGCAGCGTCCGTGCAGGTTTCTTCCACATACCGAGCTCCAGCTCTATAGTACTTCATAGTCTGACTCAGCATTACTGTGACTCTCATTGATGTGCAAGTGACATAAGAATTGTACAAGTCCATGAAGATGTCTTCTTACCCGAGTTGAGGTCGACTATAGCCTCAATTTGGGATAACAGTTTATTAGTATATGTGGATATACCTATGCACTATCCCGCTTTACCTAACATACTCTTTCTTTTTTCACCCAAAGGTTGCTTGGTAGAAATTGATACTTCAGCAATAAGGCCGTCTAAATTGTACCGTTTTTCTTTTTCTGTATCTGTTTTGTACAAATAAAGTATATTGTATTGTATTTGTATAACAATTATCTTGACTTACCAAAAATTTGCGCTGTCACTTTCCGTCAAAAAGGTTTAGAAAAATAAAAAGAGTTTTGTAAGTCCCGACGTGTTTAAAAATATCAATGGTTTTTTCGCCTTTTCTAGTAAATTTTGTGGCCTTTGTTTTCATCGTCGCCTTATTTGGACAAATAACGCGTATTTTGCATCAAAGTATAAAATATGACATGATTTGGATATCTCTTCCATTTTTAAACCTATTTTATGGAAAGTGACAGCATGAACTAAAGATAAGTTAAATAGGCCTTTTAATAGAAAACATCTGTGAGATATATTGATTGCTCCCGCACTACATGCTGGCATTTTTTTTAGTTTGACGCATATCATAAATGTTGACAATTGTCGGCGCCTTTTGCCACACCTGCCAACACTCACGCATGTAGGAATACCTATAAATAGCAAAACGGTTATCAAATAATTCACTCTAAGATTTTTTATGACTAAAAAGACTCAGGCATATTTCTCAGGAATTTCATAGACACATCTAAAAAGCTGTGAACCGCAAACTAAGGCTGTTCAAAGGGAATTACGACGCGTTATTGAAAAACAACTTACAAAACCACCATCATAGATCGCAATTGAATGCCATCTCTTTTTAGCATATAGCCTGTGATATATCTTTATCTTACTCTACCATGAGTGCGGTGCGTTTGATCGCTCGTTAATTGGCTCTTTTCACATTGAGGAAATGGCGGGAAACTTGACATTATGTCCATGGATGCAAGTCGTTAGAAGCTGGCAACACAACAGAGGATTAGACGCAATGGACGTCGAAGTTGCATAAAGTGGTAATTGTGCGTTTTCTCGTGTGAGAAGGGTGGTTGCACAGCGCTCTACAGCAATGTTCCTAGCAAATATCAATTTGATGCCTCCTCGTTACATTATAGTTGTCGAAAGCGCGACCACCAGAAGCTCTGATTCTGGTCATCCATTTAAATGAAAAAAACTAGAGGACTTAGCGCATATTATGGCTCTCCGTCTTTTGTACGCCCAATAGAGATGTGCTGAGGACGCTAATTTCATGACCGAAATAACGAAAAAATCGTGTTCAGTGCGTCACATACAGAGAGACGAGCTCAGCTATTTCAGTGGCCTACTTAACCATTTTAGAAGCCTGAAGCCATGACAGAGGCTACTCAACCACGTCAAAGGTCTACTCAACCAAGTCAGACATCTACTGAACCGTGTCAGAGGTCTCTCAACCATGTCAAAGGCCTACGCAACCATTATCATTGTTCGCTCCTTCGTCAGGACGTACCATTATACAGTATATAAGTTACATTATGTCTTAGAAAAGCGTAAGAAAAAGCAGAATACCACTTATTCGTTGCTTAAGTTATGGAAAACCCTTTCGAGCTCGTCTCTATCAGGAGACGCACAGAAGACGGGAAGCCATATACAGAGCACTGTATTTTTTTTTTCGTTACTTGTTCTATAATTTTATGTCCTACATGGACATGGCTTAAGGGCTTTATTACTACCAGTAATAGGCGGTTGAAAAACTCTTACACCAGGGTTTATCACGTCGTTGGACGACTCGGTGGTCCACACGAAAAAACGAAGAATAGCCAAAATATTAATTTTAGCTTTGTGTAATAGTGTACCCCAAGTAGTGCAGTATAGAACAACCCTCGAGATAGGCAGCTATTACTGCATTAGTGCTGGAATCTAACCGCTTGACATGTGCAACTAACCGCGTGAAAGCCACATTACAGAAAGGGCGGCAGGGTTGTCAGACATCCAGCTTTCTGGCTGATTACTGAATTGAGCCTGGAGTAGGTACTAGGTAGAAGTTATTATTGTCTGTCACACAGCTTCATCGACATTTCGGTGCCAACATTGTTTTTTTTAGTTATTATTATGTGTAAGCAAGTATTTGTACTTGGAATTTGTTGGCTACCGCATAAATTTCCTTTTTTTATTTAATTGTAATGCTTCTGGGGCCATATTCCGCTAATTGAAACGCGTCTCAATTGTGTTTCTATAGTGTGTCAGTTATATGGTTTTGGCCGTTTCGCGTTCCGCTAACAATTTGAAGTATAGAAAATTACAATGGCATCACACACACACACACACATCACGCCCTTATGGGCAAACGGGGTAGGCAGAGCGTAAACAGCCGCAAAAACGGCCATCTACACCACGTCTGACTAATGTTTGAGGGTCATTCGGAAAATTGTGTATCACTATAGTGACTGGTTGTCAGCCCATCGCCTAAAATTGCAATACATACCTTCGAGGGAAAGAAATGGGGTGATGCTATTCTAAGCCGGCATCACAATGGCATTCGAATACAAATTGAGTTCATATGATCACAATGAAAAAAAAAGGGAATCGTGGCTCTTGTTGGCAGAGTACGCAGGCCACTCGCCCACCTCACTGCTTGCCAGATTGACATGCGCAGACGCACTATTACTACTAAAATGTGAATATTGAGCGCATCGCCGAATATACTGTTGTAGTTGGTTTGACCAAATAAATAATCAACCCATGGTTCCGCCTTTTGGCATAAGAGACGCGCGAAATCAAACGCAGCATGCCAATTTTTTAAACCCCTAGTTATTGAGTCAAAATGCCCTAAAAGGTTGCAAAATATCTCGCTTTAAAATGGCTAGTGTATTCTAGGTTATGAAGACCCTAGACAGAGGAGGCTCTTTGCGCTTTCGATGAATGTAGAAACTTGACGATGATTCTGCTTTTAATGGGCTGGACGTGCATATGGTGCATATTGGTGTAATTTCCTTTTAAAAGCACCTTTCGCAGTTCCAATGAATGATTGATACGATCGCATAATCATAACTTGTACTTTTACTTTTGAATTGCCAAGAGATTTCATACTCAGAAGAAAACGATTTGAAAAAATAAGGTTTAATGATCCCTTGAAAATGTCTCTCTTACGGTTCACAAACCCTGCAGTGTCCTAACCAAACTGGAATCAAACTTTAAAAATTACGGTGTTATTAAAAAATAGTTAGACAAGCTTTTAGACAGCGTTCTATTTCCACAGGATTTGACGTTGTCAAAACAGCTTAAAACATGTGTAACTCTATTGTAAAATCACGGTAATAAACTAACAAATATCAACTTTGTGTTCTCCACCAGGAATTGAACGAGGGACCTTCGGATCCTGAGACTCATACCATACCATTACCATACCATTTTTGCCGCTATGACAGTAGGTAGTTAACAGTACTCGAAAAATATCATAGATATTTAAGAAAATACATAAAACAATGAAACGTATTAAGGTGATGTAAAATTATTTCATGAAATCCATCGCTACGTCATCTCGCTCTAGTAACCATGGCAACCGGCACGCATTCGCGTGACGTTCTTTATCACTGCAACCAACCTCACTTTGCTACCGAATCGTGCCAAATTCAACTCTATTTTGCGTGCCACAACAGTTCCGTACATGCAGTTATTGTAAGTATGATCTGTGGTATTAAGATAATTGGTAAAGCAGCTACGTCATGCGTGCTCGCGTCTGAACGGTCCAGTTTTCTATTTGCGGGATGTTTATTGGCTAGATTGGCTAGTTTATCTGTTTTATGTCTAACAGGTGTTTTGATCAGAAATATTTCTGATTTAGAAATACTTACAGTTGTATTTACAATCATGTTTTTAGGACTAAGACTCGACTACTTGTCGTTCGTCGCTGCATATTTTTAACCTACCGCAACGCATGCGTCTGTGAGAAGAAAGGAAATCACGAATCCAGATCTTATTTCCATACAAATACGGCTACCGGTGCGTTTACAGATGCATCTGTCAAACAACTTGACAGACGCATCCGTTACGCACCGTAGCGACAGACGACAAGTCTGAGAACCGCCATATTACAGGGCTTCACTGTTGGTTTAAATATAGAAAAACAAGTCTACATAATATGTATTACGCAATAGCTAAAAAAATGCTGAACTGCCTTTAAATACAGAACCATTAGTTCAAGCCTCGAACATTCCTATCAAAACAATCTAATTTATAACAAGATAAAGCTTTTGTTTTGGTTGCACAACCGCCCATACAAACCGCGTGTCTACCTATTATATATCGACCAGAGTTGGCCAATCGCAAATAGATATGGCACGTTGTAGATTACAGATCGAAAATAAAGATCACGTAGATGGAGACGGTGATAACCAGTAATGGATATAACACGACATTGCTCAGGGAATTGACAAAACTAGGAAAAATGATAAGGTCAGTTTAAAAATAGTCGTTTTCTAATCTGTACCCGTTATTAAGGAATACATTCACCATTGGAATACGCTGATATAAATTGTATCTCTGTCGGAATGTAATATTATGACATTTAACTGAAATGTCCAGATATAGGAAACAAACTGAACCAAATACTAAAAGTGACTTTGATCCGTTCCTTACTGAATAATTTGTAGATATTGGATCGTTGTAATGTCATAAAAATTATTCCGCGCAATTTCGGTTTATTTTTATGTACAAGTACAATAGTTAAACAAACTGAATTCCGCGACTGAACTATACCTACTCAGGAGCGTTCATATTCCGATCTTAAGGAATGAGCAGTATCATACCTCGCTAATTTTGCACTGCGTTCACCCATTCCTGCTGATAGTGACATGTTACTTCACCGAACATTCCAAATAAGCAGTTCAATAACATACACAATCACGCTTTTCCCTTCCGGGGTAGGCAGAGCGTTAACGGCCATAAAAATATGGTCGGTTTTGCCACGTTAGACTAATATTTGAGGGAAGTTTCAGAAAAAATACGTGAATAACTATAGTAATAGGTTGTCAGCCCATCGCCTAAATTTGCAATACATATGTAATCGGCGAGTCGTTTAGTCGTCTCTTAAGACATCAACGAAAAAGAAATAGGGTGATGCTATTCCAAATCGGCATCACACGGTAAGTTCAATGACTTGTACTGTTAAAAAAAGTAAAAGGAACGTGAACGGTTTTCTCCAGTGGGTTTTGTTGCTAAATGTTTTTGTTTTAGGACCGAATCGTGACCGTTCCATTGGGTTTGGAATCTGTTGTAGTCTCACGAATCACAAGGCCGTTTTACAATTGACTTGTGTATAGATTGTAGTTGGAATTTACGTGCGGAAAATTCAGGTGCTGAATTTTAGGTGGTATAAAGTCTCTCTTATAATTTGTGCGACTGAAGCTAATACTCAGAAGTATTGTGTAAAATAGTAAAAATTTTGCATCGTTTCATAACGATAAAAATATCTACTTTAATTTAGAGTTATTTTCAAATTTATTCTGTAAAAGAGTATCTAGATTTTAAATTTTATTTTATATTATATTACTGACATTGATCTATTTGTATGGTTTTACGAGCACTATGCGAATACTTATAACGCAGATTTATAATTTTATAATGTAATTTCCATTGTGTGATAAATAAATAAATAAATTAAGTAATGAATTGAACTTTTGTTGCCCATAGAACAAAGTTCCATGCTACTTCTGCTTACAGATGGTATTACCATCTATTATGATGATTAGCCGTGTGATGCCGGCCTAGAATAGCATCACCCCATTTCTTACCTATGGGTGTCGTAAAAAGCGACTACGGGACTCGAGGGTTAGATGTGTATTGCAATTTTAGGCGATGGGCTGACAACCTGTCACTATAGTAATACACAGTTATCTGATTGATCCTCAAACTTTTGTCAGACGTGGTGTTAATATCCGTTCTACGGCCGTTAACACTCTGCCTTGCCTACCCCGTAAGGGATATAGGCGTGATTTATGTATGTATGTATGTTGATTATTACATATTTATCGCTTTATTTCACCTATTCGATATGTAAAGCAGTAGGTACCTAGGTGTTACATCAATTGCACCTTCAGAAAGTTAGTGCCCTTACTACGTTCGGTAGTCAAAAAACCTCGAAATGCTGATCTACTACTTATTAAACCTTTTCACTCGTGTCGTGTAGAATACGCCTAATACATCTCCGGGTGAGCTCCTCCCACCATACAGTCAGGTGCAGATTTCATAGCCCCGGGTTGCCCCGGGGCTAGAATTGTAGAGTTCAAAAAAATCAAATACGCCCAAGTTGGCGCAGTCAACTTAGAACTCTTTCTTTTTTCATAATTTTACTTCTAACCTATGACTTTACATATTGCTAATATAATAAAAACTTTATTGTAAAGCCCGCTTTGCAGAACCCAATAATTAAAATTGGATATATTACGTCTAAAACGTATTTAAGATGAAGAAGAGACTAGAGCACACATGTGTGCTTCTAGGAGTAAAGGTAAATTAAAAATGATAACTTAATAAGTTACAGCCCCTTTATTATAACTTCGTCTTCTAAACGTTTTAATTTTTGTGGTTTATTTTAATGGTCTACTTTATAACCGCTTTCCAGTAAGTGGGTGCATTAAATATTAAAATATAAGCGTTCTCTTTTTAGCAGTAATTCTATACTTTCTAAGATTACCAACACCTACACTCTCTACATAAGGTAGTGCGGAACGAATATTTAATTCCTTCCATAAGTTACAAAAAGAGTAATAATTTACCAAAAATATTACTAACTTGCAGCAGTGGTCTGTTATGGCTGTTAATTTAATTAGTAACTTATTTATTAACAATTTAACAATTCATTGTACACAAGAAAATACAAAACACAGATCAAACTTAACTTAACCTCTTTAGCTTAGTTTTAATTATTATTCCCTTAATATTACCTGAATAAATCATAATTATGAAACGATAAAAAAACACTACAATAGTCTGTATATTGAAAATGATTATATCGATTTCAATTAAATTTGTTGCGTCTCTTAATTTAGTAAATCTTTATCCAATCTGTACAGTTGTTTTTCAATTATTCAACGAGAAACATGTAACATACCTACATATAGGTACTTAGTGACCTATAAAGCAATCGATTATAGAATTTTGAGCATTTCACATACAAGATGCCGTGTAATGTTGGCTTAGAAAGCATCACCCCATTTCTGTCCCGTGGTGTGTGTCGAAAGAGTTGTGGGCTGACACCCTGGCACTATGGCGATACACAATTTTATGAATGACCCTCAAAATGTTTGTCAAACGTAGCGTAAATGTTAGTTTTTCACAGCTTTTTAAGCAAAAGATATAGGCTCAAAAGGTTTAAAATAACCTTCAATAATTTTAAGTCAGTCAAATGAAAGAGTGAAGCATACTTTCTGCGCGTAAAGAAATTGCCACACACTATCTGTGGCCCGCGGCAGTGGTGGCGTCGTGTTATCGCGAGGAAATCAGTGGAAAACATGTAATCAGCACAACACGCATATTTACTCTGTTTAATTGCCACTGTCCACGCATGGACATGCGTGTTGGACAGTTTAGTTGAAAAATTAATATTGTGCTGGCGTTGTTAATAGCGAAAGGTATTTTTCTACTCAGTAATCCATATAATGTGCACGCAGTTTTAAACAAATATTTAACGTAATAAATAGTGTATAGGTCTCCAACGTTTTTCAAGTGACATAATAATAGTAATAAACAAATAAAACTAGTCATGTTTAACAAAAAAGTTAGACGCGCATTTAGGCGCTGTTTAAATTATTTTTCAAAGCGATTTGACGTTGTCAATGACTTAGACACTATGTAACTTTTTTTGTTATAATACCGTAGGAGTTTAGTATATTTCTATGGCAAGTTGGAATATTGTCTTTCAATTATTCAAAATAGCGATTTTCTCTCTAGAAATAACTCCTATTCGACCGCACTGACCCACTTCCTTGTGAAGTAGTGCGTTGTGACGTCAACCGCACGCGTCGCATCGTGCGTGAGATTTGCATGTCGTTTGCGGATGTGTGTCACTCGCGCGTGTCGATGCGCACGCGACAAACGCATTGTTCATGTTTGTGTCAAAAATGTGCTACTCTTCCTCTTCTTGGGTCAATGGCAATGAACCTCGGACTACAGTGTTTGATCTAGATAATTAGAATGTTGATAAAGCGTTTTGGTTGGCTGTATACAGACAGGCCCTTCCGTGTGCACTTGCACAAAGGATATAAGGCGCTTTCTCTCCTGCTGCTTACGAGTAGCAGGGAAGGTAGGATAGAACGTGCTAAGCTGAAACATAATGTCTTTTTTGGATTTTATTTAGCATAGATTTACTTTTGACTATAGTCTAAACCATAGCAGACATAAAATAACTACTACCAAGATTTATCCGTCCGTGTGTTTTCGGCTTTGAATAGTATCACCCCATTTTTTTCCCACGGGTGTCGTGAGAGGCAACTAAGGAAATAGTAGGTTTAATGTGTATTACAATTAAGGCGACAGGCTAACAACAATTTTTCTGAAACAGATTTAACTTAAATATTTGTCAGACCGTATTTTACAGGCGTTAACGCTCTGCCTACCCCGCAAGGGATGAGGGCTTGATATGTGTATGTAAGATTTATGTGCCACAAAGTACTGGCAACCAAACACCATACAAATTAAATTTCCAATTGTTATATTGTTCTAGTCTGTATAAATGATTTATATGTAGAATATTTTTATGTAAAAGTTTTGTGTACTAACGTTTCATCTACTGTAAGGAACATTTAACTATGATAATGATTTTCTAAAGCGTAAAAATTAACGAAAAAAGAAGGTTAAAACTCAATGAAAACAAAAGCTGCCGCAGTTTTCCGTTTGACCGAGCACCGCGTACGTCATTTCGGGTGAGCGAGCCAAAGCTGTCACTTTCATCTGCGGCTGCCTGCGCCGCCTGTCATCCTTGGCCGAATTCCGCGCGGTAACCTGCCCGCTCCCTCCTTGGCTGGGCCGGTGACCTGCGGCTACAGGTGAATTGATTGGACCACTCCAGCGAGAAATAAACATACAAACACACATTTGAGGGTCATTCGGAAAATTGTGTATCGCCGTAGTGACAGGTTGTCAGCCCATCGCTTAAAATTGCAATACACACCCTCGAGCCCCTTTGTCGCCTCTTACGACACCCACGGGAAAGAAATGGGGTGATGCTGTTCTAAGCCGGCATCACACGGCAACCGTAACCATATCATCTCTTTCATTACTATATTAGCACCTTAGTAGGGCGCTTTTCCTAAGCCATAACTCGCCGCAGCATGCCCTATGCATTTCTTTCTTAGAATATGAAAAGCCGGACTTTCTTCGGCTTTCTACGTCGATTCGCCTCGCTTCGCTCGCACTATGGACAATGTAGAATCTGTTTTTAAACGAGTGCATATTTTGTACCCAACACCTTTCAGTAAATGGAAATCGTAAGGTTTTTTGTAACTGTAGAGCAGAGATCAACGTTTGAGAGATTGGAACGTAAGAAAACATTTGGTATTTACAGTTAGGACAAAAAATATAAGTTTTTCTAAGTTTCCTTAGGAAGAGATTAACGTACCTACCAATAGTAAGAAAATCAATCTTTTTTTTCCCAAGAGGTCAAATTTAAAAATGAAATGAAATTAACTTTGTGCAGGACAGTATTATCACTTATTGATGTTATGATCCGGCATTGTAAAAAAAAGAAATTTGAATATCTCAATTTTCATATGTTTATAACGATTTTGTATAGTCCTAATCGAAAACCGGCTTGGCTATATTTTTCGAATCAACGAAACCCAAAAAAATTTTCACGAATAACGGTTATCCAGAAAAGCACGTACTTACCTGCTTATTTTCCGTTTCAGAATAATCAGTCTACGCCACGAAATAAGTCCCGCAAAGAAAATCTGTCATCATGTGCATTCTACACCATATGTCACTTGACATATAGATAATACATCATTTCTCTGCGGGGTTTCTCATAGTTGGTCTCCAATTCTCAGTATGATTGAATTCGCAGTGGGATGGAAACTCATCAACTGTCAGCCGGATAGATCACGCAGCGTTCACGCAGCCGTCACGCGCGGGTGACGCGCGGGCGCGGCGCGGCGCTATGAGAGCGGAACCACGGAGCAAAAACAAGAGATAGCCAGGGTTGCAACTATGTAAGATGCATATATACATACACATTTCACGCCTATAATCCCCTTTGGGGTAGGCAGGGGCGTACACGGCCGCAAAAGACGGACATTTTAGCCACGTCTGACAAATATTTGGGGTCAAACCGAAAATTCTGTATCGCTATAGTGACAGGTTGTCAGCCCATCTCCTAAAATTGCAATACACACCCTCGAGTCCCTTAGTCGCCTCGTACGACACCCACGGGAACGAAATGTGGTGATGCTATTTTAAGCTGGTATCACACGGCACATACATATATCACGCCTATATCCCTTGCGGGGTAGCCAGAGCGTTAACGGCCGTAAAAAAATCGGTCACTATCGCCACGTCTTACAAATATTTGAGGGCCGTTTCCGAAAAATCGAGTATTACTTTAGTGTCAAGTGCTAAGCCTGTCGCCTAAACTTGTAATACACATGAAATCCTCGAGTCCCTTAGTCACCTCTTGCGACACCCGTGGAAAAGAAATGGGGTGATGCTATTCTAAGCCGGCATCACACAAGAGGCAAGATGTAAGATGTGTGATGTGCTATGTAAGATGTGTCGTATGATATTAATAGTGTTTCCTCGTTTGTAAAACTCAAAATACTAAAGGCGGAATAAGTATACAGATAAACAAAATACATCGGTGGGTGATAGTAGGTGTTACAAAAGTTTTATTACAATAATGAGGTTTCAACAAACAGTTACGGTATTTACGGTAATTATAAAAAAAAGTTTAAGCTTTTTGATTGCTTCAAAGCGTGTAGAAAAATATTTTAAACACTGCCTAAAAGCAGGTCTATTTTTTTAAATAACACTGAATAAATATTTAAATTGAAATGTCTTTAAAAAACATAGGTAGGACACCTGGTGCCTATGTTATGAAACTACAGGTTACAAGTCTACAGGTGAAATTCTTAGTATATTGCGTAGCCGGTTCATATTCCTGGTATCATAATGGGTAACCGAATACAATGAACATCGAATTTCAACTGTAAAATTGTAGCCTGTAGTTTGATAATATCGGGTACTGATTGGTCGTTGACTCGGTGTCCAAAACGAAAATAAGAAAAAGGAGTAGATACTTTTTATTGCACTGCAATATTTTTAAACCGGTTCCAAGTCTCCTTCGTAAGTTTACTAGCTTCACTAGCCAACCCTATCCTGCTCGTGGGTGCCGATTGCTAACTGTGCTGAGGATGATGAGTAAGAGACGCTGCGTCTGCTCACGTCGGAACCGGTAATGAGGATCAATTGCTCACCACTATTTGATAGCATCCGCCATTATTTTTTAAATGTAGGTCGCTATGTCCAACTAGGTAGGACCACTGGTGGTTGAAATATGTACGGAAACATACATTCAATCATGCATACATCCCTTGCAGGATAGGCAGATTGTGAACGGACGTAACGAACATTTCAGGGTCATTCAGATAATTGTATATCACCATAGTGACAGGTTGATAGCCTCGCCTAAAATTGCTAAACATATGTAACAAATCCATTAGTTGCCTCTTACGACCCTCACGGAATTGAAATGGGGTGATGTTGTTGTAAGCCGACATCACACGGCAAAACGGAAACAGTTAATTTGCTTAAAAACTTACTAACAACAAACGGAAAAAATCAATTAAAAAGTACGACCGCTCTCTGAGATAAAGCCTAGCCTATGACACTCGAGACAATGTAAGGATTCTTCCGATACAATTCCCATTCGAAGCTGTTCAGTGGTTTGCAGCAATTTTGTGGGCGAATTCAGCGGATTCCGATAGGATTTTAGTTGCACAAAAGAAAGCATTGAGAACACTAGCTGGCATAAAACCCCGAGAAAGTTGCAAAACCATTTTCCCCAGGTACGGCGTGCTAACGGTGTACTCATTATATTTGTACGAAGTAATTATGTACACGAGACGAAATATAAAATCTTATACGCGTTATGGCGAAAGGACTAGGCAAGCCGGCCGCCTGTGTCCCGTCCCGCATAGAACTGCACTCGCAAACAAAAATGCACGTGTTATCGGACCGGTTTTGTATGAGCATCTTCCTAATGAGATCAGGAAGGAAGTTTGCGATGGGTCATTTATGCGTCAGCTCAAAAACCTCTTGTTGAATAAAGCGTATTATTCTGTTAAGGAATATTTAAATGATACGTTTATATTATGATTGCTATTTCATATTTTATAATTATTTTAGTCTTAATGACATTACTATTTTTTGTTAATGCGGTACAATGTGATTAACAAAAACACTGTTATATTATTTTTACTACATAGGTTTATTCTAATACCTACAGATTTACAATCTATAATCTTGACGATCTCAATACATACTTTTATTTTTGTGACATAGTTTTAATTATAAAAATTGTATTTCGAGAAATAAATGAATCTGAATCTGAATCAGCACTTTAATGAATCGCACATATATTCATACATACAACAAACATACATGAACTCTTTAGGGTTCCCAACCAATAAAAGAAGTGTAATGTTTAAAAACATGTTTTTTGGTTGGGCAGTCGTGTAAAAACAGTCAACACGCTTATCTCACGCTAAACCTCGCAAAATTAGACATACTGATCACGTACACTCACACTTTCTTTCGTATTCAAAATATTCCGATCGGGAGCAAAAAATTGCACCGAAATCCGGTAAGAAATGTTAACGAGAGAAAATTCGTAGTTGTGGTCAGTGAGAGAGTTATAATCTCAGTCAGGGCAGACAGCACTTAAATGTTTGCTTGTAAATAGAGCAGTATTAGTGGAAGTATCAGTAGCACTTTGAGTTATCCTTTTTAAAAACAGCCACAATAGATCTGTACCTACAGGTCGCAGTAGCTTTTGGGTTTTTGGACTAACCCCTGCTTCTGAAATAACAATAAAATAGTTTAAATTTAATCGGGTTCTTATCGACGAATTTTTTATTATTTTTAGCTTCCGATATTTCAACGCTATTGCAAGCGTCAGATATGTTTGCATCTAGCGCCTACCCGCATTCCCATCAGTTTACCCGTGATCGTAACGCTTGCAACAGCGTCGAAATGTCGAGAGCTACAAATAATAAAATTCGTTGGTAAGAATCCGTTTATATTATAACTATGTAAACGACCGCAAAAGCTTAAAATTTAGATAAAATACTTTTTTTTTTAATAGTATTTGATAGGGTGGAATTTTACTAGTGACAAATAACGAAAACTCAGGACGGACTGATATGGAACAACTTTTCTCGAAAATATAATTTAACCCCCCATACAAACTGTAGGTACCCGCCAACCAAGTCATTTGTACGGCAGGTTAATTTTTTTCAACTATCTTTTGACCTATGTTACTTTAGGAAAGTTGTTTCTTTATCACCAGCCTGTCATGAATTTTCCGTACCGGTCATTATAGTAAAATTTAGCGCTATGCATAATGAATGTCGATATCTTACAAAAGACTAATTTTGAAGATTACTAAGATCAAACATCAGTCATTGACATTAGAAAATTTTGCAAGTTCTAAAAAGAAAAAAATTAAGGAATATAGATTTTAGACGAACTTTCATACTGATTTGCAAAGTAATCGCAAATTCAAGTAATCGCAGATAATCTGAAGAAATAGCGGCAAATAAATAGACACCAAACGGTGCATTGCTATTATATTCTTCTTTGTCCAGTTTTTATTTTATTTTTACTACGACTACGGTTCTCGATAGTGACAGATTAACGGAATCGAGACCTTTGATCTGTCTGACACGAATAACTTTGGAATAACAATTATGATGATAACAACATTTTTACTTTTATTTCATTTGTGTTAAGTCAAGTGTCATATTACGGATTGCTCGAATACTCATACTCTTTGTTTCATAATAAAAATATTACATGTCAAAATATTTTTATACATTTACATTACTATTTAAGAAATTCATTTACTGTTTGAAGCACCTTCAATTAATGATTTTTCAAATTATAAATATAATTATGAGAGTTTTTTATGTCATCTGGAATTGCGTTGTATATTTTTGGACCCACTGCATGGGTAGTCTTGTTGACTTGGCAAGTTTGCATTTCACATCAATAGAATATGACATCAATGATAATCTGCGCACTTTGTCATATATCTTACAATTTAAAATTACGATACCTACTGCAATAGTTCAGGCAAGGACCATACGTTCAGGTAAGTTTTGACCACAGCTTGCTCTTGTTTGAAACTCGTACTCACGATAATTACATTAATCCCAATAAAAAAATAACCGTGTGATGCCGGCTTAGAATAGCATCACCCCATTTCTTACCCATTTGTGTCGTAAGAGGCGACTAAGGGACTCGGGGTTAGATGTGTACTGCAACTTTATGCGATGGGCTGACAACCTGTCACTATAGTGATACACAGTTATCTGATTGACCTGACTTTTGTCAGATCGGGTGTTAATATCCCTTTACGGCCGTTAAAGCTCTGCCTACACCGTAAGCGATATAGGCGTTATTTATGTATGAATGTATGTAATTATGTATGTTAAAAAACGAATCTCTAAAAGCGTTGAACTCTTTTGCACGCACCAAAACAACCGCTACAAAAGACATCAACGCGTTCCGTCGCTTCAAATAGAAAATAAATTATTTTCGTGTCTCCTTTATTACTTTTATGTAACGTATAATGAAACGTAATTGTATTGAAGACGTTTTCGACCCGTCCAGCTGTGTTGTGACCGCCGCTTGCGTGTATTGCACTATTATTTAGCTTATTTTAGCCTACTAGTGATAGTAGGCGGTTGAAAAACTCTGACACCAGGGTTCATCGGGTCGTTGGATGACTCGGTGTCCCACACGAAAAGAGAGAAGAGAGAGAGATTTAGCTTATTATTTCTTGACCTCCTCCCTTTCCCTCGAAAAGCCTCTACGATGATTTCCCACACTAGTAATTTTAGATTAAGGTACCTAATTTATTTTGCAACGTTTACGAGATTTGATAAATTGAAGTTAATGGAAAGATAAGTCTGTTTTGGTGTGTATAATTGAGATTACAGCAGATGTTATGGTGTTGAAATCCCCGCAGATGTTTACGTTGTTATTACAAAAAAGTTAGACGCGCAGTTAGACGCTGTTAAATTATATTTTCATACGATTTGACGTTGTCAAACAATTAACTACTATATCACGTCAAAAGTTAACAAGAGTTTCGAACGTGTATTTCGACAGCACCTTTTCAAAATATAGCAAAGCCAAAAGATTCACTCCTATGGCTAAAATAACAGTATGCTGACAAAAGGGAGAGGGCGACCTAGACGAGCGTATATGAACCAAATCAAAGAAAAAATAGGTTGAATTAGATAGAAAGGTATTTAGCTTCTTCCGCACTTATGATGGCTAGTAATGCAGCTAGTTGAATGCACCACGCGTACGACCGCAAGTTAATGCAAATGCACAAGCGATGCACTTTACTCGCACTACTTCCACCGTTTTACACTCTACACGTGTTTCGCCCCTCCACGGAGCATCATCAGGAGATCTTCGACAGTCGAGTTCCGAGCACTGACTCAGTCAGTACGGTCGTACGCGTGGTGCATTCAACTAGCTGCATTACTAGCCATCATAAGTGCGGAAGAAGCTAAATACCTTTCTATCTAATTCAATCAAGATGGACTTCCGCAAAGTAACGCCTGATACAATTACTTACTGAAAAAATAGGTGTCATGTCGTATAAGAAAGTCAAAGAGAAGGCTCAAAATAGAGCAGATTGGATATTACTCCACCGACAAGAGCGAGGCTCTTAAATTAATGATGATGATCACAAGTCCCAATTCACCAGACATTATCGATCAGCTGATGATGAGCTGATGGAACTGATTATGTCGCAGTCACGTCAGAAGATGGCTAATCTCATCGTGCGGTCAAACAGTCAGGCGGTATGTCGGGCCATACCTACGGAATCATTGCCACGTAAGCAATTAGCTGTCTATGATTACTTAGACGGCGGTTACAACACAACCATGTCAGAGGCCTACTAGTGGTAGCAGGCGGTTGAAAAACTCTGACACCAGGGTTCATCGGGTCGTTGGATGGATGACTCGGTGTCCCACACGAAAAGAAGAATTAACATTTGGTTCGTGACACTGGTGTACGCAATTTACAAGACAGCTCCGCCTGCTGCGTGACAATAATCCAAATAATAATCTCTTTTACGAGTTGACGGCCGATGTGGGGCTGTGGTAGTGCGACTGCCTGCGGCGCAAAGGTTCTGGGTTCGATTCCCGGTGGGGCACTTACAAAGTTGATGTTATCACTTTGTAAATATGTTTTCATTCTGTATAAGACATTGCAGGCTGAACCACCTGATTGTCAGTAAGAAAGATGGGTCAGTGCTGTGGAGGGCACCGTCGGTCCCGGTTGTTATCTATGATTATTTAGACAGCGGGCGTTATACAACCATGTCAGAGGCGTACTAGTAGTAGGCGGTTAAAAAATCTCACACCAGGGTTTATCGGGTTGTAAACTCGGTGTCCCACACAAAAAGAAGAAGAAGACCGAGTTAACTAACGGCCTGATGAAATACTATTCGAAACATTTCAAGCGAAACATATCGTCGCGGAGTATGCAGTTGGTGCGGCTTGACACTTGTTGCGCACTTGGGCAACGCAACGTGACTAGCCTGTCACCTCCTCGCAGCTTTTCAATTAAGTTGTTAAGAGTGAGCGAGGTGGAAGTCATGGCTTTCAGGTAAGAGTGAAAGGGACGCAATAGGCGGCTCTCTGTGGGAATCTTTGATGATTTGCTGATAAGGGGCAGAATAAAAAAAATGCAATAGGCCAAGTTTTACTCAAACATAATATCGGGTGAAATTTTACTAGTGACCGATACTGAAAACAGAGGACGGGTTAGTAACAAGGAACTACTTTACCAAGGAACATAGGTCGAAATATGCCTAAAATATATGCCACTCGTGAATGCCCGGACGCAGCTCAATAACTTGCTTGCTATAACACCAGACTGCGACTTGTTTGCTGATCCATGGGATAAATTGTGCCGTACTCTTTCATTTTATTGTGAAATTATTGAATAATTTTGTACATACTTAGTATTAATCTAGTTTAAGTTTGCCAGTGCCTTGGCTTAATGCTGTTATGCTGTCAAATTATGTTTCAATAAATAAATAAATAAATAAATAAATAAATATTTGAGCTTCTATAGTAACCTAAATCAGCTAATCGGCAATTTTGTATAGGAGGTCCAATTATTTTTCGTATTTCGACCTATGTTCATAAGGGAACGTTGTTCCACTTGTTCCTTATCACCTGCCTGTCTTGAGTTTTCAGTATTGGTCACTAGTAAAATTTCCCCCTTTATTTTAAATTATTCCTTTTTTATTTCAATATCGTTGGAAACTAAAGGCATGCTACCAATTGTCAGAAATTCTGTGACATGTCTTCAACCAGTGAGTTTTGAAACTAGGGGCACAGATTATGGAAAAGTTACTAGCGTAACAGATGAATCACTCCCATACATGCGAAAAATTTCCACGTTCATTACTAATTCAGATACACCATAACACATTATCCTGTAATTGATTGCACTTTCAGAAAAGCAGTAAACTGTGCTGCTTAAATAGTAAGACATGGTTTGACAACATCAAATAATATGGAAAAATCATTTCTTACATTATCTAAACTCGTCTTTTTATTATTAAGGCCCTAGGCGTTGAAACATGGAATTTTCAATTATGTGAGTTAAATATTTTCCACGCCAGTGATCATAAGTACTGCATACGATCTAAAACACCAAAACTCTTCTGGGTCATCCTCCCTCACAGTCATACTCCGCTATGTAGCAACATATTTACAAGTTCAGAAACTGTGGACGTTCTGTAAATTCTGTTCCATCTTTCATGTATTGATGAAAGGTACATTGAAAGTTGCGGATGTCAGTAAACGTGCCGTGGAGGCGATGTGGCGATGGGCAGGGCACCGAGGTCATGGCAGGTGAAGCAAAGGTTTGACCAAGTGGTGGCCAAAAGTAGGGCGTAGAAGCGTAAATCGTCCCGCAGTCAGATGGGTTGACGACATAGTAAAGATTGTTGGAGGAACCTGGACAAGACTTGCGCAGGATAGGAATCTATGGCACAAGAGAGAGGAGGCTTATACCCAGCAGTGGGTGGATAAAGGCTGAAATGATGACATCTTAGAACTTACCGTGGAGGCGGGGTGCGCTGGCACTAGCATCACCGGCGGCGGTTTCCTGGGCTTCCTGACGCCTGCCGGACGACGGTTCCTGGCCTGCACCGGCACCGGTAGAGCTGGCAGCGGCGCCGGCGCTGGAGCCGCCTGCCCCAGCCACCTCGTCACCAGCTTCTCCTTGCTGTTGGCGCTGCCGTACTCCGGTGTGTCATCCTGATGGAGAAAGTAGTTGATTGAGGTAGGAAGGATCTTTTCTGTGTGTCACGCCGTGTGATGCCGGCTTTGAATAGCATCATTCAATTTCTTTCCCATGAGTGTGGTAAGGGGCGACTAAGGGAGTCAAGGGTTACATGTGTATTGCAATTTTAGGTGATTACTATGGTGGTACTCAATTTACAGAATGACTCTCAAATGTTTGTCAGACGTGGCGTAAGTGACGCCCTTTTCACTTTTTTTTGAGGGTCATCCTTTTCACAAGTATTTACAGCCACAAATTTCCATAATTGTTTTAGATATACTATGTTCATATACAGTACCTGTTAAACATTTTGTGAATAAATCCCTTTTTATTTTATTTTTATTATTTTTTTACGCTCTGCCTACCCCGCAAGTGATAGAGGCGTGAATTATGTACGTATGTTTGTATGTGTCTTCTTAAGTTACTATCCAGCACGTCTAACATGCGTGCCACGACATATTTTGTCGTTTCATGCGCGCAGAACTTCAGGAGGAATAAAGTGCGGAAACTATTTACAGTGAAGTGAGCCGCCGACGATATAATGTGGCGACAAAATTTTATCGTGGCACGCGTGTTAGCCGAGCTGAATCATTTAGATACGACGAAACTATTCCACATTATCAAATAAGTGTAAAAAAGTTTATGTTTTTTGTTTTAATTTCTATAACTTATAATTTGATCTTGCATAGCCAGGTTTCGTCACTTTTCGTGCATATTTACATGCATTATATTTGGCTTTTTATATTGCATATAATTCGGTCCCTAGACATGACCAAGAGTACACAGTCACGATGTTATTATGGCAACTGATTGTTTGTATTACGTGCGTACAACCATCTAAGTATGATTGATTCGTGAGAAGTCAAGCATCAAACAGGTACCTATTTTCTGGTACTTCTATACGTTTTTAGGAGGCGATTTCATTTTACATTTTTTTTTTATTAATCTCTCAAAATACAGCTTCATTCATTTATTCCGTCATATGAAGACCTAAAATAATAATGCTGAAACTGCTTTGCCGTGAATTGATGGCTTAAAATACCATCACGCCATTTCTTTCCCGCTGGTGTCGTAAGGTGCGACTAAGGGGCTCGAGGGTCTCATGTGTTTTTAAATTTAAGGCGACAGGCCGACTACCTTTCACAATAGTGATACCCGATTTTTCTGCATGACCCTCAAATGTTTGTCGTGGCGTAAATGTCCGTTCTTTACAGCCGTTTACGCTCTACGTACCCCGCAAGGGATAAAGGCGTGTATGTTTGTTTCAGGAAAACGTACCTATCGACTTGTTTGTTGCAAGCCAACTAATAATAAAATTTTATAATTTTGCTTTCATTGAGGAAATAAAAATTCACTTTCCGATCGAGCGTTTTTTAAAGAAACCTGTTTATAGGTGACAAAAAGTAACAAACTCCTCACGCGAGCTATTCATATACATGAAAGAGATTCCAGTACAAATAAAGTACTGAAATTTTTCGTGAAACTGACTAATGCATAAATCAAATTCACTAGCACTTTCATTAATAGGCGGAAAACACATTTTGCTTACATAGCTACCCGTTTC
The DNA here is from genome assembly GCA_027580185.1 of Tuta absoluta. NCBI lineage: Eukaryota > Metazoa > Arthropoda > Insecta > Lepidoptera > Gelechiidae > Tuta > Tuta absoluta. The sequence goes on from JAQAHW010000047.1 coordinate 1,017,453, forward strand.
TGCCAAGTTAGTGACTTTCCATACAGTTTTGATGTAAAATGATTACGTTTCTTTTCATTTTCCCATCAAATCCATCCTCAGCTAACCCCTTCTTTTTACAAGACTGCCCAACCAAAAATGAGTGTAATGTTTTATTAGAGTTCATGTATATATGTATGTGCGATTCTTTAAAGTACTGCATCTCGTCAACCACTGAACAGATTCGAATGGAAATTGTATCGGAAGAATCCTTACATTATCCCGAGTGTTATAAGCTTGGCTTTATTTTTATTTTTTATTATGCTTGTTATCTGGTAGCATACAGGGCTTTAAACTGAGGGTAGTACTGGTTGTGTAGGCCCCAATTCGGTATAACAGTTCTCTTTAATTTGCGCTGTCACATTCGGTCATATAGGTTTAAAGAAGGATAATAGACATCGAAGTCTTGTGATGTCTAATAATTTAACACAAAATATGCGTTATCTGTCAAAATAAGGCGACGATTAAAACAATAGCGACTAACTTTACAAGAAATGGCAAAGAACCCTTTGACATTTCAAAACATGCCATGACTTAGATATTATCCTTTTGTAAATCAATTTGATGGAAAGTGACAGCGCTGCGTGAACGGCCTCGACAAGAGAATGTTTTCTCTATATACTTACAAACAATCTTCAGAATGTCCGTTCCTTATGTTTTTAGTATTATCCTTAAGTAAAATTAAAACCTGCTAACTCGATAATATTCGCCGTTATTGAAGTTATGACAAAAAAAGCCTAAAAACGGATACTTTTGGTATTAATTGCCAATCATTGAGTTTGTAGGTTCTAATTTACCAAAGGATAATAATAAAAACTTGAGCAACGGACATTCTGATAGATTGTTTGTATAAAGAGTTTTTTTGTGAAGTGGTGCCGAGGTCGTTTACGACTACACGCCTTAAGGTAAGTTAAGAGAAGTATTATCCGGAATTGGGGCCTTAGTTCCTATTATGTACTGGCACAACAAGTTTAGCAGATATCTTCAGATAGAAACCGAACTGAAACTAACCTTTTTCTTCTTCAAGCTTTCCCCATTGAGCTTCCCCTCCAAATCCTTAGCTAACTCCTTCCCCTTCTCCTCCCCGTCTTGGAGCACACATGGCTTAAACTGGGGGTCGAACTGGTTGTGATCGAAGGGCTGCCTGGGGCGCAGACAGGGGCACACCCGCCGCGCCAGGTGGCAGATCGTGATTATGCAGACCAGGCAGTGGGTGGAGGCGATGATGAGCAGCGCTATGTTGGTCAGAACTGGCGTCCAGGCTTCCATTTCATCCTGCGAACAAAGGATCGAATTAAATACTGCGTGATAAAAATAATTCATTAAAAGTGTTTGGTTATTCGCCGTGTTATGACCTAAATTTTTTATACATACATACATACATACATATTTCACGCCTATAGTCCCTTGCGGGGTAGGCAGAGCATAAATGGCCGTAAAAAACGGTAATGACAAAAGTTCGAGGGTCAATCAGATAACTGTGTATCACTATAGTGACAGGTTGTCAGCCCATCGCCTAAAACTGCAATACACACCCTTGAGTCCCTTAGTCGCCTCTTACGACACCCACGGGCAATAAATGGGGTGATGCTATTGTAAGCCAGCATCACACGGCTCAAATTTTTTATTACTTCGCTTTTTCTCTTTCTGCATAAAACAGCCAATTTCACTTGCATATGAAGTGCATTCAAGAAACATTAGGGTCGCAGCTCACCTGCGTTTAATTCAATCACGAAATTTACTACTCGCGCTGAGAATCATTGATATAATTTATTTTTCAATCACAAATTCCGAAACAGTACTATTACGTATCAGATATACAGGGTGTATGGGACAGCCCTTCGAATAAAATAGGGTGCATTCAGACCATCAAACTGAACAACTTCCCGTAAAAAAAAAAAACAGAAAAGGTAAAAAGAAATTCGACCTCCCATAGTAAATGCAGCCAGCCGATCGTGATTTTGTATGGGAAGCCGATATTTTTTGTCTTTAGATGACATATGTTCCTAGGGGAAAGTTGTTCACTTTCTGCTGCATGAACCCTTTAAGTATTCGAAGGGCTGTCCCTTACACCCCGTATAACTATACCGGGTGGCCCGAATAGTGACGTCCAAAGACTAAACTTGAATGCCTTATACTGAGGGGTATCCGAATTACCCCCTAAATGTATGTTCCGCGATTTTTTGTAAGTTCCGAGCTATTCAACTTTTAAAGATGTATGAGGAAAATTTTCCTGGGAGGCTATTTTCCTTTTTTTGTATGCTTCAAAGTACAAATCATGAAGATTATATCATAGTAATAACCGTTCGAAAAGCCCTTTAACGGAAATTAAGAAAAGAAGGAAAAAAGAAATTGAGTCGAAATTTTCCCATACAGCTGTAAAAGTTGAATAACTCGAGGACACTACAAAAAATCGCGGAACATACATGGGGGTGATTCGGATACCCCTTAGTATAAGGCATTCGAATTTTGTCTTTGGACGTGACTATACGGGCCACCCTGTATAACAAATAGGGGGAAAAAATTTTGATGTCATACCTATTCAAATAATTCAAAGAGCGAAGATTGTTTGAATAAAATAACATCACATATTTTCCAGCCAAATTGGCATAGTATTTATACAAATTGTACATTCTGTCGCATGTCAATCAGCAATACATCTTCGATAATCAATTACACCACATTACACAAATAGACGCACGCTAATACATAGTTCCTTTATTTCCCTATCTTTTTTACATTAAACCATATCTAATTGACGAACGTATAACGGTCATGAAGTTTTGAACCAACTACCTATGTAATTATCCATTATTTTGTAAAGAAATGCGAGCTGGTCGACATGCTACACCTATTAATGTGCAGAACGGAAGCAGGTAATTTGCGTGTTGCACTCGCGTGGCTAACTGTACCACGGAGTGCACAAATTGTACAATACATATATGTGCTCATGGTGAACTTGATTTAAATCCCGCGTAGGGTATTTCTACGACTATGCGCGTTTTTCACTCACTGAATTTCATAGTCCGATACAGCTCTGGCATTGTTTGAGGGCGCAACTTACAATAAATCTAAAGACGCTTATATATTGTACGATTGCGTTATGTGTGTTTGTAAAGCAAACATTTTGTGTAATTTTTTACGCTTGCGTAAATTTTCGATTGTCCCGAACTCATTAGTTTAATTAAATTTATAATTGTCTATAATTAAGTTTATGTTATAAAATATACGAACCTACTATCTATGTGACAATTTATACGGTGTAAAAACACAGTTTGAGTTTGGGTTTTTATCGTTTGCAAACAAAAGTATGTTACATATACCTAAAAAGACACAAAATTATAAATTGGGGTTCGACCAATGTTCCAAAAACTAAACTAAGTATAATTTCAAGTTGTTCAATTTCATGATATAACCGTGCCTAAACTTTTTTGGAACACCATCTCTTACACCCGGAATAAGTCGTAAACTTTGGAGGAAAATCTTTGATATGTCATATAAATGTGAAATTCTTTGACTGAACTATACGCAATTGGAAACATTTCCTTGACAATGTTTCTTGTCCAATCTTTTATTACGGAAGATTCATATAATTCGTCAAAATTGTTAGAACGCAACATAAAATAGAGCTGCGATTACATTCGATTACAATCAAAGCTCAGAGCAATGGAAAGTTTCAGATGAAACCCTACGAAGACGAACAACCAAAATTAAGCTAAGTATGAAAAACTCGTCTCCATCAGACGTGGCACGCGCTAGAAACAAAGCCAAATGCAAAACAATACGCTACTTATAATATCGTATACGGATTAAAAGTACACATAATTATAGTGTGTTATCGTGGTAAAAGAATGGCAGTTGTGTGTCATTAGAATAGTAATGGTCAAAAAAGAATCGATACTTGGGGCTGTATTCCGCTATTTGAATAGCGTCTTAATTGTGTTTCGATAAAGTCAGTTCGATGGTTGTAGAGGTTTGTATTAAAGTAGTCTTACCGGCGGATCTGTTTCCGGAACGTTATAACTTGGGCCTTTTCAAGACAAGAGTGAACAGGCATTATCTAGGCAAGCATGTACCATCATCGTCTGCATCGTCACTTACCATCAGGTGATAGCAAACAAATGTGCGCCTATTTATATATATAGAAAAAGTATAGTAGTTTGAAGTAGATTTAAAAGAGTTTTAATGACATATCAATGACTAAAAAATAAGATAATTGGGGCCCTGGATATTCGTACGGTTCCATCTTTAACATTTCCTATCTCTATGTAGTAGCTTTTTTTCCTCACAGCGATTACGAATAATAAGTTCCCGCCATTTTGTCCCATTCATTACCGCCGTATGAAAGATGCCATGTCAGTGCCGTTAGGGACAACTATTAGTACTATTACCAACCTTATTATAAGCGGAGACAGTTCAAAGTCATTTGAAGTAGGTCGATCTGTCATCAGACCATCATCAGAATGAATCTAAGCTCGGAGTTACAAGTTGATGCTAATCTAAGCTGTATTATCAATGGTTGTAATGTAGTAATACTGTAATCTGGTGTCTCGCTGGTGTATTGTAAAACAACGTTTGACAGATACTAAGAAGAGAGCTATATTGTTTATTGTGACAAGTGACAGATCTAGTACTTCGATCTCATTAACGAATTCTGTTACGAGCCGTTGTTTCAACTTATTGAATTACTTGTCTATAGCTCTTTGCAAATTTGTCTATTAGGTACAGTCGGTGCAGGAAAGTCATATAAAAATTGAATAGCTGAAAATATTTCAAGGGGTTAACCAGCCCATGAAACTGAACAACTGAAAAATTTTAATATGAAAAACAAAACATGTTTCAACCTATGTTTCTTGGGGAAAGTTGTTCCTTATCCCTAAATTCTATATCACCAGCCCGTCTTGAGATATCGCTATCGATCATTAGTAAAATTTTACCCTATACCTCTATAATTATATGCATTTGTAAAACACAGTTGCATTCATACTCATACCTACATAAATTTATCGGAAGAGCATAAACGGCCGTAAAAACGGACATTTACGCCACGTCTGACAAATGAATGGGGTGATGCTATTCTTACCCGACATCACACGGCAACACAGTTCTAGCATCATTATTTTAGATGAAATATTGTCTTCATATGATTGTACAAATGAATGGAGCTGTATTTTGAGGGTAGCAAATCGCAGGTCATCTTACGGTATTGTGGTTTGTGGCAAGACCGTGTGTCGGTTCGAACTATGTTAATACTGTGGTTAATACCTACTAAAATTTACACTGTGACCTCTATTATTTGGATACACATAATAATATATACGATCGGGGCATGCAGTAAAAGTCTTCAGAGAGCTTCTTAGTTATATTTTAAGCGTTTTTTTTTTGAGATATTTTCACCCAAGAACCGCCGTCTTTCGCCACTCTTTCTATGCTCCAAGTCTATTGCTCTTTCTTTGTACCATTGCTCGACGTTCAAAAATTCATCTCTCGTTCAGAAATAATTATTCATCATTCCGTCCGCTCGTTTCATCTAACATTCTGTTCGTTTCATCTTATCAACCCACAAATAAAAGAATCTACTCAAAATCAACACTGAATTCTAACCTGCTTTTTTGCTTTGCTATACTCGGTGTTAAATAAAAATTTCTGTATCTTGGTCGTATTGGACTTATAGCTAACCTAAGTTATCGATTTACAAAGGCAGGTTTTCGTAACCACGCGATTGGGCTTTGTATCAAACAATCATAGCAAACAATACATTCCTTTTTTAATTGCATAATAGTTACCTTAGTACCTAAGCCACGACTTGCCGCCTTAATCTTTTAATTCAATTTTATCACAATGATTTAAGGCTAGGTAAATACATATTATTATAAATAAGATTCCGAAGGCACAATTCGCTTAGCAAAGGTACACGACCGGTCAAGGTTTGGTTACATGTATCACAAAATAGAGAATGTACAGAAGGATCACTCGGCCCTTTTTTCGATTATTGCCGCTTTCGGCAAGGGCTGCCACAGTTTTCTTACCGATTTTATTCAATGGTGTAGGTACCTAAACATACAGGGAGTAACAGAAATTCTATTTCAAACCTAAAGGTGGTCATGAAACTGAACAACTTTCTTCATTTCCCCACTTTTACCTCCTTTTGGCTTGATATACCCCTTTTGTTACTCCCTGTATTTACATTACGTATACTACCTACATAGCACAATGATTATGAAATGGGAAATGACGGTAGAATAGGTAGAGTTTTGGCCGCAGGGAGTCGTGTTCCGCCGCTTCCGAGGGAAGCTGCCGTTGCCGTCTCCACAATAGTTAGAATAGGTTTAGAATATTATACTGTTAAGTCTATTTAAGTATATTTTTATTGTATAGTATAATTAGTTCATTTAAAATAATAGTTATGTCGGCTATCTGTTTACCTAAGATACAGGAATAATTATTCTTAGTTTAGGAAACAGAAGCCTCATAATTATTTGTATCGTGTTACCTATTTGTAATTAAGTTTATTATTATTACTTAATAAACAATTATTATTATAAACAATTATTATCTGCTCTGGGGCTGTTAAGACTTAGCATCACCCCATTTCTATCTCGTGGGAGTCGTAAAAGGCAACTAAGGTACTTGAGGGTGTGTACCTATTGTAATTTTAGGCGATGGGCTGGCATCCTGTCCTGTCACTATGGCGATAAACAATTTTTCGAATGACCCTCAAATTTTTGTCAGACGTGGCGTAAATATCCGTTTTTGCAGCCGTTTACACTCTGCCTACCCCGCAAGGGATAATAGACGTGATATGTGTATGTATGTTCATCAAAAATTAAAATTTGCCTTTCTTTAAGTAGAAACTCAAATCACATTATAAAAAAATATATACTGATTAGAGTTATTATTCTTGTTTGTTCTTTAATGAAAGCAAGTTTTTATGTAAGTTGGTACATAATATTATAGGAACATTGTACAAATCACATCGTATACTAATAAACCTATTTATATTTGCGTGAAGCTTTTTTGCACGTCCGCACCAAACGCGGTTGACACTCGCCTACAAGTGTGTTTGGATTGGTTTGGATTTACTTGTAAACGGCGGCGTGTCAAATTGTGGAGAGTTTTGTGACGTTTGCTTGAAGTGAGCTCTCTGTATTGGGCGCGCAGCCGCCAATACTTACTTTGTGCATGTATCATCTTAACATTTACAGCAATAATGATCATCATCCATGATATAATAATACCTTACAGTACCTACTTTTGAGGTCAGTCACGCCGTGCCAGTACCTCTGCCACTATAGTTATACCCTTTGCCGTGTGATGCTGGCTTAGAATAGCATCACCACATTTTGTTTGCTGGGACTTGAGCTTTTTATGTGTTTACTTGACAGGCTAGCGACCTGTCACTATGTAAACGGCCCTCAAATATTTGTCAGACGTGGCGATGACGTCCGTATTTTTACGGCCGCTAACGCTCTGCCTGCCCCGCAAAGAATAAAAGCGTGATGTATGTGTATAGGTATACAGAAATCATAAATTTCATAATTTAAGACGGTTCTCCTACTTGTTGACCGTCGCTGCGTACTTTTAACGTACCAACAACTTTCAAACGACTTGACAGACGCATCCGTAAACGCATCGTTTCCGTATCTGTATGGGAATAAGATCAGAATTCGCAATATCCTTTCGTCTGACAGACGCATGGGTTACCGTGCGTTAAAAATACGCAGCGACGGACGTCAAGTGGGAAACCCGTCTTATTGAAAACAACCTAGTAGGTAGGTAGGTACTACGCCTATTTTATGTTAAATCATATAATATTCCTTGTGGTAATCAATCATATTCAAAAACTTATTAGAAAACTGGTAACTTTAAAAGTTGAGGTCAAAATGGTGATTAATTTGAAATAAGCAAAGTAGCCTTGTTTATTTTATTTGATGTTGTTTGCTGAGATCATACCTAATTTAAACGACTATGCTCTTCAATAAGCTCCAAAAAAAATTGATTGTGCCAAAGTCACATAAACTTTTATACAAAACAAGGTTTTTCAGGACGTTTATTGTTGACACTATACAAACTTAAAAATCTTTAGCAGCAGATTTTAATGTCATTAAGTATTCCAAAAATTATCAATCAGCTTCGACAGTTCTAACAAGCAACGCATTAAGAATGATGTTTTAATGGAATAAGCTTATCATAGTAGTTTATGCAACTGTCGTATAATGGGGGTCATTAGAATGCGAGTGTCTGTTTATCACACGAGGCGCAGCCGAGTGTGATAATAGTTTGACACGAGCATTCTAATGCCTAATTATAGCAGTTGCATACACTATTTTATCTACACTCTCCAAAAAAACTCAGAAACACTTTTCTAAACGTACGCACCGGCCATTGCAAGGCCCGATACAAGGACAAATTCAATACGAGAACGTAATATGGCTTGATATGAATTTTTGAAAAATCTATATCTACTTTAGCAGTTGTTTAGATGTGGAGTCTTAACAATAACTTAACAAAACAACTGAACAACATCTGAACAACATCTGAACAACAACTGAACAACAACCGAACAACAACTGAACAACAACTGAACAACAACTGAACTACATCTGAACAACATCGAAACAACAACTGAACAACATCTGTACAACAACTGAACAACATCTGAACAACAACTGAACAACAACTGAACAACAACTGAACAACAACTGAACAACATCGGAATAACATCTGAACAACAACTAATCAACATCTGAACAACAACAGAACCAAAACCTATTAAAACAACATCCGAAAAATTACCGTACAACAACAACTGTCAGGTGCGGCGGAAGATAGCGATTTGAGTAGGTATTGGAAAAAAAAAAACTTCGTTTCATTTCTCATCTTTATCGTATTAAGAGTTTTCTCATTAAGTCATTACGCTTCTGTAATTTATAGTAAACCTTAGTTTTTATAGGCAGAATGCATAAAGTAGGTCATTATGCATCTGTTTTCGAATTCATAATTCGAACATTATGAGACGAGTGTATATAAAATCCCATAAAATGCGTATGTATGTAACCGCAGTATCGTATGTATGTATGTATAAACTTTAATGTTCCAAAAAAAAAATAGAATAACAGTAAATGATGGAATAAAACAAGAGGCACAAAGGTGGACCTATCCCACAAAGGGATCTCTTCCAATTATCCTCTGAATCATGTGTAATTTACTTTCAAGACAAAAATCAATCATAAACGTTAATAGCTTTAATGAAAGGCCAAGCGTGTACCTTCTAAATCTTTCCTATTTCGCCAAGCGCACAGTCTATTTAGTGGTCATAATGTCCAGTCTAATAATCCGTAAACAATCAAACTGTCAAAACATTTTACGAAAAGTCTGACCTTCACGTGTCTGCGAGCATTTAAAGCTAGACGTGAAGTTGATCGATGCGCTTGCGCAGGCTGAAGTAATTGTTCTGTGGTCGAAATGTTGCATACTAGATCACAAATTGAATGGAGAAGGTGAAATGTGATTAATAATATCCATTAGTGTATTCAAATACCTGAATGCGAAGGTAATTTGCTCATGAACTCACTCTTTTTAAACTAAACGGCTCAGCGGATCAACGTGATTTCTTGTTGAATTCGCACTTCTTCTTCTTTTCGTGTGGGATACCGTCTCATCTAACGATCCGATGAACTCTGATGTCCGAGTTTTACAACCGCCTACAACTAGTAGTAGCGTAGTGGGCCTCTAACATGGTTGCGTAAATCCGCGCTAATTTATTATAATTTTTGTATAGAAAAGTATGAAATATATACGTATATGGTATCGCTTCAAATTAAAGCTTTATTATCATACTTGTATACATATCATTCTTGAATCTTCTCAGTAAGTAATTAAACAAACAATTAAAAACACATTAAAACAATCTTTTTTCCTAAATTCTATTCACATAGATGTTGGAGGCTTCCCTTTAAGTAGTTCAAGACACACACTAGTGACACCAGCTCTTCCATCAATAAGATTTTAAAAATTAGTATTTTTGTGTTTTAGATTTTACTGGAACAAACTAGTTCAGTGCGTCGACCCTTGGTACTACCAAGTACTACTACTTGCTTGAGCAAGCGATGCATTTTGTTGCAATAAGTACATTTGCAGTCTAGTATCGGTTGTGTTGCAAGCGTGTCACCACGAGCGAATAAGATATCTCTTGTATTCACTTTTTGTTCAAATATGTATGTGTAGTGATTCTTTAGTAAGAAAATATTACAGCTTTTAATGGAGGCCAAAATTTAGTAAAATAGTAAATTTTTTGTGACTGATAGTAAAAGCTACGGGCTGGTGATAAAAAACAACTTTTCCTGAGGAACATACGTCAAAATACGAAAAAAGAACGGATGGCCCATACAAAGTTGCTTATCAGCTGATTTGAGTTCCTATTAAAACTCAATATACTCAGCTGTCTACCTGAATGTGTACTGCAGCTGTTTAAAAAGGCATAGCACTGCAGCGACAACGCCAGGGAGCCCAGCAGTGGCTGTGCAGCAGACATGCTTACTTGGAAGCTGGGCAGCGCGAGGTTGCTGCGCTGGGTGTCTCGCTGCAGCCCCGTGGCCGCCAGCAGCGACAGCGCCAGGAGCCCAGCAGTGGCTGTGCAGCAGACATGCTTACTTGGAAGCTGGGCAGCGCGAGGTTGCTGCGCTGGGTGTCGCGCTGCAGCCCCGTGGCCGCCAGCAGCGACAGCGCCAGGAGCCCAGCAGTGGCTGTGCAGCAGACATGCTTACTTGGAAGCTGGGCAGCGCGAGGTTGCTGCGCTGGGTGTCTCGCTGCAGCCCCGTGGCCGCCAGCAGCGACAGCGCCAGGAGCCCAGCAGTGGCTGTGCAGCAGACATGCTTACTTGGAAGCTGGGCAGCGCGAGGTTGCTGCGCTGGGTGTCTCGCTGCAGCCCCGTGGCCGCCAGCAGCGACAGCGCCAGGAGCCCAGCAGTGGCTGTGCAGCAGACATGCTTACTTGGAAGCTGGGCAGCGCGAGGTTGCTGCGCTGGGTGTCGCGCTGCAGCCCCGTGGCCGCCAGCAGCGACAGCGCCAGGAGCCCAGCAGTGGCTGTGCAGCAGACATGCTTACTTGGAAGCTGGGCAGCGCGAGGTTGCTGCGCTGGGTGTCTCGCTGCAGCCCCGTGGCCGCCAGCAGCGACAGCGCCAGGAGCCCAGCAGTGGCTGTGCAGCAGACATGCTTACTTGGAAGCTGGGCAGCGCGAGGTTGCTGCGCTGGGTGACGCGCTGCAGCCCCGTGGCCGCCAGCACGGCCGCGCCAGGAGCCCAGCAGTGGCTGTGCAGCAGACATGCTTACTTGGAAGCTGGGCAGCGCGAGGTGGCTGCGCTGGGTGTCGCGCTGCAGCCCCGTGGCCGCCAGCAGCGACAGCGCCAGGAGCCCAGCAGTGGCTGTGCAGCAGACATGCTTACTTGGAAGCTGGGCAGCGCGAGGTTGCTGCGCTGGGTGTCGCGCTGCAGCCCCGTGGCCGCCAGCAGCGACAGCGCCAGGAGCCCAGCAGTGGCTGTGCAGCAGACATGCTTACTTGGAAGCTGGGCAGCGCGAGGTTGCTGCGCTGGGTGTCTCGCTGCAGCCCCGTGGCCGCCAGCAGCGACAGCGCCAGGAGCCCAGCAGTGGCTGTGCAGCAGACATGCTTACTTGGAAGCTGGGCAGCGCGAGGTTGCTGCGCTGGGTGTCGCGCTGCAGCCCCGTGGCCGCCAGCAGCGACAGCGCCAGGAGCCCAGCAGTGGCTGTGCAGCAGACATGCTTACTTGGAAGCTGGGCAGCGCGAGGTTGCTGCGCTGGGTGTCTCGCTGCAGCCCCGTGGCCGCCAGCAGCGACAGCGCCAGGAGCCCAGCAGTGGCTGTGCAGCAGACATGCTTACTTGGAAGCTGGGCAGCGCGAGGTTGCTGCGCTGGGTGTCGCGCTGCAGCCCCGTGGCCGCCAGCACGGCCGCGCTGTTGCCGCACGCGAGGCACAGCAGCGACAGCGCCAGGAACGCGGTCAGCAGTGGACCTCTGTGGACAACAGATATACATTTAAATTAAATTAAATTAAAAATCATTTATTTCGGATAAAGTCCATACATTTTACAAGGTCATATAAATTATTACATTTAAAAGAAAATCAGTACAATAATACATTTACATGTCATCAAATTGATTAAAAGTGAAATTATTAGAATTATTAAAATACCAAACTATAACTTTATTAAAATATAAAACCGATTATTAAAATAAATAAATTTTCATGTCAGTCTTAGCATTTCCAGGCAATTATTAATGTCAATTATTGTTAATAAATAGGTGGTAGGTTATTTACTAAATGTACAATTAATTAGCAAGTTATCTTAGTCATAATCATTACATGGTCAAAACATTGCCGTGTGATGTGGGCTTAGAATAGCATCACCCCATCTCTTTCTCGTTTTCCGTCACTGCAAAAGTAATTACTTTATTCAATTCAGGATAGTATTATCACTTATTGATGTCATGACGAAGAAAACTGCGAATCATATTTTATTCCTATACAAATACAACGAACTTGCGTTGACGGTGCGTTAACGGCTACGTCTGTCAAATGATGCATCCGTTAACATACCTTCGCCATATTTGTATAGGAATAAGATAAGAATTCTTCCATCTTAGACTCTGTCTCTGTCCTATGACCTAGACTAGAGTCAAGAGCAAACCCATCATTAATAATAAAAAAAAAAAATCCCAATAACCTTTCGTCTGACATACGGATGCGCTAGCAGCAACGGAGCTCAAATGGGAGAACATATGTTCATAAAAATGTGACAATAAAGCTCCTCAGAATGACAGTGGATTCTTGAACACATTCTTTTAAATCTCTATAATGGGGTCATTTTTAAAAAAGAGAGTAGGGTTATACAACACACTCTTTAAAATCACTATTTATGGGGTTAATGTTAAAAAAGAGAAAACCTGAAGGTAAAAAACCTGAACCATTATTGAGATAAAATCTGTTAAAGTTAAGGGCAGTTCATTTTCTGCATAGGTAGTATTTTTCCATGTTTCTATTCTACGTCTGACAAATATTTGAGGGTTATTCGGAAAATTGTGTATCCCTATAGTGACAGGTTGTCAGCCCATCGCCTAAAATTGCAATACACACCCTCAAGTCCCTTTGTCAGACGTGGCGTAAATGTCCGTGTTATGCGGCTGTTTACGCTCTGCCTACCCCGCAAGGGATTATAGGCGTGATATATGTATGTATGTATGTTTCTATTCTAGCGAGAAAGTACCATTAACAATTACAATTCAGGCAGTAATCGATATTGACATTAGAAAGATAATGATTGATGATTGATGACCGGGAGATATGCTAGTCTTCCACTTGTCATCCGTCGCTGCGTATTTAAACGCACCGTAACGCATGCGTCAGTCATACGAAAGAAAATTTTGAATCCGATCTTATTCCTATACAATTACCGCTACAGTGCGTTTACGCACGTTCGGCTTTCATGTCGTTTGACAGACGCATCCGGTACGCGATACGGTGCGTTAAAAATACGCAGCGACGGATGACAAGTAGGATACCTGCCTTAGTTCTACCAACATTGTTGCATAATTTGTACATCGCGCTACATAATTTTCTGATCTCTAGTGACTGTTAGCGTTCCTTATCGAGAATCACGATGAGAATCATTTTAATTGACGATTGCTTTCATTCATCAGAATGTCACAGATATGCTATCAATATATCAGTCGTATCATCATTAGATTAACTATAAATGAAAATAAGAAATTTAAAAAATATTAGCGCTTGCCGGGACTTGAAACCAGGAGCGTGGGGTACAGGTCGACTGACACTTCCAAATGTTCAATCTCTTGGTGCTCGTCTCGAAGCGACGTACATGACTTTTAAATTTTTTATAATATAGTAATGTGTGTGAGTGCATAATAAACCTTAGTAGATTAACAAAGCTCCGATCACTTTTTGTGCCAATGCTTTTGGTGCATCCTACAATTTTATTTCATTTTTGACGACATTCATTATAACTGATCATTATTAACGACGAACGATGTGACCCACTGGCAGTGCGACTGCCAGCGGCGCTAAGTTTTCGGGTTCGATTCCCGGTGGGGCATTCGGGTGTGTATTGCAATTTTAGGCGATGGGCTGACAACCTGTCACTATGGCGATACACAATTTTCCAAATGACCCGTGTAATTGTCCGTTTTTTGCGGCTGTTTACGCTCTACCTACCCCGTAAGGGATTATAGGCGTGAATGTGTATATGTTTAAACGTGACAAGCGCTCTATTACTCCACGCCATTAGACTATTCTTTGCCACTCTAAACCATCTCTGGGTTCATAGCACGTCCCCCCACCGACTGATAGCTGTCATTACCGCGATTCAGATATCGATCAGCCAACCCAGCCAACTTTCCCCACATAATTACACTGGTCGGCGGCGATCGTGCCCAAAACGATACTGATATCCATGATCTCGATTCTGCGAGGCCAATTGCTTGGTTAATTAATAGCTAAGTATTCACCAAAAAAAATTACCTCTATGTGCGGCAGTGTTTGGCTTGACTAGGTAAACGACGGGACGAACCCTGGTGTCAGTACCACTAGAGTTTGTTGACGTTACTTTTAAATAAGCAAAAGAACATGGACGGGAATTTTACAGCTGTTGTTCTTTGAAGTGACGTTCGGTTTCTTAAGTAAGGTGAAGTTTAAGCGTATTATTTACATACATACATACATATATCACGCCTATAATCCCTTGCGGGGTAGGCAGAGCGTAAATGGCCGCAAAACGGTAATTTACGCCAGGTCTGAAAAATTTTTGAGGGTCACTCGGAAAATTGTGTACCGCCATAGTGACAGGTTGTCAGCCCATCGCCCAAAATTGCAATTCACACCCTCGAGTTCCTTAGTTGCCTCTTACAACTCCCACGGGAAAGAAATGGGGTGATGCTATTCTAAGCCGGCATCACACGGCGTATTATTTAGGACTGAATAAATACGTGTAACTAATACTTCAACGTCATTGGGAGACAGGGAACAAATGGCAGATGTATTTTTTCCTTAGTAGCTTACCTTCCCTTCTTGCTCGTGTTAGAATTTAAAAAGAAAACAAAGAAGTGTCCCGTCAGAATCGAGTCTGTAGCGTTGCATTATAGCGCTATTGTTGACGGCAGTACCCTTCAATTATCAATAGGTTTCCTCATCAGCCACTGACACGTATTGTTCGCCACTAGGAAGAAAAAAATGAGCACGAAGAAAGGAGATTCAGACAGACTTGGCCGTTTTTTAACTACTAAAAGAAATCAGAAAGAAATTGCTTTGATTCGCCGTGTGCTTAGAATAACATCACCCCATTTATTTTCCGCGGCTAACATAAGAGGCGGCTAAGTGAATCGAGGGTTTTCAATTGACAACCTGTCACTACAGTAATAATTTTCAAAAACAATTAAAGTTAAGTATATGTTCTGTGAAAATTTCAATTGCCGTTCCTGAGATACAGCCTCGAACCATTATAGATTAAACATACACATACATACACATATCACGCCTATAATCCCTTGCGGGGTAGGCAGAGCGTAAACGGCCGCATAGAACGGACATTTACGCTACGTCTGACAAACATTTGAGGGTCATCCAGAAAATTGTGTATCACCATAGTGACAGGTTGTCAGCCCATCGCCTAAAATTATAGATTAAAACGTGCTAATAATAATACTTTTTTATGGGGACTACTCTTTTTTATTATAGTATATTTAAAAAAAAGTTGTTACAGAGCGGTAACAGAAATACGACATGTGTGCGAATTTAAAATCTCTAACTATCATGGTTTATGAGAAGTCTCAGTAATAGATGCGGAACCCTAAGGCGGTTCTCTCACTTGTCGTCTGTTGTTACGTTATTTTAACGCAGCGTAACGCATGCGTCTGTCAGACGAAACGAAATGGTGAATTCCAATCATATTCCCATACAAATACGGCTACGGTGGATTTACGGTCAAACACAGACAGACGCCTATTTGTGTCAAACGACGTCGTAACTCTCCGTAAGCCCGCCGTAGCCGTATTTGTATGGGAATAAGATTGAAATTCGCCATTTCCTTACGTCTGACTGAAAAAACGCAACGACGGATGACAAGTGAGTCAACCGCCTAAAAAACCATTTCTGTGTAGTTTGACATACTGACCAAATGTTTCGATCACAGTTTCGATCATATTCACACCATACATACTTGACACGGTTCTATAATAACCGCGAAATTATCGTTGACCTGCTATGTTTGAATAGGAACACTAACCTACACAACCTAACTTACAGAACGGCCATCGCAATAAGCTACATTTGACAGCTGTCAGCTTTTTGCTAATGCTCAATGCAGAGGGTCTATTTTTCTTTCTTGGTATTTATTTTAGTGTGTATAGAACTGACTCCTAAAATTGTAATATACATAGGTACTTGAGTTGCTTAGTCGCCTCTTATGACACCCGCCGCGGGGAGGAAATGGGGTGATACTTTTATAAGCCAGCATCGCACGGCACATCACACATCTATATGGTACATAATATACCCTACATAACTTCATATCATCAATTTATGAGTATGTTGCTAAAGAGCTGTTACCAATAAAAACTGAACCACATTACGCTTTTTATGGACAGTAGATGCGCACGAGTTATTAAGATATACTTGCATAATTTCACCAACGGCAGATGAGCCGCGGAAGCCCAATCGGTAGCTGCAGCGGTAGTACTGATAACGAAAGTCGCAGATTCAAATTCCTGCCTGCGGTGCATTTTTCAATTTCTCAAAAATTGTACTTTTACGCACTTTGAAGTGTTTTTATATTTAGTAAATTCAACTTTGCAAATAAAATGTACCTTTTATATGTTTTAATGACACGCTCAGTTTAGCGTTCTTCATTTACATCACTAGTGATCATTTTCTCTCGTATTGCCATTCTATTTTATACTGTACTACCTAGTAGTAAAGTAGGTTTTCGAGTGCTGTGCGTTACGCGGTGAAAGCCGGCCGCGTATGTGACGAGTAAGTAACATCTTTATTTATACGGTGTTTTTGTTCAATTTCCGTCATTGTAATTGTTCGGTGTTGTTTTTTTTTTGTTGATACATGAAAACATTGGTGATTGACGTGAAGTTATTGGCCTACAAATTCGTTGACAACGAAAAACTACAGTATTAAGTGATTCGCGTCGCGAACACGCGACTAGTCTGCGTATTCGTATGGGAATAAGATTGTAATTTGCAATTTCCTTTCGCCTGACAGACGCATGCGTTAAGTTGCGTTAAAAAAACGGAACGACGGACGACAAATGAGAAAACCGCCTAAACTATACAATTACCTACTATACAATTAGAATATATTTCCTTAGTAGGTTAGAAGAATATTTTAGTTTTAGTAAGTAAATACGGGGTTTAAGGGAGAGCCCTACCTACTATACAATTAGAATTTATTTCCTTAGTAGGTTAGAAGAATATTTAGTTTTAGTAAGTAAATACGGGGTTTAGGGGAGAGCCCTCCTAATACTGGTAGGGTGCATGCAGATGTTGAAACTGAACAACTTTCCCCTAGGAACATATGTCAGGAAACGACAAAAAATATTCGACATTCCATACAAAATCACGATCAGTTGCATTAACTATGGGACGTCCAAAATTTTTTAACTTTTCCTGAAATATTTTTTATGGAAAATTATTCATTTTCATGGTTTGAATGCACTCTATCAATATTCGGAGGGCTGCCAATTACACCCTGTATATACATTATGTTTTTGTAGCTGTTTAGCCGATTATGCATTTTTTCTTAAGCTAAGCGCAGACCTTTTTCTTAACACTCTTTATAGAAATATAAACCGTAGAAACAGAAGCAAGACAAGCGTATTGCGCATTGCGTCCTGCACGCACTGTGCGCATCTCCGTGCATCGCTGAGCACGCGACGACGCACCTGGATATGCGCTAGATTGCTACAACTTTATAATTACTACACTCTTTCTACCAAAGTCTAGTTATACTCATACTACGTACTACCATACTTACTATCAAATATATACTTACTATCATAAATATACTAAGTATGAAATGAATAAGTAGGTACATACAGGGTGGACCATACATTGACATCAAAAGATTAGGTACTGAGGGGTTTCCGAATCACTCCCATGTTTTATGTCCCGCGATATTTTGTAGGTACTTTCAAGTTAATTTCACTTTAAAAGTTGTATGGGAAAAACTCTACTGGCAATATTTTTTATGGTAAAGAGGTAGCATTCATGAGGAAAAAAAATACCACTGTAAAAGATAATACAAGTAAAAAAAACTGAAGGTAATTTTTTTACAATACAACTTTAAAAAATAAATAACTCGGAAACTAATAAAAATTGCGGGATATACCTGTTTTGAGATAACCCTCAGCATAAGTCATTTAAATTTTGATCCTTTGACTTCGCTGTATGGTCCACACTGTATATAAAGGCCTTTGTATATTCTGTTATGGTCAAATGTTCATCGGTAAATAACCTATTATAAATTTTCACAATTGTCGTAAAATACTTTATATAGATCTATACTTCTTTTTTTACGGCATAGTTAGGTGTTAATAAAATAATCCTGGGAACATTTATTTATTCATTAAACTTTATTGTAACCCGAACATACTTATATTCACAATACTTTCTCCTCCACCCAAAGGTTGTCTGGAAGAGATCGCTTGCAGCGATAAGGCCGCCTTTGCGCATGTTAGCTATGAATTTTACTGATATTTTTGTTTGTTATTTTGTGCAATAAAGTGTTTTTACTTACTTACCTACTAACTTTATTGCACAAAATGTACAAAGGGCGGGCCTTATTCCACATGGCATTCTCTACTGGCTAACTAAAAGGTAAACAAGAGTCATAGCGGGTGCACATAAAAAATATCATACGACAAGTTCTCAGTATAGGAACATTCTCGAAACTGCATCTCTACAACTCATATCTCAATCTCAAAAGTTATCTGACATCACTGTTATTCTTTTTTTCGTCTTTTACGATTATTTCTACTGCTACTTGAATCTGGGCCGGTTCACACGTCTTAATAAAATCACATGACTTTCGGTTTCTCTCAAATCCGGTGCGTCGTTGGTAACACAGTAACCTTGGCATTAGAAAAACATGCAAATCAGCCGAAATCTAGTATTCGCTGCATACAAAATACAAGTTCATCGCAAGTTCGTTATGAACATTTAATAATTGATTCATATGTCGTTTCTGTTGTCGTGTCGTCGTACCGTTAAAACTTTACAAACTTCTACTACGTTAAATATTTGTATTGTTATTTTTATTGGCACAATAACAGAAACGGCCTCAAAACGGGAAAACAATTTTTTAACTTACCTTTAATTAGCGCTGTCACTTTCCGTCAAATAGGTTTGGAAAAGGAAAGGAGCTATCTAAGTCCTGTCATGTTTATAAATAACAATAAATAATCTCAATTCGAAATATAATTTTTCTAAACTTTTTTAACTTAGTGCTGTCACTTTCCTTCAAATAGGTTTAGAAAAGGATAGGAGATATCTTAGGCATATCTATCAAATAAAGGCGACGATGAAAACAATGGCGACTAAATTGACTAAAAATTGCGAAGAACCTATTGACATTTTGAAACATACAACAGGATGTAAATATCTCCAATACCTATTTGATGGAAAGTGACAGCACTAATTTAAGGTAAGCTAAGGTATCCCGAATTGCGACCAAGGTTCTTCTATTTCTAGTCAATTAAGTCGCCATTGTTTTAATCGTCGCCTTATTTTGACAGATAACGCGTAAGTATTTTGCGTCAGATTATAAGACATTACAGGACTTAGATATCTTCTATTAGTGAAAAGTGACAGCCCCAGTTTAAGGTAAGTTAAGAGAATTGTTATATGGAATTGAGACCAATAAGGGTCTTCTTTACATGTTATTCTTTTAGTGAGCCTAGATAGATCTATGACCTTTTAGAGAGGAACATTTGCTAGATGCTACGAATAAATGATTTGTAGGACAAATGGTTTGGTTTGGTATTGTTTGATTCAGCAGCCCATTGGGTAAACAACATAGACATACAACTGTAAAACAGTGGCATTCGCCATACGAATAAATAATTACATTCAGTAGAAACACCGTGTAGTATGATAGTAGGTACCTATTTCCTTAAAAAACTATAATTATTGAAATAAATATTTCAATATTTGAATACCAAATTTTAAAATACTTCCCGGTATACGGGGTATACCATATATTTGAAAATCCTGCCCGCGCTTGAAAATTTTGCAAGTTTTCAAAAAATATTTGAATTCCACCAGTGCTAAAGCGAAACCAATAAAAATCTAGGTTAGTAAGTAGTGGTGTCTAAATTTTATTTTTGTCTGTCTTGTTTCACTTTTGAAGCGCAGGGTTCAAAGCTATGAATAATCAATTAAAAAATTCGCAAATAATCCGTGCATAGTGATGATGAGGTGATCGAATCGATTCTTTATTTTAGAATACTATCCTCTACGGTATCATTTAAATAATTGCAGCCATAATATACTGGGTTATTTGAAATATATGTTATTGCTATGGTATTCAAATGTTATTGTCGAGTATTTATTAGATAGGTAGAATTTTGGTTTCAGAAAACACTTTGACCAACTTTACTTGATAGAAAAAACTTTACTTCTAATTTGGACGGTTTTTTAAATATACTTAATGTTTCAAAATTTAAAATTATTAAATATTATTTTATGTAAAAATTTTGATACATCATTTTGTAAAATTTGCTTTTGACATTGCAACAGTATTTCTCTAGTTTATGTGTCGAATAAATGGTGAAATTTCGAGAAATTAACGTTAAACGCATGAATAGCCTACTTGGGAAAGAGGCCTTCGATTGGATGCTACCTACTTTTTGTTTACAGTCCCATACGCAAAATATATCGAGACATCTTTGTCATTGATAAATTTCGTTATTATTGACATATCGGGTGAAATTTTACTAGATAGCGAAAACACAGGACAGGCTGAACGTCTCGGAAGATGATGACGACATCACAGTAGCCGCTTCTGCAGCCATTACAAGTAGATCACACTCCATAAGGTCCTCAAGCAACCGACGCCCCCGCCGGTTTGGCTGGTTGTTTCTGGTAACAGCCACAAAACTTCTCCGGGTGAGCTCCTGCTCCCCACCATACAGTCGGGTGTAGATTTCATAGCCCCGGGCTAAAAATAGAAGAGTCCAGAACTAAAAAAAAAACAGGATAGGCTGGTGAATCCCAATAGAACATATCGAAATACGGATTTGCCGTGTGATGCCGGCTTAGAATAGCATCACCCCATTTCTTTCCCGTGGGAGTTGTAAGAGGCAACTAAGGGACTTGAGGGTGTGTATTTCAATTCTAGGCGATGGGCTGACAACCTGTCACTATGGCGATACACAATTTTCCGAATGACCCTCAAATATTTGTCAGACGTGGCGTAAATGTCCGTTTTTGCGGCCGTTTACGCTCTGCCTACCCCGCAAGGGATAATAGACGTGATATATGTATGTATGTATGTATGAAATACGGATAGCAAATTTGGTCCTCCCATGCAAAATTAATCAACCGACCAAGTCAATTTGTACCCATATCATACTACCATGTTGCCGGCAGAAAATTTCTGACCCTGGACTGTCTATATTCACTTTTACTGTGTGATCACGAAAAAGTAAGTCTTAAGCAGTGCTTAAAATCTTTTTCTATACGATTTGACGCTGTCAAAAAGCTTAAACCACGACTAACATTTTTTGTAATAAGACCGGTATAGTGAATAGTATCTTCGCTAATCCGCGGAGCATCGGTTGACCTTAGGCATCGTTTCCAATTTATGGGGTCCATCGATTTCTAACGCGACGGAGATGGTGAGGGCGACAGTGGTATGTGGGGCACCACACCACCAACAGGTTTGAGACCGAACGAAATCGAAATTTTATACGTTTCGGCCATTATTTGGGTTTTGTTTGATAGTTTCCCATTAATATATAAATGCATTTTATTCCATAAGTACTTACACGTATGTATCTTCCACCCAACAAATAATAACAAACAAAGAAAAACCAAATAAGACAAACTTTATGTAACCTTTTCTATAGGTACTTACATAAGATAATATAGAAAACATTATTATTGAGTACATTATATAATTGAACCAAAAACAACAAATTATCAAAGAAAACATTAAATTTAATTGAAGACAGATGTACTGCAGAAAAATGCACAGACAGTTATAGAAAAATCGATAGAGAAGTCAAACGGAACATTCGGTATGATTTACGAAAATATAATACAGAACTTGTACAAAGAGCGTTAGAAACGAATAACAGCTTACGCACCGCCAAACAGGGTATATCAAGAGAAAGAACATGGATTACGAGTTTGAGAGACAGCAACGGAACGAGACAGACTAGCCGTGACAAGGTTTTTACTATATGTACAAACTTTTATAAAACCTTATACTCGAACTCTAACCAATCAACACATAATCCATCCAACCCATATTCTTGTGCTGATACTATACCCCTTTTCACCGAAGGCGAAATATTTCGGGCTTTGAAGGGTATGAAAAATAGGAAAAGTCCTGGAGAGGATGGTGTCAGCACTGAATCGCTCAAAGTGGGAAAGCCTGTTCTAATTCCTTATTTGTTGAATCTCTTTAATAGTATTTTGATTACGGGGTCTGTCCCTAAGGATTTCTGTCACTCAAATATTATCCTACTGCACAAAAAAGGCGACAAATCTGATATCAACAATTATCGTCCCATTAGTCTTATATCCCACATTTACAAAATATTTATCAAGATAGTAGAGAACCGCATTGCTGGAATCCTAGACCGCCACCAACCACCAGAGCAGGCCGGCTTTCGACCATCATTTTCAACTACTGACCACCTACATACGCTGAATCTGATAATAGAAAGGCACACCGAGTTCCACACACCGCTATACTTAGCTTTCGTGGACTACTCCAAAGCGTTTGACAGCCTCTCACACTCAGCAATATTCTCAGCTCTTCGCATACAAGGCATAGAAGAGACATATGTCAAACTTTTGGAGTTAGTCTACACCCACAGTACAGCATCCATCAAGCTCCACTCTTCGGGTCCGTCATTTGACATCGAGAAGGGCGTGAAACAGGGTGACCCCCTCTCCCCTAAACTATTTACGTGCACCTTGGAGGAAGTGTTCAAACAGCTGTCTGTACTATGGGAATCACGAGGCATTGTCGTCGGCGAAAAACGATTGACAAATCTACGTTTCGCCGACGACATTGTTCTGTTTGCTAATACGGCACAGGAACTCGAGGAGATGCTTCAAAGTTTGAATGCAGCAAGCCTTGAGGTTGGACTTCACATGAACAGGACAAAGACCCAACTGATGACCAATAGCACGAAACATAGGGTACAGGTCGACCGGCAGACAATAAATTATGTCGATGAGTATATATACCTAGGCCAGATTGCTTCCTTTGACAACAGGCAAGAAAAAGAGATCGATCGTCGGATTGAAAACGCTTGGAAAAGCTTCTGGTCGTTAAAACAGTTCATGAAGGGTGAACTGCCTTTATCACTCAAAAGAAAACTCATTGACATGTGTATTCTGCCTGTCTTAACCTACGGTGCTCAAACCTGGTCTCTAACAGAAGGTCAGAAGTCCAAACTCAAGGTCTGCCAAAGAGCGATGGAGCGAAGTATCCTCGGCGTCAAGAGAACAGACAGAGTTCGGAACACTACACTTCGAGCTCAGACGGGCATCACCGACGTAGGATACAAAACTGCCAAGTTGAAATGGGACTGGGCCGGGCATGTCTGCAGGATGCACCCTGATCGATGGGCTAGAATCGTCACGGAAGATTGGGTACCTCAAGGCGGGTCTCGTCGCAGAGGTAGACCCCGAAAAAGATGGCGTGATGATTTCGATGCCCATTTAAAGGATTGGACCGAGGTTGCACAAGACCGCAACAAGTGGAAAACCGCGGGGGAGGCCTTTGCCCAGCAGTGGGATCTGATAGGCTAATTATAATAATTATAATAATAATAATATAATTGTAAGCCTATACAAGAGATTATAATTATTGAGTTTGTCTTATTTGATTTTTTGTTTGTTATTGTTTATTGGGAGGAAAAGGAAGTGGTTGTCAAGAAAAAAAGGGAAGAGGTTTGTGATAGGTATTTATGATATTTGACAATATTAACATACATGAACAGATACAACAGTCCACTGCTGGACATGTGCCTCCCCCTATTGGGGGGTTCAGCCATAATCACCACGCTTGGTAAGCGGATTCCCGCGCAGTGCAAAATGTTGCTTTCACAGGGAACGTTGCTGCCCATTCCCTAGATGAATTTATCCCTCAGTCGCTAGTTAGTTAGTAGGTGTCGCCCACGGATTGTGTTGGGGTGATGCTATTTTAAGTCAGCATCACACGGTATTTGATGAATTAGGCGGAAAATCCTTGATATTAGGTAACATAATATGAAGAAAAACTGAATTTCCGCGACTGAAATTAGTCAGGTAATTTTCGACGCTGCTTGTCGTCTTGAATGGTGTCAAAGTTAAACGATTCGATGAACCCAGATGCCACAAAAACAACCTTCTAAATCGTAGAAATCTTCTCTCCATTAGTTTAATTCCACATAAACAAAAGACGGTTTACTGCTCTCTCTAATTTCTGCAGTGGCGCTGACGGAAGCGCGGTGCAATTAAAAATAATGTGTGCATTTACAGCAGTAGCTGTACACACTAAGACCCCTGTTACACTGTTCCTTCTACTTGTCAGGTCAATGGCGAAATGAGGATCTTCAGAGTGTACCAGCCCAAAACATGGCTACATCTAAGGCTCATTGGTTGGTGCTGAAAAGTTCATCCTGGGTACAATTTTCAAAATGACCCTAAAATGTTTGTCAGATGTAGCGAAAATCCGTTTTTTGCGGCCGTTTACGCTCTGCCGAC
Source organism: Tuta absoluta (assembly GCA_027580185.1). NCBI lineage: Eukaryota > Metazoa > Arthropoda > Insecta > Lepidoptera > Gelechiidae > Tuta > Tuta absoluta. Next base: position 1,042,486 of record JAQAHW010000047.1, read on the forward strand.
CCCGCAAGGGATTATAGGCGTGATTATGTATGTATGGGTACAGGTGAATTGAGAGGTGGGGTACGACAATAAGTGCGACATAGATTGTACAGCGCCGCACTCACACTTGTCGTTCCTAAATACCTTAGACAGTCCGGCATACATTGCTGGTTATCTTGAGATTATTGAATAGACCCCCATATAATAACCAGCAATGTATGCCGTACCTTGCACAGTATTCAGACTAGTGTAATAGCGGGTAGGTATGTTCGTTTGTCTAGAGAACAGCTGCACTATTCTTTGCCTGGTAAAAAAACCAACAGCAAGGATCAGATCTCACATTCTTATCAAAGTTCAGTCGCGAAATATTAGAAAAAGTGTGCGATACTTGCAATATGACAAATCACGACAATCTTTGTCGTCAAAGGTATTTAAGCAATGTACTTAACATACTCTCTTCTCTCTCTTCTCGTGTGGGACACCGAGTCATCCAACGACCCGATGAACCCTGGTGTCAGAGTTTTTCAACCGCCTACTACCACTAGTAGGCCTCTGACATGGTTGTGTTACGACCGCCGTCTAAGTATACATAGATAGCAACCGGGACCGACGGCTTAACGTGCCCTCCGAAGCACGGAACCATTTCTTTTTCGGACAATCAGTTGGTTCAGTCTGCAATGTCCTAACCAGACTGGGAACAAATTCACAAAGAGATAAATATCAACTTTTGTGAGTGTCCCACCGAGAATCGAACCCGGAACCTTTGCGTCGCAGGCAGTCGCACTACCACTGCGCCACATCGGTCGTTAACATACTTAAGGCCACCCAAAGGTAGAGATCGCCCGTTGGTATTGCCCCCATACAAATTATTGCACTGTGCCTCACAGTTTCGATTTCTTGTATATAGGGCCTACTCTTACATAACACATGTAGGTAAAGTCAGACCCAAGCCTTTACCAAAGTCTACGTAGAGTCCATCCTAGTGCCGGCGATATAATGACTTGTTAGCAACTGCAGAGAAAGCTGCGTCTCTCTGCGCCGGCGCACAGAACATACACTCTACCAGTTAATAACCAGCTGTTGCACAGTTGATGAGAATATGAAATGCGAGTCCATAAATCTTTTGAAATTGAGCAGCCTTGCCTTGATTTAGAACCTTATCTTAGTTATTGCATTCTTGGTGAAATGATATTTTCAAGAAAGTTACCTGTGGAATGTCGGGTTGTATATAGGGTGGACGGTGTACCGTATAAAATAAGTATATATTATTGTATAATGTATAAAAGTTTACAGGCATGATCAGACCATGAAACTGATCAACTTTTACTATCGAGCCTATGTTGGGAAACTATTTTTTTCGAGTTTCCATAGAGAGTCGGTCAGCTGATCGGGAAGTTTGTATTGAGATCGATTTTTTTCGCGTTTACCAACATATGAAAAATTTGTCGTCCGTTGTATTGCCGTAGTCGTATTTGTATAGGAATAAGATCGGAAATATCGATTTCCTTTTGTCTGACAGACGCATGCGTTATTTAGCGTTAAAAGTACACAGCAACGGACTTCAAGAGTGATCCCCGCCTTTCCAGCTGAGAACTGTACCCAAAATAGGAAAAACTGATAAGAGGACATATTTTTAACGATAGATGATTGTTTGTAGAATCACTTCGTAAAATTTAGGACATCATCAACATACATGCATCGTCCTGCTGGGGAGCTGCAGTCAGCTTCAGGCTAGATCTTTTTGTAATCCAATACAAATTTTCTAACTGTGATTAGGTTAAGCTCTACTATTTATACGGCCTTTCACCGCTGTTACAAAGTTATGCCAGTATCGTTGCCCTTTTGTACAGAAGACCTTACCCGTGATGTTAGAGAAAAGTTAGACATGGTTTAGCAGTTTTAACAGTGTCAAATCCTATGGAATAATAATTTAAACACAGTCTAAAAGCTTGTCGAACTTTTTTGTACAACATCTATAGGTAAAATTTGTTTGTATACTCGTTGTCCTTCTCGATTTGAAGGAGAATATTGAATTTCCCGCTAGCGTAGCGGATAGTAGGTACCCCTGCCTGCCTGTACGCCGAGGGTCGTGGGTTCGATCACCACAAGACATTATATATATATTTGTTATGTGAATTTTCAGATATTTTTATTTGGTCTGGGTGTTTTCCATGTATCATAATATGTATTTATTTACAAAAAAAGTATGTAAGTAATTATATCAGCTTTTTAGTTCCCATAGTTCAAGCTTTGCTTAGTTTAGGGCTAATCACGCTAAAAGCAATGAATTTAATAAGACCTTACATATTGTGTTTGGCTTCAGAGAATGTGTTTGTGAACGCAGTGTGAAACGTTCATGATATTTATTTATACTAGTTTGTTTATAGTAATGGAAGTGAACCTTAACTATTGAACCTCTATTAGTGTAACGGACATTGTCTTACGGCTGGCACGTACCGGTTTATGCAAGCAGTTGTAGCTTTGGGAAATTAGATAATGTTGCCGGTGTCACTCAGCCTAATGCAACTGCTTTCGTCGTAAAGGTTCTGGGTTCGATTATCATGTGTGGGGCACTCACAAAGTTTATTTATCATTTTGTGAATTTGTTCCCAGTGTGGTTAGACCATTGCAGGCTGAACCACCTTATTGTCCGGAAATAGAGATGGTTCCGTGCGACGGAGGGCACGTTAAGCCGTCAATCCCGGTTGCTGCCTATGATTACTTAGACGACGGTCGTTACACGACCATGTCAGAGGCCTGCCGCTAAGTAGGCGGCTGATAAAGTATGATACCAGTGTTCAATGGGTCATTGGACAAGTCGGTGTACCACAAGAAAAAGAAAGAAGATGCAACTACAGTAGGTTATTGATGGCTGGCAGATCAGGGCACGAATTGTTTTTTTACCCTTGCAATGCCAGCGACACTCAACTGTCATGTCATTGTCATCGTGATATTCTTTACTATAAACTGTTACCAGAATACGAAACATCCAAAACCATGCTACTGACACGCTATGTACATCTACATACAACTGAAACGATTTTCATTTTGCAGACTTCGGGCCCTGATATTTGGAAAGCATTAGTTGTGCTTGTGTGGTAGTAAGTAAGTATATTAGTTGGATGGTTTTGACCGTTTCGAATTCCGCTAGAAGTTTGTTACATTTACTTTATCATATCATTCATTATGCATTTACAAACTTCTTGTACGAGTGTCTACCTAATTAGATAGATATAAATAGCAGGTAGTCGTATGGGATCCAAGATATTAATGTGACAATTAATTCTAAAGTAATTTCTCCATTCAATTAAAATGTCATTGATGTAAGCTTTTCATTGGACTATGTTATGGATGGCAATTTCACACATATTCACATATGTAGAATTTTAGGCGATGGGCTGACAACCTGTCACTATGGCGATACACAATTTTCCGAGTGAACCTCAAATGTTTGTCAGACGTGGCGTAAATGTCCGTTTTATGCGGCCGTTTGTGCATTGCCTACCCCGCAGGGGATTATAGGCGTGATATGTGTATGTATGTATGTAGAATTTTTGAACGCACCCGCTGTTCCCCTGATGCAGTCCATAGCAGTCGTTGATGCCGGCCAGTACTCCAACGACCCCGGCCACCACAGCCACGCAGCCGGCCCACAGCCCGGCGCCCACCCGCGCCAGCGCCGCCCCCTTCACCACGGCAAGCGCCCCCGCGCCCACCAGCAGCGCCCCCAGCGCCACCTGCCCCAATCCCAACCACACCACCAGCCTCTTATTTTTACTAGTTTTCGTACTATCACTGCCGGCCTCAACACTTTTTGGGACACTCTGTCTGATCTTTTTCACTTTAGGTTTGGCGATTAGTTGTTCGGTGGAGTCCTCGGACTTGAGGCTGGAGACGGTGGCCGTGGGCGCGCGGGGCTCGGCCCGCTCGCGTCGCTCGCTTGGTTCCGTCATCGCGCACCATCACTCGCGGCGTGTGCGCTCAAAGCCTTGCGCGCGCAGACTAGCGCGCACCGCGCCGCGCGCATCGCACGCGCAGCGACAGGTGAAAGTCTCGATAATCGTATTTGTAGAGGAAATGTTCTCGTAGATGGTCTCGGCCCTTATGAAATCCGATTAGGCCGACTGGTTCCGAGGGACTGCTTTGCGCGGCAAGGAATCGTTTTGCGTTAGCCGTCGGTGTCGGATTCACAACCAACAGCACTTGCACAAAATTATTGATAATTATTAACATTTATCTACCCACAGTTATATAAGTAGTAGTTATAATATGATGGTTATTTTGTAAAAAAAATATCTCTTAATAATTATGTAGTATTTACACAATAGGACGCCATACGTATTTAGGTTGACTTTGAGGAAATGCAGTATAAGTACATGTACAGAGTAATCTTCAATGCAACTTATAGTAGGTAGGTACGGTCATTGTGAACGAACTATGTGAGACCTTCGATATATTTCTGATCTAACATATTTATTAACCTAATGTTTTACTGAGAAATTAAAGCGTATTTCAGCTATAAAATCTTTATTTTATCAGAAGAACATACACGAAAAATGGTGCCACAGAATATAGACAGCATGCTGCATTTGTTTTAGAACCTAGTATGAGAAGGCGCGAAATTTGTACAGGATTTGAAGAGGAAGAAAAGTAACAGATTTTGCTCATCTGGACTATTTAATTACAGGCAGCAGGGGGCCGATAGAGGTAATAACGACTCGACGCGACGGTATTAGACCTATTGCGGCTTGCATCAGTTCGACGCAGAGGCTAGAAGGGAAGGCAAGATAGTAACCACAGATAATCTTTTCTTTTATTATACGTTGAAGGTCAATGTATCAATTGCTTGAAGGTTCTATTTGAAATTCGTATATGCATAAATGTAGACTAGCTGTTACCCGCGGACTAGCCTGCGTGCTCATATTTTATACGAAGGGACCATGGACGTAAAAAAAAGTACGGATAGAATCCGGCTAATAACAAACTGTGTCGCTCAAAGTCGGCCAGTTCTCTGTACGTACAAGTGCACACGCACACATTCACACATTAGTCGGCCATAACGCACGCAAACGTCAACATAAGCGGACAAAAATACCATCGTCCGTCCATAACGAGTCATTCATTACATTATTATTATAATAAATTATGAATATTTTATAAAATATTATGTACAATTTGTGCCATTAGTGGAGCTGGGTACCAACCTTTACTGGTTTTTCTTGTAAACTGTACAAAAGCCAGTTTAAATTGGTGCTTTGTTATATTTATAATTATGCTGCTGAAAGTACTTTTTTAACAAAGGAATATATTGATGTTGATCATACAATTCCTTTTTACACGACTGCCCAACCAATTTGCAGTGTGATGCCGGCTTAGAATAGCATCATCCCGTTTCTTTCCCGTTGGAGTCGTAAGAGGCAACTAAGGGACTCAAGGGTGTGTATTGCAATTTTAGGCGATGGGGTGACAACCTGTCACTATGGCGATACACAAATTTCCGAATGACCATTAAATATTTGTCACAAGTGGCCCAAATGTAAGTTCTTTGCGGCCGTTTACGCTCTGTCTACCCTGCAAGGGATTATAGGTGAGATATATATATGTGTGTGTGTGTGTGTGAGCACAACCAAAAATAAGATTGTAATGTTTAAACTTTAATGTGTTCATATATGATGTGTGATTCTTCAAAGTGTAGTCTAGGTGCGTAACAAATAAACTTAAGTACTGGCAGAGTTTCTCTTTTTTTAGAATCTTTTTTAATGTGGTGGTTCGGTCCACAATGTTCTAACTAGACTGTAAACAAATTACAAATTACCAAAGTGATAATATCAACTTTATGAGTGTCCCAGTGGTAATCGAACCCGGAACCTTTGCGCCGCAGGCAGTCGTACTACCACTACGCTACAACGGCCGTCCGAACGGGTAGCTGAAATTTATCACTATCATTGAGCAAATCGGCAGAAACTCTACCAGTAATTCAGCTGAAAAGTGATCGTAAAACGTAAGACTATAACTACTGAACAGGACAGGATAAACTGAGGAACTGAGGCATTAGATACAAAGCTAAAAGCTTGAAACTTTTTTAATGCACAACATTCCAGCTTTGCAGTCATGGACACCATAAGAACAGGTAATTACGCGTTTCATTATGTCATCTTATCTTCTTATCTTAATTAGCCTACATCGTCCCACTGCTAGGCAAAGGCCTCCCTCTTCTCTTTTCATCCAGTTCTACTCTGGGCCTCCAAGTGTCAGTCTTTGCTAAAGGCATGTAGCTCGTCTCGCCACCTGCGATGGGGTCTTCCGCGGCGTCGTCTCGGTGTGGGTGGTTTCATTATAAAATTATAAAATAAAATAATAATAATTACACAAAATATTTATACTTTTGGTGCATCGCCACCATTGCTTTTTTATTTAGTTTATTTAAAGATTTTTTAATTTACAGATAGACAGCGCGACAACATGATTTTTTTGTTTGTATATAGTTATTTCGCATCGGCGCGCGCGGCCTCTTCCTGTTGATTGGTTGTCATGGAGACTCGTTTGGTTATTTACGTTTTGGTTGTTACTTTTGGTTCCTAATTTTTTCTTGTAAATATTAAATAAACACCGAATTGTATAAGGCGAAGAACTGGTTTTGATTTACAGTATTTTTCCCCACGCGCTGGCGAAATACCTACCCACTCGTTACTAGAAGGTTAGATTTGTTTTTCTTACTATGCTGATGATCACATATAATTTTAGTTCCTACACAATGTTTATGCTAGATATCTTAGCAAACTCGTCGCTTACTCTATAATCGAACCGCTGTAGAAGTTAATCTGCATGGTTTCCTTATATTTCAGTTTTTGCGAATACTGGCAGAGTTCACTTATTAAGTTTGATGATGGTAGATGGTAACATTCATTAATATACTTTGTTTACATTGTAGCTCAGCTGTCTCCAGAAAACCTTATAATTTGTGTGAAGTATTGCAGTTTTCACACGATTTGCCAGCGCAAATTTTATGACAAATTAAGACCTTGCTTGAAAAAAACTTAGCAGACGAGCAGAAAGAACACTCAGACGCGACAGACTCGAACCTCGAGAAGTCAAGAAAGGATTTTTATGCATTCAATAGTTATGAACTTATGATTGTTCTACTAACATCACCTCAAGATACCCATTTAAGGTTTTACTCGAGGTGTTTTAGATGGCATCTTATTAGGGAGAAACGCTATAATGGATCAAAATTAATAAAAACAACCAACTTGAAATTCTTTTTGCTTTTCTTTAACATCCGCATATAAACACATAGCCAGCAAGACAAGCGGTCTCTCGTCTCGTTCCTTACATAAAAGAAGGCCGAGTTGATCTACGTACATAGCAGACTACAGTTTTTGATCGTGCAATTTCCCACTCCAACCCCAGACCATATTGTAGTTAATCTGTGCCCCGGAACACAAGTGGGAGAAATGTAGTTTTAATTAAATTGGATGAAATTTTGGTATGTTACAGTATTCAGTCATCTGAACAAAGTTTTATTCATAACGAGTCATGATAATTCAGATAATTTATTTTAATCATTAGGAGTAAATAGGAATACTGATGCAAGTTCTTATAGTAGAGGAGCCTAAGTGGGGATTGCTGGATCCTTTAGATCGACTTCGTCCATTTCCGAACTCGTCCTCTTTCTAAATATATTGTAACAGAAGAAAATGCAAGGTTAATGGTGGGTGCAGTGTAGACAACAGCAAAAGAACGAATCAAGCCTAGGTCTTATATCTTCTTTAGGTCTCTATTTTAAAAGCTAAGCTGGTCAGTTCTGCCATGAAATGAGTTGGGCAATTTTTTTTTAACCCGTAGTCCACCTATAGGTTATTTTTTTTTCTTCGCGTAGTTCACCAATAGAGCTGAGCTGGGATTTTTTAAAATAGATCCACCTGGTGGGCCATACCACATTTTTTTCGTTGCGTGGTCCACCAAAAATTTTTAACCGCTATTAACTCAAGTTCTATTCCCTGTAGTCCACCTTCTCAAATTTATGTCGCTGTCTTGTTCAAGTCATGCGCAATAATCAGCGCGCATGCAAAACTAATTTCTTTGTAAAAGTTGTAGGTCTTGAAATTGTAGATGACATCTGTCAAACTTTGAACTAATTTATTTCGTCAACTATGCATGCTTAACTACTAGTTCTTTGAAGAAGTTGTAGGTCTTGCCGAGATGTATATTTTGTAGTCAAACAAAGAACTTATTCATCTCGCTTTGCAATATGTACGAACATATCATGGATAACCCCACCCATTATGTCAGGTTCGATAAGGCAGCAATCCTAGCGAGAGAGAAGAGATTCATTCCTAGGAAAGTACGGGAAGCCTTAGAAATTCAAAAACATCCAAATTTCAACAGAGATACTGGATGGGCACAACAAATTGACAGCTGTCATCTCAAATGTAGATCTTGTCAAGACCTACAACTTTTCCACAGAAATATACATGCATAGTTTCCAAGTTTGAATTAAGACAGCTATCACTAAATTTTGTCATGTATTGCTCTTAATTTTGAATCTTGGCTGATCTTATGTTAAGGTCACTGACGCTCGAGTAAAACCCCATTGAGCATTGTGGGCTCCTCTACAATAATGAAATGACTTATGATTATGAATTGTCTGACGTGACGAATAACACATTTTATTCTGAGTGACTGACATAAATAAAATTGATCAAGGATTGTTAAGTATGATGTAAAGAGTATTTAATAGTCAGTTAAAATGTATGGAAAATCTGTACCTTAGTATCAAGTAATTTAAAGTGATTATTCCGAAAACTGTAAGACTTAGGATGTTGGTCTATTAGGATGTTGGGCAGCTTTACACGTACGCTGACACCACGCGTGCTCTATGCATGTTATACGCCCGCGCAGCCCACGCGTTGTACACATGTAGAGCACGCGTTGCATACTAGTAAAGCAAGCATTGTATACAAGTAGAGCTCGCGTTATACACGTGTAGAGAACGCGTTACACACGTATCGAACACGTGTTGTACACTAGTATAATACGCGTCACCAACGTGTTAAGCACGCGTTTCACAAGAATAGAGCGCGCGTAGAAAACGTGTGTGTATCCTATGATAGAACGGACGGACGGTGGAGTAAGCGGGTTCTCGAATAGAAGCCTTGCCGCGGCAAGCGTAGCGTTGGACGACCACCGACCAGATGGACTGATAACTGGATGGAAAAAACAAGAGATCGTGCCCTGTACCTACTCTAGGGGAGTCCTACGTCCAACAGTGGACTGCAATAGGCTAATGAATGTATGTAGAGCACGAGTTATAAACGAATAGTGCACACACCGTACACGAGTACAACCTTCAACTTAGTCGTCTCTTTCAACACCCACGAGAAAAGAAAGGGGTGATGCTATTCTATGCCGTCATCACACGGTAATCATCATCACACGGCAATCATCATCACACGCATGTACGCTCGTTGGTGCATACATTTTAGTTAGTAAAAAATAAACCAACGAGCCTGCATGAAAAGATAAATGAATATAGAGAAGGCAAAAGAAGTATGCAAGGATCGTCGTAAGTGGAAGGAAGTAGACGCTGCCTATCCCTGCGGGAAAGAAGCGTGATTTATGTATGTTACGTAAAATTTATAAAATATCTTCTATAGATAAGTCTGTATTCAATATTTAGCAATCCTACAGTGATGTTTGTTGATACAGTACGAAGCAACTCCAACTATTGACAAGCACAAGAAGTACAAAGTTTGATCACGAGATCAAGCATTTATAACACATTTGTTATTGTAATGATATTCATTATAATATTGAATATCAACTATCATAATGTTATCATCATCACTCAGAAAAGTAATCGAAATAATTATTTATAATGTAAATATATGAGGCGTAAAACTGAACCCAAAAAAAAAACAGTTGCACATATAATCGAAAATCAACAGTAGCTGATGGCAAGTGGTAATTTTTATATGTACTTTTAGTGTGTCGGTAAAGTTAGCTTACTACTTTTTTAAACGAGTTTATTCTGCTCATGCGGTCTAAAATATCCTACAGATGCATTACCAACCTTAAAAATCTCATAGTTATGGGTAATTTTTTATAAGTTATCTTAATTAAATGAAACTCGACATCGGCAAGGCACCTATGCTTGAGACTGCTCATGGTCGAGTACAATGACAGAAACTTGGTTGTCATAGCTCGACCGCTTTTCGACACCATAGACAAAATAATCGTAGAAAGGGACAAAAACCCGATGACATTAAGAACTTTGTATGTAAATTACTTGTCATTCTGTTTGACACCTAGATGAAACTCGACCGAATTCCGTCCGAACTCCGACGCCGTAATGCCCGCATGTGTCATTCCATACAAAAACTCGACGCCGTTATACAGCTAAATAGGCCTCCTGTACTGTGTGGATCCCTTAAACGTATCTGCCCTACGAGACAGTTTATTTTAAACTATTAGTTCAGGCCAAGTGTGGCTAGCTTTTCATGTTCCAAAAATTTTAAAGTGGTTTATTTTTTGGCTTCTTATTTCTGGACCATTTATGGTGAATCCAATTTATTATTTTGTCTCTTTTTAAGTATATGCTAACCAAATTTTGTTTGCAGTAAAGAAAAACGACTTTACACAACGGAGCAGTTTTTCACTGTGTAAACGTAGAAGAAACGGTTTATATATATTTCATATAATTTTTTGATTATAGGCACATTTAATTTAATAAATAAACTACCATACATTGAATCGGAAACTTACGCAAACTGAAAAAATAAACAAAATATAATACAGACACGCAATCGTACAAGAAATACGCGACCTTAGATTCTCTGCAACAGACCAAAGTCATAAGAATGGATAATAATACTGCGTATAGAAACGAAACTCCTTTGTCTGGGCCCCAAAAGCCGCGCTTTAAATACCTACTTCCCCCCGCAGCCCGTAACGCCCCGCACTCTCCCGCGCTTTAAGTCGGGGCTGTCACGTGACAATAATTTTATTCCAGACTAGCGGCCAGTCGAGGAGTTGCGACCGCTGCTAACAGTTTTCCCATGGGAACAAAATATTTACCCGTTTTAAAGTCTTTTCTTACCATTTTATAGGTAGGCACAGAATTTTAAAATAGGTGCAAAAATGGCGCCGTGTGGTGCCAGATTCGAATAGCATTCTTTTTGTAAAACGCGTTCTCCCTATGAATACAACACCTTGAATTGCTAAATTATACACAAAAAATGAAAATTCGACCCGCACGACGAACGTTTCCGCGGCGAAGCGCACTCCCGACTGAATTGTTCGCTAAGAGACAGCCAGACGGATTGACCTTGAGCGCGTCTGGAGCGGGAGTGTCATCTCTATGTGATTTCTACTCTATGCCAAAGTGACGGACATAGTCTGGAAGTATAGCAAACCGAAGTGGCAGTGTCCTGGGCACATCTGTTGTAGAACCGACGGATGTTGGAGTATGCGGGTTCTTGAGTGGAGGCCACGCTTCAGCAAGCGTAGCTTTGGACGACATTCGTACAGATGGACCGATGACTTAAAAAAGGCGGCTCGTAGCGACTGGATGGTAAAAACGACAGGTCGTGCCCTATGGCGTACCCTTAGGGAGGCCTACATCCAGCAGTTGACTGCAATAGGCTGATGTATGTATGTATATAGGTTTTCTGTAAGTGTAGTAAGTGTTTCTGTAACTGTCCAGTATCGTACGTATTATTGACCAAAGTAACAACTTAGGCGATGTTCTAAATATCAATCAAAAATTTATTCGGGTTGTAAAGGACAACCCCTATAATATGGATATGGTGCATGCAGACCATGAAACTGAAGAACTTTCCCACAGAAACATGTCAGGAAAAGACAAAAAAAAGGAACTCCCCAACAAAATTACGATAAGCTGACTGCCTTCACTGCCTGAAATAAATTTCTCGGAAACAGTTGTTCAATTTCGAGGTCTGAATGCACAATATCAGTATTCGGAGGGCTGCGCCTTACACTCTGTATAACAAATTGTACTAAACTACTTCTCTACCTGCAATCGTTACTACATAAGGTGACTCTACATAGTGTGCATACTAATGTTTCTAATTAGAACACAGGTCCTTTCCAGGAGGAAAAGTCTAGCATTGTCATGTCATCACATCATACGTAAGTGTTAAGTCATCGATTACTTAATGGTTTAACATTTCAGGAGAACTTGCAAAAATTGCACCGCAATAAGGATTTAAACCTGTAACTTTCGCTATCACTAGTTGCAACGCCTCTACCGACTGTGCCACCGCGGCTCAGCTACCATAGGCAAATTTACGCAAATGTATTTTAATGCCGACAAAAACTATCCCGGAAGCTGAATCGCGGTAGCCTAGTTGGTAGAGGCGTGATAACGAGAGTCGCAGGTTCAAATCCTGCCTACGGTGCAATTTTGCACGTTCTCCAAAATTGTATACCCAACACGTTGAAGTGTGTTGAAATTTTTGTACATACATTCATACACACATCACGCCCATATCCCTTGCGGGATAGGCAGAGCGTAAACGGCCGTAAAACGGACATTTACGCCACGACTGACAAATGTTTGAGGGTCATTCGGAAAATTGTGCATCGCCATAGTGATAGCCCATCGCCTAAAATTGCAATACACACCCTCGATTCACTTAGTCGCCTATTACGACTCCCAAGGGTAAGAAATTGGGTGATGATATTCTAAGCCGGCATCACACGGCAGAATCACATACATTTTTTGTACTCGGTTTAAAATTGGACTCCCGATACAAAATGACAGATCAGCCAATTAATTTACTATGGGAGGGCCATAAAGTAACACGTGAAAAGGGCCTGACCTTATTCAGCCACATCTACTAAAAGTTCCTGACTGATATTGAAATCTATTTGTAGGAAAATTTGCTGCCGTTCATAATATAGGCGTTATTTAATCAATCATATCGCAACATTTGGTCAGGTCAAGAGTACCCTAAACCGACGAGCATGTATGAAAAGATTGATGCATGTTGAAGAAGCGAAAGAGGTGTGTCAGGATCGTAGCAAGTGGAAAGATGTAGTCTCTGCCTACCCCTATAGGAAAGAGGCGTGATTATATGTATGTATGTATATCGCAACCAAGATTTAATTTTTTTTTAACATAGGACGGGACTCGAGGGTGTGTATAGCAATTTTGGGCGATGGGTTGACAACCTGTCACTATGGCGATACACAATTTTCCCAATGACTCTCGAACGTTTGTCAGACGTGGCGTAAGAGGCCGTTTACGCTCTGCCTACCCCGCAAGGGATAAAGGCGTGATATATGTATGTAAGTCTTATGCAGGGACAAACAAAAAGGAAAGGAAGACAAACATAACAAGCTGAAAGCCGGTTGAGGTACTTATGCAACTGAAAATCTTTCCCCATGAAACATGGATCAAAATATATATTTTTAATTGGACTTCCGATACAAAATGACAGATCAGCTGATTAATTTACCATGGGAGGTCCATTTTTTTATGGGGGAAAGTCGTTCAGTTTCATTAGTATTTCAACCCAACACTACGTACTATTTTAATTTCGTACCTCAAAATGAAAAGAAAACGGTGTCCGTCAGTCCGTCTGTCTGTCAAGACCATTTATCTCGAGAACGCGTGAAGATATTGAATTGGAATTAAAAGCATATACTCAAGTCTACGGTTTCTTAAAGATGTAAAAAAACAAGCTCCGAACTTAACGTTAAAAAAATACCGCCGTTTAAACTGGATAAAACGGGTGTTTTTGACTTTGACCCTCTGAAGGGAGTTCTCGTGGACTTAGAACTATTTGGCAAGTAGCTTTGTTTCGAAGTACAAGTTTAAAAAACTCTTAACACATGGAGGGCCGAAAATTTACAACATTTTAAATTTTCGGCATTTTACAACATTTTGTACATTAAGCCCTTTCATATGAAGTGGGGTATCATATGAAAGGGCTTGATGTACTTACGGAACCCTCGGTGGGTGTGTCCGAATCGCACTTGATCGGTTTGTATGCGTAGAGAGGAAAAATAAAAGTTCTTGCACTAAATTCTACAAACAACAACATGTTAACTTTATTAGGTAAAACAACACTCCGTAATATACCACCACATTTTTTCCGTAACATAAAATTAAAACTATAATACAAATACAAGCAGACGTAGATAACTCACTTTGTTCCATGGACAGTCATCTTCATTTACCAAAATCATTATGCACTTTACTAGGAATCTATGGTTGGTATAACAGACCTATAACTACAGCCAGCACTATAGCTTTAGTTTGCATTCACAAAACCAAAACTTATATCTTTAGTTATAGATCTGTGATTACACAATCTTGTCCGATTGACATAAATTGCTAGCTATGTCACGTTAACATACAAACATCACCCCTTTATCCCTGTCGGGTAGGCAGAGCGTTAACAATCGTAAAAATACGGTCGCTATCGCCAAGTCTGACAATGTCAATGAACTCAAGACAACCAGCAATGTATGCCGAATCGGCAGGGAAAGTGTAATAGCCATTACCATATCAAAGGCGGTTTTATTATCATCTATATTCTTAGTTTATTACGTTAAAATTTGCGATACTTCTTTATGTAATCCGCGGCTTTTTCTGCAATCATCACCACGGGCGCATTAGTGTTCCCTCGAATCACTTTCGGCATGACACTAGCATCTACAACTCGCAAGTCTTCTATCCCTTTGACTTTCAGCTCATTGTCAACGACTGATCCCATGGCTGCTGTGCCAACAGGGTGCCATGCTGACATCGCCAAAGCTTTCGAGTTACACTTTATCAATTCATCTTCAACTAAACCTGCGCACAATTCTATGTTCATTTCAACATACCTTGCGTTCATGCGCTTGAAATACGGCGTGTCAACTAAGGCTTTTACAACTTTGGTAGCTTCAGGATATCCTCTCAAGTCGTCTTCATCTGTGAAAGTGCCTGCATATATCAAAGGATCGTCGTGTGGATTTTTCGATTTAAGTTCGACACGACCTCTTGATTTAGGCTTCATGTTAACCGTAGCCACTGCAATCAATTCTTTCGTTTTAAGTATATTGTCTAAGTTTTTGCAAATGTTTTCTTTGAGACGTAGAATTCCGACGCAGCTTTCGTAAAAAGGAGTTCCCATTGCCATACAGGAAGGGTAGTAAGCAAAGTCTGGAACGTTCTGTTTTGTGGAATTAGACAGAGCCTTGTAAGCTGCCATAGTGTTGACTACTGATAACGGCCCACTTCGGTCATAGAAGTATCTAATGATATTCATATGTGCCTCTGCTGGATTAGAATAACATGTTCCGTTGTCAGCTTCTATGTAATTCAGGACCATGACGTGATCGTGCAGGTTTTTTCCAACCGGTAAGTCTTTCACTACTTTTATTTCCTTCTTTTCTAGATGCTCTTTAGGTCCTATGCCTGACAACAACAGTAAATGCGGAGTATGATAAGTGCCAGCAGATAAAATGATATCCATTTTGGCGTAGTAAATAAATTCCTGGTTGTCTTTTATAACTTTAACGCCGTACGCTGTGTTGTTGTGTATAATTATTTCCGTGGCAAACGTATTTTTCATAACATAAATATTTTCCGATTTGCGATCCGCTTTGTTAAGTAGAGCAGTTAATGTACTATCTCTTTGGCCGTCTCGTATCGTATGCGAGTGTCTTCCAGCTCCAATTTCATCAGGATTTGTCATATCTTTGACTAGATTAAACCCAACGTCTTTGAAAGCATTCAAAAACATGTCAGTTTCAAACGAGGAAGAGTTCAAACCTGAAACTTCGATCTCCCCATTTCGTCCGTGTAATTTCATCAGCTTAGGATCATTAATGATTCTCTCATCGGTAAGGTGTTCGGTCTTCTTGAAATAGGGTAAGACGTGGTCCCAATTCCAGTCTTGTCCTAATGTTTCAGCCCATTCGTCGTAGTCTGCTGGGAAGCCTCGGGCGTAGACCATGTCGTTAAGACTGCCGGTACCACCGAGGACCTTGCCTCGTGGCTGTCTCTGTGAGCCGTTCAATAGGGCCTGGCTGGCCCCGCCGCTGCCCTCGTCAACCGTTGTCATGTTCCAGTCGTAAGCGCCGCCCGTCATAGCCGAATGGAATCCAGGAATCTAAAAGGAAAAGGAAAAGATGATCAGTGTGACAGATAGAGAGAATTGCCATTTATTGTAGATTGCATAAATAGCTATACAATATAATATAAGGTGTTTGGAAAAATACCGCGTTCCTTTTGAAGGGTGAACATGCCAATAACTGTTCTCAATAAGCATGTCGAAGAGTGAAGGAATATTGGACCCCCGTGCCCCGTACAAATCATACCTGCTGTGTTGCAGCTTGTATTGTACGGATACTCCATGGGTACTCCAAAATAATCGAATATTTTGTCCTCAGAAATTTTTCTATTTTGAAGACCTCGACGATTCCTACTACACACGAGGCATTGAAGCTCTAGAGCACCGCTAGGAAAAAGTTTGTAGAGCTGCATGGAAGCTATGTAGAGAAAAAATACCATTTTCCCCAATTTTGTTTTTATCTGGTCGGCTATTTTTGGAACGTATGTATGGACGAATTATAACTGTGCTCAGCTGCCAGTTACTAACACTAGACTGTACGAGTAAGCTTACTTACTATGATTGTTTTTTATTTATTGTAAAAATAATAATTGGTGGACACCAAGCTACATAGCCTGGCACATCGCCGCAAGGTTGCCTGATTGTCGGTTTTTTACAGATTGTACTTCGGAGAGTGTGCTCAACAGCTTCACGACCTTGTTCCACTAGCTCCCTTCTAACATCGGACATCAAGACGCACCGCCGGATACCATCCGTACCTGGTAGCCATTCCACCAATTCGGACTAAGCGCTTCCAGTCATCATTTATAATGCGCACTGCTAAAGAGTGGAACTCACTACCTGCGTCTGTGTTTCCAAACGCATACAACCCTAATCTCTTCAAAGTAAGAGTGAACAGGCTTCTTCTGGGTGAGCTCGCTCCATCTTAGACTCTGTCTCTGTCCTATGACCTAGGCTAGAGTCAAGAACAAACCCATCATAAATAAAATAAAAAAAATTGTGATTAATGCCATGATTATAACCTAATTACTACTTATATGGATTTTATATCTGCAATAAAGGAATTGAATTGTATAAACTTACTATGGTGTCTTTAGAGGGGTCTGGACCGGCCTCTATCACGAGTATACTGATCGCTGGTACCTCGGCTAGCCGTGATGCAATCACTGAGCCACCCGTCCCCCCGCCCACCACGATGAAGTCGAAACGAGTCCCGTCTGAAATAACCAATGAGAAATTTTCTAGGGATTCTCGAGTGTCATGTAGAGGGCGCTGAGCTTAATTGAAATAACTTTTCTTCACACAAAAACCATTACCTGTACCATTTTATAAATTATTCTTTATTTTGTATTTATTGAATTGTTCTAAATTTATTATTGGTTATTTGTTTACTTACACGAATGACACTCAATATAATAGCAAGGAGATAAGCTTATTTTGTAGTAAATCAATCTAACATAATAAATTTGTAACGAACACAGCGTGAAACGGAATCTGTGACAAAAGTATGGCTGCGGCCAGCCATATTGAAACGTCAAAATTTCAGTTTAGCACAGCGCCCTCTGGTTTTACATTCAGAACTATCAACAGAAAAACTCCCATTATTTAGTTCATGTTCTTAATTAGCAAACGACAGCCGATGTGCCGTAGTGGTAGTGCGACTGCCTGGGGCGGTTCCGGGTTCGATTCTCGGTGGGGCACTCACAAAGTTGATATTATCACTTTACAAATTTGTGCCTAGTCTGGTTTGGACAGTGCAGGCTGAACCACCTGATTGTCCGTAAGGAAGATGGTTCCGTGCTTCCGAGGGCACGTCAAGCCGTCGCGTCGGTCCCGGTTGCTGTCTATAATTACTTAGACGGCAGTCTATACGGTCTAGACGGCCTACTATAAGTAAAAGGCGGTTGAAAAACTCTGACACCAGGGTTCGTCAGGTTTTTCGATGACTCGGTGTTCCACATGAAAAAAAAGTGGCAAACATTGCAAATGGAGTCAAACAAGTAATTGATAATCCGCGACCTTTTTAAATAACTTACGTATCTCGATTTTGAAACGAGTTTGTAAAACATCTTTAGTGAAATTTACAGTCCCATGTACGGCAATGATTAGGCTTCTTCTTTTTCTTTCGCGCAGGAAACCGAGTTGACAAACGACCCCATGAACCCTAGTTCTTCTTCTTTTTCTTTTCGTGTGGGACACCGAATCATCCAACGACCCGAAGAACCCTGGTGTCGAGAGTTTTTCAACCGCCGACTACTAGTAGTAGGCCTCTGACATGGTTGTGTAACGACCGCCTTCTAAGTGAACCCTAGTGCCAGAGTTTTTCAACCTCCTACTTCTAATAGTAGTTCTCTGACATGGTTGTGTAACGCCATCGCCGTCTATAGACAGACAGCAACCGTGACCAACAGCGTAGCGTGCCTTCCGAAGCATGGAACCACCTTTCTTTCGGACAATCAGGTTCTTCTTTTCTGCAATGTCTTACCGTAGTGGAAACAAATTCATAAAGTTATAAATATCAACTTTGTGAGACCCCTAAGAATCGAACCTAGGATCTCCGGATCTGAAACCAATGGTGGTACAGCTACGACACGGAGGCAGTACGTAGTGATTAACATACATTCATACATACACATATCACGCCTATGATCCCTAGCGGGGTAGGCAGAGCATAAACATTGACGCCACGTCTGACACATTTGAGGATTATTCGGAAAATTGTGTATCGCCATAGTGACAGGTTGTCAGCCCATCGCCTAAAATTGAAATACACACCCTCGAGTCCCTAAGTCGCCTCTTACGACTCCCACGGACAAGAAATGGGGTGTTGCTATTCTAAACCGGCATCACACGGCATCGTGATTAAGCTGATAAATAACCTTGCAATATAGTATCGTAGTATCGTAGTAGATATACTGGGTAGATCTTCGGTCCTGATTGACTGTTCTATCTTGGTAATCTTACGATATATATGACAAAATTATATAGATTAACAGATCATTGGGTCACCAGAAATTTTGCTCCTGGTGATCAACATAACAATATTCTTTATTGCACATTAAAGAAATAATACAAACATAAACACAGATAAAAGAAACAGTACAAGAAGGCGGCCTTAATGCTAGATAGCATTCTCTATCAAGCAACCTAAGCGTGAAAGAGAAAATGCGACAACGATCCAATAACGATAACGTACAGCCAAGACCAGGCTCGGTTAAACAGTTTGCACTTTGGTCCGTTCTAACGCCTCTCGCATAAGACTTACACTGGCAGTTTGGGTGTCTAACCACACGTGAGCTTGACTGTACTTAGGTTAACTTACTATCGGCTATGGCCGGTCGTGGCCAGGGTTCCCGAAGAGCGCATTGCGCTGCAGCAAAGAACTGAATCGCAGCAGCCAAAGTAGCTCCAGTCAATCCTCCCGCTGCGTTAGGGTTTGTATTACACTTTTTTCCTCCCGGTCCATTATTCCCTACCGGTCCACTGTTCCCCCACGGTCCATTGTTCCCCACTGGTTCCATAGGACCACTAGGCCAAACCGGTCTGGGGGGAGCTGGCAAGTAGTGTGGGTCAACTTCAAATGTAAGAGGCAAAGGAGTGGTGCTCTCCATTGGCAGAAGATTAATCGCACCGACATCCATGTTTTCTGAAAATTTAGTTTACACTGAGTTCGACATTCACTGAAATAACTAACTTATCAAATCAAAACGTTATACAACTATTAAAATAATGAATTATAAAAGCCTAGTTTCGGTACTTAAATGAGTTAATGAGCATGGAACATTGTTATGGAAAGGTACCTACAAAACAAAATAATGTTCTGTAAGCACTTTTCGCGCATTTTTATGTAACTTAAAACTCTATTTATGTATGTATTTGATTTAACATACAACAAGTTAGTTATTCACTGTTTAATTTAAAAAGGTAACAGAAGTACTCACTTAGTTAATTTACATAACTTATCAGAAATTAATAGTATATAAGTATTCATATCAGCTATCTATTTCCCATGGTACAAACAAGCTCTGCTTAGTTTGGGACTAGATAGCGCTGTGTAAATTGTCAATGATATTAAATAATTAATTTAAATCATAAAAATATGCAGGTACTTACCAACAATTTAAATTATGGATACTCTTAATAATTGTTATAAAGTCTTCCTTGTCATGAACCGCATAACACAATCTCCAATAATGGAGAACTAAATTTTTTAAAAGTGGTAATATGTTATGCAGGTTCTTTTAGTACTTATAAAAAAACGCGTGTGCTGTAAATTGCGATAAGTATAAATGTATAAATTTTCGTGGCGGTTAATGTTTTATATATGTTTTGTTGACCGTACGGTATCAGCTTCCGTGGCTATCGCATCGTACTACCATCTCGGTTATCTTAAAATCGGGCGCAGGGCTGTCACAAACGTAACAAATACGAATAGTAACAATAGTAATAAACAAGCCGAAAGGAGGTCAAGTCACTTAACAACTTTTCCAATGGAATTTAAGAAAAAAGTTGGGACTCTCTTACTAAATCTTACCTGTCGATCAGCTAATTTAATGCGAGGTCCAATTCTTTTTTCATATTTCGACCTATGTTCCATGGGTAAAGTTGTTCTATTTTGGCTATTCGGCTTTTTGTAACTCCTTGTAGTTTAAAAACATACCTACTATGTGTGGCCCGAAACAGTAACAAATATTTTACGGAATGATATTACACTTACACATGAAACTGAACAACTTTCCCCAAGGACCAAGGGGGTCGAAGGGGGTGTGAATAGGAATCGTAGAAGGGCTGAGGAAGTGAGGGACGTTTTCCTGCCCATAATCTATAAAAAAAACTGGAACTTGTGTAGGCCGTACGATAGCCCTTTAGTTCTAAGGATTTCTAGTAACTTTTTAACACTAATATTATAAAGAGGTAAGATCTGATTGCTTGTTTGCTGGAATTAAATAGGCTCCGATACTACTGGACCAATAAAAAATCTTTTACCATTCGAATCCTTCATTATCACTGATGAATATAGGATATACTAAAATGTCTTAACTGTGAAAAACGGTTAGCAGTGGATGGAAGGCTAGTACTAGATATTTGGCAACCATGAACATGAACCATCATCATAATTATCAGCTACGGAAACCTAATAGTTCGCACGTTCATAACGTGACAGTTAATTAATTAAAAATAAATCAATAAAAGAGATTATGCGCAAGTATGCCTTTTTAAAGTTCCTTAGCAATAGGAGGTACTTAAGAAACTGACTAAAGCTAAAAACTGGTCACTTTTTGACAAACGGCGCGCGTCGAACGGAATCTTGCAAACTTGGCCATTTTTCGTATTTTTGATGATAATATCTCGGTAAAAATTAAGTATTTGAATATCGAAAACGATAACTTGCTAGAGTTTTGAAATGCAATCAATATGATGTTTTTTTTTCTATATTATCAGTATATTACGTACCTATATATTTCAGACGGTTCTCTGCATTTAAAGTTGTATAAAAAGCGACATATCACTTGTATATGTCGCTTTTTAGGTCTACTTAGCCCATTAATTTAGGTACTTTTGTTAACGTGGCCTAACGTGTAGAAAGCACGAGTTTTAAATTCGCATATAGACGTGCGTGAGGTTTCAGTTCACCAACAACGTAGGGAATAACACAGTTTAAGAAACTGACCAACTTTCCCCAATAACATTTTAAACGACTTTATGATCTTTTCCGTGGAAATCGTAGGAGGCGACTAAGGGACTCCAGGGTGTGTATTTCAATTTTAGGCGATGGACATACAACCTTTCGCTATGGCGATACACAATTTCCGAATGACCGTGAAATATTTGGCAGACGTGGCATAAATTGCCGTTTTTTACGGCCGTTTACGCTTTGCCTACCCCGCAAGGGTTAATAGGCGTGATATATTGTGTGTGTGTGTGTGTGTGTGTGTGTGTGTGTGTGTGTGTGTGTGTGTGATCAATAACAAGTGAAAATCAAGCCACACGTCAGAGTTCACCTCTCAACTCAACTATAACAATTTCGTTGCCAATGTTTGATTTACATTTCACCAAAAACCTCTAAACCGGTAAAACCGGTTCTGAGTCGATTTTGGCACCGAGAACTGGTTCTGACAAAAGTGGTTCGAATCTGCATACTGTCAGCCCTACGTGCCGTTGTCAATTGACCGATATGTGGAAGGTTTAAGGACGAACAAAAATGGATAACATAGCCCATTGATAATGTCTCGATAATGTAATGAATGATAAACCTATTTTTTGCAATCCTTACTCAATTTCCGCAAATGTAGGTTTTACATTTCAAGCAAGGTAGGTATTGGCTAGTATTAATTGGTCCATGGTATAGGTACCTACTTGGTCGTCGGCAAATTCAGTGCACAGGTTGAGCGCGGGAGCAACGCGTGGTGAGTGCGTAGGCGGCGTGTATAACTTTAGTACTAAAGTACCGCCGTTCCAATAAGTTGTATTTGACAGCTATCATCTCCATACTAAAAGAGATGTCAACGAAAAAAAATGGAGTCTCTACCACAGTATTATCACGAATCTGACAGCTGTCAAATACGACTTATTGGAACGGCGGTATTTTAACACACGTGTACAAGCTATGTACATTTTACTTTTCAATTATTTTCAAATTTTTTTGCATGTGACTTAGGAATTGTATGATTCAATAATAATGCTAGCGCGTGCGACCTACTTTTGACACTCTGCGATTGTTTTCACTTTATATTCAAAAAATCCTGTCCTAATAAGTGCCTGCCGTTCCTTATTGACTCATTGACTATTAATGAACAGACCATACTGGCCCGTTCATTTGGTCCTTCGAGCCGGATATATAAGAGAAAAGAAACACCAGCACTCATGTTTAGTGACAATGGCACTAACTTTATCGGCGCATCGAGGCTCCCGAAAAAAGATACAAAGAAGTACTCCAAACAATCAACCATGACTTTCTATCTGAAGTATCTGGCAAGGGTTTTACTTGGCATCTGAACGTACCTGCATGGCCCAGTGCTGGTGGCTTATGGGAAGCAGCAGTCAAGAGCCCTATAATCCCTTGCGGGGTAGGCAGAGCGTAAACGGCCGCAAAAAACGGACATTTACTCCACGTCTGACAAACATTTGAGGGTCATTTGGAAAATTGTGTATAGCCATAGTGACAGGTTGTCAGCCCATCGCCTAAAATTGCAATACACACCCTCGAGTCCCTTTGTCGCCTCTTATGACTCCCACGGTAAAGAAATGGAGTGATGCTATTCCAAGCCGGCATCACACGGCATTCTAAGCCGGCATCACACGGCATGCAAGCAAGTGTATGAAGAGCAAAAATTGACGTTCGAAGAGTTTACTACATTACTGACTCAAATCGAAGCGTGCCTCAACTCTCGGCCGCTTTGCACACTTACAGAAAATGTAGAAGATGACTACTTGACTCCAGGTCACTTCCTAGTTGGGCGTCCTCTACTATCCCCACCAAGGAAAAAAAAGGACCCAAAATCCATCAAAAATAGCTGGGAACTCAACGGGAAAAATGCAGCGTGAATTTTGGCGAAAACGGTCCTCAGATTACTTGCAACAACTACAAACAAGAGCCAAGTGGCACTACTACAAAGATGATTTAAAGATTGACGACGTCGTTCTCATAAAAGAGGATAACATGCCACCAAACAAGTGGGCAATGGGCCGGGTGAAAGCTGTTCACCCCGGCAAAGATGGACATGTTCGAGCTGTCACATTACATACATACATACACACATCACCCCTATATCCCTTGCAGGGTAGGCAGAGCGCAAACGGCCGAAAAACGGACATTTACGCCTCGTCTTACAAATATTTGAGGGTCGTTCGGAAAATAGTGCATCGCCATAGTGGAAGGTTGTCAGCCCATCGGCTAAAATTGCAATACACATCCTCGAGTCCCTTAGTCGCCTCTTATGACTCCCAAGGGTAAGAAATGGGGTGATGCTATTCTAAGCCGGCATCACACAGCATTCAGCTGTCACATTGAAGGCAAAGAATGGAGAATTTGTACCACTGCCTGTACACGACAAAACTGACTACAATGATTGTATCTATCACACCTGAAGGACTGCCCCGATGGTGTAGTGGCTAGTACCCCTGCCTGCTGCACCGAGGGTCGTGGGTTCAACCCCCACACAGCACAAGTATTTGTAAGTTACTTTTCAAATATTTGTGTTGAGTCTGGGTGTTTTCTATGTATTGTGTGTATTAATTTACAAAAAAGCATTTATGTATTACATCGGCTGTCTATTTCTCATAGTACAAGCTTGGCTTAGTTTGGTGCTATATGGCACTGTGTATAATGTCGAAGATATATTTATTTAAGTATATTATATTTAGAAATGCAGCGTCCAATCATCAAATTGGAACCACTGCCTGTACATGACAAAACTGACTACAATGATTGTATCACACCTGATACTGACGATAACGCTTCCGATGACGTCAAAAATACTAAACCAGTAACCTCAAGAACAAGGTCTAAGACCCACTATATTTTGAAGACCATATTAATTGGTCTATAATGCTGCTAGCTATACCTACATGCATGATGCCTGTAATCGTTGACGAAAATACAGAGTCTTGACAACAACAACACTGTTTACTTAGACAAAATATCTGATATACGAATTATTTAAGACCGATGGAAAATGATCGTATACAAGATCGTATATTACAACATGACTACCTATTGGCAAAATATGCAAGCTGTCGAAAAGTACATTTCCTCGCCGGTGATGACGCAGTTTGAACATGAACTTATCGTTACTACAATGACTTGCTGACAAATCAACATCATATAGCACAAAGAAGGAAGCGAGGATTGGTAAATGGGATTGGCTACTTAGCTAACACTTTGTTCGGGGTACTAGATGACAGATTAGCTCAAAAGTATGAAAATGACATTGAAACCGTAAAACAACGAGAAGATTATCTGCTTGCCTCTTAAAAATCAGACTTCAATCATGGAAGCCGAAAATAACATTCTGAAGCGGAATGAATCCGTAAGCAATTTGACCACATAAACCAGCGCCTTAGAATGATGACACATGAACTTAATCAAATTCAATTGAATACCGAAGTACTCTACAACATTATGTCATCACTATTATCCGCAGATGTTTTCATCTCTAATCTTCGAAGAACTCAGGATACGCTACTTGACATCGTTACTGATATCTATCATGGAAGATGTACATCTACTTATGCCTCAACAAATTCAACAACAACTGAATGACGTAATATCAGGACAACTACAGGGTGATGTAATTGTGCCTGAAGACTTGTACGGACTTTTAAAAGTACATGCTACAGTGACGAGAAAATTTCTGATCAGCATACCACTTATCAACAGACACGTATTTGAATTAAGTGACCTCATAGACATCCCGCAGAGGAGAGGGGAATAGTTATTTGTACAACAAGAGGGCAAAGGTAATTTTTGCTTCGAGTGCTAATTTTGAATCCCGAGGTAGCGAGGGGTACTAAAATTGAATCACCATGAGCGTAGCGAATGATTCAAAAGTTGTATCCTGAGCTCAGTGAGGGATTCAACAACACGATGTGCCCTGTGAACCTCCCTGTATATACTTAGCAAGTTGGAACATCCATAATGTGACATGCAATTGAAAAAAAAATTACCTAATTAAAATAAACCTTATTGCCAAGCAGAAGTGAAGCAATGCACCGACAGATGGGTCAAGTTACACAGACAAGATACTTGGCTATTTTTATGTTGTAAAGAATGTTCGATACGTATTATTTGCGCGGCGGAAGTCAATACATAGAAATGGGTTGATAATACTTGATAAAGGTTGCATCATTCATTAAACCTTTTCGATAAATGCGCAACATAACTACAGTGTGTTGCCGGCTTAGAATAGCATTACCCCATTTCTTTTCTGTGGGAGTCGTAAGAGACGACAAAGGGACTCGAGGGTGTGTATTGCAAGTTTAGGCGATGGGCTGACAACCTGTTACTATGTCGATGCACAATTTACCAGATGACCCTCAAATATTTGTCAGATGTTCGGCTAGTGTTATAAATTCTTGGCCATTTGCAGCGCTGTGTTTCGGGTTCTCGCTTATTTGTAACGTGAAGGACGAGCTACCGGTGTGATCCGTGTGATGCTGGCTTAGAATAGCATTACCCCATTTCTTTCCTGCCGTTGTCGTAAGAGGCGACTAAGGGACTTGATGCTTTCATGTGTAAGTATTAGAATTTCATCCGACAGGCTGACAACCTGTCACTATAGTTAAACAAGATTTTTCTGGAACGGCGCCAAGGACATTAAAGCTTAAACGGCGCTAAAATATCTGTCAAACGTGACGCCTCAAATTGCAATACACACCTCTTACGACTCCAACGGAAAAAAATGGGGTGATGCTATTATAAGCTGGCATCACACGGCACTTTCATATACAGAATGTGAAAAATGCATTTTAACGGTGAACAAGCGAACCAACTCTTGAAACCGAACAACTTTGTCCAGGGGCGCAAATAGAAAAAAAATTGTGACCTTACAAAAGAGTAATATTCTTTTCATGTAACAACTTTTATTGAAAGTTGTTCAATTTCATGGACTGTGTCATGAAATATAATCATTTTTTTTTATTCGTTTATTTATTGTTTTTAATTATAAATTTAGTATAAAACTTATAGAATAAATATACATTTTTGTAGAGAAGAATATACCTATCTTAGTAGTCTTTGTTTTGGGTAAATTTCGTGTGATATAAAATATAAATACTTCAGCTCCAAAACACCAAATCTGAAACAAAAAAAAACAACACTAGTAAGTATTAATTCCATGTTACAGACTAAAACAATGTAGCAGCCGACCAAGTCTGGTTGTATGTAAGATGTTTTTTTTTTCATATTTCGACCTTTATTTCTTATAGAAAGTTTTTCAGTTTAATGGGCTGGTTTATTCCTTGAAAGGAACGCAGTACTTTTCCTTACACCCAGTATATAATACATATATAGAATATAAATTACAATAGGATACAATACTAACTAGTGAACTGACTGTCAGTTAGTGATGTACCTTCTTTTTTAAGGTATCCAAACAGGTATGCAAGTGTGGATTTGAATTACGGTTAAAACGAAACAGAAGAAGTAATGTTGCGTGCGCAAAGTCCAAAATGGCCCAGCAGGATTGGCCCGTAGAAGTCACTCGTGCGCAAATTGATCGACGTAACTCGCGCCCTCCTCATTTCCACTTGGTAGTAACTGGAAACACGTGATTATTCTCAAATACGGGGTATAACTTTAAGGTGGACCGTTTTACATACAAACGAAAAGCTGATATTCAATGGACTTAACAAATGATTACGCGAAATGATGAAGGCACACGTAAATTTGTCGCAAAACTAGGTACTTTTGGTTAAAAGATAAAGAGTATTTCCTCCACAATAAAATCAAACTCATTTTTTGCAGCAGTTGTGCTATGTATTGGCGAAAAGTATCGAATCGGTTTTAACAAAGAAATCTTATAGTTTATAATTAATTTTTATTATTTTGCGAAAATGTTATATCATAATCGGCCTTACCATCGAGTTTTTTAACTATTTTATAGACGTTAGTCCATTATAATTTTGTATGAAAAACGTCCCATCTTTAATTTCTTATTCGATAATCGTTGAGAGGTGGACATTATTTTTAAATAGGTGAGATTAAAGTCGATTATTTTATGTCAAAAAATAAATGGCGTAAATCAGTTGGGAATGATGTAAGAACTTGCATGACAACACCAGTGGACAAAGAGGGAAAGCGTACTTAATGGGAAAGTGAACCAAATGGAAAAGCGGGGTGACTTGGAAAATGGCCTTAAGGGGAAGGTGGCCCAAATGGAAAAGTAGAATAAATCAGAAAGTAGACAAAATATTAAAGTGGACCAAATGGGAAATATGGACCAAACGGCAATTTAAAAGAGTGGACTAGTGGGAAAGCGGATATAATGGGGAATATATGGGATATTGCCGTTTCGTCCACTGACCCATTACATTAAAAAAATTATGAACTGAACGTAATGCAACTCAAGGTAACTTTATTAGAAGATCCATTTGCGATAGTGGCGCCCATGAAATCGTTTTGCATAGTTACCCATGTTTTAATATTTGGATGAAAGTAGGTACCTATTATTTTTGAAATTGTTGAACCTCAACTACTTGTTCTACTTTAGCTACAGAAAAATATAATATTATATTATTATTATACAATTTTTTCTAATAATTTATTTATTATCAATACGATTTTAGAAATAATAATTATTGAATGAAATAACAATTGACTAGCAATAATTATTTAAATAGAAAACCGTTGCAGAAAAATATATATATAACATATGATACTAAATAACAGTTTTAACTTACTAAACATGCCATCCGTAAGAATTCGCGATGGGCACGTAGAATCCGGGTTCGTGAACGACGAGGTACTCCTGCAGTTCTCTGAACTGTTCGCTAGTGCGTTTTAGCGGGTACAGCTTCTGGTTGACAAAGTCGCAAAAAGATGCACTTTCCACCAAATTCAACTCGCTATTCTGCCCCACAAGCTGTACATGTTGTTCACCATTCTCAGTCATCAAGTACAGCCACACATCTAGCCGCTGCTGCGAGAAACCCAGCAGATTTTTTACCACCACGCAGACAACCAGACGCTCTTCAACAGGGAAATCGCAGTGGAACAGTCGTATGGACCTGTGATCTTCGGAAACGTGATCGGAACAGCTGACACAGAGGCAGGAGCCGCCATTGAAACTGTCTTGGTAATACACTTCGAGACAACGTTTTTCCTCGTAAATATAAGCAAGCGAAAGTTCTTGCTTTTCAATCCCCAATTGCAGTTTAAGAGGTGATAATGTTTGAATAAGACTCGTGCTTCGGGATAATGGCAAATTGGTCGCAGAATTGTTTAATTTGTATTGGCTCAATTCTTTTTCTAATAGCGGTTCTTGTCTTTCAAGTGTTGTTTCTTCGTGTCTACTTGTCCCTGGCTGATCCTCAGCTTTTACGACTTGCGGCTCTTTAGTTAAGTGCGAATTGTTTTTCATTATAATATCCATTAATTTTCGCCACAACATTTTTGACGTAACTTGCTTAAGTTGTTCTTTTTCGTTCTTATTCAAATTGTCTACATCATCATTTTCTTTATTTTCAACAGCTAATGGACTGTTTATTTTGTTTTCTTCCGTCGTTCCTTCAGTCAATTTTATAGAATCTCCATGATTCGCTTTTGTTTTACGATCGGTTTCATCTTTTTTAACATTTTCTACATCATTTTTGTCTATTTTATTAAGGCCTATAAATGACTGACGAAATTTTAGGATGCCTCTGACGTCTCTGATGGCGGAATGCGAGGCTTTTGTTATTTTTGTTTTGGTGGACAAAACGAATTTGTGGTCACCAATCCTAGAGTTCGGTTGGTAATGCATGTGACGTAAGTTAAACCATGGGTAGTTACATAAAACCTGTAATCAAATAGTATTCGTTTGTTCAGCGTTTCTTACAGTTGTTTAAAACACCAATGAAGCAGGATCTTTTGATTAAAACATACCTCACCATACATGCGCCTTTTGATCCCAAGCCCTAAGCAGAAGGACGTTTTAAAAGGAAGCAGACAGGGCAATCTGGTTTTAAAGAAAGGCCAAAGACTTCCCCAAAAAGCTTCATCTCTGAGCAGGAAACTCTCGAGTTTTGTGAGGTTCTCGCCCATGATAATATTTTGGTAATCTTCTTCGCCACTTACAGCCATCGCCTCGTGAGTCCAAGCTGGAGCGAAAATAGCTAACGAGCATCCATACTGGTGGGCGACTTTTACAGCCTGAAATCAAAAATCACCTATTCGTTGTCCTTTTCTACAAGGATGAGGCCTCATTTCGAGCACAATGGTGCTAATAAAGAATAAAAAACACATTTTAAAAAGCTACTCAGACTTTTTGACTCTATCTCCACAGTTCGGTTGTTTTATACATAATATGTAACACTGGGATGAATAAATGGCGACTGCTGGTGAAGCGTGCCACCAATAAAGACTACGACTTAGAAGAAGAACACAACTACCAACATTTTACACAGTCAATGTATGGTTAAGAGTTGGCTGAATTAGTAGGAAGCAAAAGTCGCTCGGAACGATTATCATCAGCAACGCATGCATACAATGGGAAAATTTCTAGGGATTCTCGAGTGTCATGTAGAGGGCGCTGAGTTTTATTAAAATAACGTTTCTTTACACAAAAACTGTACCACTTTGTGTTTATTGAATTGTTCTAAATTTATTTTTGGCTATTTGTTTACTAACACGAATGACACTCAAAATAATAGCAAGGCGATAATTATATTTGGAAGTAAATCAAACTAACTTATTTAAATTAATTGTAACGAACACAACGTAAAACGGAACCTGTGACAAAACTGTGGCTGCTGCCAGTCATATTGAAACGTCTAAATTTCAGTTTATTACAGCGCCCTCTGGTTTGACATTCAGAACTATCAACAGAATAACTCCCATTAGGTACCTGTTGCGTGTTGAACTTGCCCCCGCGATAGAAATTGCGGCCCCAAACATCGATGCCGATGTAGACGTCTCTCAACCGACTACCTGCTTCTACAGCACTCGACTCAACATCACTGGGGACCCACGAGTAGTTGGTGAATAATCCATCACATGCATCAAAGAATGGCCTGAAATAGTAAATATAGGGTGAAATTTCAACACGGGCTGGTGATAAAGAACTTTCCCCAAGGAACATTTATATAATACTAGATTTCCGTCCAGCGGTCCCGCTGCCACTAATTTTTCCGTGGTAATAGTTGTTTTCCTGCGGTAAAAAGTGGCCTATGTGTTATTCCAAATTATACTCTACCTGTGTTCCACATTTCAACCAAATCGGTCAAGCCGTTTGAGCGTGAAGAGGTAACAAACATACATACACACACACACACACACACAAACTCTCAGATTTATAATATGAGTACGGATTATCAAAAAACTCATTGCGCAAGACAGCGGTACTAAAAAGAAGGTATGAAGGGTATGACTGACCGAAATATCTTTTGCTGGTATGCAAAAAACCGTCGGGACACGGATCTACAAGGAAGCAGCATTTATATTGTATTACTTTTCGTTGCCGTGTGATGCCGGCTTAGAATAGCATCACCCGTTTCTTACCCATGACGACTAAGGGACTCGAGGGTTAGATGTGTATTGCAATTTTAGGCGATGGGCTGACTACTTGTCACTATAGTGATACATAGTTATATGATTGACCCTCAAACTTTTGTCAGGCGTAGTTTTAATATCCGTTTTACGGCTGTTAACGCTCTGCCTACCCGTAAGGGATAAAGGCGTGATTTATGTATGTATGTATGTACTTTTCGTTTAAATTTACACAGTTTCACCTGTGGATGGGAACGTCGGAAGGGGAAGACCTCGCCGAACGTACCTCGATCAAATCGGGGACGTGCTAAAGAAAGGTCAGGTCAAGAGTACCCTAAACCGACGAGCATGCATGAAGAGATTGATGAATGTAGAGGAGGCGAAAGAAGTATGCCAGGATCGTAGTAAGTGGAAGGAAGTAGTCTCTGCCTACTCCTCCGGGAAAGAGGCGTGATTTATGTATGTATGTTCACCTGTTGTGTTCGTTCAGCGCGTTCTGCCAAATTAACTGGCCATCCTTAGTGACGCTGTCATACCAGATCAGCTCCGCGTTTGGGATCTCCTGGTGCAGAGTGGTGTGAAGCCGTTTCATGAACTCTAACAACTTTCCAGGCTCCGACATCTGTCACAAACGTGTTTCAAAAATAAGTTTGTAATAAATAAAGATTTTTAAAACAAGCTTTTATTTATTTGAGTGCAATCAGACCCTGACTACCGTGTATTTGAAGAGTGGTTGGCAAGACGATTCCAACGAGCCCAAACTCGATAGGGGTGTATAGTTTTATCTATGACCACCTTCCGGCTCCATCATCATATCAGCTTTTTGACATCATAATATTGCATTGTCACTCAATTTACATGTCCATGCAAAATTTTAGATCAATCGGAAGTCGTTTAGCGGCGCAAATTTTGCTTCCAAGATTTGACCCGTACAAACAAACGAACACGGCAAGTCAAAGAAAAGCTTGTAATAAATGATAAGCACAGTGTAGTGAAGATGGCTAGAAGCGAGAAGCGACTGAATGGCGAAAACCGTGCCTTATGGCGTACCTTAGTGGCCTACGTCCAACAGTGGACCGATATAGGCTGATGTGATGTGTGATGATGAGTGTAATGAATTAACGTAAGAATCAAAACTACAGGCTTACACTACATATACTGATGTAAATGCACATGTACAATTATCCACTTTAACGTGCAGTCTTTAGAAAAAAAATGTTTTAAAAAATACGTGTCATGTTACTAATAATAACATCCTATCAATAATACGACCACGGGCTAAACTATACCAAAGCCTATACGATACTAAAGTTAGCTTTTCCCTAATTCATAGCATAAGGTTATCGTAGGTAGATATATGTTGTAGATGTAGGTATTCAAATCACATCACAGGATATATAGGTACTACTATTATAAGTATTACAGGTCGCCGTCGACTTAAGCATCTATCTCATTAAATCACATATATACGAGTGTTATGTGATATTTCTTAAAGACTTTATTTACCTTATTTTCAATGTTAATCAGCCATCCCTCAAATTTGAACGTTTTAGCGATCGTGACCAGGGCGCTGACTAAAAGGTCCATCGTTCCTGGAGTTTCATTTACTTCGTTCCAAAATGCCAGACCCTCAGACCATTCCGTGATAAAAGTACCTGCAAATGAAGAGATTCAGAACTTACTGCCTCTGTGCTGGATAATAAGAGCATCACATCAAACTCATGTCGCAAGTTTTGTAGAATTTAAAGGATATCAGTCGGTGTGTGATTGATTCCAGGTCTGGTTAGGACATTGCAAGGTGAACCAACTGATTGTCCGAAAAGAAATGGTTCCGTGCTTCGGAGGACACGTTAAGCCGTCGGTCCCGGGTGTTGTTTATGATTACTTAGACGGCGGTCGTAACACAACCATGTCAGAGGCCTTCTAGTGGTAGTAGGCGGTTGAAAAACTCTGACACCAGGGTTCATCGGGTCGTTGGACGGACACGAAAAGAGAGAGTCGGTGTTGGCCAGCAACGTTCCTTCTGACCAAAAAAAATTGCCTGTCAATCCGCCTGGCAAGCTTTTTTTTTTTTTGTGTGGACCCTACGATTTTTAGCCCCGGGGCTTTTAATCTACACCTGACTGTATGGTGGGGAGCAGGAGCTCACCCGGAAAAGCTTGTGGTTGTTCAAACAAGCCCCAAGGGCGCGATTGGGCTTACAAGTTGTTCTGGGAAGAACGTATTGGACTGAATCTACCCGGCACGTGCCGGTAGTTCCCAAAGTGGGGAGCAAATGAGGGACCTCCGCGCCCCCGCCGGAGGGGGCGTCGGTTGCTTGAGGAGCTTGTGGAGTGTGATCTACTCGCAATGGCTCGCCTGGCAAGCATAAAGTGTGTATGGTAGGGAACAAACTTTCACCAGTTGCAATGACTGAAGATACAAAAAAAACTGTACCGATAACTTTGACACCATGCGCATGGGCCACGTTGATCCATCCGAGCGGTGGAATGGTGACCAGGTGGTGGCTGAAGTAGCAGAAGATATCCACAGCAGACCAGTTGTAGAAAGTATACGCCTCGTAGTTTGTGGTCCCGTCGATCTTGCTATTATAAAAAATATACAGAGAATACGGGTAGTTTAAGTATAAATGCTGCGTCGCGTGCCGTGCATGTCTACTCAAATTATGCAAAATTATGCTCACAGTCATTAAATCCAGTATCAGTATCCGCACCAGCTACTAATTACCTACAAACTGTTGGGAAGCAATACATACTACTAGTAAGACTTCTGAAGACCAGAGCTATGGTGGCGCTCTACAAACAAATGTAAGCTCCTCCATAACAAATGCTGAGTGAGGACCTTTCTGTTATCATCTAAGTTTTAAAATTTGTGACTGTACCTAATGATAAGTTGATTGTTGGATAACAAATAAACATTTTCTATTTCAATTATTCTGATTAAAGGCTTGCAGCGACTGGTTGCATCGCGTGGCGTGCACGTTTACTCAAATAATGCAATGTGTAACAACCTGCAACACCAGTGCCATGTATTATCATTGTACAGGTACAGGTCCACATTTACAGGCGGAAATCTGCCTGTAACGCACTTGTAGTTACAATTTACAGGTTACAGGCGTTTTATGAAGACACTTGTAAAGCTACCACTGTCAGTACCGCTCCAAAATCTCGACTACAGGTAAATTTTACAAGTCGATGTACAACACTATCGATTCATTCATTTCATTCACTCAAATTCAACGTCAATGTTATAGCACAGATTAAATAATGTGAAAGTATGTAAATACTTAGCTAAATATATAAGAAAATCATGATTTTAATAAAAAGGAAATTATAAAAATGAAATCAACAATATTTCTAATTAAAATCATATTATTGATTGGTTGCTGTCTATGATTACTTAGATGGCGGTCGTTACACAACCATGTCGGAGGCCTACTACTAGTAGTCGGCGGTTGAAAAACTCTGACACCAGGGTTCATCAGGTCGTTGACGATTCGGTGTCCCACACGAAAAGAAAGAAGAAAGAAGATAGAGTACGTTAAAATAGTACTGTTGTGAATTAATAATAATAATCCACAATTGACGATAAAGTTTTGCTTTATTTAACGCCTCGAGCAAAATAATTTGGCAAGGAACGCATTTTGAGTACTTTTGAACATACTGAATAGATTTTTATGCAGAAATCTTGCTCTTGTAAAATAATTACCTAGGTCAGACGACCTGTAAAATTATTCACAAGTTGTAAGTTTTTACAGTTGTAGTTTACAAGTCTTTTGATGAACACCTGTAAATACTTGCTCGATTGTGTTTTAAAAGCAAAATGTACATTATGGTTTGTCGATGGAAATCTACAGGTGCCTGTAGCTGTGACTTGTAAAATTGTATCGTACGAAATATTATATCCTGGCGATAACGCTTGGCTTGGCAGTATAGCGCGGCTGCGCTATTTAGATAAGTGTTGCCAAATAAGTGGTTTTTGGGGTAATGGGTAAATTATAAAACTTATGTGAGTGGACATTGTAGACATAATTCTAATGACTTAAAAATAACCTAAATTCCACAAGACATTTCCACTCATCATTAAAACCAATTTTGCCCACTACGGGGCAAATAGATACCGACCGTGTGAAGCCGGCTTAGAATAGCATCACCCTATAGCTAACCCGCGAGTGTCATTAGAGGCAACAGAGGGACAGCGAGGATTTCATGTGCATCTAGGCGATAGGCTGACAACCTATCGCTAATTGTACATTACTTGCGTTGCGTAAGGGATAAAGGCGTGATGTGTGTTTGTATGTTAAAGGCAAGTCAAATCCACCAAATCTAATGGAAAATCCACTAATTTGGCAACACTTTGCGCGATATTGCGAAGATCTGCGATAGCGCCGAGCGTTATAATAAAGCGCTCGTGAAGATTGGCGATTTGTATGGATGCTGTGAAGCGCTACTGGCTACTGCGACGTCTGTTCTGTGAAATATTTTAGTAACTAGGGCCATAGGGAAATTTTCTAGGGATTCTCGAGTGTCACGTAGAGTGCGCTAAGCTAAATTGAAATAACGTTTCTTTACACAAAATCTGTAGGTACCACTTTATAAATTATTATCTATTTTGTGTTTATTGAATTGTTCTAGATGTATTATTGGTTATTTACTTACACGAATGACACTCAATATAATAGCAAGGCGATCAGTTTATTTTGTGTTAAATCAAACAAACATAATTAATTTGTAACGACCACAACGTGGAACGTAACCTGTGACAAAACTGGCTGACGCCAGCCACATTGAAACGTCAAAATTTCAGTTTGGCACAGCGCCCTCTCATTTGATATTCAGAACTATCAAGAGAACTGTCAATAGAAAAACTACCCTTTTTGGCATTACTTTTTTACTACCTTTGAAATGTCGCGATTTTTTTTGTGGATATTGCTCCAATAACGCTAGGGGAGCCTTTTAACTTTCTTACCAATCATCGTGGTAACCGTTGGCCATATCATGGCAAACTAATAGTTTAGGTAGATCCTTCTCCTGGCAGTGTGTTACACCCGGCCGTTCAGGGTTGAAATGGCAAAATGTTTCCTGTTTCTCCAAATGTATTGAGCTGATATTATTTTCAATCACTTCACTGTTTTTAACTACTGATGAACTATGTGGAACGATTGGCTGGCAAAGCGTTCTCCAGGCCGGTGGATTAAGTAAAAAAACCTGAATATCTTTGAGATTGTTCAAAGGTTTGCAGGTTAGGTCTTCTTCCAACCACATAGTCGTGTCCTCTGTATTGCTCAACTGACTCATTCTTGCTGAATTACTTCACTTAGATCGCTAATTCACTTATTAATACAAAGGGTTAACGTAAACTTTACTTCTTTTAACTGTAAAGAATATAATAAACACCATATTAATACTCGCTCTACATTTGTTTACGTTTTATTACCCTAGTAGTCTTATTCATCTGTGGTTTTATCACATCAGCTGATTTTGACAACTTGTTTTTGGCTATTCTGCAACGATATCGAAATGTTCAAACAGATCACGAAATGTTAAAAAAATATTTAAAGAGCGAGAGGTCTTGTCTTGACGATGAGCTTGGGGAAGTGAAGTAAAGTGGAGTGGAAGTGAATGACCACCGGGAGACCGTGTCACCGAGTGGTGGGGTTTTATCTTTACCATATCCTCCTCCTCACCACCGGAAACTACAAATAGCTAGGCCTAAATGACATGAATAGTTATTTGGGACATTAGTGATAAACTATGATGATAACATGCAATTCGTGTTAGCGTTATAGTCACTAATGTTGTTCTAAATACTGAGTTCCCAATGGGTATTTATCAAACTTAGATAGCAAACTCGTTGGACTCGGTGTCCCGCCCGAAAAGAAGAAAAAGCTAGGAACGGAAAATTGGGGTAAGGAAGGGAAGTCAATATGTACTGTACTGAAGTTATGTTTACATAGAAGAACCCCAGATTCAGGGATTACTAAAGCGGGAAACAATGGTTGTTATTCCAACCCTTGAAATCGATAAGAAATTCTACCACGAGGCTGCATGAGGTATGATCGCTTTGACACTTCTGTAAGGGAATATAAAATGAAAGTAAAATCTGCTGTCAAAATCAGCTGTTCATGTTGTGTTCTGCGTTGCAGTTGTGTATTTTCGGTTTTGTTACGTTTTTAACATAATATTAATTAAAATTACACTGCGCTTCAAGAACGCAATGTATTATCCTTGAAAAACTGCTTCAAATATGATTGTCTGCGCGAAACATGAGTTTTATGGACGTAGTCGATAGTTATTGAACGATTCGTCTGTGGCTGGGCTTGTGGCGATGGCGAAGGTCTCAGCGCTGGGCCGGTTGTGGGGGCGTCTGCTACAGCTGCGCCTGTCCACCTGCGTGGTCTACTTCCTCGTCATCATCACGGTTGTTCAACTGTTCTCATATGGCGTGTATGATTACCCCGCTTTGCCACTGACCGCCTTAGATAGACAACTGTTTAGAGACACTTGTCCTAGCTTAGTACATCACAAAGGTAAGCCACATACCCCCTGGGAATTGGGTGAAATAGTTCCCACCTAACTGAGCTGATCACCCGTCTTCGAGCTTCGCAGACATCCTAACCCGAGGAAGAAGAAGAAGAATAAGCCACATACCAACAATTGGGTTATAAACTAGTAATGTAAAAGGTTACCTAACTACTATAAGTAAAACTGAAATCAACTCTCTGCCCATTATTTGTACAGCTTGTATAGAAATTCATTACCAGCTAACATTTATGCCTCTGCCTTTAGTATCTTTTTACTAGAAAATTATTTAATGTTTTTTTTTTTCAGGTAAACCTGCTTGTAATTGGGAAGAAGTTGTGAATCGTAAGCACAGTTTGGATCCCTGGAAAATACCGCAGAAGTTTGATGATTTCTCCCCGTTAGGTATAGTAAACGGTAGCTATGTGCCATTGGAATGCAATACTCAGTTCAGCGTGGCCCTTCTAGTCACATACAGGAACCGGCAAAGCCAGCTAGATGTCTTTCTGCCTTATATACACAACTTTCTGAGAAAACAAAATATACATTACAAGTAAGTTGGATTCAATTCAAATATTATATACAGGTTGTCAGCCTGTCGCCTAAAATTACACATGAAACACTCAAGTCCCTTAACTACCTCTTACAACAACTGCAATCATCAAATAAAATTCATAATATCAGTGGTGGAGTAAAAAAATATCAAACAAGAAAGCAGGTAAATATTTCTTAGATCATGTACTAATTAATACCTCTTTTAGAATTTGCCGTGTGATGCCGGCTTAGAATAGCATCACCCCCTTTCTTGCCCGTGGGAGTCGTAAGAGGCGACTAAGGGACTCGAGGGTGTGTATTGTAATTTTAGGCGATGGGCTGACAACCTGTCACTATGGCTTTACACAATTTTCCGGATGACCCTCAAACGTTTGTCAGATGTGGAGTAAATGTCCGTTTTATGCGGCCGTTTATGCTCTGCCTACCCCGCAAGGGATTATAGGCGTGATATGTGTGTGTGTGTGTGTTTAGAATGTAAGAATATCCTTATTTTATTTAGTTTTGTATCTTTTTCCCATATTTTGCTGCTGATCAAAGCAATTTAATGTAGTGGGTACCTACATTTAGTCGACTAAGGTGTAGTTAAAATACCAAATTTTTAAAACATTTCCCATGATAGGTATACAATTTTAAAGAACTTGTAAAATTTTCTACCCTGGGCAAGATTTGAACCTGCATCTTTCGCCATCACTAAAAGCGAAGCGACGCCTCTTCCCTCTGGGCTACCACGGCTCTTCTTCTTCCTTGGGTTGGGACGGCTCATACGTACATGCCTGCGAATTTTGCATGTGTCTCTTGATGCCAATAATCTCACATTTTCAGAATATACCTAATAGAACAACAAGACGAGAAGCCGTGGAACAAAGGAATGCTTTACAACATCGGCGCCAAATATGCGATGTCCGAAAAATTCTCCTGTCTGATTCTCCATGATGTAGACTTACTGCCACTGGATGATGCTAATTTATATGCCTGTTTAGCAGATGGCCCGCGGCATATGTCTGCTAGTATAGACAAGATGCGCTATGTGCTACCATATTGGTGGCTTGTGGGCGGTGTTTTGGCTATAAAGACAGAACATTACTTGGCCGTAAACGGATTCTCTAACCGATATGAGCATTGGGGTGGGGAAGATGATGATTTCTTTGAGAGGCTAGCTGAGGAGAATTTGCAAATATTAAGGTACCTAGTCTTATTAAAAAATACTCTTGAAGCCCAGTACTGCCTTGAGCGGGCTGCACGCATCGGTCGCCCGCGGGAAGCCGCGGTATGTCAATATAACCCGTCCGAACTTAGAAGGCACATCGTGCCTAAATAGCTGTAGCACGGCAATATGTTGTCATGTTTGTACGGGTTGTACAACGTAGCGCTGCTCTTGTCATTTGCCAAATCAAGGACGCGCGTGTTGCCCGCTCTACGCATCGTTGGCGCTGATCCGACTATTTAGTCACCGGTTCGTTCACCATGCCATGCCATTTTAAATTAGTTTTGCACATTTGATCACCCTTGACAATAAATTGTAATCAAGTTAAAGTACGTATTGCACAATCAAACACAAAGTAAGTAATTCTAATTCGTAGTAATTATATAGTTATTCCAGTTCTCTATTTTTAGGGTTCCGTACCTCAAAAGGAAAAAACTAATCCCCTATCGGTTCACTTTTTTGTCCGTCCGTCTGTCGCGCCGTTTAGCGCAGACATATCGAGTTGAAATTAAAACCATATACTCAAAACAACGGCTGCTTGTAGTTGTAAAATAATTAAGCTTCTAACAGAACTTTAACAAAAGATACGACCGTTGTGCTGTAAAAAACTATGGAATTAGGCAAGGCAATCTTCATTTTGAAGTACAAGTGTAAGAAAACATCCAAAAATTTTAATTTCTTTAGGTATACTTAAAAGGGTTTTTTAGATGCCAAAAAGAAACAAATTTAAAAAATTGCGGCTTGTAGGTAGCTCAAGTGGGGTATCAAATGAAACGGCTTGATGTACATGTTACGGAACCCTTAGGTAGGCGAGTCCAACTCGTACTTGGCAGTTTTCTTTTTTAAATATGCATACATACTTTCAGACTGCCTCATGAAGTGTCCCGCTACCACATGGTCACCCACGCGCCGTCACCACAAAACCCTGACGTCTGGGACATCATAGCCGAGAACAGAGCCAGTGGAAAGGCAGGCCGCGCGAGAGACGGCCTCAATGGAATCTCATACTCCACAATGAAAGTGACACATCACCGGCTTTTCACTATGATAGGAGTCAAGTTATGATCGAAGATTGGTAATCTGTAAGGTCGAATACCACATTTTAAAACACTTCCCGTACAATTTGAAAACTTCGCGGGCAAGAGATGAGCCACCCAGATGGAAAAGGCGTCGCCACAAGTGATGGCAACAGTCGCAGGTTCAAATCATTTTGCAATCTCTCTTAAAATTGTATAACTAAAACGAAAAGTGTTTTAAAATTTGGTATTCAATTTATCGCGGGTTTCCATCGCTTAGACTACATTCAATCTGTAAAGAATGGATTACTAGCTGGATATTAGTTGCAAAACTAACCCGGTAGATGGAGCCGTGCCACGCGTTACTGGCATTAAGATACGCTAGCAATATTCGCGGGCAAGGGATAAGCTGCGGTAGGATGGAAGAGGCGTCGCCACCAGTGATGGCGAAAGTCGCAGGTTCAAATCCTGCCCGCGGGAGAATATTTTGCAATTTCTCTAAATACCTATTATAAGATCGTTCTCTCGACTCGGTCTTCCACGATTCAATAAGTGTCCGATACTAAAAAAAGGGCTTAAAAAATATTCTAGAATTATTGTCAGCCTTTGCTAATGCGCCTTATTTATTCTAAAAATATTACAAAAGTAATGCTTAAGCCCGTTCATAGAACATCGTATAAATTGGACTAATTGAATATTACATTTACATAGACACAATTATTCGCGGGCATAAAGTAACATGAGGTACTTAGTTACTTAATATGATAAGTGTTATAAATGTAAGTATAGTATAGGTACCTATCTAATCATGTGCTTAGTACATAAAATAGTTAACCCAAATAACTCGAATATCTAATCTTAATGTCGCGTATGCATTAGGGAACATTTGTCTCACCCACAACATGGGAAGTATATCAACAACTTCCACGAGTGTTTCACGACAACTGCAGCGTTGCAGGCGGCGAATCTTATATTCTTTGTTGCACAAAAATACACAGAAAAATTATATACAATTTTTGTCGCAAAGGCGAGCTTATGTCTAAAGAAGAGATCTCTTCCAGCCAACCCATGTTTTGTGAGAGAATTTTAACTTTTGGGGCAAATAGGCAATACGAAATGAATTTAACAAAATAAATAACTCTGTAAAATATTATAACATGCATACAAATAATATATAGAGGTATATAAACCTACATGAAAAGATAAACAGATTTACAAAAATACTATAAAAAAATATATTTCTCAAGGCCTTTGAAAAGTAAAGTGCTCTTTTACTCGCTTTTTCAATACGAAAATTGATGCGCTTTTTACTGCACAGTCTTAGAAAGATCATTCCAGAGCTGTGCAGCTTTAACAGAAAAAAATTGTTTCGGATCTTGATTCTTGTGTCAGATACATGTTTCCAAACTCATTTTGGCAACAACTGGGTAATAATAATAAAACAACTGACTATTGGGGACGGTTTATTTTAGATAAAGTTGCACAACATTTGTATGTATACATTGTCTCTCGATAAATGTTGCCAAGCGAATGCGCGCCGCCTTTATAATAACAACATTCCATCAAGTTTCGCTGGAATCTTCTTCCAGATTTCGCACATCAAAGTTTCTTCGCCTCCTTAAACTATAGTTCCTAAATAATGATTGTCATCCTTTCTATAACTTACTCGTACAAACCTACTTTAAGTAACTAATCCCTTAGTAGGTTGTAAAATAATAAAATTTAAATTTGTTAATTATTATTATTTATCATTCAATTATTATTTATCATAATAAGTTATGGTCTCGGTATTTTATTTTAAAGTATTGCTTCGAAGACATATCTTAACTTTAGGCTTGTTGCTGTGTTTATTTAAAATAAATACACTTTAATAACTATTAAGCATGTTTTATTAAGATTCTTTCGCTCTTTAACTCTATACCTAATATTAACAACAATAGAAAATAAAATGCAAAAGGAAACTTTAAACTACCTACATGTAAGTGACTTTAAATATCGAATGGTTGTGAGTCCGATTGAAGTGTCTGAGTCAAGTAGGGCTCCAACTCGCCCCAATTGCGCCCGACCGATAGCGCCACGGGCAGAGACGGCAGCCCCGCTGGAGATCCACATTGCTCCATGGCAGAACGGATCACCTCTGAAACATTATAGACCAGCTCAGACACCCCGTCGTGTCAGTAGTACCATTAATGGTACACAGATTTATGTCGCTAGTACCATGGACCAACTAGTACCATTGATTGTACAAACGACACTACCAAGTGTTACCTGTACTTGCCTAGTACTATTGTGTACAAACCTACATACAAACATCTAAGTGATAAATATACTAGTGGCCCGCCCAGCAGTTTTACCCGCTGCCACTTGAGCTCCTGGTTGCCTACACCAGGTTACAGGTAATCCAGACCTTCGAGGTACTTTTAATATGGAGCCATTTCTGTCTCTTTTAGTTTAGTTGGGCTCCTGGTGGTCCGCCCTAGGTACTCCAGATCCTCGATGTCCATGTGCCAGCAGTAGCGGCTCGTTTGTATCGAACAACTGCTGAACTTGTGCTGAACAACTTTTGGTATTGAGCCATTTTCATATCTGTTATAGTTTAGACGAGCTCCTAGTTGTCTACACCAGGTTACAGGTACTCCAGACCTTCGAGGTACTATGCCAGCAGTAGCGACTCATCGTGCTGATCATTTTTTGGTATTGAGCCATTTCTGTATCTCGTGTAGTATACTTTGCTCCTGTTGTTCTACATCAAGGACTCACTCTCAAGTGCTGACAAAAAGTAGATTATGTCCGTCTCCGATATGTCACCAATCTAAGTGCTAAATTTCGCGAAGATCTGTTAGGTGGTTTGGCTGCTAAAGAGTAATATATTTATATTTCCCATGAGACTAAGGTGTTATCCCATGGTAAAAAGTAGCCTATGTTACTCAGGCTGGGACGTTGTAGCTTTATAATGGTGAAAGAATGATCGAAATCGGTTCAGTAGTTTCGGAATGCTGCGATTACATACAATAAATACCATACAATGCTTTTGCGTACAATAAATGGTTTAAAAACACACACACACACACACACATATCACGCCTATAATCCCTTGCGGGGTAGGCAGAGCGTAAAAGGCCGCAAAAACGGTCCTTATCGCCACGTCTGACAAATATTTGAGGGTCATTCGGAAAATTGTATATCGCCATAGTGACAGGCCCTCAGCCCATCGCCTAAAATTTTAATACACGCCCTCGAATCTCTTAGTCGCCTATCACGATTCCCACGGGAAAAAATGGCGTGATGCTATTCTAAACCGGCATCACACGGAAGTATGGTTTAAAAAACTGATCTTTATAATATAAGTGTAGTTCTATGTAGAAAACTTAGAAATGGAATAGAACTGGTCAAAAAAGTCATCCCTGAGGAACGAACGAACTTGGTAAGCAATAGCCAAACAAACTTATCTATGATGAGATTACTATAATATGTAAGGTAGACAAAATAAGACGAGAAAAGTGTAAGATCTTGTTTGTGGCTTTGATAAAACGAAATATAAAATTCGACTTAATCAAAGGCCTGTCTTAAGTCGACAGCTTTATGGACGGGTCTTGACTATTCTGTCATTTTTTACTAATACTCACCAGCTGCTTGGGCCAGGTCTTGGTGTTCCACTTCCCAGACCAGCTCGTCGTGTATCTGCAATAGAAGACGTGCTCGAAGACCTTGCTTCTGCAGCGCGTGCACTGCCCGACTCATCGCTAGCTTGCATACGTCGGCTGCAGAACCTGTCCACAATAAATTGTAAGAGGCTATTTGGTGGGAAGCATAATAACAGAATAAAAATTCATTTAGAGTAGATTTCATATATTTTTTGAGCAAGGCGCCTGATAAATGCGAGCTCTACAATCTCTACATGCATAGGTACTTCTATCAAACGATTTCTCCAAAGACCTACCTTGCACGATGAAGTTCAGTGCCTGTCTCTCAGCATGGCTGCGCTGAGCGGCGTCTGAGCTTGCTATATGGGAGAGATTTCGTGCACGTCCACACAGAGTCGCTACTCGCCCACCCGAAGTTAAACATTGAGCGGCTACGCGCCGGCCGAAACTTCGTAGGGATGGAAACGTTCCTGTAATAAACAAGTTTTCTTCTCTTTTTCAACCTCATGGTATTCTTTAAAGTCAGCTTGGTATACGGTCGCCGAAATTTTCTACATTAGCTACT
The DNA here is from genome assembly GCA_027580185.1 of Tuta absoluta. Taxonomy (NCBI): domain Eukaryota; kingdom Metazoa; phylum Arthropoda; class Insecta; order Lepidoptera; family Gelechiidae; genus Tuta; species Tuta absoluta. Next base: position 1,087,242 of record JAQAHW010000047.1, read on the forward strand.
AGATAGAGGTACATTAGACTTTAAATAATTAACCCTTGCTTCTGCACAGGTATAAGTTGGTTTTGAAACGGCTTACTGTCAAAACTGGCAGCTATGCTGAGCGCCTGCGAGTAGTCCACATCGAGGATGTCCATGAGCTTGCGAGGACCAGCACCGTACAAGCTGGCGTACACTATCCGCTTGGTACGTTCACGATCCGCTGATGAAATCTCATTTTCTGGTTTTTGAAGCCTAAAGCAATGTTCAATACAAAAAAGAAGGCGTGAAGCGAGGAAATGGTCTTAAATTTATTTGCAACGGAATATTACGAATATATCTTTGAATTCTTGCGTACCAATCGGCAGCTAGTCGTCGAAATAGGTCAGGAGCCTCTAACGCTTGTTGCAAGGACGTATCAGCAGCTGCACGAGCGAAAACACGGCACTCGACATGCCTCCAGTCTGCTGCCAGGATTACGTGGTTTGGACGTGATATGTAGACGCTACGGAATCGTAGCGATTCCTTCGCTGAGGAAGTGAAAGATACAAGCACTGTCACTAATATAAGCTGAGTAGCAACAGCTATGGTGCAAATAATCTGAAAGATCTCTTTCGCAATTTAACGAAAATATAAAGACGGTAATATACTGTGGTTATCATCACTGTCATCTGGAAACAGTCGCAAGCTGAACGGAACCTTGGGGATGGCTTGCAGGTTGGGGTTGCTGCTGGCAATGCGGCCAGTCGCTGCTGCGGTTTGTACCCTAAAATAAAGTAAGCACTTAGCAGAGATAATCATCATTCTACGTCTTTGCAGCAATTTCCATTTTGTCTGAAGCCTGTAAGACGAATCTCACTTTTGTCAATTGGCAATACACATTTCTAAATGTTGCAGTTCATCTAAGAACAATCAAAATAAGAAAGAGATGTCCTGATAGGTATCTATTGAGCAAAATAAGATGTATGTGGAATGTGGGTAGTTTACCAGACAGGTCGCACGACTCCACCTCGAACGTACTGAGCGACTCCTTGAAGGAAGGTGGCGTAGGCTTTGTGTAGATGTCGGTACTCCAGAATCAGACGCGGCAGAGGATGTAACGAAACTAGGCTTTTCAGCTACAAAAAAGCCAAGTATTTAGAAAAGGCTGTTATGATAAGTACGTAAATATTCCACACAAGCGTTCAAGTAGTTCTTTACCATAGTCTCAGATGTGGATTTAGCACCCGTGGTCAGGGTTCCACGTACTTTCAGACCAGCTTTCTCATCCAACTTAAGCTCATCGTACAGTAATGCTCTAACTTGCACAGTAGAGTTGATCTTGGAAGAAGAAAAACACCTTAATGTCAAATCATAGTGTAGGTATTTAGGATTGCAGCTAGACACAGTGTGAAGCCGCTCATCGGACATAATGTCGCAGCCAATTGGTTAAATAGCTATTTAGTTGCACAGCTAGCTGAGTAATAAATTAACTCCATGCAACCTTACGCCACCCAACCAAACGCCTAGTTTTGTAGTAAAATTTTAGGGCATTTCAAACATTTAATGTAACAAAAGACTGAAAATCCACTGTTTTATGAACCAGTATGTTACTGAGCCACTGTGGCGCTAGCTAGTGACGACTCTAGTGTCGTCTAGTTTACAAAATGACTTTTTGAACATATGTTGTTATTTTAGCGTAAAAATAGTTGGTAAGCAGAAGTCATCTGCATCATCAAACCATCATCATTATGGTCATCATTTTTATAATAATAATCACCATATCACCATCATACGCATATCAAGATTAAACCGAATACAAAATCTTGTGATGATGAGGATAACGATGATTATGATCATGACTGTGGTGATGATGATCACAATAATTATTTTATGGATGGATGACTAGATCGCGATCTTCAACTACTTAGCTAATGGAGGTTTAGTCGTGTGGTTGAACGGTTTAGTTTGATTAAAGCGATTGATGTGCAGTTGAATGGCTTTTTCAACCATTTGACTGCGACGCATAGAACAAGCGACGCGTAGTTTTGAAATGTATTAGATGTTGGAAAGAAACTAACCTGAAAGGATCGTCCAGCAGCTGCTGAACACTCAGTTTCCACTTCCTTCATCTTTGCAACAAGGATCTTCTCCATCTCCTTCAACTTGTCCATATCCACACATACTCCGCGCTGTTCCATATCTAGTGTAAACGAAAACTGTTCTCTTGGAAAGATTGTAGTCGATACGAGTACAAATAATGGGCTTATCTTGGTTTCAACTTATTTGTCCGGAAGTTTCGAACTTTCGGAAAAAAAATACAAGTAAAATGATCGCACCTGCAATGATAGGCAGTATACCCATCTCGATATCCACAAAGACTTGCCACAAGTCCTCTTGCTCCAGCTTATTTCTTACAGCAGTTGCTGTAGTGGCAAGGAGTGTAGCATACCAAGCAGCTTTCTGCTTAGTGCAGGTTGTAGCTATGGTGTACTGGGGTTCAGAACCAGTCAATCGCTGCAATGCTGCAAACGTCTCTGGGGGACAGTCCGGTTCTAAAAGGCTGCCTCCTATCTAGGATTAATTACAATTAATGCTATGATAATGCTTTGAATAGAATTCGTTATTCTATAGAAAATAACTCAGGTTTAAGATTAATATGATAAGAATCAAAAGGTAGGCACTACAAAGAAACAAAGAAGATTATAACGGAGAAAAGTACAAACGTAGGCATAACCAACCTTTATATCGATGATTTTCAAAATATAGGTGATGTCGAAATCAAGTTGAAGTTTGCTCATCAGGTAAATGAGCAATGCTTTGCCGTCGTAACAAATCGTAGCGTTTTTGTTTAGTATTTGAGATACAAGATTTCTGTAAATATAATTTATTTCTCATATAAATAAAGCGTTACTTGACTCAAAAGCTATGCAGATATTAGGCAATTTTACAAACTTACCTATTTGTATCTCCTTTTAAATAGAAATAGTGATCATCGAAATAAAGTAAAACACCTTCTGGGACGCAAACATCGTCAGTATGTTGGTTATTTAATTGGCAGAAACCATTGCTGCAAAAATATGTAGAGTTGTAAACCGTTATCTATTATTAGCGGAAAGTAGACACAAATCTATTTTGCCTCACCTATAGAGTAAAACAGCTACAATTTCTTTATCACGTATTGAATCTAGTTTATGTTTCCACGCATTTGTCTCATTAACTTCATTTATTTCGTAGGTCACGTCTTTGATTGGTATCTGCGACTTGATTGGCGCTACAAACTTCGATTTGGGCTTCTTTTCTTTTAAACTTTGTTGTTCTTCTTTGTTATCAGTTACTTTTGTCGATGTATCCATGACGTTCTCTGTAATGTTCTTGTTAGGTTTTCTGAATTTCATAATACCACCTTTGTTAGCTAACTGCGCTTGCACTGTTTTTTTAGGTTTTTCAGTAGGGACATTCTTTATCAGGTTTTGTGGTTTCTCTTTATTCGTTTTTATCTCAGAAAGATCTAAAGGCGCTTCAAATTCTTCCACCGGGTTATTAGGATCGACGCCGTTTAACCAATTTTTAACAGAATCAGTAACTTTGTCATTCCGATTACAAGTCTTTGAAAGAGCTTCGCATTTACTTTTAACTTCCGCTTTCATTTTTTTTACTTTCTTTGCTATGGTATCCGTAACTTTTGTTTGGTTTTTACGCTTTGGTTGTTTGTTTTCAGTTTCATTTTTCTTTGATCTCTTACCAGTATTTTCTTGAAGTATATTATTTTTAAGTGGCTTATCAGGTTTATCAGTAGGAAAGCAAATTTCAAAGACCTTATCGTTCTTGTCAGGTTTGTTAGATTTATTTAAAGTTTCCGCTACCGGCTTAGTTGGCATATCTACATCTTGGAATAGCTCAGCGTCAAACATATCATCCCAGTTAATATTATTTCCGCTTTGAAATTCATTCAAAACATTTTTTGCTTTATCTATTGCATCATCAATTCTTTGTTCCTCATTAACAAATTCTTCAATTGTACCAAAAATATCTCTCGAATCGTTAATATGATCATTTATGTCTATAGAAGTGATTAAATCATCACGAGAATAGTTGACCGGGTTGTCATTGGTATTGGAATCAGGTGCTGTTACCAGCTGAGCAGAGGTTGGTACAGGCGAAGGAAAAGGCGCTCTTTGTACTAGTTCAAGGGGAATGACAGGAGGTGTTGATGTGGGGAGTGGAGCGGGATATTTTTGTATCGCTGGAACAGGTGGTGCAGCAAAAAGCTCTTGTGGTGGTTCATGAAATTCTGGTGGTGGAGGTATCAACATAGTAGTGGCTGTAGGCGGAGCTAGATGTAAATTATTTTCTGTTTCAGGAAAGTCAAAGGGAATTTCGTCATTATAAAATTCTCTAGGTCGAGGAGTAGGGTTTCGTAACGGCTGCGTATTAACTGTAGTGCTTGGTTTTTCAATCCTAAAAATTTCAAGTGAAAAATTGTCGTAAACGGGCGCTCCAAGGGAAAAGTAAGCTAAGGGGAGTGAGTATAAAGTTCTATCTATATACCTACAAAATTAAACTCAATTTACACCATGTAAAGAAAATTTAAAGGCAAGTAGCAGTTTTGTCATTTGTCTTGCCTAGCCTTGTTGATCAGAATGTACTTAATCAAATTTTCATAATGAACAAGAATATTGCTTAACAGAATCTTTTTGCAGTTTTCTTTCTTTCTTTGTTAGGCGAACGATTACTCTTTTAAAATACAGGGTGTAGGAGACAGCTCTCCGAATACTGATGGGGTGCATTCAAACCATGAAACTGAACAATTGCCCATAAAAAATATTTCAGGAAGCGTCAATTTTTTTGACTTTAGACTTTGAATGCAGTTAGCTGATTTTGATTTTATATGGGAGGGTATTCGAAAGGTTGTCCATTACACCCCGTATTGCAAACTATTTTAAGAGTAAATATTTAAAAGCCTACCTGAGATGCTATTTAGAGTTTCAATGGAAGTAGGTATACGAGATCATATAATTCCGTCACAGGTGTGTGATCTTACTCCTAAACAAAAACAAGATTACTTACGTTAACACTCGACCGTTGGAGTTGTTGTATCGGGGCGGTGGGCATTGTGGCAGCGACGAATTTCTATTACGCTCGCGATTTGGGAAACAATCTACAAATAAAACAAACTTAATAAATATAAGTCCGACGTGTAAGTAGTATGCACTTTACTTAGAAACAAAATAGATAGAAAGATAAAAAGTTTAATCAGAAAAATTGCTTACCAGCACTCCATTGTTTTATCAGCGTCCCAAGCACTTTACGACCAAACGGCGATAATTGCTTCTCATACTCGCGTGGATTAAACCTCTCGGCATTATTCCTATTCATATCATAAATAATTTTATCCCACAGTCCCTCACAATCCAGAATGTATCAAATAAAGTTTATAAATAAACTTTTTCGCGCCATGAAGTACGCGCCAATATTATTTTTAAAATTAGAAGCTAGCATGGAAGCCAGTCTAAATGGCCCATGGACGTATTGTTTAAATAATACGTCCATGAAATGGCCAATCTTTTTTTTTATTTTTTTTCTTTTCGGACAGGCAAGTTCACAGTCAAATACGTTTGAGCTGATTCAGCTTCGTCGATTATTTTTGATTTCGGATTCTTTAGAACAAACAAATCAGTTCCAAGATTTTATGAAGTTACATCAAGTATTTATTCAGTGGATAAGCTATATAATTTCTGATCTTACATGGCTATGAGGAAAATAATATAATTAGGTACATAAATCACATCATACCAGCTATAGTACAGAAGCACCATTAAAATTGATAATTGATATAGGTACATTATAAATGTTATAAATACATAATGTTGTTCAGTATAGCTTATGTTCTTAAATTAATTATGAGCTGATTAACACATTTTAATACATACAATTAATTGTTATTGTATTGTGGTTTACATGAAAAAATATTGTTTATGTACAGGTTTTATCTAAATACAAATTACTTGTTGAGCTTTAGTATGAGTAGGCAATTAGTGGTCACATTTTAACAGCACTGCAAATAGAACAATTGTCACATGGTATTCCATCGGGCAAACATTCTATGTGAAAAGAGTGCCGGCAGTTATACACTATCAAGTCCGAAGCATTAGACAAATCCTTTATTATAATACGTCCTTGGCAAACACAACACGACACATCATCTGTTACAGAAATACCCCTTTGTTGGCTAAGAATTAACTTTTTATGAAGTTCGAAATAGTTTTTCAATGTAATGGCTTTACATGCCTCTTGCACAGACAACTGTAGGTGGTAATCACACATCATTTTCGCTAGGGACTCTTTTAGATCCTTGATTTCACAGCCAGCTGGAATATTCTGGATCAGCATTCTAGGGTCTACGTAATTTCCAATTCTCTTCAGCAATAAAGTGACATACTCTGGTTTGGTAACAGTCTGCTTTATCAAATCGCTCCACAATTCCTTGTCATTATGTTCTTGGCAAAAGTTGATGGCTTGGTTGATGTCGTTCAGTTTTTCTATTATTATCTGAAGGGCTTCTCTCGTGTTTCCTATGCGGCCAAGTAGAAAAACCATTTCTGGGTAAAATTTGTTATCATTGCAGACATCGAGAGCCTCCTGAATGGGATAGTTGTCACTACATTTCAAAAATGGAAGCAGCTTTGCTTTGTCATATTTGGCATAAAGTCGGACTAATTTCCCATGGTATTTTCCATTAGGTTCTATTTTGCTATATGCATCTAAGTACTTGAATAGGTATTTGTCATTATTTTTAAGCTGTTTTTCAACTACTTCCACCGGTACTTTAGTTTTTTCAAGCAATACAGCAATGGCTTTATCACAGTCAAGGGTCATTAAATCTAATATTTTATCATGGATTATGTTATACATGTTGTGATTTGAAATCAATTTAAATACGTCTTTGTGTTGGATAGTTAGGTAGGCATTCAGTGCTTTGTCATATTTCTTTTGATAGCAGTAAAGTAATGCTAAGGCTTCTAGATATATGTTTTTGTCAACTTCGGTGGTCAATAGATGATCCAGTACTCCTTTGACTATAACTCCAGTTTTATAGAGAGCCGGATTCCATTCCTGCACCAGTTTAAGGAAGCCTTGGGGATCAACCTTTAGATACTCATAGAAAATTAACTCATAAACATGTGAAGGCAATGCCTGTTCTGGTGTTTTAGGCACATAAGGACTGATGGTTCTTAGTTGGTTGACTGCATCAAACTTATTTATTTGTGTTTCCCACAGTACTCTGTCACTTTTGCAGATCCTGGCACACAAAATTGCAGCTTGCTCGTAATAATTAGCTGCCATCAGATGGTCCAAGTACTGCTGACCGACAGTCTGCAATGAGTGCTTAGATGTTTTACCTCCAACTTCTTCAAGGACTAAAAGAGCTTTCTCATATCTGCCATGAGCTGTAAGCCAGTTGACTTTATCATCAATATCTAGAGGACTTGCTATTACTATTTCTTTTGGTGATACAATAAAAAATCTATTTTCATCAACAAGCATATCTAAGTAGTAGTCATTGCATGTGTACTCCTCATACCCTCTTATATTCAAAGTATCTGTGGACACTTCACAGAACTCACAGTCCTTGTAATCAGAAACAGTGAGCATGGGTCTCTGAGCTTTTCCTGTTTCAGGGTCATTTTCCTTAGGTACCACCAGCAGAACTAACTGATCATCCAGGGGACCAAGTCCACTGATAAAATAATCAGTCTGGAATGTGTACACAGGGTCTACAAGATATTCAGTCACATCTCTTGTTTGCAATTCCACTTGACTTCTTTTCCGAATGACACATATTCTGATAGTGTCCACCCAGCCTATCATGAGGGTTTTGGGTGCAGACCATAATAAGTTGCAACGGTAGTCTTCTATACATCTATTTGAGCTCTTTTCCCATTGGATGAGGCCAAGGGAACACCGGGCAGCAAGGTCATAGACCCGAACACCAACTTCGCTAGCCCAGGCCACAAACCGGTCATGCCAGGCCATCGCTTGAACATAACCTTCACACTCACAGAGCACTGTAGCTCGGCGGGAGTTTAAAAAGGTTTTCTCATACAGAGTCAATTTATTGTCACCTGCAAAACAAAAAGAAGTATTGATACACTGTAGGTACATAGTTACTGTTATATTATTTGTTTCAAATTAATGAGAGTTCATTAGTGAAAACGCTATCAAACATAATAAAAGTCAATATACATTTTTGAATGATAAACTACAGTTTGGCCTTTAGCATTATTATAACAATTATAACAAAGCTGTTATCTTATTCCTGTTAGCATGGTATATAAATTTTTTAAAGATGTACCTGTGAGAAATCTCCTGCCAGAACCAGACTTAAAGTAATAAGGATCAAGCGCAACAGACTTGACCTGCTTCCCAAGAGTGAGACTGTGGGTATTATCGTCAGAATACAGGCTGTGCACGAGCACCCGCCCGTCGTCGGAGCAGCTGGCGATGTAGTCGCCGTTCTGGTCTACAGATATGCGGTTCACAGCGATCGTGTGCGCTTGCAACCAAGTCTCACCATTCTGCGAGATCGGAACAGAGTTGCCTTCATGATCCAACAGGTGCAACGCACCCCACGCCGTGCCCACGCAAATAAACTTCGTGTGCACACATATACAGCTCACTGCGTCCTTCAGTAGAATGTTTTGCACATCATTGCCCATTCGATCGTACTTTAGCTTCGGTTCCTCATCCGGAGGAAGACTATCGCAACTTTCCACGTTTAGAGCCATAGCGAAGGTGTGGCTGGCAGACAAGCGGTATCACATTTCACTGATTCACTACTGCTCCAAATTACGTTGTAACTAATTTTCCTTGTGGCGTTAAATTCATGCAAATTCACTTGAAATTCGGAACAAATAAATAAATTGACAGAAACAAGCTGACGGCTGATTACATGTATTTGACGTTAGAAATCAAGTTGCCATAACTAAAAATACATGCATGATGAGATTGTTGTGTTTTCCATCATTTCAGGTCAATCAATATCATGCATAAAGCCATTTGGTAGTTATTCTGTCAAAAAAATGGCAGCATTTTAAGTCTTCACGTTCCTTTTCAGAAAAGTTTTCAGCCTACTGTCAAGTTACGAAAAACCCAAAAAATTATTCAGGTCAACGACGACGTAACCCAATTTTACAAATAAATTAACCAAAATTAAATAATAGATTGAAAACAGTGACACTTTTTAATAGAGAGTCACCAAAACTTTTTAAACTTACAGAAAACGCCCATACCATAAAGGTCATTGCACTCATTATCTCTGCGTGCAACGAAACGGGAATTTATGTTTTTCCCATGTGGTGTTGAAAAATGGACGCGCACATGATTTTGTGAGGTTTTGAAAATGTTTTCCTTCATTATTCGCGTACGTTGAGCGATAAACGTTTGCTGGGTCGTGACAAAGTGCTAGAAAAATGACAGAAATGCCTCCTTATCTCACCGTCAAAGATGAGGAGAAGAGTGGACAAACTGATAGTGATTCTTCGGATATTGACGATTGGGATTTGCCTTTGAGTTTTGATCAGCAGAGACATTTGGAGCCTATAAAGGGTGCGGAGCGTGTGGAGCACTCGTGGCGCGTAAAGGAGAAGGTGGGTGGATGTAGCGCAGGCCGCCGCCCGCCGCCCGGGCGAGGCAGACATACTGCATATGTGTGTGTCGTAGTGTCGTAGTAGAGGACGCGGGGCGAAGAGCGGGCGCTCCGGGCTGCCCCCGTCACAACAATCACACGTGCTACATCTATTTACGTATCTTGGAATGCTAGGAATAACATTCGCAAAGAACTCTAAAACAAACATTGGGTCATACAACCTCCTTTACTTGTGTTGGTTCATGTAAACAATTTTTTTGTTGTAAAAAAACATGTTTACATACAATACAGTTGTTTACTTCCAAAATTTTCGAAGCAGTACACTGGCCAAAGATGCCTTACAATAAATTGTTAAATAATGAAAACCTAATCTCATCTCTTCAATAAACAAAATTAATTATTGTACCTTAGATGGTAGATATACAATTATAAACATTAAAAAAAAAAAAAACTAGTGACTGATAGCGAAAACTGAACACAGGCTGGTGATAAACAAACTTTGTATGTAACTGACAGTGTTTACAAGATAAGTCATTCCAAAAAAAAATGGTTGTTCCATACAACTTTGCCTATTAGCTGATTTGAGTTACAAATTGATTCGGTCAGCTGGTGCATTTTGTATGGGAGGTTATTTTCTTTTTCTTTTCAACGCATGATCTTTAGGACAAGTTCTTTATCACCGGCCCATTCTGGGTTTTTGGTATAAGTCACTTGTAAAATTTCACCCTTTAAAAGTTAATTTGTATGAGTTTACCTCAACCTTCTTTCTCAAACAGTATTCTAATCATAATTACTTAATATACACACATAGACAAAAAAAAAATTTAAGAATGAATATATTATCCTTTTATTCTAGATTCTTATCATATTAAGATTTTTTACTTATATAAACATTTATTTCATTGTTGCAGTACAAAACTCACTGTGTGGCACTAGTGTTGTGTCTCAATATTGGAGTAGACCCGCCAGATGTGGTCAAAACACAGCCGTGTGCCAGGCTTGAATGCTGGATCGGTAAGAATACCTAGCTCTATTTGATGACGGTACATAGTAATACTGACTTCAAGTCCAAATATTTTTAAAACTCTAATCTATAAGTTCAAAAAATAATAATACACAACAGCAGTGAGCAGTGAAAACAAAAGTATCCAAGAAAACATATTTCTGAGAGTAAACGGTGGGGAAATCAGGTTGCTTGCTACAAATTTATCTATCTGGGGAATGAGGAGATAGCAATGCTCCCTGTGAATGCACCATCTTAAACTGTGAACCTTTTGAATTAAAACTAGACTAGAATTTTGACAACTCAACTTCATATATACAACTACAAGCTTATTAGTATGTGAGAAGAATTCTGTCATTGGACTGTTCTACTTAGAAATAAAATGATTCAACTGTTTTGCTAAACTTCAGTGTATGATAAATTACACAACAGCTGAAAATTAACAACTGAAAAATGCTAAACAACAACTGGACAACATCTGAACAACAGCTGCACAACAACTGAACAACAGCTGAACAACAACTTAACAACAGCTGAACATCAAAGGAACAACAGCTGCACAACAACTGAACATCAGCTGCACAACAACAACTGAACAACACTGCACAACAACAACTGTACAACAACTGCATAACAACAACTAAACAACAACTGAACAACAACTGGAGTGTAGTTGTAGGCAGTTAAAAAACTCTGAGACCAGAGATCATCAGGTTGTTTGTTGACTTGTGTCCCACACTAAAGAAAAAAGTTAAAAAACAGTGCATACATACTTGAACCTACCCACAGATCTGCAATAACTGTAAAATTCACTCGCTTCACGACTCCCGCGAGCCAAGTCGTTTATAAAAGGTTTGAATCTGTTCATTGTAACTGAGTTGTTTAAAATGGGAGTATTTTAAAACCGACTTAGTCTAAATTAAGCCTGGACCTTCAGTCTTATACAGAAAATCCTTCAGGGTTCAGGGTTTGAAGACTTGATTGAGTTGTAAACCATCTTCACGGAGTCGAGTAATTTTTTCGTAAATTCGGTGTACTTAATCAACCATTACTATAAGTTTACTCGACTTACTTGTTTATATAAAAAATAAAATAAAAATATGATTATTTATGATTTGGTAGCGAATTTACCCATCTAAACACTCTGGCTGGTTAAGATAATGTTCAGCAATCTCAGCTGACGGGCGGCCGTATTTAATCTGACGACCTCCGTGATGTAGGCTGTCTTAACCAGCCGAAACATAGAAGGCTGAACTCTCTACAAAATCATAGGTAACTTGCGTAAACCGACAACATGAGTGATACTTGTTCATTTCATAATAATAAAAAAAACAATGACGATTTTAGGGTGTAGGCTAAGATTTAAAAACTATTTTAAACGAATTTAAGTTGTGTTTATTTTGGATTTTACAATTCCTACGTTTCGAGCTCTTTACAGAGCCCGTGGTCACGGATGACTAAGGTGTTAGTCGTCATAATTTTAAATATAAATTATTTTTGCTCTACCGCCATTAATTTTTAATTGCTAGGCAATGTCGTCTTGTTGTTGTAAAGTTTAAAATAAACACAACTTAAATCCGTTTAAAATTGTTTTATTGTCATGACTGATGAGTAATAGTTGTGCAAACTCAAGAAAATATTATAATTAAAAACTACTTAAACTTTTTAACTACTTAAAAAAGAAAATATTATAATTAAAAACTACTTAAACATAATCATGTTATTTTTCTTCAGATCCATTGTCGGCATCACAACCAAAAGCGTTGGAGAGCATTGGACATGCACTGCAGGCTCAGTACGAGAGATGGCAGCCGAGAGCCCGCTATAAGCACGCATTGGACCCTACTAGTGATGAGGTAAACAACATAATTACATCTTTTTTATTTTTTTATTAATGATGGGTTTGCTCTTGACTCTAGTCTAGGTCATAGGACAGAGACAGAGTCTAAGATGGAGCGAGCTCACCCAGAAGAAGCCTGTTAAGGCATAAGGCACTCCCACACACTGACGGAACGCAGCAAGCTACTTGGCGCCAGACCACAGAATATATAATAGTACTAACGTACAGAAGAATCACTCCCTAAGAAATTACATGTTTAGGTATAAATTAATACCTACGCTCGGTGTACCCAACCGCTCACAAACAAAATTGAAACTTATGAACGCGCGCGAACGCTCAATCTCCCTTGCGCATCGCAGTTTTATGACTGAGCCGCCGGCGAACTCCAAGGGTTGTAACTTGTCATCATGTTATTCGTGCAAGAAGATTTTTTGTTATTGATTTTGCTATAATATCTTATTTGTTCACTTAATCTACGAAAGGAATTGTAAGATTTGTAAATATTTATAATTACTACTGTTTATATAGAAAAACAATTATTCTTGTGTCTAACTGTTCTTTGTATCGAGTGGGACACCGAGTCGACGACTCGATCGATTTTTTAACGAATAAACGTACTAAAACACAGAAAAAAATCAAGTAAGTGTGCGCGCGAGCAGCACGTGCGTGCGAACAGTGCGGCGGCTAGCGGCACACTGGCGGTCTGGCGACGACAAGTGACAACCCGCGGAGATTAGTCCCCGTAGGGGACCCGCCGGCGGAACATACCTAAACCGTGGAGTGAGACCCCCCTGGCCAGACTTCGGTGGGATGTACCAGTATTCCCTATATTGGATGCAATACAAGTGACTGATACTGAGAACGGGCTGGTGATAAGGAACAACTTGTCTCAGGAAATATAGGACGAAATATGACGAGTTTACATAGTAACCTAAATCAGCTGTTTCTTCATATTTTGACCTAGATATGTGCCATAGGAAAAGACATTCCTTACCACCAGCCCGTATTGTGGTTTCGCTATCGGTCACCAGTAAAATCCCTATATTGAGTTGTCACATACACAAAAACACTCACATAAAATACTCAGCTCCAAGAAATTAACAGAAATCAAACCCAAAAATATCCAACTATATTTTATGGGTAGAATAAATGACTGTAGGCAGGTATTGTATTTTTTTCTAATGCTTCTATTGTCTGCTAAGCAAGGCTTGATCTTTAATAAGTAAGTATTAAGTGTACCGATTTGTAATTAAGTTTATTTTGATAAAGAATTATCTTATCATATCTTCAATAGCCCGACAGGCTTTAACATTTGACTGGCCCAGTGCGTAGTGGATAGTACCCCTGCCTGCTACGCCGAGGGTCGTGGGTTCGATCCCCACACAGCACAAGTATTTGAAAGTTACTTTTCAAATATGTGTGTTGAGTCTGGGTGTTTTTTGTATTGTTGGTATTAATTTACAACAAAAAAATATGTATGTAATATATCAGTTATCTAATTCTCGTAGTACAAGCTTCGCTTAGTATGGGGCTAGCTCGCGCCGTGTGACTTGTCCAAGAAATGTATTTATTTACTTATTATTTATGTATGTAAAGATCTATTTTGGCCAAATATTCTATTTCTTTACTGATTTCCACTGTACTTGCTCAAGTGTATCGAAAATAGCACCAGCCTTAACTGGTAAGTAATCTAAATAACCTTGTGTCGCACTGACTGAGATTACTTTTATCATTTTCGTGTCTAAAAAAATTCCGCTGCCTAGATGTATAAGTGTTTATTATGTATCATTAAAAAAATTCGCATTGAAATCGGACCACTTTTGAAAACATATGAGATAATCCCGTGTGATGTCGGCTTAGAATAGCATCAACCCATTAGTGCAATGTTAAATGTTAATAGATACAATAATCGAAAAATGTCAAAACTACACTTAAACATAAAAAGATAATAAAAATAGGAAACAGTCTAAATTTATTAAAAAAAAATTATTACTGGTATGTTTCAAAAGAGGGGAGAACTACTTTCAGATCAATATAATCTAGATTTCAGTTATACCTACCTGACCTGCAGCTAATGGCTGTGAAGCTGGCCATTCAACCAACCACACATAATCTTTACATTTAGATTGAGTGGTTGAAAATGTCTATGGTAAATTGTCTTTTGATTAAAATAAATAGTTTGAAATTAATTAAATAAATCTAATCAAAAAGCCCGCTTATAGTCGATCCAGGCCCATAGCGCTCGCCGCATTCTCTCGTTGAATTGCTATGTCCAACCTTTGCACCAGGAAAGAACCAGCGCGGGAGTTAGCACCTCTATCCTATCTCTTAGCCTACTGCCCAACTCGCATCCATGCACCAGCACCCAGCCGTTTCCACAGCAAACATGAAAATAAAATATTCTTGTTTTGGTACATTTTACCACCTCTATACCTGGCCTTCTGGTGCCGGCTTAGAAAGAATCACCTCATTTCCACCCGTCGTAAAAAGCAACTAAGGGATGAATCCAGGGAATGGGCAGCAGCATTCTTTGTGAACGATCATGACGTCAATGAGTGATAATACTATCATACATTGGATAAAGTTAATTTCATTTCATTACATCTATAACACCTTGCACTCGCCAATCCGCCTGCCAAGCGTGGTGAGTATGGCAAATGCCCCCCAATAGAGAGAGGCCCATGTCCAGCAGTGGTAGCTGTTGTAGCATACCTGACAATGCGGTAAAAGTAACCTATCATCTGCAATAAGTAATAAACGTCCCTCTTAAAACCCCTGAGTGAAAGTTCGTCCTTGACCCGTCGCGTCAGTAGATCGCGCTAGACAGCAGATTAGCATAAATAGCCTAATTAAAGCGAGCGCCGGCCGCGCCCACTCTAAATCGTTTATTTACGGTCCCATGCCTTCGTGCTACAATTAAATAATTCTGAAAATAGAACAAGCTGTTTAGGAGAAAGGCACACGGCCGATGTGGCGCAGTGGCAATACAACTGCCTGCGACGCAAAGGTTCCGGGTTCGTTTCTCGGTGGGAGACTCACAAAAGTTGATATTTATCACTTTGTAAATTTGTTCCCGGTCTGGTTAGGACATTGCAGGGTGAACCAACTGATTGTCCGAAAAGAAATGGTTCCGTGCTTCGGAGGGCACGTTAAGCCGTCGGTCCCGGTTGCTGTCTATGATTACTTAGACGGCGGTCGTTACACAACCATGTCAGAGGCCTGCTACTAGTAGTAGGCGGTTAACCTTTTCGCCGCCAAGCCATTCGAGTAAAAAATTGCAACCAGCGCCACACCAATTTCTTGGTAAAGAAATACTCAATAAAATAGAGATGTCCAACAGTTTATATCGATAATAAATGTTCACTTTTTAAACCGAGTTTTAATTAATCTAAAACCATTATTTTGCCCCCTACTTTTCAGTTCTGATTTCATATAGGTCAAAATAATAATATAGGATAGTGGTAGTAGTGGTGGCCTCGTAAACAACACTAGGTATATTCAACAAGTTTATTTTTAGTTCAGTTTTCGATCAGCACTGGCGTATCTCTATTACGCGTCTCTCTATATCGCGTTGTCGGTTATAGACGACTGTGGCGTCGGTGGCATTTCTATATTCTCAAACCCTTAGGACAAATAGGGATGTAATATAGAATATCGATAAAAAAATTATAACATCATAGGATTTATGCTGGTATTTATCTTAATATTTTATTGTGACTATTTGTTTTCTTTCTTTCATTTTACTTACGTTGAATATTAATTAAAAACGATTTTAAATGGCACAAATTTCATGATAACTTAATTTAACGGGTCAAATTGTGATACAAGATTATTATTAGATAACTAGCAGCCCGCCCAGCGGTTTCACCCGCCGCTAACAATTTCCCCTCGGGAATAAGACAGTTTAATATAGCCTATGTTCATCAGGGATAATGTGGGATTCTAAAAATCTTGACTTCAATTTGAAACAAATATCGTTTTCAGATGGTGGTGGCGTAAAGTTACATGCCGTGTGATTAACCTGGCCAGCCTTATGGCAGTGCCTATATTTATTTATTTTTATCCCGCCCGAGCCGGTTTTCTATTAGGTCATAACAAAATTGTAATTAAAAAAAAGAAAATTGTGTGATACAAATTTCTTTTTTTAGAATGACGGTTCATGACGTCAATAAGTGATAATATTATCCTTCATTGAAAAAAGAATTTCAATTTCAATTAACGGTAAAATAATTTTTTAAATCGGTCCAGTAGTTTCGGAGCATATTCAATTCAAACAAACAATAAATAAAATCCTGTTTCTAATATTAGTGTAGATTATATAATTATTACTTTAGTGTTATGCCGGCTTAGAATAGCATCACCCAATTTCTTTCCCGTGGGAGTCGTAGGAGGCGACTAAGGGACTTGAGGGTGTGTATTGCAATTTTAGGCGATGGGCTGACAACCTGTCACTATGGCGATAAACAATTTTCCGAATTACTCTCAAACATATGTCAGACGTGGCGTAAATTTCCGTTTTTGCGGCCGTTTACGCTCTGCCTACCCCGCAAGGGATAATAGGCGTGATATGTGTATGTATGTATTATTTTAGTGTAGATTTTTTTAATGCATTATATAATGTTTTTTGTCGTCTTTTTATACCCAGTAAGGGACAGCCCTTCGAATACTGATAGGGTGCATGAAACATAAAACTGGACAACTTTCCCCTAGAAACATATGTCAGGAATCGCCAAAAAAAATGACCTTCCATACAAAATCACAATCAGCTGACTGCATTCACTCAGTTCACTCATTCAAGTCAGTTTTTTTACGTTTCCTGAAATATGTTCCTAGGGGAAAGTTGTTCAGTTTCATGGTCTGCATGTACCCTATCAGTATTCGGAGGGCTATCCCTGACACTCTTTACTACAGTAATGATTAAATGTAATCATTACACTGATACGAATAGTGTGGCGAAGTTTGTAAATTTTTAAATGAAAAAGTAGTTATTGTGGCATAACTGTAATAGTTAGACATATGGTATCGCGGACATTATTGTAGATATTGATGTCCTCTATAAAACTGTAGTACATCACTTTGCTCTATTGTCAATAATTTCCACAGCGTACGCGATATAAGATATTTTTTGGTACATTTTTCACACGTTGGGTTACATTATCGAAAATTTCACGCGGATCCCTATTTTTTTCTCGTATAAAATATAGCCTATGTTCATCAGGAATAATGTAAGTTTCTAATAGTGAAAGAATTTTTAAAATCGGTCCAGTAGTTTCGGAGCCTATTCGATGCAAACAAACAAACAAACAAACAAACAAACAAACAATCAAATCTTTCCTCTTTATAATATTAGTGTAGATAAGAGATAAGATAATTAATTATTTAATAAACTTAATAACAAATACACTTATATGAAATAATTCTGTGGCTTAACCATTTCCTAAACTAAGAATATGAATTCCTGTATCTCAGGCAAATGGGAAACCGACATAACTATTATTTTAAGATTTATGATATATTATTAAATACTTGATTTTTTTTCTATTCCTACCCGGTTTATTTGATTATTTCTTCGGTTTGTTTCTATTTACTTTTTATAACGCCCTTCGTAACGTAAGGTATTGTACTTATATTAGCGGTTATTTATTAGCATTTCATAGTTACTTATAAAGAAGAGGCCTATGTCCAACAGTGGGCTAATATAGGCTAATTAGATAGATAGATGGATAGTTACTTATACGTTTATTAAATAAATAATTATCTTATCACTTATTATCCAATAATAATCTTGTATCACAATTTGACCCGTTAAATTAAGTTCACATGAACCCTCCCAAACGCTCCTAATTATTATGTATTTACTTACCTCTAAATCTTTTTCTTCGAGTAATCCAGGTTCAAACGACAGATCAACGTCATCCTCTACGCCTTCTAAAATCTGTAGAAGTTCTGCTGAACTAAGCTCGTCGGCACTCATTTTCCCATCACTATTTTTATGTCACTACTGCAATGACGTCAGAGCGTGTCGTCTTTACCCGACTACGGCGTACAGTACACTCACAATGGTCAAGCAATTATCGCTGTGCACGAGTCGCCGAAACCGGTTTGTCGATACTCAATCAAACAAAGAAAATAATGTCTAATACTTGGCGTTTTTCTACAAATCGATGTCGGGAATATTTTAAATATACATTAAAATAATAAGAAAATGTTATTGTTATGACAAACTTGACAAATATCTATGCATAGTATATTCCGTAAATATATTACAGATGTATCAATATTTCACATTTGTACTAGTAAGGAACAGCACTTCCAGTCGTGTGGGGCCGACTATGGCGTGTGCGAATGGTATTTCTGACAGCTTCAAAACGTAATCAGTATTTTTCTTATTTATACTACAAATCTTAGAAATATCTAAGCGCAAAAGTTCATAAATCAAAGTAGAGGCTACAATAAATGCAATTTGCGAAAAAATAAAAGATAGATACGGTTTTAAAATGCTAGTTTATGAACATAAACTTTAACGACGTTTTGTCGGCTGTACCCGACCGTGGCGCTGACGGCAAGTCGCGGGTTGTCGGCTATACCCGTCTGTGGCGGTGAAAAGGTTAAAAAACTCTGACACCAGGGTTCATCGGGTCGTTGGACGAGTCGGTGTCCCACACGAGAAGAGAGAGAGGAGAAAGGCACAGAGCACCGAAACGTCATGCGCTGTCACTGCGTGTGATTAATTTGATTATTTAATGCCCTCAATTCGGGATATAAATTCTCCTTACTTGCCTTAAATTAGTGCTGTCACTTTCCATCAAATAGGTTTAGATAAGGATAGGAGATCGTTTTTACAGAATGATTGACATTATTTTTATTTCTATTTTATATTTAACCCATACATGACGACTCAAAGACGACATATTCAGATATTAAGGCCTGTCATTTTTAAAAACGTCAATGGTTTTTTCGTCTTTTAGACATTGCAGGTAACATTTTTACATCGTGTATAAGCTCCTCCAGGGTTCACCCGCTGCTGTTTTCCCGCGGGAAAATGACCTTTTCGCGGAATGAATTATACATAAAAACCTTTCTCTTGAATCACTATCTACTACAGAAAACCGCATCAAAATTGCGTACGTTTAAAGATCCTAGCAATAGGAAGCGACTTCATTTTATACTATTTACTGTTTATATTTTTATGAGGCATTTGACGATTATTTGTCTATTTTTCCAACAGGTGAAGAAGCTATGCTGTTCCCTGCGTCGCAATGCCAAAGATGAGCGTGTCCTATTCCATTACAATGGACACGGCGTGCCACGACCTACAGCCCAGGGCGAGATATGGGTCTTCAACAGGGTATGTTATGGAAGTCATTCCAACTGCTTGATTACTTTCCTACTGATGTAGGTTTACGCGACTTACTTGTTTTTATTTGGTATAGAACTTAACCCTTTACGTTTCGGCTGGTTAAGACAGCTTTCTTCGCGGAGGTTGACAGATCATATACTCCCGCCCGTCTACTGTTTTTTATGGCAATCGTCAACTAACTTCGGGACTATTTCTGCCAGTGTGTAGTGAGAAACAAACTTAACTACTTGATTATGGTACTATGGCATTGGCAGTTTGATAGGTCTGTTTTCTTATTACTATCCATCTTAGCACAGCTGACGATGCCTTTCACGGCCGTTAACGGTCTATCTACCCCGCAAGCGATAAAGGCGTAATAGTGTGTATGTTATATGTTCTTGAATTTGCACAACTATTACCTATCACAATAAAACAATTTTAACGGATTTAAGTTGTGTTTATTTTCTCATCAACTTGGACTCCGCTGATTACACAGTGGAAGAACCAGATCCAACATACTGTAAGACCTACTACACAAGATACGGTTTCAGCATTCTGCGTGGGACCGGGACGTTACGCTTGGCAATCAAGAAATAGATGGCGGTAGAACAAAAATAATTTACATTCTTAATAATGACGTCTAACACCTTAGTCATCCGTGACCACGGGCTCTATAAAGAGCTCGAAACGTAGGAATTGTATAATCCAAAATAAACACAACATATGTCCGTTTAAAATTGTTTCATAGTGTGTATGTATGTATGTTAATTCGTAGTCATTATGAATCTTTTTGGAAATAAAAGTAATTGTTGGTATATGTTTGTTTGTATGTCAAATATAAGTTGTTATTTCTTAATTTGTGTCAATATTATTGACATAAGAAAAAGTTTTATTTATTTATGTTTATTTACAATGTTTTTATCTTAAATTCTATAAATATAATATTTCTCCCAGAGCGGCGCACCGAGGCAAAGTTCCCAAAAGTCTGGCAGCATTGCCTCTTTGGATGGCCAAGCTAATTCTTTGGCCTAAATAACTGCCAGCTCTTGGGTCTCCCGTTGCCTCAATGAGACGCCCAGATAGATCTTTTATAAATTCTTTAGCTAATGGGCCCCAAGGACCCATTGTTTCAAACGCCAGGGGGAACAAAGATAAACAACTCCCTCAGACTAGAATATTTCCTTGTCTTCAATATTTCGGCAGCGCTAGCGGCGGCACCAGCTCGCCGTGAAGTCGTGCTTACATGGGATGGAGCCAGGGTATCTGTGCAGGTGGCATCCCACACCAGGCATTTTCCATTCTTTCACGGTACTATGGACATGCCATCAGGGCGTTTGCCGACGGTCATAATTACTCCTTTTGGCTCCAGTACAGCAGGTACATTGGCTGTGTACTAGAGCCCTTCTGACAATGTAATTTAATATTTTGTTTTATCTATTCCAGGCCTACACGCAGTACATCCCACTGTCGATGTACGACCTACAGACGTGGATGGGCGCCCCATCGCTGTATGTGTACGACTGCTCGAGCGCCGGCGTCATTATTGACAACTTCAACATGTTCGCCATGCAACATGAGAGGGACTATGAGGTATGTATTTAATTATAAATAAATAATATCTCCCCCCCCCTCTCTCTCTCTCTCCCCGTGTGGGAGTCGTCCAATAATAATAGAAATAAATGGATACCTGAGCGTAACTAGCGCCTTCATCCTTTAAAAATTAACTCATTCACTCACACTGGGCTTAATTTTATTTCATACTACCTTTATGTTACCTCTCTTTCCAAGTTAGTGAGAAATACAAACAGTGTCGTAAGACTTTTAGTAGGGGTAGTGTAAATTATTGCGAATTGTTGCATTTTGTTGCAAACGGGTGGTAAATGTATGCATATCTTACACAAAAGTAAAATTACATAAGAAAAAATCCATTAAGGCGAGTGTAGCCGTCAGCAACCTCAACAGTGGCGTCACGTCACAAAAGTTTTCTCTTTATGCAAACAATCTATCAGAATGTTCAATGCCCAAGTTATTAGTATTATCCTTAAGTAAAATTAGAACCTGCAAACTCAATGAAAAAAGTACCTCAAAACGGTCACTTTTGGTATTAATTGCCATAACTTTAATTACAGCGAATACTCCATTGAGTTTGCAGGTTATTTTACTTAAGGATAATACTAAAAAGTTGGGCAACGGATATTCTGATAGATAGTTTGTAAGAGCTTTAATAAGAGTTAAACTTTTTTTGTGTAGTGGCGCCACAGTCGAGGTCGTTCACGGCTACACTCGCCTTAACCATTCTCCTTCTCTTACAGATGTCTCGCGCCAACGAATCGAGCACGGGCGCGTCAATAAGCTCGGCAGCGCCGCCGCCGAGCGTGTCCTACCGCAACTGCATCCAGCTGGCGGCGTGCGCGGCGGGGCAGACGCTGCCCATGCACCCGGAGCTGCCGGCGGACCTGTTCACCGCATGCCTCACCACGCCCGTCAAGATGGCCGTCAAGTGGTTCGTGAGCCGCGAGAACCACAGCCTCAGCGACAAGTGAGTGGACGCTTTTGGACGCCAAATGACACTCTAAGACACCACTTTGGGGCTCTAAATGTCACTTCAGGTCACCAAATGACATATTAGGTCTTTTTTTTTTTGAAATTTTTGAAAACTTGCAAAATTTTCGAGTGCGGGCAGGATTTGAACCTGCGACTTTCGCATTACTAGTGGCGACGCCTCTTCCATCTGGGCTACCGCAGCTCATTTCTTGCCCGCCAATTTTGCAAGTGTATTTTAATGCCAGTAACGCTTGGCATGGCTCCATCTACCGGGTTAGTTTTGCAACTAATAACCGGTGACTAATTCTATCTTTACAGATTGAATGTAGTCTAAGCGATGAAAACCAGCGATAAATTGAGTACCAAATTTTTTTTTTTTTTTTTTTTTTTTAAACACTTCCCGTGTTAGGTATACAATTTTTGAATACAATTGGCGGGCAAGAAATGAGCTGCGGTAGCCCAGATGGAAGAGGCGTCGCCACTAGTAATGCGAAAGTCGCAGGTTCAAATCCTGCCCGCACTCGAAAATTTTGCAAGTTTTCAAAAATTGTATACCTAACACGGGAAGTGTTTTAAAATTTGGTACTCGACATATTAGGTCATTAAATGTCACTTTAAGACGCCAAATGTCACTTTAGGTCACTTAATGACACCTTTCGTTACCTGCTGGTTCGTGTGCCGCGAGAACCACAACCTCAGCGACAAGTGAGTGGACATGTCACATATGTCACAACATATACACCAAATGCCACTTTAGTACACCAAATGTAATTTTAGTTACTTTAGGACACTAAATGTCACTTTTGGTCACTTAGGCCCGTATTTTAGAACACATCTCAAGCGCTGATCTAGACTTAAAACTAGTTTTAAGTAGAGTTTTGATTTTAGAACGTTGCTTGAGACAAGATTCAATAATCAAAACTCACCTGAGTAAAATCTTATTACAGAAGCATTTTCAAGTAACAATCCTAACTCAAGTCGCGATTTTTACCGATTTGATCATCGTTTACGTAAGTTAGGTCGATACCTGACTTGAGAAGAGATTTGAAGGCTTTGGAGGTTATGTTGATACGTTTGTTTGGAGTTTAGAGGTGATATTTTTTAAAAAGAAATCGCCATAAAATCAAGAAATTGAATGATATTTGTAAAAAAAAGGTATTCTATAGATATTCTCCGGCCAAGGATAGTGATAGTGTTCTTTGTGGATATTTCCAACGACTACAACGACATATTATATACATCATTTGTTGAATTTGTTCCCAGTTGTATCAGGATATTTCAGGCTGAACCACTTGATTTTCCGGAACAAGGATGGTTCCGTGTTTTAATATTCTTTATGAAGCCGTCAACGTAGTATTCTACACAGTACCTCACGGCGGTCGTTACACAACCTTATCACGAGCCCTACCAGTAGTAAGCGGTTTAAAAACTGAAACCAGGGGTCATCAGGTTGTTCGTCGACTCGGTGTAAAACACGATAGAAGAAGAAGCTACTTTTGTCGATGGTTTACGACAGTCTTCAATAACAAAACAAGTTTAGTAGTAAGTTAGCGCAGCACGGCGTAGGTAGGTAGGAGCGGCGCTGCAATAGTAAGTAGCGCTGCACGGCGCGGCACTTTATAAAGGCACAGTAGGTTCCTACCTACTAAGTTGCACACTGCTGAGTGAAATATCTCCCACCAAGCGAAGCTGATCACCCGTCTGCGGGCCCCGCTGACATCTCAACCCCTACTTAGTTGCACCGCAGCAGAGCGGCACGGCCCTTTTTGCATTTGCAACATGCTCTAAGGAGGAACATAGGCATATTTTCCAGCTCATCACAGACGAAAACCAACCCCTAGGGTAGGGTCTACTATAAAATTTGTGTTATTCTTTGACATTGCAAAGAATGTGTGTAGTAATAAAGTAAACAAAAGATATTTTAATATTATATTTTTAATTATGGACTTATTAGGTACAACATAAATAATACATTGAAGCAATCATGTAAGGACAACCAACATGAAGACTATAAACATTAAGGTCATACAAAAGGGACCCTAAGAAATTAATGATTTGCATGCAAAATTGTTCACATTGATGTTCAACATTAGGTCCAATGGGCATCGTCATCATCATATGCACGGCTAATATAAGCCTCCCAGACTTCTTGTCTTGAAGCCGCTTGCATTCATTGTTTTACAGCAGACTTGATCTGATTGTCTCTTCATCTCGCCGGGGGCCCTCCTACCCTGCACCTGCGGGTACATGGCCTCCACTTGAGATCTCTACTGCTCTTCTGGGTATCTTTCCTGCCTGTGAGGTCTGCCCAGTCACTGTCACAGGTTGTAGTTGTGGATGTAGTTTCGAATGTGGATGGCAAAATATTGTCTTATCTATCATCAATTTTTTTAGGGGCTGCAGGTGGTGATATTAACTGTAACAGAGACACATACAGAGCATTTACCTATATAAGTATTTTATGTATACAACAACAGATGCAAATTTCTTATTTATTATGATGGTTGGATTATTATCAATAAAAATCCTAACAAAAACTGGACACGGACAAGCATGCTACATACAGTTCCTCCTGTGTATGTATTATTTAGAATGCTATAATAATGGGTATAATATGTGCCCACTATAGCCCATAACACTTTTAGTAGTATTAATTATGAAGTGTAAATTATAGTATAGTTGGAACTATTAGTTATTTGCTTACCTATGAAATTCAAGTCAAATACATCCAGTATTTTCACTTGGAGAGCTATCAGCATCAGGACATGGCCTTATGCCGCCTATTGCCAATCTATATTGCTTCTTTTTGGAAATAACATTCCTTTTTTAGGTTTTTAACTTGCTCTAGAGGCGCCATTATTGATCTGTTTATTGTGGTGAGCCTGTAAATTATATAATTAGCATGATTATCTAATAAACTTCAAGTAATGGTTACAGTGGTAATTTCAAAGCGGCAATAATATACATTTGAACGAATTGCGAATTCGATATAATATTACACCAATGATACTGCCCACCATGGTCAACCAAATAAGTGGTGGTGAATCCACTGAACAGAGCCGACCTCAAATAAACTGTAAACTGCAATGACTGCAATAAGGTTAGGCAGATGATGTTATTAAATGATAAGATCGCTGATAGAAATGGTAATCATTGCAAGACTATCTGAGAAAAACGAATGTGCTTATCTATGAAGTTTATACATACCTGTGTCGTGAAAATTTTCTACTCCCACACGACATTGCACAAACAATATATTGAAATATTTTCAATTGAATTTCATTGTTTTATTGTGAAAAATTTCAAGCGGTAAATTAGTTGTCAAAACAAGACAAGCTCACTCAACTCAAGCGCACAGATAAACAGAAGCAAATCAGAATAAACGTTCCGTTTCATATAAAATTTGGTATTGAAAAACAAATTTTGGCGTAAGTGATTGCGTAAAACGAAAAAATATTGTCAATCGAGCCAAAAATGTGCCTTCAATCATTCTTGAACCACAGATTAAATAATAATTCCGTACTTGGCGGTAAAATCAGAACTTGAGATTCGATGCAGCTGAGTAGAACTTAAGATAGGTTCTAAAATAAGGTCACCGCTTAAGTAATGATCTGGACTTAAAACTAGATTCGCCTGATCGGCACTCAAACGTGATCTGAGTTGCGTCTTAAAATACGGGCCTAAATGTCTGGTTCGTGTGCCGCGACAACCAGAACCTCAGCGACAAGTGAGTGGACACTTTAGGACGCCAAATGTCACAACATATAGTTTATGTCACTTTAGTACATCAAATGTCATTTTAGTACCTTAAGGACACTAAATGACTTTACCACTTGTCACTTTCGGACACCAAATGTCGCTCTTAAGTACACCAATTGACATTTTGCAACACCAAATGTCACCTTAAGACGCCACTTTAGGACACTAAATGTCACTTTAGGTCACTAAATGTCTCTTTGCATCAAATGCTGGTTTGTGTGTCGCGAGAACCACAACCTCAGCGACAAGTGAGTAGACATGTAACAAATGTCACAACATATAGTTTCACTTTGGGACACCAAATGACACTTTGGTGACAAACTTTCGACATCCTGTTTCCGTGAAAATACAACTAAATAAATACCAAATATTTAAAATACTTCCCCTGTTATGTGTACTATTAAAAAAGAAACTACCACGGGCAGGTTTGAACCTGGGACTTTCGCTATTACTATTGGCAACTACCAGTAAGCTCAACGTTTTCTAAAATAAAACAACTAAATATCCGTCATCCTTGCAGAATACCCGGGCAAGTGACAGACCGGCGTACTATGCTGGGTGAACTGAACTGGATCTTCACCGCCATCACCGACACCATCGCCTGGAGCTCCCTCCCGGCGCCAGTGTTCCAGCAGCTGTTCCGAGCTGACCTGCTCACTGCCAGCCTGTGCCGCAACTTCCTGCTGGCTGACAGGATCATGAGGTAACTATACCCAGCACCAGCAGCGCCAGTGTTCCAGCAGCTGTTCCGAGCTGACCTGCTCACTGCCAGCCTGTGCCGCAACTTCCTGCTGGCTGACAGGATCATGAGGTAACTATACCCAGCACCAGCAGCGCCAGTGTTCCAGCAGCTGTTCCGAGCTGACCTGCTCACTGCCAGCCTGTGCCGCAACTTCCTGCTGGCTGACAGGATCATGAGGTAACTATACCCAGCACCAGCAGCGCCAGTGTTCCAGCAGCTGTGCAGAGCTGACCTGCTCACTGCCAGCCTGTGCCGCAACTTCCTGCTGGCTGACAGGATCATGAGGTAACTATACCCAGCACCAGCAGCGCCAGTGTTCCAGCAGCTGTGCAGAGCTGACCTGCTCACTGCCAGCCTGTGCCGCAACTTCCTGCTGGCTGACAGGATCATGAGGTAACTATACCCAGCACCAGCAGCGCCAGTGTTCCAGCAGCTGTGCAGAGCTGACCTGCTCACTGCCAGCCTGTGCCGCAACTTCCTGCTGGCTGACAGGAGCATGAGGTAACTATACCCAGCACCAGCAGCGCCAGTGTCCCAGCAGCTGTGCAGAGCTGACCTGCTCACTGCCAGCCTGTGCCGCAACTTCCTGCTGGCTGACAGGAGCATGAGGTAACTATACCCAGCACCAGCAGCGCCAGTGTTCCAGCAGCTGTGCAGAGCTGACCTGCTCACTGCCAGCCTGTGCCGCAACTTCCTGCTGGCTGACAGGATCATGAGGTAACTATACCCAGCACCAGCAGCGCCAGTGTTCCAGCAGCTGTGCAGAGCTGACCTGCTCACTGCCAGCCTGTGCCGCAACTTCCTGCTGGCTGACAGGATCATGAGGTAACTATACCCAGCACCAGCAGCGCCAGTGTTCCAGCAGCTGTGCAGAGCTGACCTGCTCACTGCCAGCCTGTGCCGCAACTTCCTGCTGGCTGACAGGATCATGAGGTAACTATACCCAGCACCAGCAGCGCCAGTGTTCCAGCAGCTGTTCCCAGCTGACCTGCTCACTGCCAGCCTGTGCCGCAACTTCCTGCTGGCTGACAGGATCATGAGGTAACTATACCCAGCACCAGCAGCGCCAGTGTTCCAGCAGCTGTTCCCAGCTGACCTGCTCACTGCCAGCCTGTGCCGCAACTTCCTGCTGGCTGACAGGATCATGAGGTAACTATACCCAGCACCAGCAGCGCCAGTGTTCCAGCAGCTGTTCCCAGCTGACCTGCTCACTGCCAGCCTGTGCCGCAACTTCCTGCTGGCTGACAGGATCATGAGGTAACTATACCCAGCACCAGCAGCGCCAGTGTTCCAGCAGCTGTTCCCAGCTGACCTGCTCACTGCCAGCCTGTGCCGCAACTTCCTGCTGGCTGACAGGATCATGAGGTAACTATACCCAGCACCAGCAGCGCCAGTGTTCCAGCAGCTGTTCCCAGCTGACCTGCTCACTGCCAGCCTGTGCCGCAACTTCCTGCTGGCTGACAGGATCATGAGGTAACTATACCCAGCACCAGCAGCGCCAGTGTTCCAGCAGCTGTTCCCAGCTGACCTGCTCACTGCCAGCCTGTGCCGCAACTTCCTGCTGGCTGACAGGATCATGAGGTAACTATACCCAGCACCTGCAGCGCCAGTGTTCCAGCAGCTGTGCAGAGCTGACCTGCTCACTGCCAGCCTGTGCCGCAACTTCCTGCTGGCTGACAGGATCATGAGGTAACTATACCCAGCACCAGCAGCGCCAGTGTCCCAGCAGCTGTTCCGAGCTGACCTGCTCACTGCCAGCCTGTGCCGCAACTTCCTGCTGGCTGACAGGATCATGAGGTAACTATACCCAGCACCAGCAGCGCCAGTGTTCCAGCAGCTGTTCCGAGCTGACCTGCTCACTGCCAGCCTGTGCCGCAACTTCCTGCTGGCTGACAGGATCATGAGGTAACTATACCCAGCACCAGCAGCGCCAGTGTCCCAGCAGCTGTGCAGAGCTGACCTGCTCACTGCCAGCCTGGGCCGCAACTTCCTGCTGGCTGACAGGATCATGAGGTAACTATACCCAGCACCAGCAGCGCCAGTGTCCCAGCAGCTGTGCAGAGCTGACCTGCTCACTGCCAGCCTGTGCCGCAACTTCCTGCTGGCTGACAGGATCATGAGGTAACTATACCCAGCACCAGCAGCGCCAGTGTCCCAGCAGCTGTGCAGATCTGACCTGCTCACTGCCAGCCTGTGCCGCAACTTCCTGCTGGCTGACAGGATCATGAGGTAACTATACCCAGCACCAGCAGCGCCAGTGTTCCAGCAGCTGTGCAGAGCTGACCTGCTCACTGCCAGCCTGTGCCGCAACTTCCTGCTGGCTGACAGGATCATGAGGTAACTATACCCAGCACCAGCAGCGCCAGTGTCCCAGCAGCTGTGCAGAGCTGACCTGCTCACTGCCAGCCTGTGCCGCAACTTCCTGCTGGCTGACAGGATCATGAGGTAACTATACCCAGCACCAGCAGCGCCAGTGTCCCAGCAGCTGTGCAGAGCTGACCTGCTCACTGCCAGCCTGGGCCGCAACTTCCTGCTGGCTGACAGGATCATGAGGTAACTATACCCAGCACCAGCAGCGCCAGTGTTCCAGCAGCTGTGCAGAGCTGACCTGCTCACTGCCAGCCTGGGCCGCAACTTCCTGCTGGCTGACAGGATCATGAGGTAACTATACCCAGCACCAGCAGCGCCAGTGTTCCAGCAGCTGTGCAGAGCTGACCTGCTCACTGCCAGCCTGTGCCGCAACTTCCTGCTGGCTGACAGGATCATGAGGTAACTATACCCAGCACCAGCAGCGCCAGTGTCCCAGCAGCTGTGCAGAGCTGACCTGCTCACTGCCAGCCTGTGCCGCAACTTCCTGCTGGCTGACAGGATCATGAGGTAACTATACCCAGCACCAGCAGCGCCAGTGTCCCAGCAGCTGTGCAGAGCTGACCTGCTCACTGCCAGCCTGTGCCGCAACTTCCTGCTGGCTGACAGGATCATGAGGTAACTATACCCAGCACCAGCAGCGCCAGTGTTCCAGCAGCTGTTCCGAGCTGACCTGCTCACTGCCAGCCTGTGCCGCAACTTCCTGCTGGCTGACAGGATCATGAGGTAACTATACCCAGCACCAGCAGCGCCAGTGTTCCAGCAGCTGTTCCGAGCTGACCTGCTCACTGCCAGCCTGTGCCGCAACTTCCTGCTGGCTGACAGGATCATGAGGTAACTATACCCAGCACCAGCAGCGCCAGTGTTCCAGCAGCTGTGCAGAGCTGACCTGCTCACTGCCAGCCTGTGCCGCAACTTCCTGCTGGCTGACAGGATCATGAGGTAACTATACCCAGCACCAGCAGCGCCAGTGTTCCAGCAGCTGTGCAGAGCTGACCTGCTCACTGCCAGCCTGTGCCGCAACTTCCTGCTGGCTGACAGGATCATGAGGTAACTATACCCAGCACCAGCAGCGCCAGTGTCCCAGCAGCTGTGCAGAGCTGACCTGCTCACTGCCAGCCTGTGCCGCAACTTCCTGCTGGCTGACAGGATCATGAGGTAACTATACCCAGCACCAGCAGCGCCAGTGTCCCAGCAGCTGTTCCGAGCTGACCTGCTCACTGCCAGCCTGTGCCGCAACTTCCTGCTGGCTGACAGGATCATGAGGTAACTATACCCAGCACCAGCAGCGCCAGTGTTCCAGCAGCTGTTCCGAGCTGACCTGCTCACTGCCAGCCTGTGCCGCAACTTCCTGCTGGCTGACAGGATCATGAGGTAACTATACCCAGCACCAGCAGCGCCAGTGTCCCAGCAGCTGTTCCGAGCTGACCTGCTCACTGCCAGCCTGTGCCGCAACTTCCTGCTGGCTGACAGGATCATGAGGTAACTATACCCAGCACCAGCAGCGCCAGTGTTCCAGCAGCTGTGCAGAGCTGACCTGCTCACTGCCAGCCTGTGCCGCAACTTCCTGCTGGCTGACAGGATCATGAGGTAACTATACCCAGCACCAGCAGCGCCAGTGTTCCAGCAGCTGTTCCGAGCTGACCTGCTCACTGCCAGCCTGTGCCGCAACTTCCTGCTGGCTGACAGGATCATGAGGTAACTATACCCAGCACCAGCAGCGCCAGTGTTCCAGCAGCTGTGCAGAGCTGACCTGCTCACTGCCAGCCTGTGCCGCAACTTCCTGCTGGCTGACAGGATCATGAGGTAACTATACCCAGCACCAGCAGCGCCAGTGTTCCAGCAGCTGTGCAGAGCTGACCTGCTCACTGCCAGCCTGTGCCGCAACTTCCTGCTGGCTGACAGGATCATGAGGTAACTATACCCAGCACCAGCAGCGCCAGTGTTCCAGCAGCTGTGCAGAGCTGACCTGCTCACTGCCAGCCTGTGCCGCAACTTCCTGCTGGCTGACAGGATCATGAGGTAACTATACCCAGCACCAGCAGCGCCAGTGTTCCAGCAGCTGTGCAGAGCTGACCTGCTCACTGCCAGCCTGTGCCGCAACTTCCTGCTGGCTGACAGGATCATGAGGTAACTATACCCAGCACCAGCAGCGCCAGTGTCCCAGCAGCTGTGCAGAGCTGACCTGCTCACTGCCAGCCTGTGCCGCAACTTCCTGCTGGCTGACAGGATCATGAGGTAACTATACCCAGCACCAGCAGCGCCAGTGTTCCAGCAGCTGTGCAGAGCTGACCTGCTCACTGCCAGCCTGTGCCGCAACTTCCTGCTGGCTGACAGGATCATGAGGTAACTATACCCAGCACCAGCAGCGCCAGTGTTCCAGCAGCTGTGCAGAGCTGACCTGCTCACTGCCAGCCTGTGCCGCAACTTCCTGCTGGCCGACAGGATCATGAGGTAACTATACCCAGCACCAGCAGCGCCAGTGTTCCAGCAGCTGTTCCCAGCTGACCTGCTCACTGCCAGCCTGTGCCGCAACTTCCTGCTGGCTGACAGGATCATGAGGTAACTATACCCAGCACCAGCAGCGCCAGTGTTCCAGCAGCTGTTCCGAGCTGACCTGCTCACTGCCAGCCTGTGCCGCAACTTCCTGCTGGCTGACAGGATCATGAGGTAACTATACCCAGCACCAGCAGCGCCAGTGTTCCAGCAGCTGTTCCGAGCTGACCTGCTCACTGCCAGCCTGTGCCGCAACTTCCTGCTGGCTGACAGGATCATGAGGTAACTATACCCAGCACCAGCAGCGCCAGTGTTCCAGCAGCTGTGCAGAGCTGACCTGCTCACTGCCAGCCTGTGCCGCAACTTCCTGCTGGCTGACAGGATCATGAGGTAACTATACCCAGCACCAGCAGCGCCAGTGTTCCAGCAGCTGTGCAGAGCTGACCTGCTCACTGCCAGCCTGTGCCGCAACTTCCTGCTGGCTGACAGGATCATGAGGTAACTATACCCAGCACCAGCAGCGCCAGTGTTCCAGCAGCTGTGCAGAGCTGACCTGCTCACTGCCAGCCTGTGCCGCAACTTCCTGCTGGCTGACAGGATCATGAGGTAACTATACCCAGCACCAGCAGCGCCAGTGTTCCAGCAGCTGTGCAGAGCTGACCTGCTCACTGCCAGCCTGTGCCGCAACTTCCTGCTGGCTGACAGGATCATGAGGTAACTATACCCAGCACCAGCAGCGCCAGTGTTCCAGCAGCTGTGCAGAGCTGACCTGCTCACTGCCAGCCTGTGCCGCAACTTCCTGCTGGCTGACAGGATCATGAGGTAACTATACCCAGCACCAGCAGCGCCAGTGTTCCAGCAGCTGTGCAGAGCTGACCTGCTCACTGCCAGCCTGTGCCGCAACTTCCTGCTGGCTGACAGGATCATGAGGTAACTATACCCAGCACCAGCAGCGCCAGTGTTCCAGCAGCTGTGCAGAGCTGACCTGCTCACTGCCAGCCTGTGCCGCAACTTCCTGCTGGCTGACAGGATCATGATTACCTATACTGCTATACCACAGAATAACCAATAGTATGCAGTATGTATTATACATACAAAATTGACACTCACCTCCCCTCACCCGAGAAATGGCAAAATACCAGTGGAGTATTAAGTAGAAACTAGAGCTAGGCGAGCTTATCTCTAACAAGATATCTCTTCCAGCCAACCCGTCGGTAGTGCGAGAATTAATATTTTTGTTGAGATAAAACAATTATTGTAAACATGAAGCCCTCAAGTCCCTTACGCCACCCGCAGTAAAGAAATGGGGTGATCCTACTCTAAACCGGCATCATAGACACATACATACATAAATCACGCCTATATCCCTTACGGGGTAGGCATAGCGTTAACGGACGTAAAACTGATATTAACACCACGTCTGACAAAAGTTCGAGGGTCAATCAGATAACTGTGTATCACTATAGTGACACGTTGTCAGCTCATCGCCTAAAATTGCAATACACATCTAACCCTCGAGTCCCTTAGTCGCCTCTTACGGCACCCATGGGTAAGAAATGGAATGATACTATTCTAAGCCGGCATCACATGTAAATACAATTGCTATTCCCAGGTCCTACAACTGCACCCCGGTGTCAGCGCCGGCGCTGCCGTCCCTCGCGTCCCACCCGCTGTGGGCGGCGTGGGACCAGACCCTGGACCTGGCGCTGGCTCAGCTGCCGGGCCTGCTGAGCAGCGGCGCGGAGTACCGCCACTCGCCCTTCTTCCGCGACCAGCTCACCGCCTTCCAAGTGTGGCTCGATCTAGGTAAACAAGTTCTACAATGCACTAAAATTAAAAATACTCTGGTGTCTTTTAATTCATCATATCATCATATCAGCCATAGGACGTCCACTGCTGAACATAGGTCTCCCCTAAATATTTCCACCTAGTCCGATTAGAAGCGGCTGCATCCAGCATTTCCCCGCGGACTTCACCAGATCGTCTGTCCATCTCGCGGGGGGTCGTCCTACGCTGCGTCTGCCGGTACGTGGTCTCCACTCAAAAACTCTTCTGCTCCACCGGTTATCAGTCCTTCGAGCTATGTGGCCTGCCCATTGCCACTTCAGCTTACTGACTCTCTTAGCTACGTCGGTGACCTTGGTTCTTCTACGGATCTCTTCGTTTCAGATTCGATCACGTAGAGATACACCACGCATAGCTCTCTCCATAGCTCGCTGAGTGACTCCAAGTCTATTTAGCCTCTTAATTAAAGATATAAAATATATAATAAAAGGTGCCAACTGTGCATAGCTTTTGGCTCTATAGCAACCACTGTTACAAGCAAAAAACACGACTGCTTTCTGAGATAAAGCCCAGCCTATGACACTCGGGATAATGTAAGGATTCTTCCGATACAATGCCCATTCAAATCTTTTCAGTGGTTAACGAGTCTTTTAAAGAATCGCACATATATACATACATACATGGACTCTAAGAACATTACAATCCTTTTTTGGCTAAGCAATCGTGTAAAAGACATGTAATATTGTCATTTTTAGTGCTTTAATTATGCTAAATAAATCTATCTAAATCTTTCAAAATATTCAAATTTCATTACAATATTACAATTCCTCCCCAGGGTCAGCCGGTCGCTCCCCACCAGCTCAACTACCGATGGTTCTCCAAGTCCTCTTATCAACTCTTCACCGAGTACGAGCGCTTCAGATCCTCTGCAGGTTCCTGGCTCTAGGAGGCTGGGCTGTCAGAGCAGTTCTACATGTGGGGATCTTCCCATACATGCTGAAGTTACTGCAAGCTTCTGCACCGGATTTGAGACCAACCATGGTGTATATTTGGGCGAAAATCATTGCTCAGGATCCTGTAAGTATTACTCAAAAGTTCTATTGATTACTAGATTTCCGCCCAGCGGTTTCACCCGCTGCCACGCATTTTCCCGTGGTAATAGTTGTTTTCCCGTGGCCTATGTGTTATTCCGGGTTATACTCTACCTGTGTTCCAAATTTCATTTAAATCGGTCAAGCCGTTTGAGCGTGAATAAATAATAAACATACATACACACACACAAACTCTCAGATTTATAATATTAGTACGTATTGGCTTAGAAACACTGGGTTGTTAGAGCAGTCTTACGTGTATGAATATTCCCATACATGATGAAGTTACTACAGGTTTCAGCCCCAGGTTTAAGACCAACCATGGTGTATATTTGGGCGAATATCATTGCTCAAGACACACTTACAGACATAAACACTTTAAAGGCCACATTAATAATTATAACTTAAAAACAAACAACACAATATAATTTTTGAAAACTTGCAAAATTTTCAAGCGCGGGCAGGATTTGAACCTGCGACTTTCGCATTACTAGTGGCGACGCCTCTTCCATCTGGGCCACCGCAGCTCATTCCCTGCTCGCCAATTTTGGCATTAAATGCCAGTAACACTTGGCATGGCACGTTTCTGGTATTTAAATACACTTGCTAATGCGCGCTTGAAAATTTTGCCAGTTTAAATTTTTTTTTATACCCAACACGGGAAGTGTTTTAAAAAATTTGGTATTCAACACAATATAAGTAAAGGCGGCCTCAACGCTTTAAGCGATCTCTTCCAGGCAACCCTGCAAACTAAGATTAAACATTAATAAACACACTGTAAATAGCAAGATCAAGATCCGGCATGTATAAGTTTCTATTCGTTAAAATTATTAGGCTAGATTCAAGCTGTTATATGATGGTTCAGACACCGTCCTTTCCTCAAACATAGTTTTATAATAAGAATTACTATGAAGTATTTGTTTTTTCTTTACAGACTTGCCAAGTGGACTTGGTAAATGCGAAGGGACACAAATATTTCCTGTCAGTTCTTCAGGATCCCTCAGTCGATGTAAGTATATAGATTTCTTAAATACATAACGCATATTTCCCTTGCTGGGTAAGCAGAGCGTAAACGGCCGTAAAAAAACGAACATTACGCCAAATTTGACAAACAATTGAGGGTCATTTAAAAACGTGTATCGCCATAAAGACAGGTTGTCAGCCTATCGCTCAAAATTGCAATACACATGTAAAAAAATAACAAAAATTTTGATAGAGGGGGACGGGGTGGGGGGCAACTAGCCCTGCCAAAAAATATATGACCGGGATGTTTAAGGGGGGTGAAATTTTGAACTGGAGGGGGGGGTACAGGGGGGAAGATATGTCAGGGGGGGGGGTGAGACAGGTATCATTGACACCTGCCAAACAGCACATGAAACATGCACAGCACACGCGAAGCACGTGGGGCCAACGCCCAAAGTGAAAGCGAACATGACAACATAGAAACAAAGGAAACGTTAAAACCGCGTGGAATTTTGGTCTGACAACGTCGCTAAATACATCGCGCGAACTCCATCTTCGATATCAATACTAATACCGGTTAAAAAAGGTAAAATTTATTTATAACGGTTCAATTAATTTACAGGTATAAAATAATAGTACCGTAATTTTTTACCGGTACCATAACATTTATCATAACCTTTATCCGTCTACCTTTAAAAAGTATACCGGTACCGTTATTATACCGGTAGCTTAACCCTGTACCTTAACCTAAAACGATCCCTGGTGTGAGGTAGTTTGTGTTATGAAGTCACAAACGTCAATGGTGGACTGTAGTTTATTTCCTGTTTTGTTTAAGATCTACCACCGCACGCTGGCGGCGTTCGTGCTGGCGGGCATCGTGGACAACTACCCGGCGGGGCAGGAGGCCGCCGTGCAGGGCTCCATGATCTCCGCGTGTCTAGAACAGGTAATCACTTGCTTGCACACACTCACGCACAAACATACATACACTCACATACACACACTCATACACAAAAAGTTATTTTTGCCTATTTTTTTTTCTTATAATTATAATTTTAATTAGGTAATGTTTGTATTATTATACTTAACTAGTGTTTGTCATCAACTTCACCCTCGGAAAATATGTTTATTTTTGAAATGAGAAGGTCGGAGCTGAAAATCAGTGCAGACAGGTGGCCTTTGGTAACCTGTTCTGCAATAACTGAGCCTCCCACCTTTTGATATAATAATTATATTTTCATGCTCACGTTTTTTACTGTTGAGATATCTTATGTACAATAAAGGCTCTTTATTATTATTATTATAAAGACTAATCATCGAACAAAAAACTGTTCCCATCGGACGCGTCTCACTTGCCACCAGCCGAAAAGACACCACCTGGTGCCTATGTTATGAAACTACAGGCTACAAGTCTTCAGCTGAAATTCTTATTACATTACGTAGCCGGTTCATATTCCTGGTATCATAATGGCTAACCGGCTAAGCAATGAACATCGAATTTTTACCTGTAAAATTGTAGCCTGTAGTTTGATAATATCGGGTACTGGTAGCAACCTCATCGGCAATGTGTTACTCAAACGACTCCGGGCTGGTGTTGGGAGGTGTCACAAAAACATAGCAAAGGAGGGCTTTTCGGCGATAAGTGTGACTGCCATACAAACTATAGACAACCTACTAGCCTTCCAGAACGTTCCAGGACTTGCAAGAGGCGAGCCCCAAGGGCATTTAATTTGCCAAATATTGGTGATTAGTTTAAATGTTGCCGTCGACTCGATGAAGGAGAAGAAGAAGGACTGATGTATCAATTCAGAAATCTCTGTTCGTCTTCTTGACCGGCATTTCCAACACAATTTTGAGTAATCACAGGAGGACTCAACCACAACTTTTTTTAAATGCTGATAGTTATTTGTTATTTTTTTTCGCTGAAGCTTTTCTTGTATAGTATTTTCTTTTATTATTTCTAACATTACTCACTCCAATCTAGCTAAGAGAGGGGCAGGCACTGAAAAACAGCGCTGACAAATTTTAGGCACTGGCTGTACCCTTTTTACCTTTTAATTTAATTTTAAATGTTTTCGTGTAATTATCTGTTTGCTGTTATAGAACCGCCGCCGAGAGAAGTTGGTTTCGACAGCTGTCAGATTCGTGATAATGCTATGGCAGAGGGTCCATTTTCCTTTGTTGTCATCTCATTTAGTATGGAGATGACAGCTGTCAAAATCGACTTCTCTCGGCGGCGGTACTTTAGTAGGCAATAAGTGATATTTAATTGTTTTATTATTGTTTTGTAGGTGGGCACTGTGCACACGGGCCCGCAGGCCGATAGCTTGCGTCGCTGGGCGTGCATTGCGCTCGCCAGGCTATGGCAAGGGTGAGTTAACACTTTCATTACATAGTAAGAAACAAGTCGCTACGCTACCCGTGGGTTGTGTCCCGTTGTATGCTTAGATCTTTAAGACTACAAAACTGATTACCATGTGTTTTTTATATAGATGAAATTATTCAAGAAGCGGTTTTGCAGCTTTCTTTAAACGCAGGTTAAAGCTTGATTCCCATATGGAAACAAGTAGCAGCGGGTGAAACAGCTCAGCGCTGGTATACTAAATATTGATAAAAAACAAAATACATAATTAGTCATATTGTAAGAAGCAGAAACTCATCTCCATAATTGAGACAATTAAACTTATTATTTATAATATAGTGGACTATTTATAAGCCCAGTCAAGGTCAGTAATCTTAATAATTAAAATGCTAATTTCAGTTACGACGCGGCTCGCTGGGCGGGCGTGCGCGACTTGGCGCACGAGAAGCTGTACCCGCTGCTGACGCACGGGAACGCGGAGGTGCGCGCCGCGTGCGTGTTCGCGCTCGGCACCTTCATGGCGGCCGGCGCCACCACCAGGACCGAGCACGCCAACGCCATTGATCATCAGGTGAACTAGCAGCATTCACAAGGAACCATCCGATACGACCAAAACAGCCCAAGCTACTAAGCTAATGAATTTACCAATCCGATAAACTGAACCCACCAAATTAATTAATCCAATAAACGGAACCCACCAAATTAATTAATCCAATAAACGGAACCCACTAAATTAACCAATCCAATAAACGAAAGCTACTAAATTAACCAACCTAATAAACGAAACTCACTAAATCAATCAACCCATCTAACTCATCCAGTCAAGTCACCAACTCAAGGAACCTTCCAAATTAATCAACCAATCTAGCCCATTCAGTCAATTCACAAACCCAATAAACGGAACGCACCAAATAAATCAATCATCTTAGAGATCCAGTCAATTGACCAAGCCAATAAACGAAAACTACCAAATTAATCAACCAATCTAGCTCATTCAGTCAATTAACGAACCCAATAAACGGAACGCACCAAATTAATCAAGCCAACTAACTCACCTAGCCAATCAGTCAACAACATTTATTCAATCCGCGGATTGAATAATTGTGGTTGCCTGATTTTTTAACGCTCGATTAACGATTAACGCGCTCGGCACGTTCATGGCGGCCGGCGCCACCACCAGGACCGAGCACGCCAACGCCATTGATCATCAGGTGAACTAGCAACAACCAACCGATACGACCCAAACAGCTCAAGATACTAATCCAACCAATTTACTAATCTAATAAACGGAACCCACCAAATTAATCAACCCAATAAACGGAACCCACTAAATTAACCAACCCAATAAACGAAAGCTACTAAATTAACCAACTTAATAAACGAGACCCACTAAATCAATCAACCCATCTAACTCATCCAGTCAAGTCACCAACTCAAGGAACCTTCAAAATTAATCAACCAATCTAGCCCATTCAGTCAATAAACTAAGCCAATAAACAAAAACTACCAAATTAATCAATCATCTAATTCATCCAGTCAACAAACCAAGCCAATAAACGATACCCACTAAATCAATCAAACCATCAAACTAATTTACTCAATAAATTAAGCCAATAAACGAAAACTACCAAATTAATCAAGCCACTTAACTCACCTAGCCAATCAGTTTTTATTCAATCCGCCAGATTGAATAAATGTGTTTGGCTGATTTTTTAACGCTCGATTAACGCGCTTGGTACGTTCATGGCGGCCGGCGCCACCACCAGGACCGAGCACGCCAACGCCATTGATCATCAGGTGAACTAGCAGCATTCACTAGTGCCACTTACAGTGAACCTGACCAACCAACACGACCCCATAAGGTGAACTAGCAGCATTTACAAAGAACCAACCCATACGACCAAAACAGCCCAAGATACTAATCCAACCAATTTACCAAGCCAATAAACGGAACCCAATAAATTAATCCTTTCATCCTATTCATCCAGTCAATAAACCAAGCCAATAAACGTAAACTACTAAACCAACCAATTTACTAACGCAATAAACGGAACCCACCAAATTAATCAACACAATAAACGGAACCCACCAAATTAATTAACCCAATAAACAGAACCCACCAAATTAATTAACCCAATAAACGGAACACACCAAATAAATCAATCATTTTATTCATCCAGTCAATAAACCAAGCCAATAAACGAAACTCACTAAATCAATCAACCCATCAAACTCAATTTACCAACCAAATAAACGAAAACTACCAAATTAATCAACCAATCTAGCTCATACAGTCAATTAACTAACCTAATAAACGGAACGCACCAAATTAATCAAGCCATTTAACTCACCTAGCCAATCAGTCAACCACATTTATTCAATCTGGTGGATTGAATAAATGTGGTTGACTGATTTTTTAACGATTAACGATTCACGCGCTCGGCACCTTCATGGCGGCCGGCGCCACCACCAGGACCGAGCACGCCAACGCCATTGATCATCAGGTGAACTAGCAGCAACCAACCGATACGACCAAAACAGCCCAAGCTACTAATCCAACCAATGTACCAACCCAATAAATGGAACCCATCCATTTAATCAACCCAATAAACGGAACCCTCTAAATTAACCAACCCAATAAACGGAAGCTACTAAATTAACCAACCTAATAAACGAAACTCACCAATTTAAACAATCATCTTATTCATCCAGTCAATAAACCAAGCCAATAAACGTAAACTACCAAATTAATCAATCAATCCAGCTCATTCAATCTATTAACAAACCCAATAAACGGAACGCACCAAATTAATTAACTTATCTCAATCATCCAGTCAATTAACCAACCCAATAAACGGAACCCACCAAATTAATCAACCCATCTTAGCCAATCAGTCAACCACATTTATTCAATCAGCCAATCTTATTCATCCATAAATGAAAATAAGAAATTGAAAAAATATTTATAGCCTGCCGTCGCTTCGAGACGAGTACCAAGAAATTGAAGATTTGGAAGTGTCGGTCGAGGCCGGTAGCTCAGTTGGCAGAGCAGTGGGACGGTAGCCCACGGTCTCGGGTTCAAGTCCCGGCGGGCATTTAAGAAATCAATTTCTTATTTTCGGTTTTGAAAATAATATAGCACTGTGAGTGCATAATAAACCATAGTACTTATTCATCTAAATAACTAACACAACCCAGCCAAACGTCAACTAATTCCACATTTTGTTGGCAGGTGGCGATACAAGTAGCGCAACGTACGGCGCTGGACGCCTCGCCCCTTGTGCGAGCTGAAATACTTGCAGGTAATTAAATAATGAAAAATTTATGTAAAAGATATCCACTACCCACATTTTCAGATTCCAGTTTACAGATTTTGCAAAATAAAAAGAAGAATAGACAGAAGCAGTGATAAGAGTAACATGTTTTTCCCAGCCCCGAGGCAGTGCCTTTATTTTTATTATTTTTCCGCCCGAGGCGGTTTTCTATTAGGACATTACAAATGTTGTAAAAGAAAGAAAATTGTGTGATACAAATTTCTTTTTTTTACAATGACGGATCATGACTTTAATAAGTGTTCATACTATCCTACATTGAATAAAGAATTTCAATTTCATTCTCTATTTCCATTTAAATTAATAAACATAATTAACTAAACTATATACTTAATATATATGTAACTGATAACTGTTAACGTTGTTTGCAGCGCTGCAGTGGACGGTGCTGATATTTGAGCAGCATTTCATCGCCGTGTATCTGCAGGAACGGATGCGGCGGAGTGACAGGTGACAGATTTGTCTATTTAGTCTTTTTAAGCTTCAATTAGTTTTTGTATTTAGTAATTAGCATTTATCAAGGAACTATAGATGAAGGAAGCCGCACCCTGTATTGAACAGTGAAGTTGGATTATTTGACTGATGCAAGGCTCAGTTACACTTCTCTCTTTCTTATTTTCCTGAGTTACCCCGAGTTACTCCCGAGTGGACCCGACGTTTACAAGATAGTAGGGTGACCATAACCTAATCAGTTTTTGAAACCGACGTTTGTCCACGATGGTAGGGTGACCATAACCATATCAGTTTTTGAAACCGGTATGCATACTGAACGAAATGAGGTATGTAATCCAAACGAAGCAACCATTTTGAAATTGAAAATATATTAATGTCATTGCTTAGATCATGTTAGTACTGAAAAAAATACTAACACAATTAATATTTTGTAGATTGAGGTTTCTGAGCTTTTAATAGTAGCCTTAGAGAGCAATAAAGTATGCTTCCTTTTTTTATCATGTTTGTTTTGGAGGAAAAAAGTCCCGGTTACTTCCGACATGAATTAAAATACAGCCTACTTACAAATTATTAGAAAGAGATAGAAGGATAGAAGGAAGGAAGGAAATTATAAGTAAACTGTTATATGTGCACGTATTATCCGTATATCCTTAATCTACTCACGCTTCTTTAGGTCTGATGGATGAAATTTCTTTAGAAATAAGCAGTACCTGTTGTACCATTTTTCCATATGTTCTATGTTTTTATATTTTATTGTGTACAATAAATTGTTAAATAAATAAGAATCCAACGAATTTGAAGGTCATATTTCTTGA
Source organism: Tuta absoluta (assembly GCA_027580185.1). Lineage (NCBI taxonomy): Eukaryota > Metazoa > Arthropoda > Insecta > Lepidoptera > Gelechiidae > Tuta > Tuta absoluta. The sequence goes on from JAQAHW010000047.1 coordinate 1,129,737, forward strand.
CTGCACTCCTTGATTCCGAGTACGGACTCCAGTTTTACCTTCAAGCTTCTTAACATTTATGTACGAGCTTAAAGTGCTTCAAAAAGTGATAACGTAAATAATATCATAACAAGATATTTTGTTAATTCCGAGACATAAATAAACATGCAAACTTAGAATCAGTGAGTATAACATAGCGACCTTATAGTTTATGTAGCTATTTCTACTTCTTCTTTTTGTGTCCGAGTCGACTATCGACCCGATGAGCCCTGGTGTCAGTGTTTTTCAACCGTCTACTACTACTAGTAGGCCTCTGACATGGTTGTGTAACGACCGCCGTAATCATAGACAGCAACCGAACACGACGGCTTAACGTGCCCTCCGAAGTACGGAACCATCTTTCTTACTAACAATCAGGTAGTGCAGCCTGCAATGTCCTACTGGAAACAAATTCACATACTGATAATATCAACTTTGTGAGTGCCACACCGGGAATCGATCCAGTCGCACTACCACTGCGCCACAACGGCCGGCTATTCAACAGCGCGCGTCAACTGAGACACGCCAATAGACTCTGGCCCGTCACTCATAAACTGGCCAAAAATGCCAAGACAATTAAAGTCATGGGTCCTGCGGTATACAACAGGCTACCCGAAGATATAACCAGTGCTCCGAATTTGGTAATATTTAAGAAAAGATTGCGTAGGTGGCTTATCAATCAGGCGTTTTATACCTGATGCTATAATATGAAACTAAAATACTATAGTATAATAGCTTTAAAATTGAGAATTTATCTTATCGTATAATTATTATTTTTTACACAATTTCATTATATTTTATACTTACACTACATTTCATTTTATTTGAATGTTCTGAATTAATTTACAATTGACGTGTAATGAATTACCAATAAAAATGTCTATGTCTATTTCTACCAGACATCCGTAAAATAAAATTTAATCTAAATGTATAGTCATACTATGAAGAAGAGGGAAGTACGTTATCTTCATACAAACGCACCGCGCGCGGCTTGTATGTGTGCGCGATAGTATCTATCTATGCGTCGCGTACACGCGGACATATCTCGGGTGGGTTCGGACTTCGGACATCGCGGGGCGCCCTGGTACGTGCGTAACGCCAACCTCCACATCGACTTAGGTCTCCCTACCATTAAAGCGTATATGAAGGAAGCGTCTCGTCGCTTCTTCGACAACGCTCCCCATCATAAAAACCCCTAGATAGTTACCGCGTCCAACTGCTTCCCCTATCCAACCTCGCGTTTTAAACAACACGAAGAAGATGATGTAATCACAGTAGCCAATGCTGCAGCCATTGCGAGTAGATCACACTCCACAAGCTCCTCAAGCAACCGACGCCCCCGCCGGCGGGGGCGCGGAGGTCCCTCATTTGTTCCCCATTTTGGGAACTAACGGCACGTGCCGGGTAGATTCAGTCCAATACTTCCTTCCCAGAACAACTCGTATCGTATCGTACTCGTTTGAACAACCAAAAAACTTTTCCGGGTCAGCTCCTTCTCCCCACCATACAGTCAGGTTTAGATTTAAAAAGCCCCGGGGTTAAAATCATAGGGTCCGAAACTAAAAAAAAAAAAACGCGAATCGGAATCGGCGAAATCACGATTGTAAAATGGCTCATTATCGCAAAAGAGTGTACTGCTTTGTGTTTGGATGTCTAAATAATTAATCAATTCCAGATTCGTCTCTTTTCAAATTACCTTCCGACAAGGAAAGCCACCTAATTCATTCATTTGTTTAAATTTAACATGATATTTAATCTTTGATTTTAAGATTTTAACATGATAGATAATTTTTACCATGTTAAACTCGATGATGAGATTAATTAGTCGTATTTAGTTGTCTATATGTTATAATTATTGGTTTTCTATCCTAGTAGGTATAGTTGCTTTTGATCTGCGAATTGAATACTGCGGGTTGCTCACATTAGGTATTGCAAATCCTTTCTTATCGTGTGTGTGTGGCACCGAGCCGTGAACGACCCGATAAACCCTTGTAACCTTGGCCAAAAAGGTTTACTAAAAGGTTATTGCCTAACATCTGTATAGTAGATTCTTTGCGGTAAACACTACACTTCCTATTAAACAAAACCTATTTATGGCGATTTACACGACCCTGAAATTAAACAAAACTGACAAAACTTGATCCGTCTGGTATCCCTAAAACACATTTGCTATAGGCTTTATGTAAGGCAACGATCAAACTGCGTTACTACCACATTTCTGCCAAAGTCAAAAAAATATATCGCTACGTTACACCTTGGTGTCAGAGTTTTAGGCCGACTACCAGGGAATGCTTTTGACGTGTTGTAAATTAACTTAGTAAAATCCGTTCGCTCAGATGCGGTCGCGCGTGCTTGCACTTGTAAAAGGATATAGCCTCCTAAGCAAAGGACGCCGCCGCGTGCAAACGCAAAAGGCGATCGTAGATATCTGAGTGAACGGGTTCATTAAGAGAGTAATGATCATCACCGAGTTAGTTGTGTTTTAACCGCTGATGTGCGGAGCAGACGTGACACGTCTGCTGTCAATATCGCAACATGTGCTTACGTAACGTGTCACGTCTGCTCAGTTGAGCTTTTATATATTTTTTGTTTTTTAATTAACAATGAACGCAGCGTTGAATAAAAAGATTTTAATCGGTCTCTGATTGTCTATGTCATTCGTTCCTAGCAACACAAATGCCGGTCCCATACAATTTTTGTTGATATTCATTCATTTTCGGCACGTGTTCGGGAGCGCGAGCGGGACGCGTCATTTTTAACTTAGTTTTTAAAAATATGTATGGTGATGTAACATTTGACTATAAATTATTAAAGAACAATGAATCCTTATTTATAATAAAAGACTATTTCCCCATTTCATTGTTTTTTTATATTAAATATTAGACTTAAGACATAAAAATGTAGGAAAAAAAAAAGGTGCACTTTAAGGTGAAGATTGTCAAAATTACAATGTCGCTGATGTTTACATTATTCAACTAACACAAAGCTCGTTAAAAAACGACTTCAGCGATATACGAACCAATGCTTAGCGCTTAATAGCTTCGGAGTAATCTTTGTTTATGTAACCGGAGCCACTCAAGTGGTTGCCACCCGCGGCGAGGCGACGCACATGCGCGTCACCTTGTAATGTCAAGCGGTTCACATGAAGGGTTAAAGAAACGACTTGCTTAACTTACACCGCCCCGCACTTCTGCTGGTCGTGCCACCCCATGCGATCCATTGTCTCATATTTCCCAAACAAGAGTAAGCAATAAGGAGTAGGCAATTATAGCTCGGACGCTCGGATTAGGCCGGGGTTAGCCTACTTCCTCCCTTCTTTATACTATGGTATAGTGGTTTTAATAATAAAAAAAATATGCAATATGTTCTTCTACAGAGAAACAATGCTGCGTTCTAAAGGCGGTGGTTCGAGCGGCGGGCTAGAGCGCGGCACCGACGCGCTGGCGTGCGGGCCGCGCGCGTCGCCGCGCACCGGCTCCCCGCATGCCTTGTCACTGCCCGCCATCGGTACGTAGTCTCACCCGCACTCTCACTTGTACACACACACACCACGCTCTAAAGGCGGTGGTTCGAGCGGCGGGCTAGAGCGCGGCACCGACGCGCTGGCGTGCGGGCCGCGCGCGTCGCCGCGCACCGGCTCCCCGCATGCCTTGTCACTGCCCGCCATCGGTACGTAGTCTCACCCGCACTCTCACTTGTACACACACACACCACGCTCTAAAGGCGGTGGTTCGAGCGGCGGGCTAGAGCGCGGCACCGACGCGCTGGCGTGCGGGCCGCGCGCGTCGCCGCGCACCGGCTCCCCGCATGCCTTGTCACTGCCCGCCATCGGTACGTAGTCTCACCCGCACTCTCACTTGTACACACACACACCACGCTCTAAAGGCGGTGGTTCGAGCGGCGGGCTAGAGCGCGGCACCGACGCGCTGGCGTGCGGGCCGCGCGCGTCGCCGCGCACCGGCTCCCCGCATGCCTTGTCACTGCCCGCCATCGGTACGTAGTCTCACCCGCACTCTCACTTGTACACACACACACCACGCTCTAAAGGCGGTGGTTCTAGCGGCGGGCTAGAGCGCGGCACCGACGCGCTGGCGTGCGGGCCGCGCGCGTCGCCGCGCACCGGCTCCCCGCATGCCTTGTCACTGCCCGCCATCGGTACGTAGTCTCACCCGCACTCTCACTTGTACACACACACACCACGCTCTAAAGGCGGTGGTTCGAGCGGCGGGCTAGAGCGCGGCACCGACGCGCTGGCGTGCGGGCCGCGCGCGTCGCCGCGCACCGGCTCCCCGCATGCCTTGTCACTGCCCGCCATCGGTACGTAGTCTCACCCCGCACTCTCACTTGTACACACACACACCACGCTCTAAAGGCGGTGGTTCGAGCGGCGGGCTAGAGCGCGGCACCGACGCGCTGGCGTGCGGGCCGCGCGCGTCGCCGCGCACCGGCTCCCCGCATGCCTTGTCACTGCCCGCCATCGGTACGTAGTCTCACCCCGCACTCTCACTTGTACACACACACACCACGCTCTAAAGGCGGTGGTTCGAGCGGCGGGCTAGAGCGCGGCACCGACGCGCTGGCGTGCGGGCCGCGCGCGTCGCCGCGCACCGGCTCCCCGCATGCCTTGTCACTGCCCGCCATCGGTACGTAGTCTCACCCCGCACTCTCACTTGTACACACACACACCACGCTCTAAAGGCGGTGGTTCGAGCGGCGGGCTAGAGCGCGGCACCGACGCGCTGGCGTGCGGGCCGCGCGCGTCGCCGCGCACCGGCTCCCCGCATGCCTTGTCACTGCCCGCCATCGGTACGTAGTCTCACCCCGCACTCTCACTTGTACACACACACACCACGCTCTAAAGGCGGTGGTTCGAGCGGCGGGCTAGAGCGCGGCACCGACGCGCTGGCGTGCGGGCCGCGCGCGTCGCCGCGCACCGGCTCCCCGCATGCCTTGTCACTGCCCGCCATCGGTACGTAGTCTCACCCGCACTCTCACTTGTACACACACACACCACGCTCTAAAGGCGGTGGTTCGAGCGGCGGGCTAGAGCGCGGCACCGACGCGCTGGCGTGCGGGCCGCGCGCGTCGCCGCGCACCGGCTCCCCGCATGCCTTGTCACTGCCCGCCATCGGTACGTAGTCTCACCCGCACTCTCACTTGTACACACACACACCACGCTCTAAAGGCGGTGGTTCTAGCGGCGGGCTAGAGCGCGGCACCGACGCGCTGGCGTGCGGGCCGCGCGCGTCGCCGCGCACCGGCTCCCCGCATGCCTTGTCACTGCCCGCCATCGGTACGTAGTCTCACCCGCACTCTCACTTGTACACACACACACCACGCTCTAAAGGCGGTGGTTCGAGCGGCGGGCTAGAGCGCGGCACCGACGCGCTGGCGTGCGGGCCGCGCGCGTCGCCGCGCACCGGCTCCCCGCATGCCTTGTCACTGCCCGCCATCGGTACGTAGTCTCACCCGCACTCTCACTTGTACACACACACACCACGTTCTAAAGGCGGTGGTTCGAGCGGCGGGCTAGAGCGCGGCACCGACGCGCTGGCGTGCGGGCCGCGCGCGTCGCCGCGCACCGGCTCCCCGCATGCCTTGTCACTGCCCGCCATCGGTACGTAGTCTCACCCGCACTCTCACTTGTACACACACACACCACGTTCTAAAGGCGGTGGTTCGAGCGGCGGGCTAGAGCGCGGCACCGACGCGCTGGCGTGCGGGCCGCGCGCGTCGCCGCGCACCGGCTCCCCGCATGCCTTGTCACTGCCCGCCATCGGTACGTAGTCTCACCCGCACTCTCACTTGTACACACACACACCACGCTCTAAAGGCGGTGGTTCGAGCGGCGGGCTAGAGCGCGGCACCGACGCGCTGGCGTGCGGGCCGCGCGCGTCGCCGCGCACCGGCTCCCCGCATGCCTTGTCACTGCCCGCCATCGGTACGTAGTCTCACCCGCACTCTCACTTGTACACACACACACCACGCTCTAAAGGCGGTGGTTCGAGCGGCGGGCTAGAGCGCGGCACCGACGCGCTGGCGTGCGGGCCGCGCGCGTCGCCGCGCACCGGCTCCCCGCATGCCTTGTCACTGCCCGCCATCGGTACGTAGTCTCACCCGCACTCTCACTTGTACACACACACACCACGCTCTAAAGGCGGTGGTTCGAGCGGCGGGCTAGAGCGCGGCACCGACGCGCTGGCGTGCGGGCCGCGCGCGTCGCCGCGCACCGGCTCCCCGCATGCCTTGTCACTGCCCGCCATCGGTACGTAGTCTCACCCGCACTCTCACTTGTACACACATACATCTAGCGGGATGAGCAGAGCGTTAACGCCGGAAAAAAACTAACATTTAGTGACAGGGTATCGCCTAAAATTGCAATATACATGCAACCCTCTAGTCCTTTAGTCGCCTCTTACTACACCCAAGGGAATGAAATAGGGTGATGTTATTCTAAGCCAGCATCACACGTGTGATATGCCGAGTTGTATATCATCACGTTTTGATATGAGGTGAAGATAGGTTTCTCTCTCCTATTTTAGGTCACGTAGTTAAGTAGTATATAAGCGTTAAGGTTCTAGTAATAAAGTATTCAGTGTTACGATATTGAAGTGTTTTAATAGTTCACCCAGTGACCTCCAGCGAGCCTCTGCATGGCAACCGTGACAGCTGATACGGACGCGAACCAGCAAGAAGTCTGTGAGTTTTCTTAACTCCTATAACGTTGGGGTGTTTTAGAGGAGCATATTTTTTTTATATATATTTTGCTGCTGATGCGTATCCAGTGAAGAGGACGCATTTCTTCGACTATATGTTTTTATGTTTGGCGGCGTTTGATTTTATAATGGGAACGCAGCAGTCAAAGGACAATGTTATAGTCAGTCAAACACCAAACATGGCAGCTACGGCGGCGTCAGTTGGAATGGAGCTGTCTGAGATATTGTTGTTAACAATAGTGGTAGCAATAGCCGTTTTTGTGCTGCTCAAAGCATTTAAATATTTTAATGGGCACCTTCTGGAGGAATTGGATCGGCGTGCTGCGCGTCGTACTATTCGCTCCCAACCGGAAAGCGTGTAGGTTTGGGATCTACGTGTCACCTACAATTCTCCGTTCAGGACCGTGAGTGTGTGTGTAACTGTTATTAATGTTTCAGTGAATTAGTGTACTTTTAAGTTAAACCAATAATGTATTGCGGATGGCTAGTTTACAAGGACTTTTAGATGATTTAAAAGAAGTTCGTGATAGTATAATTAGGTTGTCAAAAGATAAACGGGTAACTTCGCAGGGTCAGTCTAAGTTCTTAAAGGCAAAATCAATTAAGGAGAATTTTGATAGTTTGTTTCTAACTTTAAGTAAAAAAGAAGAAGTGGCTGCTGGGGATTTAAATTTACTTATTCAAATTTCAGACAAATTTAAGGCACAGTTCAGGGAAATAGAGTCCTTAGTCAGCACAATGGCGTCTTTTGACTTAAAAACAGCACTAACTCTGCTTCCAGTCATTGATAACAGTGAATCCCAATTAGGCCAACTTATAGACGGGCTAGAATTTTATAAAAGCACTCTTAAACCTGAGGAACACAAAACATTAGTTGATTTTGTGCTAAGAACTAGGTTATCAAGTAGAGCTAAGATAAAATTGAGTAAAACGTATGCTAAAGTTACATACATACATACATACACATATCACGCCTATAATCCCTTGCGGGGTAGGCAGAGCGTAAACAGCCGCACAAAACGGACATTTACGCCACATCTGACAAATATTTGAGAGTCATTCGGAAAATTGTGTATCGCCATAGTGACAGGTTGTCAGCCCATCGCCTAAGATTGCAACACACACCCTCGAGTCCCTTTGTCGCCTCTTACGACTCCCACGGGAAAGAAATGGGGTGATGCTATTCTAAGCCGGCATCACACGGCGTATGCTAAAGTTGATGATCTAATAAAAGATATTAAAAAATACTTATTGCCTAAAAAGTCGTATACAGCAATTTTAGCGCGGTTACAGCAATGTAGACAGGGCAACAGAAGTATTACGTCATTCGGTGATGAGGTTGAAAAACTGATGACTGATTTAACGTTGGCCCAGGCTGATGGAAATGAAGAAATAGAAAAGGTCCTAAGTCCACTCAATGAAAAAACAGCGATCAAGCGTTTTGCTGATGGTTTAAATAGTCAGCGAATTGGGACGATTGTTTCTTCGAGGGGTTTGAGTTGTCTTAAGGAGGCAATTATGGTAGCGTTAGAGGAGGATGACGTAATCGCGGGTCCGTCAACTGGTTGCATGAGTTTTGTAGCTGGGGCAAGGCGCTGGCCACAAAATAATTATCATCGCGGTAATAATTATACACGGAACAGTAGTAGGGGTAGCGGCGCGAAAATACCTAATGGGCGTTATGTATCTAGTCAGCAAGGTCAGGGCCGCGCACATTACTCGGACAGAGGTCGTAGTCAGCAAAATAAGCGTAATCAATCTTATCGGCCATTCACGCATAATAGAGTAGTGAACTGTGCGGAAGCACAAATTACGTGCCCGAGTGAAGATGAGTCACAGAGCACGTTTTTTCGAGACCACGAGAAATGATATAGAGATACTTAGTTATGGCAAAGGTAATCACGTAGTTTTTGATAGCTATGATAAGCGGTTATCTTTATTAGTGGACACGGGTGCCAATATTTCAGTTTTAAAGTTAGAATGGTTATCATCATCGTTTGGTAGATTAAAAATAGTGCCAGATAAGCTTAAAATTAAGGGAGTATGTGGAGATTTGGTTTCCGTTGGTTATGTTTATTTAGATTTATGTCTAGATGGTTATAGGTTTTCCCATAAATTTTATGTTTTTGAAGGGTTGCAGTGTAAAAAAGATGGAATCCTGGGGGAAGAATTTCTTTTAAAGTACAAGAGCTCTGTAGATTATGAGAAAAAGGTAGTTAGTTTTCACCATAGCTCAGGTATAAAATTATTTACGCAGTTGTTTCTAGGTCAAGAAAACACAGTGACTATTCCGGGTAGGTGTGAAATTATTAAGTACGTATCGACAGGGTTGAAAGGTGTTTTTGTTATTCAGTCCGAGGTGGTTTCGCCAGGGATATTTGTAGCAGCTGCAGTTGTAGAGGGTGATGGCAGTTCGATTCCAGTGAGATTTTTGAATACGCGGGAAGAAAATGTATCGTTACGGAGTTTTAGTCCAAAAGTAAAGAGTTTATCACAGTATGATGTATGTAGTTTTGATACAGAGTATAGGTTATCTGTTGATAGAGTTAAAGAGTTGTTTGAGCTGCTTAAGTTAGGGTCTTATCTGGAAGAAGATGAGCGAGATTCCATTGAGAAAATATGTGCTAAGTATGCGGATGTTTTTCACATGCCGGGAGATAAATTGTCAGTGACGAATTTATTTGAATATGATATAAAGTTGCAAAATGATGCAACTCCTGTTTATGTAAAGCCATATAGGATACCTCGAGCACAGAAAGAGGAGTTGTCGAGGCAGGTTGGGAAACTGTTGAAAGATGACATAATAGAAGAATGTTCTAGTGAGTGGTCATCTCCTTTGTTACTTTTACCTAAGAAGTTAGACAGTAGTAATGAAAAAAAGTGGAGGATCGTGGTTGATTACAGGCTTTTGAATAAGAAAATAGTGGACGAGAAATTCCCATTGCCGAACATTCAGGAGATAATTGATTCGTTGTCAGGGTGTTTGTATTTTTCTCATTTGGATTTAAGTTCTGGTTATTATCAATTAGGGTTGTCTCCGAGTTGTAGGAAATACACAGCTTTTACAGCAGATAAGCAATACCAGCTAAAGAGGTTACCGATGGGGTTGAAGACTAGTCCAAGTGTATTTTCCAAGCTTATGTCAGTGGCGTTATCGGGATTAAATTACGAAGTTTGTTTTTTGTATTTGGATGATGTAATTGTGTTTGGGAAAAGTCTGCATCAACATAATGTTAATCTAATAAAGGTACTAGATAGGTTTAGGAAAGTCAATTTGAAGTTAAATCCGTGTAAATGTCAGTTTTTACAGAAGGAAATTAACTACTTGGGTCACGTAATAACACCGAGTGGAGTATTGCCAGACGAAGGCAAAATTGTGGTATTACGTAATTATCCTGTTCCTAAAAATGTGGACGAAGTTCGACGTTTTGTAGCTTTTGCAAATTTTTATAGAAAATTTGTAAAAGATTTTGCCCGTGTCGTATTTCCATTGCATAGGTTATGTAGGAAGGATGTAGAATTTCAGTGGTCGGAGGAGTGTGCAAAAGCGTTTGAAACTCTAAAGCTAGCACTCAGTTCACAACCAGTACTTGAGTATCCAAATTTTTCAGAAGAGAACGTCTTCCGGTTACAGACAGATGCTAGTGGAGTAAGTTTGGGAGCCGTTTTATCAAATGGCAATAACAAACCTGTAGCTTATGCTAGTAGACAGTTGAATAAGTCCGAAATGAATTATCCAACAATACATAAGGAGTTGTTAGCTGTAGTATGGGCTGTGAAGCATTTTCGTCCTTATTTATACGGTAGGAAGTTTAGAGTTTTAACAGACCATAGACCATTAGTACATTTATTTAGTATGACGGATCCAAATAGTCGATTGACAAAGTTTAGACTTGCTTTAGAAGAATTTGATTTTGAGATAGAGTATGTGAAGGGATCAGAAAATGTAACAGCGGATGCGTTGTCACGTATTGTTATAACATCGGAAGACTTAAAGGGCTTAAATTCAAATTTTGTGGGAGTTTTAACGCGTTCTATGAAACGGCGTTTGGAAAATACCGGATATGACAGAGCAGTTTGTAAGGAGTTTGATAATTCGCTTTTAGGGTCCGGCCGGCCTAAAGTAGTGGATATTGTTAAAAAGACTCCAAAGGACGTGGAACTAGTAATTTGTTCGAACAAATATTTAAAGTCTATTAAAGTTGTACAACCTTTAAGGGATATTAGTATTTGTAACTCTACATTTTACATAAATCAGGATTCTTTACAAACAGAGGTGCGCCGAGACGCAATGTTCGGGGAGCTGATAAAAGTATGTAAAAATAATAATATAGTAGAGTTAGTATTGATTAAAAATGAGCTCAACAAGAATTATATTAAAATATTAACAAGAGAAGCTTCTAAAAATAATTTGTTTCCACGCTTATGTATTGTAAGTGGTGTTGAGAGGATAACTGACAAGGAAATGATACGGGTGATTCTGAATGATTATCACTTGTTACCTTCTAGTGGTCATGTTGGAATTACTAAAATGGTAAAAAATATAAGGAAAAAATACTACTGGGATAATATGTACAAAGACGTTGCAAGTTATGTAAACCATTGTGCTGATTGCCAAAAACAAAAGTTCACAAGTAGGAATATTAAGGAAGAAATGTGTATAACTTCCACAGCAACCTCTTCCTTTGAGAAAATATTTTTAGATACTGTGGGACCGTTGGAGGTAGATCATAATGGCAATAAGTATATACTTACCTTACAGTGTGAATTGACGAAGTTTGTTGAAGCATTTCCTATTCCAAATAAATCAGCGGATACGGTAGCCAGGGCTTTAGTTGAAAATTTCATCATGAGATATGGAGTTCCGAATATAATTGCAACTGATTGTGGAACAGAATTTATAAATTCCGTTTTAGAAGATGTTTGTAAATTGTTGTCTATTAAGAAAATTAATTCAACACCATATCATCATGAAAGTATAGGGTCTTTGGAAAATTGGCATAAACATTTAGGTTATTATCTAAGAATTCAAACCAAGCAGTCATCAAACTGGAGTTCTTGGATACCGTATTGGTGTTTCGCTTATAACACGTCAGTTCACACGAGTACCAAATATTCTCCATATGAGTTAGTTTTTGGTAAGACCTGTAATTTGCCGAATAATTTATTAAAGACAGTAGAACCGTTATATGTTTATGATAATTATCCTTTAGAATTAAAATATAGATTACAGAAAGCACAGAAAGACGCTAGAGATAATTTGTTAAAGTCAAAAGAAATTAGGAAAATTAGTTATGATAAGGAATTAAATAAGATAAATTATTGTAAAGGAGATTTGATTTTAATTAAAAATGAAAATTATAATAAATTAAATGATTTATATTTAGGTCCATATGTTGTAATCAAAGATTTAGGTGAAAATGTAAAAGTAGTTAAGAATAATAAAGATTATTTAGTGCATAAGAATAGAACTAAAAAATTTAATAGGTAAATGTTTACTGTTAAATGCTATTTTATATTTTCATATTTAGTTAATATTTAAATGTGTTTTATATGGGGGAATTCTTTTCAGGGGAGGGACGCCTATCCTTTTCAGGGGAGGTGTGATATGCCGAGTTGTATATCATCACGTTTTGATATGAGGTGAAGATAGGTTTCTCTCTCCTATTTTAGGTCACGTAGTTAAGTAGTATATAAGCGTTAAGGTTCTAGTAATAAAGTATTCAGTGTTACGATATTGAAGTGTTTTAATAGTTCACCCAGTGACCTCCAGCGAGCCTCTGCACACGGCAAAGTTGTAAGTTATCATGGAGGAAATAAGCTAAAGCAGTGTCAATCTTAAACTATAAAGCGCGACTTCATTTTACTACGCCATAAAATGCTGGTTTGTGGATGAATAAATTTAATTTAATCCAAATATACAGATCACTTTTTTAAAACAAAATAAATCGTAAAAGCCATTTTAGTTGTTTAAATCTGAAACGAGCCTCAGTAAATGATATTTAGCTTGTTTTTTTACACTTCAGCGCTTATTTACATACGCCAACCAGGTTTAAGAGGAAATTTGTGAGGTACGCTTTATAGTTTATGATTGACTAATCTGTTGGTTATTACCTACTTGAAGTTGTGTTTTGTGAGGTACGCTTTATAGTTTATGATTGACTATTCTGTTGGTTATTACCTACTTGAAGTTGTGTTTGGCTGTAAATTGTTTTTCCTTGTACTCAGGTTTCGGGTCAGTGTACACGCGGCTGTGGTCGACGCTGTGCGGATTGTCGCGCGAGCCGCATCCGCAGATCTCGAGGATGGCGTCCGATATCATCACATACGTGTCAGACCAGGTAAGCAATCCGAACAATCACAACTGTGTCATTATAATGCTGAACAACTTACGTACCCTAAACCGACGAGCATGCATGAAGAGATTGATGAATGTAGAAGAGGCGAAAGAAGTATACCAGGATCGTAGTAAGTGGAAGGAAGTATTATGTATGTATGTATGTACAACTTCATTAGCTAATAAATATTGAGTTGATAGTTGCTTAGATTGGTCTAAATAGTCGCTAATTTTTAACAGATGTTTCGTTACTAAACAGTTGCTCAGTTTCTAAACAGAAGATTATTTTGCAAACAGATGCTCGGTGTTTTAGAGATGTTTCTTTTCATAACCATTGCTCAATTTCTAAACAGTTAAACATTTGCTTAATTTGTAACAGTGAAGTCAATCGACTTCGAATTTTCGTGATATGGCTTGACTATCTTCTGAGACACCATACTTCACTGCACCACATTTTTAATCGAACGTTTAATTTTGCCACAGGTGGACAGCGTCGGGCGCGAAGTGGAATCCCGGTCAACATTCAACTCGGGGTCATCATCTTTACCCCCCTCCCCCAACACGAGACCAGACCCCATACACTCAAACACGAATACGTTACCTGGAGGCAGGAGGAGAGCTGTGGTGCCCGCTGTTGCTGATGACGCGCCACGGGATAGAGACTCCGCCTCGTCCAGTTGTAGTGAGTTATACCCCCCTCCCCCAACACGAGACCTGACCCCATACACTCAAACACGAATACGTTACCTGGAGGCAGGAGGAGAGCTGTGGTGCCCGCTGTTGCTGATGACGCGCCACGGGATAGAGACTCCGCCTCGTCCAGTTGTAGTGAGTTATACCCCCCTCCCCCAACACGAGACCTGACCCCATACACTCAAACACGAATACGTTACCTGGAGGCAGGAGGAGAGCTGTGGTGCCCGCTGTTGCTGATGACGCGCCACGGGATAGAGACTCCGCCTCGTCCAGTTGTAGTGAGTTATACCCCCCTCCCCCAACACGAGACCTGACCCCATACACTCAAACACGAATACGTTACCTGGAGGCAGGAGGAGAGCTGTGGTGCCCGCTGTTGCTGATGACGCGCCACGGGATAGAGACTCCGCCTCGTCCAGTTGTAGTGAGTTATACCCCCCTCCCCCAACACGAGACCTGACCCCATACACTCCAACACGAATACGTTACCTGGAGGCAGGAGGAGAGCTGTGGTGCCCGCTGTTGCTGATGACGCGCCACGGGATAGAGACTCCGCCTCGTCCAGTTGTAGTGAGTTATACCCCCCTCCCCCAACACGAGACCTGACCCCATACACTCAAACACGAATACGTTACCTGGAGGCAGGAGGAGAGCTGTGGTGCCCGCTGTTGCTGATGACGCGCCACGGGATAGAGACTCCGCCTCGTCCAGTTGTAGTGAGTTATACCCCCCTCCCCCAACACGAGACCTGACCCCATACACTCAAACACGAATACGTTACCTGGAGGCAGGAGGAGAGCTGTGGTGCCCGCTGTTGCTGATGACGCGCCACGGGATAGAGACTCCGCCTCGTCCAGTTGTAGTGAGTTATACCCCCCTCCCCCAACACGAGACCTGACCCCATACACTCAAACACGAATACGTTACCTGGAGGAAGTTGTTCAGTTTCATGGTCTAAATACACCCTATCAGTATTTGGAGGGCTGTTCCTTACACCCTGTATATTATACTGTAGCGGTGGTAGATCACAAATATCTGAAAATGACCTATCAAATATTTGTGTATTGTGGGGATCGAACCCACGACCCTCGGTGCATGCAAGGCTTCTATTCGCTAAGCCATCGACTCGGTAAAAGAACAAGTACATTCGAAGCAATGCTAAGATCAGTTTTACAAAATATTATGATTATTCAATGCAATTTTCCGAATACAAACTAAATGTTGTCGAGGTTCAGATAATAAACAAAAATTTCGTATGCTTTTCTCACAATTATTCCGCTTAACGTTTATGCACATATAAAATGCAAAAGAAAAATGCAAGATAAAATGGGAAGAAATAGCCAAGATAGAAGTTCAAGCTAACAAAGAGACTAACGAGGAAGACTAACCATGTGTACCAAACTCCCGCCTCGTAGAAATCTGAACAACCACGACCACTCTGTCAAAAGTGTACAACTGATAATAAAAATGCAAATTAAAGTTTATAATTTTTCTTCGTCCTGTACCAATTCACTGTTACGTTTCAGGTCTACCGGCAAAGAAGCCTATAGTCCAAACGGCGTTCGTCGACTGGTGCGTGTCGCTACTCGCGCGGCCCGAGCCAGACGAGGGCGTCGACCCCGAGTCGCGCGGCTACCACGAGAAGGTGTGGCGCTACAAGAGGAACAAGGAGCTCCGGAGCGAGGCCAGAGGTAACTATATCACACACAGCTGACAGCTGACAGCTAGACCCCGAGTCGCGCGGCTACCACGAGAAGGTGTGGCGCTACAAGAGGAACAAGGAGCTCCGGAGCGAGGCCAGAGGTAACTATATACAGGTAGACCCGGGGCACAGAATAACCAATACTATGTAGTATATATTATACATACAGAACGGACACTCACCTCCCCGCACCCCAGCCCCCGACCTGCCCTCACCCGAGAAATGTCAAAAAACCAGTAAAGAATTAAGCAAAAATGAGCGCTTGTTACATCCTCTCTACAAATAATACATACAGTAACTACCTAGTTACTGTATGTATTCATCAGGTTAGGTATAAAAATCCTGCATGCCAAACCTGCACTCATACATCTGTGATCACCCACACATGCACATGTAGAAATGACAGTAGTCAACAAAGAGTCCGCTGTGTGGAGTGTCCGAGGTGTGCCCGGGGTATGTGTGCCACGCTTAGAAGTATGCAGATAGTCAGATAGATAGACAAACAAATTTGTCACCTTTAATTGCCATGAAACCTAAAAACATACCACAGTAATCTCGGCCAGTGCCCGATATTATCAAATGAAATTCCATGTTAATTGCGTAGTCAGTTATCCATTATGACACCAGAAATACTAACCGGCTACGCAATGTACTAAGAATTTCACCTGTAGACTTGAAACCTGTACTTTCCCCGTTTAAAATTTTTTTATACATACATACATATATCACGCCTTTATCCCTTACGGGGTAGGCAGAGCGTAAACGGCCGCAAAAAACGGACATTTACGCCAAAATTGTTTTATTGTGATGAGTAATAGTTGTGCAAACTCAAGAAAATATCAAGGCATAAAAGGTTTAATACAAAATTAATTAAAAGAATAATAATAATTGAAGTGAATAATTTCAAATTAGTTACAAAGAAATTATGTCAATGATAGTGAAAGTGTCAAGTTTAAGTGAATGTCAAGGTGGTCTTTAGTGGAGGCAGTCCGGTAATCCTGTCCGCGCGTTAAGGTGCTGTTCCGAACCGAGCGGCCGACGGCCGCGGCACTACTGGTTCGTATGGACTTGTATGGGATACTATCCGAACCGAGCGGCGACTGCACATGCTATCGGCCGCCGCGCATCTGCCGCGGCGGCCGACGGCCGACGGCCGACGGCACATAACTGCAGACCAGTATAGCCGCGGCGGCTTTACGTTGGTTGGGTCGGAATATAGTTTTCAGAACTAGTTACTATGTTTAATAGGTTATGATGGTTCATCAGGTCGTTGGGTTCATCTTGTCGTTAGGGTTCATCATGTGGCCAGAGTTCATCGGTTCGCTAGGTTCATCGGGTTATCATGGTTCATCGGGTTATTATGGTTCATCGGGTTATTATGGTTCTTTGGGTCGTTGGATTCATCTTGTCGTTCGGGTTCATCATGTGGCCAGAGTTCATCGGTACGCAAGGTTCATCGGGTTATCATGGTTCATCGGGTCGTTGGGTTCATCTTGTCGTTAGGGTTCATCATGTGGCCAGAGTTCATCGTTTCCCTAGGTTCATCGGGTTATCATGGTTCATCGGGTTATTATGGTTCATCGGGTCGTTGGGTTCATCTTGTCGTTAGGGTTCTTCATGTGGCCATAGTTCATCGTTTCCCTAGGTTCATCGGGTTATCATGGTTCATCGGGTTATTATGGTTCATCGGGTCGTTGGGTTCATCTTGTCGTTAGGTTCTTCAGGTGGCCAGAGTTCATCGGTTCGCTAGGTTTATCGGGTTATCATGGTTCATCGGGTTATTATGGTTCATAGGGTTATTATGGTTCATCGGGTCGTTGGGTTCATCTTGTCGTTAGGGTTCTTCAGGTGGCCAGAGTTCATCGGTTCGCTAGGTTCATCGGGTTATCATGGTTCATCGGGTTATTATGGTTCATAGGGTTATTATGGTTCATCGGGTCGTTGGGTTTATCTTGTCGTTAGGGTTCTTCAGGTGGCCAGAGTTTATCGGTTCGCTAGGTTCATCGGGTTATCATGGTTCATCGGGTTATTATGGTTCATAGGGTTATTATGGTTCATCGGGTCGTTGAGTTTATCTTGTTGTTAGGGTTCATCATGTGGCCAGAGTTCATCGGAACGCAAGGTTCATCGGGTTATCATGGTTCATTGGGTTATTATGGTTGTTCGGGTCGTTGGATTCATTTTGGCGTTAGGGTTCATCATGTGGCCAGAGTTCATCGGTTCGCAAAGTTCATTGGGTTATTATGGTTCATCGGGTTATTACGGTTCATCGGGTCGTTGGGTTCATCTTGTCGTTAGGGTTCATCATGTGGCCAGAGTTCATCGTTTCCCTAGGTTCATCGGGTTATCATGGTTCATCGGGTCGTTGGGTTCATCTTGTCGTTAGGGTTCATCATGTGGCCAGAGTTCATCGTTTTCCTAGGTTCATCGGGTCGTTGAGTTCATCTTGTCGTTAGGGTTTATCATGTGGCCATAGTTAATCGGTTCGCTAGGTTCATCGGGTTATTATGGTTCATCGGGTTAGTATGGTTCATCGGGTCGCTGAGTTCATCTTTTCGTTAGGGTTCATCATGTGGCCAGAGTTCATCGTTTCCCTAGGTTCATCGGGTTATCATGGTTCATCGGGTTATTATGGTTCATCGTGTCGTTGGGTTCATCTTGTCGTTAGGGTTCATCATGTGGCCAGAGTTCATCGTCTCCCTAGGTTCATCGGATTATTATGGTTCATCGGGTCGTTGAGTTCATCTTGTCGTTAGGGTTCATCATGTGGCCAGAGTTCATCGGTTCGCTAGATTCATCGGATTTCACGGTTCATCGTGTTATTACGGTTCATCGGGTTATTACGGTTCATCGGGTTGTTGGATATATTTTGTCGTTAGGGTTCATCATATGGCCAGAGTTCATCGGGTAGTCAGAGTTCGTCAGTTGGCTGGGTTCATCGGGTCTTTAGGATCATCTTAACTAAGTAAAATGTCGTGTGATGCCGGCTTAGAATAACATCACCCCATTTCTCTCCCGTGGGTGTCGTAAGAGGCTACGAAGGGACTCGAGGGTGTGTATTGCTATTTTAGGCGATAGGCTGACAACTTGTCACTATGGCGATACACAATTATCCGAATAACCCTCAAATATTTGTTAGAAAAGATCAACTAAACGACCCGATGAACCATAATAACCCGATGACCCATGATAACTCGATGAACCTAGCGAACCGATGAACTCTGGCCACATGATGAACCATAAAGACAAGATGAACTCAACGACCTGATGAACCATAATAACCCGATGAACCATGATAACCCGATGAACCTAGCGAACCGATGAACTATGGCCACATGAAGAACCCTAACGACCCGATGAACCATAATAACCTAATAAACATAACGAAGTCTAGTCCTGAAAACTATACTCTGACATGTGCTGTCGGCCGTCGGCCGCTGCCTTCGGAATGGCATCTGCCGCGGCGGCCGACGGCCGACGGCCGATAGCCGCGGCATGTGCCATCGGCCGTCGGCCGTCGGCCGTAGGCCGCTCGGTTCGGAACAGCACCTTTATTCTCATTGCAGCCGACGTCACCCATGTTTAAATCCGCAGGTGTGTGGGGCGCTCGCGTGTCGCGGCTGGAGGCGCAGGCGTTCCACTCGCGCTGCCCGCTGCCGCCCGCGGTCGTGCTGTTCCATCCCTACGACCAGCACCTGGCTGTGGCATCCAAAGACAATTTCGGGTAAGTGACACTTAACACCCGGGGCATTCCACGTCAAGCGGACAGGTAAAAAATTTTGATGTCTCCGATTTTAATAATATTTTAATATGTTATTGGTATATGTGTCCTCATCCTCGATATACAATATTTTTGGAATACTATGGTTAGGTAATAAGATAAAGGAAATTGAAGTTTTTACTAACTCTAGCCAATTCATTATTTCAAACGCAATTACTCAGTTTTAAACAGTTATATACAAATACACTAACCAATGAAATATGTACTCGACTCAATGGGTTTTTAAAAACATTTTTTAAAATTAAAAAGAATATTTTTTTTTAATAAAAAAAATGATATTTATTTTTTAAATTAATTTTTTTCAAAGTTGGACCCGTTTATTTATTTTTTCACAATTAGGTCTTAGTATACAGATAATCCATACCAAGTTTTATAATGGGCCCAAAAGTAGTTTAGGAGATAGAGCAGTTACAATGCCGGAAGGCGGCGACCGCGCTGGACAGCGACGCGCCTCGGCCCGTCTTTGATGCTCGCTGGCAAATAACTTAATTTGATACGTAGCAATGTTTCAGTATTTCATAATTTAGTAACTTCTTTAATAGGGTTCATCGGATCGTCGACTCGGTGTCCCCACTCGATAAGAAGAAAAATAAGAGCCCTTCCACACGAGCGATATTTTACGGCGATTTCTCTGCGGAGCGATATCGCGGCGCCATCGCGGAGCAAAACATTAATTATGATATCATGTCATGTCATCGCCGCGATACCGCCGCGACATCGCTCCGCCGAGAAATCGCTCGTGTGGAAGGGCTATAAATAATATACTGATATCATGAGAATGGCAAAAATAATTAAAACAGAAAAAAAGAGAGACATCGCTAGTATATTAATACCATACCGCCTAAGGTAGCCACTGTGGCTCCATCTTAGATTACTAAGCAGAACATTTTTGTAGTAAGCGTCAATCGTGTAAAGAGACAGTGTTGACGATTTGTATTTAAATTTCGCCGTTATTTTAGTCAGTGCCTCAGCATCTTCCTATTGAACGGACGCGTGAAAGTTACTTTGATATTTATATTGTTATCATTAAGCTATTTGACACTTAACATTATGGCGCCAGGACCTTATAATGATCGTTGTTTTAATCCATTTAAATTATCGTTGCAAAAAAAATCTTAAGACTTGAGAAAGCTATCAAAAGTGTTAGCAGATAAGTGGTCATTTACAAGCAGAAGTTCGACACAGATAGATGACGTAAAATTCAACGACAGCGAAATACTTTCACAATTAAAAGAGAAGTTTAATGATCCCGCTACAACTGTTTCCGTAAGAACTATCAACCTTACTTTGGCGCCTAAATCATGAAGCAAAAATAAGCTTGCTGAAGAGTTCAATAGATCTCGAAGGCAAGCAAAAAACGCAAAGAAGCTGGTTGAGAAGAATGGTATTTTATCATCACCTAATCCACGGGCGGGACGTCAATTGACATCGGAAGTGATAGACTTGGTAAAGTCATTTTATCTTAGAGAAGACAACTCTCGGATAATGCCTGGTAAAAAATACTTTGTGTCTGTCAAACTGGATGACAGACAAAGAGTTCATTTGCAAAAGCAGCTTTTAATGTGCAATGTTGATGAACTGTATCAACAATTTAAAATAGAGTACCCTACTGTAAAAGTCAGCATTTCAATTTTTTTTTCATTGTGACCTAAACTAAACAGTGCTGGGGATGCAGGTACGCATGTAGGTTGTGTGTGTATTTATCATCAAAATATTAAATATATGCTAAGTGGGGGAGATATCACAACTCTTACTAATGGAACGGCGATTTCTCTAACATCTTATAAAGATTGTCTTCAAAAGATTATGTGTACAAATCCGACTCCAGCTTGTCATTTAATGACGCAAAAAACACCACTAAGCGAACGCCTAAATCTCCTAAACTACTTTTGGGCCCATTATAAAACTTGGTATGGATTATCTGTATACTAAGACCTAATTGTGAAAAAAAAAATAAACGGGTCCAACTTTGAAAAAAATCAATTTAAAAAATAAATATCATTTTTTTTATTAAAAAAAATATTCTTTTTAATTTTAAAAAATGTTTTTAAAAAGACCATTGAGTCGAGTACATATTTCATTGGTTAGTGTATTTGATTATAACTGTTTAAAACTGAGTAATTGCGTTTGAAATAATGAATTGGCTAGAGTTAGTAAAAACTTCAATGTCCTTTATCTTATTAACTATACATAGTATTCCAAAAATATTGTATATCGAGGATGAGGACACATATACCAATAACATATTAAAATATTATTAAAATCGGAGACATCAAAATTTTTTACCTGCCCGCTTGACGTGGAATGCCCCACCCGTGTGATGCTGGCTTAGAATAGTATCACCCCATTTCTTTCCCGTGGGTGTCGTAAGAGGCGACGATGGGACTCGAGAGTGTATATTGCAATTTTAGGCGATGGGCTGACAACCTGTCACTATGACGATACACAATTTTTCCGAATGACCCTCAAATGTTTGTCAGACGTGGCGTAAATGACCGTTTTTTGCTACTGTTTGCGCTCTGCCTACCCCGCAAGGGATTATAGGCGTGATATGTGTGTGTGTCAATTTACGATAATGAATTGTTAACCACCGGGTACATACAGGGTAATTTTTTTATTCAGCTCGGAAATTTTTTAAGGTGTTTCTACTCGTGATTCTGAACATTTTAATGTGAAGTCACCTGCGAAATCGCGAAAAAAAGCAGCTGCTCCATGGAAATGTTCTAACCTACTCGAACAAAGTGTATGGAACAGCTGCTTTTTATTTTTTCCCGATTTCGCAGGTGACCCCATAATAAAAGTTGTTTAGAATAATGAGTACATTTTCCGTGCTGAATAAAAAAAAATCCTGTATATTGATAGCTCAGCCGTAACGTAAGCACATTAGTAAGTTATTTGCCAGTTGTGTAATGAAAACTTTCATGCCATTAGCAAATTAAATAAAAGTTTTGTTAACACTTGTATACGATGGGTAACTTGCACAGTTATGTAAAGATAAAGATAATTTGTTTCAAAATAAAACGGTGCACACAAATAGTATATCTACAAATTTAAAATTAAAGTAGTGCATAAATTTAGTATCTGTACCTAAACTAAGTAAATACAAAATATATATTTATTATATGCTGGTTAAAAATATTATAATTTACTAAAACTAAAACATTTTATATTAAAAGCTTAAAATGTTACAGCAAATAACTTTTAAAACTAAATTTAAACATATATTAACAAAAGAAATAGGTATCTCCATAAAAGTTTTACCTTTCAGCCAGTTAATGAGAGTTCTTTCACGTAATTGCTTGTTCACAAAATATAAGTTTCATATAAGTTAATATAAGTCACGGTTCAACTTATTATAAAAGAAACAACCTAGAAAACAATAGAAATGTCGGGAACGGGCTCTATAAAGCCTCGTGAGAATAATCGGTTCTGTGGTCTAGGCGTGAAAACATAACAGACAGACAGAGTTACTGTCGAATTTATAATATTAGTATAGATTTACAAGATGTATATTTTCCACTTGACAAAATCTATATATCTTGTTATAGGATCTGGGACTGGGGCACGGCGGCGAAACTATGCGTGGGCGCGTGGCGTCGCTCGTGGGGACGGATCTCAGCTCTGACGTATATCAACGCGCACCACCGGCCGCTACTCGCCGTCGCCTCCTCAACGGGAAATCTTGCATTATACAGGTATGTACTAAATAAATAAAATAATAAAAGAAAAGTACTAGAAAAATGGACTTTGAGTTTTGTAACAAGTAAACCCCAAGTGATACGCTTATACTTTTAACAGTAATGTTAGTAAAACAGCAATTTTGTGGATCATTTGTGTGAATCACTGCATCATAGGGAAAACGGTCGTTAGTCGATTCTGTGTCCCACACGAAAACAAGAAGGGAAAACTAGTTACAAACAAAATCAATACTCCAACATTTGCTTTGATTTAACGATATTTCGTTATGTTAGATGTCAAATCAGCTGATATTAGGGCAAGTCTTGTTTTGTCTTGTCACCTTTGTTTAGCCAAGGCATCCGACTTCCTTGTGTTTAATTGCCATCTTTTTTTCGCCGCTTAATTTTGACATACCGCGTAAAAGAACGTAAAATCATAGACAATTTAAGAAAGTATCATCTTTAATCCTTGTCTGAGCCTTTTTAACTGAAAATAACAGTGCTATTTTTAGTTAAAGATTAGGCAGTAAGGCCTATGCGAAGAGATAATAGGCGTACGCAAAAAAAGAACAAATTTTTTTTTCATAGGGTGCTATGACATTACTCATACCACGCTTTTTGTCTTTCCGCATAGACTCAACTTTTTTTTCGCTGCTTCATTTTGACAGATACTTTAGACGATTTAAGAGGGCATTATCTTTGTCACACACTATTAAACTGAAAATAACAGTGCATTTTTTAGTTAGATTGGGAGTCGTAAGAGGCGACTAAGGGACTCGAGGGTGTGTATTGCAATTTTAGGCGATTGGCTGACAACCTGTCACTATGGCGATACACAACTTTCCGAATGGCTCTCAAATATTTGTCAGAGGTGGCGTAAATGGCCGCTTTTTGCGGCTGTTTTGCGCTTTGCCTACCCCGCAATATAGGCGTGATATGTGTGTGTAGATATAAATCGGCGACATGGAACTGAGACAAATCGCTACTATACACGCACGCATATCAAGCCTATAATCCCTTGCGGGGTAGACAGAGCGTAAACGGCCGTAAAAACGGACATTTACGCCACGTCTGACAAATATTTGAGGGTCATTCGGAAAATTGTGTATCGCCATAGTGACAGGTTGTCAGCCCATCGCCTAAAATTGCAATACACACCAACTAATCGCTACTATATCTGAGACTAAATGTTCGTTTCGTTTCAGGCCGATGGGCAGCAGTAGCGAGCCCTCGCTAGTGTCGGCGTGGCGAGCGCTGCCCGTCAGACAACACTCCGCCAACGACTACCGGCCGCCGCCCGCGCAGCCGCTATACAGTCAGTATCACCCTTCCGATAATGATGCCGGATTAAAATAGCATCACACCATCACAATAAAACAATTTTAAACGGATTTAAGTTGTGTTTATTTTGGATTTTGCAATTCCTACGTTCAAGCACAACTCAAATCCGTTTAAAATTGTTTTATTGTGATGAGTAATAGTATGCCGTGTGATGCCGGCTTAGAATAGCATCATCCCATCTCTTTCCCGTGAGAGTCGTAAGAGGCGACTTAGGGACTCGAGGGTGTGTATTGCAATTTTAGGCGATGGGCTGACAACCTGTCACTATAGCGATAAACAATTTTCCGAATAACCCTCAGATATTTGTCCGACGTGGCGTAAATGTAGCTTTTTTGCGGCCGTTTGCGCTCTGCCTACCCCACAAGGGATTATAGGCGTGATATGTGTGTGTGTGTGTGAGTAATAGTTGTGCAAACTCAAGAAAATATTATGCATCACACCATTTCAACTCGTGGATGTCATCAATCTCAAATGCTTATTACCCGCCATTACACTTTAATGTTCCCTATTACTTTCTATTTACCTATATCCCATATCATTTGTGTTAATTGACTTATTGCCTTTTTAATGTGTATTATTACTTTGAATGGGAAACACATGTTCCCTATATTATAAAACTACAGGCTACAAGTATGCAAGTGAAATTCTTAGTACATTGCGTAGCCAATTAATATTCCTGGTATCATAATGGCTAACCGACTACGCAATGAACATCGAATTCAACCTGTAATATTGTAGTCTGTAGTTTGATAATATTGGGCACTGGATGTGATTGCGAGATCGATATTTAAAAAAAACTAATCCTTTCTTAGATCCATGCACAAAAGTAAAAATAAATAATACAATAAAGTTTGTATATCGTAAGTTAAATTAACTGTTTTTGCCTCACTTTTTTTATATTTGCCGTGTGATGCCGGCTTAGAATAGCATCACCCCATCTCTTTCCCGTGGGAGTCGTAAGAGGCGACTGAGGGACTCGAGGGTGTGTATTGCAGTTTTAGGCGATGGGCTGACAACCTGTCACTAGGGCGATACACGATTTCCTGGATGACCCTCAAATGTTTGTCAGACGTGGCGTAAATGTCAGTTTTATGCGACCATTTATGCTCTGCCTACCCCGCAAGGGATTATAGGCGTGATATGTGTATGTATGTTTTTTATATTTTATTTTTTTATTAATGATGGGTTTGCTCTTGACTCTAGTCTAGGTCAAAGGACAGAGACAGAGGCTAAGATGGAGCAAGCTCACCCAGAAGAAGCCTGTTCACTCTTACTTTGAAGAGATTAGGGTTGTATGCACTTTAAGATAGAACTATCTATTTAATTAACTTTTTTTCGATTTGTGGTGTAAAAATGCCAGCATCCGAAAACCATAAAGAAATTGTTGCGCAAGTAACCTTAGTCTCTGTTTAGTTGTACGTATTTTATTTCTTTATGGAGTATAGTATATTTCTGTTCATCTCTGGTAGCTTGTAATTGGCATATACTGTTACAATTAATTAACTATTATGTAAAGACTGCTGTAAGCTTCCCAAATAAAATAAATCACTCCAATACGGGTTGTGTTGGGGTGATTTATTTTTTTATTTTATTGGGTGGGTGTCGTAAAAAGCGACTGAGGATTAATTCATCCAGGGAATAGGCAGCAGCAATCTAGAAACAATATCTTGCACTGCGCTCGCGATTCCACTTGCCAAGCGTGTTGAGTATGATAATACCCCCCAACAGGGGAAGGCTCATGTTCAGCAGTAGAATGTTGCGGCTATTAATTTTATAAAGTTACAAGCCGTGTGACTAACCTCTCCAGGCCCGAGGCAGCGGTTTTATTTTATTTTTTTATCCCGCCAGAGCCTATTTTCTATTAGACAATGAAAAATTTATATAAAAAGAAGAAAATTGTGTTATACAAATTTCTTTTTTTACAATGACGGATCATGACTTCAATAAGTGATAATACAATCCTACATTGAATAAAGTTCATTTCATTTCGTAATGTAATGTACCTACTTTACTTTACTGTTTGAGCTCGATCTCGCAACCAAACTGTAAGGTAAAAAAAATCATTTGATGTCTTGGATTCGGGATATAAATTTACCTTTAATTAGTGCTGTCACTTTCCGTCAAATAGGTTTAGAAGAAGAAAGGACATATTTTAGTCACGTTATGTATTATAAATAAGTTAATGAAAATTACATGTTATCTGTCAAAATAAGGCGACGATGAAAACAATGGCGACTAAATTTACTAAAAACTGCGGAGAACCCATTGAAATTTATAAACATGACAAGACTTAAATATCTCCTATACTTTTCTAAACCTATTTGACGGAAAGTGATAGCACTATATTAAGGTAAGTTAAGAGAATTTATATCCCGAATTGAAGGCACCGCACCGCCGGATACCATCCGTACCTGATAGCCATTCCACCAATTCGGACCAAGCGCTTCCAGTCATCATTTATAATGCGCACTGCTAAAGAGTGGAACTCACTACCTGCGTCTGTGTTTCCAAACGCATACAACCCTTATCTCTTCAAAGTAAGAGTGAACAGGCTTCTTCTGGGTGAGGTCGCTCCATCTTAGACTCTGTCTCTGTCCTATGACCTAGACTAGAGTCAAGAGCAAACCCATCATTAATAAAAAAAAAAAAAAACCTCCATACTCCATACCATTGTTCATCATACTGGTGGGTTATGTTAGGTCTGGCGCAGCTGGTGTCGGAACAGTTCGGCGGCGCCGCCTCCGCCGAGGAGAGGGCGAGCGGGGGGCGCTCCAAGTCCGTCGACGCCTCGCGTGAGTCGGGAGATTGACACTTTTATATTAGGTGTAAAAAAAAAACAACTGCAAACATCTTAGGGGTGAATCATTATTCGAAAACTGTTTTTCTAAGCGCGGGCAGGATTTGAACCAGCGACTTTCGCCATTACTATTGGCGACGCCTCTTACATCTGGGCTACCGCAGCTCATCTCTTGCCCGCGAATTTTGCAAGTGTATCTTAATGCCAGTAACGCGTGGCACGTTAGTTTTGCAACTAATACCCAGCGACTAATTAATTCTTTACAGATTTAATGTAGTCTAAGCGATGAAAGAAAATTGAATGTCAAATTTTAAAACACTTCCCGTGTTATTTATAAAAATTTTGAGAAATTGCAATTTGTTTTACTGAATAACTTCCCTCAAGAGACATAGGTCGAAATACGAAAAAAATATTTGGTCCTACCATATTAAATGTTTTAGCCGGCCGAGTTAATTTGTATGGGAGGGCCAATTTTTTTTTTCTTATTTCGATTTATGTTCCTTGGGGTAAGTTGTTCAGTTTCACTAACTGGTTTACCCTTTAAAATGTTTGCAGTTAATTTTTTTATATCATGTATAGGATGAAATTTTACTAGTGACCGATACTGAAAACAGAACGGGCTGGGTGATAAGAAACAACTTTCTTCAAAGAACACAGGTCGAAATCAAAAATATTTTGAGTTTCTATAGTAACCCAAATCAGCTAATCAGTAAATTTTTATGAGAGGTCCAATTTCTTTTTCGTATTTCGACCTAGGGTACATTTGTTCCTTATCACCAGCCCGTCTTGAGTTTTCACTATCGGTCACTAGTAAAATTTCATCCTATATTAGTATCACTTTTGGTGTAGTTTGTTGTAACTGGCTGCAGCTTGGATTCTTTTAGTAGTTTTGTAGAAACTTAGTTTTGGCTTCTGGCGAAGACACAGTAACATAGAGATGCACGTTTAGATAACATCTATAGTAACACCGTAATTATAGCCCTCAGCTTAAACAATTGTGAGTTAATCAGAAAATATTTTGATTTATAGAACTGTTTATTATGTATATTTTGCTAGTTTTAAGAGTGTCAGACGATCTTATCTTATGCTGTGTTCACACTTGAGTTGTGGGCAGGGAAGTGAGCAGCGCGAGCATGTTTACAGGTTACTCGCGCTGCTACTCGTCATGCCGCTTCCACTTCCCGTGCTCCCGCTATTGTCGGTTTTTCCTACGGATGTCAAAGTAACGGCAGCACGAGCGCGAGTGGAATAAATAGCTATCTCGCTCACTCGTATTGGCCAGAAGAGTATGACAGCAGTGAGTGAACACTCACTCGCGTTGATGCTTCCGCGGAAGTATTTCGAGAAATATTCACGGTATCGGCAGGAGCAGATGTATAGTGTGAACATAGCATTAGAATTTGTATCTATATATCAGCTTCCTTCGTCATTTTGTAACTTTCCAGTGCATATTTCATATCCATTATTCATGCACGCATTAACTTCACCAGCAAGCATTAATTTATTAATAATTGCACATTGCACTTTTCTGAATAATTCAAAATATAAATTACTTTCTTCAAGAAAAATGACACTACTTTTAGAACTCGCTCTCTATTTTCGTGTGGGACACCGAGTCGTCCAACGACATGATGAACCCTGGTGTCAGAGTTTTTCAACCGCCTACTACTAGTAGTAGGTCTATGACATGGTTGTGTAACGACCGCCATCTAAGTAATTGTCTGGAAGAGATCGCTTGTATCCTCGCCTTTGCGCATGTTAGCTATGAATGTTCCTCATACTTTTATTTTTAATTTTGTTCAATAAAGTGTTTTTACTTACTTTTTCTTACTTACTATTATTACTCACGATAACTTGTATCTACAGCGGCGTTAGGCGGTGCCGCGGTAGGCGCGACATCTACCGGCGGCTACTCGGCGGGTCCGCCCGGGGTGCTGGTGCGGTGGGCGGCGGCCAAGCGGTCCCTGGCGCTCGCCGGCCCCGCCACCGTCATCAGGCTGTGGGACGCCAGCACGGAACTACTTGAACAGGATATCAATACAGGTTAGTCGAGCATCGAGAACACCTTGGGATTCTTCTTCTCAGTCGATGCCTCATTCCTGAGGGACGTGACCATGGGGAGCTACTGCTCCGACAAACTCCTCCAGGCTCCGCGGTTTTGTGCCGTGTGCAGGGATTACAAGTTTTAAAATAAGTTCTGAATTTATAATATTAGCCAAAATAACTTAACTAACTTTGAAAACCTAATTTTTAAAACACTTCCCGTGTTAGGTATACAATTTTAGAAAACTAGCAAAATTTTCAAGCGCGGGCAGGCGCTTGAAAATTTTGCTAGTTTTCTAAAATTAACTAACTTTCTTAACTATCCCGGTAGATGGAGCCACACGTTATTGGCATTATAAACCTGGAAAATTTCACCAACGGTGAGCCGCGGTGGCGCAGTCGGTAGTACTGATACCAAAAGTCACAGGTTCGATCCCTTTCTGCGGTTTAATTATGCAAATTCACAAAGTTAAATTATCAAAATGTGTGAAAGTAATCGCGAGTGGCTAAAAATATATTTTCATGACGAGCTGGAGATGATGAACAACTTTATTCAAGGAACATATGACTAAATATATATATATTTTAAATAATACCTGCTATACAAAATTGATTTGGTCGGCGAGCACATTCGGCATAGGTTATACAATTATTTTTGTCCGTATTTCGAATAATGTTCCTTGGGAAAAAAAAAATCCTTATCACCTAAGTACTCCTAAATTATTGGTATTAGTCACAAGTAAAATTTTACCCTATACAGGGTGTAATATTTCAATTTCAAACGTTTATTGCATAAATCAGAATACATAGATGTAAGTAATACAATGTCACACAATGTGCGACAATAGACAGACAGCACTCCCTGATATGGTGCATGTAGACCATTAAAGTGAACAACTTTCCATAAATGAATATTTCAAGAAACGTAAAAAATTAATGCACTACATGCACAGCTGATTGCGATTTTGTATTGGAGATCGATTTTATGTGTCGTTTCCTGACATATGTATTTAGGGGAATGTTCTACGTGTAAGTACCCTATCAGTATTTGGAGGGCTGTACCATATAAACTTATTTCAAAATCCATTTATAAAATGTAGAAACGGAGGCAGCAACGACAGCGTTATGGCGCGGCGGCGAGAACGTGGTGCTGCCGGGCGGCGGGGGTGGGGGCGCGGGCGGGGGAGCGGGGGAGGAGCCGCACCTGGTGGCGGGCGGGTTCCAGGACGGGTCGGTGCGCGTGTGGGACGAGCGCGCGGCCGCCGCCGGGCCCGCGCTCGCGCTGCACGACCACGCCGCGCCCGTGCTGTGCGCCGCGCGCCGGCACCATCTATACACCATGATCACCGGCTGGTCAGTAGCTTCTTCTTCTATCTCGGGTTGGGACGTCTGCGGAGCTCGCAGACGGGTGATCAGCCCCGCTGGGCGGGAACTATTTCACACAATTCCCAGGAAAGGTAGGCTGGTCAGTATACTGCAAACGCTTACAAGTAGACACCGGCATATGCATTTCATTAACAGCCAAGACAGTCCACTGATGGACATGAGCCTCCCCCTATTGTATTGCCATACTTACCTCGTTTGGCAAGCGGATTGGCGAGCGTAGTGCAAGATGTTGCATTCACAGGGAACGCTGCTGCCCATTCCCTGAATGAATTCCCTGGTTATGTTGATCACACGGCATTTGCACAATCAAGCCATTTCTTAGCAAATAGCATATCTTCTTCTCGTTATGGTGCATATTATTGAAACATTTTCATTATTTTTCGAGTGTAGCGCGCGTCTTTTTTTCGTTTCTCTCGTCTATTACGCATACTTTGCCAAAATTGTTCTGATTCTTGGCGCAGTTCGCATCTGTCAAATATGTAACTAAAACCTCCGTAAAAAAATTGTCCGAGAATAACTGACTATCCTTGTTCATTTACATACGACGGAAACGAAATATTCTACATCATCAAGTATATGTAAAAAATATTATTATTTTTAACCTTTTGTGATGCGGCGACCAATATTAATATATATGTAAGAAATTACTTGCTTTGCTCGCAATACTAATTCTGTTATTATTTTAACGTGATACAAAAAAAAACACGTCAGTCAAATTGTATGTATTGACATACAGTTTTAACGAATATAATACGTTGGTCTATTGTATGTATATGCCTGTATAATATGAAAATTGAGTATAAAAACGGGAACTTGCCATTGTTAGATTCGCCACTCAGAATCGAGATTCTTCATGACATATTAAATGTGTTGCAGCGTGGACGGCGTGGTGCGTCTGTACGACACGCGCAAGCTGTCAGCCGCGGCGACCACCGTGCGCGCGCCCGGCCCGCTCGCCGCGCTCACTGTGCACCCGCTCGCCAGTGTCATAGCCTGGTCAGTATTTATACTTGCAGCGTGGACGGCGTGGTGCGTCTGTACGACACGCGCAAGCTGTCAGCCGCGCTCACTGTGCACCCGCTCGCCAGTGTCATAGCCTGGTCAGTATTTATACTTGCAGCGTGGACGGCGTGGTGCGTCTGTACGACACGCGCAAGCTGTCAGCCGCGCTCACTGTGCACCCGCTCGCCAGTGTCATAGCCTGGTCAGTATTTATACTTGCAGCGTGGACGGCGTGGTGCGGCTGTACGACACGCGCAAGCTGTCAGCCGCGCTCACTGTGCACCCGCTCGCCAGTGTCATAGCCTGGTCAGTATTTATACTTGCAGCGTGGACGGCGTGGTGCGGCTGTACGACACGCGCAAGCTGTCAGCCGCGGCGACCACCGTGCGCGCGCCCGGCCCGCTCGCCGCGCTCACTGTGCACCCGCTCGCCAGTGTCATAGCCTGGTCAGTATTTATACTTGCAGCGTGGACGGCGTGGTGCGTCTGTACGACACGCGCAAGCTGTCAGCCGCGCTCACTGTGCACCCGCTCGCCAGTGTCATAGCCTGGTCAGTATTTATACTTGCAGCGTGGACGGCGTGGTGCGTCTGTACGACACGCGCAAGCTGTCAGCCGCGGCGACCACCGTGCGCGCGCCCGGCCCGCTCGCCGCGCTCACTGTGCACCCGCTCGCCAGTGTCATAGCCTGGTCAGTATTTATACTTGCAGCGTGGACGGCGTGGTGCGGCTGTACGACACGCGCAAGCTGTCAGCCGCGCTCACTGTGCACCCGCTCGCCAGTGTCATAGCCTGGTCAGTATTTATACTTGCAGCGTGGACGGCGTGGTGCGGCTGTACGACACGCGCAAGCTGTCAGCCGCGCTCACTGTGCACCCGCTCGCCAGTGTCATAGCCTGGTCAGTATTTATACTTGCAGCGTGGACGGCGTGGTGCGGCTGTACGACACGCGCAAGCTGTCAGCCGCGGCGACCACCGTGCGCGCGCCCGGCCCGCTCGCCGCGCTCACTGTGCACCCGCTCGCCAGTGTCATAGCCTGGTCAGTATTTATACTTGCAGCGTGGACGGCGCGGTGCGGCTGTACGACACGCGCAAGCTGTCAGCCGCGGCGACCACCGTGCGCGCGCCCGGCCCGCTCGCCGCGCTCACTGTGCACCCGCTCGCCAGTGTCATAGCCTGGTCAGTATTTATACTTGCAGCGTGGACGGCGTGGTGCGGCTGTACGACACGCGCAAGCTGTCAGCCGCGGCGACCACCGTGCGCGCGCCCGGCCCGCTCGCCGCGCTCACTGTGCACCCGCTCGCCAGTGTCATAGCCTGGTCAGTATTTATACTTGCAGCGTGGACGGCGTGGTGCGTCTGTACGACACGCGCAAGCTGTCAGCCGCGCTCACTGTGCACCCGCTCGCCAGTGTCATAGCCTGGTCAGTATTTATACTTGCAGCGTGGACGGCGTGGTGCGTCTGTACGACACGCGCAAGCTGTCAGCCGCGGCGACCACCGTGCGCGCGCCCGGCCCGCTCGCCGCGCTCACTGTGCACCCGCTCGCCAGTGTCATAGCCTGGTCAGTATTTATACTTGCAGCGTGGACGGCGTGGTGCGGCTGTACGACACGCGCAAGCTGTCAGCCGCGCTCACTGTGCACCCGCTCGCCAGTGTCATAGCCTGGTCAGTATTTATACTTGCAGCGTGGACGGCGTGGTGCGGCTGTACGACACGCGCAAGCTGTCAGCCGCGCTCACTGTGCACCCGCTCGCCAGTGTCATAGCCTGGTCAGTATTTATACTTGCAGCGTGGACGGCGTGGTGCGGCTGTACGACACGCGCAAGCTGTCAGCCGCGGCGACCACCGTGCGCGCGCCCGGCCCGCTCGCCGCGCTCACTGTGCACCCGCTCGCCAGTGTCATAGCCTGGTCAGTATTTATACTTGCAGCGTGGACGGCGCGGTGCGGCTGTACGACACGCGCAAGCTGTCAGCCGCGGCGACCACCGTGCGCGCGCCCGGCCCGCTCGCCGCGCTCACTGTGCACCCGCTCGCCAGTGTCATAGCCTGGTCAGTATTTATACTTGCAGCGTGGACGGCGCGGTGCGGCTGTACGACACGCGCAAGCTGTCAGCCGCGGCGACCACCGTGCGCGCGCCCGGCCCGCTCGCCGCGCTCACTGTGCACCCGCTCGCCAGTGTCATAGCCTGGTCAGTATTTATACTTGCAGCGTGGACGGCGCGGTGCGGCTGTACGACACGCGCAAGCTGTCAGCCGCGCTCACTGTGCACCCGCTCGCCAGTGTCATAGCCTGGTCAGTATTTATACTTGCAGCGTGGACGGCGTGGTGCGGCTGTACGACACGCGCAAGCTGTCAGCCGCGCTCACTGTGCACCCGCTCGCCAGTGTCATAGCCTGGTCAGTATTTATACTTGCAGCGTGGACGGCGTGGTGCGGCTGTACGACACGCGCAAGCTGTCAGCCGCGCTCACTGTGCACCCGCTCGCCAGTGTCATAGCCTGGTCAGTATTTATACTTGCAGCGTGGACGGCGTGGTGCGGCTGTACGACACGCGCAAGCTGTCAGCCGCGGCGACCACCGTGCGCGCGCCCGGCCCGCTCGCCGCGCTCACTGTGCACCCGCTCGCCAGTGTCATAGCCTGGTCAGTATTTATACTTGCAGCGTGGACGGCGCGGTGCGGCTGTACGACACGCGCAAGCTGTCAGCCGCGGCGACCACCGTGCGCGCGCCCGGCCCGCTCGCCGCGCTCACTGTGCACCCGCTCGCCAGTGTCATAGCCTGGTCAGTATTTATACTTGCAGCGTGGACGGCGCGGTGCGGCTGTACGACACGCGCAAGCTGTCAGCCGCGGCGACCACCGTGCGCGCGCCCGGCCCGCTCGCCGCGCTCACTGTGCACCCGCTCGCCAGTGTCATAGCCTGGTCAGTATTTATACTTGCAGCGTGGACGGCGCGGTGCGGCTGTACGACACGCGCAAGCTGTCAGCCGCGCTCACTGTGCACCCGCTCGCCAGTGTCATAGCCTGGTCAGTATTTATACTTGCAGCGTGGACGGCGTGGTGCGGCTGTACGACACGCGCAAGCTGTCAGCCGCGGCGACCACCGTGCGCGCGCCCGGCCCGCTCGCCGCGCTCACTGTGCACCCGCTCGCCAGTGTCATAGCCTGGTCAGTATTTATACTTGCAGCGTGGACGGCGTGGTGCGGCTGTACGACACGCGCAAGCTGTCAGCCGCGCTCACTGTGCACCCGCTCGCCAGTGTCATAGCCTGGTCAGTATTTATACTTGCAGCGTGGACGGCGTGGTGCGGCTGTACGACACGCGCAAGCTGTCAGCCGCGCTCACTGTGCACCCGCTCGCCAGTGTCATAGCCTGGTCAGTATTTATACTTGCAGCGTGGACGGCGTGGTGCGGCTGTACGACACGCGCAAGCTGTCAGCCGCGGCGACCACCGTGCGCGCGCCCGGCCCGCTCGCCGCGCTCACTGTGCACCCGCTCGCCAGTGTCATAGCCTGGTCAGTATTTATACTTGCAGCGTGGACGGCGTGGTGCGGCTGTACGACACGCGCAAGCTGTCAGCCGCGCTCACTGTGCACCCGCTCGCCAGTGTCATAGCCTGGTCAGTATTTATACTTGCAGCGTGGACGGCGTGGTGCGGCTGTACGACACGCGCAAGCTGTCAGCCGCGGCGACCACCGTGCGCGCGCCCGGCCCGCTCGCCGCGCTCACTGTGCACCCGCTCGCCAGTGTCATAGCCTGGTCAGTATTTATACTTGCAGCGTGGACGGCGCGGTGCGGCTGTACGACACGCGCAAGCTGTCAGCCGCGCTCACTGTGCACCCGCTCGCCAGTGTCATAGCCTGGTCAGTATTTATACTTGCAGCGTGGACGGCGTGGTGCGGCTGTACGACACGCGCAAGCTGTCAGCCGCGGCGACCACCGTGCGCGCGCCCGGCCCGCTCGCCGCGCTCACTGTGCACCCGCTCGCCAGTGTCATAGCCTGGTCAGTATTTATACTTGCAGCGTGGACGGCGTGGTGCGGCTGTACGACACGCGCAAGCTGTCAGCCGCGGCGACCACCGTGCGCGCGCCCGGCCCGCTCGCCGCGCTCACTGTGCACCCGCTCGCCAGTGTCATAGCCTGGTCAGTATTTATACTTGCAGCGTGGACGGCGTGGTGCGGCTGTACGACACGCGCAAGCTGTCAGCCGCGCTCACTGTGCACCCGCTCGCCAGTGTCATAGCCTGGTCAGTATTTATATAATGCCCCACTGCTGCCGCTGCCGCGAATATTGTACGAAATGCTTTCGCGGGAGAATCAAAGCGAGGAAGTGTTATAGCCTGGTCGGTATTGATCTAATACCACGTTCGCACCATGCCCCTGCTCCTGCCGCGAATATTGCCCGAAGTTATTCCGCAGAAGTATCAACGGGAGGGAGTGTTCACACACTGCCGTCATACTCTTCTAGCACCAATATGAGTGAACGATATATTTAATTATTTGAGTCGCGCATGAAAAGCCGACATTCGAGGGAGCACGGGAAGTGGCAGCGGCATGACGAGTAGCAGCGCCATTAACCGTTTACATGCTCGCGCTGCCCATTTCTCATACTATTTCCCACAGTGTGAGTGAACGTTGCATAATAAGGTTTAGTCGACCCCAGATATTCACATCCCTCAAACCCCGTTTTCACGTCACACAGTCCAAGTTACTCAGATACCTCAACCCATGTCATTCACATCTCTCGAACCCCGTGATTTTTGTTCCTGTATCCCCGTTATACATTTCATTTACTCCCAGTTGTTCACAACTTTCAAACTCCGTTATTTTTCCTCCATCTCCGTTATTAATTTCTTTCAGTCCCCGTTATTTACATCTCTCAGTCTCCGTTATTTTGATTGTTCGATCCTTGTAAATCGCTTATTGCAATTCCCGTATTCACATCCCAAAATATCCTACATCCACGTATGTATTTCAGTCCAACCTATTCGTATCCCTCAACGCTCATTATTAATTGCATGTTAATCTTTTGAACATAATCCACTGCAACTGTTATAAATATTTTTAGGGCGTGTCATACTCGTAGAACTGTACGACTTTTCTCGGTAGAAATATGATAAAGAAAATTGGTCTTTCCATACAAAAATTATCCAAAAATGTTTCACTTTGTATGGGAGGTACAATTTTTATCTTCATATTGCGACCTATGTTTATTGAAAAAGTTATTGAGTTTTACGAGTATGACTCACTCTAAAAATGTATGCACTGAATTTATTTGAGTATGAGTATGAGTATTTAAATGTAGGTTATCTACCTTAGACGTGGCGTAAATATCCCTTTTTTGCGGCCGTTTACGCTCTGCCTACCCCGCAAGGGATAAAAGCGTGATATATGTATGTATGTATGTATCTACCTTATATAACATTGTTTTTTGTTCACAGTGGTTCAGTGAACCAATGCATCAGCATCTACGACTTGACAGGCAAAGCGCTCAACACGATAAAGTTCCATGAGGGGTTCATGGGGGCGAGAATAGGACCCGTCTCGTGCCTCGCCTTCCATCCGCTCAGGTACATTGTTTATATGTATCTTATCTAATACTTATTATGTAACTGAAATACTAAACGTTTCCAAAATAATCTATTATATGTCCCAGGTTTTTTATACAGGGTGTTAATGACGGTGTACCGAAAATTTGGCAGCCATGATCATGATCAGGTCATGAAACTAAACTCTGAAATATTTTTTTGCTTTTCCTGTCGTACAATATTTGTAAGTAACATTATTCTGGACACAAACATTAAGCCTGCAAAAGGGTATTGCAATTTGTAGGTAGATATAAAACACTTGTACATTCATAGATATTAACTTACAAATTTCACTTTCACAATAACATATTTATTAAAAATGTATACTTAAAATTATGTTTAAACACTTTTTTAATATTAAATTTGCCCCCTACATACTAAACGATTTCTAATATAAAGCCTATTTTGGGAATCGATTGTTTTTTCGGGTGTCTATTGAAAGTCATTCAGCTTATCGGGATTTTCCAGGCTCCATAGACAAACTTGATCGGTTTCATGGTCTGATCATGCCTGCAAAGTTTTCGGTACACCGTCCTTTACGCCTCAGTTTTTTCATAGAAGTCACATGCTAAAAATGGTGTACCTTTGTTAGGGTGGCGCTGGGCGTAGGGTCCAAAGACTCGACGGTGTCGGTGCACGTGGCGGAGCCCCGCCGGTGACCCTCGCTCTACACGCGCGCCTCGCGGCAGTGACCGAAGCTATGCGACGCTAGTAAAGGTGAGCATTACACATCACAATCGTAGTTGTCGCTTTGAGACGAGCATTGACAGATTGAAAATTTGGTAGTAGTAGCCAAGGCGCCGGTAGCTCAGTTGGAAGAGCAGTGGGCCGGTACCCCATGGATCCGCGGTCAAGCTCTAGCTGTCTATAATAATTTTTATAAAGTTATTATTTACATTTATGAGAAATCACAAAGTTTCGACTGTGACCTTGAATCCAAAACCATGGAACACCCTTCCATCGCTTCTCTCTCATCTCCTGGCTAGCATTATTGAATCCCTTAAACCCGTTATTCCCATCACTAAAATCAGTTATTCACATCAATAAATTCAGTTATTTCCATCACTAAAATCCGTTATTCCCATCACTAAAATCAGTTATTTCCATCACTAAAATCCGTTTTTATTATTACTAAACGTGCTATTAAAATATTGCATCTCAATTGTAATTTATTTTTGCGCAGATGTCGCCCAGTGTCCAGCGTGCAGCGGCGCAGGCCTCGTCGCCTCGCTCTAGCTATACATACATTGTACAGTTATTTATTACACGAGTGAATAGCGAATGTGATACACTTCAAAAAGGACGTATCGCATTCTGTGGGTTTATATGATTGTGAATCGTTAAAAGTCTAGCATTCGACTATGTTCAGCGAGATAATATGAAATGAGTTTTGAAATAGCAACTGTCGCTATGTTTCGTTCAAGCTATTGTTTGGGTAACCAGTGAGTTTTTTTAGTACAGGAAATATATAGGGGGACGTTTGTACTAGTGATCTATAGCGAAAACTCGAGACGGGCTGGTGATAAGGAATTACTTCACTCTAGGAACATAGGTCAAAAAACAAAAATTAGACCTGCATATAACAATTCCGATCAGCTGATTTGAGTTGCTATGGAAACTTAAAATACTTTTGTCATGTTTCAATCTACGTTCCATGGGGAAAGTTGTTCCTTATCACCCAGCCCAACTTAAAATTTCGCTATCGGTCACTAGTAAAACTTCACCCAAAGTGGGTATTTCTATAGAGACATATGTTTATATTCTTTCGCGGGACAAAGCCCCATGATAAAGGACAGTAAATGGTGCTACTTAATTACGATATGGTATAAAATGTACCGATTCAAAACTGGTAGTGTCATATGTAATATTGTACAGTAATTTAGGTATTTATATGCAAAATAGTTTGTTACGATTTCAACAAATCCTATTTGTCAAGAAATTACGTTTTTTTTACGTGCTCGGTATAAATATTAAAATTAAGCTAATGTTTTTTGTGATTGAATAGAATTATTAATTGAAACAAATTCGCAAAGTTTAGTGCTACACGCGGAATTCGCACTACCATTGCGCCATCGGCCGTCAATATATAACAATAACAATAATCTTGAACCTTGTAAGTGATTTTATTATTTTATCGAATTCTGTATAGCAATATTTTTTAATATGTATCTAATCTGAATACATAATTATTGTATTACAATTATTTTTGTCTTGTTTGTTTTAGGTCTAAGATCGATTATGAATTCAATGCAATACAATGCAAGTAGTGTGTCAGAATTGGTTTTTCCGGGTGAGCTCCTGCTCCCCACCATACAGTCAGGTGTAGATTGAAAGCCCCGGGGCTAAAAATCGTAGGGTCCAATAAAAAAAAAAAAAAAAAGTGTGTCAGAATTACTATTAATTGTAACATTATTCCTTTGGTTATAGTCACAAAACGTAACGCTTTAAGTACGATTATGTATAATTATTGTAAATATACCAGCAATATAAAATACATAAAATAACACAAGTAGGTTATTAACATATGAACAGAAAACTATGATATATAAGTTTATTTTTATCACTGTGGTTGTCGAGACAAAATTAGGTTTGTTTCACAAATCTACTTACAAAGATGTTGCCAAATGCAATGAATTTTGTTTATTGATTACTGGCATAACTATGGTCTGTGTCCGATATTATCAAACTACAGGCTACAATTTTACAGGTGATATTCGATGTTCATCGCGTAGTCGGTTTGCCATCTTGGTACCAGGAATAATAACTGGCTACGCAATGTACTAAGAATGTCACCCTGTAGTTTCATAACATAGGGCACTAATGGTTTGTGAAACTGGCTGAATTAGGGCCGCGACACATCTAGCGCCGCTAGACGCGAGCCGCGGCTAGATGTGCACCGACCCTAGTGTGGTAACGTAACCCGCGTGTTCCCTGGCCTATTGCCGCGACAAAGTGTTCAATAGGTGCTACAATGTATGGATTACTCTTTACACTCATTTGCAGATCCTAGGTAATTTTAGACTCAGTAGGGGATCAATTCATATTGAATACGATTTTAATTAAAATAAACTTGGCTCCCACATACATAATTATATAAACAATATATTACACCATAAAAAAAAGATTTCGTATTTAGTGTGAATTGAACCTATGACAAAAATATTTCTGGTCAAATATTATCCACTGTTTTATGTATTTTTTAACTATGAAATGTGTTTAAGTTAAATGATTTGTGATTTAAAAGTTCCTAAGACTTAAATAAAATTAATAGCTGCCATTTTTTAAGGTTTTGTTTATGTATATTTTCTGAAATTGCTTGTGTTCGTTTTTAAAATAGGATTTAGTTTAAATGGAATTTACTGCATGGATAATAGTAGCAGATGTTAACAACATAATTAATTATATTTTATGTTGAATTATAAAAGATAAGGACTTATTGAGCATTTAATTAGGAAGTTACAAAAGGCATTTTTACGTGACATGATTGATGATTATGAAATTTTGTTGCCATAAGTTTAAAATAAAACCGTGATTAATGCATGCTAGGTTTTTATTTCAGTTTGGGCAGATTGCCTTCTTCTTCTTCCTCGGGTTGGGACGTCTGCGGAGCTCGCAGACGGGTGATCAGCTCCACTAGGCGGGAACCATTTCACCCAATTCCCAGGTTTGGGGCACTGGGTTCACTGGTGCTCCGGCAGCGTCACCTCCTCGAATCTTCTTGTTGCCCTGCAGAAATGCAGGACATCTTTTAGAGATATATTGGTTAAATCCCTTTCTTCAAGTTTGTCATTACCTAGATATTCCCATCTTGGCAGCGAGTAGCTTGGACATTCCGCTAAGTAGTGGAAGCTACTTTCTTCCTGTCCGCACTCGGGGCAAGATGGGTCGTCTTTTAGTTTCATAGTATATAGGTGTTTGTTGAGATCGCAGTGTCCCGTTAATAGACCTATAATCAGTCTTGTATTTTTCCTACTTAGTTGCAGAAAGTTGCGCGTTCTTTTGGGATCCATGCTCTTAATAAAGAGTTTGGATTGACGGCATGTTTGCAACTCTTTCCATCTTTTGTTGCTTTCATTTTTGATTTTGATGCTGATGACACCTTTTGTTGACTGTCCTGGGATAGGTAGGCGGGGTTCAGGGCCAATGAAGGTTTCATCAGCTCCCTGCCTGGCCAGTTCGTCTGCTGCTTCATTGCCTAAGTTGCCTTGGTGTCCTGGGACCCATGCAACTGTAGTTTTTGCTTTGGTTGATAATTTATTGAGTGCCAGCTTACATTCTCTTACTAAAGCTGATGTGGTACTGGTCTTATTTAGAGCTTTTAGAGCTGCTTGGCTGTCACTATAAATTACCACCTCTGCGTCCACTTCTCTGGAGGTCAGTTCACTAGCACATTCCAGGATGGCCAGTATTTCAGCCTGGAAAACGCTTGCAAATTTCCCCAGTGGTATGACTTTATGTAGACTCGGTGGGTTTTGGATGTATATGCCCGCCCCCGATAGTTTAGTGCTTTCTTTCTTGGACCCGTCTGTATAGCAGGCCAATATCGGGTTGTCCGTTGTTACTTTCCAGTCGTTTCTAGGTCCAATGTGTATCTTGTATTTCTTGTCAAACATCTCTTGTTTCTGTATCAAATCGTTGTTTGCTAGAATCATGGAGATGTTTTCCTCAATTTTTGAGCTTATTTTTGCGTGTCCTTTGTCAAAACGGTTTCCTTTCCATTGACAAAAAGACTTCATTCTAAACCATTGCTCTAGAGCCACCTTGCAGATTGCCTTAATAGGTGACAGAATAATTTAAGAAAATTTACTGTATAAAATAAAGCTATATGTATGTTCTTGTTCATCAGCTTACAAATAAATCTGAACAAGCCAGCAGAAACAAAAGGCAATATAAGTACTATTCAAAGAACAAATTGTGGCCAATATGTGAATAACAGTTAATGATCATACTATATTATATTAGCTATGGCATTTGTCCAATGTTTATTTGATTGCTTTTACATAATGTAATTGAAATGTACATGTTGTTGTTTTAATAAAATGTTGATTCAAAATCATATGTTTATTTTAATAAAAGTTTTTTGTTACCATTCTACTTATAATTATATCTACATAATTATCATTTCCTTTTATATCATTCAGTTTATAAGTTTTTTTCACATCATTCAAGTCTACAAATGCTGCTAAATCACTTATTGGACACTGGTCTCCTTGTATTTGGGACAGAATATCACTGCTACTGTCCTCTTCTGAAGTAACTAGAAAACAGACTAATAACTCCTTCTCCTTGTCAGCTCCAAATTTTGCGAGGCTTTGTGATATATTCTTGCTAAGTGATAAGTTGAACAGTATTTCTCCGTAGATAGTCCGTGTAACCATGTTATCTTGATGGCGCGCGACTACGGCCCGGTTGGCGGCAGCAACTACTTGCAGCGGGTCAACAATGAGGCTTGGCTTGATCACAGCACAGCTCCAGGCACCATTCTTCACATTATTCCTTATTTCTTCGACATTTTCAACGTTCTTGAATAGATAGATTTTAACTTTAGTTTTGGTATCAGGATCCAAATCACAAGTATATGGGTCACACGTCATAATTCAAATTATTAGGTACCTTATTTATAATTTGTAAAGCTTTTGTGAGAAATTATAAATAAAATCTCTTCTGTGATTATAAATGCGTATAAATGTTTTGATGTTTTTTTTTTATAAATTTGAGGTTAGAAGGTTACTTAAATTTAATCTGTGGTTTTTGAAGACGCTAGAGCTGTGACACAAACATCGGTTATATTGATCATGCATGAAGCTGCATGATTGACGTGGGGCACCGGTCAAAAAGGCAAGTATCTAGGTCAAAAATGGAAGTGCGTATGCGCCGCCCTCTTGAGGCCCGGCCCCCCTCCATCCGTGATGGGCGGCAACCAACTGTCAAAAGAACCTTATCATATCAATTTAGTTAGTGATAAGTGATAAGGTTGAATAAATTAAATAATTACTTTGTATTGTAATTTTAGGTCTGTAACGTAAGTTTTACAATCATGTTGGTACCAAGAATAAATTCATTGAAACTTAAGGTAGTCACGCGTAATTTGCGGCAGCTTTCCACTCAAGTTCAATCAGACAATGCGCTGGTGGTATTCAAGAAGCTTACTGGGGCCGACCGGGGCATTGCACTCTATGGGTTAAACAAGCAACAGGATAGGAATGCTCTGAGCTTTGATATGCTGAAGGCTATGAAGGAAGTCCATCAAATACTGAGGGAGGATACCAAAATATCTGTGGTCATTCTACACAGCTTAGTACCTGGCATCTTCTGTGCTGGTAAGAAGTCTACTTCTTAATTTTTTATTCGAAATATTAAATTTAACTAAATTAATAACACAACATTAATGACAGGTGCAAATCTGAAGGAGCGTTTTAAGATGTCTGATGATGAAGTAGCAGACTTTGTACGTGGCCTGCGAGCATCATTAGCAGAAGTGGAAGACCTACCAATGCCTACAATAGCAGCAATCGATGGTGCAGCTTTGGGTGGCGGTCTTGAGATGGCGTTAGCATGTGACTTGAGAGTAGCAGCAACCACCGCAAAGATTGGACTTGTTGAGACTGGCCGTGGAATCATTCCTGGGGCTGGTGGCACTCAAAGGCTACCCAGGGAGATTCACCCCAATATTGCTAAGGAGCTCATATTTACCTCTAGAATAATTAATGGACAAGAAGCTAAAGAATTGGGAATTATTAACCATGTAGCACCACAAAATGAAACAAAGACTGCAGCATTTGAAAGGGCACTAAGTTTAGCTAGGGAGATTTTACCAAATGCACCAATAGCGTTACGTTGTGCCAAACGAGCTATCAATGAAGGAATACAGCTCACCTTGAGAGAGGGTTACGAGGTAGAGCAGAAATACTATGAAGAAAATATTCCATCCCGTGACCGGCAGGAGGGCATGATATCATTTATCGAGAAAAGAAAACCTGTTTATGAAGGAAAATAAATTATAAGATAAGTTATGATGAACATTCATAATAATATAAGCTTTATATATTGCATTTACAGTCATATTTTTATACATTTGTTATGTTGACATAAAATCATCAATATATTTTTTATATCTGTTATTTATAATACTAATTTACAACATTCCCTTTTATTCAATAAAATGTTGACTCTTACTTAATCATGTTGTTTTTTGAACCTGTAACCTTTTTCTAGAGTTACATATTCATGAACTGTAAGTTCTTATGTACATATTTACATCTTATCAAGCAATGTTATCAATAACAGTTGTTTTTAGTTTCGGCTGTTAGTTTACATAACTTTGATGTAATATTACTATCATTTCTACAAAAGTAAAATCAACAGTAAAACTGATAAATGAATGATAATAGGTATAGTAACAAGAGTGCAAATTAGATTGTACAGTTAATAAAAGTAAGAAATTA
The DNA here is from genome assembly GCA_027580185.1 of Tuta absoluta. Taxonomy (NCBI): domain Eukaryota; kingdom Metazoa; phylum Arthropoda; class Insecta; order Lepidoptera; family Gelechiidae; genus Tuta; species Tuta absoluta. The sequence continues at coordinate 1,174,265 of JAQAHW010000047.1, forward strand.
CTTATATAATTCCTTTCTACTTAAATAAAAAGTTTATACCTGCTGATAGGGGGAAGGTAGGTTGGTAGGTATTATGTGACAGATAGGTTTAACTATCACATAAAAGTATCAAGATACTTTCACTCAATTAGGTTAATAAAACCATTAATTTGAAAAACAAGTTGTGTTTATTAGGTAATAAAAATATTATGTAGTCCCATAAATTGCATTTAAAATCATGCTATATTAAGGCACTTTTTCAACTGTTCTTTGGTATCTTCAGGAGATGTGACTCTGTGGCCATTAGTCCTTTCATCAGTGTAGATTTCATAGTCATTGCCACCAGGAGTAGTCTTGTCTCCAAAGAAATGAATCTCTTCATAGTTATGGGGTGCAACATGCTTCAAGCAGAATGTCTTGTCCCAACCAGTAGGAAAGACATCAACACTGATCTGCCCACCGAGGGCAAAAGTCAACCCACTGCCTGAGAACTCTTTTTGGAGCTCCTGGACAAACTTCTCTCTTATTTTATGAACAGAATCATATTTTACAAAATTATCTCTCTCTTCTTGACTGCAGGAGCGCCCAACTGGACAAATGTTGATCATACTAGAACGGAATTCAACAAAATTACCTCTTTTTGCTGGAAGCTCTATTTTGGACATGTATCCGAGGGCAAAATTGATTACTCTTTGTAATGTCTTCTCTCCCATATGACTTAGGATACTCTCTTGACTTTTCAGCTGACCGTTTTTGTAGTAAACAAGACCATTTTCACAGAAAACAAAGTCAAACTTGGCGGCGACATCCTCACCAGACATTTGCTCTGCAACTTTGACATAATCAGATCCACTGACCAGCCCTATTGACACTAGAGGCTTGACTTTGTTTAGTAAGAAGCTCTTGAGTTCGTCTGCGATAACTTGCCGTGGTTTGGTGAGAGTTCCGTCGACGTCGAACAGGTATAACACTTTGCTTCGTCCTGCCATGGTGAAACGACGCGCCAGCAGTGGCTTTAAAGCTCAATTGGTAGATACTTTTCGAATTTTGGAGGCAAAGGTGGGACCGGTCCATAAGTAGGTCAGCCGGTGCCGGCGGCGACTGCAAAGTGCCAACACTTCACATCGATGTGACGTCATTTCAACTTATTATCAGACATGGCGAGAGCCTCGCGGTCCATTGTTTACGCACTATTATTATGTATATCTGCCACTGTGACCGTCTCAACCGGTAAATCACGCAATGTTCTTGTTCTTTTGGGTATGTATTAATCGATATCTTTGAACTATTCACGTAAAACACTTGTTCAAGTTGATGAAACGCTATTCGTGAGAGTTATATTCTTGTAAGAATTGTAGGAGTTGGAACAAACTTTATAGGCTTTCTAGCTTCATTTTGGATAAGTAACAAGTATTTTAGTAAATGTTTATTTCAGAGAACAGCAGTTTTTCATTTAAAATGCAAAGATTCATAAAAATATTTCATTGTTTTTTGTTGCTGGTTGCGATCAGAAACTGAGAAATATATTTGCCTGACAGCAGGATGCCGAATAGCAATTTCTATGTGAGTGACAAGGATAAGAACACAAAAACAAGACACGCCTTTCAAAAGTTTCGTGCAAAATGTTCGCTAAAATCTTGAAGCCAATATAGACTAAGACCTTGTACGTATTTCGGGCTGTAATTTTAATCAATGTTTTTGAGCAGCTGATGATGGTGGATTTGAGCTGGGCGCGTATATGAACAAGATTTGCCAAACCCCAAACATTGACGCACTAGCACGCCGCTCCATAGTTTTTGACAACGCTTTCACGTCTGTTAGCAGCTGCTCTCCTAGGTAAGAATTTATTGTATGTCTATTTATTGATGCCCTGTGATGCCGGCTTAGAATAGCATCACCCTATTTCTCACTCATGGGTGTCGTAAGAGGCGACTAAGAGACTCGAGGGTTAGATGTGTATTGCAATTTTAGGCGATGGGCTGACAACCTGTCACTATAGTGATACACAGTTATCTGATTGACCCTCAAACTTTTGTCAGACGTGGTGTTAATATCTGTTTTACGACCGTTAACGCTCTACCTACCCCGTAGGGGATATAGGCGTGATGTATGTAATTATGTATTTATTGATGTAGTCGTGGTGTATAAAATTGGTAATGAAATTTAATTTTCATTTGATTTCAGCCGCGCTGCGTTGCTGACAGGTACCCCGAGCCACCAGAATGGCATGTACGGTCTACACCACGGGGTCCACCACTTTTCCTCCTTCGACCACATCGCCAACCAGTCACTGCCCAACCTGTTACGAAAACATGGCGTCTATACTGGTGTGTTTCGTGACTATATCGAACCTTACCTCAGCGCTGCTAAGCAAAGAATCCTACTTTCTAGGCTCGTAATACTTATAATTTGAAACAGTTCTACGCCACATTCCCACTACTTCTATTTCTAGGTAGCTTAATGCCTTGATCACACGTAACGAGTACAGTGAGCGAATATGCTTGTCCACTCAAACATTTTTATTTTTACTTCGTGACTACTCTGACATAAATACAAAACTACCTGTTGATCATTGCAGGTATAATCGGCAAGAAACATGTAGGGCCGAGCAACGTATACAAGTTTGACTATGAGCAGACGGAAGAGAACAACCATATCGACCAAGTGGGACGCAACATTACGCATATCAAGCTACTTGTACGAGAGTTTCTGCAAACCGCTAATAAACTTAAAAAGTAAGTTATTTATAAACTACGCAGTGCGGGAATGGGAATTTGGCGCCCTTATGTCACACGAATTAATTACAGTCTGTCAACATAGTCATAATAACTAATAATCAGAATAGTGCCAAGAACTTTTATTTCTTCTTCTTCAACATTAACTCAATATTGTATTGCAGACCTTTCTTTCTTTACGTGGGTTTCCACGACCCCCACCGCTGCGGCCATTGCGAGCCGCAATGGGGCCCGTTTTGCGAGCGCTGGGGCACCGGCGAGCCGGGCGCCGGTCGCATCCCGGACTGGACTCCATGGTTCTACCAGTGGGACGAGCTGGAGCTGCCTTTCCACATACAGGATACGGAGCCAGCCAGGCGCGATCTGGCTGCGATGTATACAACAGTATCTCGGTTAGATCAAGGTATGAAGCTAAACAATTAATGTTTGGAATGTTTTTGATGGATTTTTGTAATGAACACCGGACTCTTTCTGCATACGGACCCACTATAATGGACAGCAGCGTGACAAAACCTTCGTTACTCATTGATATACTGCAAATTTAAGAATCGTTTGTTTTGACATTTGCAGGAGTAGGCCTCGTCCTCAAAGAATTGGAAGCTGCAGGCCACGGCGAGGATACTCTTGTTATGTATACCTCTGATAACGGCGTGCCATTCCCTGCTGGAAGAACCAACATGTACGAACCAGGCATCCACGTGCCCCTGCTAGTTTCAATGCCAGGAACAAAATCTGAAAGGAACTCCCAGCTTGTCAGTTTACTTGACATATCACCATCGGTCTTGCATTGGTTCGGTGCGCCTGTTCCCATGCAAGACAATACTGAGACTAATGAAATTTGGGAGGCTGATCAACCCAGGAACCTGCTGTCTATATTGAATGGAGGTAAGTGTATTTTCTTCCCCTTTTATATTAAGGTAAAGAAACTTTACACATTATACAGGATGTAAAGATATTAGCTGCATATTTTAAAGGGGTAAACCAGTCCACGAAACTGAACAACTTTTCCCAAAGAACATGGGCTGGTTCACCCCTAAAATATTTGTAGATAATATTTTTACATCCTGTATTAAGAAAGACATTTATTTTCCAGCAGTTGTATGCAATGTTTGAATATAAGTACCAATGTGACGCTGTTGAAATCGCTGAACGGAAAACTAATAAAACGATTATCATATTTCAGAGTCAACTGTGGAACCGAATGATGAAGCAGCAGTGTTTGCATCTCAAACGCACCACGAGGTGACAATGTACTATCCGATGCGTGCCGTACGTACGCGCCGGTACAAGCTCATCCACAACCTTAACTATGGGATGCCGTTCCCTATCGATCAGGATCTTTATGTGTCGGCTACATTCCAGGTAAGCGAATCAGTAGGCAGTTCAAACGGCATGACCGCCATTTCTTGCGATTTTTTTATGATCCCGCATGGCGCCATCTAAAAACCATGGTCCCACTTTAGAAATTATATTGCTGAATACTATACTGCGTTGAAGTGATCTGAAACTTTTAACATGATTAGTTATTCAGGTTACTTATTCAACAGGACATTCTAAACCGTACACGCAGTAAGCAGCCGCTGCCATGGTACAAGACACTCAAGCAGTACTTCTACCGCCCTGAATGGGAGTTGTTCGACCTGCACACTGACCCCATGGAGCGACAGAACCTTCACGGTCATCCGGACCTAAAAGATGAAGAGACGGCTTTGAGGGACAGGTTACTGCGCTGGCAGCGTGATACCAGGTATTAATTAATTGCCATCTTATTATAGTTTTTACTGATCTTGTAGAGATTCCTGGATGATTTAATTAAGTAACCTTTGAGGAGATTAATAACTGTGTTTTTGTTTAAATCAGAGACCCCTGGCTGTGCGCGCCTGACGCAGTATTGGAGCCTGACGCAACCGGTGCGGACTCGGTGTGTCGAAGTCTGCATACATCGCCCGTTGCCCCGCTTGCCGCTAATATTGCCCACTTCAGACCGCAATAGACATTTGTGTCGGGACATGGTCGGTCGAGCAGTTTCAAATATAGTAAAATAATCCAAGTACTCTAAGTACCTCTCAAATAATCTCAATGACAAATACACGAACAAAAGAAGAGCACTAAATTGTGATAGAATATTTCTTCCTCGTACTTTCTTGCTCAAATAAAATTCGCAATACAATACTCATTAGTAGGTATATATTTACTTAGTGAAAGAAATATTAAATAATGTTAGGAATATATGTAGAGATCTGAATTAATTAGGAGTTTCATATTATTAGAAAATGTGATAAGATAGCGATAGTATTTAAACTTTACCAAGTGTTTTGCAAATCATATGTTAAAGATAAGTCAATCACATTTCTATTGATGTTTTACCTTCAATATTTTAATGCTGTTTTTATAAGAACAAATAAAATTACTAACTTTATAAAACAATGGTTTTATTTCTTCAACACTTCAAAGTAGCCATGTAGACAGAATAGATAAATAATATAACTTTTTTCTGTGTTGCCTCCTGGTCTATAATCCTATAAAATGCCCCGCGTACCTTCCAAAGCACAAGATTATGGTGAGTATGTGGTTATGAGTTGGTTATTCAAGAAGACAAAAACAATAATTTAAATAGCCATCATTTATTTGATTACAAAATCGTTTCTTTGCTACATAAAATATTTCAACAAGTAATGCGTCAACAACAGCGTAGATGCGTTAGATTCACGTCACGTTGCGTCTTAAATAAAAAAAGTATTCATATGTAGTTATTTATTCCCCGTTAGCGTCTATACAAAGGCCGAAATTATAAAAATGGCGCCAAATGGCGTTGCGGCGCTGTCAGTCTCTGCGTCGCGGCACCACTGCGCGGTAATTCGTTTCAGACCCTCATGGAATTTATGCTGTACTTACTGACTTATTTACTCATTAAATAACCGCTTGTTTTCCCATGACTATAAAATAAGTTATTTCATATGAATAAAATTATAAAGAAGATATTCACCAAAAGTTATCAACCCCAAAAGAAATAAGGAAAGTCGGTGGGATAAAATAATTAATTTAATAATAACATGCCCTCTACGCCTAAAAAAACTGTTACATCCCAGCCTAGACTAGAAAGTTACTGAAACGTTTAAAAAATCTCTACAATTTCAAGGTTTTTTATTTTTAATAGCTGCAACGTGACGTCATCGCATCCATTTTATACATTTCACCACATGGATACTCAATCACAATAAGCGAAGCATTGAGTAAGACCCATATTACACTGTTACCGAATACCGTGCACGGTTCGCCATACATTGCTGGTTATCTTCAGTTCATTAAAATGACAGCCGTATAATACTCGCGATGTATGACGGACCGTGCTTGGTATTCAGAATACCTAGGGTAATAGCCGTATAACTAAATGAGAAAAACATTTGTTTATGCTATTTATCACATTGTACATACAAAAATGTGCAAGTGTGCCGAGTTCATTTGTGTCGTTAATACAATTATATTATATAATAGATAGGTTCTACTTCACAGAACCAACTAGATATACCAAAATATTGGACCTGTTTACAGTTTAATAATTTATTGTGAATTTTTACTAGTGACCTATAGTGAAAACTCAAGACGGGCTGCTGACAAGGAACAACTTGCCCCGAGGAAGATAGGTTGAAATACGAAAAAAAAAGAAATTTGCTTGCCAATACAAAATTGCCGATCAGCTGATTTCACTGGACACTGAAAATATTTTTGTCATATTTTAACCTAAGTTGGGGAAAGTTGTTCCTTATCACCAGTCCGTCTTGAAACTAGTTACAATTCACCCTATGTATGGGATCACTGCAAATTAGACATTTGTTTCGCAAAGGCATTTGTTTTACCATTGTACAGTCAAGTTCACGCCCGGTTAGACACTTGAACCGGCAATGTAAGTCTTATGTGTGCGGCGTAAGAACGGTCTATAGTCCAAACTGTCTAACCCAGTCTGAGATTGACTGTATCATCGCGAATTTCATTTTGGCAGATATCTAGTTGGAGCGGTAATATTTAAACCAAGATACTTTTCGTTCTCAAGAACTGTTAAAACTAGAGTTGTACCGGCTTAAAATCCGCTGATCATTACTTTGATGACACTTGAGAGAATAAAATCGTGTGTGTTCTCGTTTTTACGCCTTGTCTACCTATGCCTACCGGCTGTGGTTTCAGATTGGAATAATTAGTGTATGTATTAACTTTATTGTACCACAACACTAATTTACATTATCAGTAAAGGATGGAATAAAACAAGAGGCACAAAGGCGGACTTATCCCACAAAGGGATCTCTTCCAGTCAACCTTTGAGAGACTCAGAGGATATGTAATTTGCAGGTAAACTACGGTACTTTAGAATGTTAATTACTAGTTTTTTTAACTATTATATTAAAATTCAATGTCGATATTACAGCCCACTAATGGGCTATTAAGTCTAGTCACCGACTACTTGCCGACTATACAAAATGACCGACATCGGTACATCTCTAGTTATAACATGAGTTTGAAGTTATTTAGCCATCTTATACAGTACAGTCATTATCAGTCTGCCTAGGCCAACTGTTGATCTTAAATTTACGACCGATGCACCTTAGCTACCTTGAAGGCCATAACTTTTGTATGGGACAGAGTCGAACGACCCGATGAACCATAAACATGCTTAAAACTATCAATAATCAATCAAGCAAAATAATTATCATGCTGCTGCCATCCAAATTGGATAGCTTTGTCACTAAATTAATTTCAAATTCAATTCATGCCATTACTTCTGACCTTCATAGCAGCAAGAGTTTTTGGTTAGGGCCAGCGCACACCTAGTGACTTTTGGTGCCATTTTGAAGCAAATTTAAATGACTGTAATTGGAATACAGCCTATATTGGCTAGCATGAACAAGCGGCTCCATTCATTCCGTAATCAGACCGATTTTATTACGATAAAGCTAGTTTTCAATTTGCTGGTACAAAAATGGCGTGTAGTTGTGCGGCAACCCTTATTCAGAACACGTCGTATCTTTAGATCAACTTTCCTTAAAAACAGTTTTCGGTGGCCTAAATAATAAATAGATTATTTTATAGTACCAGGTTCTTTGAAGACTGTCGCCATTTTGCGTAAAACAATTACACACTTTTGAAACTCTGGACAACGTCTAAAGACTTTTTTTTTAACAAATCTTTGTGAAATGAAACGCTTTCAAACGAAATCAAATCAATTTCTTTTTGCACTTAAACTCGCTGCTACAATATTTCTTTGCTTATATTATTTTATATCAGTCCATTAAGATCTTATGAAAATAATCCTATAACAGCGTGACCAAAGATAATAAACACCACAATTATTTAAATGGATATTTTTTGTATTTTAATAATTCGTAATCCATTCAAAACAAGCTGTACAATTGAGGCAGGCTACATGTACGAAATTATCGATGATTTTTACAGTAAAAATATCAAATATCAAGTGGTTAGCCCATGAAACTGCACAACTTTCCCTAATAAACATTGGTCGAAATATGTTGTTTTGGTATAAAATGTGTAAGCTCAGTCAATAATTGTCGACTTTGACAAAAATTGCGATCTATTTTATACACGATGAAAACTGTTTAACACCAGCTGAACAACTTTCACCAAGAATATGAATTTTTTAAATACAAAAGCTGTCAATGTTGTTCATTTTCATGGACCATTTGAAATATTTCCAGAGCCATATAAAACTGTACAATGTCAACCTTATAACCTGCCTTGAAAATTAAACCGTGTGATGCCGGCTTAGAATAGCATCACCTTATTTACCCATAGGTGTCGCAAGAGGCGACTTAGGGACTCGAGGGTTACATGTGTATTGCAATTTTAGGCGATGGGCTGACAACCGGTCATCCTCGAATATTTGTCATACACAGTTACTAAGGGACTCGAGGGTTAGATGTGTATTGCAATTTTAGGCGATGGGGTGACCACCTGTCACTAAAGTGATACACAGTTATCAGATTGACCCTCAAACTTTTGTCAGACGTGGTGTTAATATCCGTTTTACGGGCGTTAACGTTCTGCCTAGGGATATAATGGCCACAATTCGGGATGTACATTCTCCTTACTTGCCTTAAATTAGTGCTGTCATTTTCCGTTAAATAGGTTTTGAAAAGGATAGAAGATATTTAAGTCGTGTCATGTCTTATAATTTCATGCAAAATACGTGTTATTTGTCAAAATAAGGCGACAATCAAAACAATGGCGACTAAAATGACTAGGAAAGGCGAAAAAACTCTTGACGTTTTTAAAAATGACAGGACTTAGATATCTTCTATCCTTTTCTAAACCTATTTGACGGAAAGTGACAGCACTAATTTAAGGCAAGTAAGGAAAATTTAAATCCCGAATTGACCTCAATGTATGTATGTAAAATGAAACCTTTAGAATAGTTAGTAGTTTACGTGTAGTCGTTGAAGTCGTCGATGGCGACCCGCTGGTGCAGGTCGGTGGCGGCGGCGTAGGGCGCGGGGGCTCTCGCGGCGGCCGCCAGCCGCTCGGCCTCCGCCCTGCGCCGGAGACGCTTCATGAGCCGCAGCCGCTCCAGCGCGTTGCTGGCGTAGGGCGCGCCGCCCAGTTTTAGTGACTGGGAGATGTGGGAGGCCAACTGTGGGTAGATAATGGAGACTGAGTATTTGAGGTAAAAAATATTTGTGTAGCAAAACAAGTAGTCTGGTCAGACGATATTATTTGAGATAGTAAAAAATAGCTGTGTTGTTAAGGCTCTAAAGTTCTGCCTACCCTGCAAAAGAAGTGGTGTGCGTGTATGTTTGGGATAACGTGCGGTGCGGTACGTGTATATTTAATACGTTGGGGTAAGATATTTGATTAAACCTTAAGTATTTGTGGTAATGAATTTGAGAAGAAGTATTTGGGGTAATGAATTTGAGAAGTATTATGCGTACTGAATTTGAGAAGAAGTATTATGCGTACTGGATTTGAGAAGAAGTATTATGCGTACTGAATTTGAGAAGAAGTATTATGCGTACTGAATTTGAGAAGAAGTATTATGCGTACTGAATTTGAGAAGAAGTATTATGCGTACTGAATTTGAGAAGAAGTATTATGCGTACTGAATTTGAGAAGAAGTATTATGCGTACTGAATTTGAGAAGAAGTATTATGCGTACTGGATTTGAGAAGAAGTATTATGCGTACTGAATTTGAGAAGAAGTATTATGCGTACTGAATTTGAGAAGAAGTATTATGCGTACTGAATTTGAGAAGAAGTATTATGCGTACTGAATTTGAGAAGAAGTATTATGCGTACTGAATTTGAGAAGAAGTATTATGCGTACTGAATTTGAGAAGAAGTATTATGCGTACTGAATTTGAGAAGAAGTATTATGCGTACTGAATTTGAGAAGAAGTATTATGCGTACTGAATTTGAGAAGAAGTATTATGCGTACTGAATTTGAGAAGAAGTATTATGCGTACTGAATTTGAGAAGAAGTATTATGCGTACTGAATTTGAGAAGAAGTATTATGCGTACTGAATTTGAGAAGAAGTATTTGGGGTACTGAGTTTGAAAAGTATTTGTGGTAATGGTGGGATTCTAGAAGAAAGGTTTGTGGTGAAGTTATTAAGAAAAGGATTTATGTTAATAATTTGAGAGTTTTAATGTTTATGAATTTGAGAAGTAGAAGTAGTGTTCGTGATAATAAATTTGAGAAGAAGTATTTGTGTTAATAAATAGTGAAGAAATTTTTGTGGTAATGAATTTAAGAAAAGGTATTTGTGGTAATGAATTGGATAAGCAAAATAAGAGGATATAATTTAGGATAACTTTTTTTGTGGCGAATTATTTGAGCTATTTCATACATAATATGAATGAATGCATCGTAGTTATATAACTGTATACTTACGCAGCAATGCAGCGCAGTCTGTCTGGCAAGTAAAGCTACATTGGCATCCGACACTATATGTGTTTCTACGTGTGACAGGAATTTAGTTCTTATTTTCTCATCTTTGGTCTTGACGAGCACTCGCGACAGTCCGTGCTCACTCGGCTCCACCACCACTATGCAGAAGTTTAGCTGCCCCTGGAATTATTGATACGACCAATTAAGAAGATGGCGAGTTATAGAAGAGACAAGATAGGAAAGTGTCAAGTTTAAGAAAATGACGAAATCGACCTGAGGGAAATAATAGATATTGAGAATGCAATGTCGGAATTTATGACGTGATATTGGTTTATGACGTGATAGTCTGTACTTCACCTCGGTAGTCTGTTATTGACTTGATAATCTGCATTTTAGCCTTGATAGTCTACAAATTCTTTTTGTAGACTATTTTTTTAACAAAATCGTCTGATTTTTGACGAAATGAAAAAAATAATAATATTGTGACGTGATAGTCCGAATTTTACTTTAAAAGACTTGAATTGTTAGTCAATATTTTGACTTGATAGTCTTCAGTTGAACTATACGGGGTGTAAGGGACGGTGTACCGAAAACTTTCCAGGCATGATCAGACCATGAAACTGAACAACTTTTACTATGGAGCCTATGTTGGGAAACGAATATTTTATTTAGTTTCCATAGAAAGTCAGTCAATAATAATAAAAGCTGTTCAGCTTCTTTTTTTATTTATTAATGATGGGTTTGCTCTTGACTCTAGTCTAGGTCATAGGATAAGATGGAGCGAGCTCACCCAGAAGAAGCCTGTTCACTCTTACTTTGAAGAGATTAGGGTTGTATGCGTTTGGAAACACAGACGCAGGTAGTGAGTTCCACTCTTTAGCAGTGCGCATTATAAATGATGACTGAAAGCGCTTAGTCCGAATTGGTGGAATTGCAACCAGGTACGGATGGTATCCGGCGGTGCGTCAGTTTTCAGTATACCAGCCCTTAAAAATAGCCTGTTTAAACATAAACATAATTTGACAGCATAACAGCATTAAGCCAAGGCACTGGCAAACTAAAACTAGATCAATACTATGTACAAAATGCAATGTTATGTGTTGTCTCGACAGTCTGTCAGTGTTACCTTGATGGTGTGTATATTGAAGTCCTGCCCGGAATCGTTGTACACAATGGACACGAAGTCGTTCCCTATGTACTTCCTCTTCTCGTTGCATTGAGGGTCGGCGAGCGCACGGGGCATCGCCGTGCCCACGTGGAACTGCACTTGCGTCACGTCGTCGGACCACACGTACGTGTAGCGACCGTCCTATGCGAAAAAATAAATAAATAAGTTTCATTTATTTTCTCACAAATAAGTACAAAAGTTATGTATGACACAAGAAAATAATAATTATACACTATATATATATAATGAATTCTTAACTTGCTTATACAATTTGAACAGACTTGTGAGGCTGCCGTGTCATACCGGCTTAGAGTAGCATCACCCCATTTCTAGCCCGTGGGAGTCGTATGAGGCGACTAAGGGACTTGAGGGTGTGTATTGCAGCTTTAGGCGATGGGCTGATAACCTGTCACTATGGCGATACACGATTTTCCGGATGACCCTCAAATGTTTGTCAGACGTGGCGTAAATTTCCATTTTATGCGACCATGTATGCTCTGCCTACCTCTCAAGGGATTATAGGCGTGATATGTGTATGTGTATGTATGAATTGTAAAATCCAAAATAAACGCAACTTAAATCCGTTTAAAATTGTTTTATTGTGAAGGTAAGTCTAGCCAGTTGGAAGGTAGATGTGTTTTTTGCAGAATTAGGCAAAGTTACTAACGGAACAATTGTTCAGCATTTCGAAAATACCAATCTCAAAGTCAGTACGATATGAAATCATTTTTTTTTGTACGTATTTCCTTGATAAAAGAGACTTAAAGGACGTTGCGTTTAGTGATTACTGGTGTTCATTCCACAGACAATAATGAAACACATAAATCGTCATGTGATGTCAGTCGTGCCGTGTGATGCCGGCTTAGAATAGCATCACCCCATTTCTTTCCCGTGGGAGTCGTAAGAGGTGACTAAGGGACTTGAGGGTGTGTATTGCAATTTAAGGCGATGGGCTGACAACCTTTCACTATGGCGATACACAATTTTCCGAATGACCCTCAAATACTGTGGAAACCTATAATTGGCTGTTTGTCTCTATAATTTTTAAGTACTTTGTTATGTTCGCTGTTGGTTTTCCTATCAAAATAAAATAAAAATACAATTAAATAATATGTGAGACGTGGCGTAAATATCCGTTTTTGCGGCCGTTTACGCTCTGCTTACCCCGTATGGGATAATATGCGTGATATGTGTGTGTGTATGTATAAATCGTGATCGTGCTTACCTTCCCGCCCATCTCCAGGTTGAGGAAGAGGTCAGGCCTGGCTGCGTCATCAGCTCCCCCCTCCAGCGACACCACCGTGCCGAGCGCAGACAGGAACTCTGCGTACCTGCAATTTTATCCGCTATTACCTTTCTGAGTTTATGACGTCTTATCACGTTTATGATTTGTGGATTAATTTCTCCCCCATACTCCTTTGTGTCGGCAACTAATTCTTTCCAAGCCTAGTCTGTTTTGTGAATGGAAATCCCCTCATATCCGGTTTACAATCCACTACGCCTTATTACCAGTATAATAAACTCCCTTTTGAGACTGTTTGCCGGGTTATAGACAGAGTATTATCCGCATTTCGTTGGATACCATTAGTCTTCCCTAGGCCTACTGTAAAAATTTCTTATTAGATATAAGCAGTGTCTGTTGTGTCTGTATTCTTTATGTGTTTGTCTCTATATTGTTCATGTGTACAATAAATCGTAAATAAGGATTTATTATTTTAATTGATCTCCTAGCATTTTTGTTTTATATGACTGGGGAAGAGCGAAGTTTCCTGCCACAGGCAATACAAGCTTAATAGGAGGCTTCGGCCATGTTTTAGTTAAGCCAAAATTGTGTTAATGTAATAGTTCTTTAACTATTATAATTATATTACGAGAACCGGCCAAGACACGCCCAATTATAGATCCTACCACTTTGATACTAGTAATACATTTTTGAAAAACGTTTTTTTTTTTGCTTTCCTAAACTATAAATAAGTGCTACGGTTTTATTAGTTTTCATTGTAATTAATCCATACGGTTTTTAAACGTCAAAAAAATGAGGCGTCTTCATTTCCACGCCTATTTTCTTTCCGCACAGACTCTAATACAACGTTTCAATATGATTGTCGGGTTGTCCGTCGACTGGGTTATGCGTACGAAAGAAGAATACGCGAGTGAAACCGTTGACGTAAACGCTAGTTCGGTATATGAATGAGGTTCTTACCTGACGCTGCCATACTCGTTGCTCAGGATAGCTACCTCATCATCCTGTTGTCCGGGGCCTACGTATAGCACGCCCACCTGCAAACAGTATTTAAAATTCACGATGTCTGACCCCTCCATCACTATTCATAGTTATAATTTACACATACATACATACTCACATCACGCCTATATCCCTTGCAGGGTAGGCAGAGCGCAAACGGCCGCAAAACGGACATTTACGCCACGTCTGACAAATATTTGAGGGTGATTCGGAAAATTGAGCATCGCCATAGTGATAGGTTGTCAGCCCATCGCCTAAAATTGCAATGCACACCCTCGAGTTCCTTAGTTGCCTCTTACGACTCCCAACCCAAGGGTAAGAAATGGGGTGATGCTATTCTAAGCCGGCATCACACGGCGGAGTTATAATTTAAACGTGTTCTTACCGACGAAATATTACCTATTATTTCGAGTTTTACCGTTTTCCACCAGTTTACCCGTGATCATGACGCTTGCAACAGCGTCGAAATATCGGGAACTCCCAATGATAATAATTCGTCGGTAAGAAACCGTTTAAATTATAACTATGAATAGTGTAAACAACCGCGAAAGTTTAAAAGCACGTTCACACGGTGCCAATATGGGCGGGGAAATAGTAAGGGAAGTGGGCAGCGCGAGCATGTAAACGGTTACTCGCGCTGCTACTCGTCATGCCGCTGCCACTTCCCGTGCTCCCGCGAGTGTCGGATTCGTGCGCGAGTCAAAGGAACGGCAGCACGAACGCATGTGGAATGTATTGCTATCTCACTCACTCGTATTGGTGCGAGAAGAGTGTGAACACTCACTCGCGATGATACTTCCGCGGAAATATTTCGAGCAATATTAGCAACAGCGGCAGGAGCAGGAGCAGGTGCATGGTGTGAACGTGCTATATAATTTAGTCCTCGCATCATTTCCATGGATGGCCGATGTGGCGCAGTGGTAGTGCGGCTGCCTGCTACGCAAAGGTTCCGGGTTCGATTCTCGGTGGGACACTCACAAAATTGATATTTATCACTTTGTGAATTTGTTCCCGGTCTGGTTAGGACATAGCAGGGTGAACCAACTGATTTTCCGAAAAGAAATGGTTCCGTGCTTCGGAGGGCACGTTAAGCCGTCGGTCCCGGTTGCTGTCTATGATAACTTAGACGGCGGTCGTAACACAACCATGTCAGAGTCTGACACCAGGGTTTATCGGATCGTTGGACGACACGAAAAGAAGAAGGAGAATATACCAGATTTAAAGCATCCAAAGGAGACTTACCTTGTATGTCTCAATGGGCGGCACCAGGTCGAGGTTCTTGATGGTGCGCTCGTGCTGTGCGCCCGACACCTTCAGCGGCCGCTCCGCCAGCGGGTGCAGCAGCGCCGGCGCCGCGCCTAAATATATTATACAGGGTTATTTTTTATTCACTCGTCTGTCGCTTCATACTATAACAATTTCATTGGTTTTGAATTTTATTGTGGGTAGTTAAGGTTCAAAATTGTTGTCCGGCTCCCGGTACGTGACATACAAGCGGTTATTCGCCCCAAACCGGGTGACCCCATAATAAAAGTTGTTCAGAATCATGAGTAGAATCGCCCTGTAAAATTTCCGGGGTGAATAAAAAATATTCCTGTATAAGGTGTAAAAAAATCAACTGCAAATAGTTTAAGGGGTGAACAAGCCCATAAAACTGAACAACTTTCCTTAAGAAACGTAGGTCGAATAACGAAAAAAATATTTGGTCCTCCCGTCTTCTTCTTCCTCGGGTTGGGACGTCTGCGGAGCTCGCAGAACTACGTGTTTGTATGGGAGGGCCAAATTTTTTCACATGCCGACCTATCTTTCTTGAGGAAAGTTGTTCAGTTTTACAAACTGGTTCACCTCTTTAAATATTTGCAGTTTATTTTATTTAACACCATGTACACCTCGTTAATCAAACTTAACAAAATAAATAGTCAAAAATTATAGATTTTCAGGCAAAAAAACGTATTCGATTTAGGAGGATTTTAGTAGTTCTCCATTAGACTGGAGGCCGTGATATGCCGTGATCGTCACCATTAACAGTTACTGAAATAATCTCAGCTACATGTTCTTAACAGCACGTACGAGTAAGACTTCGTAAAAAAACGTTTCTAAAAATTGAATTTTTTTTTTTTTGCAAATAGGAACGCCAACATTCTTTAAATCTGACATTACACACACACACACACACACACACACACACACACACATATCACGCCTATAATCCCTTGCGGGGTAGGCAGAGCGTAAACGGGCGCATAGAACGGACATTTACGCCACGTCTGACAAACATTTGAGGGTCACCCGAAAAATGGTGTATGGCCATAGTGACAGGTTGTCAGCCCATCGCCTAAAATTGCAATACACACCCTCAAGTCCCTTAGACGCTGCTTACGACTCCCACGGGCAAGAAATGGGGTGATGCTATTCTAAGCCGGCATCACACGGCACATTCTAAGCCGGCATCACACGGCACATTCTAAGCCGGCATCACACGGCACATTCTAAGCCGGTATCACACGGCACTACATCTGACATTACAACAAGCAGTTAAGCACTTATATAGTTAAAACATCAATCTCCGATTAAAAGACAGTTATAGGCGTACCCAACATTTCTTTACACTATTCAAGTTACTTTATTTCTATTGACATCATGAATTTTGTATGTATTATTATTTATTGTTTTTTTTTATAGTATGCTGATTTTAAATTACTCATTTTAAGTATTAGACCGGGTCTATCGCGATAGTATTTAGGTAAATATTAGTAATTTACCTGTGTCCCGACGTTTCAACACAGTTTCATGTATTGTGGTCGCGTAAATTACTGATTGAACTTAATATATTTCAAACACAAAATGTATTTTGTTATTGAATTAATTTGAACAATAAAGTATATAATATACAGGGTGTAAGGGCAGCCCTCCGAATACTGATGGGGTGCATGCAGACCATAGAACTGAACAACTTTCCCCTAGGAACATATGTCAGGAAACGACAAAATATTTTTGACCTGCCATACAAAATGAAGATCAGCTGACTTAAATTACAACGGAAAGTCAATATTTTCTTGTCGTTTTCTGAAATATTTTTTCATAGGAAGTTCGGTTTCATGATCTGAATGCACCCTATCAGTATTCGGAGGGCTGTCCCTTACACCCTGTATGTATAGTAATATAAGAATCTTATCTTATCTAAAGAATTATCTTATCTTATAGTTGACCAGTTAAAGATCGAATAACCTCGAGAAATGTTTTGCGCCTCATCCCGTGCACCAATTGGATAAATCTTTTCTTCACTAAGCTGACTCTATGTATTTTCAAACAAGAATGTGACAAGTGTGAAATAAATGCCGTGTGATGCCGGCTTAGAATAGCATTACCCTATTTGGAAGTCGTAAGAGGCGACTAAGGGACTTGAGGGTGTGTATTGCAATTTTAGGCGATGGGCTGACAACTATGGCGATACACAATTTTCCGAAAGACCCTCATATTTGTCAGACGTGGCGTAAATGACCGTTTTTTGCGGCCGTTTACGCTCTGTCTACTCCGCAAGGGATAATAGGCGTGATATGTGTATGTAAGTATGTATGGACCAGTTTAGTATGGGACGACTTGCCTCCTAACTCGATTGATTTCCTAGCTTAATATATTTTAAACACAAATGTATTTTGTTATTGAATTGAACAGTAAAGTATATAATATATAGTTGAACAATTTGGACCGAATAACCTCGAGAAATGTTTTTGCGCCTCATCCCATGCACCTATGGCGGGTGACAGGAGTGATCCCAATAGGCAGAATGGAGGGTTCCAGGTGGAGTCGGGAAAAGGGTAGCTACCCGCCTGGCCGGGTGTTGTGTCCAGGGGACCGACTGGTCCACCTGGATAGAATTCGAAGTTGTATATATGCGTTGCGCGGTGAAACACTTCGATACCGCGTTTCAGGCTCTTTGTTCTGTCACGTGGCGCCATCTTGCAGATATGTTGGAAATCTGTTGCGTCTTGCTTGCTCCTGAACCACTTTGAGTGAGCTTCTTGTCGTAGCTCCCAGAGGTCGCTACACACCCATTGGATAAATCACTTACATACTGCATCTATTGAAATGTGTCAAGTGTGATGCACGTATCTTACCGGGCACGGGCGGCGTCATCGGGTAAGTGCTCATGTTGTGGTAGAGCTGTAGGAACACGAAGGCCGGCGTGAGCCCCGCGCCCCCCGCGCCGCCGCGGGCGCTGGCCCCCACGCCGCCGCCCACGCCCGCGCCGCCAATGCTGCCTGAACTCATGCTGCCGTTCTCACTGTAAACACAAACGGAATTAGATAGGTAATGGGGTATGTAAAGTTAAAATTGTGGAGTTGGCCTCTCCAGGACCATTGTGCTTGGGTCGGATTTATCCCTCGGTCGCTTCTTACGACCCCCTCGGGAAGAGATGGGGAGATTAAACCCGGAACGGGGTCTCCTGGGGGCGCGTGTGACAGAGATCTACCGCGCGGCAGACTCCTGCAGCCGACCTGGCTCCGCACGTATCGACTAGTCGTTCCTGCGGATCCAGCCAGGAAGGCCGAGAGGGTGGCGCAGGTCCTGGGCAGCCCTGCGTTTTCCATAATTGCGTCCCAGGCAACGCAGTGTCTGTGGAGAGGACACTTCACCCGCGTCACGCGGATACCAACACGGGAAGTGGCAGTGATACAGCCATGAAAAGTCTTGCCTCAGACACTGATTAAATCGTCTGTCACAGACGTGTGAAGCCAATGATGAAAGTTAAAATATTTTATATTTTTTTCTGAATGAATAAACCATTGAAACTAATTTGGTTTTTTTGTTTATTGGATCATCCGTGAATTTATAATGAATTCCTAAAATATATTGTTTGATGACGTCATTGTTGCGCAACTGCGCACAATAATTGCAGCGAACGTATTCGATTCGTAAAAAATCCAATAAATCAGACTTTGTTTTCATAAATGTACTAGGATTTATAGTTTCTAATCCAATGGTTATCTTGAAGGAGATCATGAAAGAGATTCGTTTCATTCTTGGTCAGTACGACGTCTCACAGGTCAAATGAAAGTTATTTAGTTTTTTTCATAAATAAGAGTAATCTTTAACTTTTTCTTACTAATTATAAGATTGTTTTAATTTAGACTAAAATATCTCCAAATGGTTTTCTTATTTTATGTCTTCCAGCTATGCGAATTGTGAGGGAAATTATGTGACGTCTTTTTTAATTTTGAAAACTTGAAAAATTTTCTACTACGGGCGGGATTTGAACCTGTGACATTCATCATCACTAGTGGCGAAGCCTCATCCATCTGGGCTACCTTAAGACGGACGGTGAACAAAAGCAGTCACAGAGTGGTAAGGTCAGCAGGCAGACCTTCATCCCGGTGATCTGATGATACCACCAAGTGAGTGACTGGCCCAATGGCGTAGCGGATAGTACCCCTGCCTTCTACGCCGAGGGTCGTGGGTTCGATCCCCACAAGACACAAATTTTGTAAAGTAAAATTTTCATATTTATGTTTAGTCTGGGTGTTTTATATGTATTTATTTACAAAAAAGTATATAAGTAATAATATCAGCAATTTAGTTCCCATAGTACAAGCTTTGCTAAGTTTGGGGCTAGATGGCGCTGTGTGAAATATCCAGGGTATTTATTTATCATTAATCTACTATAGTGTGTAGTTATCTGATTGACCCTCAAACTTTTGTCAGACGTGGTGTTAATAACTTTTATACGGCCTTTAACGCTCTGCCTACCCCGTAAGGGATATAGGCGTGATTTATGTATGTATGTATTATTTATTTAAGTCGACGGGATCTAAATGGATGAGTTTTTAGCACAGGACCGTAAAGATTAGCGCAATAGAGAAGAGGCCTATGCCCTGCAGTGGGTAGATGTAATGGACTCCGATGACGCTAAGTCCTGTGGCGATGGGTTGAAGTAGAGAGGTCTGGCATGGTGCAAGCTGGGCTTTGTCTGATTCCTGCACGCAGGCGGTCCCAGGGGTGTGAGTACACGCCGTGGTCGCTTTTGCATTGATAATCGGGACGACAATGCAAATTCGGCAGCACCTGGGGTGACAGAGCAGCCCTATTCAGGGAAGCACTGCTCTCCTCGCTCAGCCGAGGAGGGGGCTAGAAAAGGTGCCCTAAGAAAATGCTCGTCCCTACCTGGAAGGTGGTAGTAGCCACGGCTGCCATCGCATCACGAAACTCGTGGTCGACGCAACACAAATAATAATAATAACATGAAAACACCTATCATGAAATTTGGCGCGTGGAATGTGAGAACACTCATTGATAGAGATGGCAATGCCTGTCCTGAACGAAAAACCGCCATAGTAGCTCGGGAACTTCGTCGTTATGACGTGGATGTGGCTGCGCTCAGCGAAACGCATCTTGCCGATGAAGGAGAACTGGTGGAAGATGGAGAGGGCTACACTTTCTTCTGGAAGGGTACCTCTGCATCCGAACCTCGACGTTCAGGGGTAGGCTTTGCCATCAAAAATCATTTATTAAAGCGACTACAAGAATGTCCTGTACACATCTCGGACCGCATTACCACGCTGCGCCTTCATCTGGACAAAGACAACTACCTTAATGTCATCAGTGTCTATGCTCCAACGCTTGACAAGTCTGATGACATTAAGGACAAATTCTACGAGGAAGTATCTCAATGCCTTGACAGCATAAACGCCAGAGAGCAGATCTTATTGCTTGGCGATTTCAATGCCAGAGTTGGTCGGGACTATGAGGCTTGGCCTGGAGTTCTGGGGCGACACGGAGTTGGTAACATGAACAGCAATGGTCAGTTACTACTTAGTCTTTGTGCTCAATACGACCTTGCGATATCGAACACCATGTTCAGACTTGCCGCTAAGCACAAGACGACGTGGATGCACCCGCGATCCAAACACTGGCATCTGATCGATTATGCTATAATGCGGCAAAGAGACATCAGTCAAGTCCAAATCACCCGTGTCATGCGCGGTGCTCACTGTTGGACTGACCATAGACTTGTTGTCACCAAACTACGACTCCGCCTCCGTCGACCTCGTAGATCCATAGTGAAAAAGCCGGCGGGTCTAAACGTGGATAGGCTTAAAGATCGCGAGGTCAGGGTGAAATATGCTGAAGCCTTAACAGAAAAGCTGTCACCAACTAATGAGACTAGTGATGTCGGTGCTGCTTGGGAAACTTTGTCATGTCATCTCATGGAAGCCGCTTCTGCTACTTTGGGTGCGAAAGACCGACATAGCGAGGATTGGTTCGATGACAATGGCGAGGTTCTACTAGCAGCATTCGACAAACATCGAGAGCTCCTGCGACAGCACAATAGAAGAGGTGGAAGTGTTACGGTGGTCAAAGACAGTGACCAGGAATTACGAAGGCTATCTCGACAGTTAAAAGACAAGTGGTGGCGGGACAAAGCTTGTCAAATGCAGTGGCTTGCCGATACTAACCAGCTTGGGGAGTTTTACTGTGAAGTGCGTAAACTGATTGGTGCGTCCTACCGAGCAAAAGTGCCTTTGAGGTCTTTAGACGGAATGCAACTCCTGACCAGCAAGGAGGATGTACTTAAACGTTGGGCTGAACACTTCAAAAACTTGCTTAACGTAGATCGTTCAGCTGATCTGCATCATATCAGTTTACTGCCTCAACTCCCATTAAACACTGAGCTGGACAAGCCCCTGTCGTACGATGAGGTTGTTACTGCCATCAGACAGCAGCACAATAAGCGGGCGGTCGGCATTGACCTTATACCGGGTGAGCTACTGAAGTACGGTGGTATGGAGCTGCACACGTCGGTATGGAAGCTATTTGTTCAAATGTGGGAAGAGGAGCGAGTCCCGGATGATTTCAAAGTTTCTCGCATAAGTGCTCTCTACAAGAACAAGGGTGACCGTTCCGACTGCAACTCGTATCGTGGTATTTCATTACTGTCGGTCCCTGGAAAGGCTTTTGCAAGAGTTTTATTGAACCGCCTGAAAGACCTGTCCGAAAAGATTCTGCCCGAAACCCAGTTTGGCTTCCGACCTGACCGAGGCACATGTGAAGCTATTTTCTCAGTGCGTCAACTGCAGGAAAAAAGCAGAGAACAAGGGCGTCAGTTGTACCTCTGCTTTGTTGACTTGGAGAAAGCATTCGACAGTGTGCCTCGCGAAGCTCTCTGGATGGTGCTGGAAAAACTAGGGTGCACGGATAAGTTTGTTCGACTTCTAAGACTCCTGCATGACAATATGCAGTGCAGTCTCTGTAGATGGTGAACAGTCCGATTTCTTCCCCGTCACCTGTGGGGTGAAACAAGGGTGTGTTCTAGCGCCTACACTGTTCGCCTTATACTTTGCAGTAGTAGTCAAGGAGGTCTTGAATACTGTATCCGAAGGAGTCCGCATCCGATTCCGCACAGATGGCAGTCTTTTCAACTTGGCTAGACTTAGGGCGCGCACTAAGGTTTCGTATGCACTGATTACAGAGATCATGTATGCTGATGACTTGTGCTTTCTTGCGGAATCCCCAGACGGCTTGCAACAGCTGATGTCCGTTTTTCACCAAGCATGCTGCAAATTCGGCCTGAAGATCAGTGTCAAAAAGACGGAAGTAATGTCTCTAGACACACATGGTCGCGAGACACTGGCCATTAAGCTTGGTGAGGATATGCTGAAACAAGTTGATAAGTTCCGTTATCTTGGGAACACTGTAACATCTAAGTGTGACCTTGATGCCGAGATCAACAGCCGAATCAGTGCTGCAGCTGCAGCATTTGGAAAGCTGCGTTCCAAGGTTTTCTGCTCGCACGACCTAAAGTTAGCCACAAAAATATCTGTCTACATGGCGATTGTGCTGCCAAACCTTCTGTACTCCTCCGAGACCTGGTGTGTCTACCGCCACCACATACGTACTCTGGATCGTTTCCACCTTAAATGCCTTCGCACCATCATGAAGATCAGATGGTCCGACCGAGTGCGTAACACCGAAGTTCTGAGACGAGCCAATGTCGGTGGCATTGAAGCCTATCTAATGCGTCGGCAACTTCGATGGTGCGGTCACGTATCCCGGATGGCGGAGGAGAGAGTGGCGAAGCGCATCTTTTATTCTGAACTGGAGGAGGGCAAGCGAAAGCAGGGTGGACAACTCCTCAGATATAAAGATGTTCAAAAGCGCCACATGAAACGTTGCAACATCGAGCCCACTCAATGGGAGGGTCTGGCAGCACAGCGCCCAGAATGGCGCGGGATGGTAAAAAGGCGAATACGCAAGTTTGAGGAGCAGCGCAAAGCAGACCTCGACGCTAAGCGCGATGAGCTGAAAGACCGTCCACCTGCAGCCATTAACTACAATTATGTGAACGGCAAACTCACCTGCCCGCATTGCGCACGAGACTTCATAGCAAAAATTGGCTATAGTAGCCATCTCCGAGCGCATCAACGCCTCTTTGATTAGGAGTTGAAGTGGTCGCCATGGCCGAAATCGGTCGGAAAGATCATCATCATCATCAGATGTAAGCTGATGATGATGATGATAAATAACAACAAAATAAAAAATAAATGAAAATGCCACTTGTACCTTTGCTCCCTTTGCATAGTATGGTATACCGACCGGTGCTTCCTGGCGGGCGACATCACGGAGATCGTGTTGGAGCGCTTGGAGCGCGCGAGGGGGGGCAGGTCGTCGCGCGAGGACATGGAGGGGGTGAGGTACGAGACACCCCCGCCGCCGCCCCCGCCACCCCCGCCGCGAGCCAAGGGGGGCTTGTCCGCGCCCACTACTGTGTCGCTTGCCGTCTGTCAAGTAAAAAAAAACAATACATACATACATATTACATACATACACTTTTCTCTTTTTCACCCTAAGGTTGCCTGGTAGAGAATGCTACCTAGCATTAAGGCCGCCTGGTTGTACTGTTTCTTTTATTTGTGTTTATCTATTGTTGTATTATTTATTTAATTTATTTATTTATTTATTTTATTTTACTGTTTATTGCACACAAGATAAAACACAGAACAATTACATTAAAGAAAAACAACACAACAGGTACTACTTATTTCTAAAAAGAAATCTCTTCCAGCAGTCCTACGGTAGAGAGATAGCATAAGGTAAGGCTGAGGTTAATGTGCAATAAAGAATTTTGTTATGTTATGTTATACATACCTAAATCACGCCTATATCCCCTACGGGGTAGGCAGAGCGTTAACGGCCGTAAAACGGATATTAACACCACATCTGACAAAAGCTTGAGGGTTAATCAGATAACTGTGTATCACTATAGTCACAGGTTGTCAGCCCATCGCCTAAAACTGTAATACACATCCCTCGAGTCCCTTAGTCGGCTCTTACGACACCAATGGGTAAGAAATGGGGTGATACTATTCTAGGCCGGCATCACACGGCACAAAAAAAAATCAATAAAACTTGGTTAATAACAAATTTTAACAATCCATATAAACTATAAACTTGCTTTACCTGGCTAAAATAAACACATTACCGCGATGCCAGCCAGCTGAAGCTCAAAGCATGTAACTGTTAATTTTGCCGAACTCACGTTTTGACTCTAGTTAAATCTTACGACTTCTTATGTACCCAGCCCTACCAATTTTTCTTAGATTTTTTTTTAATGTACTAACATCTATTTATCTTATAAATGATGATACCTATATTATATTTGGCGACGCGATAACTTAATATATATATATATAAGAGTTAACGGAATCGGTATAATCGGTATTGAATAGAAAAGAAAACATTTATTTCAGTGCAATATTGGTTGTTACACGAACAAAAATGAAAATATTGATCACCTTATTTACTGATTACTTTACGTACCTTCTGCAGCTGATGATGTGATTTTTCTCCAGTGGGTACACTGTCGTCAGTTTCCGACCGCGATCCTGTTACGTCAAATAAACATCTTTTTACAAAACAATCTCTGAAAATTATACGAAAAAAAACTTTGGTTTCGAAATAGCAACGAGAATCGAATAGACCTAAAAAAATATAGGGTTAATATTTTTGTCTTTGCAAATAAAACTAAGAAAAAAAAACTAGCAGTACATTCGCCAACCCGCCTGCCCTAATGGTAAACTAAATACCACCAATATGGTCCCATTGTCCAGGTTATTTATTTATTGTATGTGGAAGTCCATGTCCAATGTAAAAAAATTTGCTGAGAATATTTTAAGGGGTGAACCAGTATGTGAAACTGAACAACTTTCCCCAAGAAACATAGGTCGCAATATGAAATATAATTTGACCCTCCCATACTTAGTGTGTTACCCGACCGGGACAATTTGTATGGGAGGGCCAATTTTTTTTTCATATTTCGACCTATGTTCCTTGGGGAAAGTTGTTCAGTTTCACGTACTGGTTCACCCCTTAAAATATTCTCAGCTAATTTTTTTACACCATGTATAACGTACCTGGGTCGGAGTTATACGTCATGAGATGCGGGTGTGTGTGTGCGGGGGGCGCTTGCGCGGGGGCGGCGGGGGGCGGCGCGGGGGGCGGCACGTGCGCGAGGGGTGACGTCCCCGACATCTCCTCGGGGATCGCTTCGCATGACACCCGCATGTCGTTCTTCTTGCCGGACTGGAAAAACGAATTTATCGTAGAAGTAAAATCACGTCTTTCCTTTGTTATTTTTGTAACCGTATCTTATTTCTATTTGCCGTAGAGGGAGACCGAGAAAACGCTGGCGGAATACCTGGTCGACTACGAGCCCAATTGGTCAGAAACAGCCACAGACCGGAAAGCCTGGAAAGTGAGAGGGGAGGCCTTTGCCCAGCAGTGGGACACTGTAGGCTAGTATGATAATAAATCTAATTTCAACAGTGATACGTTGGTATGCTCGCAACTTACTTTTTAATCGTTACCTTATCTAGTCTTTACTTTCAGTGATTGGCTCGCTGCAATCGCACTACGTTATTTTCGTTACCGTATCTTCAGAACGCAACGAAGCGGATGTGTTCAATTCAATTCAATTAAATTCCTTTATTCATAAAATACATTTTATACGTCACTATCAACCTGTCACTATAGTGATGCTCCACTTTCTGAAAGAACTTTAAATGTTTGTCAGATGTGGCGTAAATGTCCGTTTTTACGGCCGTTAACTTTCAGCCTACCCCGCAAGGGATGAAGGCGTGATGTATGTACATTTTATACGTCAATTCTCACTTTCATTTTATATTACATCCATATAATTTATTAAAGTTAAATATCTACTGTCAGTCAGGTACTACAGAACTTGCGCCAGGTAAGTAAGTACATTAGGTATATAAGTAAAGCGAGCTAAACACTGTAGAGGTAAAACCACTATAGTGTTGTTATTTTCCCGCCGCAGACTCGGTCATACATTATGTTTTTGATTATAATACATACTTATTCTTGCCAGCAAGTGACCGACAAGAATTGTTCAAACGAAAATGTTCAACACAAAATGTGCAGCAAATATTATGGTGGTTCGAGAAATAACTTTTGTAGGTATTTGCCGCGAATTGATACTTTAGTTTCCAGATGACTAGCGTGTCCAGCCAGGGATTTGTTGCCTGTTTGAGGGCGCTTCTGGGCTCTCGAACCACCTTAAGCGTCAATTGATGAGTGTCATCTCAAAGCAGGATAGATAGATTGTCTGGCACAATCCTTGTCATGACGCGATATATTTGCTACACATTCTGAACTGCAAATTTTCGTTTTAACCCGTAAACTGTGAGAGTGAATTAAAACAGCTATTGTGTCACTATTCAAACAGTATTATTATTAGTTTTTGTCTAAGCTCGTAGGTTTGCCACCAATGGCGGTTTGACTCACCCGTCTTCTTATAATATGGTTCAGGCTGTAAGCCTATACATGAAACTATGTACCCCTGCGTTAAGTTTCTTCATTAATGAATTTAGTTCGCGCAGAGCTTCCACGAGGACATCTCGGGGGACGAGTTATGGCGGGAGACCGGAAGTGATGCCAATAGGCAGAATGGAGGGTTCCAGGTGGTGTCGGGAAAAGGGTAGCTACCCGCCTGGCCGGGTGTTGTGACCAGGGAACGACTGGTCCACCTGGTTATAATTGGAAGTTGTATATATACGCTGCGCGGTGAAACACTTCGATACCGCGTTTCAGGCTCTTTGTTCTGTCACGTGGCGCCATCTTGCAGATATGTTGGAACTTCTGTTGCGTCTTGCTTGCTCGTGAACCACTTTGAGTGAGCTTCTTGCCGTAGTTCCCAGAGATCGCTACAGGGTTATACCTACCTTCTTGGTTGCTTGCGTGTTGTTCTGCTGAGTGGGCTGCTGCGGGGGCAGCACTATCATGTGGTGGTCAGCCTCCATCCGCGCGCTGAGCTTCCACGAGGACATCTCGGGGGACGGGTTATACCTACCTTCTTGGTTGCTTGCGTGTTGTTCTGCGGAGTGGGCTGCTGCGGGGGCAGCACTATCATGTGGTGGTCAGCCTCCATCCGCGCGCACAGCTTCCACGAGGACATCTCGGGGGACGGGTTATACCTACCTTCTTGGTTGCTTGCGTGTTGTTCTGCTGAGTGGGCTGCTGCGGGGGCAGCACTATCATGTGGTGGTCAGCCTCCATCCGCGCGCTGAGCTTCCACGAGGACATCTCGGGGGACGGGTTATACCTACCTTCTTGGTTGCTTGCGTGTTGTTCTGCTGAGTGGGCTGCTGCGGGGGCAGCACTATCATGTGGTGGTCAGCCTCCATCCGCGCGCTGAGCTTCCACGAGGACATCTCGGGGGACGGGTTATACCTACCTTCTTGGTTGCTTGCGTGTTGTTCTGCTGAGTGGGCTGCTGCGGGGGCAGCACTATCATGTGGTGGTCAGCCTCCATCCGCGCGCTGAGCTTCCACGAGGACATCTCGGGGGACGGGTTACACCAACCTTCTTGGTTGCTTGCGTGTTGTTCTGCTGAGTGGGCTGCTGCGGGGGCAGCACTATCATGTGGTGGTCAGCCTCCATCCGCGCGCTGAGCTTCCACGAGGACATCTCGGGGGACGGGTTATACCTACCTTCTTGGTTGCTTGCGTGTTGTTCTGCTGAGTGGGCTGCTGCGGGGGCAGCACTATCATGTGGTGGTCAGCCTCCATCCGCGCGCTGAGCTTCCACGAGGACATCTCGGGGGACGGGTTACACCTACCTTCTTGGTTGCTTGCGTGTTGTTCTGCTGAGTGGGCTGCTGCGGGGGCAGCACTATCATGTGGTGGTCAGCCTCCATCCGCGCGCTGAGCTTCCACGAGGACATCTCGGGGGACGGGTTATACCTACCTTCTTGGTTGCTTGCGTGTTGTTCTGCTGAGTGGGCTGCTGCGGGGGCAGCACTATCATGTGGTGGTCAGCCTCCATCCGCGCGCTGAGCTTCCACGAGGACATCTCGGGGGACGGGTTACACCAACCTTCTTGGTTGCTTGCGTGTTGTTCTGCTGAGTGGGCTGCTGCGGGGGCAGCACTATCATGTGGTGGTCAGCCTCCATCCGCGCGCTGAGCTTCCACGAGGACATCTCGGGGGACGGGTTATACCTACCTTCTTGGTTGCTTGCGTGTTGTTCTGCTGAGTGGGCTGCTGCGGGGGCAGCACTATCATGTGGTGGTCAGCCTCCATCCGCGCGCTGAGCTTCCACGAGGACATCTCGGGGGACGGGTTACACCTACCTTCTTGGTTGCTTGCGTGTTGTTCTGCTGAGTGGGCTGCTGCGGGGGCAGCACTATCATGTGGTGGTCAGCCTCCATCCGCGCGGGCTCCAGCTCTTCCCGCGCGCACAGCTTCCACGAGGACATCTCGGGGGACGAGTTGGAACGCCGCACCGGGTGACGGGTCTTACCCTGAGGAAATAGAGATGATAGACAGATGAACACTTTATTGCTTACAACATACACAACAGAAACAAAACAATACAGACAACTTAAGACTAAAAGTAAGCAGAGGCAGCGATCAGTGATCTCTTCCAGGCAACCATTACATTAAAATAGAGACAAAAATTAAAAGAGATGAGATGATGATAGAGATGCATTATTTGGTTAATTTTGAAGCCATTTTTATTTGTATTGTACAGATAATAATCTAAGTTTGGAGATCAAATCAATTATATAAAAATAGTATGTTTTTAAAATTGAAATACTACCTGAATTCGTAAAAGAGACGCAAATATTGGTATAAGTACGTCAGTGAACATAATCTTATTGCAACATTTTTGCAATCTTGATTGATATAATACACACAACACTCAAATCAAAAATTTGTTCTATACTGAGAACCGTTTTTAATTTGCTATTTTCAGCTTCCTATAAGTCTAAGGCAGTTTAAATACTCTGTCACTGGTGTTTATCGAATCGTTCGGCAATAGGTGCTACACTCGACACGCAACTATGCTAGATTTATTTCGGATAAATACTCACAGAGGGCGCAATGAGCAGCATGTCGTCATCATCTGTTGTACTAGACGAGCTCTGCCGCTGCGGGGAGCCGGGGATGTTGATGGGCTGTGTACTCATACTGTGAAAATCATAGACAAATTTAAAATAAATAATCGATTTTATTTTTGCGCCCGCCGGGGCTTGAACCCGGGACCGTGGGTCTCACTGCTCTGCTAACTGAGCTACCGGCGCCTCGACTGACAATTACCAATCTTTCAATATCTTGTTAATCGTCTCGAAGCGACGTACAAGCGATATCTAGTATAAGTTATTGAAACGAATACATTTTTTTCTACTATTATTATAAATGGGAAAG
This sequence comes from Tuta absoluta, assembly GCA_027580185.1. Lineage (NCBI taxonomy): Eukaryota > Metazoa > Arthropoda > Insecta > Lepidoptera > Gelechiidae > Tuta > Tuta absoluta. The sequence goes on from JAQAHW010000047.1 coordinate 1,204,006, forward strand.
TGTCTTTGTTTGTCCTTATTTCACGTCACAATCGAACAATATTTTCCCGGGATTTTTGTGTGTAGTTAGTAGCGAGACTGGAGAGTGACATATGGTAGTTTAGCGTTAGATAAAATATCACCCTTACGGGTAAACGGATACAGCTGCGTGTGAATCCGCGGCGCTTGTTTCCCAAACATAAGTTACCTAAGTCGTTATTTATGACCGGAGCAGAGAGCGTCCGTATGCAGCACGTGCACGTAACCACGCGCGTGATCACACCGTGCACCCCTGCCACACCGGGTTACGCGCGTAACTACGCAAAGGTGCTGCACACGCATCGCAAGGGGTCTTTAGCGTACCAACAATCATTTTGCGAATAAATGTATTTACATTCATTTTGTCGCACAAATTCTATAAGTTTTTTCTTTATCTTTAGTTTTTCATCTGATATCACTCATCTTATCACTCAACACAAGCAATGTGACATATCTCATACAGTCCCATACATTACAACGTCATAGGTAAGCGCGGGGTTACATGGGCTGCATACGGGCGTGGTCTGTTCAACAATCATTAGTTAAAATATTCCGGCACAAATTTAACGCAGTGGAAGAATGAGAAACTAAACCATCTAAGAGTCTGTGCAGTAACATAAATGTTGTTGGCAAAACGTGAACTACTATTATCATATTCACTCAATTAAATGTTAAATTTTGGGTAAGTACAATACAGATATTACATTTAGAAATCTCTTACTAAATCTGCCTCATAAAAGTGTGCAAATATTAATCTAATTCTAGTCTGTTATGTCCCACTGCAGGGCAAAGGCCTCCCTCACTTTCCTCCAACCTTCCCTGTTTTGGACTTCCTTCATCCATAAAGGTGCGTGTGCACGTAGTTCATAATTCCATCTTTTTCGAGGTCTACCGCGCGCCCGCTTTGCATTAGGAGAGACCCAAATTGTACACGTTTTTGCCCAAAGCTCATGCGGCATCCTGGCTACGTGAATAGCCCAATCCGAATTAAAAATATGAATGCTTGCCGGTTCTCTTTATGCATAGACTTACTTAAAATTACTGTAGGAATAAAAAATATCATGAAAATCTGTGAAGTAGTTTCGCTTACCGTGGCGGAGCGGGGGGCCCTATACAGTGTGACGCGGCGTGAGGCTGGGGCCTCTCACCGGCGACCACTGAGTCCGAACTGGACTTGTGGAGGTCCCCGGGGTTGCTTTCGTACGCAGTGTCGCGCCAAGTGTCATCGCCCTGTCAATCAATAAAATAATCAATAGCTTGGACATGTCACACAGCGCAAATTAGCCCCAAACTAAGCAAAGCTTGTACTATGGGAACTGGATAGTTGATATAAATACTTATATACTTTTTTTGGAAATAAATACATAATATACATAGATTAAACACAAATATCTGAAAATGACTTAACAAATATTTGTGTCTTGTGGGGATCGAACCCACGACCCTAGTCGTAGAAGGAAGGGGTACTATCCGCTACGCCATCGGGTCAGTGAATGGGGAAAGGATCATCGAGATAAAGCCGTCTCGTAAGGCGCAGCGGATGTGATTTCTATACAAAAGCAATATATACTTTTATTAGGTAATTACCCTCCTAAAACTTAGGATTGTCGTTTATAGTCAAGTTTGCCAATAAAAAGAAAATAGGCTTTTTGACAAGTTTTTACTATTTAAAATTATTATGGCATTAAATTACGGTACATATTAGCTGAAAAACATCAAATTAATGATTCAACATTTAAATAGCGCGCCAAAACGCAATATGTAGGTATGTAAATATAACAAGATGGCCGCTGACGTTACTTTCATTATTTTTAACCTGTGAGCACCAATGAAGGCAGAAGATTGTTTATCTGTGGTATACTAGCAGTGTCACGTTATAAAAGTAAAAAAAACGCATTTTTATTGAAGTATTTTTACAAACCAATACTTATTTTGAACTTATGTTGGTAAATATCAATTTATAACTCCTAATATGTGCTGAATAACACATTATTTTTCACCTTGTCAAATAGCCTAGTTCTCACCATGTTAGCTTCAGTGATGCCGGATTGTGTGCCGGCGGGCGCGGCGGGTGGGGCGATGCTGGTTGGCGCGACATTCGTGTGTGAACCAGTCTGATAGGGCGCCGATAATAGTGCTGCCACGTCCTAAGAAAAACAAGAAAATAAATTGAGTAATTACACATTTACTTTCAAGCAGAGATATATAATCGAGTGCTATGAGGTGCCAGATTAGAAAAGCATCACCCTATTTCGGAATGCAGTAAAATTGGATTGTAAGTATGGCGGTGGGGTTCTGCAGCCTGGCGACCCACGCGGTGTCCCCCGTGCCCAGCGCTCCACACACTGCGCTCACTCACCTCTAGCGGGTCGGCGTGCGCGTGTATGGCGGTGGGGTTCTGCAGCCTGGCGACCCACGCGGTGTCCCCCGTGCTCCACACACTGCGCTCACTCACCTCTAGCGGGTCGGCGTGTGCGTGTATGGCGGTGGGGTTCTGCAGCCTGGCGACCCACGCGGTGTCCCCCGTGCCCAGCGCTCCACACACTGCGCTCACTCACCTCTAGCGGGTCGGCGTGCGCGTGTATGGCGGTGGGGTTCTGCAGCCTGGCGACCCACGCGGTGTCCCCCGTGCCCAGCGCTCCACACACTGCGCTCACTCACCTCTAGCGGGTCGGCGTGCGCGTGTATGGCGGTGGGGTTCTGCAGCCTGGCGACCCACGCGGTGTCCCCCGTGCTCCACACACTGCGCTCACTCACCTCTAGCGGGTCGGCGTGTGCGTGTATGGCGGTGGGGTTCTGCAGCCTGGCGACCCACGCGGTGTCCCCCGTGCTCCACACACTGCGCTCACTCACCTCTAGCGGGTCGGCGTGTGCGTGTATGGCGGTGGGGTTCTGCAGCCTGGCGACCCACGCGGTGTCCCCCGTGCTCCACACACTGCGCTCACTCACCTCTAGCGGGTCGGCGTGTGCGTGTATGGCGGTGGGGTTCTGCAGCCTGGCGACCCACGCGGTGTCCCCCGTGCCCAGCGCTCCACACACTGCGCTCACTCACCTCTAGCGGGTCGGCGTGCGCGTGTATGGCGGTGGGGTTCTGCAGCCTGGCGACCCACGCGGTGTCCCCCGTGCTCCACACACTGCGCTCACTCACCTCTAGCGGGTCGGCGTGCGCGTGTATGGCGGTGGGGTTCTGCAGCCTGGCGACCCACGCGGTGTCCCCCGTGCTCCACACACTGCGCTCACTCACCTCTAGCGGGTCGGCGTGCGCGTGTATGGCGGTGGGGTTCTGCAGCCTGGCGACCCACGCGGTGTCCCCCGTGCTCCACACACTGCGCTCACTCACCTCTAGCGGGTCGGCGTGCGCGTGTATGGCGGTGGGGTTCTGCAGCCTGGCGACCCACGCGGTGTCCCCCGTCGGAGCCCTAACGTGCACCTCGGCCCACTGCGCGCACCAGCAGGGGCAGGCGCCGCCGCCGGCCAGCTCCCCCACGCGAGACCAGTTGCCTTCCTCCGTCTCCTGGGGAACGAAACATATAAGAAAAAATCTATTAAACTTAAAGCTGACGAGTAACAATTCATGGCTGCAATCAAAATTTTGACAGAGAATGAGACTTAAAAACACGAGTCTTATATCTTGGATTGGATATTGGTACTAAAAGTGGAAGGAATTTTTACCAGCCACTTACTTTTTCTTCGTCATCGAAATATGTCAATAATATTTCTAACGAATTTATGATTGATCTTAGCTTTTCTATATTTCGGAAGTCATGTTTTGTCAACCAAACTTTCGCTATTTTGCTATAATCGTGACTATTTAAATCTCTTAACTATACTACACTTGAAGTAATTGCAAAAACACATCGTTCCATTTCTCGATTTTATCGAAAGGCATACCTTCTCATTAGACGTAATACTTCAGCGTTTGAGAAGAAACTGTTATTTCTATAGTCTGCCTAATGCAACTGTTTTTGAGTTTGTAATCCGAACATTTTGAAACGAATGTAGATAAAATAAATAATCTATACTGACCACATCCCGTGAGATCTTGTCAAGTCGTTGTGTGATATGCGCCAAAGCTTCACTAATGGGGTCTCGGTTTTCTCCAGAGTTTTGTCTGAAAGTTTATAATTATAAGACAACTTTTATTCAAACATACAGGGTGTATATGCGAAGGAACAAATCTTTAAACCACGTCTGTTCTCATGAATACGAACAACTTTCTTCGATAAACACGGGTTAAAATATAAATAAGAAAAGAAGAAATGGAACTCCCATAAAAATTTACAACTAGCATTAAAAAATTTGAACTTCCCATACGAAATGCATTGGAGGTGAAATTTTAATATTTCGACCTATGTTTTTTAAACGAAAGTTGTTGTTAGTTTTATTGGTTATTTGAAACGGAAAAAGCATACGTGTCTATATTCACAGAACCGAAGTAGCAGCGCAAATCTGCTCGGTCAGCGGAATGCGATCAGTGATTGTCAAGAGAACTTATGTAGGGTCCGATTTGCCATACAATACTGGATATTTTAAAGGTGTCATAAAAATAAACTCAAGATAAGGTACTATTTTTTTAGGGTGATATCTACTCGTAAAACTAAACTTTCCCTAATAAGGAACATAGGTCGAAATCCTCCAGGCACATCATACTCATATTGTTTACTTTAACAAGCCTTAAAGTATACAACGTAATTGATCAACACCAACATCAACAGCCAAAACAGTCCACTACTGGACATGGGCATCCACTAATTGGGGGGTATTTTCTGCTTGGTTGTTAGTCTTAGTTTAATATGATTCCAGTCAACCTATTGGACGAGCTGGACTAAAGATTAAAATCACAGTAGGGAAATATTATTGTCAGCAAATCTGCAAACGACTGGAGCAGCGAGATTTCACATGTCTAAATACGCGTCTAAGCTACAAATTTCTAATCAGAATACTCTGTCTATGACGCGGCAAACAGTATCAGAATAGAGTTCATTATACTGGTAATAAGAAGTAGTGGATTCTAAACCGGATATGAGGAGATTTCCATTCACAAAACAGACTAGAATTGAAAAGAATTAGTTGCCGAAATCGAAAGTTGGCTACATAAGAGAGTAGGTAAGTAAATGTTGGCACACTTCGGACACTGGCGCTCAAATGTATGAAACAAACGCGTTGCTACGCACACAGTCTAAGCTCGCGTAGGTGAACGCGGACCATGCTTGTGTGTGTGAGACAACATGTCAGGGTTGCCGCCATTTTGCGTTCGCGAATCGGGAATGCAATGTGCGGCAGTATGAAATGACCTTCGTCGTCGCGTCCTTTGCTAGCCGGTGTCTGAGCGTCCTCCGAGCGCGGGTGGGCGGCGCTTGTAGGGGGAGGCAGGGAGTGATCATACTGTACGCTAGTACTATTAATTATACTGTGATGTTGGTATTATTATTGAGTATTATCCTTTAAACATAGAGACATCTCACAAACTTAATATATACTTAACCAATCTTTTAGGTTAGTTTTTGTTAGTACGCAAGGTACGAGTAGAATCACCCTGCAAAGTAAGTAAAAATAACCCGGTACACTAATACTGGCTAAGGTTAATAAAATCTAAAAAACTTACCGTTTTATTTCACCTGGCGCTGTTGTTGTGTCGTTCGGAGGCGCCTGGGAACAAAATGTTCAATGTATAAGAACATGTATTTTACGGTAATAATGGCCTCAACTCTATTCGGGCAATAAATTCTTATAACTTACCTTAAATTAGTGCTATCACTTATCGTCAAATTTGTTTAGAAAAGCACAGGAGATATCTAAGTCTTGTCATGTTTATATTGTCAATGGGTGTTCTTCGGAATTGCTAGTCAATTTAGTCGCCATTTTTTTTCGTCGCCTTGTTTTGACAGATCACACGTATTTTGCATCAAATTTTAAGACATGACATGACCTTTCCTTTTATAAACCAATTTTATGGAAAATTAAGAGAATTTATATCCCAAATTGAGACCAAGGATTTACTTGGCCGAAGGCGTAGCGGTAAGTACCCGGTCGTGGGTTCGACCCCATAAGATACAAATATTTGTAAGTCAATTTTCAGATTTTTGTGTTTAGTCTAGGTGATTTTTATGTAGAATATGTATTTATTTACAAAAACAAGCATGTTATTAATATCAGATATCTAGTTCCTATTGTTTACATCCCGAATTGAGGGCCTTTTTTATTTTATTTGGGGAGCTTACAGCCTTAAAAAACATACATAACTTAATATATAAATAAATGCCAATTACAAGCTTCCACATATAGAAAAAATATAGGAATTAAGAGTATTTGAAATCTTATGTGAAAAAACAATCAGTCAAGCAAGAAACAATCATAACTATTCCTAACTTACCAACTAAACGGAAACGAAGTCTTAATAAGTGCTTTCTTTGCACTTTGAGCACTGCCGTCAAATAGATCAAAGCTGGAATCACTATTCAGCTTATTAAACTGCCTCATAGATCTAGGTAAGAAACTTTTCTTTCTGTACCTAGTGTGAGAAGGTGGAATATACAACAATGTTGGTTTTCTGACTCTTATCTTGTTACTACGACTTACCTGTAATGCAGCAGTGGAACTATTAGACGCGGGTAGCGGGGAGGGCAGAGGGCTGGCCGCGCGCTCCGAGTGTTGGCGACACAGTGTTGAACATCTGGAGGGATGAAATTATATTAAGAACGTTACTGAAAATTCTCGTGAAGCATATGATCTTAAGCCGGCGCCGACCGTCCAGTGACGCCCTGACCTGTTTTTTAATAATTTCTTAAATTCTAGAACAAGCATTAACTAGCATAATAAAATTGTGCCGTGTGATGCCGGCTTAGAATAGCATTACCACATTTATTGTCCGTGGGAGTTGTAAGAAGTGACTAAGGGACTCGAGGGTGTTTATTGCTATTTGAGGCGATGGACTGACAACCTGTCACTATGGCGATCACAATTTTCCGAATGATCCTCAAATATTTGTCAGACGTGGCGTAAATGTTGTTTTTTTGCGGCCGGCAGTTTTATTTGCGCGTGTGTGTGTTTGTTTAATAAATTTAAAAAAATAAAAACACGGCTGCTCTCTGAGATAAAGCCTAGCCTATGACTAGTGATGTGCCGTTGCCGGCAACTTTGGCAACATTGGGAACTTTGCCGTCAATTTTGCCGGCAATATTGCCTCGAAATATGCTTTAAAACATTAGGTTAGTACTACTTTATGAAACCTCATGGTGTGTTCTATCATCTGTACTAGATTATAATGATCAAATCCTTTCGCATGACCAATATTGCCAAAGTTGCCGGCAATATAGCCAAATTTGACGGCAATGTTTCCGGAAATTTTGGCAACTTTGCTTTTAAGGTGGGTTAAGAAAAACATCTAAGAGCTAGAATCATTTAACTTAAATAACCTTTTAAGGTACATTTTAATTAGGAACTATTAAATCAGTCTTAATATCGAACATTGATTGACTGTGTCCATAAAACTTCTTAGTAAAATAGTTTTTTACAATCATATTACATACACATATGTAGCAGAGTGAAAACTCTGCGTCGGCATCCTTTTCCATGTCACCTCCTCTTTTTCGAATTATGTTAAATTTCAAATCAAATAAAAGAATTGGAACGTCGTGCAGACGTATTTTTTCTCCCTGACGCACTCATCATCTATCTTTCCACGGGAAAACAGTATTCACCATTGTATTACCAGTGCCGTTATAGTTTCAAGTTTAAAGTTTCGAGTTTTATTGCATAGTTCCGTGGTGAATAAAATTACATTTTAGTAGGCCATAAGGCCAAGCTTATATATTATATTTCTATTAATTGTGGAAAATCGTGTTGTGTTAAAAGGAACCCTCAAAGAGGGTTCGTCCTTGACGTTCGTCCTGGACTTCAATAAATAAATGTAAAACTCTACAGCCTGCTTTTATTTACCTGTGGCCTCCGGGCTACAGTGGCGCCCCAACGAGGAAAAACCCACCCCGCAACCTACCGGACTCAAGAATCAGAAATTTGAAGAACAGAAGATCAAAAAATAATATTCTTTCATTGTTTTATTACCATTCCATTACAGCCTTATTTATCCAGCATTTTTTATCAAAATCACAAAATTAGTTCTCCAAATTCAACCATTTAAATAGAGACGTTCCAATTCCATTATTCAAAATATCCATTATCATTTTTATCATTATCATTTTTACCATTATCACACAGTACACCCACAGTACACGAATCAAACCGCTACACCTCATATACATACAATAGACACTATCACGGCTGCCCATCGGCAACCAACAATATCATTCGAGCGTCAGGTTTAGACGAAAGTCATCTTTCGCTCGAAGATATAACTCACACCAATTCCTAGGACAATATCCTAAGAATTGGACATACGAGTAGATAGTGGGGTTCTGCAGGTTTTCGAGACCGACAGTCAGACCCCAACCACACAACTCACCACACCCATTGATCATTCCATACCCCACCAACCATTTTTCTTTTCAAAATTCTAAAACGGCATCAACGCCCCTGATCCAATTTCGATAAAATACTTTGGCATTTAGAGCTTTCACCCCTTTTTACCCAATAAACATTATTTACCATATTATATTCATAGATTCTTTGCTATATTTTTATTCTATATTTAATCGCATATAATAACCACCCTCTAGACCTTGCAAGCATTACCCTCAACTAATGGTTTCTAGCTAAACTAAACGTGGTTCTTGACTACAGAGTACGGCCTCTGAATCACTTTTTCTAACCTTTTTCCGCACGCTAAATTAAATCTACAAAAACCTATTTTATGACCAACAGTGGACACCAATAACCTAGACATTGTTATACTTTGACGTTTGATTACCAATTGTCGTTTTGCCAAATATTGAAATAATAAATATTTTACCAAATAGTTTCAGCCTACAATTGAAAAATACATACACGATAGAAATCATAATAAATCAGATTGACAAGTTTGGCATTACCCAAAAATACGATCAAACGTCACGTCTAACATTGTTAAGTCAAACATTCGTTGCCATCCCTCTGTCATTTACTTCTTACCCTTCTTTTAATTTTTGGCCTCTGCCAACGAGCAATTCGGCCAGTATCAACCTTATTAGAAAGTTTCCTACCAAATAGTATTAATAAAATAATATAATGGAAAACTATAATTATTTAAACAAACCCGAACTTCAATTTGAAATAAAGATTCGAAACATAGAGTTTAACCAAAGCCAAACTGTAGAGGCTCTCCATCAATTATTAGCCCAGGCAATAACTTCTAACCAGGCAATTAATCAGATTAGTCCCAACGATCTTGAAATTGATATTCAAGATATAACTAGATGCCTTAACTTAATAGAAGCTTGCCTTTTCAATTTTTCCACCAGGAAAAACAAAATACCACCTTACCTTTCACACACAAAGCTCAGATTCAATCTTATTAACCTAGAATCTGAAACTTTAACAAACGAACAACTAGCTACTCACAATGACCTTTTCAAACGGTTATTAGAGCTAGAAACACAATATAATAACTTAGTAAACCCCCCCTCATCCACGTATTGTTCGGCCCAGACCAGCAGCGTAAACCTTAACCCCGCAAACATATATTTCGAAACACTAACAGAAAAATTAAACTTATTGGCGAATCATAATAGCAGATACCAAACAGACCTTAAAAGATTTATTTTTAAAGGTCAAGGCTGCCCACGGGACTTCATAGCCCGTGTGGAAGAATTCGCCAAAGTTAGGGACTTAACCGAACATACCCTATACAACCACATCTACGACATTCTCTCAGGACCGGCACTAGACTGGTTCAGAACACATAAGAACACACTCACAAACTGGCAAACATTCAAATCAGCAATAATTAACGATTTTGAAATAGGAAACCATGATTATAATTTAAAAAAGCTTATAGAAAATAGAAAACAACACCCTAACGAACGTATCATAATTTACTTCTCCACAATGGAATCACTATTCAATAAACTTCATAGCCCATTATCTGAGAACGAAAAAATAGATATTTTATTACGCAACCTACAACCCCAATATAGTTTGCGAGTAACCCAACCAGACCTTCTTTCCATCTCTACCCTCCTAGAATCATGCAAATTTACAGAAAAATTGCTTCACGTCAATAACCACTCCCAAGATTACTTTAATACCACTCCAACCCAATCAAACAAAATCCAAACCCCTTCCAATTCTAATTACCAACCATATATCCCCCCTTTTCCTTACCCCATTAATGCTGTAAATACTGGCAAACCACTCCCCACCAGTAGCCAATCCCTATATTGCCCCCGCTGTAGAAACAATTCTCACACCCTACAAACGTGTAACAACCCCCAAAAGGTTTGCTTTCGCTGTGGTAACAAAGGTTACACGGCTCTTAACTGTCCCAAATGTAATAGAACTCCAAAAAAACTAGATAAAGAGGATCCCGTTCAAATTAATAATCCCAAATTCGATAAACTCGATTGGAAAAATTGGTTAGAATCACTTTCAATTTTTTTCAAGTCTTACCACGTAAACCTTCTTTTCTCCGGTGACAACGATCACGAACGACCATATGTCACAATCAAAATTAATAACTTACATTTGAACGGCCTCCTCGATAGCGGCAGTACAATTACAATATTAGGTAAGGATTCTTACAAAACATTACTAAAACATGGTTTCAAATTAAATAAAAACATACGTATAACAGGCACAGTAGCCAACAACCAAAAAATAAACTCTATCGGAATAATCACTCTTCCTGTAACCTATAATAATAAATTTTCATTAATATCGGCTCATGTAATACCTGAGGTTTCACAAAACCTAATCTTAGGAATTGACTTTTGGAAAGCATTCAATATTGCCCCAAATGTTCTACACAGAATAGCCTCTTTTCAATCACCTGAAACCGCTACCTTCTTAATAAACACAAACCTTGAATTAACAACCGTAAACTCTTTCAAAAACCTTACTGAATCCCAACAAATAATAGCAAACTTAATAACAGAAAAATTTAAAAATATCTCTACAGATACAAAACCATTAGGTAGAACGCATTTGGTAGAACACCACATTGACACCGGTGATCACCCACCAATAAAGCAACGATGCTATCGCTTATCCCCTGAAAAGCAAAAGGCTCTGCACAAGGAAGTTGACGACATGATGCGCTTAAGCGTAATTGAACCTTGTGAAAGCCCATGGCTAAACCCAGTTTTAATCACTCCCAAGAAAGACAATACCTGGAGATTTTGCGTTGACAGTCGTAAACTCAACGCGATAACAAAAAAAGATGCCTATAAACTACCACTAATCTCTGACATCATAGATAACCTACGCGATTCCAAATACCTTTCCTCTATAGACATCGCCAAAGCCTTTTGGGAAATCCCATTACGAGTTGAGGATAGGCCCAAAACCGCTTTTCACGTACCTGGTCGTGGTATGTATCAATTTAAAGTGATGCCTTTCGGTCTCACAAACGCCCCTGCTACTCAACAGAGATTTCTAGATAGCCTACTATCAGATCTCATGTATGACAACTCGGTATTCTGTTATCTTGACGATATGGTCATTGCCACCTCAACTTTCGAACGTCACGTTGAAATACTCAACAAACTCCTCATTAAATTAACAGATGCTAATATAACCATCAATTTCCCAAAATGCTCATTCTTCCGTAGCGAATTAAAATATCTAGGTTTCATCGTCAACAGTCAGGGACTACAAACAGACCCAGACAAAGTCAAAGCTATCCTGGACATACCCGTACCCAAAACAGCAAAAGATATCAAGAAATTTCTTGGCACCGTAAGCTGGTACAGACGTTTTGTCCCAAACCTTAGCACACTAGCTACACCCCTAAACAAACTAACTTCAACCCACAAAAAGGCACCACCATTTAAATGGACACCAGAAGCGGAATCAGCTTTCAACTCTATTAAACAAGCCCTAGTTAGCACCCCTATCCTCGCCTGTCCTGATTTTACAAAGCCCTTCGCCGTTCATTGCGACGCATCATCCTTCGGCATCGGAGCCATGCTCACCCAAGAATTTGATGGTATAGAAAAGCCAATCGCTTATATGAGTAAATCGCTCACAGGCCCCCAGCGAAATTACTCAATTACAGAGCGAGAACTTCTAAGTGTCATTACAGCACTAGAACACTGGCGTTGCTATCTAGACAATGGCCACAAGTTCACCATCTATACCGACCACTCAGCCCTACAATGGTTTCTTCGTCTGGACAATCCCACAGGTAGACTAGCACGTTGGTGCATACGCCTATCTATGTTTAACTTTGAAATAAAACATAAAAAAGGCTCCGAAAACTTTGTACCCGACCTGCTCTCGAGAAATATTCCCAACATGGACATTATTAATCTTTCCAGTACCACAGACGAATGGTACAAATCTATTTTTAACAAATGTAAAAATAATCCCTCATCAACCCCCGACTATACAATTAAAGATAAAAAACTATATAAATATACTAATTCTCTAACCCCATTTAATTCACAATACAGCTGGAAATTAGTCGTTCCTTCAGAACAACGAAACCCCATAATTGCACAAAATCATTGCACACCAACCGCAGCCCATTTTGGTACCTTCAAAACCTACCATCGTATCAAGTTAAATTATTTCTGGCCTGGCATGTACAAAGATGTGGCAACATTTATCTCTCGCTGCGACACGTGTCTTGCATATAAACATCGTAACCAAAACGCTATCGGTCACATGGGCGAACCTAAACAATGTTCCCGGCCATTTCAATGTCTTTCAATCGATTTTATTGGCCCACTACCCATATCACGTAAACTTAACAGATACATATTGGTAATAACCTGCTGCTTTTCCAAATACTGCTTATTATTTCCAATTAAACGCGCTACTTCTTCGGTTATTAAACATATCCTAGAAGACTTAGTATTCATGAACTATGGTATTCCTGAAACAGTCATTTTAGACAACGGCCCCCAAATGACAAGCTCGGAACTAACAGACATGTTTCACTCATACAACATACCACACATACATTTCATACCCCTTCACTGTCCTCAGGTAAATACTGTTGAAAGATACAACAGAACCATAATCACGGCGGTCGCATCATTTGTCGATGATGACCACAGAACCTGGGACAAACACCTCCATAAAATACAATTTGCCATCAACTCATCTGTTAACGAGTCAACCAAATTTACCCCAGCCTTTCTAGTATTCGGTCGTGAACTAGTACCGTGTGGTTCTACTTACTCCCAAAAGGACACCACGGATGACCTCATCTTCGCCCCTAGAGATATTTATGCGGAAAATCTCGGCCAACTCATTCCCATTTTCGACAAAGTACAATCACGACTACACTCCATACACCAAAATAACGCATCCAACTACAACAAACATCGTCAAAACCTAGAGTTTAAACCTGGCGATATAGTTTGGAAACGTAATTATCCCATAAGCTCTACCGACAAAAACTTCTCGGCTAAATTAGCACCAAAATACATTAAATGTATCGTATCCCAAAAGATTTCCCCTTTAGTATACAACCTAGCCGATATGGACAATATCAACTTAGGACGTTGGCATATTAAATACTTAAAACCAACCAAAACCGCAAAACTAAACTAAACCTTATTCACCCCCATTTTTAATTATCCGCGTTTGGATAAAGCGAACTACGCCATAAAGTAGTAACGCAGTCATTTTATTTCCTTTTATAAACTTTTTCACCTCATTACGCTTTTCGGTTTTTCCATTAAACATTGACGGATGTCAAACTTTACTTCAATGATAAATAATTTTATTACCAACTTATTTTATTCACTTGTTACAATTTATTAATTGATCAAATGCAATTATCTCTCATCGACGGAGATAACGTCGTAATTGTCACTTTAACTTTAACTTAACTTGCTACTCAATTACGAATTTGATTTTAATTTTACTTGCTGTTTATTTTCCATAACATAAACTTAATGAACGTATACGTTAATTATAACACGTATACTAATTTTAATACGTACGTTATACGTTTTCCTTTTTTTTACAAAACTTGTAAATACTTTATCACCGTGCGGATCTAGCGACACGTTAAAGAAGCCAAAAGCTAGGAACCATAAAGCGGGTTGTGACTTGCAAGCCTACACTATTCTGGTGGAAACTCTCAGAGAACAGTTGACATAATTGAAAACTGCTCTCCATTTTGAAAGGGTCTGATTTCATATAATAGAAATCCAGACATTTTGCTGATGACGAATGCTTGATATGACGTACGATTGACTTAGAATTTCCACCCTGTACATACTCACTGTAGATATCACACACAGTCAAAATTTTTTATCACTCACCACCCCTACTTACATTTAATATTCATTTATTTTGATTAACTTTTAGTACCTTCTATTTATTTTATTAACATTTACACCACATTTATTTATCGCATAGCATTTCGGAACATACGCCAAAATTTTACCAGCATCTCATACCAATTACCATCATTTCATCTCAACCACATTACCCAAAAAAAAAAAAAAAAAATACCCTAGAGTACTTTTTTTTTTTCTCCGGCCCCCCCGGGTACTGTAGCAGAGTGAAAACTCTGCGTCGGCATCCTTTTCCATGTCACCTCCTCTTTTTCGAATTATGTTAAATTTCAAATCAAATAAAAGAATTGGAACGTCGTGCAGACGTATTTTTTCTCCCTGACGCACTCATCATCTATCTTTCCACGGGAAAACAGTATTCAACATTGTATTACCAGTGCCGTTATAGTTTCAAGTTTAAAGTTTCGAGTTTTATTGCATAGTTCCGTGGTGAATAAAATTACATTTTAGTAGGCCATAAGGCCAAGCTTATATATTATATTTCTATTAATTGTGGAAAATCGTGTTGTGTTAAAAGGAACCCTCAAAGAGGGTTCGTCCTTGACGTTCGTCCTGGACTTCAATAAATAAATGTAAAACTCTACAGCCTGCTTTTATTTACCTGTGGCCTCCGGGCTACACATATATACACATATCACGCCTATAATCCCTTGCGGGGTAGGCAGAGCGCAAACAGCCGCAAAAACGATCTATCAACGTCACGTTTGACAAATATTTGAGGGTCATGCGGAAATTGTGCATCGCCATAGCGACAGGTTGTCAACCCATCGCCTAAAATTGCAATATTCTCCCTCGAGTCCCTTAGTCGCCTCTTACGACTCCCAAGGGAAAGAAATGGGGTGATGCTATTCTAAGCCAGCATCACACATCTCGCTTGCATATTTCATTCGTACGCTATTGTTAGAGAACACAGAAGTACCATAAACAAGCTTTTAATTTTTTTTTACTGAAAACATGTGCGTGCATATTTTTGATACGTTAGTATAAGCCTATAATTATAACTTATAAGCCTTTTATAGTTTAATTCTTAAAATATAGCGCTGGCAATATTGCCAAAGTTGCCGGCAACATTGGAAGTTTACCGGCAATATTGCCTGAGCAAAGTTGCCAGCAACGGCAATATTGCCGCAGGCACATCACTACCTATGACACTCGGGATAATGTGAGTATTCTTCAGACACACTTTCCATTCGAATCTATTGGGTGGTTATCGAATAGCAGCACTTTAAAGAATTGTCAATATCAATACAATACAAATAAGTCTTTCGGGGGTAATGCCATAGTCACAACGCTCAGTAAGCGAAATGGCGAGCGCAGTGTAAGATATTGCTTTCACAGGGTACGCCATTCCTAAGATGAATTTATCCCTCAGTCGCTTTTTACAACACCCACAGGTTGTATTAGGGTGATGCTTTTCTAATTTTCATACCATAGTATTAGTGACAATAACTTATACTAAATGTCGCTTGTACGTCGCTTCGAGACGAGTACCAAGAGATTGAAAATTTTGAAGTGTCAGTCGAGGCGCCGGTAGCTCAGTTGGTAGAGCAATGGGACGGTACCCCACGGTCTTTTTTCATTTTCTTATTTATGAAAACAACTTACCTGTCACACAATCCCATTTTGATGGTGTTCTGTAGACAGCCGGAAGTAGTGATGGTGACAAGCTTGTGACCGACCAACCACGTGGACGACTGTCCACCGTTGAACATGAATTCGGCGAGGTCACTCCTGTCAAAAAATAATAGTTTTTTTCACTTTACTTTTGTAGCGGCGCGGATTGCAAAGAAATATGAAGCGCGCGCCGCACACAGAATGTGCTGACACACAGCACCACATGCTTTGCTAGGAACAGCTACAATATGTGCATCAAAATATTTAACCACCTACCTAACCATGTAAGAATTCTTCCGATTGGTTTATTTAAGAAATGGCTGAATAATGTACTTGTGACAAATTGCTTTTATGACATTAGAGAATTCGTTGCATTTAAATTTTAATATTTAATTATGAGTAATTTATTGTTGTTCCTATAATTTTTGACATGTGTTCTTATATTATTATTATTTTGTTATGTTATGTTATTTTAATTTATCAATGGCTTATCTTGACATCTCGTTCTTTAATTAATCCCTTGTCTGTCACGTACCGGGAGCCGGACAACAATTTTGAACCTAACTACCCACAATAAAATTCAAAACCAATGAAATTGTTATAGTATGAAGCGACAGACGAGTGATTATTTTACTATAATTAATTTGGATTGATTTGTATATAATGTTGTAATTTCTTTCAATATGTTTTTGTATAAATTTGCATACCGATAATAGGCGCTGCACGCTGCATATATTTTTTAAATCACCATCATTTGTACCGTGTCGCTAGCGAATAAAGTATATTTTCTCAAACATGCTAGGAAATGTGTTCATTAAACCACTGTACGTTCCTTATAGCCTTACTTATAGAGATAGAGATCTTCCTTTGCAGCGATTGGTCGCACTTATCTGTTCCAAAGCTGTGTGATTGGTTACGTATGCCCCCACACCCCACCCCACTCCGACACGGCAGGGCGGGGCGAGTCGGCCCGCTTGGCTTCATTGGCGATTTTTCTTTCACAGTGAGCGGTCGCGCTCAGAAAATAATTTTTTAAATTTCGATAAAGTTTTAAATTTTAAACTTTGAAAAATTATTTTCTTACAATTTTAACGGTTTTGCACCGTTCGTTTTTTAAATTAATAAATTTAGTGATTTAATTGTTCCTATTTAAATAAATTTTAAAATCAGTGTGTGTATAAACTGGGTAAGTCCTTTATATTTTATTATGCATGTGGCAAATCAAATTTCTGAAGGCGGTTTTCCGTCGGACACAACTTTGCAATTTCTTACAATTTTAATAAATTATTATTGAAATCTGTCAAGACCGTTTACGAATAAATAAATTGTTCCTGGCGATCCGAATTCTGTGAACAAAATCCACACTAATATTATAAATGCGAAAGTAACTCTGTCTGTCTGTCTGTCTGTCTGCTACGCTTTCACGGCCAAACCGCTGAACCGATCTTCATGAAACTTGGCACAGAGATTGCTGGCATACCGAGAACGGACATAGGCTACTTTTTATCACCATTCAAGGGTCTGGAGTACAGATGTAGACCACCAGGTGTACCACCAGGAGCCCAGCTAAACTATTAGAGATACAGGCATGGTTCCAAAACAAAAGTTGTTCATTATGATGGGCCGCTTCTTTTCACAAGGACATTGAGGATCTGGAGTACCTTATGTAGACCACCAGGTGTACCATCAGGAGCCCACCTAAACTATTAGAGATACGGAAACGGTTCTAAAACAAAAGTTGTTCAGTATGATGGGCTGTTTCTTTTCACAAGGACATTGAGGATCTGGAGTACCTTATGTAGACCACCAGGTGTACCATCAGGAGCCCACCTAAACTATTAGAGATACAGAAATGGTTCCATAACAAAAGGTGTTTAGTATGATGGGCTGCTTCTTTTCACAAGGCCATAGAGGATCTGGAGTAAATTATGTAGACCACCAGGTGTAGCATCAGGAGCCCAGCTAAACTATTAGAGATACAGGCATGGTTCTAAAACAAAAGTTGTTCAGTATGATGGGCCGCTTCTTTTCACAAGGACATTGAGGATCTGGAGTACCTTATGTAGACCACCAGGTGTACCATCAGGAGCCCACCTAAACTATTAGAGATACGGAAACGGTTCTAATACAAAAGTTGTTCAGTATGATAGGCTGCTTCTTTTCACAAGGACATTGAGGATCTGGAGTACATTATGTAGATCACCAGGTGTACCATCAAGAGCCCAGCTAAACTATTAGAGATACAGGCATGGTTCTTAAACAAAAGTTGTTCAGTATGATGGGCTGCTTCTTTTCACAAGGACATTGAGGATCTGGAGTACCTTATGTAGACCACCAGGTGTACCATCAGGAGTCCACCTAAACTATTTGAGATACAGAAATGGTTCCAAAACAAAAGTTGTGAAATGATGAAAATAAGTTGAGAAAGGATATTGGCAACTTTTTACCGAGGATTTTTTTGTTATCTACTGACTTTTGTATTCAATGGTTATAAATATTGATCTTTCAGGGCAGTACACCGGATAGCAAATTTTGAATTGTCCCTTTAACAACAGAAGCAAGCAAGTCATCCTTAAACAGTAGAGATAAGAACTGTTGTAATATCACTGTCATACTTACTATGAATATAGATATCTACTTTAGAACCTGTGCCTAAAAAAACTATCTAACGCGGACGAAGTCGCGGGTAAAAGCTAGTAGTTAATAATTTATGGGAATTATTTGTCAAGAATAATGATCCCAAATAAATAAGCAAAGTGTGTTATAGAAATTTGGTTGCTATCGAAGTTTTAGTTACCCGGATTTAACAATAGTGATTTTTTTTTACGAAAAGTTTTTAATCCGGAAGTAATTAATTCGTTCGATTCTTTACGAACGATCAAATGAAAATCCAATAATCATAGTGCACTTCGCACAAGCTTTGAGTGGCATTATTTTAAGATTTTCAATATAAATGTTCATCCCTCGCAGGTTTTTAAACTAGTTACCTTGAACTGATAGGTAGGTATTCCTCGAGAGAAGTAATACCTTTTTTCTATTTATAGGTTACTATCCCGTCGAACTAGTTTCTACATATCCCCCGTGCACGTTTTTCATTAATGTGCCTGATTGATTTATGGATTTTCATTTGTGAATGATTATTTTATTTTTACACGTGTTTTTGTAAATTGTTATTTGGACATAAATACATTTTTATGTCGTTTACTGGAGCTAGTAATGGTATACAGATGCTCCTTTCACGTAGCAACGTGTTATTCAAGTAACGCATCAAATACGTGATCTGTAGGTATTGTTCGGATACCTTCAAAGTTCTTTAAATAAATAAGTCGAACAGCGACAATTTTTATTTTAAAAGGGGGCCGCCATGACCCTGTGAAATGCTCTTAGTAATAAGAAAGTTTACGGAAGTCCAAGTCCGTAGAACGTCTTATAAAATAGAGTAATAAGAACTCCTCAAGGATCTTTTCGTTGTACCTAGAATAAATTGCAGAAAATATATATTCTAGTTGATTGCTATGATATGAAATGGCAGCACAAGCCAAGCTACATTTCGTCGGTTTTATAAGCTACCTCTGCGCAACGCAAGGTATACCCTATTTTATAACATCATCAGGAGTTCATTAGGCCGTCAGCGCATGACGTGTCCTTAGACTCCTACATCCCCGCGCAGGGGTTGTACCTTTTGATGTCATGCAGAATGCCCTCGCTTGCACTTGCAGGGCCTGAAATTCCGTCCTCGAGCCTTTCGTATACTTGACGAATTAATAAATCGACATGCGATACAAATTCCATGCATTATAGACGGTTTAGATGCAAATATTGCCAAAAATACTAACAAGTACTAAAAAGTATTTGTGTTGTGGGTTTCGGTACGATATGCAACTCAAAGAACTGGGTCCTCGTGGAGCCAAAGTTTCGAAATGTACCCACCAATATATTTTTAATACCTCGTGCAGAAAGAGTAAGTATAGGTATTACTTTTGGTACCTACCTACCTTTTTATCAAACTTCCAAAAGTTTTGATGGCATCCGGCACATGCATGATTTGCTTTTGTCTGATCAAAGTAAAGCAGTCTTTCTTTACTTCTATGCTTATTTGTCTTCTAACGTGACAGTGAAATGCCCTCGTTAAATTTTGTCTTAAGTACATCGTCCGGTCCACCGCCTGCGATGAGATAAAGCAATTGTAGCGAAGGGTAGTGTGTAGCACTAGTATTGATAGTGAAGCGCGCAGGTTCGAATCCTGCATGTGGTATAAAATTAGCTAAGTTTCCATAATTTTATACCTACCTAACACGGTTAAGGTTAAGTATTAAAATATATTTAAGAAATAAAAGCTTCGAAAGGTGTGTTACAGACTTGAGTACAAGGAGTTTACTGTCTGACACATGTGTTACCTCGAGCGTATTAGAAAATAGAACGCGAGGGGATTCCTAAGATGTTAATTTAAAAATATTTTTGCCTTGCACGCGTTCATAAGGTCCCCCTCTTTTAGTTCCATGAGCTTACGCTTTCAAATAACGATAGCTAGATTCCACTGAGAATTTGCAAAATAGGCTATCTGTAGGCAAAATATACCTACTTAAATGTTTGAAAAAATGTTTCAAATATAACATCCTAGCCCGAAAAAGTCTTGGCTATTAGAAAGTACAGGGAACAATATTCCTACGTAAGTATGAACTTTATCTACTCAGAATAAAGTTCAAAGTTAGAGAGCTGTCTAACGTTTTACAATGATTCTTAAGCAGAAGACATATTTGTCGTAGATTCACCGCATTCAGTCCCATCCTAGTAACCGTTACTGCCGAGTCTAAATTGACAAGCGCTTAAATTTTATAATATCCACTTTTTCTATGACCATTTCGGAGATTTCTGGTTGCAGATTCATAGTTAAAAAGTTTCAAATTTTTCTGTTGAAAATCTAGGAAAAAATAATCAATTTTCTGAAATCGTGCTTGTGACGTCACAATACGATGATTATCCTGCAAAAAAAACACATCCGTTTGTAGACGTAAATTTACAAAAAAAAACGCATCATGAGCGCCAAAACTGTCAATAACGTCAAAGTACATAGTTGGCTGGGTTGCCAACTGGGATTTTTTTTTCGTACTGAAGCACTTAAGGCTAGCGCAGACTGTGGCTTGTACGTCTACGCAAATGAAGCACGCGCGTCGACGCACCGGTTGTACTCTATGGAACCAATATGGAACTGGAAGCTTAAGAAACATGCCATGAACTAGCCACACCAGATGCGGGCCGTGTTGACATGTCACACGCCAACAAGTAGGTAACTACCGAAGAGTACCAACTGACTAAGTTACTAGATTAGATGCCAAAAGCAAAACAAAATGCTTATCAATATCTACCCGGGTGTCGTAAAAGCCGACTAAGGGATGACTCCAGGAAATGGGCAGCAGCGTTGTCAGTGAATACAAAACCTTACACTGCGCTCGCCATTCCACCTGCTAAGCGTGGTGAGTATGGCAAATAACCCCTTTTAGGGGGAGGCTCATGTCCAGCAGTGTGGTATTCCCACACTTGTGTCTTTCCTTCTGGGGTTTTGACCTCTTAGTACTACACGACTCTACTAAAGTTACGTTAGTCACGACTCGTAGACTCTCGGTTTCTTAATTTGAGTAAAGTTTGTGCGTCTTCGTCTTTCTCTTTTCCCTTCCACCCTCCCATTCTGCAACGTTTTTTACTTCCTAATTAAGGCGGAACTATACTATCTGACGCGTCCATCAGCCGCGTCCGTCAGCCGCGACTTATTTGAATCTGTGTAGTAATTTATGTGAAACTGCAAACTATCTAAGTCGCGCACAGTCTGAGAGAGATATCTAGCCGGTCGGATGCCATAGACAATGTGCACTGGCCTTTAGACTCTGGAGTCGCTTTTAATTTATTTCGTGGACGTAAACACGTAAACGCTTCTTTTTATCTAATTTCTTGGTAGACAATACAATGTGGCCACAGTTAAATAAAAAATTTCGTCCTACTCGACGTCATCATCGCGACCGCGACCATAGACGAATTTCGTCCGCGGACACTCCGTGCACACTGTCTTAAGCCGCGGCTGATGGATGCGTCAGATAGTATGTTTCCGCCTTTAGACTTCTTTAACATCCAATTTAATCAAAACATTTCAATACGTAAAATCGTTTGCAATCAGCATTTGCAAGCAAAATTATGAAAAATTCCAAAACCTCGTACAGAAGTGAATACTTGTCCTCGCGTGTCGTATGGGAGACCATAGTTTCGTATTCGTACGAGGAACCTTGTATTGTACGGTTGGCAACCCTGGAAATGTATGGTAATGTCGCTGTCAATCATCTTTCAATCATCAGTATTGCCATTATATTTTATTATTTTCAAGAATTGTAGTGATACCATTTTAATAATCGTATTCTGACGTCATCATGCACTTACGACCTTTTAGAATGAGCAGTTTTAAATTATTTAAATAAAAAGGGATAAAAGTGTTGTTTTTTCTAAAATGTTACTCGGGGGCTCCACTTGTTCACTAAAGTTTAATTTAAGCTAATAATATCGGTAGGTTTACGAAATGAGCGGTCATCAATTCTCGCAAGTTAAGGAAAATTTATAGACGGTTTAAGTCTGAAACAGTTTTCCTTTATGATCATTTCAGTGGCCTACCGAGGCCACGCAGTAAGAAAATGAGAAACATATTGATTTATTAGGTAACTGTGAAAACGACTGAATTTATAATTTTTTCCCTTGCTCACTGTCCTAAGTAGCAATAATTCACTTCTATTTCTATGCTATCACAGACCTCGTAGTGCTAACGCATTTCTGAGGGAGATCCCTCACGCTTGTCATTTGTTTACTTCTTTGAACTATGATCAAAAAGTGGCGTAAGAGTACCTACGTTAAATACTCGCTATGATTCTGGCATCAATCACGGAAGGGAATGTGTACAATCTAAGCTCTCTAAGTGCAGAGTTGTCCTAAAATAGTCCTACGTTTTTCTTAGCAACATGGAAACAGACAAATGTGGGGAGAGAAAACGGCCTTTTTGTAATGGCCTCATCTCAAAATGGATAAGTAAATAATGAAGACCTACCCATTTAATAGATCTCACACCGAAACTATAATAATTTTTACTTTTTAATTCATCGTGCATTGAGTGTACGGAGTAAATTTCGTGAGGTGGAGATGTATGTAGGTAATTTACTTATTCCAGCATGTTGCAACTTGGGAGCTAGGTACACCCTATTGTTAATTCTGCTATATCAAGCTGTATAACATCAAAACTAGTGGAAGGTTGTCTAGCTGCTAAGGCGAGTGATGTAATATATACCTATTTGGAATATGCCAAATTTTGTGTTACCTACTCGAGTGCCTTGATCTTGAACATGATATTTTCTTCAGGTGCGTTTATATTGCCCGAAATATTATGAATGAAATGCATATTACGTAAATTGTATAACAACCTCCACTAGAGATGAAAAGTTCGTGATATATTTTTCAGGTGCTTTCATATTACCTGAAATGTTATGAATGAAATGCATATGGCGTAATATGTATAACAACCTCCTCTAGAGATGAAAAGTTTTAGAGCGATAGTGGCAAATAGCAATAATGCGACACTGTCCCAGACGATATTAAGTTTTTATTTCCTCAAGTGTAGTCATGCTTACTACACCTACTTTTTCGATAATGAATGAAAGCTTTTGGGCAAGTAAACAACAAGTACCCACGGTCTATGTGGGTATTTTAAATAAATATACAAAAGGTTACAATCAGAGGGTACTTTTGCTAATTGATATTTGTGTAAGTGCCCTGTCTGCCTTGTTTGGGTTTGAAACACGAGTATCTACTCCTGTGTATAACATTGTTAGATGGTTGTTAGAAACGTACGATAGTGAACATAATTGCCTATCGTAAGACGTCAGCCTAAAATAATAATACCGTTGTTCCAATATATTTGCTCTGAATGTCGAGCACAAGACGTTGTTAAAAAATGCTTGAATGTACCTACGTACTAGGCAAATAGTTTGCCTATCAAGTAAAATATTTTCAGAATAGATACCTAGCGAGAATTATATTGGGAACTACCTACTACGTTCAATAGCTAGTATATTTTACAACGGTGATCATAATGATATATAATATTTGTACGGTGACCCACGTAAGATCTAGGCTTCCACAATTAATTTGCAATGTTGCAATGTTTGTACTGTCTAATAGACAATAACGTCGTTTACCGACGTACCTTCGGATTAAATTTTCTCCGTAGGTAAGCTGTTTGTTAACAAAATGATAAAATTCTTATTTTAAACTTTAGCTCATATTCTTTTATAGCTAGCTCGTTTTTGATTGTACATAAAATTAAAGCAAATTTGTGCCCTTTTCAAGTTTTAAACAGAGATCTGGGCTTTGCATGGGACGGTCAGAGGTAGTTATGGCAGAAAACAATTTCAATAATCGCCTCTTTTATTATATCAAGTTTAGGTAGATTTACCAAGATATTAATTAACTATATTATTATATACAATATAGTTTATTCAGAGGCCCGAGTGATGTTTTAAATAAAGCTTGACCGTTACTCCGACAAAGTAAACAAGGTTAGTTATTGATCATTATGTATTATAGCAAATATTATTAAGGCAAGCCCAAATGAATCATATTTAAAAAATTATATGAAGGTATGATTTGATAACAAATTTATATGCCTTTTATTCTCCTGGGAAACTAGGTAGTCGTTTGGCCAGGTTTTTTGATTTACCTGCTTAAGCCCGTTTAGGTCAATGCATATCTTAAACAGTAGTGTTGATCTTATAGTAGGGAAATTTAACCTACTTATTACGTTACCTATAGCTTGAGTGATCAAGCACAATTACAATATGTAAGCTATGTTTTTCTGTGTAAAAGAGCTATTTATTTACTATGTAAGTAAATAGATATTTAAAAGGTTTTATAAAAACGACCTGCAATGCGTATTTACCTCTAACTAAAGGTTCAATATTTTTATATTTTACTATTTTGGCTATTGAGTTATTAATTTTTTTTTTTTTTTTGAAATTTTCTGTTTACTGTTCGGAAACTTTCAGATGAATTTCCGCGTACTTTCTATCTTATCAAAACGTATTGAGACTTACATAATGAATAACTGTATTATGTGCATTTTTTATTAAATACGAGGTAAAGTTTTTCAAAGACATTATAATTGGCATGTTACAAATGCATCATTTTTATCATTCTATTATGCTTACCTAGAATGCCGTAATATAGTACAAGAGGTTTTGAATTACATTTTCATTATAATTTATTACATTTTATCGTCATTTAAGGGTGAGTTTATGACATTACAGTATTTTTTAATAAATACAATATAAATAAATTTTCAGTATAGTGGATCAAAATCATTATTGTTGATAAAGAAATTCATTTTTCTTTTTTAAAGAATAATCATACCTGTTTCTTTTTATAGTTTTTCACATTGGCGATAGCTCCCACTCCTCCAGGCGATATCAAACATGTCTCTATAAGTAAGGCTATAAGGAACGTACAGTGGTTTAATGACAGCATTTTACCTACCAATAAAATGCTTATTAAACTACTTACCTTCCTTATAGCCTTAAATTTTTAATTCTGCCTGGTGTATTTTGTAGTAATAATATTCTAATTAGAATATTATTATGAGACGCAATGAAGCCAAGCGGGCCGACTCGCCCCGCCCTGCCGTGTCGGAGTGGGGTGGGGTGTGGGGGCATACGTAACCAATCACACAGCTTTGGAACAGATAAGTGCGACCAATCGCTGCAAAGGAAGATCTCTATCTCTATAAGTAAGGCTATAAGGAAGGTAAGTAGTTTAATAAGCATTTTATTGGTAGGTAAAATGCTGTCATTTCTTTCAAAAAAAGAAACCGCGAAGTTTCACATTGTTTGTCACGTCTCAGATCACGCCAGCAAAGTTGTATGGAAATCCTTTGCTGGTGTCCATTAAGATAAATTCGTTACACGCTAAACCCACATAATTTGATTTCAAAATTATCTCGATGACTCTCATAGAAACGGAACGTAATTTTGTATGAAACAGGTAACTAAAGACGAGGCTGTATGATGTGAAGACCCTTGCCTGTCCAGAATTAAAAAAGAAAAGAATGAACTAAACATTTAGTATGGCTGAATATTACGTAATACTGTGCCTTACAGGCGAATTTATTTAAAAATATTACAATTGGTGGGAAAATTGAAAATTTTTATTTGTTTCGTTGTGTTGTGGTCGCTAGCTAACTTTTATAAGAAGTACAATCTTTCATTTCCTAGCCTTTTTTTGAGAAAAGCACTATGTAAGCCTCGGGGAAAATTACTTTGCTTGACTTGTATAATTGAAGTCTCGTCCAGCAAAGTCTTATTTTCCATACCTCGACAACAATGTACTATTCATTTCATATTTCATTTCGCTGGATGCATCTACTACCGACGAGGCGACAACGACAACGCTGCCTGCACAATGTAAACACGATACGTCATACTCGTCATAGAAGATTAACCAATCAGAAGTCAAGGCCTAAAACGCGGTTACGAAGTTTGTCGAACACTTAGCATCACAAAGTAGAACACGATAAAAATAACAGTAATGTAAAATCAATATAACTATGTGGCCGTGTGGTGCCGGCAGAGTAGAATAGCATCACCCCATCTCTCACCCAAACACAACGGTCCAGGAGAGGCCAACTCCACAATTAAACCCGGAACGGGGTCTCCTGGGGGCGCGTGTGACAGAGATCTACCGCGCGGCAGACTCCTGCAGCCGACCTGGCTCCGCACGTATCGACTAGTCGTTCCTGCGGATCCAGCCAGGAAGGCCGAGAGGGTGGCGCAGGTCCTGGGCAGCCCTGCGCTTTCCATAATTGCGTCCCAGGCAACGCAGTCTCTGTGGAGAGGACACTTCACCCGCGTCACGCGGATAAAAGTCTTGCCTCAGACACTGATTAAATCGTCTGCCACAGACGTGTGAGGCCAATGATGATGATGTGTGTTTGAATACCTGTGCGGTTTGACGCTGCACGGCGTGAAGGCGTATCTGGAGAGCAGGTCGACACAGGTCTCGGTGAGCTCCACGTGGAAAGCGGCGGAGGCGGAGGCCTGGCTGGCGGCCCCGCCCCCCGCCCCCGCCCCGCGACCGCCCAGCGGCGCCCGCGACACCGCGCGGGAACCCTACAAGCGACAATGTTACGTTACTTGAAGCCCTGTTTCACCTAAAAGTTAGTCCTTTTCATTCACGCCAGAGAGAAACAGCCAATCATTTCGCGCTCGAATCACCGCGTGATTTTACGGTTTTTTTGACATAGAAACTAGACAAATACCGTTACAATGTATTATTTAGCCATTCTTACTAATTAGAACAGGTATGTATCTAAAAATCTAAAAAAAAACAAATAGAGATTACTTTATTTTTTTATCATGTAATCTCGTCAATAACATTTGAAATTTATGCAATGCCCATTTATTGCCTAAAATATTTCAGCCGAAGTATCTATGTGAATGAGTGTTCACACACTGCAGACTTTTCTCGCATCAATACGAGTGAGCAAGCTAGCAATACATCCCACTTGCGCTCGTGCTTTTGACTCGCGCACGAGGCGCCGACACTCGCGGGAGCACGGGAAGTGGCAGCGGCATGACGAGTAGCAGCGCGAGTAACCTGTTTACATGCTCGCGCTGCCCATTACCTTTACTATTTCCCTGCCCATACATGCATTTCGCGAACATGGCATTACACATTACCTAGACATAAAGGACTTATTTTAGGAGGAACGTAGTAATTTAGGGACTTATAATCTTTCTGCTAATATAAAGCGTCACAAAATATGGGTCTCCCAATCAACAAGCCTTCAAAAACCGTGTATTGAGAGAAGATAAGCTTTTCTTTTTTAAGAAAACTTACAAAATTTTCTACCGCGGGCAGGTTTTGAACCTGCGACTATCGCCATCACTAGTGGCGACGCCTCTTTCAGCCGGGCTACCGCGGCTCATCCCTTGCCCGCGAATTTTGCAAAACTTTTACCTCCAATTTAGGCAGGCAGGTCCAACAGTGGACTGTCGTGGTTGTTGAAGAAGCAATTGAAGAAGCTTTAAGGCGAGTGTACTGTGAACGACTACTGCAGTTACATTAATACCAAAAATTGCCGTTTTTAGGCACTTTTTGAAATTTACTTACAGCGAATATTTCATTGTGTTAGCAGGTTCTAATTTAACTTTAGGATAATGCTAAAAACTTGGACAACGAACATTCTGATGCATTGTAAAGAGAAAACTTCTTTTGTGAAGTGGCGCCACTGTCGAGGTCCTTCACGGGTATACTAGTTTTAAGCAGTATTGCGACTTACAAGACTGGATGAGCGCTGTCTGTTTGACGAGTCTTCGTTGGCCGGCGCAGGGTTGAGGGCCGGAGCGCCCGGCCCGGAGTTGTTGGCGCTCCCGGGATTCCTCGGGAGTCTCTCCTGTCAAACATAATACTCACTTGAATTTATAACAGTCATAAAATAAAAGTAGTATTATGGGAAGTGTAGCGACCTCTGGGAGCTACTGCAAGAAGCTCACTCAAAGTGGTTCACGAGCAAGCAAGACGCAACAGAAGTTCCAACATATCTGCAAGATGGCGCCACGTGACAGATGTGCAAAGAAACAAAGAGCCTGAAACGCGGTATCGAAGTGTTTCACCGCGCAACGCATATATACAACTTCAAATTCTATCCAGGTGGAGCAGTCGGTCCCCTGGACACAACACCCGGCCAGGCGGGTAGCTACCCTTTTCCCGACACCACCTGGAACCCTCCATCCTGCCTATTGGCATCACATCCTGTCACCCGCCATAGAAGTAACAAATACTGCTAAATAAAGGATGTATACATGTTACCTGCAAATATTTTTAAGGCTATGAAACTGAACAACGTTCTCTCAAGCTACATAGGTCAAAATATGAAAACCAATTGGACTTCACATACAAAATGTTTCAGCCAACCTCGACCGGGGCGATTTGTTTGGAAGGTCCATTTTTCAAATTTCGACCTATGGGAAAAGTTGTTCAGTTTCATGGGCTTATAAATTTTTTAATTTAATGAGCTTGTATGAATTTCTATGAAAAGTGATCGAGCTGTCGTTTGGTAAAATGAACGTTTGGTCTGCGGCAGCTCTAAACCGACTGAGTAATTCTGCATAAGAGGAGTTTACGTTAATCTGTTTGATATTTAGGTTTTTTTTTATTAAGGATGGGTTTGCTCTTGACTCTAGTCTAGGTCATAGGACAGGGACAGAGTCTAAGATGGAGCGAGCTCACCCAGAAGAAGCCTGTTCACTCTTACTTTGAAGAGATAAGGGTTGTATGCGTTTGGAAACACGTTAGGTAAGTAAACGTTTCACCCGCCGTGATGCCGGCTTAGACCGCCGAGTGATGCCGGCTTAGAATAGCATCACCCCATTTCTTACCCATGGGTGTCGTAAGAGCCGACTAAGGAACTCCAGGGATGTATATTACAATTTTAGGCGATGGGCTGACAACCTGTCACTATAGTGATACACAGTGATCTGATTGACCCTCAAGCTTTTGTCAGACGTGGTGTTAATATCCGTTTAACGGCCGTTAACGCTCTGCCTACCCCGTAAGGGATATAGGCGTGATTTATGTATGTATGTACGTTTCACACTAACCTCAAACGGCATTAAAGTGTAGTTATGCAGTCCATGTATGATGAACCTCACAAAGTTCCTCCGATACGAGAGTCTGCACTTGAGGAACCACGCGGCGATGACGTGGTGTGCGAGCGAGACGACGTAGTTGTTGTAGCGCGACGGGTTCGTGTACGGGAGCAGGATGGCGAATACCGACATGTATTGGTCCTCGACGAACGACGCGAATACTCGCGGCAGCCGGGTTAGTGCTGGAATAAACAAGATTGTAGATATATAGAAAAATAGTAGATTTTACAACAAGTGCACAAAACGGACCATTTTCATCTGAGACTTTTAGCAGCCCGAGCCGAAGGCGAGGGCTGATAGTAATGTCGAGGTTAAAATGGTTTTGAAAGAAAGAAAGAAGAAAGAAAAAATATTTATTCAGTTACAATCAAATACATACAGGGAGTACAATAGCATACACAAAAAACACTTATGACTGAAACAGAAATGGAGTCCAGCTCAGCATATGCTGTAGCTTAAAGCTGCAGCGCTGATTTTCAGCTGGAACCGTCACATTTGAGCAATAAAGTGCGCTGCCCGGCTAGTATACCTACTCAATGTACATTAAAATTACTAAGTATAAATATAAATTAATATTTAAAGAATAAACATGAAATACTAAGACCTACACACACAGTTACTTATTTTAGCACGATTTTTTATTTAACAGGAAGGGTAACTAGATAATTAAATGCGCGATTTTATCCAGCAATTGGCAATTCAGGCAATATTTTTTAAGGTGCCATCTAAAGTTTTTAACAGTTTGCAATTCTTTTAGTGGAGGAGGTATATCGTTCCATATCTTGGCTGCGGCGTACTTAAAGCTACCCTTGTAGCTACTGGTCTTATGTCGTGGAATTTTCAAGAGAGCCCGGCGCTTGCGGCTAGACCAAACCAGATTCTCATACAGATACTCAGGCCTACGAGTTCTAATTACCTCAAACAACAGCGTTGCAAGGTGTATATATCTTCGACTTGACATCTTTAGGATACTAGAGTTGTTAAAAAAAGGTGTGACGTGATTTTTGGGTGGGATATTAAAGCAAAATCTTGCACATGCGTTCTGTACACGTTGAATAAGCTGCTTTGATTTGGCCAGTAGGCGAGGCCCGTACACTGTATCAGCATAGCTAAGCTTAGAAAGAATTAAAGAATCCACTAGTGTAATGCGCAGTTGTTTACTAAGATACTTCCTGACTCGATAAAGAATCTTTAACCTATAGAAACAATTTCGGGCTACTTCCAAAATGTGAGACTCGAATCGCAACTCCACATCCATTGCTACGCCCAGATTACGTGACTCAGATGTTTGTTCGATAGTCTCACCCCTGATAGTTATACTTGGGTACTTTGCTTTTATCTTTGTTATCTGATTTCTTGAACCCATAATCATGAATTTGGATTTAACTGGATTGAGCACGAGAGAGTTACGATCGGACCAATCTGCAAGTCTTTCTAGATCGTCGTTAATATGCTTTTCAGCAGCTCTAACATCTCCAGGCTTAAACGAAAAATATAACTGAGTGTCGTCCGCGTATATGTGGTGTTTACAATTGACTATACAGTTAACAATGTCTGAACTATAGAGCGCAAACAGTAGAGGCCCTAAAATAGAGCCCTGCGGGACACCTCTTCTAAGTGCTGAAACTGAAGACCTTATTATACTACCGTCATCACGCTGCAATTCAACAAATTGAAATCTATCACGCAGAAAACTGTCAAACCATTTGACGACCGTGATATCGAATCCATAGTATGACAACTTTGATAGAAGCAGTGGAATGTTAATAGAGTCAAAGGCCCTAGAAAAATCTAGTAAAACTAATATCGTGCCCATTCCAGAATCTTGTGCCTCCAAGATGTTATTGGTGACATCCAATAATGCCGTAGACGTGCTATGTCCTTTTCTGAAGCCCGATTGACGGATTGGGAGTATATTGTTCGAATCCAAGTATGCGGAAACTTGTAAACTAACGACCTTTTCCAACACTTTAGAAATACAAGGTAAAATGCTAATCGGTCGAAGATCTTTGAAATATTTTGCATTAGGTATTTTGGGAAGAGGGCGCACCAGGGCAGTTTTCCATAGGTCCGGGAATGTTGAAGTGATAATTGACGTATTGATTATTGATGTAATATGAACCAAAGTATGATCAAGTGTCATACGAAGCATTTTTAGTGAAATTAAATCAATCCCTTGAGCATCGGATTTTAGGTTCATAATTATTTTAGACACGGCATCTTTATCCACACATTTAAGCCTAAAAGTATTCGTAGTGAAACGATTAAACTCAAAATAACTCAAATCTGTGATTGTAACACTATTAGAGCCCGGTATGTTTAGAAAGTGCTTGTTAATATCCTCCGGAGAACAGAGATGATTTGGTATTTCCATATCGCGTTTAGGGGGTAATACATTAGATTTCATATTCTTCCATAGTACTTTGGGGTTAAAGATGTTACAATTAATAAAATGAGTGAAAAAAGCCCTCTTTTCGGACTCAATAGCACTATTTGTAAGGCATTTCAGGGACTTAAAATATTGCTTGTGAGTTTCTCTCCTGGTTTTATAGTACCTAGCGTGAGCTTCATTTTTAAGGCTAGACATGAGCCTTATGTTGTCCGTTATCCATGGATACGAGTGATTTTTTATGATTGTGGACTTGGTTGGGGCATGTAAATCGAATAAGAGAAGAGTGAACTTGCTATAAATATACACCATATCGTTTACGTTCTCACACGAGGCAATATCTGACCATGGTATTGCTGAAACGTCTATATTAAACTGATCGATTAATATATCTTTTAAGGGTCTAAAAGTTATACGTTGAGGAGGTATACTTGGAATTTTTAATTTAATTTCACATGTGATGAAAGCATGGTTGGATAATTTAGAGCCAATCACCTCAGTGTTAACCTCTCCACAGGGAGCATCTGTACAAATTACATCAAGGAGCTTTGCACTGTGTTCAGTAAAGTGAGTGGGTACGGTCACTAGTTGCTTAAGACCAAATAAATTTACAAAATCAAGTAGATTCTTTGAATTTGTGGAGTGCTTTTCTAACAAATCTATATTAAAATCACCCAATAAAACTATATTGTCATATCCCGAAAATGAATTTATAGATTCAATCAGAGCTCCCAAAAAAGTATCGACTTTAAGCTTGGGAGGGCGATATGCCGTGCCAATTATTAACTTAACACTATTTATGGTGACTCTTAGCCACATCTGTTCTACTTCGTCGCTTATCGGATGGGTGCAAGTTCGAACATACAACCCTCTTTTAATGTAAAAAGCAGTACCACCTCCGCGAGTTGCAATATTTTTAGGGCGCGGTGTACTACGCAGTCGATAGCCTGGTACCCGAGGTGCTTTATCCTCACCCTTAGAGTGTAACCAAGTTTCATTGATAGCTAAGATGTCCACAGATTTATTTGTTAATGCCATCATAAATTCGTCGTGAAAAGTCCCGAGAGAGCCTGGGTTATAGAGACCAACATTTACGTTTTGTGGACGAGTTATAAACTCTGCTTTTCACTTTGATTGCGAGGAAATAAAACAATAGTATATTATATAAGAAACATTTATTTAATTAAAATTCAAAGTAAAATTTGTACAGTTTTGAATACTGAAAGAAATTGTTTTTTCCCGAGACTTTGGCGGTAGTATCTGTTGCACAACTCTCTGTGCATTAATTTCCATAAGCGTATTAGGAGAGAGTCTTAAATCCTCTTCTTCACTGGTCATTTTTAACAATTTTAGCAAATTGAAGAAATTACGAAAAGACAAGAGCTGTTTCCCGCCGCTTTATTTTTTTTAAATCTTACGACATTGGCATTAGGCTTGGGCTGCAGACCTATACAGCCTACTATTTAAGCCGACATAGTGCTATTTCAATTTTTTCATACATATAAAATGAAATGAAATGCCGTGTGATGCCGGCTTAGAATAGCATCACCCCATTTCTTGCCCGTGGGAGTCGTAAGAGGCGAATAAGGGACTTGAGGGTGTGTATTGCAGTTTTAGGCGATGGGCTGACAACCTGTCACTATGGCGATACACAATTTTCCGGATGACCCTCAAATGTTTGTCAGACGTGGCGTAAATGTCCGTTTTATGCGGCCATTTATGCTCTGCCTACCCCGCAAGGGATTATAGGCGTGATATGTGTATGTATGTATGTGTATGTATAAAATGAAATAGCACTATGTCGGGCCGATATCGGCGTTCGGGGCAGACGCCCTTTGGCTGTGTATGGCTCATTTTCTTTGCCTTCATTTATGAGTAGATACGTTCTTGCACTTGTGCATAAAATGCGATTTTGTGCAGCCTATATCCTGCACCAATAAGCTCTTTCAGAGCATGAGAAGTGAAAAGGTTATTATTTTATAAAATTTTGCAAAATTTTCTTACGAATATTTAACATATATTTTAGCTAGTTTTCTAAAATTGAATACCGAACACA
Source organism: Tuta absoluta (assembly GCA_027580185.1). NCBI lineage: Eukaryota > Metazoa > Arthropoda > Insecta > Lepidoptera > Gelechiidae > Tuta > Tuta absoluta. The sequence goes on from JAQAHW010000047.1 coordinate 1,238,217, forward strand.
GGAAGTGTTTTAAAAATCTTTTACTTATTTATTTATTCTGTATTTTTCGCTATTGCCCTAAGTATTTTAAATAGGTGAAAGTAAAGTAAGTAATGAAAAGATTCGTCCCAAACCTGTATTTAAACCCAAGGCCTATGGAATTTAGATCTATCATTTTGCTATTTGAGCTATCCAAGTTCTTATCCGGGGCCCCCTTTATACAGACCAGCATAGTTAAAATTGTCTTTCTGGCAAAAAAGACATAATTTATCGGTTTTGACGCATTTTCCATTATTATATTCAATAGATGACGGAGATATGCATAATATTCTCAAACTAACCGATAACAAACAGGGTTGTGTGTTTTGTTATACAAGGAGCAACAAAAAGGGTATACAAGCCAAATGGATGTCAGGATACTCAAAAAACTGACAACTTTCCTCGTGGAACATGGTTCGAAATAAAAAAGAAATTGGATCAACCATACAAAATTGCCGATCAGCTGGTTAATTTACTATGGGAGGTCCTTTTTTGTCATTGGGGAAAATTGATCAGTTTCATCCTTGACCTCCTTTCAGTTTGTTAAACTCTTTGCATGGTAGATGAAAATATATATATACATATAAAGTCTGCGTCGCGTCTACTGTGTCATGGTAGCTAGACAACCAGTCTCATAACCGTTTTACTGATAAAAACTTAGCGACACTGAGGTAAAAGACATTGGAACTTACTCGATAAAAACTCCAGCATGGGGCTGGCGATATTCTTCGTGTCGGATATTTTGGAGAGGTCCAGCAACACTTCCGGCAGCATCTTCACCATCGTCTCCCTGGTCTCCAGGGTGAAGATCGTGAGCGCGTTGATGTACGGCTGAGGGGTTCGAAGCACTGAGAAACAAACATGTTACAATTGAGTCAATTTAAAAAGCCCTATTTGACATTTGATGATCATGATTTTGTACAGGGTTTGTTTTCCTTTGTCGGCATTCCTAGTATGAAATTGACAGCTGCCTAATCAGGCTTGTAAGCATGGCTTGTTGTAGCAAAGCCAGTTTGAATCCCAAGTAAAGGAAGTGGTCTGGCAACATCCCATACATAACTAAGACTAAGTGAATGTATGGTTCATTATTGAAAGGAATAATCACGTAGCGAACTGGGGAAGCCATGTGATGCCTAAGAATAGCATCACCCCATTTCTTTCCCATGGGAGTCGTTAGAAGCGGCTAAGGGACTCGAGGGGGTGTATTGCAATCTTAGGCGATGGGCTGAAAACCTGTCACTACGGCGATAAAAAAAAACAGAATAACTCTCAAATATTTGTCAGACGTGGCGTGAGTGTCCGTTTTTTGCTGCCGTTCACGCTCGGCCTTCCCCGTGAGGGATTATATGCGTGATATAAGTATGTGTGTACGAATTGGGGAACCAATGGCACCATTGTCAACTGCCTTTTTTGTGTTTGATCAATAATGTGTCAATGTCAAAGCCATGTGCAATAAGCTTTAAATTTATACCGTGTGATGCCGGCTTTGAATAGAATCACCATTTCTTTCCCGTGGATGTCATAAGAAGCGGCTAAAGGACTCGAAGGTTACACGTATTTTGCAATATTAGTCTATGCGCTGACAACCTATCATTATAGTGATACACAATTTCATAGAGGACTTTCAAATGTTAGTCGGATGTGGCGTAAATGTTCATTTTTACAGCCGGCATATATGTATATTGGGTTTGACACTTACCCATGCCAAACCTTAGAAGACACCGCACTATCCTCTGTTGCGTGTGTGGCTCCAAAAACGAATGGTACGGCGCCAAAACCGCAAGCGGAGGCAATGCCACGGTCTGGAACTCTGACAACGTCAATTTCCCGCCGCCAGGCACTCTCAGGCATTCGGGGAAGTAGAGCGATCTGTCTGACACCATCGCGCAGAGGGTTGAAGCGAGCATGTCCAGGTCCTGCGCTCGCCGACCCACGGCTAGCGCTCGAGTCTGAAATTAAACATACATACATATATCACGCCTTTATCCCTTGCGGGGTAGGCAGAGCGAAAACGGCCGCAAAAAACCGACATTTACGCCACGTCTGACAAATATTTGAGGGTCATTCGGAAAATTGTGTATCGTTATAGTGACAGGTTGTCAGCCCATCGCCTAAAATTGCAATACACACCCTCGATTCCCTTAGTCGCCTCTTACGACACCCACGGGAAAGAAATGGGGTGATGCTATTCTAAGCCGGCATAACACGGAATACATACAGGGAGTAACAAAAGGGTATATCAAGCCGAAAAGAGGTAAAGGTACTCATGAAACTGAACAACTTTCCCCAAAGGGTCGAAATATATTGAAAATGGGACTTCCTATACAAAATTGCCGGTGGCCAGGTTATTTAAATTTAGAAAGCATTTTTTTATAATTTGACTTATGTTTCATGGGGATAGTTGTTCAGTTTCATGAGCACCTTGACCTCCTTGAGCATGTTATACCCTTTTTGTTACTCCTTGTATATTATTTTTAAGTTCACGATGCTCGGGACACACCTTTCTGAGCCTAAAATGGACTTTTCTACTGACAGTTCTTGAGAGAGGAGTAAGTTGAAATTTTGACATTTGTGTCATTTTATTTCATCTTTTTTTAAGCTCAGCGATATCCAAGTACATTGGCTAGAAAATTTCCCATTTAACAAAATGTTGTCTCTTTTTAATTATCAAAATTAAACTACAACTGTCAATTTATTGCAGAAAAAGGTATTTTACAAAATCGAAAGCGAACGTCTCCTTATAACTAAGTGGTTTTGTATATAAATATAAGTAAGCCGATATATTCGAAATTGAAAAAATGAATATTTTTTAAGTTTTACCTGTAGCAAAGAAGGTAGCGCCCTAAGTACGCAGCCTAACACGACCCAGTCGGTCTCACGGGTTAGGGCTGCGGTAAGGGCTCGGGCTGCTCTACCGCCCCCGATCACGCAAGACCCGGGAGAGGTGGGGGGCGCATCGCGTGGGGGCGCTGTAGAAACCTGAAAAGGGAAAAAAATGCTGTAGAAACCGGAAAAGATGAATATAAAAAATCTTGAAATGGTTTGATGATATCAGACTTGTATTATTGTTTTCAAAACATAACGAGTAATTTTTTCTTAACATTTACAAGACTCAAAAATTTTAGGAGCTTTGAGCTTCAAATTCGAATACATAATACAGGTGTAAAAATAATAGTTGCAAATATTTTAAAGGCTGAAACTGAACAACTTTACCAAGGGACTTTACTTTTTTTCATATTTCAACCAATGTTTCTGGTAAAGATTGTACCCCTTAAAATATTTGTAGCTATTTTCACATCCTAAATGGGTTACGTAGTAAGCGTTGCGACCGTTGTACGTTTCTCTTTGCCATGCACAAATAATATGGTATGGAATAGAGTTATAGGGAACTGCGACTGAATGGGATTGTGTATTTGCGGCGCAGAAAAGACAGTGAGCAGCTAGCTCCCGTGCCCTCCGAAACACAGAAACATCAATTACTTACACATCCCCTAAATGACCACATGAGACTGTTCACGGGTGTGTTCTGCCAATTATTAAACGTGCCCTCTGAAACACAGACATACGCTCACCTGTCCCCTAGCTTGCACGGGCTCCACCATCAAGAACGGTGAACAGAGCGGTTTTAAACGAGCGCTGTTTGGTCCATAAACCGGTTTCCCTGATTCATCGTAGCAGAACCCTACGCAGTTGAACGCGTTCGCTCTTAGCCCGAACACCATTTCGAATATCTGCAACAAAATAAAAAGTAAGTTAAATGCCAAATTTTGAATCACTCCCGTGATAGGTATTTAGTTTAAAAAAACTTGCAAAATTTTAAAGCGCGGGCAGGATTTGAACCTGCAATTTTCGCCACTAGTGACGACGCCTCTTTCATTAGAGCTACAGCGGCTCGTCCAATGCCTGCCAATTTTACAAGTGTATCTTAAGAGGGAAGAATACCATCGCCATTTCAAAAAATTAGGTATTTAAGAAAACTCATTCTGTCGCTCGCGCGCTCAAGTCCCCGCGTAGTGCGCACAACACATACACACAACCTCACGCACACAGACAAACGCTGCCGCCAGTCCACGCGAGCGCAGCGACGACTGCGCAACGCGGGGAGATATTTTGTTTTCTTAGATTATTGTGGCGTACCCGAAACTAAATTGAGGATTATAAATTGAAGTAAGTTTTTTACTACCTATGTAATGTTATGTGTATTCATATTTTCATCCCCAATGAAAATATAATAATTGTGTAAATGGATTCTCGTAGAGGAAGTAATTTTGTATCAAAATTAATTTGAAGAATTTTAATTTTTTTACTGGTAATAAATAGTAGTTTATGCAACTGTCGTATAATGGGGGTCATTAGAACGCGAGTGTCTGTTAATAGTTGGACATGAGCATTCTAATGCCTAATTATATGCAGTTGTATACACTATTTTATCTACACTCTCAAAAAAAAAACTCAGTTATAGTTATACACTTTTCCAAACGTACGCACCGGCAATTGCAGGGCCCGATACAAGGTCAAATTCAATACGAGAACGTAATATGGCTTGATATGAATTTTCGAAAATTCTATACTTCAGAAGTTGTTCAGATGTCGAGTCAGCAACTGAATAACAACTTAACTTAACAACTGAACAACACCTGAACAACAACTGAACAACATCTCAACAACAACTGAACAACAATCTAATAAAACAACTAAACAAAAACCGAACAATTACCGTTCAACAACAACTGACAGGTGCGGCAAAAGATGGCGATTTGAGTATTGGCAAAAAAAACATCGTTTCATTTCTCAACTTTATCGAAGTAAACGCCTTCTCATTAAGTCATTACGCTTCTGTAATATCTATGAAACTGTAATTTCTATAGGCAGAATGCATAAAGCAGGTATGTAAATTCGAACATTATGAAAAGAGTGTAGTTAAAAATCTTTTATCCACACTCGTCTCATAATGTTCGAATTATGAATTCGAAAACAGTTGTATAAAGAGCTACTTTATGCATTCTGCCTATATAAATTACAGTTTATTGGAATTTACAGACGCGTAATGCCATCATGAGATGGCTCTTACTTTAATAAAGTTGAGAAATGAATCGAAGTTTTTTTTTTTCCCAATACTCAAATCGCCATCTTCCGCCGCACCTGTCATTTGTTGTTGTATGGTAATTGTTCGGTTGCTGTTCAGTTGTTTTATTAGGTTGTTCAGATGTTGTTCAGTTGATGTTCAGATGTTGTATAGTTGTTGTACCGATGTTGTTCAGTTGTTGTACCGATGTTGTTCAGTTGTTGTTCTGTTGTAGTTCAGATGTGGTGCATTTTCTTTTCAGTTGATGTTCCGATGTGTTCAGATGTTGTTCAGTTGTTGTTCGCTTATTGTTAAGATGTTGTTCAGTTGTTGTTTAGATGTTGTTCAGTTGTTTAGTTAAGTTATTATTTAGACTCCACATCTGAACAACTGCTATAGTATAGGATTTTCAAAAATGCATATCAAGCCATTATACGTTCTCGTATTGAATTTGACCATGTATCGGGCCTTGCAATCGCCGGTGCGGACGTTTGGAAAAGTGTTGAACTGAGTTTTTTTTTGGAGAGTGTAGATAAAATAGTGTATGCGACTGCTATAATTAGGCATTTGAATGCTCGTGTCAAACTATTATCACACTCGGCTACGCCTCTTGTGATAAACAGACACTCGCGTTTTAATTACCCCCATTATATGACAGTTGCATAAACTACTATTAATTCGTTTAAAGAACAATTGTGTAGCTTATTCAATTATTCATAGTCAAATTGTAAATATAAAGAAAAAATATTGTTTTTGTACTTTTCAATACACTTCAGACCTGCGTTGTTTACTTATTATTGTTGGCATTTTTTAAGTTATGGCGGATGGTAGTTTCGTTTGGGATCCCTATAAAGAAATTTTAATAAAATTAAAAGTTTATACAACTGATTCCCGAATACGGAAAAATTGGAAAAAAATGGTATCAAATTGACTTAATATAAATACCGTGGTCGTTGCATCGTTTAGTTTCAGAGGGTTATAAAAAATGCACGACCAAGGTTATTATATTTAGTAATTTTAATACCATTATTAACATGAAATTTCTAGAACACTTATGTTTTCCTTATTTTGAATTTTTCCGTAGTCAGGATTGTCAGGAATCAGTTTTTTAACTACCTATTTATTTTCAACTTTTCCGTTTAAAGAATTATGTAACTTTAGAACCACGAATTCTGTCAGCAGAAAGGGGCCATCACGTTAAACACTCGTTTTCTATTACTAACTTTTACAAGCTCGATTGATAAATAAGTTACATTAAAATTTATTAATTTATTAATTAGTACATTAAAATTGGTTGTTGTTAATTATTATTACCAAACTTGCATCGTAAAGTACTAAGTAAGTATACCATCCTTCTGGAGCAGTCCGATAACCTAATGTAATATTAGGAGCGAAATTTATCTTCTCCTTACATTTTGACACAGAAATTGGTAACAAGGGATATCGATTCCTTTCTCATCTCTAATATCGTCTTTTCCGTTAACATCTCTATAATACGTGAAACATTACTTCACCCCCCGACCCCCGATAGTGCGATAGAGAGCGTTGCCACTCGCGACTGACTGTAGGTATTTTTAAAGTAAAATTTGCGTCTCGGGAGAAAACGTTTCCCACATACTAAAGCACAACCAATGTTTTTTATTTTGGTGTCCATCGTTTCAGCATATTATATTCTAGGTTTATAGCTTTTTATTTTTTCTTAAAACTACTTTGTTTTTTAAATACAAACGTTTTACTCCAATGAAGATTTTGTCATTAAAAAGTGACTTTTAGACGCCTATAATTTTCAATCAATTGCAAAATTCGAAAAAAGGAAAAACTATAAACCTAGTCTTTTACTGTGTCAACAACATTCTAAAAAATCATTGAGATCGGATTACATTTAGGGGTAGGAAAACGTTTTCTCTTTTTGTATGGACGAGAGCTCGGTAGTCGATTCTCTTAATGCCGTGCCACGCGTTGTTGGCATTAAGATACAGTTGCAAAATTGGCGGGCGTTGATTGAGCCGCGGTAGTCCAGATGGGAGAGTACTAAATAAGTATTGGACATGATACTGACAGGACATTTCCTAAAGCTTTTCTTCCAATTTTGTAATTATTTTAGGTGTAAGTTGATCTCGATATAATCTCCTTGTTTTATTTACATACATTGATTTAAGGTTAAACCTGTTACTGTGTAATGTTTTTTTTTAATAAATAAATAAAAGATCGACATTATTGAACCGAACTTTCTGGCCCTTTATTTAGTCCCATTTTACGGAACCCGCGGGATAAATAATAGTGATGCTAACCTAACCGAGACCCAGGAAATTATGGTCATTTATATCAATATTTTTGTGACACAAAAAGATTAAAACCATCAACCTTGATTCTGATATCCGGATAATGATAGAATTACGTAGGTCTTATGTACCAGCTTAGAATAGCATCACCCCGATTCTACCCGTGCGAGTTAAAAGCGAATAAAGGATAAATTCATCCAGGGAATGGGTAGCAGCGTACCCTGTGACTGCGCTCGCCAATCCGCGTGCCAAGCGTGGTGAGTATGACAATACCCTCCTATAGGCAAAGACGTCTAGCAGTGGACGGTTGTGTTATGTAAGATAATGTTACACAATTTTAAAACACATTTAGTATGCAAGTGTTAAGTATAAATGTCGCAAAGCCGGCCTCATCACTTGGATTGATGTCTACCAGGCAACTTTAGCTGTATGACCATCAACGGAGATTTGTTAATAGCATAGTAATATTCTATCTATCTAGTAACATGCAGTTTGAATTTGTCTGTAAATCTTCAAAATACAAACAAATAAATAAAATAAATAAATTACATAAATACAATAAATAAAATAAACGTAATAAATTTGTTAAATAAAATAAACAAAATAAATACTAAAATTAATGTTCAAAACGGCCTTACAACTAACAGCGATATCTACCGAGCAACCTTAGCTCGATGATCTGATTCACTTACCTTGAGCCGGATATCCGGATGATGATGAAACAACGCCGGCCTCCTATAGTGATGGTCTAGATGGTCTAACAGGATGAGTAACGCCCTAGCGGGGTGGGCAGCGGGAGAACGGAGCAATTTGTCGTGGAGTAACTCTAGTAGTCCTGTCGCCGCAACCCTGAAAAAAAAACAAGTATTTTTTTATAAATAGTTACTTAAGTCTATGATTCAAATGACATGAGAGAACATACTTAAATTGTACACGTCAACTGCCTCAATTTATGCCTTCTCGCTACCCTAGGTCTGCTGTAAGAGATTTATTTTAACTGCATCATAATACGCTCCGTTTTGATAATTTTTCCCATGGGAAAATTTATTTTTACCGTGGGAATACCACATTTTTCGCTATCATCGAATCCAAACCATGGATTGCTTGATATACACCTAGTTTCTTTAGATTTTACCATGGGAAAATAAATTTTCCCGTGGGAAAACGTTTTTTTTTACATAGGAGTCCTCATAATTAACTTACTTGAGATCATTGACATCTGCTTCTGCGGGTATCGGCACATCCGTGACATACATCTCAAACGGCCTATTCAATATCTTCTCCAACAGCTCGAGTAAATCAGCGGTGACGTCAGAGGTGCATATCCTCGCCAGCTCGGTCAGGGCTCCCGCGGCCGCCGCCCTGACGGACGGTTCCGCTTCTAATGCTTTAGTCTTTATCTATTTATAATACATTTCATTTGCCGTTGATAAGACACATTACCGTTGGAACTGCATTCTATTATAGTTGATTCTAATACGCTCAATTTTTGTATTTTTCCCATGGGAAAATGTTTTTTTCCGTGGGAAAACCACATTTTTCACTATCATCGAATCCTTACCATGGATTGCTTGAAATACAAAGTTAGTGCCTTAAGATTTTACCATGGGAAAAGAAATTTTCCCGAGGGAAAAATATCAATTTTTGAGCTGTTTTTGATCCCTACCATAACTTACTTGAGATCATTGACGTCCGCCTCCGCCGGAATGGGTACATCGGTGACATACATCTCAAAAGGCCTATTCAATATCTTCTCCAACAGCTCGAGTAAATCAGCGGTGACGTCAGAGGTGCATATCCTCGCCAGCTCGGTCAGGGCTCCCGCGGCCGCCGCCCTGACGGACGGTTCCGCGTCTAGTGCGCAAGCGGACGCGACCGGCAGCCCTACGCGTTCGACTAGCTCTTCCCCGTAGACTAGTCTGAAAGGAATAATTTGATTATGTTAGTTTAAGTATGTGTATCATAAAAATGTGTATAAGCATTCGTTAAAAAATAGTAGTTTATGCAACTGTCGTATAATGGGGGTCATTAGAATGCGAGTGTCTGTTTATCACACGAGGCGCAGCCGAGTGTGATAATAGTTTGACACGAGCATTCAAATGCCTAATTATAGCAGTTGCATACACTATTTTATCTACACTCTCCAAAAAAAACTCAGAAACACTTTTCTAAACGTACGCACCGGCCATTGCAAGGCCCGATACAAGGACAAATTCAATACGAGAACGTAATATGGCTTGATATGAATTTTTGAAAATTCTATACTTTAGCAGTTGTTTAGATGTGGAGTCTTAACAATAACTTAACTAAACAACTGAAAAACATCTGAACAACATCTGAACAACACTGAACAACAACTGAACAACAACTGAACAACTCTGAACAACACTGAACAACATCGGAATAACATCTGAACAACAACTAATCAACATCTGAACGACAACTGCACAACATCTGAACAACAACAGAACAAAAACCTATTAAAACAACTGAACAACATCCGAAAAATTACCGTACAACAACAACTGTCAGGTGCGGCGGAAGATAGCGATTTGAGTATTGGAAAAAAACTTCGTTTCATTTCTCAACTTTATCGTATTATGAGTTTTCTCATTAAGTCATTACGCTTCTGTAATTTATAGTAAACCCTAGTTTTTATAGGCAGAATGCATAAAGTAGGTCATTATGCATCTGTTTTCGAATTCATAATTCGAACATTATGAGACGAGTGTAGATAAACAATATTTTGTAACATCAACAAAGTATTAAAGGCTAGTGTAGCCGTTAACGACCTTGACAGTGGCGCAACTTCACAAAATAAATATTTTCTCTGTATACAAACAATCTATCAGAATCTCCGTTACTCAAGTTTTTAGTAATATCCTTAAGTAAAATTAGAACCTGCAAACCTAATGAATTTTCGCTGTAATTAAAATTATAGTAAAAAGTTTCTAAAACGGACACTTTTGGTATTAATTTTCCGAACTTTAATAACATAACAGAGAATATTTCATTGAGTTTGCAGGTTCTAATTTTACTTAAGGTTAATACTAAAAACTTGGGCAACGTATATTCTGATTCTGTTTTTTGTGTGAATTGTCGAGGTCTGTTCACGGGGACACTTAAATGGTGTATATAATATTTATGTAAAGTTCTGTAGAATAGTAAAAAAATGTTTTAATAGTTGCATTGTTTTGTCCCCAAAAAAATATTGATCCTCGCACTTCCGGAAGCGATCTTTCTTAGAGATAAGCTGGCCTTTGCACACACTGTTTGCACATTTTTCATGTTTTTTATGCAATACAAGATACACTCGCCTTAAATAAAATAAAAATATGTTATGAGACGAGTGTAGATAAAAAATTAAATGTGTTTAACACTTACTTATTTCTAAGAATAAACGCCAGGAGAGCGTCGAGCGTGTGTAGCCGCACGGCGCGTCGCGGCTCGTGGCGCAGGTACTTGTCGGCTAGGTGGAGAGCGGCCGACGTCCACTCGCCGCTAACAGGGCCTAAGGCGTTTGCTTTGGCTGAAAGGAAAAACAACATGTTTAGCTACTTGAACGTGAATACGACTAATAGGATCGGCTAGAAATTGGGTACGAGTTATCACAACTTAATCCGTACTAACATTATAAATCTGAGAGTTTGTGTGTGTGTGTGTGTTACCTCTTCACGCTCAAACGGCTTGACCGATTTGGATGAAATTTGGAACACAGGTAGAGAATAACCAGGAATAAAACAAAGGCCACTTTTTACCGCAGGAAAAACAACTATTACCACGAGAAAATGAGTAGCAGCGGGTGTACCGCTGAGCGGAAATCTAGTGTAAAATAAAGTCGTTTTTCGTGTCTGTCCCTGTGTATGCTTAAATCTTCAAAAGAACGCAAGGGATTGGGATGTGTTTAAGTAAATGAAGTAGTTCAAGAGGAAGGTTTATTTATATGTTTAATACATGCCGAGATTATTCTTATTCCCGCGGAAAAACGGGTAGCAGCAGGTGAAACCGCTGGTCGGACCGGTACTTTTGAAATTACAGCTACTTATGAAATAAAATACAAATGTTTGTATTTAAATGCAGCAATCCAAAAACAAATATAATTTTTCAAAAAATCTGAATATTTGTCATTTTCTAAAGTATTTTAACCATCCATTATAAACACATAAAACCATACACTTCTCCTTCAATCCGTACTAATTATAATATTAGTACGTGTATCTGAGAGTTTGTGTGTGTGTGTGTATGTATGTAAGTTTGTTACCTCTTCACGCTCAAACGGCTTGATCGATTTGGATGAAATTTGAAACACAGGTAGAGTATAACCTACAATAATACATAGGCCACTTTTACCGCAGGAAAACAACTATCACCACGGGAAAATGAGTGGCAGCAGGTGAAACCACTGGGCGGAAATCTTGTTCATCATAATACTTTACCTGTAATTAGCCACATGGCGGAAGCTTCGGGCCTCTCGTGTCCGGCGCTGTCCACTAGCTCCAGCAGTGAACGTGTTGAGCCGGTGTACTGGTGAGCTAGGTGCAACTGTTCGATTGCCGTGATCAGCGCGTGGGTTTACCTGTGATTAGCCACATGGCGGAAGCTTCGGGCCTCTCGTGTCCGGCGCTGTCCACTAGCTCCAGCAGTGAACGTGTTGAGCCGGTGTACTGGTGAGCTAGGTGCAACTGTTCGATTGCCGTGATCAGCGCGTGGGTTTACCTGTGATTAGCCACATGGCGGAAGCTTCGGGCCTCTCGTGTCCGGCGCTGTCCACTAGCTCCAGCAGTGAACGTGTTGAGCCGGTGTACTGGTGAGCTAGGTGCAACTGTTCGATTGCCGTGATCAGCGCGTGGGTTTACCTGTGATTAGCCACATGGCGGAAGCTTCGGGCCTCTCGTGTCCGGCGCTGTCCACTAGCTCCAGCAGTGAACGTGTTGAGCCGGTGTACTGGTGAGCTAGGTGCAATTGTTCGATTGCCGTGATCAGCGCGTGGACTCGAGAGTGGATTAACTCGTTGCGGGGCGGTGATGAGTCCTGAAAAAAAGATATGTTCTTAATATGATGCTCTCTCTCTCTCTCTTCTTTTCGTGTGGGACACCGATGAACCCTGGTGTCAGTGTTTTTCATCCCCCTGCTACTAGTAGTAGGCCATGGTTGTGTAACGACCGCCGTCTAAGTAAACATAAGGCAGCAACCGGGACCGACGGCTTAACGTGCCCTCCGAAGTACGGAACCATTTCTTTTCGGACAATCAGATGGTTTAGCCTGCAATGTCCTAACATGACTGGGAACAATTCACAAAGTGATGAAAGAGAAATATGAATGCTAAATCAGTGATTTGTGCCGTGTGATGCCAGCTTTGAACAGCATCACCCCTCTCCTTTACCGCGGGTGTCGTAAATGGCAACCAGATTTGAAGGTATCACAATTTTAGTCAACAAGCTGACAACCTGTCACTATAGTGATACCATAGACCAAGTGATACATTATTTTTCTGAATCGGCCTTCAAATATTTGCCGCGCGTGGCGATAGCCACCGTATTTTGGGCGTAATCCACACTATCCACACTAATATCACACCTCGGACACTGGCGCTCAAATGTATGAATCAAATGCGTTGCTACGCACACAGTCTAAGCTTGCGTAGGTGAACGCGGACCATGCTTGTGTGTGTCAGACAACATGTAAGGGTTGCTGCCATTTTGCGTTCGCGAATCGGGAATGCAATGTGCGGCAGTATGAAATGACCTTCGTCGTCGCGTCCTTGCTTAGCCGGTGTCTGAGCGTCCTCCGAGCGCGGGTGGGCGGCGCTTGTAGGGGGAGGCAGGGAGTGACCATACTGTACGCTAGTACTATTAATTATACTGTGCTAATATTATAAATGCGAAAGTAACTCTGTCTGTCTGTCTGTCTGTCTGCTACGCTTTCATGGCCAAACCGCTGAACCGATCTTCATGAAACTTGGCACAGAGATTGCTAGCATACCGAGAACGGACATAGGCTACTTTTTATCACCATTCGAGGGTCTGGAGTACAGATGTAGACCACCAGGTGTACCATCAGGAGCCCAGCTAAACTATTAGAGATACAGGCATGGTTCTCAAACAAAAGTTGTTCAGTATGATGGGCCGTTTCTTTTCACAAGGACATTGAGGATCTGGAGTACCTTATGTAGACCACCAGGTGTACCACCAGGAGCCCAGCTAAACTATTAGAGATACAGGCATGGTTCCAAAACAAAAGTTGTTCAGTATGATGGGCCGCTTCTTTTCACAAGGACATTGAGGATCTGGAGTACCTTATGTAGACCACCAGGTGTACCACCAGGAGCCCAGCTAAACTATTAGAGATACAGGCATGGTTCCAAAACAAAAGTTGTTCAGTATGATGGGCCGCTTCTTTTCACAAGGACATTGAGGATCTGGAGTACCTTATGTAAACCACCAGTTGTACCATCAGGAGCCCAGCTGAACTATTAGAGATACAGGCATGGTTCCAAAACAAAAGTTGTTCAGTATGATGGGCCGTTTCTTTTCACAAGGACATTGAGGATCTGGAGTACCTTATGTAGACCACCAGGTGTACCACCAGGAGCCCAGCTAAACTATTAGAGATACAGGCATGGTTCCAAAACAAAAGTTGTTCAGTATGATGGGCCGCTTCTTTTCACAAGGATATTGAGGATCTGGAGTACCTTATGTAGACCACCAGGTGTACCATCAGGAGCCCAGCTAAACTATTAGAGATACAGGCATGGTTCCAAAACAAAAGTTGTTCAGTATGATGGGCCGCTTCTTTTCACAAGGACATTGAGGATCTGGAGTACCTTATGTAGACCACCAGGTGTACCACCAGGAGCCCAGCTGAACTATTAGAGATACAAGCATGGTTCCAAAACAAAAGTTGTTCAGTATGATGGGCCGCTTCTTTTCACAAGGACATTGAGGATATGGAGTACCTTATATAGACCACCAGGGTGTACCATCAGGAGCCCACCTAAACTATTAGAGATACAGAAATGGTTCCAAAACGAAAGTTGGCCAGTATGTTGGGCTGCTTCTTTTCACAAGGACATAGAGGATCTGGAGTACATTATGTAGACCACCAGGTGTACCATCAGGAGCCCAGCTAAACTATTAGAGATACAGGCATGGTTTTAAAACAAAAGTTGTTCAGTATGATGGGCCGCTTCTTTTCACAAGGACATTGAGGATCTGGAGTATTTTATGTAGACCACCAGGTGTACCATCAGGAGCCCACCTAAACCTGAACCTGTTTCTAAAAAAACTATCTAACGCGGACGAAGTCGCGGGTAAAAGCTAGTGAGTGTATAAATATCTAAATAACAGTAAATTTACGTTGTACAGTCTCAAGTAGCAAATAGTCGTTGCTATTATATTTTGCTCCTATGAAGTTTTGCTATTGTGTTATTTCGCTGTGTTGACATAATATTTTCATGATTTTGCATAACTATTACTCACCAGTAGTTAATGCAGGCATAACAAATCACATTCAAATTGTTTTATTAACCGCGTTGTTCTTGCTTTGAGACTTTACGACGTTGTCATTAATGACAAATAACTAACCGATGCGCGCGATTTTACATTAACCATTTATTGCACACAAGAAACATTACAGGAGACATAATATACAAAGAATGACGATACAACAGGACAACTTATTTCTACTAAGAAATTTCATTCAGCTGACCTACAGACTTATAGGTCTGATGTTATGTCCTGCGTGTGCTGGTATCAGGACTTTGTGGTCGTTAGATCTTTCAACTTACCGAGTCTTTGACAGCTCGTATGACTTGCAACAAGATGTCCCAGGCTGGCTCGTGCAACTCGTTATGTGCGCGAGTGACTAGCGCCGATAAAGCTGCCACCACTTCGTATGTCACCACTGGTTGATTCATTTCTACAGCCTGTAAAAAAATAGTCAATAAAATAGGTGCTATGTTTTATTTTCGAGCATTCTGACAAATTTGATCTGTTTATCAAAACTAAATAGTATAAAGTAGCTTTCCGTGTTTGCTTAGCTCTTTGAAACTACGCACCGGTTTTCGAGTGTTTTTAAAAAGTGTTTCAAAAAGAAGAGTTTTAGGTATAAAAGTCTTATTCCCGCAGGA
Organism: Tuta absoluta; assembly: GCA_027580185.1. Lineage (NCBI taxonomy): Eukaryota > Metazoa > Arthropoda > Insecta > Lepidoptera > Gelechiidae > Tuta > Tuta absoluta. The sequence goes on from JAQAHW010000047.1 coordinate 1,253,710, forward strand.
AAATAGTTCGCAGCGGCTTAAAACAACTGGGCGGGCGGCCATCCAGATATTTCACAGCGATCAGAAAATTACAATTATTTACTTAAATTTGTTAAGTTTGGCCACTGGGCATATGTTGAACTATGACACCAGGGTGCATCAAGTCGTTAGACGACTCGGTGTCATACTTGAAAAGAGATAGATGTGCTGATGAAAACAATATGTTAGTAATCAAATGACAACAATAGTTTTCTTACCTTGAGGAAAGCGGGTAGCACAGCCAAGAAGGACACTTTCAACGTGGGAACCCTCCTGGGTCCCCACAGCGCCATGTTTATATAGAACACGGCTCCCCTCACTAATCCCGCGTCTATATCTCCGCCGGCGTCGTGCGAGCCGCGCGCGATCTCCACCAGCGAGTGCAAGGCTGCGTGGCCTATGTCCGCGCCCACTACGCAGCGCATTAGCTGAAAAATAAGGACAATAAGTTATTTATTTGAAAAATATGAACAAGCATAATAAATGTAAAAACACGACTGTTTTCCGAGATAAAGCCTACAAATACAAATACAATACAAATATATGTATTTCGCTTCACATCTTGGGCACAACAATCAATAAATTCAGTACAAATATACAATATGAGCTGAAATGGGTGTAGGCACAGCACACTGCTGGTTTCAAGCTTACCCCTAGTCAAAAATGGGTGTTCTTAAATATTTCATTTCATAGAAAGTAAGTAAGTAACAAAAGCCTAGCCTATGACATTCGGGATAATGTAAAGATTCTTCAGATACAATTTCCATTCGAATCTGTTCAGTGGTTAACGAGTTGAAGCACTTTAAAGAATCGCACATACATACATGAACTCTAAAAACATTACACTCCTTGTTTGGTTCAGCAGTCGTGTAAAAATATCCGAATGTGAAAGTGAAAATGATTCGACAAGCCTCCAACCAACTTATCCCTTAGGAACAGTTTTTGTACTAGGGTTTTCATAACATACCTTCCAACTATGTTCCGTATACGCCTCCAGATTGACAGTTCTACACAACGCTCCCAGGAACGTAGGTAAAGCAGCTCTAGGCAGCAATGAGTATGACACTACAGCTTCTAGGAGCGCTAAAGCTGCCCCGCCGACGTAGGCATTGGACTCCCCGCCCGCCCCGGCGGCGCCGCCCTCCAACACGCCACATGCACATCTGAATAGGATTACATGTTAGAAAGGCTACTGTACTGCACATTCTTACGTATTGTTGTTGTCAGCTTGTTGCATATTATTAGGTATATTGTAAGTACTTTAATGTAATAGCTTAAGTTTCGTATATTGATAGCGGAATTACGTCATCGAGACAAACCTTTATGAGGTTTATCGAAGGCATTTGACGGAATGGTATGTTTATGTATACTATGTTTAAATAAATAAAATAAAGAAAGAGCAAAATTTGGCTAGTTTATAACTTCAAACCTTTTATTTCCAAGTAGATACACAATTAATACTTTCAAATTATCAAATAAAGACATCTACATAAGAGTACATAACATAAGAGTGTTGAAATAGTACTATAGTTTGTTTTGCACTCACAGTGCTATTATTTTTGTATATAAAAATAAGAAAGCCTTATTCAAGCATCGGCCGCATTTGATATTTTCCTGTCTATTCATTTCAGTTTAGAAATTAGTTATACGGGCAAAATTTGCACATGCAACTTTGGCGATCGGTGTAGCTTCCAAGCTAAACAATTAGGAAAATTACAGGTAAAGTAAGAAGTAGGTATACTCCGTTCATTTAAGAATTACCTATAACGTAAACAAACTTTGTATGAATCTGACAGTCGCGAGCTGTCAGATTCATACAAAGTTTGTTTACGTTATAGGTAATTCTTAAATGAACGGAGTTTAGTAGTAGTAATTAAGGTAAGTAAGTACGGGTATATTATTAATATTGACCTAAATATTATCGCGATAGAAACAATATTTTAAATGTGTGAAAGATATAGCGAGTGCTTAAAAACTTATAAAGTTGATCTCTTGAATCACGAAGGAAATATCATCACATCACATCAGCCTATAGCAGTCCAGCAGTAAAGAAATGTAGTTTTTTTAAGGGGCAAATATTTGAGGGTCATTCGAAAAATTGTGCATCGCCATAGTGACAGGTTGTCAGCCCATTGCCTAAAATTGCAATACACACCCTCAAGTCCCGTAGTCGCCTCTTACGACTCCCACGGGAAAGAAATTGGGTGATGCTATTCTAAGCCGGTATCACACGGCACACACAGTTCTAGTTAAGTTATGTCTGTACTTACTTTACAATCCCGTGCACGATATCTTCGTCGAGGGAGCTGGCGTTGAACTTGACCACATTAGTGACGAGCTGCAGGAACTCCACTTGTAGTGTCGAGTTTTGGATCTGAGGCATCCACTCTACCAAAAACGCGCCCACCTAAAATATACACATTATAAATTTATAACTAGCATTCAGACCATCCAGGCAGCGGTCGAGTGCCAAGTGATTGGTGCAAAGCTGTAATAGTGCCATTATACAAAGGAAAAGGGTCACAGCTGGACTGCAAAAATTACCGCGGTATAAGCCTCCTCAGTGTCGTCGGCAAACTGTATGCAAAGGTGTTGATTGAAAGAGTGATGAAAGAAACGGATGAGAAAGTATGGGATGCTCAGGCAGGATTTCGTAAGGGGATGGGATGTACGAATCAGGTCTTTTCCTTGCGCTGCATAGCTGAAAAATTCCTGGCCAAAAACCAGAAAGTCTATTGCGCGTTCGTAGATTTGGAAAAGGCCTATGACAGAGTGGTGAGGAATGAATTGTGGTCGGCACTATCCATGCATGGGGTGAGCAGTATCTTGATACGAGCACTGAAATCCTTATATAAGGATTCCAGTGCTTGTGTCAGGATAAACGGGGCGTACACTGAACTTTTTAACATCGAGAAAGGTGTTAGACAGGGATGTGTTGCGTCACCGTGGCTGTTCAATCTGTTCATGGATAGTTGTTTGGAAGATTTGAAAGAGAGTGAATGTGGTCTGAGAATGAATGGTTTACTCGTCAAATGTCTTCTCTATGCTGACGACCAAGTTATCCTTGCGTCGTCGGCTGAAGGGTTGCAGGAGATGGTAAATATTATGAATGAGGCTTTGAAAAAGAAAGGAATGAAAGTGAATGTAAGTAAGACGAAAGCAATGGTTTTTGAGAAAGAGGAAAATATGACAGAGTGTAAAATTATGATAGAAGAAGAGAGGGTGGAACAAGTGAAAGAGTTTGTGTATTTGGGCTCCATGTTCACATCAGATGGAAAGTGTGAAAGTGACATCGAAAGAAGGGTGAATGCCGGCAACATGGTGAATGGAGCGTTGCACGCTTTTATGAACAGCCAGAAAGTCTCTGATAAGGCTCGTCTGGCTGTGCATAGAGGGGTGTTAGTTCCGACACTTATGTATGGGAGTGAAAGTTGGGTATGGCAGAAAAAGCATGAAAGTAGAATAAATGCAGTACAAATGAGAGCGTTAAGAAGTATGGTTGACGTAAAATTGAGTGACAGGATAAGGAATAGCGTGATAAGGGAACGTTGTGGTATAAAAGAAGACGTAGTGACTGGTGTAGAAAAGGGTATGCTTAAATGGTTTGGTCATGTAGAGAGGATGAACGAAAGAAGATTAACGAAACAGGTGTATATGGCAAGTGTGGATGGGAACGTCGGAAGGGGAAGACCTCGACGAACGTACCTCGATCAAATCGGGGACGTGCTAAAGAAAGGTCAGGTCAAGAGTACCCTAAACCGACGAGCATGCATGAAGAGATTGATGAATGTGGAGGAGGCGAAAGAAGTATGCCAGGATCGTAGTAAGTGGAAGGAAGTAGTCTCTGCCTACCCCTCCGGGAAAGAGGCGTGATTTATGTATGTATGTATGTATGCATTCAGACCATGAAACTATCAGTATTCGGAGGGTTGTCCCTTAGTTTTGCTGATGACCGATAACGAGAACCCAAGACGGGCTGGTGAGGGAGAACTTGCCCCAAGGACCATAGGCCGTAATGCGCAAAAAAAATTTTGTCCACCCATACATAATCCACAACATTTCAAATTTCTAACAAGACTATTATATTTTTAATAGATAGTTTATCGCATCATTAAATAAAGGGCAAATTCTTTTTATTTTATTTTGTTTCATAATCAGAGATTTTAAATTTTAAAAAGTGATAGTTTAGTTCCAACAACTAGGCTGCTGAAAACAAAATACGTTTGCCTACCATTTATATGATCTTTATTTAAAAAAAAAACTGATTGACATTGACAGATGAATGAATGAAGTTTTCTCTACTGTTTTTTTTCTACTATAAGCAAAGGATTTTTTCATGGTAATCCTAACTTTGGAAGTTTTTACAACTTTTCAAAATATTTCAGAAACGATTGCATTAAAAATTATGAAAATATGTGTATCTTAATAAGCATCCCAAACACTCTAAACGATATATATATCTTTTGTATCTAACGTAAAATGAAATGTTGTGGAGTGGCGATCAGCTGATTTGAGTTACTATGGGAAGTCAAAATATTTTTGACATATTTCAACCTGTTCCTTAGGGAAAGTTGTTCCTTATCAGCAGCTTGTCTTGAGATTTCGCTATCGGTCACTAGTAAAATTTCACCCTGTATAACAAATTATTGTAAGCAAGCCTTTGGCAGCCTTGCAGGCAGTTTAAACCCACTTTGCCACTAGGGTTTACCGGGTCTTCATACAACTTAACTAAGCCACAGGATAGCAGCAAAGGACGGCCATTTAAGGCGAGTGTACCCGTGAACGACCGCGACAGTGGCGCCACTTCACAAAAAAAAAATTATCTTTATACAAACAATCTATCAGAATGTCCGATGCCCAAGTTTTTTGTATTATCCTTAAGTAAAATTAGAACCTGCAAACTCAATTAAATAAACGCTGTAATTAAAGTTAAGGCAAAAAGTGCCTAAAAACGGCGGCTTTTGGTATTAATTGCCATAACTTTAATTACAGCGAATATTTTATTGAGTTTGCAGGTTCTAATTTTACTTAAGGATAATACTAAAAACTTGGGCATCGGACATTCTGATAGATTGTTTGTATAAAGAGAAATATTTTTTTATTGTGAAGTGGCACCACTTTCGAGGTCGTTGACGGCTACACTCGCCTTAATAAGAATTTGAATATGAGCATATTTAAACTTGAAGAGTGAATTTTAAAACTAGCACTAACAGGTAAGTCTAATATTAAGCAATATGAACAACATCTCACCTGTTCTTCAAAACAAGATATATTTTTCCCTGTATTAGTGAGTGTGTACAGCAGTCTAAATCGAGGTAACTCGTCCTCCTGCGGGCGCCGCGAGTGCGATTCAGTCAGGTAACGGAACAGTACGGTGCGCATCACGCTGAGTCGGTCCGCTTGCCCCTCGCATATGGCCCTGAGGAGCCCTAGGGCGGCGTGACGGGCCTCCGCCCCCTGGCTCCCGTTTACGTCGAGCATGTCGCGCGTGGCACGCCATATGCGCTCGACGCCTCCCTGTGAATGGATTTGACATTATTTATGTGGTATTTACCGAAGGAAACACTTCTTGCCTACGAAATAGTCTTTTCGTAAATTAAATTAAATTAATTAATTTCGTACGCCAAAAGATAAACTGTAGTGATACCAACTAGTTTTAAGATATTTGTTTATAACCTACAGTTATATTTGATTTGATCTTTTAACCAAAAGTAGATTTGCGCCAAATTTAAATGTGGACTGTCAATAAATGATTTTTCTTTTTTTTTTTCTTTATCATTTCGTATAAACTTTTGTTACAAAATTGCTTTGCAACTAATGGGTGACTTAAAAATTTGGGTGATGATATACAAATAGATAATAAATGATGGCAAACAGATAATTTACTTCAAAATAATAAAGTCATTGAAGTTGATCCTTTTTCATACAAACAAATAACTGATATTCAATGGACTTATTTTAAGTATCAGTTATCAGTACTATCTGTTGTATCAGTAATTATCTGTTTGCCATCATTTATTATCTATTCGTATATCATCACCCAAATTTTACTCCTGGGTGTCATTAAAAGAGATTAAAAGATAAATTCGTCTGGGAATAAGGCAGCAGCGTACCCTGTGAATATAGAATCTTGCACTACATTTGCCACTTCACCTGTCAAGAGTGGTAAGTATGGCTATTGCCACTCATAGGCGAAGGCCCATGTCCAGCAGTGAACTGCAGTGGCTGTTAAAGTAAAGTAATCTATTTATAGGATAATCCATACTTAATATTTGGATGAAACCGATTTGGATGAAATTTGGAACACAGGTAGAGTATAACCTGGAATAACACATAGGCTACTTTTTACCGCCGGAAAACAACTATCACCACGGAAAAATGTAGGTATTTAATAAACCTATAATTCTCACATCTTGCACTCTCAGCTGCAGCACCCTGTCCGTTAGGTCCCTTGCAGCTCTCAGGCGGCGTGGCAATGGTGTCTCTGGGCTAAGCTCTCGTTCCAGCTCCAACGTCACTGCGAACTCACTGCGCGCAGGCACCCCAGCTAAAAGAACAATGATAATAAATGGGATAGCTGTTTAAAAAGGAAAAAGATAGCATTAAAAGATGGTGATGAACAGCTGGGGGGGTATATTTGCTGGGGAGTTTGATTCTTTTTTTCATGTGAGACTCCGAGTCAAGACCCAATGAATGTTCTTGAAAATTGCTTAATCACTTACAATAGGAGTTTAATTCAAAGTTTGGTCATAATACTTGTTCTTTTCAGATGTTCAATGCCATGTTATAATAAATAATGAATTCATCATCATTATCATTGGCCTCACACGTCTGTGACAGACGATTTAAACAGTGTCTGAGGCAGACACTGCGTTGCCTGGGACGCAATTATGGAAAACGCAAGGCTGCCCAGGACCTGCGCCACCCTCTCGGCCTTTCTGGCTGGATCCGCAGGAACGACTAGTCGATACGTGCGGAGCCAGGTCGGCTGCAGGAGTCTGCCGCGCGGTAGATCTCTGACACACGCGCCTGACGGAGACCCCGTTCCGGGTTTAATTGTGGAGTTGGCCTCTCCAGGACCGTTATGCTTGGGTCGGATTTATCCCTCAGTCGCTTCTTACGACCCCCACGGGAAGAGATGGGGTGGTGCTATTCTACTCTGCCGGCACCACACATAATTAATTATAAAATTCTTTATTGCACACAAAAAAATCAAATAACATCCTTAACATAGATAGAAATATGTGAAGGCGGCCTTCTTGCTATGGTAGCAAGTGCTAAGAGGCAACCTTTGGGTGATAGGAAAATGCATAAAAGGTAAGTATTGGTATAATATTTTCTCGAGTTTGCACAACTTTTACTCATCAGAATAAAACAATTTCAAAGTGTGGTCACCGATATCATCCGGGCACAAGTTCTGCAAAGAGCTCGAAATGTAGGTCATTTGATGCAGTGCATACTGCTGGCAAAACAGTGGTAACAAACTTATGAATACCATTCTAATGGCAAAATTTATTTTATTTTTGTAGGTTTCTTAATTGTTTTACGGGTATCCATTACAAATGAAAAAAAACTGTACCCCTATAGGATACACTTTGTTGTCCGTACGTCTGTCTGTCATGACCCTTTATGCCCAAAATGCGTAAAGATCTACAGCGAAGGTCTGCTTGTAGTTGTAAAATATCAAGCTCCTCTAACTTTACCAAAAAAAAGATGCCACCATTAATTATGATTATGACCCTCTCAAGAGAATCAAAATTCATAGGGTACTTCTCATGGACGCAGAATGATGAAATTTTGCAAGAATCCTCATTTTGAAAAACAAGTTTAGGAAAATAATATTGCTATCAATGATCATTTGCGATCTGTTGTCCGATTTGCCAAAGCGTATAGCACAAACTATACACAATAAGAAATCAAATCACTCAATTCTTATATGACATAGTGTGTCTAATTCCAAGCTAAACTCCCGCAGTGGAAGCGATTTACACAGGTAAATTTCGAACAAAATACCAGGAGTTCAACTGGAGGCAAACAATGGCTGCGTTACGCAGCGCTAAATAGCATACGCTGCACAATATAGCAGCGCATACTATGAATTAAACGTGAACCTAAATCTATTTAACTTAATTAACTGAGTTGATTGAAATTGGCAAATGATGTGTTCCAACCTTTACATAACTCAATTCTGTAGTAAATACCGTCTGCCGATCTGGCGTTACGTCACACGTATTAGCACTAGATTCTAAGTAAGTACCTCCAAATTATATCACCCCACGAATTCCGCAATTCGTACTAAGGAGTCACAATGATATGGTACAACAAATATGACTAAAGGGAACACACTAAGACATACTAAGACAACTAGGTTTACCACTTACAGTCAACGTGCCGGTCCAAATGCATAAAATACCCAACGGAGAAAGGAAGTACAGGGAATGGATCAAAGAGGAATTCCGTGGGTACTTACAGGGCTGGGTGGAAAAGATATCGACACCCAGCATTCCACTACAGCCTTGGCGCGTTATTCACTTCAAACCACTCACAGCTTCTGTTCGTATTTCACTTTGATATTAGTCATTACGCGTGACCCAACCCGAATTTGGGTCGTACAAACGCGGGCCAAAATGGCCACCTGATGCCTATTCAACGCGACGCTCACGTGGAAGACGTCGAGACATCCAACAATCACTAAGCCTGGTATTCTAGTATAACCCAGGAGAACCGCAATAATACGATGCATCAACACGCGCGATCTCAAATTGAATCGTCCATTACACGCGGCATCTCAAAACTCGTGGCGGGAAATCCGCACAAACACGATACTCGACGTCCGAAAGGTTTTCGAGTGACTGACTGCGGTGCAGAAATCACCGCGTGGCGCAGTCAGGCGGTCTGCGCGCACGTCGCCAGTCTCGCCCTGCGAGTGAGAAAGGGACAACACACGCCCAGAGCGACGCGTGCGATCGAGCACCGCGCCGCATTCATAGACCGTCATTAATACCTAAATTACCCCAGCATAGCAACGCTAAATTAAACATTCACCCGCCCTAGGCCGAATCCCTTAGGCCTATTCACTACTGGGGAGACGAGATAGCGTTGCTATTGCTCGCTTAAGAACTGAATCCCCTACCTGAACTGTCGCGACTCGAGGAGTGCCATCACTACCTGGGAACAAGTTGAGAATGCGCCCTCTGCGCCATCGCAGTGGCGGCAGGTTGGCATCCTTAACCAGAACGAGATCTCCGATGCGAGGGGGTTCAGTTCTGTCCGTCCACTTAAGGCGTTGCTGCAGAATGTGCAAATACTCAAGCGACCATCGCTTCCAAAAATTCTGAGACATTTGCTGCAGCAACTCATAACGCGTCAAACGATTGCTACTGACCTCTGTGTAGGGGTATTCTGGCAAGGCGTTAAGTGGTCGGCCAATTAAGAAATGCCCTGGTGTCAGGGCCTCCAGATCATTCGGATCTGAGCTAAGCGGACACAAAGGACGTGAATTGAGAACGGCCTCAATTTTACAAAACACGGTCGCTAGCTCCTCAAAGGTTAATATCGTTAAACCTATAACGCGCATCAAATGCGTCTTAGCGGACTTTACAACCGCTTCAAATATACCACCCCAGTGGGGGCATCCTGGTGGATCGAACACCCAGTTAATGCCCTGACGGGAGAGGCTCGTGCCGATAGCTTCCTCGTTTTCCGATAAAAACGTTATAATTTCTTTCATACATCGATCAGCGCCCTTAAAGTTGGTACCACAGTCCGACCTGATCAGCGCTGGTCGCCCTCTTCGCGACACAAATCTATCTAAAGCTGCTAAGAAAGCCTCCGTAGTGAGGTCGGCCACGAGTTCCAAGTGGACGGCCTTGGTTGCTAGGCACACAAACACGCACAAATACGCCTTGATTGACTTCGCGTTGCGAAGGCGTGATGCCTTTACCATAAAAGGCCCCGCAAAGTCCGTTCCCACACCCGCAAACGTCCAGGCTTCCGTCACCCGGTCCGGTGGGAGGTCTCCCATCTGAGGTTGCATTGTGGCTGCCTTCAACCGATAGCAAGGCAAGCACCGAAACACAATGCTCCGTACCGTACGTCGTCCAGACAAGATCCAAAACTCGCGCTGCAGAATAGCCAAAAGTGCATTGCAGCCCGCATGCGAGTTTTTCTGGTGACGATCCCTAACTATAAGTTCTACCAAAGGTCCCTTCTTTGGGAGTAACAGCGGATGCCGTGCTGAAAAGGGCAGGTTAGCGTTCCGAAGTCTACCTCCAACCCGGAGCATTCCATGCTCGTCCACGAACGGGTTGAGGCGCACAAGACCTCCCTTCAGCTTTCCACGGCCATCCCTGAGCAGCCTGGCCTCTTCCTCAAAATGTTCCGCCTGGACGACCCTAACCAATAAACTTAGAGCCGCATTCCGCTCCGCAGGCGAGAGGACAGGTGCCAAGTTCCGTTCTGCTTGAGGTCTTCTACAGTTGTTCACGAACCGTTTGATCCAACCTGTCACCCCTAGAAGTTTGTCGAGGGAGCTGTATCGTTCCAGCAAGAAAGCCGCACTAGGCTTAGGTACGATCTGCCCTACGTTCACTCGCAAACCTCGATCAGGTGGCCCAAGCGGCGACCCGCACTCATTGTATGGCCATCTCTCAGGTGACTCAGTCAGCCACTGAGGTCCCCACCACAGTGAGTGACCTACCAAATCAGGGGCCCTACATCCCCGTGAGGCGCAGTCCGCTGGGTTCTGTTCTCCCGGTACGTGTCTCCATACCAACGGAGTTTCCGATCCTTTAATCTGTGACACCCGATTTGCCACGAAAACCTCAAGAGTATGTACCGACGTCTGTAACCAGCACAGAACTATCCTACTGTCGGTCCATGCGTACACCGTTTCATCCAAAGTGATGGTACCGCGTAGATTACTAGCGACATGATGTAGCAAGCGCGTGAGAAGCGCTGCTCCCGCCAATTCCAACTTTGGAATGGTCCATCTTGTCCTAACCGGAGCCACCTTACTCTTGGCCATAACTAGACGCACGTCTACAGTTCCCGTTGAACTGACTGTCCGCAAATAGACAGCTGCCGCGTACCCTCGCTCCGAGGCATCACAAAACCCATGTAGGGTAGCCTTACATCCCACCGATGGGAGCAACTTGCGAGGTATGGCGATGCGTACGATCCCTGGTAAGGTGGTCACAAACTTGGTCCAATCATTCAACAGCTCTCCGGAGAGCTGGTCGTCCCAACCCAAGTTTGCTATCCACAACCTTTGCAAGAAGCACTTCGCCATGAACGTCACCGGTGCGATCCACCCGTTAGGATCGAAAGTTCTGGCGATCGTCGATAATACCGAACGCTTCGTCCAAGTCTTCTGCAAAAGGTCTGGCTCGATCTGATACGTAAAGACATCATGCGTTGGCCTATATTGCACCCCTAGGATGCTCAACGTATTTGGATTGTCCGGGTTCTCGAAAAGGTGCGGGTCCTGCTGGAACTCACCTGGCAACCCGGCCAGGAGCTCTGGACAGCTGGACAGCCATTTCCGCAACTCATAACCTCCTGATTCCATGATCGCGATCAGCTCGTCTCGTAGTAGCAGTGCTTGTTGCACGCTATCTGCACCCGTGCAGATGTCATCCACGTAGACGTCGCGATCCAGTACTGCTGCGGCTCGAGGGAATCTTACCCTTTCCTGTGCGGCCAACTCTCGCAGCGTGCGTACTGCCAAAAACGGACTTGGCTTCAGACCATACGTTACCGTGTTAAGCTCATAAGTGACCATCGGCTCGTCAGGGCTCTCACGCCACAAAATCAGCTGGTACCGACGGTCATCCGGGTGTATAATTGTTTGGCGAAACATCATTTTGACGTCTGCGACGAACGCTACTTGGTGCAACCGAAAATCTGTGAGGATGTCCACAATGTCCCGGTTCAACTTGGGACCCGCGTGCAGACACTGGTTCACAGACACACCATTCGATGTAGGAGCAGAACCGTCAAACACTACCCGTATCTTCGCCTCCGGTGACTTCAAAACAGCCAGGTGTGGTATATAGTAATGCTCGACACACCTCCAATCTATGCTGGACACCGACATGTGGCCTAACTCTAGGTACTCCCTCATGAATTCGATATACTTCTGCCGAAGTGCTGCATCTCGCTTCATCTTTCTCTCCATAGCCAGTAGTCTCCGTTCCGCGATCTGTCGCGAACTACCTAAGGAGGGGCGGTTTGGGAGAAATGGCAGCCTGGTAACAAACCTACCTGACGAACTTCGTGCAGTGTTGTACTGATAGAACAGCTCGCACTCGTCATCCTCTGGCTTCCGTCTATCCGCTGTGGGTGGCTCCTCAGACTCCCAAAACCTCTGCAGCACCTCCGACAACACACTACCATAGAGAACCGTATCGCCCTCTGGTAGGTCCTGAGGTCTCCAAACTGGGCCAAAAATAACATACCCCCCTGTGGTATCAACGGCCACTAAACCAGTTTGCTGAAGTACCCGTTTTCTGCCACACCAGAATCTCCCGAGGACGTCCGACCCGAGGAGAACGTCCACCGTACCAGGAGTATCAAATTCAGGATCAGCTAACTCTAAGCCTGTGGTTAACCCTCGTACCGTTGACGGTAACCGAACCTGAGGAAGTTTCCCTACCACTTCATCCAGCACCACTGCTGAGGCATGATAGCTGACCCCTGTACCTGTATTACCTAATGTGAACTCGAAGTTCACCTGACCCCGAACGTCAGGCACATCTACACCTCCAATACCTACAGCCCCATCCGTTGTGGGCCTTATATTTAAGCGTAGCCTACTCACCAGCTTACTAGACACAATACAACCCTGAGCCCCTGTATCTAACAAGGCTCTTACCTGTATGCTGCGGCCACCGTATCCCCATACCCAAATCATTGCCGTAGGCAACAATACCGTAATTGGCCGGGGGGCCGAAGCTGGCGTGTAGGCGGCGATTACCTAGCAGGAACCTAAGCGCGGAGTGTCCGCGTCCTGCGGGGGGGTCCCCTCTCTCCGTACACCTTCGAGTGGGTCCCACTCCTGCTGATAGGGACCTCTGGTCCTGTACGCCATGGCTGGCAGCCTATAGTAACCCTGCGGCAGGCGCGCGTACCGTGGACGCGCCTGTAGCCGCGGGTGCTCAGCCAAGGGGAGACGCATGCGTGGGTCATGGGAACTCACCATGTTGTTCAGACCCGCCGAGTACTGCATGTACTGACCCTGGTGTTGGCACCCGCCCGTAGCATCACGTACTTGTGATGGGTGCCCCTGACCTTGGACCTGTGACCACCTACCCTGTTCCGGCACCTGCTGCCGAGGTGGTGACTGTCTCGCGCGTGGTGAAGGGGGCATCACCTGCTGATGTCCCTGGCCTCGTCCCTGAAACCCTGGTGGAAGAGGACTCCTCCTTGGAGGGGGTGGGGAGCGTTGCTCCCGTCTAGGTAGGGCAGACTCCGTCCGCTGACCCGCGTCAGCTCTGCCTCCGTAATCTCCGCTGCGGTTCATGCATAGGAGCTGATGGTGGGCACCCTGGCAGTACCTGCAGTTGGTGCTTGATGGGCACTCTCGCACCTGATGCGGCCCCATACACCTAAAGCACCAACGCCGTTGCTGCACCACACCACGACGTTTCTGCACCCGCTGTGCAGCGAACTCCTCACACGCAGTCACCTGATGCCCCGCCTCTCTGCAGTAGGCACACCTCGATTCCAAATTAGCGACATTGTATCGCCTGGGTGGCCTACTCTTACCGTCTCGCGCCTGTGCACCCGGCCGTTCCGGGCGGCGAGCGGCCGCAGACTCCGCGTGAGGCGACTCTCCAAATTGGGCATCTACCCGCCTGCACTCGGCCTCGAGGAAGGACTTGAGCTCCTCGAAGGTCGGGAGGTAATCAGATGTCTTACCTCCGTGTGACTGTTCAAAACGAGCGGCCATGTCGCTCGGCAGGCGGCGCAACAACGTGTGGACCAGGATATAATCATAGCCTGACACCGGCATCCCCTGTCTCTCAAGAGCGTTCACTGCAACGCAGACAGGGTTGAGGACCTTGGCCCTGAGGTCCGTCCCTCGTGTGATGGTCGGCACGGTGAGCCACTGTTCCAGGAGTTGGTCAATCATGAGACGTTTGTTGCTGTATCTCTCGATCAGCAAACCGCGAGCCGTCTCGTAACTTGCATCATCGACTGGTAGATGCTTTACCAGCTCATGGGGCTCACCTTGCAGCTTGGCCATCAATTGTGCCATTTTATATGCCGGCTGCAAGTCAGTGCGGTTATGAATCACACTGTCAAACAGATCCTGGAATCGGGTCCAATCCGTGTAGTCCCCGTGGAAGACCGGAATCGCCACAGCCGGCAGGGGCACTTGGACCCCCGGTCCCCGCGGACCATGGGGTGGGTCCGGCTCCCCAGCTCTACGCCTGGTGATCACAGCAGCCGCCTGCTGGATCTCCTGCCCTATCTCCAGGCACTGGGTCACATTCGTCCGGACCGTAAGTTTGACCTCCTCATCAGGCGTCCCATCAAATAACTCCTCGCATCCAGTGAGGCAATCCAAAACCTCCGCGACCCGTTCGTCAATCCGTTGCGCACAAGCGATGAGTGCGTCCTCTCGGTCCCCGCGACCGACCATCGCCTGCTTAGTCGCGAACCAAATTAGGTGCGTCCTAATTCTTGCCTGGAGCTGTGTAATTGTGGGAGCCATGGTACCAACTCAAAGTAACACCGAACCTTACAATAAAACCAATAATAAACAATCGGCCCTGATCCTACCGTTAGGATATCCGCACAGGGTAAACACAACGATAATAAAGCAATTCACTAATTGATTGGCCCTGATCCTACCGATAGGATATTCTACACAGGGCACACACTACAATCACAATAAATATATATTTTTTTTTTATGTAGGTAGATTAAAAATCTTATACTAAAATAATCTTAAATCTAGTGGTTTTCTGAACCACGCTCTGCTACCAAAAATTGTCTAATTCCAAGCTAAACTCCCGCAGTGGAAGCGATTTACACAGGTAAATTTCGAACAAAATACCAGGAGTTCAACTGGAGGCAAACAATGGCTGCGTTACGCAGCGCTAAATAGCATACGCTGCACAATATAGCAGCGCATACTATGAATTAAACGTGAACCTAAATCTATTTAACTTAATTAACTGAGTTGATTGAAATTGGCAAATGATGTGTTCCAACCTTTACATAACTCAATTCTGTAGTAAATACCGTCTGCCGATCTGGCGTTACGTCACACGTATTAGCACTAGATTCTAAGTAAGTACCTCCAAATTATATCACCCCACGAATTCCGCAATTCGTACTAAGGAGTCACAATGATATGGTACAACAAATATGACTAAAGGGAACACACTAAGACATACTAAGACAACTAGGTTTACCACTTACAGTCAACGTGCCGGTCCAAATGCATAAAATACCCAACGGAGAAAGGAAGTACAGGGAATGGATCAAAGAGGAATTCCGTGGGTACTTACAGGGCTGGGTGGAAAAGATATCGACACCCAGCATTCCACTACAGCCTTGGCGCGTTATTCACTTCAAACCACTCACAGCTTCTGTTCGTATTTCACTTTGATATTAGTCATTACGCGTGACCCAACCCGAATTTGGGTCGTACAAACGCGGGCCAAAATGGCCACCTGATGCCTATTCAACGCGACGCTCACGTGGAAGACGTCGAGACATCCAACAATCACTAAGCCTGGTATTCTAGTATAACCCAGGAGAACCGCAATAATACGATGCATCAACACGCGCGATCTCAAATTGAATCGTCCATTACACGCGGCATCACAAAACTCGTGGCGGGAAATCCGCACAAACACGATACTCGACGTCCGAAAGGTTTTCGAGTGACTGACTGCGGTGCAGAAATCACCGCGTGGCGCAGTCAGGCGGTCTGCGCGCACGTCGCCAGTCTCGCCCTGCGAGTGAGAAAGGGACAACACACGCCCAGAGCGACGCGTGCGATCGAGCACCGCGCCGCATTCATAGACCGTCATTAATACCTAAATTACCCCAGCATAGCAACGCTAAATTAAACATAGTGTAAACAGTTTTGGTAAAAATAAAGTGGGTGGAAGTACTTTTTTACTTGGTTAGATAAATTAATGTATTTGCAGGCCAATTAATGAAAAAATGTCGCGATTCTTACTAGATTACATGTTCGGAGAACTACTGTAGCCATTAAAGCACATCCTGTGGACTATAGTAGACCACTAGCCCTAACAACTCAACAGATTTCCGACGGCTGAATATCGCTGAGATTTGGATTTGCCGGTATTGTTGTAACCCTAATACCTTCCAAATATCCCGAAAAATACTGAGCAGCAACAAATAAAGGAGCCCGTACCTTTTTTGAAGAACACTTTCAATTTATCTTGAATCGACTTCGTGTCCCGGTCTCGAGACCCCATCTTGCGGTGGCTGCGGCGTCGTATCCCGCTCTAAATGCACAAGGTCGGACGGCCGGTCGTGGCGATTATTTATGAGTATGAAATTTGAAGTAAAAAGGCATATTTCGAGCAAAATATGCTTCACAACGCTTCCGCTTCTTCACTCCCTGACAGTTCACTCACTTGCAACAGCTGACAGCCAGCGGTGGCGAGCCGTCCATTGTTAATAATTTCTGAACGAAACTGACGAAACATTTCTATTTGGCGGGGCGCCCCGTCATATAGTTCATGTTTTCTTTAAAACGAGGCGCACTGTTAAATGCGTTCCGTTATACTCAGTTATACTATACAGGTGGCCCGGACAGTGACGTCCAAAGTTCACGATTGGTCCTTTCTAGCATACAATTAAAAAAAATGCCATCAGATTTTTTCCTATAATAAAGTTGAATTATTCGGAAACTACATAAATCTGGGAACAGATATGGAGGTGAATCTGATACCCCTCAGTAAAAGGCATACAAATTTTGTCAAAACTCCGTCCTCGGACACTCCATGCATAAAATGCCCAGGACTGGAGCATTCACTTATTTCGTACACCCAAACGCTACTTTTTAATAAGTCTTTTCTGGTCAGTTCTTGCCCGCGATCATAGACAAAACTCTGTCCTCGGATACTCCGTGCAGCCGCGGCTGAGGGACGCGACTTATTTGAATCTGAGTGTACATTTTATACAAAGAGGGCTTCGAGCAACGACGGCCTTCCGCGAGACGGAAGATCGTGTTGTCATAATAGAATTTTAGACTATTTTATTTTTGTCTTACTATTTTCTCGCATAATAGTTTTGAGAATATTGTTTTAAAGAATTATTTTTATTTAATTTTTAATACATATCTTCGAATACATATTAAAGCCGACGCTCAGAAATAGGTCTGTTAGGCAACACCTGACAGACGCCAGGTTAGGTTAGGTTAGGTTAGAACCATGACCATAACGCACGAGCCGAGCGAGCGCGCCGCGGCAGCGGCCGGCGACGTGCTACAACCGAATCAAGGCATGGTACTCTGATAATGTTTCATAAGAATTATGACTTGATATTGTCATGCTTTATGGTGGCGCTCTACAAACAAATGTAAGCTCCTCCATAGCAAATGCTGAGTGAGAACCTTTCTGTTATCATCTAAGTTTTTAAATTTGTGACTGTACCTAATCATAAGTTGATATTTTGATAACAAATAAACATTTCTATTTCTTCAATTTATGGTATTGTAAGTATTTTATGCTTAAAAATCGTTATGGTAACATTTGTTATGCGTTAATAAATTATGCTTAAAGTGTTATACTTACATAATATTATGCGTAAGTATCATTAGTTTAAATAACAATATGCCATTTTATATTATGCCAATTCTTTTATGAAAATGAATAGGGAACCGTTCGTTCTGTTTCATGAGTACCTTGAACTCCTTTCAGCTTGTTATGCCCTTATTTTTACTCCCCGTAGAAGCTGTGCAAACTATCTGTCATAAGTCGCAGATTGGTCGCAGACGTGAGCTTGAAGCCTCGGACGTCCAAAAGGGATCGATCTAGCAACAAATAAATAACAGATCTAGATCGTTGACGCAACAATATAACATATATTATATTGTAACAACAATACAACATAATTACGTTGGCTGTGGCACGTTGTTTTGTAATGTTGGCTACGATTTGAGAACTTTGTTTTGACATTTTGAGACTTGTTGTCTTTGGACTCCCAACGTGAGTTCTGTGTATATTTATATTCTCATTGATCTGTGTTATGTGATCTGTGGTCTGAATCAAAACAAAAACAAAGTTCAATGTTATGTAAAAAAATAGGAGATAAATATAGAAATATCAGTAATTAGTTTAAAGAGTCACTATAATGCTTGTGAGTGAATGCTTATGAATCAGATTTTTAGCCCACTACAGTAGTGATATTTTAAATTCCGTCCGAAACATCTTTCTTCTTTACTTTTTCAGAAGACTACACTTGTATCACTAAGGCCCTTTCTTAGGACTAGTAATCAATGCAAACAACAACTACGTCTTTGTACAAAGGAAACACAAAATGAACTTGATGAAAAAGAGAAGGAACTCGAAAGAATTGCAAAAAATGTAAGGCCTAATGCACCATTTCTTCCTTTAAACTTGGCTTGATATGCTACTGTTTTTATACTTCTAATCATTATGTTCTTCTAGGCCTTAATAGACGAACCACCAACTACTTGCTGCCAGTCTGGGTGCTCAACTTGTGTGTACATAGCTTGGGCAGATGCGTTGTCAGCTAAAATGGGTAAAAACCCAGAGATTGCTGATAAGGTACTAGAAATGGTCAACGATCCATCAATGAAGGCATACTTAGAAATGGAACTAAGGTTTAGAGGATTGAAGAAATAGTTATGTCTTACGCATATTTTTTGCTTTCTTTATTTCCTTAGTACCAGTATCACTAAAAATATATACAGTGAAACCTGTTTAACTGAGATCTCATGGTGCATACGATTTTTTCTTACTTATAGAGGTTTGTCACTAACCAAATTTCCTAGTTAGCGAGGTTTAAGATTAGAATAATCTCATTTTTAGAGGTTCTCACTTACAGAGGTCAAAATAAGCCAAGGTATCATTTAAAGAGGTCAATAATTAATTACCATGGAAATTAACAAAATTGCCTTAGAGGTACAGGCATGTGTATTGAAAATATCACTTAAAGAGGTAAAAATTAACATTGTCTCATTTCTAGAGGTCAGCAATTTATATGAAACTGAAACCTCTCCTACAAGACAAGGAGGGATATAATATTAGAGCAGGAAAAATATGAATGATTGTCTCAATTACAGAGGCTATTAAGCTTTTTGTATCAGTTAAGGAGGTAAATATGGGAAAAATAGTCAAAAGCAAATCTAAGATAATGAGGTTATTAATTCAATGCAAAAGTGCCAGGACCTGATGGAGAGTATCAGTTATAAGGTTACTGGTTAACTGAGAAACCTCAGTTAACCAGGTTTCACTGTATTTATTATCTTAGCTAGAAAAAAAGGTTGTGAAATAATTATCTTTTTCTAGTCTATAAATTTGAAATAATTATACTAAAATCATATAAACTAGTATGTATCTAATCTTAGGCATAGCATAGGTAGTTTTAATTTTAGATTTTAAAATGTAAATAAATGAGAGAATAACAAAATAAATAATATATTGTTACTGTTCCTAATTGTACCTATCATTTTATATATATATATATCACACCTATAATGCCTTGTGAAGTAGACAGAGCATAAACGACCGTAAAAAATAGTAATTTATGCCAAGTCTGACAAACATTTGAGGGTCATTCGGAAAATTGTGTCATTGTATGATATTGTAAATTCTTTTTATATTCAAATTTCTAACCAGCTATAGAAATCAAAAACTTCTGTAAACTACTAAACAACATTTATTTACACAATCTTATCCTAACTCTTCACTTATCACCGGACGGTAGATGGCGACGCCACACTTTGTGTTTGCCTCGGAGCTCCCGTAGCCGCTTCATTTCCTCCTTGAAGTCCTGGTGCTCATCTCGGTAGAGACCGTATTCCCGAAGCTTCAGCATCAGGTTGTACGTCTCCACGTGACGAGGATAGTAGTTGACGATGTTTTCATCTGTGTGAAGTGGCCGGGCGCTGAACATTTTTACAACCTACAAATTTAGAGTAATACAGGTCAGGACGACTGGACTTGTCTGTCTTGATGAATAATAAAGGTACAGTGATAGTAATTTTTTTGAGGAGAAACACGAAAACTCTTTAAAAAAAACCCACCTTCATGGATTTCGAGTTGGTAGGTATAGCGACTTCCCCGAAGATCCTGTTCGATAGCCGCTTCATGCGACGAGCGTAATTGGTCGTCGCATTTATCAGTTGAGCGTATTTTGCGTAGTTTGTGGCCATTATTATGATTTATGAATTGATTTGAAATTTTACATACAACATTCCAAACATAACCTCAGAAAATCTGTAAGGATTGCAACCCCAATACACAAGTTACGTTATGACAAGAAATTATGAAAGTATAAATTTTATGGTGCTTTTTTCTATTCATCACTTAGTCTTACTTTTTACTTAAACGAAATTGATATTTAGAACCTAGGTACCTATCCCCAATTTTGGATCGAAATCTTTGATGTTTTTTGAGGTCCTAAGTGATGTATAAATTTCTACATGATACAAAATCACAAGGGTGTGTATCCCTATAAGCAGTCTCTGTCAAAAACAGCTGTTTATCGTTCAGAAATTGGCTAGGACGTTACGATTGGCCAAAACTGAATTATACCATATTTGCCTTCATGGTGATTGGTTTATTTCATATAAATTTTATTTGCTACTAGCGACGTCTTCTCAATAATATGATTGTCAATTTGTCAAAAAGGCAGACAAGAGCGGCCGAATCAATACTGAAATTTTCAGAGCGGTACTTGTTTTGTTTTGTGTGGTAAACTAAAGTTCACCGGAGGGAATGGTTGAATGGACTGAAACTCCATGCCGGATGACGTCTTACACTGATATTCCTAAAGTAGTTATAAGTCCTAAAACTGTATGTAAAAATTTCCAATTTCAGTTTGATTGCAGTCAAAAGTTATCTCATTATTTTTATGTGTATGTTTATGTTTTCTGTTTCAGCGTCAAATGTTTCCAGTATATTCGCAAAATGTGCGGTTATTCGTGCTGATATTTGCTGCGCTAGTTTTCTTATACACGACACTGTTACTAAGAGCTATGTACATAAAGGACCAGCGACTAGATCGGATTTCCGATATGGTAATTATTGAATACCAACCTTAAAAACACTTCCCTTGTTAGGTATAAAATTTTTGAAAACTTGTAAAATTTGCAATCCTGCCCACGCTTGACAATTTTGCAAGTTTTCAAAACAAAAAAAATGGTAATTATTATTAAAAACAAAATCCTGACTGCGGCTCATGAAAGAAAATTTGAAGTTGTGTTTTTCGTTTTAAATCAACCATTTTAAAATAGTAGCCAGTGTTACTGCTGACACCAAATATAACGCCACATTCAAACACTCGAGCTACGGGCAGGGAAATAGTAAGGGAAGTGGGCAGCGGGAGTATGTAAACTGGTTACACACATGCTATTCCTCAAGCCGCTGCCACATGCTATGCTCTCCCGAGTGTCGGCTCTTTGTGGGACACTCAAAGTACCCAGTTAATGATGTTTCAATTTCAATTTCAATTTCAATAGCCTTTTATTACTAAATAGTTTTTACAATTTTGCATGCGATTTATAATTATAATTCATTTACATTATATTATTTACACAATAAATAAACATATATTTTTTTATCAGATTTAATTAAGTTTTTTTTTCTTTCACTTTCAAAATCTCATCGTCATGCTTTTGTGAATGTGCTTAAAAATTGGTTCATTCAGTCTGCCTGACCGGCATAGGCCTCCTCCATTTCCTTCCATGTCTTTCTATCTTGTGCTTTCCTCATTGAAGGAGCGATTTCTTCATTTAATGTTATGTTGATGTTAATTGATGTTGTATGTTGGTTTGTTATACGGAAAGAAAATCACAATAAATAAATGCGTCTGATCCGTAGAGCGTTTAATGTTCACACTGAAGTAAATTGCATAATGAATATAGTAATGCATGGTTACAATTTAGTGCGCGATCATCGCATTTGTATGAATCGCATGAATACAGAGTCTTATTATAAAGGATCTTACAATAATGTCGAGCTAACTCGTACATACTCCCGACTTAAGAAAAGAACAACAAAATAGAACAATGTATAAAGAAACTGTAAATATTTAAGCAATAGTATTAATTCTATTTCGTGTCCCGGGTTGACGTTGATCTGTTGACTCGCTTATTTGTCTTGTCGATGTTTCTTTCGATGTCATCTTCGGTGCTGATCCGATAGAATTCATGGTCTGTTTCGTCTCTGGCTCGCTGTGCAGGTGTAGAAACAGTCTGTTGCAATTCCAGGATAGTTGTTTTTGGTTCTGCAGGACGTCGTTGTCTCAAGTGCTGTTTAACTTTGTAGCCTCCCCATAGTATAGTAGCCAGTACCACAGAATAATAACTAGTAACTAGCGTTACAGAAGCTTTACTTCGCAATGGTTTTCAAAGAAATATGTACTCAATCTTATAGACAATATGATTTAATTTAGCTCGCGTTCCAGTCAACCACGTGTTCATTTGCATACCTGCCAAATATTTTTTTGAGGGAATATGAGCCGCGGTCTAGGGTTGCTTACTTCGAGAAACTATACTTACGCCATCTAGCGCACAACACGAGCGTTTACTCCTACTTTTGGCGGGCACGCAGCAGGCAGCGACGAGTACGTTCATGTAGTCTAAGGCTGCCCGCACACGTCCGATAATCGGTGACCGATTTTTTGTAGGAGTAAAATGGAACGTATTGATTGCAATGGTGTAACGCCCACATCCTACAAATAGTCGGTCAGAAATAAAATCGGTGCATCCCGACCGATCCGATTGTCGGTGAAAAATGGAACACTCGGAAATGTATGCGTTAACGCACACTACTCACCGACAGTCGGCCGTCCATGACGTGCTACTCCCTCGAAACCAACAGACAAAGCGACGGACGTGTGCTTTGAGTCGGTCACAAAATCGGTCCTAAGAATCGGAAGAAAAATCTGCCCGATTATCGGTCCTATAAAAAGTCGGACGTGTGCGGGCAGCCTAAGACCTAGCAGCATAATTGTATATGTTAAACGATTATTGCCGAAGATTTAATTCAATGAAGTAATAAACCTGCAATAGTCCTTGCATCAGGCGGGTGCTGGCTCTGGGTGTACGAGTACTTCTATAATGCAGACAGAGCAAGTATCCGCTTGATGTACACATCACAACACATTATTTGGTATAAAAAAGGCCTCTGTGCTGTTAGCTTTGGCCCCACACATGCCTCAAAGGACCGGGTCCCTGTGGGCCCGAGATCCGAAAAGAATACCAACATAATAATAATAAAATGTATACTAATAATAATAATATTATAATGTATACTATTTTTTTTCCCGTGGGTGTCGTAAAAGGCGACGACGAACAATTTTAGACGATGGGCTGACAACCTGTCACTATGGCGATTCACAATTTTCTGAATGACCCTAAAATGTTTGTCAGACGTGGCGTAAATGTCCGTTTTTAGCGGTTGTTTACGCTCTGCCTACCCCGCAAGGGATTATAGGCGTGATATATGTATGTATGTTTTCGTCTGTCCATCTTGCAAAAAATTGTCGAGAAAGTTGAACAAATAGCGCACGCGTGTGACTTCTTTCGCTTGCGGCAGCCCGCTAGATTAGCCCTTTCGCAGTGGCCGGCGCCTGGAGGTATGTTTTCAATACCTACACGCGGAGTGACACAGGCCTGCCAGTACACATATACTCATAAATGTATAGGTGACATAATGATGAGTGTCATGTGAACTGCTGAGTGTGCTAAGATTCTCTTGACTGGCCTTTATTGTTTTGATTTGACTCTGTATATGCTCAAACTGTTGTGTATGATTTTCAGGAGCGTAGGTGTAGTTGATTTCTTTCAGAATGTCATTGACTCCCGACTCAGGTAAGTACAAGTAATTTTCGTTTTCTTCTATCTTTAGTTCTGTGTTGTATGTTTTAGGTGAATGTATTATGATGTTTTCTCCCTTTAACATACATCCAGGCCATATGTTTACAATGCCTGTGCCGTGTAAAGTTTCAGACGTCACAATTGCATCATTACAAAAAACGCGTATAGTGCGTTGCTGGCAACAAGTAAACAGCCAAGCGGCGCGGCTGTGTAACATGATCCACTCGTCGTAGCATGCCTTGACTATAGATTCACAGCTTGATATAATCTCATTATTGTTGATAATTTGCGCTTCACAGAGTGTTGATAAGGCCTTTGTTGTTGTATGTATAGGTAGGTTGATTCGACATAATAATTTCTTTTCTGTGAAAGTTAGACAGCTCGCGTGCACATCTTCTTCTGTCAAAGGTATTATCATGTCTTTCTTCAGATTCAGTGCTAAGTATTTTGCTGTAGGTTTTATGTATTTTGCTCTTGATGTTTGGTGATCGATTCGGGGAATAGGTATTACCCGATTCAGTTCATAAGGCTCGATGCTAAGCAGTGGTAATTTGACCTCAAAAATCAGGAAGTTCAATACTCTGACGTGTACTCTGGATAGCTTATACATTTCACGTATGCATTCTTGTTGGCCGCTCACACACGGTAATGTTATGTCATTTGGAATTTGAGCTGCTATGATGTTCAGCTGACTCTGAAACTCTTCTGGTGATAATAGATGGCTGTCTATGTGTCCACTGCGTACATCCGTCACAAGGTCAAGTAGCTCGTCTTGAACTCGACGTAAGTTATTGATGATGAGGTTAGCCGTAAGTGTAGCTGCAGTGACGTACATTGCCTTTCTATGTTCATCCTGTATCCAGTTGTTCAGTTCCGCTATTTGTTGACTAATACTGGCGAATTGTTTAGTCATCATATCTTCGTGTCTTTTTAAAATATTGTATTCTCCCTCGATGACCGATGTTTGTTGTTTACACAAATCACGTAGATGGTTTTCATTATATTGAATTGTTTTTATGTCTTGATCGTATTTTTCGGCAAATCTTCCGTCAAGGACGCCGAACAATTCGTTCGCTATGTATCCAATACCATCAACTAGACCTCGTTTAGATCGTCTTCCGTGGTAGTTCTTGAGCATCATGTCATAGTGCTTTATCTCAGTAACTTCATGTCGCAGTTGAGAAGTTATAAATTTGAATGCTGGCTCGTTTTTGCATAAGTCCTCAAGTATATTTGTATAGTAATCGATATTTGCCAAACTGTGTAAGTAATTGGTTAAATTGTAGTATACAACCATCTTCCACTCATCCTGTATAGCTTGCATCTCTGCGACCTTATCAAAGTACAGCGGTTTGTTTTCGTGTAGGGCTGTCACCTTCATCGATTTTGTAGTGTTGTCACAGATCCCAGTTGAGAAGAATGAAAACAGCACGAAAACTATGTTGAATAACGTACTGAAGCATTTACGTTGTTTCTTCTTTCGTTTTGTGTTAGGTTTTGTTTTAGCGTTTGTTTCATTTTTTGTTTCAGGTTGCTGTTCTGGCATATGTAGCGCAGGTTTCTGTTCCGGATCAACAGGTAAGGGTATAAGTTTGTTGACAGGGCGTTTTACTCCATCGCTGTTTTTCGTTTTCAGAGTTACCACGCGCACACAACCGTCGCTGCCTGGGTGGGTTTGGATGACCCTTCCCATGAGCCATCGCGCAGGAGGTATGTTATCTTCTTTTATGATCACCAGGTCACCAACTTGAAGATCTTTGTCCGAGTAATGCCACTTGCTTCGTGTTTGCAAGGTTTGAAGGTACTCTGTAGACCACTTTCGCCAGAATTCCTTGTACATCTTTTCTACTAGCTTCCATCTTGTCTTTAGGCTGATCTCTTCCACCTCTTGTGTGAGTGGTGGTGCCAATGTTTGGTCTCCAGTTAGAAAATGTCCAGGAGTGAGGCATTCTAGGTCTTCTATGCTGTCTGATAATGCAACCAAAGGCCTTGAATTTAAACAAGCTTCGATTTGCGTTAGAAGAGTGGTAAACTCTTCATATGTTAGTTTTTGTTCACCCAGCACTCGTTTCAGGTGATGTTTCATCTGTTTTACAGCTGACTCCCACAGCCCGCCTGCCGTTGGCCATGACGGCGCGTTGAAGTGCCATTGAACTTCTTTGTTTGCAAGTTCATCAATCACAGATGCCTCCAGGTAATGTTTCAATGCTTTCTTATGTTCTTCTTCTAGACTACGGGCCGCGCCGACAAAGTTAGTGCCACAGTCGCTGTACATGTGGCGTGGTCTTCCTCGACGTCCGCATAGCCGTTTGAAAGCAGCCAGAAATGTTATCGATGACATATCGGACAACAGTTCGATGTGGACTGCCTTGGTGACTAGGCAAATAAAAATTGCTATGTAGCCCTTTGTT
Source organism: Tuta absoluta (assembly GCA_027580185.1). Taxonomy (NCBI): domain Eukaryota; kingdom Metazoa; phylum Arthropoda; class Insecta; order Lepidoptera; family Gelechiidae; genus Tuta; species Tuta absoluta. The sequence goes on from JAQAHW010000047.1 coordinate 1,280,200, forward strand.
GTAGCAATTCCTCTTCCTTTATTTGACTTGACATCTACAGGTCCAGCCAGGTCGCAGCCACAGTGGGCGAAAGCAGGAGACGGGGTAACTCGTGGCTTTGGCAGGTCAGCCATCTGTTGGTTCTTGCTGATACCCTTGAATCTAACGCATGTTGGGCATTTTCGCAATTGTCGTTTGACTGCAGTCATACCACCAAGCATCCAGTATTTTGATCGCAGGTAAGTTAATGTTAATCTCGCCCCACCGTGTAGTGTTGTACGGTGGGCCCAGTTGATCAGTAGAGAGCTCAATCGGTCGTTGTTCGGGACAATCACAGGATGTTTATTCTGATGACTTAAGTTGGACTGGGACAGTCGTCCGCCGACTCGCATTATGCCTTCGTCATCAATCCAAGGGTTCAAGTTTAAGATCTTGCTTTTTCGATGCAATTTATTTTTATTCCTGAGTTGTTCTATGTCTTGACTGAAGTGTTTGTTTTGCACAGCCCTAATGATCAAGTTGTGCGCATGTTGTATTTCAGTCACCTTCAAGTTCATTGATAGTCTGATATCAGTGTGTCGTACGTTGTGAATGAAACGCGACACCCAGGCGAGTATGCGCGTCACATGTTGCAAAGATGAGTGACGATCCAGAAGTTCCTCAATCATAGTGTTTTGTGTATTGTTGACAGCGAGGCAGACTCTTTGTTTTTTCTCTTCTTCTGGTAGCGTAATGTTTATCATAGGTGTATCTTCTGGAGTGTTGTTGTTTTTTAGCCATTCTGGGCCCTCCCACCAAAGATGATGAGACTTAAGTTGAGATGGTAGGATTCCTCGGCTTGCGCAATCTGCGGGATTTTCTTCAGACTTAACGTGGTTCCAACAAGAAGATGGCATGATGTCTTTTATGTTCGAGACACGATTGGCCACAAAAGTTTTCCATCGGGCTATGTCGCCTTTTAACCATCCCAAGACGACCATTGAATCCGTCCAGCCATGTACTGTAAATTGTTGCTTCTGTATGTTTAGCGAATCTATAATCTTTGCCATAAGTTTCGCTAGTAGCAATGCACCTGATAGTTCCAGGCGCGGTAATGAAACTACTTTGTTGAGTGGCGCTAGTTTTGTTTTTCCTGCCATCAGTCTGACTACTGGTTGTTCATTCTCATCGTTGCCCATGGACTTGCAGTATATGACGCATCCGAAGGCTCGTTCCGAGGAATCGCAGAACCCATGGAGTTCAATAGGTTTTGCGGTGTTTCCGATCCATCGGTTGATTTTTATCTCATTTATTTCAGGTAGTTCTTGTTTTAAAGTGTCCCACTCGTGTTGTACATCCAGTGGTAGCTTGTCATCCCAATCAAGATTCAAAGTCCACACCCTTTGGAATATGAGCTTGCTTTGTATTGTGACCGGCGACAGCCAGCCGAGTGGGTCGAATAGCTTCGATATGTGCGATAGTAATTCTCGCTTTGTTGTGCACTCAGCTTTCTCATTCATATGTACCGAGCGTTGGAATGAGAATTGGTCGGTACACGGATTCCATGATAGACCAAGTGTCTTGTTTGTTTCGGCGTGTTTGAAGTCAAACATATTTTGACTTATTAACTCCGGTGGTAAATGTTCAAGGAGCTTGCTGTTGTTGCTAGCCCACTTTCGCAATTTAAAACCGCCGCCCTTTAAAATGTTAGTGATTTGTTTTTGTGCTTCTATAGCGTTTTCAATGTTGTTGCTACCTCCGAGCAAGTCGTCTACGAACAGCTGTTTGTTGAGTATATCTACAGCTAGCGGAAACTTGTCGCCGTCATCCTGTAGCAGTTGTTGGATTGTTCGCAGCGCTAGGTAGGGCGCGGCCTTGGTTCCGTATGTTACGGTGCAAAGTTGATAGTCATGTATTTTATCTGAAGTCGAATCGCGCCATACAATTTTTTGGAGGTGTTGGTCTTCTTCTTTGACCAATATTTGGCGATAAAATTTTTCAATGTCAGCAGTGTAGACAAATGCAAATTTTCTCCATAGTAAAAGCATAGATTGCAGATCCTTTTGCAAGTTAGGGCCACCCTCCATAAGGTCGTTTAAGCTGTATCCTGTGGCTAATTTACAGGATGCGTTAAACACTGTCCTCAGTTTTGTAGTCAGTGAATCGGGTTTAATAACGCCATGGTGCGGGTGGTAGCAACTCGGTTCTCGCGGCGCGGTGCATGGTTTCATGTGTCCAAGTTCTTTATACTCGTCAATGAATTGTTTGTATTGACTGTATAGTTGTGAGTCTTTAGAAAAACGTTTTTCCAGCTGTTTAAATTGGGCCACCGCTCGCGGTTTAGATGGGCCCAGATGCTCTTCAAAGTTAGGCTTCATAGGTAGCTTTACTTCATAACGTCCATCGGGCAACCGTGTTGTTGTATTTTTGTATAATGTTTCGCAATATTCATCGCTGGGCGTCATGTTACTTTTTTGTTGAGTTATTTCTTCCATTTCCCAGTATAGCGAAATTTCTTCGAGGTTGTTAAGTACTGCGTGGCAGTTGAATGTTTTTGCATTAACATTTTGTGATCCAAACAGTACCCAGCCTAATTGTGTTCTCTGGGCAACTGGGGCATTGGCAGGACCTCGCAGCAGTCCATCCACTATAATTTGTGCGTAGACCTTCGCATCTAGAAGAAGATCCACCGGTCTTGAAATATTGTAGTTGGGGTCTGCAAGTTGTATGCTTTGTAGATGTTCCCAGGGTTGCCTCTCAAATGTGCTGTTAGGCAAACTGTCGATTAATTTAGGCCGAGGTACTACAGCAGCCTCTGTTAAGAAAGTGTAATTGCTATAACTTGACTCGCAAACTAGTTGTATAGCTCCATTGCTGTGGATAGGTTTTGTACCGATGCCATAGATTGTTGCTTTTTGTTTGAATCTCTCGAGTCCGAGGCGTTGAGCAGCTGACTCACTTATTAAGTTGATTTGAGATCCTGGGTCTAGTAGACATCTCATTTGCACAAATGTTCCATCCTTTGATCGTATGTTCAATTCAATCGTAGCGAGCATTGTTTCATCATCATTTCCCGCCACGTGATATGTTTTGCGTTGTTGCGAGTTCATCGGCTTTTCTTGGTTATTCGACGCCGCCTTGTCGTATACTTCATGTAGGACAGTATGATGCGAGTTATTGCAGACCTTGCATTTCTTTGTTGAAGTACAAGTGTTCTTGTGGTAGAATAGGCAGTTTGAACACACTGACATGGATTTTACTGTGTTCACTTTCATTTCTGGTGTCATGTTTAAAAACTTTTTGCATGTAAGTAGAACGTGCTCATTTGTCTGGCATAGTGGGCATATACGTTCGGCATGAGTTTTGTATGACCGAGCGAATTTGATTCTTAACTCCCTTTCACCTTCTTTGTATTTAGGTTCATTTTCCTTTGCAGGGATGTTTTGTTTGTGCTGTTTTCCTTTTTTGTTCAAAGGTTCCAAAGCGATGAATTTTGATTCAAGGATGGTGATCATTTCCTCGAACGAAGGGAGGTCACGTTTGTTTTTACGTGCATCCATGTATGCAGTATATGTTTCTGGGTCCATTTTATCAGTAACGATGTGCACCAAAATCGGGTCCCAGCTTGAAGTATCGACTCCAAGGTTATGGATGGCGTGCACTGTTTCCAAGCTTATATCATGAAGTCGTTTGATTTCATAGGCAGTATGTTTCTGCATAGTTGGCTGGTTCATGAAAGTTTGCATAAGTTTTGTAAATAGTAGTTGTAAGTTGTTATATCTGCGGTTCAGAATATCCCAGCAAGTATCATAGTTATCTGCTGAGATATTTAAATGTTGAACCAACCGTTCAGCCTCGCCTTTCAGCTTGCCTTTTAGGTGCTGCATTTTTTGGCATTTGTTTAATGTAGGATTGTTGTGTATCGCCTCGCAGTAAAGATCCAAAAAGGCTGGCCAGTTAGCATAGTTACCGGCGAATGTTGGGAGCTCGATGTGTGGTGTTGAGGCCTGTTGATGTTGTACAGAGTTCAGTTTACGATGTAACTCAGTTTTAGTTTTTTCGTATATTTGTTCATGTTGAGAGAATTCCCTTTCGTAAACAGGATCATCTCCTTCTAGCAAATTGTCTATCTTCCAGTGTAGTTCATCCACAGTTTTCCAGCGTGTCTGGAGCATCTGTAGTTTATCTTTAATCTCCCAGCCTTCAGTGAGATTTTCGATGTTAATGTTTTTTATGACGCGTTGATAGGCACGAAAGTTGGTCTTCTGCTGACTGAGTAACTCGTCAGATCGTGAGGGTGATCCTTTGTCATCTTCAGAACTTGATTTTTCAGCACCATCATCGCCGTCATTGTCGTTGGTCTTGTCAGCTGGTTTAGTGGTTTTAATTAATTTCAACCCAGCGTCGTACCTACTCTTCTTTTAGGACTTCATATGATTTGTTAACAAAGTAAGCAGCTGATTGATCTTCTTCGTCCCGTAGAAGCTCATCATTTGACTCGTACTCACCCCACAAGTTTTGTAAGGCTTCGGTTCTAGTATTTAGATACTTGCTAGTTTTTCGATCGGCAGGATCCTTTTTAAAGTTCCTGATTATCCTCAAGATGCTCTTGTCAATCTCCTTTTGTCGTTTGAGAAGTTGCTCCATGACGAAAGCAATCCAGTTGTATTCAAATTTTGAAATGTTGGATGTTCAGGCAGATGTCAGAGGTTGTTTGATGTTAGTTAATACTCAGTGGAGCATAGATGTATGTAGTGCCGGAACACAGGAACACGTGTATTTTTGCCGCACCGTAATCTATCGTAAAGCGCTTCTAAATCCGGTAGGTGAGACCCGCTGGTGGGAGGCCTACCAGACCGATCGCAAGACCACAGTATACGACACAAAAAACACTGTCCTTCGAGATCCGGCTCGAAGGACCAAAATGAAGGAGCGATTTCTTCATTTAATGTTATGTTGATGTTAATTGATGTTGTATGTTGGTTTGTTATACGGAAAGAAAATCACAATAAATAAATGCGTCTGATCCGTAGAGCGTTTAATGTTCACACTGAAGTAAATTGCATAATGAATATAGTAATGCATGGTTACAATTTAGTGCGCGATCATCGCATTTGTATGAATCGCATGAATACAGAGTCTTATTATAAAGGATCTTACAATAATGTCGAGCTAACTCGTACACTCATCCACTGCGAACCTGCTACTTTCTTTAAGTCATCATCCCATCTTATATATGGTCGTCCTCTTCCTCTTTTTCCATTTCTTGGGTACCACTGTATTACATCCCTTGTCCACTTTCCAGTTTTGTCTCTTGCCATGTGTCCTGCCCATTTCCACTTAAGTTTTCTGATGCAGACTGAAAACTTTAAAAACAAAGATATCCCCATGGAATGCAAAACAAAAGTATTCAACACCTGCATCTTGCCTTGCATCACCTACGGCTGCCAGTCTTGGGCCCTCAACCAAAAATCTCTTAACTCACTTAAGGTGTGTCAACAGAACATGGAGAGAAGTATTCTAGGTGTAAAAAGATCAGACAAAAAGAAGCTAAGCTACATACGGAGCCACACTAAAGTGAAGGACATTTCAGTCTGCATCAGTTAATGATGTATTTTGTATTTATTTTTCAGTTATCTGAAACAGGCGGGTTGAACCAAGACCTCATTGCCTTAAAGCGGATGGACGAGAGGCTTGCTGATGACATAGACAAGATGCAACACATGCTAGAGTGACATCAAATAGTCAGTTAGTTAAAGTAACATCAATTTGTATTGTGATATGGGATTTGAGGGTTTGTATTGCAATTTTAGGCGATGGGCTGACAACCTGTCACTATGGCGATACACAATTTTCCGAATGACCCTCAAATATTTGTTTGACGTGGCGTAAATGTGCGTTTTTGCGGCCGTTTACGCTCTGCCTACCCTGCAAGGGATTATGGGCGTGATGTGTGTATGTATATAAAAAATGCTAAAAATTATCTAATAAAAATGAGCATAGTCTCGTAAGGCCCTGATACCTTTCAAAAGGTAGGTAGATCTATATTGGTACAAGCCCAATCTTATGCAAACCTAACATTAGAAAGCAACCTTATAGCCCTAAACTTGTACATAATGTTTATTCTATACTTATGTACATTCTCTTCCAGGACTAAGAAGTACCTATTAGATTTGTTTTACTTTGAAGAAACTTTGAGGTGCTATCTCATTGCTATCCGTAAAAAGCTCAAGAGGTCTGGGTGTTACGAGGTTATAACTTGCACCACAAATGAAGGCCTTCAGCGAACAATTAAGTAAAAGTAAATGTGCCTTATTGCTAAGCCAATAGAGTGCTAAGTAGGAGGATTCCAAGTAACAAGAGATATGTCTTTAGATGACAGTGAGACATATGAACTACTTTTTTTGTGGCGCAAACTCTACATAACATCGACAGAGACATTCTCATGGCAACAATACTAACTAGCAAGGGCAGTGGCGCCCCTAAACAGGAAAGAAATCCGCTGCTAGTCAAATTATGAATTCGCGGCAATAAATACCTACAAAGGTTATTAGAAAGATTATAAAATCAATTAGACCTTGTAAAAACTAAGCGCTTTATTTATGTATTGTAAGTTTGCTAAAAGTGGCCAATAGAATTTTCGGAATACCTACATATGGTTATGTTTATCCATAATCGCACAGTTTTTACAAGGTTATATTGATGCTAAATAATGTTTTAGCTATTTATTCCCGCGAATGAATACTTTGGTTTTCAGGCGCCACTGGGCTCTCGAACCACCGCACCGACGCGACGCACCGTGACGTTAAGCACAAACGGTCTTATTACAAAAAAAGGAATATGTGGTTTAGGGCTTTTTGACAGAGTCAAATCGTATAGAAAAATATTTTTAACACTGCCGAAAAGCCCGTCTAACTTTTTTGTAATAACACGGAAATCTAGGTATAAATATAATTTTTACACTATTCATTATTGTGTACCAAATTATTACAATAAATTTGAATATTCAACTGAGAAACTGGTCCAGCCTAGAATGTGTCTGACCTAGCCATATTCTTATTAGAGTTAATGATATCTGTGATGTTCATATGTAATGTATGTTATTTATGTAGTTTGTAAGTAGGTAGATACAACTATGTAAAAATTCTGTAGTACTAGTGATTTCATGGTTAACAAATAAACAAATACTCTTGAACAAATTAAACTATTCTGTCTTGATTTATCCATTGCAACAAATTTTAATTCAGATTGTAAGTAACTCGGAAAATAGATAGGTCCGATTGCAAGACTTATTTTTGACTAACTATTACCCGCGGCGTTGCCCGCATAAATGGTGATAAGTAAAAACTATAATATGTGTTAATCCATGTTAGCCTTTATATGTGTGCCAAATTTCATAACAATCGATTCAGTTCATTTTGCGCGAAGAAGTAACAAACATACTCGCATTTATAATATTAGTAGAATTCGACCCAATGCTTTCTCTTGTTTTTCTTTCTCGACACGAAAAGTGTTTCATAATTACATCTACATTTAAATGAAGGAAAATAAACCACCACGAACGGAAAATGTGCAAGTCGCAATACATTAAAGTTAGCAAAATATCAAAAGCGCAAAATGTCGTTGAAAATGTGACAAGAGTATAATTTTATGAAGCAAAACTCGTTCCTCTTGAAAATTTGTATTGCGAATATTGGATAGTCGACAACATTCTAGAAATTCTTAGCTACAATAGACCTAGATTAGTAAAAGCGAAGTATCGTATCGGTAGAGCTAGATTCCTATCTATGGTAGCAGTCTCCAAATTGTTTGTTTTAGCGCCAACGCTTCGTCGAGCGGGCTGCACGCGCGGGCTAGAAACGGCAAAATACTAGAGCAACGCTGATTGACGCCAACGGGCGAACACGCGCCACGGGCCGCCAACACGCGCCACGTTTTTTTTAGTTCTGGCCTCTACAATTTTAGCCCCAGGGCTATGAAATCTACAGCTGACTGTATGGCGGGGAGCAGGAGCTCACCCGGAGAAGTTTTGTTGAGTTGTTCTGGGAAGAACGGATTGGACTGAATCTACCCGGCACGTGCCTGTATTTTCCAAAATGGGGAACAAAAGAGGGACCTCCGCGCCCCTGCCGGCGGGGGTGTCAGTTGCTTGAGAAGATTGTGTAGTGTGATCTACTCGCAATGGCTGCAGCAGCGGCTACTGTGATGTCGTCACCCTCTTCCGAAGGGATGTGTCTGGGACGGCGTTTAAAATGCGAGGTTGGATGGGGGAAGTAGTTGGACGCGGCAACTATTAAAGGGTTTTTATGATGAGGAGCGTTGTCGAAGAAGCGACGAGACGCTTCCTTCATGGTGACCTAAGTCGATGTGGAGGTACACGCGGCACGGTCGCGACCCGTCCGAACATGATGGATGACACCTTGCCGTATTACAGCTACTAAGGCACGAGGTAGGTAGGTACCTACCTTCGAAATTAGGGCGGATATTAATGTCAAGATGCGCCGGCTCGCTGGAGCGTTGGCACTAAAAGCGAAGTATCCTATCTGTAGAGCTAGATTCCTATCTTTTGTAGAAGTCTCCAAATTGTTTTCTGATTCTAGATTTCTATGGGGAGTGTGGGAGGACTGTGTAGCTGGGTAGTTTTACGGTAGGTGCTTAACGATACCCACAACAGAATATAATGTCGAATAAACTGCTTCGGAAATTTCCATAATAACAAGGATTAGTATGTAGCAAATATTATAGAGACGAAACGAAATTATCAAATGGGATATCCGGTCTGAAGAAAAACAAAATTAGCTTATTTCCAAGTATTGATGGATGCTAATCTAATTTATCCAAGGCAATTTGAATTTGAGCTGGTGATTTTCCAGTTATTTTCTGATTTTGCTGAAGGTATATTCATTGCTGTGTGATGCCGAATTAGAATAACATCACTCTATTGCTTTCCCGTGGTTGTCGTAGGCGACTAAGGGACTCGAGGGTTTCATGTGTAGGTACTTACCTACATATTACACCTCAAATATTTGATAGACAAGGCTAAAACGGTAAATTTTTAATGTTCTTGGCGCTTTGCTAAAGGATAGAGGCGTTATTACTTTGTGTGAATCCCGCCTCATGCAGTGGTTTTGACAGAATATCAGCGTTACGGCTTCTGCCGTGACATTAAAGCTGAGTCAGAACCATTTCACTAGTAGCGTATAGTACATAAGTTTGCCTTTGTAACTCTTTTACTGTAATATTTAATCTAAACTAAATACTTCTTTTTGTACTATTATAAAGGTGCTATTCGGTCCGCGGCACTACTGGTTCGTATGGATTTGTATGGGATACTATCCGAACCGAGCGGCCGACTGCACATGCCGCGGCGGCCGACGTCGGCCGCTCGGTTCGGATAGTATCCCATACAAATCCATACATGCTGTCGGCCGTCGGCCGCTCGTTTCGGATAGTATCCCATACAAATCCATACGAACCAGTAGAGCCGCGGCGGCCAAGGTCGGCCACCGCTGCATATGCTGTCGGCCGTCGGCCGCTCGGTTTCGGAATAGTACCTTTAGTGAATAAATAAATGTGTGTGTATGTCTATGTCTTATTTGTATTTTGCTACGCTGTAGCTCGTAGCAAGGACACTAGCCTCCGAATCAACGGATTACATAATCCGTTGATTCTACTTCTGAATGTTCATTCGGCCATATTTTACATAGCAAATGGAAACGCGAAAATGGACGGAGTATTGGATTAGCTACATACAATCCGATTAGTTTGACTTGATCACTGGCTAGATGCTACACATGCTACGCCGTAGCATTGCTACGAGAGCTAGCTACGAAACCCATAGAGTACGAGTTGGGTAGATGAAAATGAAAATGAAATAGGATAGTATTATCACATAACGACGTCATGATCCGTCATTGTAAAAAAATAAATTTGTATAACACATTTTTTTTATAACAATTTTGTACCTATTCTCCTAATAGAAAACCGGCCCCGGCGAAATAAAAAAATAATTATTAAAATAATCATACATAATTTTGGCTAACTAAGGTTTTATAAAATTATATCACATGAAAAATAGTACATTGTTGTCGAGGTATGGAAAATAAGACTTTGCTGGACGAGTATAGTTTGAAGTCCGAGCCGCAGGCGAGGACTTCAATTATACAAGTCAAGCAAAGTAATTTTCCCCGAGGCTTACATAGTGCTTTTCTCAAAAAAAGGCTAGGAAATGAAAGATTGTACTTCTTATAAAAGTTAGCTAGCGACCACAACACAACGCAACAAATAAAAATTTACAATTTTCCCACCAATTGTAATTTTTTAAAATAAATTCGCCTGTAAGGCACAGTATTACGTAATATTCAGCCATACTAAATGTTTAGTTCATTCTTTTCTTTTTTAATTCTGGACAAGCAAGAGTCTTCACATCATACAGCCTCGTCTTTAGTTACCTGTTTCATACAAAATTACGTTCCGTTTCTATGAGAGTCATCGAGATAATTTTGAAATCAAATTATGTGGGTTTAGCGTATAACGAATTTATCTTAATGGACACCAGCAAAGGATTTCCATACAACTTTGCTGGCGTGATCTGAGACGTGACAAACAATGTGTAACTTCGCGGTTTCTTTTTTTGAAAGAAATGAACACATTTCCTAGCATGTTTGAGAAAAAGAACTGCGTCAGCCGGGACTTGAATCCTAGACCGTGGAATACGCTCCAACTGCCAACTTTGCTATCGACGCCTCGACCAAATACATCTCTCTCTCTTGATACTCGTCTCGAAACGACGTACAAGCGTCATCTAGTGTAATTAAGTACAAAGTAAAATATCATGGAATTCATATAAGCATAACTTGAAAACTGAAAGTCTCATCAACATATGTCCAAGTCATTTAAGGTACAGAATTTAATGCAAAATATTTTACTCCTTGAAAGTTTTTGTGTAACATTAACCGTTTTATAATGAAAGCACAGAAAACAGAAAGTAGGGACATAAAAGGGGAGGGTAAGGGGGGGGGGGGAGATATTCATTTGACAGCTTTCCCCCCCTTAAATTATTAATTACACATAATATGAAAGCTACAATCATACCAAGTTTCATGCTTGCTTCCGAATGGGACCATAGCTTCATACAAAGTCGAAGCTAAGGAGCCGTACTATATCAGGATAATACAAATATGAAAAAAAAGTGTTATGATTTTCATCCCTCCTCATAACCTTCGACAACAAAATATAAAATGCACACTGCGTCAACATGGGACGATGGAGATTGAATTTGTTAAAGGGTGTGCAATAAGCCTTGATTCGGGAAATAAATTCGTATTTCGTAATACCTTAAATTAGTACTGTCACTTTCCGTCAAATAGGTTAAGAACAAGATAGGAGATATGTAGCTCACGTCATCCTACTAGTATTTTATTATAAACGCGAAAGTTTGTATGTTTGTTAAGTACTTCTTTTCGCAAAAACTACTGGATCGATTGTATTAATTTGGTACACATACACGTAACATGGGGGTACGTATTTGAATATCTAAAATTAAAATATTTTACGTAAAAATACCTACGTTCAGAATCTACGTAACATGGATTATCACATGGGATAGTTTTTATGAGTACGCGGGCAAAGCAGCTAGTGTCTTATAAACTTTGATGCAAAAACGTGTTATATGTCAAATTAAGGCGATGATGACAACAATGGCGAGTAAATTATCTAGAATACCTGAAATTATCTAGAATCTCCTGCATGCATATATCACGCCCTTGCGGGTAGGCAGAGCGTAAACGGCCATAAAACTGTCATTTACACCCGTTTTACAAAAATTTAAGAACATTATTCTGAAAATCAAGTATACCGCAAATAGTGACAGATTGTCAGCCCATCGCCTAAAATTGCAATATATGTAACCCTCGAGTCACTTAGTCGCATCTTACAACACCCACGGGAAACAAATGGGGTGATGTTATTCAAAGCCGACATCATACGGCAATCTCGTACTTGTTCTAAACATATTTGATGGAAAGTGACTGCGCTAATTTAAGGAATGTAATTTAAGAGCCGTGTGATGCCGGCTTAGAATAGCATCACCCCATTTCTTACCCTTGGGAGTCGTAATAGGCGACTAAGGGACTCGAGGGTGTGTATTGCAATTTTAGGCGATGGGCTGACAACCTATCACTATGGCGATGCACAATTTTCTGAATGACCTTCAAATATTTATCAGACGTGGCGTAAATGTCCGTTTTGCGGCCGTTTCCGCTCTGCCTACCCCGCAAGGGATATGGGCGTGATGTGTGTATGTATGTATGTAAGTTAAGAGAATTTACTTCCTGAATTGAGGCCAATCCATCATGGCTAGATAAATCTTTGCCCTCCATTCAACAACGTGTCAAAAATACACCCACTAATATTCAAGCGGGTATAAGTAATCGATCACATTCGTATGGACATTTTCCCACACACACACACACACGTGGTTTATTATGCACTGCACTCACAGTGCCATATTATTTTCATGAATGAAAATAAGAAATTGGAAAAATGTTAGCGCCCACCGAGACGAGTACCAAGAGATTGAAGATTTGGAAGTGTCAGTCGAGGCGCCGGTAGCTTATTGGCAGAGCAGTGAAACGGTGTTCCACGGTCCCGGGTTCAAGCCCCCGCGCGCGCTATATTTTTTTCAATTTCTTATTTTCACACACATATCACGCCTTTATCACTAGCGGGGTAGGCAGATCGTTAACTGCCGTAAAATACGGTCGCTGTCACCACGTCTGACAAATATTTGAGGGCCGTTACAGAAAAGTCGCGTATCACTATAGTGACAGGTTTTCAGCATGTCGCCTAAATACACATGAAACTTTCGAGTCTCCTTAGTTGCCTTTTACCACAACCATGGGTAAGAAATGAGGTGATGATATTTTAAGCCTTTTCAAATAGAAATATAAACAAACCCAATGACCAAAGAAATATAAACAAACCTTATGAGTACTTCTAAAGGCCTGTCTGGTGAAAGGCCTCCCCAGTTATTTCACTAGACATTGAGGTATTAATAGGTTATTATTATTCAAGCTTATACGGGGTGTGATGTGTGATGCCGGCTTAGAATATCATCACCCCATTTCTTTCCCGTGGGAGTCGTAAGAAGCATCTAAGGGACTCGAGGTTGTGTATTGCAATTTTAGGCGATGGGCTGACAACCTGTCACTATGGCGATACACAATTTTCCTGATGACCCTCAAATGTTTGTCAGACGTGGCGTAAATGTCCGTTCTATGCGACCGTTTACGCTCTGCCTACCCCGCAGGGGATTATAGGCGTGATATGTGTATGTATGTATGTATGTATAGTTTCATGGTTTGATCATGCCTGCGAAGTTTTCGGTACACCGTCCCTTACACCCTGTATATTAGGGTCTACTAGATCATCTCACTAAATAATTCTAAATCGGTTTAGTGTGAGTCGCGCACGAAGGGTTATATCATACAGGGTGCAATTTAGGACTTTCCATAGTGAATGCAGTCAGCTGATCGTGATTTTGTATGGGAAGTTGAATATTTTTTGTCGTTTCCTGACATATGTTACTAGAGGAAAGTTAGTTTAATGGTCTGCATGCATATCGTATTCGGAAGGCTGTCCCTTACATATATATATCAAGGCTTAAGAGTCCTACTTCGCCGGAAGGAACGAAATTCAAATGAAATTCGGAAGTCATGTCAAAGAGTATATTATAGAGGTGTCACCATTTGATATAATGTTAGTCTAACTGGTACTGATACAATACTTGACGACCAATGGTAGTGCGACTGCCTGCGGCGCAAAGTTTCCGGGTTCGATTCTCGGTGGACTACTCACAAAGTTGATATTATAACTTGGAAGGAATATTAACCTACATTATATTATAAGGTCCATATTTTGAAATAAGCTGAACCATTCGCCAAGACTTAGCTGAACGCATAGTATCCATATTAATGGGAGTTTTTCTATTGACAGTTCTCTTGATAGTTCTGAATGTCAAACCAGAGGGCGCAGTGCTAAACTGAAATTTTGACGTTTCAATATGGCTAGCTTCAGCCATAGTTTTGTCACAGGTTCCGTTTCACGTTGTGTTCGTTACAAAATAATTATGTTTGTTTGATTTACTACAAAATAAACTTATCGCCTTGCTATTATATTGAGTGTCATACGTGTAAGTAAACAAATAACCAATAATAAATTTAGAACAATTCAGTAAACACAAAATAAAGAATAATTTACTAAGTGGTACAGTTTTTGTGTAAAGAAACATTATTTCAATTAAGCTTAGCGCCCTCTACATGACACTTCAGAATTGCTAGAAAATTTCCCATTATGAACTCTATAAACTGTACTGTCTGTTTGTTTGTTATTCTTACACTTTCAGTACATGAAAAGAATTCATCTAAAAATAAGGGCTTAATCGGTTCACAAAACACTTATCTTCATAACATCTCAAATCATATTTACAACTTTTTAGTTTAACGTTATTTCAGAAGAAGCAAAGTCATTAAACTAAATATAGCCAACTTATTAGTTCAGGTTTAAAAATGCAAGTGGCCAGTATCATGTTACGCACTTTGCGCGAACATATTTTTGTTTCGTTTTTGTCCATCCTGGTATTGTAAATTTTTTTGCGAACTTCGACATTAAGAAACTTTTTTTGGATATTTCTTTGTCATTTTCGTCATTGCGTGCACCTTAAGCGCAACTAATACTGTTAAATTTAAATTTCAATTTTAAACGTTTATTGCATAAATCAGTATACATAGATGTAAGTTCAAAATATAAATAACAAAAACCAATTAGCGACGGCCATTATATATTCGAGTATGATATTATGATATGATAATATATAGCGGTCGCATTCTCGCACCGTTCATTAGGTTTTGAACAATATTTGTTGACCATGAGACATACACAGAGCCGCATGCCTTAAAAATTTCAAACCTTCGAACACCTTTTACAATCTTTTTCCTTTAATCACCGACACCAGTTGAATTGCTTCATAGTTAAAAAATTATCATACATTTTGGTGATATCTATTAAAGTAACTAAGAAAATTTTAAAATCGAAGGTGCTTCTAATTGTTTTTTTGACTAAGGTTTTTAATCCATTCCTATCTGGATAATCCTGTAATTTTTGGTCTTGAAATTGGTATTTTTAGAAAAGGGATTTATAGCCCTATACAATGTTTGGTATATTTCGGTGTTACCAACGAACCAGGGTGACCACAACCTTTAATATAATGATACTCTCGACCTTCCCGAAATTTTAACATTAGTATTGGCATTTTGTTCTGTGACACTCTAGGACTTTCCAGCTAGGTATAAGTCTAGAACCTTTCAACCCAGTGTTACCCTAGCATGAACATCTTGACCCAGTGCCACTCTAGAACCCTTCTACCCCATAACACTAAAAACCTTCCGAATCAATTGATCCCACTCTTGAACTGAAATCTGTCAAAAATCTTTTACAACATAAATAATACTTTTGTATACTAGGTACGCAAGTTGCAAGAGATATGGGCGTGATATGTGTATGTATGTATGTACGTAAGTACATGTACATAATTATTATCCTTGCTTTCTTATAATTTATCCTAAAACTGTGGTTGGTGGTGACCGTATGCGCAGCGCTCCATATTTACAATTAAAAATTTCCGCCGCGGTTAAAAAACTGCTTTTGTGCCGCCGTGCCGCCGTCTAGTGTTGCATATAAATCGAACCTTACTACTTCATACTAATCTGCACTAACAACCACGTCATCCTATTATTTGATCGTAAATTTTTTTTTAATACCTACGTCTAATCGGTTCATATTTTGCGTTTCGTTCGATGTATCAATCAACGTAGTATTGACATTGGCAAAATTATCCATAGCGGATAGAATGCCGTTGTTGTAGATAGTTGATATATTTTACGGCAAAATTCTAGCTACAATAACTTTTCATTGTCAAAATATCGAACAAATGTAGTGTGTATGTGTGTAGTCGCGTCTGCATCATATTCCGTTTATCTATGATCAATTCCACGTCAGTTTTGACAGCAGAGGAAACACATCAAAACAAAAACCTTTTATTCCCAAGGAAATCAGCCGGAAACAGTAAGTGTTTTGCTAAATTTCATAATAACTAAGACGTTTTGTCAAAAAATAGCCGCCCGGGCGGGTTCAACGTGAAATTGCCATTAATAATCATACTAAGATCAATACAGTTCGATTAGCACTGGCGGAAGAAATCTCTTACGCCACACTTCATCACTGAAAAATAGAGGTAACTTCAAATTTTAATTTCTCCGTAATTAAATATAAAATGAGTTTTTGCGCTGCCCTGGCGTATTCCTCATATCTTGAAGATTAAAAAACAAAATTTTGTTGACAGTGATGTGCCTTAGATTATGCATAAAATGCATTCTCGTAGCTCGTTTTCACCTCACTTCATGGAAGTAGGCCCGTTAAACATTTTTAGAATTGATTCCTTTGGAAAACCCGTCGGCTCGTATGATAACACACTCTCGTGCATCAAATGATATTCTCGTAAAAACCAGTCTTCCTTCTGAGGGAATTAATTTGTAGTTTTTTCCTCGTTCAGTGTCATAAGAATAATGATCTAAGAGAGACGTGTCGCTCAAAATAAGCAGAGATTGTGTTGTTTTATTTATGAGAGCGTGTAAAAGAAACCGGGGTAGATCCTATGTACTTTTTTTGTTATTATTATTGTGCTGATAGTTGAAGAGTTCGTGAAGTGATGCCATACGTTAAGTGTCAGTTTGATGCCAGATTGTGTGTAAATAAAACTTTGATAATAGGTCAATGACGGCCTCAATTCGGCTTTTACATTCTCTTAACTTACCTTAAATTACCTAGTGCTGTCACTTTCCGTCAAATAAGTTACGAAAAGGATAGGAGATGTTTAAGGAATGTCATGTCTTGTAATTTGACACAATAACGTGTTATCTGTCAAAATAAGGCGACGATGAAAACAATTGCGACTAAATTTACTAGAAATTGCAAAGAACAGGTTGACATTTAAACATAACAGGACATAGATATCTCTTATCCTTTGCTAAACCTATTTGACGGAAAGTGAGTATAAATTTTAAGTAAGTTAAGATAATTTATATCACGAATTGAGAGCATTATTAAACTTTAATAATATGTCATTATCATTAAAGTTTTGTTGTATGATCACACATAAATACATTCTCAGGGATATTTATAAAACGTCGTGCTTTGAGACACTTGTGAAACAAGGAAGGAAAAAGAATAGTAAACAAGAAAGATACAAGAGAGAACAAAAGTATCACCTATATGTTAGTTTTACTTATTATTTGTGCTACTGCGTTTACTTCAGCATATGAAGAAACTGCGAAGTTCACTTTAAGCACTCTTTACCACTCGTATGCACCATGGGGTAAGTAACATGTTTTTGAAATTAGAACTACATTAACTAATAAATAAAATATAATAAAATTTCTTTATTTCGGACTTTTACATCCATAGTTTAAATTTAAAATTTAGTTCATAACTAGGGTTAAGAAAACATAGCTTTATCTAATAAAATTAACATTCATAATTATAACATTCATAAATACATATATCATAACTAAAAAGACTCCCAATGTGTAGTTTAAGAAGACTGCGCAATCAGCAACTCTGAGCGTCTCTGTCGTAAACTATGGAAGCGCAAAGGCTAGCCGTATAGCCTATACAAAAAACTATCCAGAATTAAGTAAATTTAAACTCCAAAACCTATTTATTGCTCTTGTTGTTTTTTATTTTTAGTTTGCTTAATAATGCAAACGATAAATTATCATTGCATACGAAATTTGCTTTGAGTCGTACATAGTACTTGAATTACCTTCATTCTTCTTCATCATTACACGTATTTTTCATATCACTTTCTTTGTATATATATTCATGGATATATATTATTTATAACATTACTAAATTCACCAAAATGGCTGTTTGCCTTCGCGTATTTTCTACTAGACCGATTTAAATAAATCATATTATAGGATTACGCACGGTTTTATCAAAATTGTTTTCTTACTAATGTTACTATTGAAGAAACCTGATATTACTGATAAGTAGGTGAAGACGATTATTTTCTATGTTACCTAACTATAGCTTTTTTTACAGCTCCAGCAATAGGGGAAGAATATATATTTTCTATGAAGATAACATGCTTAAGATACCTCGATCCCATGCCATTACATTCGCCACGAAACTCGACAATAATTTCACCAAATATAATCCATATAGAGAATTGCACATTGCCAAAGATACCACTAGCAGACGCTTTCAATATGTTATACTTAGATATAAGTAGAGTTGATAAGTTAGTACTAAAATACTCAAAACTGCCGCCATCTTTGCCAAAGAACTACACAACTGGTTTCAATAAATTGTACAGAATAGAATTATCAAACCTTCTAAATCCAACTATGAGATTCTTTACGTCCATATCGAAAAATTATGCCCTTACACTTGAAAATATGGAAATGCCGCAAATAGAAACGAAATCAAAGTATGAGTTTAATAACACTGGTCACATGTTGGTATTGACTTTGAAGAATACAACTATAAGGAAAATATTTGATTGCAATCATTTAGAAGATCTAACAATAACAGATATAAAGGAAGATCAGATCCTGAATTCGGATTGGCTTAACAACTGTGGCAGTGGTTTGTTCAGAAAACTTTGGCTTGAATCTTTGTCACCAGTGACGGTGCAACGCTTGGAAGCAACCATGCCACTTGGCTTACTAGAGACTGTCATAATACAGAACTGCTCATTGGTTCAACTGCCATACAGGTTCATAGGAAAAATTGGCTGGTTTAATCCACGAAAATTCAAAATTGCACTGCCGTACAACCACTTAGACGACACAGCCTTGTAAGTTCCATAGCAAAATATTTTTTTATCTATTCTTGTTTTTTTAGATCTTACACTTTTTTAGTCACCGATACCGAAAACTCAGGATGGGCTGGTGATTAGCAACATGTTTTCCCAAGGAAAATAATAATAATGATAAGACGTTTATTTTCTCATTACAATCAATACATAGTGGCACATTTAAATGAGCAAAAAGGAAAGAGCCTCAGCAATACCACTGTTTTTCAGTCTCCTCCATTAGATACCTACGACACAGCAGAATAGAATAGAACAGAATATCAATTCACAAACACACACACACACTCACACACATATCACGCCTATAATCCCTTCTACGCCATCGGGTCAGTGAATGGGGAAAAATCATCGATACTTAGCCGTCTCGTAAGGCGCAGCGGATGTGATTTCTATACATACATACATACACACATACACATATCACGCCTATAATCCCTTGCGGGGTAGGCAGAGCATAATTGGCCGCATAAAACGGACATTTACGCCACGTGTGACAAACATTTGAGGGTCATCCGGAAAATCGTGTATCGCCATAGTGACAGGTTGTCAGCCCATCGCCTAAAACTGCAATACACACCCTCGAGTCCCTTAGTCGCCTCTTACGACTCCCACGGTAAATAAATGGGGTGAAGCTTTTGTAAGCCGTCATGACACGGCAATCTAAGCCGGCATCACACGGCAAAATACACAAACACAAATTAATATAACTATATATTAATATAAATAAGTTGAAATAAAAATAAATGGCCTTCCCATTTACAAAGTGTACCTGCTGGCCTAGTCAATTTGTATGGCAATTCATATTTCGACAGATGTTCCTTATCACCATCCCGTACTGAGTGTTCACTATCGGTCACTAGTCAAATGTTACGTGCTGTGTAATTAACCTGGCCAGCCCCGAGGCAGTGCCTTTGGATCATTCTCATAATGACACGGAATTTCCTCACTTCCATGTCATTTTTCAAATTTAGTTTTTTTGGATTTTTGAATATACGTTATCAAAGTTTTCCTCATTTCAAACACTAGATTGAAATTGCCCGGTTCTTGGACCACTAGTTTCAGAGTTATTTGATGTCCACTGTTTGCGGACATGGAAATGAGAGAATTCCGTGGCAATATTTCTTTTTTTCAATATTAAAATAATTAAAAAGGTTTTTTAATATATAAGTAGTCAGTAATGTTTACTAGAGCTTATAGAAAGTATTTTAGTAAAAATAATTAATATATTACTATTTTAAATTTAAAAAAACGGAAAGCCACTATTTTTTGCCATGGAAATGAGATGTCCACTACTTGAGTTGTAGGAAATCTAAAGAAAATAAGCTTTATTTATTTAGTTAAATATTTATTTAGCATCCTAGTCATCTTACGAACATGAGGGTGTAGATACTGATAACTTTTACATAGTGACCGACTGCAGAATGCAACAAACACTTTTATAACACTTAGTATTCAAGTAACTTCTTACATACATACATACATACATACAGACTCCCGAAAAACTCTAACCCTCCTTCTGAGACATTCGGTAAAAAGACATATAAAATTAACTACAAAAGCTTTCATTTCATAAAAATAAGTTATAATAAAAAATACTCGTACTTCCACATATTTACCATTAAAACAGGCATTGGATTAATTTAAGAATAAATATTCATAATTTGAAAACTTTGTCCAACAGTGGACAGCAAAATTTTAATCTTTCTCTCATTTCCATGTCACTTTCTCATTTCCATGTCATCTCGAACCATGGAAAGACATGGAAATGAAGACATGGATATGAGAACGAAAGCTTATTTTGCAGTTTAATAAAAACCTATTCGTTAAAATTTAATACAGTACCGCCTCTTATTTTAAACATATCAAGGGTATTCCCAAGAAAAAATATCGATAATACCTAATAACTGAATAACTGGTAATCGACTAGCATGGAAATGAGGTCGGTACTGGACAAAGTCGTAAATGTGAGAAACTTATCTTCGCCATCGAAAATGTGGCAGCGAGCGGCGCGTGCGTCCCCCACGACGTTGTCGGTGGTACTTACCGCTACGGATTCGTGAGTAAAAGCGACAGATAGCTTTTACCGTCATTAATGTATGAGTGAGAGAATAGCGCGAGGTAATTGTGGGCTGATTCAGGGCTTCAACGCTAAAGTCCGTGTTTATAAAAAAGTTTCTGCCGTTGCGGAAAATAAAAACATGCTAAAAGATAGAAAATATAATTGTTTAAAAGATAGGAAGGCTTAACTTGACATTGACTTGTAATTTTAGGATCTGTAACAGTCTATTTAGCGCAAGGTAGCAAAGAACCATGCCATGGACGTGAGAGAATGCATGTTTGACAGGAAATTTACAAAAAACTGACCACATATTTGATGAATTAAATGTTTGACCATATGAGAGAGGTGCTGAAGTATTATGAAGTAAAATTTTGTAACGCTCGTCCCAGAGGAAGAAGCACTTTTAAAGCGGAACGTACGAAAAACGCGGTCGATGAGAACAACCCCTTTATGTATTTTTATTTTTTTATTCCGCCCGAGCCGGTTTTCTATTAGGATAATACAAAATTGTTATAAAAGAAGAAAATTGCGTTATGCAAATTTCTTTTTTTTACAATGACCGATCATGACGTCAATAAGTGATAATGCTATCCTACATTGAATAAAGTTATTTCATTTTCATATTCAAATGACACCCTATAAATGAACCCATCATTCAGTTTTCAGTTCCCAATTTTAGAGGATTTGGCGTTCTTGGACTTATCATACAACCGTCTGACAGGCGAATGCCTAAAATACATACTTCCAAATGTGGGCGGTTATAGGAATGATTTGCGGAACTTGATCTTGGATGGAAATAACTTCACTGATATATTTGATGATTATGAAATTAAAACTGCTTTTGGTAAGGATTTTAAGTCTACTTCTTTTCCTTTACATTGAATCTTGGGCGGTTTGTCTTGTCGTCCGTCGCTGCGTATTTTTAACGCGTCGTAACGCATGCGTCTGTCAAACGAAAGGAAATATCGATTTCCGATCTTATTCCCATACAAATACGGCTATGGTGCGTTCACGCATGCGTCTGTTAAGTCATTTGGAATTCACAATTTCATTTCTTCTGACAGACAAATGCGTAACGGTGCGATTAAAATTAGCAGCCAGTAGGAGAACCGCCTTAATCATAGTCAGAAGTTAAAAGCTAGTAGGTATTAAATATATTTTTATTCACTAATTTTGTTATTATTTTTAGTAAATAAATCTTCACTGCAGTATTTATCATTGAAATTGATGCGATTGGAACCACATTCCTTAAGCCATATGCAGTTCAAGTGGCTTCAGCGTTTGGATTTGCATTCCAATTCTAATAAAGTGATTGAAAATCTTCAGGTAACCTTTACATACATACATACATAAATCACGCCTATATCCCTTACGGGGTAGGCAGAGCGTCAACGACCACAAACGGACATCAACACCACGTCTGACAAAAGTTTGAGGGTCAATCAGATAACTGTGTATCACTATAGTGACAGGTTGTCAGCCCATCGCCTAAAATTGCAATACACTCCCACGAGTCCCTTTGTCGCCTCCTACGACTCCCATGGGAAAGAATTGGGGTGATGCTATTCTTAGCCACGGCAGGTAACTTTTATACAGATTATAATGAAATTTATGACTCAGATGCCCAGACGTAAGTCAAAGATAGTCAGAGAGAGGAAAATAATAAAGGATAGAGAAAAATCTTACCCGGAATATTCTCATTCGTCAACATTACGCGCCATTTCCTCTCGTTCACAATACTTATACCAAGGAGCAGTATTTTAACTTCATACTAACGCACGGTTTTGCGCACTCACACATGCACATGCTCGACCGACCTATACCTACACGACTACTACATAGATTCTCGTGCCTCTCGTGTAGTCGTGTCACAGCGAACCGCACTGCCATGCCGCCCCGCGTTTTTGTTTGAGTATCGGGAAACCGGAAAAAATTATATGTACCTAGAAACCTAAATACTCATTAAATATTAAATTCATTCATATATTTTCTTACTGTAACTAAGTATTATGGTACTTTAGCGTGACAACACCTAAATTCGGGCTCGCAAAACACATTTGTTGACAACCCTTCAAATATAGATAGCTTCAGGCGGAAAAGTGCTCGTTGGTATATTGTGTCTCAGTGATGGAACACAAATCTACCCATTTGATAAACTTTAAATATATCTTTACAGCTTCATAATCTGCCTAGCACGGGAGATAGCCAACTTACAATTGATTTGAGTGGACACCTCGTTAGGTCTGTAAGCATCGGACCAAACTACACTGCTAATTTTAGTGAATTGGTAAGTTAAAAGAGATTGTTTCACCTTCGGCTACTATTGACTTAGTATATTCGATTTCACTCTTTGATATGTCTCAGACTCTACCCTAACTATCCATAACTAATATGCTGTAGCGCATCAGGGATGTTTGTTGCGTAAGAGGACGACTTTTTTACCCTACTGTGCGAAAATGGTGCAGGCCAGCTCTTACAAGATTATATGTACGATAGGACTGACCCTGCATACACCACTGAGGTAGGCTACACACCCCAGGGGTGACATAAGAACTGCCGTAAACAAATTAAATAATAAATGTAATAATATTAGATTAATACTAACTCCTTAAGTTTTATACGGGGTGTAAGGGACAGCCCTCCGAATTCTGTTAGGGTGCATGAAGATCACAAAATTTGACAACTTCTCCCTTAGGAACATATATCAGGAAATGACAAAATAAATTTGACCTCCTATATAAAATCAAGATCAGCTGAATGCAATTACTATGGGAAGTCCAATTTTTTTTTGACGTTTCCTGAAATATTTTTTAATATGTCGCAGTTACATAAATAATACATATCTCAGCCTATTGCACTGACGTAGGCCTCCCCCAGGGTACGCCATAGGGCACGATCTCTCGTTTTCGTCATCCTGTCGCTACCAGCCGTCTAAAATAAATAATAATAACCTGTTTCAGCACGAACCAGGCCACTGGCTCACAAGTAAAGGCTTCAAATTGGTTGTGTTCTTAGACTTCATCGACTGCGATTGCAACAACGATGTCCTACAGTATGCACTGAAAGAGTTCCCTGAACACTTGTACATGCCAGCTATGAGGTGCAACAGTAAGACCGGGGGGCTCTTCCTGGAAGAGCTTGTAGAAAACCTGAGCTGCAGAAAGGCGACAGTCCACAGCTGCAGAAGGATGTTGAGCAGAGATGTAAACTACACGACCGTTGTTGATTGCAGTCGTAATGTGGAAAAGTTTCGGTGGCCAAAACCGCAGAGGTTTCGAGGTCTTAATGCGACTGGAAATAATATTTCTTCTTTGAACAATGCTTATCTTCCACGCACTCTTGAGGTACTTTTTGAGGCATCAATAAGATATTTTTTTATCAGAGAATGTTGCCGCAAAACTGAGGCCACTTCACGAAAACAATCATATTTCTTTATGAAAATAACACAGAGACGTAGGTACTTTGCAAAAGTTTTTGGTACTACAAAATGCAATGAAAGTGCCAAAAACGGCCACTATCGGTATTATCTGTTGTAGCTCAAATTACCACGAATATTTGACCGAGTTTATAATGCTTATTTAACACTAAGAGTATGCCGAAAACTTTTGCAAAGGACATTCTGAGTTATTGTTTGCATGTAGAGCTATATTTTTTTCGTGAAGTAGCGCTAGTTCTGTGGCATCATTTGCCTTAAGTAAAAAACATGGACTTCCTTATATAATAATTGTGTTATTTTCCAGTGGTTGGATCTAAGGCAAAATAACATATCAATTTTAAATGCAGAGGAAATACAACTCCTTTTTGGAACATCGAACAGGCGAATTTGGTTAGATGGCAACCCGATACAGTGCTTGTGTGAAAACCAAAAATTATTGGAAGCAATGCTAAGGAACCATTTGCAGGTATCGTTGGATCTTATTTTAGTTAGGATTTTATTGTTTGGTTATTTTATTTTTCAAAGGCAAAAACGTCATCTAAACATGCATGTGCCAGTCTCAAATTCCACCTTCACTTGTAGAGCGTGCGGAAAATTATGCCGCTCCCGTATCGGCTTATACAGCCATGAAAAGTCTTGCCTCAGACACTGATTAAATCGTCTGTCACAGACGTGTGAGGCCAATGATGATGATTTTATTTTTCGTTTCTATTACTATACATGGTTATAGTAGCAGGAAATCATCATCGGGGTGAACTAGCTTATGAAACTAAACAACTTTCTCTTCAAAGCAGAAACCCTGTACACTTATTTCAATTTTGTATTGTTTTTTTTTCAGATTGTTGACTATGAAGATATCAAGTGCTCTGGAGGGCAAACTTTCATTAAAGACATATCTATATTTGAAATTTGTAAATCTGGCATTGTGCATGGGGATTATAGAACTTTAGGTTTGTTTTTATGCTATAATTTCTCAATTTGGCCGTGTGATGTCGGCCTAGAATAACATCCCCCATTTATTTCCCGTAGGTGTCGTAAGAGGCGACTAAGGGACTCGAGGGTTACCTGTGTATTGCAATTTTAGGCGATATGGGCCGACAACCTGGAGCCGAGCCTCAAGGAGAGAATGATTCTCAAATGTTTGTTTTTTACGGCCGCTTATGCTCTGCCTACTCCGGAAGGGTTATAGGCGTGATATATGTATATAATTTCTCAATATCAAAACAAGATGTTTACCCTTATCGTTGTACTTGCAGGTATTGTCAAGGATATCCAAGAGAAGAAAATACATTGCACCACAACCCTTGATGCCAAAAAGCCATTTGCAACAAAAATGATATTCCATACATTAACTCTAAACGAATGTATTATGCCAAGTATGTCTTTAGCAGATACATTAACAGCACTGAATATTGATGTAAACGCATTGAAAACGTTGAAATTAATCAATGTGCGTATGCCAGACAATATACCAAAGAACTACTCGGCTGGTTTGAGTATTTTCAACTTGGAGCTGATAAGAGTAAAGCATAGCTTACCGTACACCTTCTTTCAATACCAGGAAAGCCTACGTCGGCTTTTAGTGAAAGACATGAGACTACCCGGGTTGGCAGGGAACAGCGGATCTCTACTAGAACTCACTGTAGAAAACAGCACTGTCCCGTTCTGGAGTAACTGCCGAACCTTGCAGACTCTTACTCTCGTAGGACTGGCTAAAGAACAAATTCCAAATACATACGATGCAAATTGTACTGGAGCCTTGAGATACTTATTCTTAAAGGATATGTCGTCAGACGCTGCGATGAAGTTTATTAAAACTGTCAATGAGAGTTCGTTGATTGAGTTCCGTGTTCGCAATTGCTCGCTAGTGGAACATCCTTTGAAGTTGATGAGTGAATTTGATCGTCTCGATGTTTTGGACTTGTCTTACAACAACTTGGAAGATCAAGCATTGTGAGTGCTATTTTAATTTTTATACTTGCACTTCGTACAAACGGTGTACAGTACAGGCGTACCTATTCACTGGTTCTGTCTTATTTACAATAACTAATTAAGTACATTAATTACATTAATTAATTACACTACTCCTGGACATGATATGTTCCGAATTTAGAACTTTAATTTTAAATTTCTGTTTCCTTTTATGGTTCCGTACCCCAAATGGAAAAGAATGGGACTCTTATAGGGATCACTTTATTGTCCTCCCGTCTGCCCAGCTGTCAAGTCCCTGTATCTCGGGAACGCGTTTTAACTTATGAAAGGGCTTGATGCGCATATTACGGAACCATCGGTGGGCGAGTCCGACTCGCACTTGGTCGTATTTTTAACTTTCTTTGTCATAATAGGCTTTGTTCCTCAGTTCAAAGTTTCCTGACCTAAAGAGTTTGAAGATACTGAATTTGGGTCACAATAAGTTGAAAGGTGACTTCCTACTTGAAGTGGTTCCGAAGATTCCAGAACTCCAAGAGCTGGTATTGGACGGCAACCTTTTTGTGCACACATTCCAAAACTTCCAAATCAAAACTGTCATAAGTAAGTTCTGTACAGGATGGCCCGTATAGTCACATCCAAAGACACAATTTAAACGCCTTATACTGAGGGTTATCCGAATCACCCCCATGTACCTATGTTCCGCGATTTGGTAGTTTTCCAAGTTATTCGACATATAAAGTTGTGTGGGAGTAATTCGACTGGCAGTTTTTTTTTTATAGAAAGTAACAATGATGAAGGTTGGGTATGCTACAAGTACAACCACTCGAAATACCCTATTCTGGAAGGAAAAAAAACGGAAATCACTTGTCAGTGGAGTTTTTCCAATACAAGGTTAGAAGTTGAATAACTCGGAACCTACACAAATCGCGGAACATACACACACACATGAGGGTGATTTGCAAAACCCCTAATCATAAGGCATTCAAATTTTGTCTAAGGACGGCACTATTCTGACCACCCTGTATTTATTTATTTACATCTAAGTTAGCGATGGCCGATAACTACTAATTTGGTTGTTCTAACAAAATCCTTGGTTCTATCTGTTCTAACTAATACTTATTATCTAAGTGACAACTATAAATCTCCATCCTGATGATTATGATATACATACATTAGCCTATTGCAGTCCACTGCTGGACGTAGGTCTCCCCTAGGGTACGCCAAAGGGCATCTCTCGTTTTCGCCATCGTTCCATCTGGCCGGAGGTCGTCCAACGCTACGCTTGCCGAGGGTGGCCTCCACTCGAGAATCCGCTTACTCCACCGTCCGTCGGTTCTACGACAGATGTGCCCAGCCCTCTGCCGTTCAGTTTGCTACACTTCCTGATGATTATTAATGTAAATTTTATTATTTTAGCCAGTCTGCCATCACTAGAGAAACTGTCCTTGAACAATATGACTCTTGACGCGGAATGTTTTATGTACAGCAACTTCTCGAAGCTAAAAAAACTGGAAATGCGTTCAAATGACGAGCAAAGAGTTTCATTGAAGGTACTAAATTGTTTTTTCAATTTGATAATAGGTGGAAATATTTATATTTCTTACTAGCGGCCCGCCCAGTGTTTCAGTCGCTGCTAACCATTTTCTCGCGGGAAAAGGATTTTCCCGGCATGAATTATACATCGCAACCGTCCTATTAAATTACTTTATCTACTTAAGAAAACCGCATCAAAATCTCTAAGCCTACAAAGGGACACAGGGACACGAGAGCGACTATACTTTAGTTATACTAATAATAGGTATATATATATATATATAAGTGATAGTATAGTATATATATATATATATATATTTCTGATTTGTTCATAATAGCATATATTTGTTTTCTGTTGTAGGTACATGGGCTTCCAAGGACGGCTGCTGAACAATTAACTATAGATCTTGGGGGACGTTCGTTCAGATCTGTAGAGATTGATCATGAGTTTCACGAAAACTTTGAAAATAGAGTAAGTCGTTTCAGGATAAGTTTAAGAATACTTTCATACTCCTCCGATATTTAACAGGGATGCTAGAAGGAAGAATGAATACCAAATTTTAAAACGCTTTCCGTGTTTTTTTAATTATTTTTTTTAGGTATACAATTTTTGAGAACTTAATATGCTGTATAACTGCGCTCAGGAGGTTGCTTACTGTATGTGAGGAGTATACTGCTACACACGGCCTCCTGTACAATGTGAAGAAAAGCGAGCTATTGGTCTTTCAGGCCAAGGCTCGTAACCCGGAAGTGCCTCCTGTGTTACTAAATGGAGTTGCCCTTGGTCGCGTGACACAGTTTAAATACCTCGGTCACATTGTCACCGAAGATTTAAAAGACGATGGTGATATAGAAAGAGAGAGGAGGGCGATGGCGGTCCGCTGTAATATGTTGGCTCGCAGATTTGCACGGTGCAGTACAGACGTAAAGATTACTCTTTTTAAAGCCTACTGCCAAACTCTTTATGGGTTGTTCTCATCGACCGCGTTTTTCGTACGTTCCGCTTAAAAAGTGCTGCTTCCTCTGGGACGAGCGTTATAAAATTTTACTTCAAAATACTTCAGCACTTCTCACATATGGTCAAACATTTAATTCATCAAATATGTGGTCAGTTTTTTGTAAATTTGCTGTCAAACATGCATTCTCTCACATCCATGGCATGGTTCTTTGCTACCTTGCGCTAAATAGACTGTTATAGATCCTAAAATTACAAGTCTATGTCGTGTTAAGCTTTCATATCTTTTAAACAATTATATTTTCTATCTTTTAGCATGTTTTTAGTTTCCACGACGGCAGAAACTTTTTTATAAACACGGATTTTAGCGTTGAAGCCCTAAATCAGCCCACAATTACCTCGCGCTACTCTCTCACTCATATATATTATGACGGTAAAAGCTATCTGTCGATTTTACTCACGAATTCGTAGCGGCTAGTACCGCCGACAACGTCGTAGGGGAAGCAGGCTCCACTCGCCGCTATATCTTCGATGGCGAGGGTAAGTTTCTCACATTTACGACTTTGTCCAGTACCAACCTCATTTCCATGCTAGTCGATTACCAATTATTCAGTTATTAGGTATTATCGATATTTTTTCTGAGGAATACCTTTGATATGCTTAAAATAAGAGGCGGTACTGTATTAAATTTTAACGAATAGGTTTTAATTAAACTGCAAAATAAGCTTTCGTTCTCATTTCCATGTTCTCATTTCCATGTCTTTCCATGGTTTGAGATGGCATGG
This sequence comes from Tuta absoluta, assembly GCA_027580185.1. Lineage (NCBI taxonomy): Eukaryota > Metazoa > Arthropoda > Insecta > Lepidoptera > Gelechiidae > Tuta > Tuta absoluta. The sequence continues at coordinate 1,309,792 of JAQAHW010000047.1, forward strand.
AAATGAGAAAGTGACATGGAAATGAGAGAATTCCATGGCAATTTTTCTTTTATTTGATATTAAAATAATTAAAAATGTTTTTTAATATATAAGTAGTCAGTAATGTTTGCTAGAGCTTAAAGAACGTATTTTAGTTAAAATAATTAATATATTACAATTATAAATATAAAAAAAGGAGGGCCACTATTTTTTGTCATGGAAATGAGATGTCCACTACTTGATTTGTAGAAAATATAAAGAAAATAAGCTTTATTTACTTAGTTAAATATTTATTTAGCATCCCACGAACATGAGGGTGTGGATACTGATAACTTTTATATAGTGACCGACTGCAGAATGCAACAAACAGTTTTATAACACTTTGTATTAAAGTAACTTGTGGCCAAGATAGAAAAGAGTACCAACATAATATTAATATAGGCTCGGCCGACTAGGAAGCAGTTTGAAGTGGTCATCAACTGGTTACGCGCGCTTTATACTAGTTTAGAGTGCGTTGCGATTTCGGTAGCCCTAGTCTTGGCACGCACATATATACATACATGTAGGAGTTTTATTATCATTATTACATAGTGGACATCAAATAACTCTGAAACTAGTGGTCCAAGAACCGGGCAATTTCAATCTAGTGTTAGTAATGAGAAAAACTTTGATAACGTATATTCAATTATCCAAAAAAACAAAATTTGAAAAATGTCATGGAAGTGAGAAAATTCCGTGTCATTATGAGAATGACCCTTATACGTGCAACCTGTGGGTCAACTATACCCAGCGGGCCATCAACGCGCTCCGCATACAGTACAACAATGCCTTCAGGGTGTTGTTGGGGCTTCCACGCTACTGTAGCGCATCTGCGATGTTCGCGCACGCACATACAGATGGTTTTCATACAGTGTTGCGGCGTCGTATTGCCTCACTTCAGTACAGGGTGCGTGGGAGCACCAACACCATTCTGAAGGTATTAGACGGTAAGCTTGATTGCCCTATGCTGAGGCACTGGACCCAGGCCCATATGCAGATACCGGGTGTTCCAGTGGGTCGTTACCTCAATTAGCGTAGATCTCAATTTGTATATTCTGTGTTGTATGGATTATAATTTTGTAAATGTATTTAATGATTTGATTATTGATATTTAACGATTTGATTATTGATTTTTTACGTATGACTATTTTACTTTATATGCTCTTAATATGGACTCGGTCTGAAATAAATGAATTTTATTTTATTTTATTTTTTTTAATATTATTTTCAAGCGCGGGCAGAATTTAATTCTGCGACCTTCGTATTACTAGTGGCCCTTGAAAATTTTGCAAGTTTTCAAAAATTAGAAGAAAAATGTTTTCAGATGTTATATCTCACGAGTACCGTCCAGCCATACCTGTGTGCGTTAATGTACATGCCTTTGTGTGCCTCGCTCGACCAAATCTGATCGCTCCCGAAGACACAAAGACAATGTGTACACACACAAGCATGGCAATATTGACATAAATATCTTTAACGAGACAAGAATAGTGACTATATTATAATATAATAGTGAGTTTAGTTTACCAAAACTCAAGAATTCTTATGTTCGAAGGCATATTACAAGACATATCTTATAAAGGCATATTTATTATCTTAAAGATAAAGACGTCCGTCAGTAGCAACAGTTGCTATAACACAATGTATGAGATAGTTAGGTAGATCATATTTAAACATGAATTTAACATAGGTTCAAACGTTGACACGTTCTTTTTAATTTATTCTTTTCTTTCTTTTATGTGTATAAGGTTTTGTCATATTATGTAGACCTTGACTTTCTTACAGAGAATCTCGTAAATTCATCCTTAAAAAAGAACGGATTAAATTTGACAAGACACTGTTTATACTTTGTATTTTTGCAGTCTACAACGAACTTTTGGATCACCAATAAGGGGCATAACCTCATCGTATTTCTGGACTATGTCGACTGCATATGCAACAATGACGTGCTGTCAACCACTCTTCGAGATTTCTCCGGCTTTATATCCATGCCGGGACTGAGGTGTGACAGCAAGAATGGAAGCTTATTCGCTGAAGAACCATTGGAGAGGCTGAACTGCTATAAGGCCAACGTCCACGGGTGCAGACGGAGGATAAGCCGCCATTTTGACTACGTCAGTCTGGTCGACTGCAGTTACAATACAGAGAAGTTTAGATGGCCTCGCCCTGACAAGGATTATCGGAGTCTCAATGCGTCTGGCAACAATGTCACTTCTTTGCGCAACGCATACATTCCGAATTCACTGAAGGTAGGTTTTTTCCCATATATTTCAACTCCTGTCATATAAACTAAGATGCATCCCTTCTTTATTTTTATGTCGTGTGATGCATCCCATTTCTTTCCCGTGAGACTCGTAAGAGGCTACTAAGGGACTCGAGGGAGTGTATTGCAATTTTAGGCGATGAGCTGACAACCTGTGGCTATGGCGATAAATAATTTTCCGAATGACCCAGAATGAATCTTTGTCAGACGTAGCGTAAATGTAAGTTTTTGCAGCCATGGCGTGATATGTGTATGTATGTATATTTTAATGAAACTTTTACAGTGGCTGGATTTGAGTAACAACCGCATATCTCGGCTGGATGGGAATCAGTCAGCCCTGCTGTTCAATACAACGGAACGACGCGTATGGCTCTCTGGGAATCCCATCTTCTGTCAATGTGACAACCATCTTCTGCTGAACGCTTTGCGCACCAAACATTCCCAGGTACTTAATTTATTTTGCAAAAAGTATAACGCTGTTCAACACACTGCTTTGTGGTTCAGCATTTGGGAACTATTTTCCGTTTCGTTCTCCGTTTCTTCTTCTGGTAAGTAACTTCCACCTCAACAGCCGCAAAAGTCTACTGCTGGACATGGGCCATATACTTGTCATACTCATCACACTTGGTTAGCGTAATTGCGAGTGCAGTGCAAGGTGTCATATTCACAGGACGCTGCTACCCATTCTTGGATTCATCCTTCTGTCTCCTTTTACGTCGCTCATGTTTGAAAATGGAATGGTGCCATTCTAAACCACACGGCTAATCTCTTATGGTAAACATGTCCTAAAATAATACATATTTTTACAGATAATGGATTACGACGCTCTGGTATGTGCAGAGAGTGGTCAACCATTGCGTTTAGTCTCAATCGATGGCCTCTGTCGGTTTAAGACGGAATATGTGTGGGGTTCCTTTCTCGTCTTCGCAGTGCTGGCGTTGGTTGCTGCTCTGCTCCTCCGCCATTACTGGATCTCCCTTCGAATGTACTTGTACGCACGCGGCTACTGCCTCACCTGCTTGCGGGAGGAAGACGTCGACGAAGACCGGCCGTATGATGCCTTCATTTCTTTCGCACACGAAGACTATCAGTATGTTATGGAGCAGTTACTGCCTGAATTGGAAGCTGAGCCCAACTTGTATCGTGTGTGCGTGCATCATCGCAACTGGGCGGTCGGTGAATGGATCCCAGCGCAGATCATGCAGTCAGTGCGCCTCTCCAAAAGAACTATCATAGTCCTGTCGAAGAGCTTTGTGACGTCACTTTGGGGCGCGATGGAGTTCCGCTATGCTCTAGCCTCCGTGGAGACTGAGGGCCGCTCACGACTGCTGGTTCTCGTACTAGACGACGTGCTGTCTGAGAATTTGGCTCCGGAGTTACGGAACTACCTCAATTTGAACACGTATTTGAAATGTGATGATCCCTGGTTTTGGGAGAAGCTGCGTTTCGCGATGCCGCGCATCCGACGCTCTGCTGAGAAGAATGAGAAAACGACTTGTACTGATTCTCATTCAGTTGATCAAATTCTGATGCAAGACGTTGAACCTAGTCAAAACCACAGTCCTGTAAACGGAACCAACGACGATGTCATAATAAGAACTATCAATTAATTTAAACCTGTATGATTTATGATAGGTATAAAATGATGTGTATTACTCACGTCTGAAATAAAAAAATAATGGAAATAATAATTCCACGAAAACTTTTTATGAAAAACCCCATATTCACTCTTTGATTAAATTTGGAGAGTTACTAGCTGAAAGGAATTTCGTTGCTTTTGCAATCCCACGGGGCAGTGAAAAAGACAATAGATTTCATTTAAGGTGGTTCAAGAGCCCAGTAGCGCCGCCAAACAGAAAAAAATCCCTGGCTGGACACGCTAGTCATCTGTTAACCAAAGTGTCAATTCGTGGCTATAAATATCTACAAAGATTATTTTGAATCAATACAACCATGTAAAAACAAAAATGCAAAATCAAATTAATTGTAGGTATTTATTGCCGCGAATTGATACTTAGGTTTCCAGATGACTAGCGTGTACATTCTGGATTTTTTTCCTGTTTGTACGCTTCACTGGGCTTTCGAACCACCTGAAGTTACTTTTTTGCGTTTATTCGGAACGCCGGGCCTGAACAATGGAACCACACTGCCACAGAGTAGCCTATCCAATCTTCGTGGTATCTGTATGCTGTTCTGCATGTCAATCATACCTTTCATTATGGGTAATAGATAGATAGATGAACACTTTATTGCTTACAACTGTTACAACATACACAACAGAAACAAAACAATACAGAAAACTTAAGACCAAAAGTAAGCAAAGACAAGTAAGTATTGCTTGCAGCGATCTCCTCCAAGCGACCTTTACATTGCAATAGAGACAAAAGAGAAAAGATTTGCAAGTAGTTGCATAAGCAACTTATTAGTTTTTTTTTAAATAACATTTATGTAAGTAGTAAGTAAACTTATACAATCATTCATACATACATATTTGGTTATTTACATAGTTTTCGAATAATAACCGAAAAAAATAACCTCTTGCGGAAATCCCAGATATTATTGGAAGCGGAAAAGAACTACACGAGTGTAAAGAACTAACAACCTGGGGTTGTTCGTCGATTCGGTGTCCCACACAACAGAAGAACTATCTAGGTACTTACATGAATATTGCATACTTTTACCTTGCTACTAATATAAGTGCTAAGTCGGTACGGTCAAGCTCACGTGCGGTTAGACACTTTAACCGCCAATGTAAGTCTTATGCGCGCGGCATAAGAACGGTCCAAAGTCCAAACTGTTTAACCAAGACTGACCTTGACTGTACAATAAGCTGGTGTCAACTTTGTGAGATGAATATTTCATCACGAATTCACATCATTTTGGCAGCGTACGCATGACGAATACAAATTATATTACTTATAATACGCAATGGTATATTCATAACATTGGTGCGTATCTATTTCGGCGGAGCGGCTTGGAGCGGAGCCTAGGGGTGCACAATCCTTTCGGAAGAAGATGATGAAATCACAGTAGCCACTGTTGCAGTCATTGCGAGTAGATCACACTCCACAAGCTCTTCAAGCAACCGACGCCCCCGCCGGCGGGGGCGCGGAGGTCCCTCATTTTGGGAACTACCGGCACGTGCCGGGAAGATTCAGTCTAATACGTTCTTCCCAGAACAACTCGTTTGAACAACCACAAAACTTCTCCGGGTGAGCTCCTGCTCCTCACCATACAGTCAGGTGTAGATTTAAATAGCCCCGGTGCTAAAATCATAGGATCTAGAACTAAAAAAAAGATGAAAAAACAGGCGTGCACAAGTTGCGAACCTCGGAATCTCCGCTCTGCGTCAGGGATTGTTCAAGACTGTCCTATGACCTAGACTAGAGTCAAGAGCAAACCCATCATTAATAAAAAAAAAAAGTATTTTTAACCACGACAGAATGGAAACGGCAGCTATATTTGTTACAGTCAAAACCCTTAAACAGTATTTTGACCGACACCCAATCGCTCCAAAACGGCTTTAGTTATTTAGTACGTTTTTACATACAATACCAGATATTAACCATATTCATATTTTGTATTGAAAGTTTTATTTTTATCTCGCATAAAAAGCTTTAAAAAAGTATTTTAAGCCCCCCAAAACGCGCGGAAATTTGCGAGAAATCCCCCGATTCTTTTTTAATTGTGGGTGTCTGAAAACAAACAACTTGCCCATGGAGATACACACACATATCACGCCTACAATCCCTTGTGGGGTAGGCAGAGCGTAAACGGTCGCAAAAAACGGACATTTATGCCACGTGTGACAAATATTTGAGGGTCATTCGGAAAATTGTGCATCACCATAGTGACAGATTGTCATCGCCTAAAATTGCAATACAAACCCTCGAGTCCCCAATAATAATCATAATCATATTACGCCACGTCTGACAAATAATTGAGAGTCATTCGGAAAATTGAAAGTATTGTATTTATAAGTTATGCCCTCAAATAATGTCAGCCGTATCGGACTACCACCGCCTCACTTCTTTGTCGCCTTTCATGACACTTATACCCCGGTAACACCCACGTCCGTTCCCTAAGGTACACTCTAGTACTTCGCTATCCGATGAACATTGTGATCAGAACTGACAAGCCTTGCAGGATGTGCAATTTCTCGCGATCCTTTGAGAAAACTATCTTTGAAACTCCTGGAACTATATTTCTGTGAATTGGAACCGTTGAATTACGTAGAAGAGGTCAGTATTATGTGGGCAGTGGCACAGATAATATAATAATACTGCGCATTGGGTTTTACCACAGATAATATAATACTACTGCGTATTACGCAGGTACACATTTGGAACGAAGAGAGTAACTCTCAGTAAAAAATTACGGGCCAAGTATCTATGAGTCGGATTCGCGGATTCCGCAATATGCGCATCAAGCCCTTTTTTATGATAACCCACTTGAACTACTTAAGCCTATTTTTTTTATTCGACTACTTAAAGAAATATATTTCAAGAAAACTAATTTTTGTTCTTTTTCATGAACTTGTACTTACTTCAAACCGAAGCTGCTTGCCAAACGGGGTTTTAGGTTCACGAGAAGTCCCCTTTTAATTTTGATTCAAGGAGGGTCCAAAACACGAGTTTTTAGAGCGCAAACAGCCGTAACATATTTAACGTTAAGATCTTGTTTTCTTACTACAAAAATTTGCTGAAGAGTAATGGTTTAAATTTCAATTTGAAATCTCTACGCGTTTCCTAATTAGAATAGTAGTTTATGCAACTGTCGTATAATGGGGGTCATTAAAATGCGAGTGTCTGTTTATAGTTTGACACGAGCATTCCAGTTGCATACACTATTTTATCTACACTCTTCAAAAAAAAAAACTCACTTTAACACTTTTCCAAACGTCCGCACACGCCATTGCAAGGCCCGATACAAGGTCAAATTCAATACGAGAGCGTAATATCCATGGATTGATATGATTTTTTGAAAATTCTATACTTGATCAGTTGTATGTGGAGTCTTAACAATAACTTAACTTAACTGCTGAACAACATCTAAAAAACACCTGAACAAAATCTGAACAACATCTGAACAACAACTGAACAACACTTCATTATAAAATTATAGTAATGTCGGCTATACTAGGTACTACTATTATCTATTCTGTGGCTATACATTTACCTGAGATACAGGAATTCTAATTCTTAGTTCAGGAAATTACTATTTTGTATAAGCGTACCTATTTGTAATTAAGTTTAATAATAAAGAATTATCTTATTTTATCTTAAAAACAACTGACCAACAATTGAACAACATTTGGAAAACATGGGTCCAACAACTAAACAACATCTGAACAACAACTAAACAACATTTGAACAGCATCTGAACAACAACAGAACATTTTTATCTTTATTTATTTTTTATCTTTTTACCATGTAACAACAACTGACAGGTGCGACGGAAGATGGCGATTTGATTATTGTCAAAAAAAACTTCGTTTCATTTCTCAAAATTATCGCAGTAAGAGCCTTCTCATTGGCATTACGCGTCTGTAATTTCCATCAAACTGGAATTTATACATATAGGTAGCATGCATAATCGAACATTATGAGACGAGTGTAGACAAAAGGTCTTTACGGACGGATGGACAGACAACAAAGTTATCCTAAAAATGCATTTTTCGTTTGCAAATTGAAAATCAGTCAATATTGGCTGGCTGAGCGTCTCTCTATGTTATGAAACTACATGCTACAAGTCTACAGTCTGATATTCTTAGTACATTGCGTAGCCGGTTAATATTCCTAGTATTATAATGACTAACCGACTACGCGATGAACACTAAATTTCACTCGTAAAATTGTAGCGTGTAGTTTAATAATACAAATTTAATACAGTACAGACCAATATTGATGGTATTTCAATTACCTACGTTACGGTTAAACTCCAAACGTTTCAAATTGCGCTAGTTGTGCACCAGCCTTTACAAAGTTTTTATCACCCCACTATATTTCCGCCCAGCGGTTTCACCCGCTGCCACTCATTTTCCCGTGGTAATAGCTGTTTTCCTGCGGTAAAAAGTAGCCTATGTGTTATTCCAGGTTATACTCTACCTATGCTCCAAATTTCGGTAAAGCCGTTTGAGCGTGGAGTGGTAACAAACATACACACACACACACAAACTCTCAGATTTATAATATTAGTACGGATACACAAGGGGTGTGATGTAGGGGTACCGAAAACTTTACAAGATGAGGCATGATCATACCATGAAACTGAACAACTTTTTCTATGGAGGATTAACTTCGTAAATGAGAAAAAAAAACGACCTCCCATACAAAATTTCCGATCAGCTGAATGACTACCTATGTATGGCTACAAAAAAAATGTTTCCCAACATAGGCTCCATTGTACAAGTTGTTCAGTTTCATAGTCTGATCATGCCTGCAAAGTTTTCGGTACACCGTCTCTTTCACTCTGTATATAAGCTCCTATTCTAAAATTCTAAATTCAGTGCTAACATTTTTAGGGTGAGTTCCATTCGTGAAACTAAACAACTTTTCCCAAGAAACATAGGTCGTAATATGAAAGATATACAAAGTGACACATTTTTGGAGGTCTGAATTTTTTATTCATAATTCAACCTACATTCATAAGTAAAGTTGTTCAGTTTCACCAGTAGTACCAACTCTTAAAATTATTTACACTGAATTTATCAGTAGGTACCTTATAATTATGTACTGTGGTTTTAATTTCGATATCATCGAAAGAACTATTTTTATTAGCAAGCCTTACTCCGATTTGCTTCTAATAAAAGCGTTTCTTGGACTTGCCCAGTTTATAAAAATAAATTAAATGTGTCTTTTCCTACGAATTCTTACAGACACATATCGTTGCACAACCATGTCAGAGGCCTTCTACTACGTCGTGTACGTCGCTTCAAGACGAGTATCAAGAGGTTGAAAATTTGTAGCTCAGTGTCAGAGCGGTGGGACGGTCTCCTCAGGTCCCGTGTTCAATCCCTGGCCGTCGCTAACATTTTTAATAAACTTTGAAATCGCTAACAAAAACACTTAGTTAAACACTAGGCCCGAGACAAGGCCAAATTCAATACGAGAACGTAATATGGCTTGATATGAATTTAAAAAAATTCTATACTTCAGTCAGCAGTTGTTCAGGTGTCGCGTCTGAACAAACACTTAACTGAACAACATCGGAACAACATCTCAATAACAACTGAACAACAATCTAATAAAACAACTGAACAAGAACCGATCAATTACCGTACAACAACAACTGACAGGTGCAGCGGAAGATGGAGGTTTGAGTATTGGCAAAAAAAAACTTCGTTTCATTTCTCAACTTTATCGAAGTAATTTATTTGAAACTGTAATTTATATAGGCAGAATGCATAAAGCAGGTCTTTATACAACTGTTTTCGAATTAATTATTCGAACATTATGAGACGAGTGTAGATAAAATTAAATAAAAATGTTAGCTAATTTTCAGCTGTCGGGATTATGAAGCTATTGTTGAAATTAGTTGCTTGTCTTATGGTGTTCGTATCATGAGTGATGAGATTACGTCTATTGATATTAGGTATGAATTTATCGAGGAAATTTCAAAGAGCATTACAACTAGAAATGCGGTCTGCTCCTTTGAGAGAGCGATTGCTGTAATGTAACTAGAACATTGACTGAACTAGGTTAGGTTAGGTCAACAGGACCTCTTGCAACTCTATAAATAAAGGTTTACTATTGTTTATTTTGTACTCACAGTGCTATATTAGTATTATATTCATAAATGAACAAATGAAGTGCCGTGTGATGCCGGCTTAGAATAGCATCACCCCAGTTCATGCCGTAAGTCGTAAGAGGCGACTAAGGGACTCGAGGGTAGGGTAACATGTGTGTTGCAACTTTTGGCGATGCGCTGGCGACCTGTCACTGTGGTGATACACAATTTGTTATGAATTACCTTTAACTTTTTGTCTGACTTGGCGAAAATGTCCTTTTTTACGGCTGTTTACGCCTTGCTTACCCCGCTAGGGATACGGGCGTGATATTAGTATGTATGTATGTTATTTACTAGCCTTCTGCCTTCTGGTTTTAAATGCTCATGATGATGAGTTTTCCCGAGTTCGTCTGCAAATAGCTATTAAAACTTAAACCAGGCTAGATTACTACTATAGTTCAACCTGGAACTAAACTAGGACATCAGGATAGATAAGGTCATTGTTTAGAAAGGAATAAAGGAAGACCTGGAGGCGTATTTTTGAATTTTGGCGTGCGGAATTCTACCACTGCTCATTAAGCTCATTACATGCTATATTTCTCTAATCCATTCACACATACCCTAATTAATGTTAATAAGGGGTCTATTAAAAAAAAATGAGGTCGCCGAGTTGGTCGAAAGAATCATCATAATCAATAAATTCACGAACACCTTTAACATTAAGAAGTTCGTGTAGTAAAAAGTGTGATGAGTGGTTAGACCACTTGTTTCAGACTCGTAGACTTGAAATGGAATTACTACTGTTTCAAAAATTCGTCTCCAGGAAAGGTACTTTAGAACCATTAGAGAATTCGAAACCATTGTCATTTTAATCTAGTAGTTCTTGACATAAAACGTGTTACGAGTGATATAAGCATAGCGACGTAATCTGGTGTATTTGACAGTAAAATAATTTCCATTTTTCTCTTTCCTCTCCTAGTGAGTCTGGCATAGGTACAGACAAGCTCACGTACGGTTAGACACTCAAACTGCCAATGTAAGTCTTATGCGCGCGTCATAAGAAGGGTCCAAAGTCTAAACTGTCTAACCTAGCCCGATCTTATATTAATGGCTTAGTACTGTACTAAAACAAATAGTCAAAGTAAGAGTGAACAGGCTTCTTCTGGGTGAGCTCACTCCATCTTAGACTCTGTCTCTGTCCTATGACCTAGACTAGAGTCAAGAGCAAAGCCATCATTAATAAAAAAAAGACATTTTTTTGTTAATATAGCTGTAAGATTCCCTAAAATAAATAAAATAAAATAATAAATCTTGAGTGCACATATGCCAAATTGAATTTCTACTGCTTCAAAAATACGCCTCCACTTCCAGGTCAGCGTAGAACAACTTCATTGAATACGCATGAACACAGTAGACTAACAAGCTGCTACAGAAATAGAGTTTGTCCGTCATGGTTCTTTGTAGAGATAGTACCTCTATGTACTAGTGGTTATGTAGCAGGATAGGCGGTTTTCCCACTTGTTGCCCGTCGCTGCGTTTTTTTTGACGCACCGTAATGGACCCTAGACATAATTCTATAAATAAGACATTTGATATTCTGCCATACGATTAAATAAATAAATGCGTGTGTCAGACGAAAGGAAATTGCGAATTCCGAATATGCCCATACAAATACGGCTACTTTACTAATAGAAAACTTTTTCACTGGTTCCAATATATTTGTTCAATTTGATATTAAACTGAGTGTAACATAAATACGGCTACGTTTGCGGATGTGTCTGCCAAGTGCGTTTCAAGTTAACTCAAGTCGAATGATAGACGTACCTATCCGTCAACGCAATGTAGCAGTATTTCTGTGGGAATAAGATCGGGATCCGCAATTTCCTTTCGTCTGATAGACGCATGCGTTACGGTGCTATCAAAATACGCAGCGATTGATGACAAGTGGAAGAACCGCCTCAAACCATGTATGTACTGTTTCACACCTCCAATGGGATTCAGATCATTGACCGATCCTAGCCTGCTCCAGTTAAATCTAGGCCATTCACTTCTCCGGATATGGCACGCTTCATAATCCAGGAATTGTATCCAGTTCCAAGCAATTTGCTCATCAATCAGGTCATTTTATATGGAATGGATGGACCATTCGAGAATGCTTACAAAAGATAATGCTTCTTCAGTTTTTATCGGTAATACAGGCTTATTTTTTATTCAGGCCGGAAATTTTACAGGCCGATTCTAATCATGATTCTAAACTACTTTTTTATGAGGTCATCTGCGAAATCGCGAAAAAACCAGCTGTTCCATACATTTTGTTCAAGTACGTATGAATTTTTCTATGGAGCAGATGTATTTTTTATTTCAAAAATATATTAAAACAGTATTGTTCACATAGGTACAAACAATGTAAGTATAAAATAATAACTTTTCATTGAAAATGTTATTGTAACATACAAACTGTATTGGAGTATTTTGTATTGGGGTGGTAAATATTTTATATTTAGCTCTATTTTGGTGTTTTGAATAATTTCATTTTAATGATAAACTTTATGTTCTATTTCCTCGTAGAAAATACGCGCGCACACATATAGACGTTTGAGAACGACATTTATATACTGTTAAATAGGGTGAAATTTTACAAGTGACCGATAGTGAAAATTCAGGACCGGCGGGTGATAGATAATAAACAATTTTCCCAAAGGAACATGTCGACTTTTATTTATTTTTTGTCCATGCTATACAAATTCACTTGGTCGGCAAATATTTTTTTATTTATTTATTTAACTTTATGCACAAAAATGTACACGGGCGGACTTAACGCCAAAGGCGTTATCTCCCAGTCTACCTTAGGGCATGTGGAAAGGGTCAAAGCAGGTGCATCAAACAAAAAAAAATAATAATTAGGAAAGGCTTGAATATATAAGGTGTAAAAAAATTAGCTAAGAATATTTTAAGGGGTGAATCAGTACGTGAAACTGAACAACTTTTCCCAAGGAACATAGGTCGAAATATGAAAAAATAATTTGACCCTCCCATACTTAGTGTGTTACCCGGCCGGGATAATTTGTATGGGAGGGCCAATTTTTTTTTTCATATTTCGACCTATGTTCCTTGGGGAAAGTTGTTCAGTTTCACGTACTGGTTCATTCCTTAAAATATTCTTAGCTAATTTTTTTACACCATGTATATATGTATAACACAGTAATATATACATATGTATAATAACGACAACAATATACAATAAATACTACACACACATATACGATTATCATATATAAATATTCATATATATCAATAATACACTAATACATAAATATACATATATTATACCTGACCACGGGCATTGTACAAGTAAATAAAAACGAACCGTAACCTAATATTGTATGGGAGGCGCATTTATTTTTTACATTCCGACCTATATTTCTTGGGGAAAGTTGTTCCTTATCATTATCACCAGCCTGTCTTGAGTTTTCACTATCGGTCACTAACAAAACTTCACCCCTTATAACAGTTGAAGTTGTTTTCGTCGTAAATGCACGCTAAGATCTTATAAAGTACGCAACGGATTTTGATGAGATTTATTTTGTAGATAGAGTTATTCAAGAAAAAGGTTTTTATGTACAATTTATGAATTGTACATTAAAAAAAAACCTTATGCCGCCTAAAGGTAAATTTTTCCGCTTCCAGTTCTGCAATGTAAATAAATTCGTGCTGAATTCAACAATTAATCCTTGCGACAGTCGCGTGGGCGATGATGAAAATTAATTTGTGTTGTACGGTCAGTATTGTTTACGGAACCCTATCTCTGAAGTCAGATTTCGTAATTAATATTCGTAGTAACGAATCTCTCTGGTCGGTTCTTCATGTCTGATCGTGATCATGGTGGGTAATTTTTATTATTATTATACTTTATTAAGGGCCTGTTCTACCGAAGCTTTAGGTATTTCACACGTCCAGGCGATTTGCGTTCGCGTTACGGGCGAGCCTTTTTGAAATGAACTTCGGTAACCTTTGGCGGCGGGCTAGAACGCCACAGTATACAAAAGTGAATAAGTCTAAAGTAAATTTAATGTTAATTCCTTTTTTTAGGTAAGAAGGTAGGTATATTATAGGTATTGAAATGAAATAAATTATAGGTATTATAGGTATGCCGTGTGATGCCGGCTTAGAATAGCATCACCCCATTTCTTCCCGTGGGAGACGTAAGAGGTGACTAAGGGACTCGAGGGTGTGTATTGTATTTTAGGCGATGGGCTGACAACCTGTCACTATGGCGATACACAATTTTCCGAATGACCCTCTCAAATATTTGTCAGACGTGGTGTAAATGTTCGTTTTTGCGGCTTAAGGCGTGATATGTGTATGTATGTGTATGTTGAAATGAAAACTTTAAGGTCTTGTAGCAGGCCTCTTTCAGTCTATCTACTTGCTATTTACTTGCGCACGATAAGTACCTACTAGACTGGAGTAAAATTCGTAATAACTAGTTTCCAAGTTAGTTATTGTCACTTCTTACGCGATAGCTAACAACACGTATCGTTGGATTTGTCATGATCTCCTGATGATGGATTAGCCCGTTTTAATTTAAAAAATGGTACACTAGGTATCTATGACGTCACAAAAATGTCGGCATTACCATTTAGTTTTATGCAAATATCTCGAGTTTTATTACACGGACGTATAATTTTAAAGGGAACATAAATATGTTTTTTTTTATTCTCATATATACTTACATTTTTTTTCTTCTATACTTACTCACTGAGATTGACATAACAAACTAAAGAAAATTCAATTAGCTATTTAACAATGAATTAACATTAGACTTTTAGTAACTAAAACAGAATTTATAACTGTTTTTGTAAAATAGGTATCACGCCCAGTACTGCGCAGTGCGCTGCACCGGCAAAAACTTGACTCACAGGCATGAGTAAAACTTTATATTATTGAACTCCAATAAAATCAAAACTAGTATATTTACAAAAATAAAATAGAAACTACGAATTACACAAAAAAAGTGTACATATCGTTTGTGCACATGCGTACCTATGAAAATCTCATTACAACATTATAATTCTATTGCATGCATACTATATCATCCAAATTACTTACATGTATGTACTTTTTACCAAATAAAGTAAATGCAAAACGTAATAAATAAGAGTTACCGTCTTTTTTCTTTTCGTGAGGGACTCCGAGTCAACAAACGACGTAGCTAACCCTGGTGTCACAGTTTTTCAACCGCCTTCTATTATTATTATTATTAGGCCTTTAACGTGGTTGTGTAACAACCGCCGTCTACGTAATCGTAGACAGCAACTGGGATCGACGGTTTAATGTGCTCTCCGAAACACGGAACCATCTTTCTTACGAATAAACAGGTGGTTCAGCTTGCAATGTCCTAACAAGACTGGAAACAATTTTACAAAGTGATAATATCAAATTTGTGACAGCCCTACCAAGAATCGAACCCGGAACCTTTGCACTGCAGGCATTTGCACTACCACTGCGCCACTTCGGCCGCCAGTTTGAAAAGTTATCATTGCATACAATAGTAAGATTAGTAAGTACCTATGTAATAGTAGTTTATGCAACTGTCGTATAATGGGGGTCATTAGAATGCGAGTGTCTGTTTATCACACGAGGCGCAGCCGAGTGTGATAATAGTTTGACACGAGCATTCTAATGCCTAATTATAGCAGTTGCATACACTATTTTATCTACACTCTCAAAAAAAAAACTCAGAAACACTTTTCCAAACGTACGCACCGGCCATTGCAAGGCCCGATACAAGGACAAATTCAATACGAGAACGTAATATGGCTTGATATGAATTTTTGAAAATTCTGTAATTTAGCAGTTGTTTAGATGTGGAGTGACTTACCTAAACAACTGAACAACAACTGAACAACATCTAAAGAACAACTGAACAACATCTGAACTACAACTGAACAACATCGGAACAACATCTGAAAAACAACTGAACAACATCTGAACAACAACTGAACAACATCTGAACAACAACTGAACAACATCTGGACAACATCGGTACAACAACTAAACAACAACCTAATAAAACAAACGCAACATTACCATACAACAACAACTGACAGGTGCGGAACTCTGTGTTTCCAAACGTTTGGAAACAGGCGGAAGTTGGCAATAAGAGTATTGGCAAAAAAAAACTTCGTTTCATTTCTCAACTTTATCGTATTAAGAATTTTCTCATTAAGTCATTACGCTTCTGTAATTTATAGTAAACCCTAGTTTTTATAGGCAGAATGCATAAAGTAGGTCATTATGCATCTGTTTTCGAATTCATAATTCGAACATTATGAGACGAGTGTAGATAAAACATTTTATTGCCTATTATTGGTTCCGATTTCTTTGTACATTTGGAATGATAATCAATCATTTCGACATCTAGTGGGATTTAAATATTTCTCTGCTACACATAATGCAACCACTACACTCACCAACCCGCCTACCAAGCGTGCGGTGAGCATGGCAAACACCCTCTGATGCCAGGAGACCCATGTCCAGCAGTGGACCGTTGTGGTTGTTGATGATGTTAATATCCAAATATTATAGGTCCCTTTTTAAAATGTTAGCATATCTAGTAGCCGCCCTTAGTTTTTCTTTCCGTTGTTATACTGCATTAATTATACTGTGGCACTAAGAGGGTAACAAATAAATTGAAAAATCAAATCACGTCGCACGTCGAGCAGAGCACCAGCACAGGTCCAGCCTCCGTAAGCGCCACCGCGCGACTGACGAAGCCCGCGGAGCCGCGCCCCTCGCCTTTTTGTAGGTATTTAGACATCATATTTAATAAAGTAGCACTACAACATTCAAATCATCGATTTTTACTCGATAATTGATTAATCTAAGGGGTAGTATAAAAAAATTCTCAATAAGATTATTATTTTAAGCATAATATCGAAATGAAATTTTGAATAGAGGCAACTTTGCCATTTTTTTCTATAGAGCAAATTTAACCTGATTGTGTAATTGAAGTCGAATTTTACTCCATTAGATCCCCAACTGCAACATATATTTTTTTCAAAATTTTACGACTCTTTTCTTTTGAGTAATATCGTTTTAAAAAACGGCATTTGAGGTATAAGGCGCTCTTAATGTCGTTTCCACATGGTCATGTGATTTCGCTCAGACACAAGTTGTTCACGATTACAAAATATAAAAATTGGCGATTGCGCCATTGTCATTAGTTGCAATTCAAAACTATAGTACACTATTCATTTTTTGGCGATAAAATGCGAAAAAAGAATAATTAGGCATGTCATGCAACCACGGTAAACATCTTTGTACCTACTTAATACGTAATACAATAAAAAACCTGTTTGACTGATCTACGGCTACTGTCACTCAACTTTCTTGTTTGTTCTGTGTTTTAATTTAAGATTTTAGCAAAGCAGTAAGGTGTATAACACTAGTCGAGCTATGGTCGTTTTATAGGCGGAACCTTATTAATGGCTTAGTACTGTACTAAAACTAATAGTCCATTTTTTGGTAATATAGCTGTAAGATTCCCTAAAATAAATAAAATAAAATAAAAAATAAATTCCAGCGCTGCTTTAAATTTCATCCAAATTGGTCAAGCTGTTTGACCGTGAAGAGGTAACAAACATACACACATACACACAAACAAACTCTCAGATTTATAAGAAAGTTATTTTAATTATTGTAATAAGGATCTCATAGATATAAATAGTAATACGTGTAGTTTAAGTTGTTACGGCATATTAGATTGTAATTGTAATTGTTTGAATTGCACAGCTGAAAGTGGTGACTACCATATTGTTATTGACACACTATATCATAGCATAGTTAAGACGTTACAATCTTGTGCCTCGAAAAGTTCTTGTTTGCGTCCCCCAAAACGTAAGAAGCGAAAACCGGTGACTGGGTGGAATTTCCACGTTGCGCAAACACACAGTGTAGCACGACTTCACTATGAATGTTGGCTCGTAGCTGGCAAGCCGTCTACAGGCGACATTCATTACCAAATGATACTGGCCAAAAAGGTATTTAAAAATAAACTTAAATGGTGTATTCGGAACGAAGAAACTATTAAAATGGATATCCTAGCTATACATAGAAAAGAAAAGAATTTTCCTAAGTTTTGGAACGCTACAAAAAAGTTACAAAACAAACAAAGTTTACCTGTCTCTGTAGACGGCTTGCAGAAACCCAGGGAGATAGCTGATATTTTTAGGTCCAAATTTCAGATAAGTCCCATGCCAGTTGAGAAGCAGCATAGGAGAGAGGAAATCCACTCTGGTTTTGAACAACCAGTAGTGCGATTTACTGAGAATGACGTAGCTAAGGCTGTCCGCGGAATGAAACGGGGTAAGTCTCCTGGACACGACGGCTTAAGTATAGAGCACGTGCTATATGCTGGAGAAATGTTGTGGACTAAATTATGTGTGCTTTACAACCTTTGTGTAAAACATACATACCTACCGGACTCTTTATTCTTGACCTGATATTCTTGAATCTGAACTAAGGTATGCCATTCAGAAACTCAAAAACAATAAATCAGCTGGCAAAGACACAATCTATTCTGAAGAAATAAAACATCTGGGTGAGAATGGAATACAAATGTTACTAAATATTTGTAACCGGGTATGGAGAACGGGCGAGTGGGTCAACGACTGGAAAGAATCCTTGCTAATACCTCTGCACAAAAAGGGATCAACTCGTGAATGTGGCAATTATCGAACTGTCGCACTAATATCCCATGCCAGCAAGGTCCTTCTGTATATAATCAATGAAAGGCTGAAATACTATCTTCAGTGGCAGATTCCAAAAGAGCAAGCTGGATTCGTAAGAGGGCGAGGCACACGAGAGCAAATTGTGAACGTCAGACTCTTAATCGAAAAGGCACGAGAATTTAACGTACCAATGCTGATGTGTTTCATTGATTATTCAAAGGCGTTTGACTGTGTGCAATGGGACCACCTGTGGAACATCCTTAGAGAAATGGGTGTACCGGAGCATCTTATAATACTTACCTCAAACCTATACCTCGATGGTGAAACAGCTGTAAGAGTAAACGACGTCATATCTGGTTCATTTCGGCCTGAAAAAGGTGTCCGCCAGGGCTGCATATTGTCTCCTCTGTTGTTTAATATATACGGGGAGTACATCATGAGAAAAGCCCTTGAAGACTGGGAAGGCGGTATAACTCTGGGAGGAAAAAAGATCAGCAACCTCCGGTATGCAGATGACACCACACTCTTTGCATCTTCAGAAAGCGAACTCGTTGAACTAATCAGAAAGGTCGAACGAGAAAGTGAGATGGTTGGGCTTAAAATCAATAAGTCCAAGACAAAAGTTTTGATTGTGGACAGAGCTGATCAACTCACTTTGACAAGCGAACTTGCAGACCTGGAAATAGTAAAAGAGTTTGTGTACCTTGGATCCATGATAAGCAATGAAGGAGGAACTGAAAAGGAAATCAGCAGGAGAACACAGATGGCAAAAGACGCGATGAGCAAGCTTAAGAAGATCTGGCAAGACAGAAACATTTCGAATAATACTAAGATGAAACTAGTGCGTACTCTGGTGTTCCCTATTTTTCTGTACGGCTCCGAGTCATGGATAATCCGTGCGTCCGAGCGCAAAAAAATTGACGCTTTCGAAATGTGGTGTTGGCGACGCATGCTTCGAATACCATGGACTGCAAAAAGAACGAACGTGTCAATTCTTGATCAACTTAAAATATCAACAAGATTGTCCGTTACCTGTTTCCAGAGGATTCTGAGCTATTTCGGTCATGTCGCTAGAAGAGAGCCAGACAATCTAGAAAAGCTGATCATCCTGGGCAAAATAGAGGGCAAAAGATCGCGTGGCCGAGCACCCTACCGATGGACTGATCAGATTAGGATGGTACTGGACATGCCAATCGCCACAGCTATCCGGCGAGCGGAAGACAGAAGTGAATGGAGGAACCTAGTTGCAACCTCTACCAAAGCGTTCCAGAATAAGGAATTATAATCGGACACGACCTTCAGTAATTGAAGACTACGACAACGAAGAGACCGGACTCTTTAATGAAGACAATCGTTGTGCCGATCGTTAAGAGTAAAACAGGAGACTTAGGCTCATCAAGCAACTACAGACCTATCTCCCTGGGTACAGTTATTGGTAAGATTTTAGAACGGCTGTTGCAGCCCGAACTGCTGAAAAATGTAGAGATTGACGAGGCTCAGTTCGGCTTCCGGTCTGGTGTCTCAACAGATTCAGCAATCGCTAGCCTCAAACACACCGTCGACTACTATGTCGAACGTGAGACATCTGTGTACGCTTGTTTCTTAGACCTGAGTCGTGCATTCGATTTAGTGCACTACGACATTCTTTGGAACAAGCTGCACGACTCTGGTGTTCCAGAACACATTGTTGGGATCTTGAGGCACTGGTACGGCGGCCAAACAAACTACGTTAGATGGAGCGACACGACATCTAATGCCTATAAATTAGAATGCGGGGTTCGTCAGGGTGGGTTAACCTCTCCGGACCTCTTCAACATTAACGTCAACGGCCTGATTGGTGAACTGAGAAGCACTGGCACAGGGTGCCATATCGATGGAGTATGCGTGAATAACATCAGTTACGCGGATGATATGGTGCTTCTCAGTCCATCAATCAGTGGGTTAAAAAAGCTCCTTTTGGTTTGTGAGAATTATGCAAATTCTCATGGACTAAAATACAATGTAGCAAAAACCGAAATGCTCGTGTTCAGGGCGGGGAAGGGTCCGCAGAGGGTGCCTGAGGTGTTTTTGAATGGTTCAGCTGTTCGGACTGTAAAGCAGTTCAAGTATCTTGGCCATATAGTCACAGAAGATCGTAAGGACGATCTAGATATTAAGAGAGAGGAGGGCATTATCGGTTCGGTGCAACATGCTCGCTCGCCGTTTTGCAAAGTGCAGTAAACAAGTGAAGGACACTCTTTTTCGCGCTTACTGCCAGTGTTTTTACACGTGCCAGTTGTGGTATAGGTACAGAAGAGTGTCATTCAGCACCATAAGGGTGCAGTATAATGATGCATACCGCATCCTTATGAAGTTACCGCGATACTGCAGCGCGTCGGGCATGTTCGCCGAGGCGGGAGTGCCTGACTTTTTTGCTGTTATGAGAGCACGTACAGCTTCCTTCTGGGAGCGGCTGCGTAGCTCTGGTAACAGCATTCTACAGCTCCTGACTAGAGACCTGACAAGTCCCATGATAAGGCATTGGATAGCAATGCACAGGGACGCTAACAAGAAATGAGCCCCCATATTGTAATTTTATAATTCATCTTATAATCTTATGTTATGATTGTTTTATTTTCTTTACATGTTTATTTTATTTATTTAGTTTTTTAAGTACTTTTGTACAATGGGTGTTTTTGCCTGAATAAAGAACTTTATTATTATTATTATTATTATTATTATTATAATATATTTTATCTACACTCGTATCATAATGTTCGAATTATGAATTCGAAAACAGATGCATAATGACCTACTTTATGCATTCTGCCTATAAAAACTAGGGTTTACTATAAATTACAGAAGCGTAATGACTTAATGAGAAAACTCTTAATACGATAAAGTTGAGAAATGAAACGAAGTTTATTTTTTCCAATACTCAAATCGCTATCTTCCGCCACACCTGACAGTTGTTGTTGTACGGTAATTTTTCGGATGTTGTTCAGTTGTTTTAATAGGTTATTGTTCTGTTGTTTTTGAGATGTTGTTCAGATGTTGTTCAGTTGTTGTTCAGCTGTTGATTAGTTGTTGTTCAGATGTTATTCCGAGGTTGTTCAGTTGTTGTTCAGTGTTGTTCAGTTGTTGTTCAGTTGTTTAGTTTTTTGCTGTTTAAACTCTACAACTAAACAACTGTTAGTAAAGAATCTTCAAAAATTCATATCAAGCCATATTACGTTCTCGTATTGAATTTGACCATATATCGGGCCTTGCAATCGCCGGTGCGGACGTTTGGAAAAGTGTTCAACTGAGTAAATTTTTTAGAGTGTAGATAAAATAGTGTATGCAACTGCATATAATTAGGCATTAGAATGCTCGTGTCAATCTATTATCACACTCGGCTACGCCTCGTGTGATAAACAGACACTCGCATTCTAATGATCCCCATTATATGACAGTTGCATAAACTACTATAATGACATCTTTCATACATTATGCTGTGTTTTCCTTTAGTTAGTAGGAAAGTAGGTTTCAAACAAAACTTTAAATGGATTTCTCATGGCTTTAAGATAAGCTGTAAACGAAAACGGGAACTCAGATATATATATTACAAGAATAAGACAAATAATAAAATAAAAAACAACACCACAAATATTCGAAACTTTTTCAAGGAATGTAAAGAACAAATATTATGTGTAATTTATCATTTGAAACTGATTGTTTTCCGGAACTGCTTAAAAAGTCAATTGTAAAACCGTTATACAAAAAGGGAGATAGGACTGATACAAGTAACTACCGACCAATCACCCTGATACCAATCTTCTGAAAAATATTTGAAAGATGCATACAAAACTTACCTACTAATTTCCTAGACTAATACAAAATTCTAAGAGAAGAACAGTATGGGTTTCAAAAAGGGAAATCAACTACAATGGCAGCTTAAAATCGTGTTTCTGGGATATTACAAAATAAAAAATGCAAGTAATATCGTTACTTGCCTATTCTTCGACATGTCTTAAGCTTTTGACTATGTATCACATAAATTACTTTTACAAAAATTAGAATCATACGGCATAAGAGGTCCCGCACTGAGCTGGATTTAGTCATATCTTCTTAATCGATGTCAGTGTGTTGAGATCACTCAAGTTAATGAATATAACGAAATCCAACCTTTTAGTTCAGAATATGTAGGAAACAAATTTGGGGTGCAACAGGGGAGTGTTTTATATAAGTAAGTATAAATATATGTAAATGACCTTCCACAAATCACTTGTCATAAAATCTAGTAATAATTACGTGAGCCATGCAACTGACATCAATTACACTGTTTTATCCGTCATTGAATGGCTAACATATAATAATTTAATAGTTAATATAAAAAACTAGTTACATACATTTTGCGTCACAGAAATTAAAAATAATAATAATATACCAATTAATTATACATACAAAAAATAGAACAATGTTATTACATACCTACATATAAATAAATGAATAAATACATGCACACCAATTATAAATACATATTTATTTATAAAAAATAAAGAAATTTTATATAGATAAATAAATATTTACATAACTTAGGGTATTCTTGTAGCATTTTTCAAAAATATTTTTTTAAGGATTATTCAGAAAACAATAGTGACGGGTTGTCAGCCTTACGACACCCACGGGAAAGAAATGGGGTATGTGTAAAATAAATTAATTGTTCATTTCTTCTTGATTTATTTGAACTGTAAAAATAGACCTCAATAAATTGGAAAGTGTAACGTTACCTGATGCGGATATTAATTGTAAAAAAATCTCATCAATTTGTGCGCAGACTGAAAATTAACACTTTTGACCAGAATTGATGATAGGACGATAAATCACGGGACTGTAATGCATACATAACATAAATCACGCCTATATCCCTTACGGGGTAGGCCGAGCGTTAACGGCCGTAAAACGGATATTAACACCACGCCTGACAAAACTTTGAGTGTCAATCAGATAAATGTGTATCACTATACCTAGTGACAGGTTGTCAGCCTATCGCCTAAAATTGCAATAGACATCTAACCTTCGAGTCCCTTAGTCGACTCTTACGACACCCATGGGTAAGAAATAAGGTGCCCTCCGAAGCACGGAACCATTTCTTTTCACGGACAATCAGTTGGTTCACCCTGCAATGTCCTAACCAGACCGGAAACAAATTCACAAAGTGATAAATATCAACTTTGTGAGGGTCCCACCGAGAATCGAACCCGGGACCTTTGCGTAGCAGGCAGTCGCACTACCAATGCGCCACATCGGTCGTCGCACGGCATCACACGGCAAACACGGAGGGACTGTTATAAAGGGTGAAATTTTACAAGTGACCTATAGCGTAATCTCTGCTACATAAGGAACACCTTTCACATAGGTCTAAATACGAATAAAACATTTGGACCTCCCATACAAAATTGCCGATCAGCGGATTTGAGTTACTATGAAAACTCAAAATATCAAAATGTCATATTTCAACCTATGTTACTTGGGGAAAGTTGTTTCTTATCATCACCAGCCCGTCTTGACAACAAATTTCGCCCTATATACGCTAAAGTGCTGTGTGATGCCGGCTTAAAATAGCATCACCCCATTTCTTTCCCGTGGGAGTTGTAAGAGGCAACTGAGGGACTTGAGGGTGTGTATTGCAATTTTTGGCGATGGGCTGACAACCTATCACTATAGCGATACACAATTTTCCGAATGACCCTCAAGGTGGCGTAAATGTCCGTTTTTGCGGCCGTTTACGCTCTGCCTACCCCGCAAGGGAGAATAGGCGTGATATATGAATGTATGTATGTATACGCTAAAGTCCGCGTATGCAAGTTCAGATAGGTTATCTTACGAGTATGACGGCGTTTCAATTGCAGATATATATTTTAACATATGGGTGTGAGAGATTTGCGATAGTATCTACTCAATGATCTATATTTATTAGAACATTGCAAAGACTATTAATTTCTTAAGCCGAGTGTACCCGTGAACGACCTTGCCAGTGGCGTTACTTAAAAAAATATATTTTTTCTTTATACAAACAATCTATCAGAATGTCCGTTGCCCAAGTTTTAGTATTATCTTTAAGTTAAATTAGAACCTGCAAACTCAATGAAATATTCGCTGAAATTAAGGTTATGGAAAAAAGATTCTGATAGATTGTTTGTATAAAAGAAAACTTTTTTTTGTGAATTAGCGCCACTGTCGAGGTCGTTGACGGTTACACTCGCCTTAAGAAGATTTTCCTGTATATGAGTATGTATGTTACGGGCAATTTGATAAGTCCGGGCACTATTAATACTGACCGGTCAGTATTAATAGTGCCCGACCTAATTGGGCAATATGATTAAAACAGCACGATTAATTATTTTTCCCGGTCAGTATTAATAGTTCCCACCGTTTCTTGGGCAAAGTAATAAAAATTAAGTACTGTAATGTAATTTTTTTTATTAAATTAAGTTATACTTACATTATTTAAATGAAATTATATTTACATAATATTCAATTAAGTTATCGATAATTTGGAACATGGGAATTAAAAAAACAAATACTTATAAATGCAAGGTTGCCTGCTTGTCGGTTTTTTATAGATTGTACTTCGGAGAGTGTGCTCAAGAGCTTCACGACCTTGTTCCACCAGCTCCCTTCTACCATCGGACATCCAGACGCACCGCCGGATACCATCCGTACCTGATAGCCATTCCACCAATTCGGACTAAGCGCTTCCAGTCATCATTTATAATGCGCACTGCTAAAGAGTGGAACTCACTACCTGCGTCTGTGTTTCCAAACGCATACAACCCTAATCTATTCAAAGTAAGAGTAAACAGGCTTCTTCTGGGTGAGCTCGCTCCATCTTAGACTCTGTCTCTGTCCTATGACCTAGACTAGAGTCAAGAGCAAACCCATCATTAATAATAAAAAAAAAAAAAAATAAAAAAAAAAATAAAAAAAAAAAAATCAGTAGCTACCTACATTTTTTATTAAATGAAGATAAACTTACATTATTCGAATGAAATTAAACTAATATATTTTCGTTAAAGTTATCGACAAATAAAACATGGAAATTAAAAAAACAAATAGTTATAAAAAGTAATAAAATCAGTATGTAAGGGCTCGTCCACATCTCCGCGCGGTAGACCGCGACGTGAGCCGTCAGAACTTAAGTAAATTCATGTTGCGCACCGTGGCGCTCTGCTACGTGGTGTAAGCCACTCCCTCGTTTTCTCTTGTGTTGTGTGGACTTATAACGTGCCACAAATATAATAATATTAGTAAAAGAGAGAAAGAGGGAGTAACTAAATGGCGGCGGCAGTGCGCCACGAAGCGCAACGTAAATTTCCACGGCGAGATGCCGCGCGTTCAGGCGGCGCGCAACGCCGTTTCATGCGGTAACGCGTCGCGCGCCGCCGCGCCGCCGTGCCGCGGAGCAATGGCGGCGTCGCGCCGCGGAGATGTGGACGAGCCCTTACCTACTATTTTTGATAAAAAAATTAGGTACATTAGGTAGGTAATTATCACATTGCCCGGTCCAATTAATTAATTCGGCCCAGTTTATCACATTGCCCGGTCCAAGTGATAAATACAAGTTTACTCTAAAGACTGATTTATTACATGGACCACGGGCACTCGGGCATTATTAATAATGGCCGGTCTAAGTGATTAATTATTAACTTTGCCCGATGTTTTTGGGCACTATTAATAATGGCCGGTCAGTATTAATAGTGCCCGATTAATCACGTTGCCCGTAACATGTATTCCTCATAATGTAAAAATGATATAGGTATCTTTGAATGCTGACCTATATTAGTATGTTTTGTATGACCATAATAGCCGTCTTTGCGAATTAGATTTCTGTTTTTAATTATTCTGTATTCGTGTGTAATAAAGAGTTTTTACTTACTTACTATCAAGTTACTTTACGGGGTGTAAGGGACAGCCCTCCGAATACTGATAGAGTTTATGCAGACTATGAAATTGAACAATTTTCGCCTAGGAGCATATGTCAGGAAACGACAAAAAAATACCTCCCATACAAAGTAAAGATCACCTGATTGCAGTTACAATAGGAAGTCATAATTTTTTTTAATTGGAAGTTGTTCAGTTTCATGGTCTGAATGCACCCTATAAGAATTCGGAGGACTGTCCCTTACACCCTGTATTAGCAGGGGATGAAATCGCTAAGCAGGCCTCTGGCAGTATTCTAAAAGTATTTTATATCTGAAAACCTCAATTTGAATGTGATCGATTACTTACCTTGAATGGTGGGTGTATTTTTGTCACCTTAAAGATTTAAAGGCAAAGATTTCTGTAGCTATGATTGATCTTGCCCTCAAGAAACACGGTTTTCCGTCCCGTTTCGTCCCGAACGGAAGGCCTTGTTGCTCTAAGGATATTGCAAACCCAATAACAAAACCATTTCCATCATCCCACGTAGATGCAGTTTTATTTTTAGTTTGTTTTCGAAGGCAAAGCTACGTATTGCTGAGCTATTTTGGAGTTGAATTTATTCTGAAAAGTATTACCACAGAGAAAATAGAGTACTTACTTTTAATTTCTTATAGTATAGCTGGTGCCCGCGAACTTTGTTTCGCTGACTGAGTATTATGGTCCAGTACCAGTGTAGACTTTAACTAAACTACAACCAGGTTACATAAGTTAATATGTAATTCAATTTCAATTTACTTGCTCTGAGAGGAAGAAAATGAAAATCACGCTGATAAGCTTATGATAACGTTGGATTGTTAATTTCTTTTTCTTTTTTATTAATGATGGGTTTGCCCTTGACTCTAGTCTAGGTCATAGGACAGGTTCAATGACTTATTCTACAATTAATCGTATTTCCCGTGAGAATGAGCAATTTTCCTGCGGTAAAAAATATTCTCAATAATGGCCCAGCTTAATAGCTATACACAACAAAAAGTTGCATTCGAATCCGTCCAGTAGTTTGCGAGATTAGCCCGAACAAACAGACAAACAAAAAATAAAATAAATCTGAAATGTGTTCTAACCCTATTTTAACATCACCTACGATAAGTTTTTCGTAATTTTTTATTATATGTATAGATTAGGATGGCTAGAGTCTATATGCAAAGAGAATAGGCGTAGAAGTTTAGGGCGCGTCTGTGCCTCAGTATGAGAAATGATTTAGAAAACTATGAAAAAATGATTAGTTCACTTTTTACCCACGCCTATTGTCTTTCCGCACAGTCTTGTCAAATTTGACAGAAAGGTATATGACTTAATTAAATTCAATGAATAAACCAAGGTACTATTGTCTCGAGCAAGTGTTTATTACATTACGTATAAAGGCGCCTCACACACTGGGAACGCGCCCCGACGCGTAGCGCGGAGCGGCAGATCCCGCCACTGCGCGTTGACGCTTTGTCAGTGTGTTGCACGAGGCGGTTTTTCGATACGTACTGGTGTACTTGCATACAACTTTAAAATCTGCGATCCCGCGCTACGCAACGGAGTGCGGAGCAGTGGGAGAGCCGTTTCAGTGCAAAAAGTTCAAGATGACAGCTGTTAAATTCGAAACTGGTATTGACTAGTTATTCTTGACACTCTGCAATGCAACTTAGGTATTTTTGTACTTGGAACATATCCATTTTGTCATTTTGCTACTTTGATATTTTGTTGCGGCTGTATAAAAAAGATTTGCATTGAATTTAGTAAGCACAATTGCCACGTAACACGCCATTTGTGTGGCAACCCTACTTAACAAGTGACAATTGCGGGAATCGAAAAAAGGGTTGAGTGAACTTAACGTTATTTATTCAGCGACTGAAAGTTTGAATATTACATCAAATATTTCTTGCGTAAATCAATTCCGCGACTGAACAAAATTAACTGACATTTAAAAATTTTAAAAATATATATTATACACCTAAATGTTTGCACACTTGCATGTGAGCTGAACATTAAGTGCTTACTAGTAATAAGATCTTTTGTGACTATGTTCTTGCAAATAAGATTTCTGATTCTGATTGATTCTTGATGCTTAATTCTGATTGTAGTTTCTATGAAAATTAAATGAAATTACTTTAATGAAGGATAGTATTATCAATTATTGACGTCATACTATTTATGGTAATAAGTAGCTCTTCAATGATTATTAATACACCTTAGTAAGCAAAATCTACATATACGTAATACCTAGGTACCTACATAAATGCTCTTCTACGTTAAAGCGCTTATAGCTTAAGTCCCAAAACGTCCCTCAGGAATAGTAAGATCGATCGTAGGTACGCAAGAAGGTACCTAATCCAATTCAATTCAATTCAAGTAGGTATTTGACTTAGATTTATTTCCTTCCTTACAGTTTTAACTGTACGATGTTATAATGATTATTACACATACATACATACATGGTGTAAAAAAAATAGCTGAGAATATTTTAAGGGGTGAACCAGTACGTGAAACTGAACAACTTTCCCCAAGGAACATAGGTCGAAATATGAAAAAAATGGCCCTCCCATACAAATTATCCCGGCCGGGTAACATACTAAGTATGGGAGGGTCAAATTATTTTTTCATATTTCGACCTATGTTCCTTGGGGAAAGTTGTTCAGTTTCACCTACTGGTTCACCCCTTAAAATATTCTTAGCTAATTTTTTTACACCTTATATATCACGCCTATAATCCGGGGTGGACATAGCGTAAACGGCCGTAAAAAACATTTGAGGGTCACAGAAAACTGTGTATCGTGTGACAGGTTGCCAGACTTGCAATACACATATCAAGTCCCATATTCGCCTCTTACGACACCCACGCCAAAGAAATGGGGTGATGCTATTCTAAGCCGACATCACACAGCAAAATATTATTGTACTTAGAGTATTAAGTAGTTTATTGGTAATACTTGCTTCTAGTAGCTTGTAAAAAACAGCATGCGAAGAGTTTAATTAAAATATAATTATATTCAGAAGATGACGTTTTAAATTATTTTATTCATTTAAAGATTTTATTTACTGCCAGCTTTAAAATAGGTAGAAAAAGGGGCATTTTGTCAGATAAATCAGTTTAATCTTGGTGCGGAGAACGAATTGAATGGAACTCATTATTTTTCACTGATTGATTATGGAGATGAAAGATTTAAAAATTTATAGAATATGGTAATTCATGAATTCAAATCGCGTGGTCTGAGACATCGAGTCAACAAAGGACTCGAGGAAATAGGTAATATAAGCTGCAAATATGATAAGGGGTGAAACAACCCATGAAACTGAACAACTTTCCCCAAGGAACATAGGTAAAAATATATGGACCTCCCATACAAACATTTTTCATCCGACGACATTTCTTTGTATGGAAGGTATTTTTTTTCCTATTTCGACCTGTGTTCATTGGGGAAAGTTATGCACTGTCATAGACAGGGGCGACTAAGAGATTTGAGGATTACATGTGTATTGAAATTTTAGGCGATGGGCTGACAAAATATCACTATGGTGATAAACAATCGTCAGAATGACCCTCAAATGTTTGTCGGACGTGGCGTAAATGCCCGTTTCTCAAGGCCGTTTACGCTCTGCCAACCCCGCAAGGGATATACGCGTGATTAAATGTATAGACAGTTCTTTGCTAGTGAAAGATGATCGATCATAAATATCTCAGTGTAGATCATTAACCAAGTCAAGGTTGAATACGTCTGTACAGTTCGTGGTATTCTGTGATAATACTGGTAGTGGCGAGTAATTTCCAAGGGGTATTCCCAATGTGGAAACCAGTCGGAAATAGTAATATGCGCGTGAGTGAGGCGCTGACCTTCTTAGACCGCGCACCGACTTGCGCGCACGAGTAGCGCAAGGTATCACGTTAAAACGTAAACAAAAATAATAATATTCGAACAAAAAAATTAAGTTTAATAAAATAAAATCATTTTAAGTCATAATAATGTTGATTGAAAATAGAGTCAAGTTAATAAACCGGGTCTTTTTAAAGACAGTTTTGACGTAAATTTAAACTATTTACCTGGATTTCATCTGAGTTACATCCAGGCCCGATGTCTGCAAAATAAAAATCGTTTGAGTTGTTTGTCAATGGCCTGTCAGTGTGACAGTTTTGGTCATCTCGTATTCTGCTCACAGTTTTAAGTATAGATAATCAGTGGCTTCATAATGACAGTGGAATGGCATTGCAAGGTAAAATAATAAGAGAATCCGGGCTCGGCTAAAAACTTTATAAATTGAAAATTGATTACTTGTGATTGTATTGAATTTTAAAAGTAATTAATAAACTATTTCATTCACTTCAAACTCGGAATGACTGATGGTCACTACAAGCTAATACTTCATTTGTGTGGATAAAATGAGCATACAAGGAAGTTTATTATTATGGATAATATGTTTGTGTGCTCAACATAACATTGTAAATTCCGTCGTAAAAAATGTATATCCTGTGATCTTTAGGACTGGAACTGTCAAAACACTAACTGGCTATGGTAAGTACACATACACATATATTCTCTCTCTCTTTTCGTGTGGGACACCGAGTCGTCCAACGACACACATATTGACGAAACTGATCAAGTTTTCCATCAGAAAATGATCTTGAGTAAGTAAGGTTCTTCCATTTGTAGTTCATCGCTGCGTATTTTTAACGCACCGCAACGCATGCGTCTGTCATACGATTTGACAGACACATCCATTACGCACCGTAGCCGTAGTTGTATGAGTATAAGATCTGAATTCGCTAATTCCTTTGGTCTGACATACGTATGCGATACGGTGCGTTAAAAATACGCAACGACGGACGACCAGTGAAAAACAGCCTAAAGATATAACTAGAACTAGGCATACAAACATGGATCTCAACTAAGTTGGCTAAAGAATGAATAATAATATCGGAACCGTACCAGGAAAATACACATAAATACCTCTTAGGCTCTTATTGTAGGTAAGGAAGACGTTACACTATCGGCAATAAATTAATACAAAAAAAAAAACAAAAAACAAAAATGTTTATTTCACTTAAAACTTAGCCTATTATGACAATTGCACATAGTATCTCCATTTAAGCTGCAAAGGCCTGTGTTTGGAGATACTGCTCCTCCCTTTCAATCAGTACTGTACGTACATTGGCCATATGGTAGATATACATAATTATATACATTCATGCTTAATTATAATTATTTCTGATAGCATAGGTAGTAATAATAATATTACACCTGTGTGTGTGTGTGTTTTTAGTTTATTTCATGTATAAAAATAAAGCCTCTGTTTCACAATAGGTCAAAGGTTGTATGAATTTAATAAGTGATTTCTTATACTCTCGGAAATTTTTATCATAGATAAAGATATGTTTATTTATCTTGTTATACAAAAATGCTGAACGTGTATAGTACTGCATACTGGCAAAAGTAGTTCTAACGGGGGGTAATTTGACTACCACATCTTTTCTCCGTTTTGTTAATAGATTTGGGTCGAATGTAAGGGATTTATGGATTTTAAGGACAGTGTTTAATATTATATAGTTTCCTCACGGAAAGCAATCCACTTATGTTATAAAGCAAATCAGTCGAGAAAAGCCTCTTTTTGAAATACATGGTCTTGATAAGGTTTCTTTGCGATCTCTCTAAGTCTAAGAACATACATACTTCTATACTACTTACTTTTAGTGCAGGCGGGAGACAGAATCTCGTTTGCATAATATGAGGACCGGAAACTGGCTTTTCTTCTTCTTTTCGTGTGGGACACCGCGTCGTCCAACAACCCAATAAACCCTGGTGTCTGAGTTTTGATGTGTGTTCTTGTATCACCTGTTTTTAATTTAATATGTTGTCACGTTGTCTTGTGGTTCAGTGGTCCAATATGGCATGTGAAATGTTTTTCTTTACATGTAAGTAGCTAAAATGATTTCATTTGATGCCTCACACGACATGATTAAATACATTCCGCCGTATATGATATTCCCCCTCCCACTACTGGCCAGTAATAATATTATGCAAACGAAACTTGGTGGTCCTAGTCTATAATTAGTAATAATTATACGTATAATCTATAATTAGTAATAATTTGTTTAATACTGCTCAATCTTTGGAACTCTCGGCACTCACTGGCATATAGTTTGGTAGCAATTTTATTTAGATGTTATTTTTTACAGTATTTTTTATTTGTTTTTTTACTTTTATTTTTAGACATTTTTTCATGATCATTTCATATTCATAATATGACATCTTGTGTCACGATCCTTGTGATTGTGAGTGTGTATAGTTAAAACTTTTCGCAGGATGGCCGATTGAAGATCTACGTAAACTGTTGCGAGTGACGTGCGTGCTTGGTTCAAACACACCGTTAATACTGCCACGCAATCAAAAACCCAACGAACTTTTCATAGAAAACTGTAAACTACCAAAGACACAGCTCACGAAACTGCTTGAAAGTTATGAAATGGATTATACCAGACTAGAGAAAGTGCAGTTTGTTAATACGGCTATGCCAACACCATTCCCAAAGGAGTTTACATCAGATTTGCCAATACTAACATTAGAATTGAGCAATGTCACGAATTTTTACGTCCCGGATGAATTCTTTGTATCCTCGGTGACACTTCGAGAGCTGGTTTTTGGGTTTATGGAAGTGCCTAAGCTGCCTCCACCAAAGGCATTGCAACTGGAGTCTCTAACATTGAAGTATTCTCCATTAAAATCATGGGACAACTGCCAGCATTTAAAACAGTTGATCGTGGAAGGTTTACAAAAAGAACAGATCCCAAAATGGCCGTCAAACTGTACACAGCTTATGATAATCCGTTTGGAATCAATGAGTCTTGAAGCAGTTCATCACTTAACTAAGACCATGGATGGGAGCTCTGTGGCTAAACTGGAGATCCTTGCTATGAAGAATTGTTCTCTTAGAGAGCTTCCGTTGAATGTGATGCAGTCACAGAAATTTAGAGAGATATATTTTAGTGATAACAACCTAGATGACAAAGCCATGTAAGTTTTTCATACATACATACATCAGCATATTGCTGTCGACTTCTGGACGTCGGCCTCCCACAGGGTACGCTTTAGGGCACGATCTCTCGTTTCACTATCCACTCGCTACCAGCCGCCTTTTTTGAGTAATCGGTCCATCTGGCCGGAGTGCCGTAGTCCAACGCTACGCTTGCCGAGGCTTGGCCTCCACTCGAGAACCCGCTTTCTCCACCGTCCGCTGGATCTACGACAGACGGGCCCAGCCCGCTCCCACTTCAGTCTCAAGTATTTATAATATAAGTAAATTTATCAGCGTTCTGGCAGCTTCCTTGCCCAACGGATTGGCTATTCAAAGGGGGGAATGCTGCCAGTATGCTGGGTACGATGTAAAGTGGAGACGCATCGGAAAGTTAATTGTTTGTATATTCCTGTTTATATTTTATTTTATAAGTCTAACTAAGAATAAACAGAGACTAAACTATACATTTTTTGAGGCTGTCCGTGTTTACATTTACATAATTTCAGATTGTATATATATGACTCCGTAAAATCCGCCCTTTTTTGGGCATTGGGAAAAATTTGGAGGAAATCAGACTCATAACAATCTGAGCAGGCATTTATATCAACCAAATTCAGAAGGGATGTGGGCGTGATATTGATATATTCATGTATGGATTTATTTTGTTTTTAGCTTACAGTTCCCCAAAATGCCAAATCTGGAGATTCTAGACCTGTCGAATAACCAATATATCATAAGTAACGTGCCGCTGGTACTGTCAAAGGCTCCAGCACTTCGAGAACTTAACCTCAATGGTACAGGATTGTTTACCTGGTCAGATTCGTTTCCCCTGCGAGAGGCATTGAGTAAGTAGATTATTTTTATAATAAGATTGGTCCCTGGGGCCCATCTTCCAGGAAACTAATAAACGAGGTGTCAGCGCGCCTCAATAAGACCACTGGTGATCGGAGAACTGGCAGTTTTCTCGGCAGCGGCTAAGCTTCGCTATCTCTCATGGGAGCGCACTAGACGATCTTTTTTAGTTTAAATTTAGGTTAGTCACTAAGTGTACATCTTTTAATTTAGTCTAATTTAGCTTTTTATTAATTCTTATCTGTCCCTTTATATAAGTACTATTGTTTACTTGAGTAAAAAGCACTGACACTGTAGGATTGGCAAATCCTTACTTTTATTATAAATCTAAGAGTTTGTGTGTGTATGTGTTACGGGCAACGTGATTAATCGGGCACTATTAATACTGACCGGCCATTATTAATAGTGCCCAAAATCATCGGGCAAAGTGATTAATGAATCACTTGGACCGGCCATTATTAATAATGCCCGAGTGCTCGTGGTCCATGTAATAAATCAGTCTTTAGAGTAAGCTTGAATTTATCACTTGGACCGGGCAATGTGATAGACTGCAAAAAACTGCTAAAATTTCCTATAGCATAAAAAGGCCAAAGCGTCCGAGTAAGGATACCAGATGTAGATCGAGCCAAGACAGATAGTCGTAATATAATTGCTATTATTATATCTGTCGAAAAAGGAAAACTCTACAAACTAGGTACTAAACACGGCATTTTAAACTAACTGTACTTCAGAAATGAGTTTACTTTGTGCAAAGAAAAGTTCGTTTCGATTGACGATGTTCCAAAACTTGATATTACTCTTCGAGAATGTGCTCGAAGAGATTCTCATTTTGACGGACAAGGCTACCATTATTGTAACTTTAGTGGTGACTGCAGTTCAAAACGCTGTAAATACAAGAAATCAAACATTCTTTGCAATTCAAAATGTCACAAAAGCACATCTTGCAAGAATAAATAGTTTAAAAATTAGTAGAGTAAGAAATCAACTGAAATATTTTTTAATGAAGGACTGCAAGAAAATTCTTAAGTTTATAATTATTTATTCTTGCAAGATGTGCTTTTGTGACATTTTGAATTGCAGATATTGTTTGATTTCTTGTATTTACAGCGTTTTGAACTGCAGTCACAAGTACAATTTTATTACTTTTTATAACTATTTGTTTTTTAATTTCCAAGTAAAAATTTTATCGATATCTTTCATGAAAATGATGTAAGTTTAACTTCATTAAATAAAAATAGTAGGTAACTACTGATCTTATTACATTTATAAACTATGTGTTTTTTTAATTCCCATGTTCAAATTTATCGATAACTTTAATGAATATTATGCAAGTTTGATTTCATTTAAATAATTTAAGTTTAATTTCATTTAAATAATGTAAGTTTAACTTCATTGAATAAAAAATTACATTACAGTTCTTTATTTTTATTACTTTGCCCAAGGAAGGGTGGGAACTATTAATACTGACCGGGAAAAGTAATTAATCGTGCTATTTTAATCACATTGCCCAATTAGGTCGGGCACTAATAATACTGACCGGTCAGTATTAATGGTGCCCGGACTTATCAAATTGCCCGTAACATATGTATGTTTGTTACCTCTTCACGCTCAAACGGCTTGACGGATTTGGATGAAATTTGGAAAACAGGTAGAGTATAACCTGGAATAACACATAGGTTTTATTGACCGTGGGAAAACAACTATTACCACGGGAAAATGAGTGGCAGCGGGTGAAACCGCTGGGCGGAAATCTAGTTAGGATATATAAGAAGGAGCAAACAAACAAATAGTCAGCTGGTTAGTAGTCTTCTTCGTCTTCTTTTCGTGTGGGACACAGAGTCACCCAACAACCCTATGAAATTTGTGAATTTTGTCTTACGTTATTTGTGGACGATTCCTAACATGAGCTGAAAGATTTTGAACTGCTCGACAAAAAACAAATGAAGACTTTTTTGTGGGTTTGTGTCACCCGCGCGATATAATTTCTATGGTTCATATTTTAGTTGTCATACGGGATGCGGATTCGGGAAATAAATTCTTTAAACCTTAAAGTAGAGCTGTCACCATCAAATAGTTTTAGAAAAGGATAGAAGATATCTAGACTACCCTGTCATGTGTAAAAATGAAAATAGGTTTTACGCATATTTTGAAAATGATGCGTGTTTTGCGTAAAATTAAAAGACATGAAATGAGTTAGATATATCCTAACCTTTACTTTACTTATTCGCAGAAAGTGACAACAGTAATTGAAGATATATTTTTTTTAAACTTGCATAATTTTTCGAGTGCGGGCAGGATTTGAACCTGCGACTTTCGCAAGTTTTCAAAAATTGTATACCTAACACGGGAAGTGTTTTAAAATTTGGTATTCAATTGAAGATAAGTTAATATAATTTATATCCCGAATTGCCATTGTCGATGTCGAAAGTCGAATGTTTGAAACACTTCAGTAGCATAATTTTATATTGTTTGAATATCGTAAATGTGATCGGGTGAGTCCCGAACCTTAGTATGTGAAATATTTTTTTTTTCTTATTTCAGCAAAATTAACATCATTGACAAAATTGTATTTGAACATACAATTGGCGTTTGCTGAAGTATTCATGCACAGCCGTTTCACAAACTTGACTTATATTAAGATGAAGAATTATTATCCATTGCATAAGTGGGATCTTTTAAGGGTAAAGACATTTTTATTTAATAATCAACACCATTGTCAGAGCGCACGGACAAACCTTGACAGGTTTTTGTTGCGGTCTATTGTAATTGTTAATTTTCTTTTTTGTAAATGTTTTTATTATTAATTTAAAAAAATATATATGAGATGTCGGCTTAGAGCAGCGTCACCCCATTTCTTTCCCTAGGGTGTCCTAAGAGGCGACTGAGGGACTCGAGAGTTACATATTTTTTCATGCAATGCTGACAACTAGTCACTATAGCGATACATAATTTTCTGAATAACCCTCAAATGTTTGTGAGTTGTAAATGTTCGTTTTTTACGCTCTGCCTACCCCGCAATGGATAAAGGCGTGATAGTATGTATATATTCTTACGTGAATTCGCAATCGCAACACAAATCTTCGCAAATATCTTGAAGAAGTCACTAAAGTTCTGAATGTTTTGGTGTATGTACTGCGATTTGACCAGTATACCTACATTGTTACTAATATACTTAGTTATTGGTTACTCCGAGTCGGCGAACGACCCGATGAACCCTGGTGTCAGTTTTTCAACCGCCTGCTACTACTAGGCCTCTGACCTGGTTGCGTAACGAACACCGCGTCTAATAAATCATAGACAACAACCGGGAGCAACAGCTTAACTTGCCCTCCGAAGCACGGAATCATTTTTCTGATGGACAATCAGGTGGTTTAGCCAGCAATGTCCTAACCAGGCTGGAAACAAATTTACAAAGTGAAAATATCAACTTTGTGAGTGCCCCAACGGGAATCGAACCCAGAATCTTAGCGTTGCAGGCAGTCGCACTACCACTGCGCCACATCAGCCGTGATGCACAGTTATTGACAGGTACCAACAACCTTCTGCAACTTTTGTCACATGTGTTGTAAACAGCGCTTTATACCTCTATAGGTACAGGGTAATTTTTTATTCACCCCGGAAATTTTACAGGGCGATTCTACTCATGATTCTGAAAAACTTTTATTATGGGGTCACCTGCGAAATCGCGAAAATAAAACCAACTGTTCCATACATTTTGGTCGAGTAGGTATGAATTTTTCTATGGAGCAGCTGCTTTTTTTTTGCGATTTCGCAGGTGACCCTATAATAAAAGTGTTCAGAATCATGAGAAGAATCACCCTGTAAAATTTCCGGGGTGAATAAAAAATAACCCTGTATACATGGTGTAAAAAACTTTGCTGAGAATATTTTAAGGGGTGAACCAGTACGTGAAATTGAACAACTTTCCCCAAGGAACATAGGTCGAAATGTGAAAAAAAAAATTGGCCCTCCCTTTCAAATTATCCCGGCCGAATAACACACTAAGTATGGGAGGGTCAAATTATTTTTTCATATTTCGACCTATGTTCCTTGGGGAAAGTTGTTCAGTTTCACGTACTGGTTCACCCCTTAAAATATTCTCAGCTAATTTTTTTACACGTATTTTATAGGCGTGCTTGTACTGTTTCAGTTGCACAGCTTCCCAAGCACACAAGCTCAACAGCTGGTGGTGGACGTCAGAGGCGTTCCTGTCAAATATGTCAGCATCGGCCCAGAGTACCTGGAGGGATTCGAACACATTGTACGTTACGATATTAAAATTACTCATACACGGCTCCACGATTACGTGTGTTATGATGCCATTGACATACACAGAAATAAACATTCTTTCCATTTTCGAATGTGATAAACTAATTGATAAATAAATATACAGCATTTATGAAATGAAACAAATTTATATAACAGAAGGCGAAACACTTTCGTACACGCACGCCGCGAGTCATAGAATATAATTGTTACTTAAGGCGAGTGTACCAGTGATCGACCTCGACATTGGCGCCACTTCACAAGTGCCTAAAAAGTGACGTGGCGCCTCTGTCGAGGCAGTTTACGAGTACACTTACCTTAAATAAACAATAGTTATCTGCGCTAGCCGAGAATTAAATTCTAAAAATAAATGATTCACTAATTTGATTGATGACTCGGATGACTGTACCAATGAGCATGATTTTTGGAGGATTTTCATTTATTTTTACTATCTTTTTTGCCTGCCTAGCCTCGTTCACGATTCTGGCTCACCAATAAGGCATACAAGCTCATAGTGCACTTGGATTCAGTGGACTGCGATTGCAACAACCACATCCTGCAGCGCGCGCTCCGCGTATACCCTCATTTCCTCTCCATGCCTGACCTCAAGTGCCACCATGGTCGTCCATTCCTCGAGGAACCTGCAGAGAACCTCAGCTGCAGGAAGGCGTCTGTCAACGGATGTTTCCGCAGGATGAGCAGGGGACGGAATTACACGAGCATTGTGGACTGCAGTCGGAATGCGAAGCAGTTTCGATGGCCTCAGCCGCGAGGGTTCCGAGGTTTCAACGCGTCGGGCAATCGGATCACCTCGCTGGACAAAGCGTACTTGCCCGATTCATTGGAGGTAAATAAACGAATATGCCGTGTGGTTAGAATAGCGCCATCCCATTTCTAACCGTGGGAGTCGTAAAAGGCGACTAAGGGATAAATCTAGGGAATGAGTAGCCGAGTTTCCACTTCCAGTGAATACAATACCTTGTACTCCGCTCATCAATCCGCCTGCCAAGCGTAGTGAGTATGGAAAATACCCTGCAATTGGGGTACCTTATATCTAGCAGAAGACTGTTGTGTCTGTTGAGGTTGAAATAAACGAATTATTCCATTATGATGACCAGACTTAGCTGCCTACGCAGTTTAGAATTATCATATCTTCCATTGGATACATTTTTGCGTTGGTTGTAAATTCATAAGGTTTATTGTCGTCTGCGTGGGTTTCAATAACAAATATATTTTTATTGTGGAATGAACGACTTATTTCCAAAGCTCATTACATAAAATAAAGAAAGTATTCTATTTATAAGTTGATAAATTAAAATAAGTAGGAAGAAAATCCGTTCCGATCCGATTCGAATTCTTTCTGATATTATCCTCATTACGTTTAATAAATTATTTATTCTACTTTTAAGTTGATAAATAAAAATAAATGCGTTCAGCAATTTTTATAGGGTGACCAATAACAAAAACTCAGTACGGGCTGGTGATAATGAACAACTTTCCCTAAGGAACATAGGTCGAAATATATTTTAAAAAACTCTTATACAAAATACACTAGCTGACAGAGTCAATTTCTATCCCCGGCCCAAACTTAATTTTCGGTATCGGTCAGTAGTAAAATTTCAGCCTATATATCAGCTGTTCTTTTTTGAGAAAAAACCTTGCACTTCGTTCAAAAATACTTTGCTTTTAATCAGTGGCTGGATCTACGCAACAACAGCATATCCCGGCTGGATGGCGAGCAGTCGACGCGTCTCTTCGGGAATAAGGGGCGTCGTGTCTGGCTCGCTGGGAACCCCATAGCGTGTGACTGCGACAACCAGCCTTTGCTCGATGCGCTGCATATCAACCAATCCCTGGTAAGATATCGTGGCAATTCTAGGCGTGTTTGGGGAAGCTTCGAGCCTTCGACTTGCCATTGTTTTGTTACTTACACCAGTCTAATGTTACCTTTCAGGTCATGGATTTTGACAACCTCACATGTGCTGACAGCGGCCAGCTCTTGCGCCTGGTATCAGCTGCTGAGCTCTGCCGTCCGAGGCTGGTAACTGTATCTGTTACTACCAGCTTAATAGCTGTAATACTGCTGGTTGCAGCTCTCCTGATCCGCCACTACTGGACCTCCCTTCGCATGGTTTTGTACGCGCACGGCTGCTGCCTCTCCTGCCTGCGAGAGAAGGATCTCGATGAAGACCGCCCATTCGACGCGTTCCTCTCTTTCGCACACGGCGATGGCCAATACGTCATGGAGCAACTGCTTCCGCAGTTGGAAGGCGAGCCGAATAACTACAGAATTTGCGTGCACTACCGCGACTGGTCCGTTGGCGAGTGGATCCCGGCACAGATCATGAAGTCGGTTCGTCGCTCAAAAAGAACTATCATCGTGCTGTCGAAGAACTTTGTCAAGTCCTGTTGGG
Source organism: Tuta absoluta (assembly GCA_027580185.1). NCBI lineage: Eukaryota > Metazoa > Arthropoda > Insecta > Lepidoptera > Gelechiidae > Tuta > Tuta absoluta. The sequence continues at coordinate 1,351,002 of JAQAHW010000047.1, forward strand.
GAGTCCTGGAGTTTCGGCACGCCAACGCTGGCGCTGCAGCTGATGGACGGAAACGGTTGCTGGTTCTTGAACTTGACGATTTTCTCTCCGAAAAACTGTCTCCTGAGCTTCAAGGCTACTTGGAGCTGAACACGTATCTGGAATGCAGCGATCCCTGGTTCTGGGAGAAGTTACGGTACGCGATGCCACATAAAGACAACGAACATCGAGATAAAAAAGTTTGCAGAAACTTCGGTAGTCTGGACAGTAGCTTAAATACCTACTCGCATAATGGGGTTTATACAGAGGCAACTTTATCAATGCCAAAGATACATTTAAATGATACGCTTTGCCATGAGGTAGTGCCTAACTTGTAAATATAAAGTAGATTAACCAAACAAAATAACTCGAGTTAACCACTATGATCGAATAAACTGTCTTCTCATACTTATTCATACAATACAAAGACAAGTACCTTCATAAAACAATCTATCACAAAAATTACGGTTTTACAAAATGTATACCAATTTCAAGTAAGTATTGTAGGAAATAAGAAGAGCGTCTTGCTATTTTGCTAAAGTATTAGTATATGGGGTGGTATGGGATCTACCTCCTAGCGGTCCACCCCGGGCAACGGCAACACAGGCTTGCCTGTGGATAAGTCCGGCTGAACGATCCCACTAAGCGGTGGAAGGCTCCGAAGGGGCCGCCTGGCTCGCGACCACCATCCCACCGAAGTCTGGCGCCAAGTAGCTTGCTGCGTTCCGTCAGTGTGTGGGAGTGCCAGTGCCTTAACAGGCTTCTTCTGGGTGAGCTCGCTCCATCTTAGACTCTGTCTCTGTCCTATGACCCAGACTAGAGTCAAGAGCAAACCCATCATTAATAAAAAAAAAAAAAAAAAAATTTCAATCACTTAGACGAACATGGAGCTGACTGAAAGTACTTAGGTATAGCACTTTCACACTATGCTTTTATGGGCAGTGAAGTGGGCAGCGCGAGCATGTAAACATACTAGTTACCGTCATGATGCTACCACTTCCCTGCTCCCGCTAGTGGTGGCTACGGCAGCACGAGCGCGAGTGGAATGTATTGCTATCTCGCTCACTCGTATTGCTGCTATGCTAGAAGAGTATGACGGCAGTGTGAGAACACTCGCTCGCGTTAATTCTTCCACGGAAGTATTACTTTGTTTTACTAGATATATTTTGTGCTGACTTGCATTTATTTAACGCCAAATAAAAAAAGCTTACAACTGTACGTACTGATTTGTATGTTATTATAGCTTAGGTTAATCACAGCAGCAGTTGTAGAAACTAGATGCTAATCCATCGAATCACATCAATACACAGGTTCCACTGCGATTGTTTAGGCACTTTACTCATCTACATTACCTACAATTATTTGTTCGTGTTCTGTCCACCCAGCATTGGATAATGGCGTGATTTTCTATTATTTTGTATTCTGTCGCTAGTTTGCATTTTCATGGCTTGATGACTTCACGAGAAAGGTACAGGACCCGTATTTCTGCTTCATTCGCCGTGGAAAGATGTCGTCCATAAACATCATGAAATATTTTACTGAACAAAACTGAACAACAACTGAACAATTACTGAACAACACTGAACAACATCGGATAACATCTGAACAACAACTGAACAACATCTCAACAACAACAGAACAAAAACCTATTAAAACAACTGGACAACATCCGAAAAATTACCGTACAACAACAGCTGTCAGGTGCGGCGGAAGATAGCGATTTGAGTATTGGAAAAAAAAACTTCGTTTCATTTCTCAACTTTATCGTATTAAGCGTTTTCTCATTAAGTCATTACGCTTCTGTAATTTATAGTAAACCCTAGTTTTTATAGGCAGAATGCATAAAGTAGGTCATTATGCATCTGTTTTTGAATTCATAATTCGAACATTATGAGACGAGTGTAGATAAAATCAGTTTTACGATTAATTTAAATTATTTGTTTTTTTTCGATATACGTGGACCAACAGCGTCATCCATCATTAATCTAAAATACCGCCGCGCCGTTCCAGTAAGTCGTATTTGACAGCTGTCAGATTCGTGAAAACTGACTGTCCGTTTTCCTTTGATGATATCTCTTTTAGTATGGATATGAAAGCTGTCAAATACGACTTATTGGAACGATGGTACTTTAATCCCTAACATTTATTTATTTATTTATTCATTGCCACTAGGTGATGGCGAGTCGCAGGTTCAAAACCCGTTGTAGAAAATATTGCAATTTTTATAAAATTGGATACCTGCACTATTATAAAGGGGAAAATTTGATTGTTTGAATTGAAAAGGCTCCGAAACTAAAGGACCGATTTAAACAAATCGTTTACCATAAGAGTCATATATTATCCCTGATATATAACAGTTATCGCCGAAAAACGGCTTTCAGCGGGTGAAATCGCTGAGCAGGTTGCTAGTATTTAGTATTCATAATTCATTGATTTACATAACGCTTCGAGCAACACGGTCTTCCATCTCGTTCTGACCCGGAAGGCCGTCGTTGCTCGAAGACATAACGCAACAAAAGTAAAATAAAAAGACCGTGATTAAAATCTGCCGTGTGATGCCGGCTTAGAATAGCATCACCGCATTTCTTTCCCTTGGGAGTCGCAAAAGGCGGCTAAAGGACTCGAGAGTCTGTACTGCAATTTTAGGCAATGGGCTGACAACCTGTTACTTTACACAATTTTCGATAGCGATACACAATTTTCCGAATGACTCTCAAATATTTGTCAGACTTGGCGGAAATGTCCTTTTTTTGCAGCCGTTTGGGCTCTGCCTACCCCGCAAGAGATTATAGGCGTTATATGTGTATGTAAGTATATATGTATGATTAAAATCAAATGGCCCTTGTGTGAATTATTAGTCTTAGATCAAAAGTTTGCGAGTGGAAAAAAACAAACGGTGAAAACCACTAGAAAAAGCTAGTTCCCAGTGTAAAGAGACTAACTAGTTTTACAGGAAATGAGTTTTTCTTTACCTTAGCCTCGAGCAGTCTCCTATGTTTACAAAGTAATGGAAGACACGCCTCGTGCTTCTTAAAACACGGTATTAGGTAGAATAGGTAGACGCGTGACACGTGCAGGGTGTAAAGTAAGGCCGGCGAAACAAAAGAATGTAAAAACTCTTACTGTGGGCTGCCACAGTAACAAACGTGAAGAGGTAACAAACATACATACACACACAACTTAGATTTATAATATTAGTACGGACTAAAGATTAATACGTATTACGGCTCAAACGGCTTGCCCTATTTGGATGAAACTTGGAACACAGGTAGAGTTTAACGTGGAATAACACATAGGCAATTTTTTACCGCAGGAAATAATTATTACCACAGAAAAATCAGTGGCAGCGGGTGAAACCGCTGGGCGGAAATCTAGTTGGTGATAATCTTTAAGGCGAGTGTAGCCGTCAAAGACGACGACAGTCGCACCAATTCACAAAACAGTACACTCGCCTTATAAGTTGAAAGAGCGCTGTAAATAAAACCACAAAATAGAGAATGTACAGAAGGATCACTCGGCCCTTTTTTCGATCATTCCCGCTTTCGGCAAGGGCTGCCACAGTTTTCTTACCGATTTTATTCAATGGAGTAGGTACTTAAACATACAGGGAGTAACAGAAAGGCTATATCAAGCTGAAAGGTGCTCATGAAACTGAACAACTTTCCCTATTTCCCCACTTTGACCTCCTATCGGCTTGATATACCCTTTCTGTTACTCCCTGTATTTACATTACGTATTCTACCTACATAGCACAATTATTATGAAATGGGGAATGACGAGTACCTACGTAGATATCTGCTCTGGGGCTGTTGAGACTGAGCATCACCCCATGTCTTTCCCGTGGGAGTCGTAAAAGACAACTAAGAGAGGGTGTGTATTGCAATTTTAAGCGATGGGCTGGCAACCTGTCACTATGGCGATACACAATTTTCCGAATGACCCTCAAAATATTTCGTCAGACGTGGCGTAAATATCCGTTTTTGCTGCCGTTTACGCTCTGCCTACCCCGCAAGGGATAATAGACGTGATATGTGTATGTATGTACATCAAAAGTGAAAAGTTGCCTTTATTTAAGTAGAAACTCAAAGCACATTCAATTTTTTTTGAGAACTTTTTCACATTGAAATTTGATTCACTCAAAAAAATATACTGATTAGAGTTATCTTGTTTGTTCTTTTATGAAAGCAAGTTTTTATTTAAGTTGGTACAAAATATTATAGGAACATTGTACAAATCACATCGTATACTAATAAACCTATTTATATTTGTGTGAAGCCATTTTGCACACCCGCACCAAACGCGGTAGACACTCGACTACAAGTGTGTTTGGATTGGTTTGGATTTCCTTGTAAACGGCGGCGTGTCAAATTCTGGAGAGTTTCGTGACGTTTGCTTGAAGTGAGCTCTCTGTATTCGGCGCGCAGCCGCCAATACTTACTTTGTGATAAAACTAAGAAGCTATCTGAAGACTTTTCTGCATGCCCCGATCCTATATAAGTATATGTCTATCCAAATAATAGAGGTCACAGTTTCAGTAGGTATTAACCACAGTAAAGTGGCAGCACTTATTAAGTCTGAATTTAGGCTAATGTAAGCTGTCTCTATCTAGTCTAGAGCGCACAGACTCTAATTTCCGCACAGACTCTAATTTCCGCACAAACTCTAATTACTATAACTAATTTTGTTGGCGTTAATTTAGGTTAGAACTCATCGGCGTATATTTCAGTCGCTATACTATGGGATAAGACAACTCGCGCGGAACATTTTTTTCTTCGCTTTTCGTAATGTGCGGATTACAAATTCAAAAACAGTTGTATGAAGACCTGTTTTATGAATTCTGCTAATAGAAATTACTTTTCTTCTGAAAATCTGAAACATTACGTGAACAAATGTTTTATTCCTTCAGATAAAATTGACAATTGAAACGAAATGTTTTGTGCCAATACTTATTTATTCTGTACCAATAATCGAATTTTCCGCCATCCTTCGCCACAACTGTCAAATGTTGTTGTTCGTTTGATGTGCACTTGATGGGTGTCGTTTATATCGTGTTCAGTTTGCTGTTCAAATTTTGTTCAGGTGTTGTAAAGTTGTTGTTTTTAGCAGTTGTTCACTTTTTGTATAGCTATTACTCAGTTGTTGTTGTTAAGTAACTGAATAACAGTTCAACAACATCAACTGAACAGTGGCTGAACGACTGTTTATCAATGGTTCACTCTATGTGAAGCCTAGCTACGGTTTTGATGGTCTTATTGACTAGAGACATAACTTTTTCTCTATACTAGTATGTAAAACATCCAAATTACAATCAAACTCAAAGTGTTTAGTTTAAACCATATTGTGTTATTGTTATACAGCGGCGATGCCGGATACCACAAATATTTTTATATGTTCTGGTATAGGACACGAACAATACATTTTCTCATCCCCCCGACAACGTTTATGCGTCGTATTTGTTTTGTTTCTTACAATAATCACAACACAAATAATCCACGCAAATAAATCTTTTATTTTTTTCGAAGCGGTCTCTGTCATCTTAGGACAATTCCGCCAATGTTTAAGTAGGAAATCACAATAAAACCTTTTCTGTGAAATTGTATCAAATGGTACTGGCTTGTTCATAAAAATAAATAAATAATTAAATAGCTTAGACATGTCACCATGCATGTCACACAGCGCCATCTTGCCCCAAACTAAGCAAAGCTTGTACTATGGGAACTAGATAGCTGATCATAATATACATAGATACACCCAGACTAAACACAAATATCTGAAAATGACTTAACAAATATTTGTGTCTTGTGGGGATCGAACCCACGTCTCAAACAGCTTGATCGATTTGGATGAAATTTGTAACACAGGTAGAGTATAACTTGGAATAACACATAGACTACTTTTTACCGCGGGAAACTGAGCGGCGGAACTATTACTACGGGAAAATGAGCGGCAGCGGGTGAAAACTCTGGGTGGAAATCTAGTTTTAAGTAATCTACATTCTGATGACTCTCATATTTTACTTCTGCTGTGAAGGGACATGAAAGTGACAAATTATTTCCAGAAAAAGAGTGACAATCTTCAAGATGCGGGGAAATTGTTCCTGGAACCCAAAATGTAATTTTATATCAAATTACAAAGAAATAAATTAATGAAGTTACCACAATTTTCACCTACGTAGCATGTTGGTGCCGAGATTTTTTACGTCAGTAATTATTAAAATTTATTACATTTCCAAAATTTTCTTTCGTCTGACAGACGCATGCGTTACGGTGCATTCTTCTTCTTCTTTTCGTGTGGGGGTTCTCTGGCATAGTTGTGTGACGATCGCCGTATAAGTACAATCATAGACTGCTGTCTATGGACCGACGGCTTAACGTGCCCTAAAAAGAACGAAACCATCTTTATTTTTGCAAAATCAGGTGATTCAGTCTGCAATGTCCTAACCAGTCTTTAATCCGCCGATAATCGAACCAGGAACCTTTGCGTCGCAGACAGTCACACTACCACTTCGCCACATCGGCCGTCAAAAATATGCACCGACGGACGTCAATTGAGTGAACCGTCACATGATGCATTAACGTCACTTTATACCTAACTTACACTTCTCAGACATAAGCACAGTCTTAAATGAGTCCTTGTCGAGACATGTTAGTTCGAAATCATTGCACTTAAAACATGCGTCTCTTTACCCATGCACGTAATATAGACTGCAGCTCGGGTTATAAGTGAGGGATGGAAATGGAATTGCCGCGTGATGCCAGCTTAGAATAGCATCACCGCATTTTTCCCGTGGGTGTCTAAAGAGGCGACTAAGGGTCACGCCCATTATGCCTTGCGGGGTAGGCAGAGTGTAAACGGTTGCAAAAACGGACATCTATGCCACGTCTGACAAATATTTGAGGGTCATCCGAAAAATTGCGTATCGCCATAGTGACAGATTGTCAGCCCATCATCGCCTAAAATTGCAATACACACCCTCGATTCCCTATATCACTTCTTTCTACTCCCACGGTTAAGAAATTGGGTGATGCTATTGTAAGCCGGCATCACACGTCAAAATCTGTCCTTTTCATGATATTATAATATTATTTGTATATCATTGTATAGTACGATAAAGGAAAAAAAAAACAACAACACAACAGGGTCAACGACCGCTTTTCTTCAAAGCTAATTGAGTAAGTTAATTCGATGCAATCAATTAAAATAATGAATCGAGGGAGGATAAGACAGTTCTCCCACTTGTCGTCCGTCACTACGTAAATTTAACGCACCGAAACGCATGCGTCTGTCAGACGAAAGGTAATTGAAAAATTATACATACATCACGCCTATATTCATTCATTCAGTCATTTACGCCACGTCTGTCATGTATTTGAGGGTCATTCGGAAAATTGTGTATCGCCATAGTGACAGGTTGTCAGCCCATCGCCTGAAATTGCAATACACACCCTCGAGTCCCTTCGTTACCTTTTACGACACCCACGGGAAAGAAATGTGATGATGCTTTTCTAAGCCGGCATCACACGGCAAATTACAAATTACATTATTATTCCCATACAAATACGGTTACGGTGCCGACAGATGCTTCCGTAAACGCACCATAGCAGTATTTGTATGGGAAGAAGATCGGAATTCGCAATTTCCTTTCGTCTGACAGAAGCATGCGTTACGGTGCGTTAAAATCACGCAGCGTTGGACCACAAGTAGGAGACTCGTCTTATAAGACAGGATTAATTTATTAAGTACAAGGGAAGAGATTTTTTTAATACTAGGTCAATCTTAAAGAGGAGGTACGAGGTAAAATTGGACAGTAATGTTATTTGTCCTGTGATGCCGGCTTAGAATAGCATCACCCCGATTCTACCCATGGGTATCGTAAAAATCGACTAAGGGATGACTAAGAAGACGGCGCACTTTTCATACAAAATTACCCCACGTCCTATAACAATGTGACGTATCTCAAAAAAAAGGAAAAAATGCATATAAAAATATGTCATACTCAAAAACTTATATTTTTCACACCAACATAAAAAAATTGCAATGAAAATTACTTCAGGGGCAACTGTAAAAATACGTTTTTACGAGTATTTATGAATCGATTAAAAAAAAATATCATCATCATCATCATATTGTGTGGGACACCGACCCGACGACCCGATGAACCCTGGTGTCAGAGTTTTTCAACCGTCTAGTTTTTTAACTAGGCTCTGACATGGTTGATAACGAACGCTATCTAAGTATTTATAGACAGCGACTGGGACCGACGGCTTAACGTGCCCTCCGAAGCACGGAATCATCGTACTTTCGGACAATCAGGTAATTCAGGCCTGCAATGTACTAACCAGACTGGGGACCATACCCAAAGTGATTAAGTTGAAAAATATAAGTTTTTGAGTATGACATATTTTTATATGCATTTTTTCCTTTTTTTTGAGATATGTCACATTGTTATAGGACGTGGGGCAATTTTGAGCCTTCTTCTTTATCCAGGGAATGGGCAGTAGTGTTCCCTGTGAATACAACATCCTGCACTGCGCTCGCCAATCCGCTTGCCAAGCGTGGTGAGTATGGTGATACTCTCCATGTCTAGCAGTGGACTATTGTGGCTGTTAATGTGATATTATTTTATCAAAACGGTTTACCTTTTTGAATGATAAACAGCAGCATGTAATATTGTAGTAATGAAAATGAATATACACAATGTACCTTGAGATTTCCGCACCTGAATTGACATAGGTAGATAGATATATTATCATAAAAATAAAAAAATTAAACGACGAAAACCTGTCATATAGCGATACAAAACTTTCTGGATGACCCTCAAATCTTTGTCCGACATGGCATAAATGTGTCTGCCCCGCAAGGGATAAAAGCGTGATTTATGTATTTATGTATAAACATATATTCTATGTTAATATTCGAGACTTGTTCCGCCATCTTGACTCTGATACTGTATTGAGATGACTTCATCTTTTGTAGTCTCTTACAATAGCCGGAAAGTGATGCAATTTTGACCTAAAATTCAAAATCAAAACCCATTACAATAGATGTAGATGTTTTGTTCACTTGTGTGGCATGCATTATTTACTGTCCTGATGTTGAAATGTAGCAATTGTATAAATAAACAAGCTGTTACCAAAGAAACCAAAAATAATAGTATACTTTATCATCATTAGTCGACTAAATAATCACATCACTAGTTAAGGTCAGTACTACACTTCCCTTCCAACGTATTTAGATTTGGCATACATTTCTGGTTATAATCAGCTTATTTAAATAATGACACCCATGAAATAACAAGCAATGTATACCGAATCTTGCTGTTGGCAACTTCAGTTGAACTTTAAATTTACAAAATAGTGCTGTGATGTAACGATAATTTTTTGTGTAATTTAATTATGAAAATATTTTTCGTCATTATTAAAATCGACACAACAGCTTCAATTTATTGTCCATCGATTCTTGACTAGGGAGGGACCCCTTTAGGCTTTACTTGTTATTCTGTAACACGCAATATAGCGTGACATTTTACTAGTGAGAGTAGTGACCGATAGCAAAAACTCAAGACAGGGAACAACTTTCCCCAAGAAACATAATTAGGAAATTAGCTAATCGGCATTTTTGTATAGCAGGTTGTTGTTTTGTATAGCAGGTTGTTGTTTTGTATTTCTTTTTTTGTATTTTGCTTTATGTTCCTTGGGGAAAGTTGTTCCTTAGTCCTAACTCAGTTTTCGGTATCGGTCACTAGTAAAATTTTACTCTATATATTCGGTTATGTTGTCAAACACCGCAACGTCGCGAGGCACGTGTCAAACAACCGAAAAACGTACTAATTTTGCCATGGATCTAATTAGATATTTTTATAGCATAAATACATACATTAACAGTCACAACAGTCCACTGCTGGACATATCCCTCCCCCTTATGAGGGGGTATACTGTTCTTTACTAAAGATACTTATCGACGACGTCTGTCGGCTTTTGACTTACAACTGTGCCCAATATTATCAAACTACAGTCTACAATATTATAGGTGAAATTTGATCATAATAATAATTGCGTATTCGGTTAGCCATTATGATACCAGGAATATTAAATTATGGTTCTAGCTAGGCCGTGTATTTCGATAGGGCACTGACCTCTCTTTATAGTATAGGTAACTTTTTAGCTATACTCTTCGTATTCGGTCCGAGCAAAGAGATTGATTACATTGTAATTATATGTAAGCATTTAGAAATATAATAGTAGTGTAAGAAAACGATTTTGCCATGTGATGCCGGCTTAGAATAGCATCACCCCATTTCTTACTCATGGGTGTCGTAAGAGGCGACTAAGGGACTTGAGGGTTGGATGTGTATTGCAATTTTAGGCGATGGGCTGGCATTCTATCACTTTAGTGATACACAGCTATCTGATTGACCCTCAAACTTTTGTCAGACGTGGTGTTAATGTCCGTTTTACGGCTGTTAACGCTCTGCCTACCCCGTAAAGGATATAGGCGTGATTTGTGTATGTATGTGTGAAAACGATTTTATGTCGCGTTTACACAATCTAGCTATGGGCTGGGAAATAGTAAGCGAAGTGGGCAACGCGAGCATGTAAACAGGTTACTCGCGCTGCTACTCGTTATGCTGCTGGCAATTCCCATGCTCCCGCGATTGTCGGTTTTTCGTGCGGAAGTCAAAGGAAAGGCAGTACGAGGGCAAGTGAATCTATGCACATGCTCCTGCTTCTGCAGCTACCGTGAACATTGCTCGAAATACTTCACACTATGCACCTGCTCTTGCCGTTGTCGCGAATATTGCTCGATATACTTCCGCGGAAGTATCATCGCAAGTGAGTGTTCACACACTGCCGATATACTCTTTTCGCAGCAAAAAAAAGTGAGCGAGATAGCTATATATTCCACTGGCGCTCGTACTGCCGTTCCTTTGACTCACGCACGTAAAACCCACATTAGTGGAAGCACGGGAGTGGCAGTTGCATGACGAGTAGCAGCGCGAGTAAGCTTTTACATACCCGCGCTGCCCACTTTTCTTACTATTTCCCTGCCCAGATTGGCATAGTCTGGACGTGATATAAGATCAATTCGGATCGGATACCCGCATACGCTACAGTTATCTTAATCATTTTCTTACACTTCTATTCTTTTTGGAAATGCTGTCTATGTTCGGACCTTATTTTTCTACGCTAGTGGGAGTACAGTTGGTTTTTTTATCAGTGTACATACAAATATAGAACGTAAGTGGTAATATGCTCTTTGTGTACATAATGCGAAGAGTTTGTAGCTAAAAAGTTTACTTATATCTCCTATACCTAGTTTGGGTCTTAAAGCATGACACCGATATTCATATTGAAATACGTGGCCTGGAACCTCCCTCATTGCAGTCCTACTTTCTAATCTCCCTCAACTCAAACCTATGAAAGGAAAGTTTAATTATCTGCTGAACCGATTAAATGTTATTTCAACTCTCGGCAAATAGAGACCATGGAACGTGTAAACAACCACCATCTTCGACTATAATTTCACCAAGACACGTCCATTACCGCTTTAGCTTGACAAGCGTATCACGATTCAGGGTTTTGAGTAGCAGTGTATGTGCAGTAGCGTTTAAACTTGAAAATGGAACGCTATTTTCTTACTCCTCTGATTTTCAGTGGCCAGTTTTCCGCGAGCGTCCATGTGGAGCGCACGTCTTACTCGCGATTGTAATCAGCCAGTGATAACTTATCGTAAATAATCTGTGACTAACTTTTTTGGAAGTGTCTCTTTGAATCAAACATGGTTCACAGTGAGAGTGAAATTGTGTTATTTCAGTGGATTTTTTGGTAAAATGTGAAAAGTGATAGTTTGCCAGCTTTTGGCAGAGGTGGGTAAAGTTTTAACATTTGGTGTTTTAGTAATTACGTTTATCGTAGTTAATGTATATGTATATATATATTTATATATTGTATGTAGGTATAGTTCAGCAGACTGTATATATTTGTAATTGTTATTCTATTGTCGTTTGTTATTTTTTGCTTACTTACTTACCCAATAAGATATGAATTGGTCTCTGACTTCAAATGGGTTGGCTGGATCGCCTTTGCTACTCATTTTATTGTAAAACTTTTATTAATTTTGTGCAATATAGGATATATATCAACTACAAAATTAATATGATTGATCATTATCACGCAAGTTATCCAAATTTTTTGGGTCGTTTCTCGATTTGGTATCTTACATGACATGACGGAAGTAAAATTGATTTTATTGTAGTTGATTATATTATATGAAAACCTTTTAGGATAAGGTTTATTATTCAGCAGCGGATACAACTGCGGGGAAAATCTTTGATGTCTTACAACGCGAGAATTTTAAGCAGACGAAATCCGGCCTTAATTATTTTAATACACAAAAAATACAAATAAAAGATATAAGTACGCCGCTAAGTTGGCGCCTATCCACATTAAGACATTATAAGTATTTGCACCAATTTACTTATGTCATTTTGACAATTTATCTACACTCTGCTTATAATGTTCAAATTATGAACTCAAAAACAGTTGTATAAAGACCGACTTTATGCATTCTGCCTATAGAAATTACAGCTTCATAGAAATTACGGAAGCGTTATGTCTTAATGAGAAGGCTCTTACTCCGATGAAGTTGAAAAATAAAACGAAGTTTTTTTTGCCAATACCCATATCATATCGCCATCTTCCGCCGCACCTGTCAGTTGTACGGTAATTGGTCGGTTGTTGTTCAGATGTTTTAATAGATTGTTGTTCAGTTGTTGTTGTGATGTTGTTGCGATTTTGTTCAGATGTTTAGTTAAGTTATTCAGTTGCTGACTCGACATCTGAACAACTGCTAAAGTATAGAATTTTCAAAAATTCATATCAAGCCATATTACCTCTACGTTCTCGTATTGAATTTGCCCTTGTATCAAGCCTTGCAATCGCCGGTGCGGGCGTTTGGAATAGTGTATAACTGAGTTTATTTTTGAGAGTGTAGATAAAAAAGTGTTTGCAACTGCATACAATTAGGCATTAGAATGCTCGTGTCAAACTATTATCACACGAGGCGCAGCCGGGTCGCATTCTGATGACCCCCATTATACGACAGTTGCATAAACTACTATTGTAATTTTCACACAACTGCGTCATCATTTGAGCAGTGAATGCCGCTTTATATTAGATTTTACAACAGCTTCTTCTTATTTCCGAGTGGGACACTGAGTACCTATGTGTGATAACTACATGCATACATACATACACAAATCACGCCTATATCCCTTACGGGGTAGGCAGAGCGTTAACAAAAAAGTTAAAAGTTTGAGGGTCAATCTGATAACTGTGTATCACTATAGTGACAGGCTGTCAGCCTATTGCCTAAAATTGCAATACACATCTAACCCTCGAGTTCCTTAGTTGCCTCTTACTACACCCATGGCCGCCCATGGGTAAGAAATGGGGTGATGCCATTCTAAGCCGGCATCACACGTAATATGCATGATGGTCGCAAACATGTTTTTGTAGGTAAGCGAATATTGTGTAGGTTTTCAAGGTTGGTTTTAGTGAAATTATGTTCTGTGTGTAGGTTTGCCGTGAAATGCCCCAATTCTACCCGTGGGTGTCGTAAAATGCGACTAAGGGATAATTTTATCCTGAGAATGGGCAGCAGCGTTCCCTTTTTATGCAACATCTTGCACTGCGCTCGCCAATCCGACTGCCAGCGTGGTGAATATGGCAATACCCTCCTATACCCACAAGTATGACTCAGCTGGCCAGTTGTACTGCGCGTCTTGCGACCGAATCTTTAAGGCGAGTGTAGCCGTCAACGACCTCGACAGTGGCGCCACTTCACAAAAAAAAAATTCTCTCTTTATACAAACAATTTATCAGAATATCCGTTGCCCAAGTTTTTAGCATTATCCTTAAGTAAAATTAGAACCTGCAAACTCAATGAAATATATGCTACACTCGCCTTAAAAAACTGACAGGTGTCAACGTCGCCGGATACGGTGTGGACCACATGATGATGATTATAAATAATCGAAGGGCTGACCCATCTTACACCCTGTATAGACCTATATATACGTTAGAATAGCATCAACCCATTTCTACCCGTGGGTGTCGTAAAAAGCGACAAAGCAATAATTGTCCAGGAAACGCGCAGTAGCATTCCCTGTGAATGCAATATCTTGCACGGTGCTCGCCAATCCGACTGCCATGCGTGGTAAGTATGGCAGAATATGTTGTGACTGATGAATGTTAGCCTATATTATCTCTTGTTACCATTGGACATGTTTACGTCTATTCCTTTCATTAGTACTAAGCTACAGTTCGAGCGAGAGTTCATGACCATTCTGAGACGCCTCCTTGTCGCACACGCCAGCATAATGGCGGGTATGACAAGGACGTCTTTCACCTACTTTTATTTCCGCCGCCTACACTCGTAGCCCTCATCTACGTCGTAGCAAATCGTAGCGCGGGCTGGCCGCGACGATAAACATCTTGATAGCATATAACATTTTAGCCGCCTATAATTCAATTCAATTTATTCATGCTTTCATGTACAAGCTTAAAGTTACAAAAAAATACAGAGCACATAGGTACTCGTACATGTACCCTATAAGGGCATTGCAAGTTGTGGCATGCAAACGTGCGACATTTATACATTAATTCATTAATTAGATAGGTAGGTACATAAGATTAAGATTCAAATGTCCAAAAACTACATCGTCATCAGTAAGTACGAGATTCACTTAAAATAGCTTAATTGTAATAATAATTACAATTCAAATAAGTTAAATATTAGCAAAATTATAATAATTAATAAGTACCATAGTAAAATTATAATAATTAATCAATTCATTGATATTTAAATAAGTTCATTGATTAATTTGTACATGTCTAAAATGGTTTGTAAAACATAATTATACAGATACTTATTTGGAATGACTAGTAAGTTAGGTAGGCATGTAGGTATTTATGGCTAGATTTGATCATTTAGAAATTCATCAACAGTATAATAGCACTTTGTCAGCAGGAATGTCTTAACTTTATTGTAAAAAGGTTTGTCTTTGGTTTCTAGTTTGATTTCTATTGGTATTTTGTTATATATTTGCACAGCCTTGTAATTCGGTCCATTTTTTACAATTTGCATTTTTGCTTTCGGTAGTTCTAGTATATTATTACGTCTGGCGCTTTTGCAGAATTTAAACATGTTTAAGTTTTTCCTTATACACGTATTCGTATCCCTTACACTCCGTATAACAAAGTTTGTAAGCAAAGTCTGTTCATTTAACAAATTCTAAACTTTCTCTGTAAAGTGGTTTAGTTTAACGTCTAGAACACGCCTTTAAAATTTGTATAGTCATTCCTAATACACTGTATTTTAGATACTACTCAGTTTGCCAAACAATCAAATTTTCCGAAAGTCACAACAGCCCTTCGGTACTAATGGGTAAGCCCTAATGGGTCTGATGTTGTTTATCTATCATTATTGGCAAGCCCTCCAAATTGTTCTCATGATGAAACTTTCAAGATTCGGGTCAACAAACATTACTTGTCTGAAACTATTATTTCTGCTAAGTAATTAGAAGACTAAGTAACTCTTATCTACTGCTTTCTTTTCCTTCATTGTATCTTAGAAAATCCTATCTTCCATAGTGGTAGTTATATTATATATAAACATTTTAAAATAAAAATCACAGTAAGTATAATTTAGCAAAATGCCTAATTACTTAAAAAACACGATAAAGTATACCTACAGAAAAAAAATTACAGGTAACTAATTAGACCCCTTTAGGCCAAATCAGACTCCGTGTTCCCGAGTTCATTAGAACTTCTTTTTTTCTTGAAGGAGCTTTTAGTCTCCAAAAATTTAAATAACTTTTTATAAATTCTTATAATTAAGTTTGTCCATCAGTCTTTAAAGCAGCAGTGCCGGCTTAGAACACCAATATCCCAATTCTACCGCTTGTTGTCGTAAAAGGCGACTAAGGGATGAATCTAGGGAATGGGCAGCAGCGTTCCCTGTAAATAAAACACCACTGCGCTCGTCAATCCGCTTGACAAGCGTAGTGATTAAGGCAAATAACCCCTAATTGGGGGAGGTCCATGTCTAGCAGTGGACTGTTATGAATGCTCAAGTAAAGTTAGGTCTCATAAAATCCGATTCTCGAAATGTAAAAACGATTATATTTCAAAAAATCCCTCTATAACCCTTTGCTGCGATAAGGTTTAAAACAAGGCGAAAATTTGAGGCCACGTTTTAAATGCAAATATCTGTTGTAATGTAATGTGATTTAAATTCTGTAAGTCTCGTATTTACACGTAAGTCTTTTTCTTAATGTTGTAAGTAAATACATACATACATATATTACGCGTATATCTCTTACGTGGTAGGTAGAGCGTAAACGGCCGTACAAGAACGAATATTAACGCCACGCCTGACAAACATTTGAGGTGCATTCAGAAAATTGTACATCGCCGAAGTAACAGGTTATCAACCCATCATTTAAAATTTCAATACACATGTAACTCTCGAATTCCTTAACCGCCTCCTACGACACCCACAGTAAAGAAGAAGTAGTGATATGATACCCCATTCTTCTGAAACGGCCCTTAAATATTTAGCGACCATATTTTACGGCAATTAACGTCCTGCCAACCTCATGAGGGATAAAGGCGTGATACTTACATATGTGTGTGTGTATAGTTAATATAAACTATCTCACCCGCACTGTTCTTGAGAAACCACACGCAAGCCACACTAGCAAAGCAGTTCTCCCACTTGTCTTAAATACAAATACAGCTACGATGCGTTTACGGATACATACATACATACATAAATCACGCATATATCCCTTACGGGGTAGGCAGAGCGTTAACGGCCGTAAAACGGATATTAACACCACGTCTGACAGTTTGAGGGTCAATCAGATAACTGTGTATCACTGTAGTGACAGGTTGTCAGCCCATCGCCTAAAATTGCAATACACATCTAACCCTCGAGTCCTGTAGTCGCCTCTTACGACACCCATGGGTAAGAAATGGGGTGATGCTATTCTACGCCGGCATCACACGGCAAGGGCGTTTACGGATGCGTTTGTCAAAAGCACCGGAACACACCGTAAACGTACCGTGGCCATTTTTGTATACGGGACGACAAATGGGAAAACCTACGGATGGAAGACCGCTTTATAACACAGGATTAATTAATTAAGTACAACGGAACAGATTTTGGAAATAATATCCCAATCGTTGGGAGCAGAGATAAAATTCGACTGTAATATTATTTTATGAAAACTGTTTACCTTTTTCAATGATCAACAGCTGTTCGTAATATTATTATAACGGAATACGCATACAAGTACATTGAGATTTACGCATCCGTTACGCAACGTTACGTTCATTTACTATTTAATTAATACAGGAAAAAGTTGATAAGAAACCACAAAACAAAAGGTGTTGTATTATGACTAGATAATGTATTATTAAAAAAAAAATACAGCTCTAGGTACCCAATTTAAAAAGCAATTAATTTTTTCCGTCAATTTTGAAGCATTATAAAAAATACTACTCACTTTGAGAGCACCCCGTGAAAAAAAGTGTACTACGGAAAAGTGACCCTGTATTAAAAGAAAATGCAGCATTAATTAAATAGTAAATAAATCGGCAGTTTATTTGAAAAATACAAAAAAAAATCATAACTTTTTATGCAATTAAGTTATGACCATGCTGTAGAAAGATTTTTTTTTTGAAATCACCTTTTCTATCACCTTGGTTTGTTTGATCCACGATTTTTGGGCCACCCTATATATACAAATACACATCACAATATAGGGTGAAATTTTACTAGTTACCGATAGCGAAAATTCAAGATGGGCTGGTGACAAGGATCTATGATCCCTAAAGCACACAAGATTGAAACACAAAAAAATAGATTTACATTCCATACAAATCTGCCGATTACCTGATATGAGTTTCTGTGGACACTCAAATTATTTTTGTGATATTTCAACAAAAAGTGTTCATTATCACCAGCCCATCTTGATATTTCTTTATCGGTCACTAGTAAAATTACACTTTTTATGGTACCAAGAAGCAGTATAAAGTAATACGTCACACGCACGTTGCTTAGCAGATTAGTTGTTTGTAAACTAACTTCTTGTAGTATCGCTAAGGCACAATATTCCAAGTAGCAGTTTAACTTCTTACTAACGCCCGGTTTGCGCACTCACACATGCACACACCGGACCCGTACGACTACTATATAAAATCTCGTGCCGCTCTTGTCACAGCGACCTATACTGCCGCCGCGTAATTTTGTTTGATCAGTAAATCGGGAAAATTTATCTAACCTAACTATTGTATTATAGTATGTACTTCATTGTTCTCTTACTGTAACTTATCATTATAGTACTTAAGTGTGGAGATCACTTAAATTCAGGTTCGCAAAACCAATTCGACATCCCTGTTAATGTATGTAGTTTCAGGCGGAAAGATGCTCGAATTGAAACTACTGCTTCTTGGTTTTTGTGGCTTAGGGTTTGTTTTCACCAGCTCCCATCTACCTAAGTACTATCAGCAGCGCATAAACCTACCCATTCAACCTATACAGGTTATTCTTATAAATTGTACCAATGAGGTCTTTTTAAAAGCTTTTTTACTTGACAGCTCTCGAGATTTTTTAAAAGCTTTTATTTAACTTGCAGTGTATGTAAGTATGTAAGTAAGTAAGTAAGTAACAATGTTTGTTCGGTGCAAATCTTGCAAGTTTAATTTGAACCACTTCTCGGTATCCGATTGAGTTGAAATTTTGCATGTTGGTCCAGAACCGATGACAATGCATGTTAATCATAAATTTGACCTGATTCTGCTGCCAGGATCGGCTCCGTACGAGAGATCTCCTCAGCGGTTTATAGCTGGGACACAAAATTTTGTATACGAATTCGTTTATTATAGGCAGTTGGTAGGCCCACCATGAATTAGACGCTACATCCAGGGTTGTCTTCGAACTATGGAACTGCTCAATATTCAACTGCTGGGACTTGCAATTTTGTATTCGAATTCGTTCATGATAGGCAGTTGGTAGACCCACCATGAATTAGGGTCACGTCAATAGAAGGCTTCCTGATAGAAGAATTAGACTGTTCGAAATTAACTGGGACTCGGCCATGTAATAATGACGCCATCAATGAAATGAAAAGACTAAGACATATTACAAGCTAATTCTTCTATTAGGGATGCCGGAGGAGTAGGTACCAACCTACTTCTATAGAATATAAAAGAGATAATTATACTTTATCCTAATGTTAGTTTTCCCCGTGTCTTAAGTTTTTCTATTGAAGGTCTCTCCGTTTTATAGAAAGACTTTCGTATTGATCAATAACTATCATAACATAAACTAAAAAATATAAAATTAAATTATGTAAAAAAAACTTTTAAAACAAGCTTTTATTTAAGTGCTCTGAAAAGATGAAAATAAAATTTTGAATGACATTAACCACATTCATTTATGACTTTACAGAAATGAAAATATAATAAAAGCTTGTCGCGAAACTTTCAATTTGTGATTGAAATTTTGTAATAAGGTACGCACCTAACTGTAATTAGGTAGTTTCTTCTAGGCATCGCGACAAGCTTTTATTATATTTTCATTTCTGTAAAGTCATAAATGAATGTGGTTAATGTCATTCAAAATTTTATTTTCATCTTTTCAGAGCACTTAAATAAAAGCTTGTTTTAAAAGTTTTTTTTACATAATTTTATTTTAAAAGCTTTTATTTAACTTGCAGTGTATGTAAGTAACAATGTTTGTTCGGTGCAAATCTTGCAAGTTTAATTTGAACCACTTCTCGGTATCCGATTGAGTTGAAATTTTGAATGTTGGTCCAGAACCGATGACAATGCATGTTAATCATAAATTTGACCTGATGCTGCTTCCAGGATCGGCTCCATACGAGAGATCTCCTCAGCGGTTTATAGCTGGGACGCAAAATTTTGTATACGAATTCGTTTATTATAGGCAGTTGGTAGGCCCACCATGAATTAGACGCTACATCCAGGGTTGTCTTCGAACTATGGAACTCCTCAATATTCAACTGCTGGGACTTGCAATTATGTATACGAATTCGTTTATTATAGGCAGTTGGTAGGCCTACCATGAATTAGACGCTACATCCAGGGTTGTCTTTGAACTATGGAACTCCTCAATATTCAACTGCTGGGACTTGCAATTTTGTATACGAATTCGTTTATTATAGGCAGTTGGTAGGCCCACCATGAATTAGACGCTACATCCAAGGTTGTCTTCGAACTATGGAACTCCTCAATATTCAACTGCTGGGACTTGCAATTTTGTATACGAATTCGTTTATTATAGGCAGTTGGTAGGCCTACCATGAATTAGACGCTACATCCAGGGTTGTCTTCGAACTATGGAACTCCTCAATATTCAACAGCTGGGACTTGCAATTTTGTATACGAATTCGTTTATTATAGGCAGTTGGTAGGCCCACCATAAATTAGACGCTACATCCAGGGTTGTCTTCGAACTATGGAACTCCTCAATATTCAACTGCTGGGACTTGCAATTTTGTATACGAATTCGTTCATGATAGGCAGTTGGTAGGCCCACCATGAATTAGGGTCAGGTCAATAGAAGGCCTCCTGATAGAAGAATTAGACTGTTCGAAATTAACTGGGACTCGGCCATGTAATAATGACGCCATCAATTAAATGAAAAGACTAAGACATATTTCAAGCTAATTCTTCTATTAGGGATGCCGGAGGAGTAGGTACCAACCTACTTCTATAGAATATAAAAGAGATAATTATACTTTATCCTAATGTTAGTTTTCCCCGTGTCTTAAGTTTTTCTATTGAAGGTCTCTCCGTTTTATAGAAAGACTTTCGTATTGATCAATAACTAGCGTAACATAAACTAAAAAATATAAAATAAAATTATGTAATAAAAACTTTTAAAACAAGCTTTTATTTAAGTGCTCTGAAAAGATGAAAATAAAATTTTGAATGACATTAACCACATTCGTTTATGACTTTACAGAAATGAAAATATAATAAAAGCTTGTCGCGAAACTTTCAATTTGTCATTGAAATTTTGTAATAAGGTACGCACCTAACTGTAATTAGGTAGTTTCTTCTAGGCATCGCGACAAGCTTTTATTATATTTTCATTTCTGTAAAGTCATAAATTAATGTGGTTAATGTCATTCAAAATTTTATTTTCATCTTTTCAGAGCACTTAAATAAAAGCTTGTTTTAAAAGTTTTTTTTACATAATTTTTTATATTCAAACCAGATAATTATGTTAAGTTGAAATTTTGACACTTGAGTTGCAATTTATTCCTTGGTAAGCTATTTTTTCATTTTAGCTCAGCGCTATCTATGTACACTTGGAGATTGGCTTGTAAATTTTCCTATTTAAATGGATTCCTTAAATGGGTAGTTACTAGATTGGTGTGCTGCTGATTACAATTTATTCGCGTTTGTGAACTGGAGAAATCTTTTTTATTATTAAACGAACAAGTATCACTCATGATGTGGGTTTACACGACTTACTTGTTGTATAGTTTGTAGAGAGTTTATCCCTCTACGTTTCGGCTGCTTACGGCAGCCTTCTTCACGGAGGTCGACAGATCACATACGCCCGCCAGTCAGCTGTGATTGCCGAACATTCACACTAGTGAAGAAGGCTGGCGTAAGCAGCCGAAACGTAGAGGGATAAAACTCTCTACAAACTATACAACAAGTAAGTCGTGTAAACCCACATCATGGAGAAATCTTATTGGATAAGTTTACCCATTTTTTTACCGTTCTTGTCGTATTTTTACAGCAGTTTATGCTCTGCCCACACAGCAAGTTCGTAAATTGTGTATGTATATTCAAACGATTCGTAATTTTTGTATTTTTTTAAAATATCTTGTTGTGCTTTTTCGACGTATAGGTAAATGTTCTAAACATTAAACCGATAAGGCGAATCCCACACTATTACGGACTGACGGATGCGTCTGTCAAATATCTTGGTTAAATCGCATGTATTACATTACAGTGTGCCATGGTGGTTTTTTTGTATGGGTATTTGAATTTTTTTTCGTCTGACGGATGCGTCAAAAATACGCTTGTCAGTCCGTCATAGTGGGGGAACCGCCTAAAAAAACAACTATTCGACTATCGCGAACTTCTTTTTCCCTTCGTGATTTATAGCTTCGTTTGAGTTCACCTTATTAAGAGGACAACCTTTAACATAACATAACATAATTTTTATTGCACAAAAAACAGAAATACAACAATTAAAAACACAAAATAAAATAAGTACAACAAGGTGGCCTTAATGCTAGACAGCATTCTCTGCCAGGCAACCTTTTTGGGTGATGAGAAAGTGCAACCACGAAATCGAAAAAAAAAATACAACTATACCACCTCCACCCAAAGGTTGCCTGGAAGAGATCGCTTGTAGCGATAAGGCCGCCTTTGCGCATGTAAGCTGTTAATTTTCCTGATATTTTTGTTTGTGAGTTCGTGCAATAAAGTGTTTTAACTCACTTATTTACTTACTATACTACAATATATAAACGAATACATATGTAGGTAACTGAATAATGTTGTTCTAGACAACAAGATAGAATATTTAAAGTAAATTTTTTCTTAGTCTTGGTGTAAATTCTGTTGATTCTTAGTTAAAGCACTATATCCACTCGAACTACATATATTAAATGTAGACACCTTTTATAGGCGTCACAAGATTATGTTTTTAAGGACTTTAAATGTAAGCTGTTGGTTTTCTAATTAAGATAAATTAAAAAGTGATGGATCAAATCATTGTAATTTTTTTGCGCGTTTACGTGACGTGTTTCTGTACTTGGCTTGTGTTTCGCTTGCTCGCACTGCTAGCCCAACGACCCCAGCAACAGTTGAATTATTATTGTAGGAATTAATTGCTGTCATAAATATCTTTTCGTGCTAAACGTATGAACCTATGTTCTAACTTTTAATAAAAGTAGTAAATACGCATTGAGTTCAAAAGTTTATAATGCAAAGAAAACATTAATACATATTGTGCTTTGGAGGGCACGTTAAGCCGTCGGTCCCGGTTGCTGACTATGATTACTTAGACGGCGGTCGTTACACAACCATGCCAGGTTGAAAAACTCTGACACCAGGGTTCATCAGGTCGTTGGATGACTCGGTGTCCTACACGAGAAGATAGAGAGATACATATTATGTTTTTCTTTTATTTATTCAACACCTACACTCTATCTTACGCAAATAAAAAGCTTTTACCCGTGTTTGTTTTCGTAAAATAATTGAAACTTGTCAGCTACTTGTTTACAAACTCTGAAAATTCTAAACAAAACTCTGCATCTAGTTTAGAGCAGTACATACTGATCAATATTTGATTTTAAGCTTGATTAATTGTATTTCTTGGACCTGCGTAATGCCAATTAATAGCAGTACGCCATTTCTTTCCCGTGGGTGTCGTAAGAGGCGACTAAGGGATTAGAGGGTTACACGTGTATTGCAATTTTAGGCGATTGGCTGACAACCTGTCACTATGATGATACGCCGTTTTCTGAATGATCCTCAAATGTCATATGGGTGATTCAGAAAATTGTGTATCGCCTTAGTGACAGATTGTCAGCCTACCGCCCAAGATGGCAAAACACCATGTAATGCTCGAGTCCCATCGTTGCTTCTAACGACACCCACGGGAAAGAAATGGGGTGATGTTATTTTAAGTTGGATAGTATGGAATATGACAGTTTAAGAAAAATATCGTCATTGTTTGTTTCAGGTTTATTTCCCTCATCAACACCACAAAAATGAAATAAACATGACTCCCATCATACCGCTACTGCTCACAATAATGGCGAACGTCGCGGCGAAAGCTGCAAACCACAACGTGTCAAATTTCATCGAAAACGATACAGTCATCTACTCTACCGACGAATTGAACGGCAGTCTCGAAATCGACATTTACAACGCAACCGATGCCAACGACGAAAATTCCAACAAATCAAAGACACCGGATTTCGTACTCAAAGACCTGTCGACAAATACGATGAATTATGAGATGCGTTTGATTGAAGAGCCGCTGTCTGCTTCTAATATGACTAGGAGTGGCTTCAGTCTGTTTGGCGAAGTGGATGACACCTGTGGAGGGGCGATAGTGTGCCCTATGAAGAACTGGACAGCCGACAACAGTATTGCGATTGGCTTTCTGGGAGCTTACGTTCGGAGTCAGGTAACTAAAATACTACATTTAATTTAATTGTATCTTTTAATGTTCGGACTACGAACTCGAAAACAGTTGTATATAAACCTTATTTATGCACTCTGCCTATAGGAATTACAGTTTCTTCTTAAACGCTGAAGCATTA
Organism: Tuta absoluta; assembly: GCA_027580185.1. Lineage (NCBI taxonomy): Eukaryota > Metazoa > Arthropoda > Insecta > Lepidoptera > Gelechiidae > Tuta > Tuta absoluta. The sequence goes on from JAQAHW010000047.1 coordinate 1,375,411, forward strand.
CGTCTCATGAGAAGGTATGCCTTTTGATAAAATAGAGAAATGAAACGAAGTGTTATTTTGCCAATTGTCAAGTTCGCCGCCGTCTTTAGCCGTACTTGTCAGATGATATTGTATGGTTTGTTGTTCGGTTATTGTTTAGTCGCTGTTCGGTTGTTGTTCAGATATTGTTCCGATTTTGTTTAGCTATTGTTGTTCAGATGTTGTTGACAGCCGACAACAGTATTGTGATTGGTTTTCTGGGAGCCCACGTTTGGAGTTAGGTAAATATCATATTACCAAAATTTTTTTTTACTTGTACTTCTACTATAGTAGCCACAACAGTCCTGTTTAAATTTATATTAGGTTATTATTCTATAAAGAGTGGATAGGTTCATTTTTTTTTGTTTAATATGCTTATACGTATGTATTTAAAGAACCTACCAGCAAACAAATATAAGCAATCTTGTAAAACTATGAACTTAAGAGAAAAGCTCGTTATAGACACTATTCAATCGTTAATTTATTTGCAAATTTATTAACTTAGCATTCAAAATCCTGACTTTTATTATTAGCGACGAGATAATGCGAATTTCAGTCCTAATATTAGCATTTTAATGTCCTGAAGGGCTGTCGAATTAAATTTTATTAAATCTCGATAAAATATTATCTAATTGTGCTTGTCTGAAGGTTAAAATTTGCAGACTATTGTTAAAAGACATTTGTAATTCATTTCGGAAGGATTCAGCCGCGGTTTAGGCTTTAGTAGGGTAAATGGGTAGTTTGGTCCAAAGTTCATTAAAATGGTTAATCTAATTTGGTCCAAAGTTCATTAAAATGGTTAATCTCCTTAGTCAAGCGCCTTGCCCTCGAACAAATATTTTTAATTGTCGTATTCTCGTAGTTTTTTTAACGCACCGTAACGAATGCGTCTGTGAAAAAACTTGACAGACACATTCGGAGGGGATGGCCATACTCACCACACTTGGCAGGCGGATTGGCTAGAGAATTGTAAGGTATTGCAATCACAGAGAAGCCGATGGCGCAGTGGTAGTGCACCATGTCAGAGGCCTCCTACTAGAAGTAGGCGGTTTAAAAACTCTGACACCAGGGTTCATCGGTCCGCTGAAGAAGGGAACGCTGCTGCCCATTCCCTGGATAAATAACCTTAGCCGCCATCACATGGCAGACTATCATATTTCCGAAATACGAATAAGGCTTGGTTCTCCCATATAATCAAATCACTCGAGCAGCAGAAAAAGTTGCATGATACGACCAGATACTTTTTGGCAATTAAAAAAAAATGGAATAAGTTCAGTTTCACGTCTAGAACACGCCTTGAAAGTTTTTGTACAGTCACTTCCCTCTCTTTTTAGCTCTGGCTGCGTAGGTATTTGGTCTAAAACGGATATCAGATGCGCTAGATGATATTCGTGATAGGATAGTCACTACACATTTTCCTAGGACAGCCGCTAATTGATACGGCGTTCTGGGCCATGATATCCAGTTTTTTATTGGGTTATCGTGAATTCCTTTCATCAAAAACCAGATCCGGCAAAACAACGGGAAACTACGCGGTATGTGTGTGTGAACCACTCGTATCACACGTTTTACTACAAATCAGTGGTGTTATGGATATGTAATTTTGGTAAGGGAAACTGATATTCCATTGTTTCAAACTATTCAATAGTTTCGGATATTTTCGGTTACTGATATTTAGCAAAACATTTCTCATCTAGTTCTTTTTTTATCCGGTTGCCGATGGATTATTATATCCGGTATCCGATAGTGTCAGATACGGTTGCGGACCTCCTTAGCAACCTCGTTACAAATCATTAAAAAAAAGCCTCCTGAACATTACGCAATGAAAATAATCGACGAGTTTATGCTGTATGTAATCTCTTTTGATCAGACAGTAAAATGACCACTGAAAGCTCTTTAATTATAAGGGCGTCGAAATAGAATTCACTCATCCCTTTGAGCCTTTGGTCCTAAAGAAACATTTCTAACATAAAAGCAGTAGGCCTCCGTCACACGCTCAAAGCCGAGCTATAAGCACTTACGGTTAGCCGTTCCAAGGAACAAGTGACAAAAAGGGCGCCGCACGCTCCGATTTAGATAATAGCACTCAAAAGGTCCAAATAAACGGCACCAAACACAGGGGCCTCGTGTTACAATTGGTGTGCCTCAAGGCTCTACTTTAGGACCATTTCTATTTCTAATTTACATTAATGATTTGCCTTACGTAGAATAGAATAGAATAGAATAAACGTTTATTTGGTTCTACAGTCATACAAACATAATTATTGTTAAACAATACAAAACTTACTACTATATTATAGACTATACATACATTGGGGACGCAGCCCCGACGCAAAAGTATGTTTGTATGCTGTAGCAGCGCAAAAAGGCTATATCTCAGCGTCTTATTTGCCAAGGAGCAAAATCGCTGATTTTCAGCTATAACCTAGGAGAAGACGCAGCAGGTTCGGTGACTAGCCAACAAACAGTTGATATTGAGTGTAATAATAATAAAGTAACACATGCAAATACAAACTAAATTCAATCATGCAAAACAACTTATCTAAAACGTAGACTATAAATTAATAAAATAAATACCATATAAAATATATACAGAATAAATTGCAGTCAATATTTTAAATATATAAATAAACTTAATGATGGATAAACTGATATATTATGTATTTTTGCTTACGTGTTAACTAAACATATAATAAAACAGTAAAACCCGTGCGTCTGCACATTGAACGAATATTTTATCCCGCCCGAGTCGGTTTTCTATTAGGACAATACAAAATTGTAATAAAAAGAAAATTTTATAATACAATAAATCTTTTTTTATACAATGACGGATCATGACGTCAATAAGTGATACTACTATCCTTCATTGAATAAAGGGAACTTTTGTCATTTTTTCAGATTTTTTTATACCAGACGGCGTTGTGCTGAGTTGAAATTTTGACATTTGAGTCAAAAACTTAATGTTAGTTTGTCAGTTCGGACTGTCAAGTGGATAAATACATTTTATCCAACTTCTTCAGTTAAGCTCAGCGCCATCTAAGTACACTTACAGATGTTTAGAAAATTTCTTATTTCAATTCCGTCCCTTACAGCCTGTATAATTAGTATAACTTGCGCAAATAAAGAAAAGATCCCAAAATATCAACAACAATATTGTTTGTCTGTCTATTAAAATATATGACATATGAGGGGTATAATGTCAACAATAATGTTGCCTTTTCGGGATCCTTTCTGTATCTGCGCGACACCTACATAAACGTTTATAAGTAATTAATCTGTAAATTATAACTATGACTGTTTTGGTAATTGGTTTAAGCTTGTCTATTTAAAGAAAAGTTCAATGAAAAGTTTAGTGGTATATTTTTCAAAATTAACTACATTTTATGAGTTTGGCCCTAGATGGTCGTAATATAAGTTTAATATAGGGCTTTTAATGAAACAAACCATTTAAGATTATCGTCTTTGTACAACCCACGACGGAATGTGCCTGGAAATTTTCGCATTTGTGTGTTAGGCCCTTTTTTCCTTTCAATCGCGCTGTGCCAGAGAGAAACAGCTAATTAGTACATTTAAATATTCGCGAGATTTAACGGCTTCTTTGACATAAAAACTGGAGAAACGCAGTTACTATTTCATATTGAACTATTTTACTAGATAATATATGTATCTAAGTTAATAGCATTATAATGGTAATAACTTTAAAATTGTAGGCATAATATTGAAAAAATGTTTCAAGCGAGTCCGTAACCACATTTCGAAAGACACTCAATCGAAGAACTCAATATCGAATGAATTTCTTAACGAAATTTTAACTTCGAATGAATTTATAGTCGACGAACTGAATATCGAATGAACATGACATCGACACACCGCACAACGAACCGTTGCAAAGTCGACGAACAGAATATCAAAATCGAAATAGGTACTCTGGGATGCTCTGGCGCTGGTGTGAATGCCGGAATAGCTAGAGTTGACTTTAGATTTTTTTCTATCAAGTAAAGTTTGTCAAATTATGTAACGGACAGAGTCTGTGCGGAAAAAGAACAGGCGTGAGCAAAAAGTGAACTAATCATTTTTTTATAGGTTGATATGACATTTCTCATACTGAGGCACAGACGCGCCCTCAATTTTCACGTCTAAGTATAATTATATTAAATTCTCTGTCCGCACAGAACCTTCTTAGCATGATATCTATTAGATTCTCTACAATAACATATTTTTTTTTATTAAGGATTGGTTTGCTCTTGACTCTAGTCTAGGTCATAGCATAGGACAGAGACAGAGTCTAAGATGGAGCGAGCTCACCCAGAAGAAGCCTGTTCACTCTTACTTTGAAGAGATTAGGGTTGTATGCGTTTGGAAACACAGACGCAGGTAGTTCCACTCTTTAGCAGTGCGCATTATAAATGATGACTACAAGCGTTTAGTCCGAATTGGTGGAATGGCAAACAGGTACGGATGGTATCCGGCGGTACATCTGGATGTCCGATGGTAGAAGGGAGCTGGTGGAACAAGATCGTGAAGCTCTTTTTTCTAAATTTTATGGTTGTAATAATTGCTTGAATGAAACCAGTTTATAAATCTTGCCCGCGCGCTATCCCATCTATTATTTAATCTGTGGTGTGTTCACACGTCAGTGCAGGTGACTTAAGTATCGGACGTCATACTAGTTTGTATGGATTTCCAAAGGATTTCTATGAAATGCAATTAATAGTTGACCACACCTAGACTTTGCCTGACCCGATGGCGTAGCGGATAGTACCCCTGCCTGCTACGCCGAGGGTCGTGGGTTCAATCCCCACTTGACACAAATATTTGTCAAGCTACTTTCGATATTTGTGTTTAGTCTGGGTGTTTAATATGTATAATACGTATTTATTTACAAAAAAAAAGTATTTAAGTATTAATATCAGCTATTTAGTTCCCATAGTATAAGTTTTGCTTAGTTTGGGGCTAGATGGCGCTGTGTGAATTGTCCAGAATATTTATATATTTATTAATATTTTACCTCACAAGGTGCCTATGTTATGAAACTAAAGGCTACAAGTCTACAGGTGAAATTCTTAGTACATTGAGTAGCCAGTTCATATAATATATTAGATTCATGTATTTCACATTAGATATCAAATTCATAATTAAAGTACTTAAACTAAATAAAGATGTCAGCGAATAATGTGATATTTATTATAGCATATCATAATGGCTCACCGACTACGCAATGAACATCGAATTTCACCTGTAAAATTGTAGCATGTAGTTTGATAATATCGAGTAGTGACGTCTCTTACGCACTTATATAGTAGTTGTCAAGACCTGTCAAGGTACACTTGCCTCCTACACCGACGTGTGGTGTGATGAACTGTTTGTCGTGTCGTTGGACGACTCGGTGTCCCACACGAAAAGAGATAGAGAGAAATGTTTTCGAGTACCTTACTTACTCGTAAATCTTCTTCACAATTTAATCAGAGTTTGCGTAATGAAATGCTTTTTTGGCAGAGATAATTGTTCAGTTTTGAATTCAATATGACCATATACAGGATGTTAATAATTTAGCTGTGAATATTTACAGCTAATATTATTACATGATGTATAAAGTCACATCAGTCATACATAATCATACAAAATTCACACCTAGCTACCTCATTTTCAAAAGTTTCGTTTTGGTTGGATATGACATCAAAGATTTTTGAGCGAGTTTTCGTAAATACAGAAACGTATTGTTGGACTCTTCATAAATGACCAAAAAAAAGTAACTACAGATTTGGTATCAAATTCTATCAATGTAATTCGTGTAATAATAATGATAAATATACCTTTAATAGCCAATAATGATCAATGATAAAATCATAATCTACTATCTCGTAATAAGTTATCATGTTTTACAGTTCGATATCATATCACACAATTTTATTCTGTTATCGCTTTGTCTAAATTAGACAATGATTTCGTATTGTCGTTGCCGCCAAATTGTTCTGATATAAAAAAAACAGTAATAAGGTTTCAGGATCCAGAGGTCCCTGTCTCGATTCGAGGGGTGGTGGGGGAGGGGATTCCACCTAGTTGTACCTCTAATTACTTATTCGTCAATAAATCACTTTAGTGACATTGCCCATTTTGTTAAGAAGTTTTCGTTTGGAAACTTTTCCGTGCTTCAGGGGGGACGTCCGGTTTCTTTCTATGATTACTTAAATGATGTTCGTCTTATAACTGTTCCACCTAAAATATTACATTTTATCATAACACACACAACAATGGGAGGGTTAAAATAAGTTATTTTTTTATTTCTTTGTCTATTAAGCTAGTTAAGTTACTTTTGTTTCCTAAGGGATATTTAGATTTTATTTTTATTTAGATATTGTCGAGTCCTCTAATACCTACTTTTTTACTCCACCGTGATCTCAGGGAGGAGGTAATGGCTGAAAATCAACGCTGAAGAGAGAATGGTCTTGCCAGCAAATGCTGAGCCATTTCCTTTTGCCTTTTTTATGTTAAGTATCTCTCTAGATAACATGATAGGTTTGCAGAACTTAAAAAGGCAATAAATAATATTTTCTTTGTTTATAACTACATCAGAGGCCTACTACACATACACATACATACGGCGTAAGCAAAGCTAACGGCCGTAAAATACGGTCGCTATCGCCACGTATGACAAATATTTGAGGGCCGTTCGAGAAAAATATTGTATCACCGTATCACTATAGTTACAGGTTGTCAGCTTGTCGTCCAAAATTGTAATACACATGAAACCCTCAAGTCCCTTAGTCGCCTCTTACGACTCCCACGGTAAAGAAATGGGGTGATGCTATTCTAAGCCGGCGTAAGACGTCGTATTATTATCAAGGTGTACGGGTAGTTTAGGTAGGCGATGGGCTGACAACCTGTCTCTATGGCGAAACACAATTTTCCGAATGACCCTCAAATATATGTCAGACGTGGCGTAAATGTCCGTTTCTGCGGCCGTTTACGCTCTGCCTACGCCACAAGGGATAATAGGCGTGAAATGTCTGTGTGTATGTGTACAGGTAGTATTATCAAGAATTTTACATAATTAGAGCTCTTTAAACCCTATTCTAAATCTGACCTTCATCTTCGCTGAAGGATGAAATAAGTAAAGTAGGTGTTCATAATCTTAGGCTTTATTCCTAACTAATTCAATAAATCACAAGAAAAACATGAGATTATTCCATTCAGAACATAGACGACAGATTACGTGATTGAGCCCTTTTGCTTCGGTTATGCCTTTTTGTGTGTGTCGTGTGCTGCCGGTTTAGAATAGCATCACCCCATTTCTTGCCCGTGGGAGTCGTAAGAGGCGACTAAGGGACTCGAGCGTGTGTATTGTAATTTAAGGCGATGGGCTGACAACCTGTCACTATGGCGATACACAGTTTTCCGAATGACCCTCAAGTGTTTGTCAGATGTGGCGTGAATGTCCGTTTTATGCGGCCGTTTGTGCTCTGCCGACCCCGCAAGGGATCATATGCGTGATATGTGTATGTGTATGTATTGTCTTTTTTGTTGCGAAAACTGTCTCTGAATAGATTATCGACGTGTTGTAACAGATTTGTGTATTTTCTGCACAAGTTGTCAGATAAATAAGTCTGACATTATGAATATTTTGTGTGATGCCGGCTTAGAATAGCATCACCCAAATTATACATGTGGGTGTCGTAAAAATCGACAAAGGGATAAATTCGTCCAGGCATGTTAGCGTTAATGTAATCTGTACTAATATTATAAATCTGAGAGTTTGTGTGTATGTATGTTTGTTACCTCTTCACGCTCAAACGGCTTGACTGATTTGGATGAAATATCGAACACAGGTAGAGTATAATCTGGACTGGAATAACACATAGATAGTGATACCACGGGAAAACGAGTGGCAACGGGTGAAATCGCTGGGCGGAAAGCTATTATTATAAGCTATAAAGCTTATCTAAATATTTCGGTGGTTAAAATAAAAACAGTTATTGCTCTTCGTAATTATTTTTGTTTAATTAGGTAATATAAAGACACAAATAACAATTATTTAGTGAATGAACAGATGCAGGCAAAGCACTTACCAATGGCTTACCTCTGTAAAACCCACAGTACATACACACATACACATATCACGCCTATTATCTCTTGCGGGGTAGGCAGAGCGTAAACGGCCGCAAAAACGGACATTTACGCCACGTTTGACAAATATTTGAGGGTCATTCGGAAAATTGTGTATCACCATAGTGACAGGTTGTCAGCCCATCGCCTAAAATTGCAATACACACCCTCGAGTCCCTTAGTCGCCTCTTACGACACCCAAGGGAAAGAAATGGGGTGATGCTATTCGAAGCCGGCATCACACGGCAAACCTACTGTAATTTTCCGTAATAGGCCTCTGACATGGTTGTGTTTGTTACCACCGTCTAAGTAATCATAGACAGCAACCGGGACCGACGGTTTAACGTGCCCGTGTAAGTAATTAATGAAGACGTTTGAGAGTATAGCCACAGATAATATAATACTTCTCTGGTATAGTACATGTTTCTTCTTAGAAACAGTTTTTGTAATCCAACGTAACGTAACATTATTGAAACAAATGACAGCCGTAGATTTTCATCCCCTTTTTTCGCTCATTTATGAAAGTGACTAGCATAGCAAAAAATTTCGGCCATGTGATGCCGGCTTACAATAAAAGCATTACCCCATTTCTTTCCCGCGGGTGTCGTAAGAGCTTAGTCACTCTGACTCGAGGGTTTCATGTGCATTACAATTTTAGGCAACTGACTGACAACCTGTTACTAAAGTCATACTATTCTAAAACGGGCATCAAATATTTGTCATACGTGGTGATAGCGACCGTATTTAAAGGCCGTTAACGCCTTGCCTAATCGCAATCGGACTTCGCCACAAACGAAGATGTGGCAAATCAAACAACAATAACTGACTTCACGGTCGCTGCAATAATCATCCGAGAAGATGTAGCCAATGATGATGATGATGATGAATCGCAATGAACAAAGGCGTAATTTTTGTATGTATGTATGATATAAAGATATCGTGTCTCTTTTCTTTTAATCATTTTTTAAAGTGACAAGCAAAGCATAGAATGACCTAAGGCTCAGAATTGAGGCTATAGTGTTGGGAAGCTTGCAGGAAATTGAAACACTCCATTTCTTTCTCGTTGGAAGCGACTAATGGACACTACGTGGAACACTCAAGGGCTCTAGTAAACGTAGTTCTATTTTAGGCGATAGGCTGTTCTGGCTTCCGGTAACTATAACAAGAAGTAACAAGGGTACAACAAGCCGATAGGAGGTCAAGGTGCTTATGATATTGAACAACTTTCTTATAAAAGATAGTCCGAAATATAAATAAAATTGGACCTATCATACAACATGTTCCGGGTTTAATTTGTATGGGAGGTCCAAATTTTTCTACACTTTTTTTTTTATTAGTTGTGGACCCTACGATTTTTAGCCCCGGGGCTGTTAATCTACACCTGACTGTATGGTGGGGAGCAGGAGCTCACCCGGAAAAGCTTGTGGTTGTTCAAACAACCAGCTCAATCGCGCCCTTGGGGCGCGAATGGGCTTACGAGTTGTTCTGGGAAGAACGTAATATTATAAAGAGGAAAGATTTGATTGTTTGTTTTTTTGTTTGCATCGAATAGGCTCCGAAACTACTGGCCCGATTTTAAAAATTCTTTTACCATTAGAATCCTACATTATTCCTGATGAACATGGGCTATATTTTATACGAGAAAAAAATAGGGATCCGCGTGAAAATTTCGATAATGTAACCCAACGTGTGAAAAATTTACCAAAAAAATATCTTATATCGCGTACGCTGTGGAAATTATTGACAATAGAGCAAAGTGATGTGACTACAGTCTTATAGAGGACATCAATATCTATAATAATGTCTGCGACATCGTATGTCTAACTATAACAGTTATGCCACAATAACTACTTTTTCATTTAAAAATGTACAAACTACGCCACATTATTGGTACCAGTGTAATGATTACAATTAGTCATAACTGTATTAAAGGGTGTAAGGGATAGCCCTCCAAATACTAATAGGATACATGCAAACCATGAAACCGAACAACTTTCCCCTAGGAACATATTTCAGGAAACGTAAAAAAACTGACTTCCCATAGTGAATGCAGTCAGCTGATTGTGATTTTGTATGGAAGGTAATTTTTTTTGCGTTTCCTGACATATGTTTCTAGGGGAAAGTTGTCCAGTTTTATGTTTCATGCACCCTATCAGTATTCGAAGGGCTGTCCCTTACTCGGTATAAAAAAACGTCAAAAAACATTGAATAATGCATTAAAAAAATCTAAACTAAAATAATACATACATACATACACATATCACGCCTATTATCCCTTGCGGGGTAGGCAGAGCGTAAACGGCCGCAAAAACGGATATTTACGCCACGTCTGACATATGTTTGAGGGTCATTCGGAAAATTGTGTATCGCCATAGTGACAGGTTGTCAGCCCATCGCCTAAAATTGTAATACACACCATCAAGTCCCTTAGTCGCCTCCTACGACTCCCACAGGAAAGAAATCGGGTGATGCTATTCTAAGCCGGCATCCCTAGGGAATGCAATCTCGAGCCGAGATTGGCAACTCGAGATCTCGTTCGAGATCTCAGGGTTCGAGATTGACCCACTCGAGATCTCGTTGGATTATTGGTCGAGATTTCGAGATCGAGATCGAGATTTTGTTTGTTTCATATAATTTTGGTAAACATTGTACTTTTTTACTTTAAGATTAGAATAGACTACGTTCTGACTTTTTTTTCGTATGTATTTTGTAGTATAATTGATCGATATTCCTATGCCAGATCGACTTGCCTTGACGGATACGAAAAACAAAATCAGGTTTTCACATTTTGCAGTCGGACCATCCACAGACTTTTTGAAATATTTCCAAACCGGCAAATAAGTTGTAGTAACGTCCACCAAACACTTGGTTCGAATTGTTCTTTGACATATCTATATTTCACATTGAAAACTATCAAATATAGAATAATACTGAATGTAATTAGTTTTTGTACTTATAGATGAATAATAACTTTCACTCGAAAACACGAAATGCGCAGTGACGAAAATGCCAGTAAGTAAACAATAAACAAGCTCTTGGGATTGGTCAGTCGCGTCGCGTCAATCCCCTGTCCCGTACCCCCCGCAACGCACCCGCTCAATAGGTATCGACTGCTGGGTCCTGCCGCCGGAAAACGCCAGACACTGCGCGGACGCACATCAATGAACACGTCAATGCCTTACGCAAGCTCATTCTCGAAATCTCGAAAATCCCGATGGATTTTTTTCGAGATCTCGAATGATTTTTCTGAGACGAGATCGTCTTTTTCGAGATCTCGATCTCGAAAAATTGCTCGAGATCTTGGGGATTTCGAGATCTCGCGAGATCGAGATTGCATTCCCTAGGCATCCCACTAAAATAATAATAATATAATCTACACTTATATTAGAAACAGGTTTTTTTTAATTGTTTGTTTGAATTGAATAGGCTCCGAAACTAATGGACCGATTTAAAAAAATATTTTACCGTTAATTGAAATTGAAATTCTTTATTCAATGTAGGATAGTATTATCACTTATTGACGTCATGAACCGTCACTCTAAAAAAAGAAAGTATCACACAATTTTCTTTTTTATTACAATTTTGTTATGACCTAATAGAAAACCAGCTCGGGCGGGATAAAAAAAATAAAAATAAAGGCACTGCTATGGGGCTGGCCAGGTTAATCACACGGCATGTAACTTTACGCCATCACCATCTGAAAACGATATTTGTTTCAAATTGAAGTCAAGATTTTTAGAATCCTATATTATCCCTGATGAACATAGGCTATATTAAACTGTCTTATTCCCGGGGGGAAATTGTTAGCGGCGGCGGGTGAAACCGCTGGGCGGGCTGCTAGTATTTTATATTTCGACCTATATTCCAGAAAGTTTGGTTTCATGAGCTAGTTCATCGTTAAAAAAGTTGGACTTCCCAATTTTTTTTATCCCGCCCGAGCCGGTTTTCTATTAGGACTTGATTAGGACATAACAAAATTGTTATAAAATAAAAATGTGTGATACAAATTTCTTTTTTTTTACAATGACGGATCATGACGTCAATAAGTGATAATACTATCCTACATTGAATAATGAATTTCAATTTGTAGTTGTAGTCAGCTGATTGTGTTTTTGTATGGGAGGTCAAATATTTTTTGTCGTTTCCTGACATATGTTTTAGGGGAAAGTTGTTCAGTTTCATGGTCTGCATGCACCCTATATTGTGTGAATTGTGTTCTGTTATGTATTCGGAGGACTGTCCCTTACAACCTGTATATATCAGTTATATAGTGCCTATAGCTTTGCTTAGTTTGGGGCTAGATGGCGCTGGGTGAATTGGCCTGGATATTATTTATTTAATTTCTTCTTTGCCCACAGACGATATTGGGAGCGCTCCCCCTAGCGGTGGCCGCAGTGAACCGGGAGCCGCTTCTGCTTCCTGGTCTTCGGCTGAAGTTTGTGGCAGCCGACATCGGCGGAGGAGCTCGCTCGAATGTACAAATGGATAAAGACAGCCTTTCGTTACGGTAAGCCATTAATTTTATTTAGTTATGGTTTATACCTAACACACAAAAACATTTCAGAAAATATATAAAACATAAAGCGATACGACGCTACAGGTAAAGTTAAGCTCATGTCCGATTAGCGCTCGTACCGCGAATAAAATAAGTCTTATGCGCGCGGAGTAAGAAAGTTCCAAAGTCCAAACTGTCTAACCCAGCCTGGTCTTGGCTGTAGAGCTTATTCCAATAGCTAGCAATGTATATCAAATTGCGCCGCGCCGCGTTCGCAAATTCAGTTGAACTTTAAATTGTCGAATAGTGTTGCGACGTTACTTTTTTTTTTGTGTAATTTATTTAAAAAATGCTTTTCGTAATTTTCAAAAACGACACTACGTCTTAGCTTTTTTGATAATAGACTCTCACACTCTTTCAGCTTCATTCGTTTTCTGTAACACTCGGTATTGTATGGATGTTCTAATTTGTAAAATGTTTTGTTTATTTATTTACGATTTATTGTACACAGGAACAGTAAAGAGACAAACACATAAAGAATACAGACACAACAGGCACTGCTTATCTCTAATAAGAAATTTCTACAACAGGGTGATGACACAAATGCGTGATCTTGGTGTCGTGGCGTTCTTTGGTCCCGATGGCACCTGTCACACTGAAGCGAAGCTAGCCGCGGCTTGGAACCTGCCTCTCATATCACACGTAAGTTTGCATACGAGTAGTTTTACACGTTAAAATTGTCTATAGGGTATAAAAAATTGCTGCATACACGGGGTGTTAGGGACGGTTGTAAGGAAGAATGATGGGAGGTGTAGCCAGTAGGCTCAATGCTGCATGTTGGGAAAGGGGAATTCCGGTCGAGCGAGGTGTTCAGCTCGGGGACCGCGGCCCAAATGGTAGGTCGTGGATTTTGTATTTATGCTAATTCTTCGACAAACTTCGTAACCGCGTTTTAGGCCTCGACTTCTGATTGGCTTATCTTCTATGACGAGTATGACGTATCGTGTTTACATTGTGCAGGCAGCGTTGTCGTTGTCGCTTCGTCAGCAGTAGATGCATCCAGCGAAGTCAGCACATTTTGTGTACGGCGCGTGCTTCATATTTCTTTGCAATTCTCGTTCACCAATATAGCCGAGAGGATATATTGGTGAACGAGGAAAAACTTTCGAACTCCCAATTCTCCCATACAAAATTCCCGATCCGCTGACTAACTTTCTATGGAAACTCAAAAAGTTGTTCAGTTTCATGGTCTGATCATGCGTGCAATGATTTCCGTACACCATCCCTTACACCCTGTATTTGTGAGGGGTAAACAAGACCACGAAGCTGAATCATTGGTAATGGGCAGTAGCATTCCCTGTGAAAGCAATATCTTTCTCTGCGCTCGCCATTCCGCTTGCCAACCGAGGTAAGTATGGGAACACCCCCTTGACTGATGTAGCTGTTAATGTAATGTTTAGTCCCTCGGAAATTATATTTATTTGAATAATAAAGAGAAAACAGAAACGAGGAGATCCGTAGACGAATCAAGGTCACCGACATATCTAAGAGAGTCAGTAAGCTGAAGTGGCAATGGGCAGGCCACATAGCTCGAAGGACTGATAACCAGTGGAGCAGAAGAGTTCTTGAGTGGAGACCACGTATCGGCAGGCTCAGCGTAGGACGACCCCCCGCGAGATGGACAGACAATCTGGTCAAGTCCGCGGGGAAATGCTGGATGCAGGCCGGTTCTAATGGGACGAGGTGAAAATATTTAGGGGTGGCCTATGTTCAGCAGTGTGATATGATGATGATGATGAATAATAAGTTTTAAAAGTAACGAATATTGAAGCCAATTTATATGCAAGTATAGAACCAGGCACATACCATCGAAAATTGTTCACAACACGTGCAAGCAAAGTTGAACAAGAATTTGAACCTTCTACGAAGGTAAGGGAGTCAGTCTATTGGAAATATTTAATATGGCAAGCCACACCATCCACAAGAGCGGTTCACACACTTGCTGTCGGTCGCTGCGTATTTTTGACAGGCCCGATGGTGTAGCGGATAGTAACTCTGCCTGCTACGCCGACGGTCGTAGGTTCGATCCTCACAAGACACAAATGTTTGTTAAGTAATTTTCAGATATTTATGTTTGATCTTGGATGTTTTCAAAGTATTATATTTATTTATTTACAAAAAAGTATATAAGTGTTGATCTCAGCTATCTAGTTCTCATAGTACAAGCTTGGGGCTTTGGGGCTAAAAATCCATGTGTGAATTGTCCAGGATATTTATTTATTTATTTTTAACGCACCGTAACGCATGTGTCTGTCAAGTTGTATTTATATGGGAGCATGATTGGAATTAGCAATTTCTTTTCGTCTGACAGTCGCATGCGTTACGGTGCGTTAAAAATACGCAGCAACGGACGACAAGTGGGAGAACCGCTTGTGTAGGAGTTTTGTTATACTTTAATAATCATGAACTGACTACGCTTCTAAACTTCCAACCAATTTCGTCTGAAAATTGCCTTTTGCCCAGTAATTTGCTCGTAATTACAATTTGAGACCAGTAGTCTCCAAAACACACCTTCAGACACAGTTTTCGGATCGTTATTTCCGCATTAGTTACGCATTATTAGTGCCACACACGAAAGAATAAGAAGAAGAATAGACAATGGTGGTGGTCAGCGGGCAGACCATCAGCCAGTGGTCCGATGATATCACCCAGTCGACGGGATCTCTATGGATGAGTTCAGCACAGGACCGTAAAGATTGGCGCAATAGATAAGAGGTCTATGCCTTGCAGTGGGTGGATGTGGGCTGATGATGATGATTAACAAATTTCTCACAGGGTCACACAGTTCTTTAAATGAACATGCATACCGAAAGTAACATGGATTAACACATATGATAGTTGTTATGACCACTGGAGGGTCTGAAGTACCTAAAGTAGACCACCAGGAGCCCACGGCGGCGGCGAGCAACGGCGCGTTTAAAAGCTAGTATATTCAAAGTCAAATGGCAGCCGTACGTTGGGGCCATGTCAGTCACTAAGGACATTTATTTATTACTTAAGCCCAAAACTATACAAGACAATAACATATTTTTTAACAAATTAAAATGTTTCGCTTTTTACGCTTATACAACTCGGAGTTTCTCAACTAGCCATAGCCAGTAGAAGTGAACTGTTTTCTTCCTTTTAACCTAGCTGGCGTTTCTTTACCGGACCCGTAGTCGTTATTTATTGGAAGCGATAACAAAATACCCTAAAATAAGCGCCAGTACCTAGCACGGCAAATATTATTTCCAAACTTTCAATCAATCACCAATTCTATCTTCTTGAAAAATTTTCAAGGACGTTTATAGGTTAATAGACGACTCGGTGTTCCACACGATAAAAAGAAGGATCAGACTCCCTGAATACCAAATTTTTAAAACACTTCCCGTGTTAGGTATACAATTTTTTAAAACTAGCAAAATTTTCAAGCGCGGGCAGGATTTGACCCTGCGACTTTCGCATTACTAGTGGCGACGCCTCTTCCATCTGGGCTACCGCAGCTCATTCCTTGCCCGCCAATTTTGCAAGTGTATTTAATGCCAGTAACGCGTGGCAAGGCTCTGGGCCTTTTTGCAAGTTTTCAAAAATCAGACTCCCTTGCAAAGAATGTTCAACGCCATCTATCAATGATTTTAAGCACCTTGTTCTTTTGTAAACAAAAAGTTTCTCATTTCCGCACCATAACACAAACCATAGATTCAAACTAAGCCTGATTTGACAGCTGCCAGATCCATGTCAGCGAAGTGAAATGGATTGTAGCGTGGCTGGTACTTAAATATCATTATTAGGGTTCCTTATCCGAAGGATCAAAATAGGACCCTATTACTGTAACTAGTGTGGCTCGCTGTCTGTGTCTGTCCGGCTGTCACGAGTAGTGCCCAATGTTACAAAACTACAGGCTGCAAGTGTATAGGTGGAATTCTTAGTAGATTGCTTAGCCGTTTAATATTCCCGGTATCATAATGTCTTACCGACGCAATGAACATCGAATTGCACCTGTAAAATTGTGGCCTGTAGTTTGATAATACCAGGCACAGGCTGTATCTATGTATAGAGTTGAAATTATCACACACGCCGTATTTTTGCTATAGCAATAAAATTACATTAAAAAAAAACATCTCGTACTGAAAACGTGTTCTTGTACCACGTTTCTTTTCTATCTATAATAGTTCGAAAGGTGTATCTCATGAATGGTAATAATTAGACAGTTGAAATTTTCACAGAAAATGTATTTTTGTTGCCACTATAGGTAACAACACTGGAAAATAGAATTCATATTTAAGGTAAGTGCCATTCAACAAACATGATGTTTATGCAATTTTTATGCATATTGGGACGGAACCCTTTGTGTGCAAGTTGAACTCGCACTTGGCCGATTTGTTTCTCGTTTACGTTTTCATGTCTCTTCACATGATCTGCGTCGTAATTGTATCCTTCTTCTTATTTTCTACAATATGTAAACTCTCCTTTTTTGTTGATTTAATTTAATAAACAGGGTGTAAAGGCGACCCTTCGAATACTGATAGGGTAGGTACATTCAGACCATGAAACTGAACAACTTCCCATAAAAAATCAGGAAATGATTTTTTTTTTACTTTTTATTGTAAAGTCAGTCAGCTGATTGTGATTTTGTATGGGAGGTTGACTTTTTTGTCGTTTCCTGCCATATGTTTCCAGGCGAAAGTTGTAATTTATGTAAATATGTATTTTATGTCAGTTAATTGTGAAATTTTACTAGTGACCGATAGCGAAAACTAAAGACGGGCTGGTGATTAAGAACAACTTTCTCTTCTCTCTTTTCTTTTTTCGTGTGGGACACCTAGTCGTCCAACGACCCCAAGAACCCTTGTGTCAGAGTTTTTCAACCGCCTACTACTCTTAAAAACATAGGTCAAAATACGAAAAAATTAATTTGGGTCTCCTATACGAAATCGCCGATCAGCTGATTAGAGTTAATGGGAAATTAAAATAAATTTGACATATTTCGATCTTTTCCTTTGGGAAAGTTGTTGTTTATCATCAGCCTGTCTCGAGATTTCGTCATCTGTCACTAGTCAAATTTTATAATATTATTTGCGAGACCGCACTCTATTAATGCCGTGTGATGTCGGGTTAGGCTTCGAATAGCATCACCCCATTCCTTTCCCGGGTGTCGAAAGAGGTGACTTAGGAACTCGAGGGACATATGTATATGCATTACAATTTTAGGCGGTGGGCTGACAACCTGTCACTACAATAGCGATACACAATGTTCTGAATGATCCTCAAATATTTGTCAGACGTTGCTTAAATGTTAGTTTTTTACGATCGTTTACGCTCTGCCTACCCGGCAAGGTATACTGGCGTGATATATGCATGTATGTAGTATTTAGTACTAGCTGTTACCCGCGGCTTTGCCCGCGTACTTCACTATCACTACATAGTATAAAATAAAGTCGCTTCCCGTTTGGTGTCTCCTTATATCTTTAGAATTACCCAACGGATTTTGATGCGGTTTTTTTTATTAGATAGAGTCACTTGAGACGGAGGTTTATAAGAATAAATTGTTCCTTGAAATTGTCACATTCCCATGGGAAACGGGTATCCCAACTGGTAGTAAACTTTTGACCCCCTTTTGACACCTTTAAGGATTAAAATTTCAAAAATGCTGAAACACGTATTTAATTATTTTAAGTTATGAGTCTAATTAGAAATTTTGAAACAGATCACATTTAAGATAAAAAACTTTCATACAAACTTTTAACCCCCTTTTCACCCATTTTAGGGTTAAAATTTCAAAAATGCTGAAACACGTGTATAATTATTTGAAGTTATAAGTCTAATCACTAATTTTGAAACGGATCACACTTAAGACAACGAACTTTCATACAAACTTTTAACCCCCTTTTCATCCCTTGGGGGATTAAAAAAAAAGAGTGATTCAAGAGGAAGGTTGCATATTGGATGTATGATTTATGTCGGGAGAAGGTCTGTTTCCCGTGGGAAATCAGTTAGCAGCGGGTGAAACCGCTGGGCGGGGCGCTAGTAGGGAATAAAGTTAAGAATGAGTTGTGTATTGTGTTGTGTCATAAATATAAAAATCTTATTCCCTCTCCCTTACCCTCTCCAAAAACTTAAGGGGTGACAAATTGACATATTGGGCGCGGTTACGTGTAGTTTAGATGGGCTCCTAGTGGTGCACCTGGTGGTCTACATCAAATACCCCAAACCTTTGAAGTCTAAGCCATTAGAAGCGGCCTATCAGACTGAACAACTTTTGCTTTGGTTCCATATTTGTATCTCTTTTAGTTTATATCTGTATTTATATATGTATTCTCTTTTTTGGTGGGCTGCTGGTGGTCTACTTTAGGTACTTCAGACCCTCGAGTGCTGATAAAAACTATCCTATGTGTTAGTCCATCTTACTTCTATAATGTGTGGCAAATTTCATTACAATCGGTTCTGTAGTTTTTGCGTGAAGAAGTATCAAACAAACAAATAAACAAACAAACATACAAACTTTCGCATTTATAATACACGTGTTGTCTGTTAAGTGGCGTATATAGTTACCTACGTACTAATGAAGGAGGTGCGTAGGCACACTAAGTACAGGAAATGAAATCTAACGGTCTTATTATAAAAAGTTAACCAAAAGTTAACCGTGCTTTAAGTTTTTGAAACTTCGAGCAACACGGTCTTCCGTCTCGTAAGGCCGTCGTTGCTCGAAGTTTTGAAAACATCAAATCTTATAGATAAATATTTTGATCACTAGCTAAAAGCTCTATTGTTTTGTTGTAATAACACGATTAGATTTTAAGTCGGAAGAAAATAACTTTGTTACATTTCCGCAAGATTTTTGCATTATAAAAAGTTTTCAGAGCCAAGCTATCTGTGTTTTATATTTTATGTAGAAACCTAAATATCCGTACTAATATTATAAATCTGAGAGTTTTTGTGTGTGTATGTATGTATGTTTGTTACCTCTTCACGCTCAAATTGCTGCTTGACCGATTTGAATGAAATTTAGAACACAGGTATAACCCGGACTAACACATAATTATGCTACTTTTTTCCGCGGGAAAACAACTATTACCACGGGAAAATAAGTGGCAGCCGCTGGGCGGAAATTTAGTAAAAAATAATACAGATGACTTGACTCTAGAAAGTTCATACAAATTTTATAAAACTTATAACTTATATAATAAACATCTACTTTTTGTCCAATAGAAATGCGCAGGGTCGCGTGGCTCCCGCGACGCCGCCGGCCTCGGCGCCACGTTCGCTAGGACTCTGCCCCCCGCGCACAAAGTCAGCAAGTCCGTGGTGGCGCTGCTGAAGGCGTTCAGGTGGACCAAGTTCGCTATCATCGCTGGAGATGATTTGACAGCGGCTGGTCAGCAGATGGCGGCAATCAAGGTCAGTTCTTGTTGGTATATCTCTTTTGCACTTTGTCAGCTATGTCGCACAAAGTAGGGTGGGCCAAGTTTGCATTCGTCGCTATCAAGGTTTGTTTCAGTAAAAAAAAAACCTTCACCTGCCTTCTTGTTTTCACTGCCACATGAAGTGATTTAGTTTTTCTTAATAATGCGCCCGCTAAGGATGATAAAGGCGACTTAGCGATGATTCTTCGTAAGGGTCAGCAGTGAAGCTCCCTCTTATGAATGTTTTCCACACTAGTCACCGTTACCGCAGCGTAGAATTTTGCACTCAAAATGGCGATAATTGGTATAAAAATGCGACTAAAACATGAGTTTTTAGTCGCATTTTTTGATAGCCACGTGTATAAATGCGGGTATGCTAAGCCGAGACTACACTATGCTGGAACTACGCGGGCTCTGTAAGTGCCCGGTGATTGGATAAAATTGAAGTGCAAATGTGCAAATGCCCGCCCCCTTGAACACTCCACTTGTATCCTTCGGGATCCCTTTCTTTGACATAATTATTTTTTCACGAATATGTTTTGGCATACCATGTTCGGCATAATTTTTTTCTTCTATTATTTCTTCGACATATTTATATTTTTGCATTATACTTATTTTGTCATAATACTATTTTAGACTATTTTATTTTGGTCTAACTATTTTCTCGCATAATGGTTTTTGGAATATTGTTTTGACGACAAATTTTTATTTTATTTTAAGGGCGGGGCACACCGGCTCCGTATCCGGTCCGTATCCAGCTCTCGTCCGTAGTTACGCACGAACTTATGACGTTGTAATGTATGGGACTGAATGAGATACGGCGGCTTGCGTTGCGTATCCGTTCCGTGCTGCACGCAAGCGGTGTGCCGTATCTCATTCAGTCCCATACATTACAACGTCATAAGTTCGTGCGTAACTACGGACGAGAGCTGGATACGGACCGGATACGGAGCCGGTGTGCCCCGCCCTTTAAATGCATATTTTTTCAATAAATATACATATTACAGCCAATGCTCAAAAATAGGTCTGTTAGGCAATTCCTGACCTAACCTGGCGTCATGACGACTGACGTCAAATCATAGACAGCAACCGGGACCAACGGCTTAACGTGCCCTCCGAAGCATGGAACCATCTGTCCTAACCAGACTGAAAACAAATTCACAAAGTGATAATTTCAACATTGTGAGTGTCCCACCGGGAATCGAACCCGGAATGTTTGCACTGCAGACAGTCGCAATATCACTGCGCCACATCAACCGTCAATCTTGGTCGTTCTTGATAGTATATCAGCGAGACGCGCGAGCGTGCAGCGGCACATCAGTCTGAGGAAGGACCACTGATTGGTCCGAATACGTCGCGATAGCTCGCAACAAAAATAACAGTGAGTTCGATCCGTGTTTCTCTTAAAAGTATATCAGCGTTTCATTTCAGGAGCTGGCAGTATCCAACGGCATGACGATCACGGCGGAACACCGTTTCACCGACTACATCCCTCGCAAGATATCTGAAATGGAACGTATCGTCGATCAGACGTACGACAAGACCAGAAGTAAGTTGATTTGATGATAATTTTACATACATACATATGTCAAGCCTATATCCTATGCGGGGTAGGCAGAGGCAAATTACGTTTTCATCGGGTTATAAATTTAAAGTAAGTTTCATAACATAGCTCGTGTATCTAATATGCAAAAGGTTTTCGTAACTTTATTTGATTGCAATTTAAACTTTTGGGACAGTCTGTTATCATAACTTTTAAAGCGCTCGAGATTACTTTCACACATTAATCATTGGACCTCATCTATCACGGTAATTATGGTACATATTAAAGGATAAAATTGCTTTATTTACATACATAACACGGTTAGTGCAAAGCAAATGATCACAGTCTCTCTCTCTTTTCGTGTGGGACACAGAGTCGTCCAAAGACCCGATGAACCTTGGTGTCAGAGTTGGACGACTCGGTGTCCCACACGAAAAGAGAGAGACACTGTGACCATTTGCTGTGCACTATGACGTGTCAAAGTAAAAAATAATGTTTAAAAAACAAACAAGTTCAGTCGAAATACCACCCCGCCTTGCACCAGCCAATAATTAATGTTTACAAAATACTATCGCGATAAATCCATACATACATATATCACGCCTTTATCTCTTGCGGGGTAGGCAGAGTGTAAACGGCCGCAAAAAACGGACATTTACGCCACGTCTGACAAACATTCGAGGGTCATTTGGAAAACTGTGTATCGCCATAGTGACAGGTTGTCAGCCGATCGCCTAAAATTGCAATACACACCCTCAAGTACCTTCGTTTGCCTTTTACGACACCCACTGGAAAGAAATGGGGTGATGCTATGCTAAGCCGGTATCACACGCCATAAATCGAAATCGGCGATAAATCCAGCTTAGATGAATTATAGCTGTCAGAATGTACTTATTGGCGTAAATGCCCGTTTTTTGCGACTGTTTACGCTCTGCCTGCCCCGCAAGGGATTAAAAGCGTGATATGTGTATGTACTTATACATCAACAGCCACAAATAGTCCACTACTGGACATTGGGGTGTATTGCTATACCTACTCACCACGCTTGGCAGGCGGATTACTTTCACTCAGAAAAGAACGCAATTGCCTAGAAACGTAAAAACACATATCACGCCTTTATCCCTTGCGTGGTAGGCAGAGCGTTAACGGCCGTAAATACAGTCGCTTTCGCCACTTCTGATTAATATTTGAAGACCGTTTCAGTAAAATCATGTATCACTATAGTGAGTAATCAGCCTGTCGCCCAAAATTGTAATACACATGAAAACCTGAGTTCCCTTCTCGCCTCTTACGACACCCGGTGGATAGAAATGGGGAAATGCTATTCTGAGCCGGCATCACACGGCTACGCTGCTGCCTATTCCCTGGATGAAATCCTTCAGTCGCTTTTTACTGTAGCTTTTTGTGTACCTACTCGATCAACTTATACTCGTTATTGATTCCTTAAATGAGCAATCCGAGGTCCTTTAGATAAAAAATATTCTGTCTTACGTTTTTACAAGTAAATTTTACGGTTCATTTTCAAAGTAAATTCTACAGATTATAACTAATTGCCAATTTCTTTTGATTCGCTGTCTCTTTTGACTTCGTTTTGTCCCCCGTGAGAATAAATCAATAAAATAAACTTTATATACACTCGTCTCATAATGTTCGAATTATGAATTCGAAAACAGATGCATAATGACCTACTTTATGCATTCTGCCTATAAAAACTAGGGTTTACTATAAATTACAGAAGCGTAATGACTTAATGACAAAACTCTTAATACGATAAAGTTGAGAAATGAAACGAAGTTTTTTTTTCCAATACTCAAATCGCTATCTTCCGCCGCACCTGACAGTTGTTAATGTACGGTAATTTTTCGGATGTTGTTCAGTTGTTTTTATAGGTTTTTGTTCTGTTGTTGTTCAGATGTTGATTAGTTGTGGTTCAGATGTTATTCCGATGTTGTTCAGTTGTTGTTCAGTTGTTGTACAGATGTTGTTCAAATGTTGTTCAGTTGTTGTACATATGTTGTTCAGTTGTTGTTTCGATGTTGTTCAGGTGTTGTTCAGTTGTTGTTCAGATGTTGTTCAGTTGTTGTTCAGATGTTGTTCAGATGTTGTTCAGTTGTTTAGTTAAGTTATTGTTAAGACTCCACATCTAAACAACTGCTAAAGTATAGATTTTTAAAAATTCATATCAAGCCATATTACGTTCTCGTATTGAATTTGTCCTTGTATCGGGCCTTGCAATGGCCGGTGCGTACGTTTAGAAAAGTGTTTCTGAGTTTTTTTGGAGAGTGTAGATAAAATAGTGTATGCAACTGCTATAATTAGGCATTAGAATGCTCGTGTCAAACTATTATCACACTCGGCTGCGCCTCGTGTGATAAACAGGCCCTCGCATTCTAATGACCCCCATTATACGACAGTTGCATAAACTACTATTATTCAATGTAGGATAGTATTATCATCGACCATGTAAATTAATCCATGGTATTGTCATTTATTGACGTCATATTCCATCATTATAAAAAGAAGGTTAGCCTTAATCTGGGGTCACCCGGTCCCAGGGCATATCGGCACGCTAAACTAGGCACGCCCCTAGCTATGCATCCATCGGCGCGGCAGACCTTGGATTGGCGGAGAGGTAAGGAGTAAGGAAGGGGAGGGAAAGAAGAGAGATAGGACTTTGTGACTTGGGAAAGGATGAAAGGTAACGGATACTACTACCTCGGAGGACAAGGTTTGAGGCCGTAGTAGCTCGGGAAGCCGGGGTCGCATACCCGTAATATCAAAACCTAGCCACCGGACAGGCAGCTTGGCTGTATATCCCCTGGCTATTGGCTGTATATAACCTTGTCCTGGTATGCGGGGCTCTGCCAGGATTGACACTAAATTTCCCTAGCTTCTCGTGGGAACGCAATGATTTTAAACTCAAACCAAAATCTATATGGCGGCGATGTAGGAGTTCGCGACTCATCACGTCTCGTTCCTGTCGGGTGCGGATTGCGGGCTACAGAGAGCCGCTTTGCTACGATGAATGTTAGGGGAGGAATGGTGGATAAAATAGGTGAAGTATGTCAGATGATGGATAAGAGGCGCATAGATGTTTTGTGTGTGAATGAAACAAAGCGGAAAGGTTGCGACACGACGAAACATGGCCCCTACACAGCGTATTGGTCTGGGGTTTCTAGTTCCGACCGAGGCTGTAAGGGAGTCGGCGTGATTCTTTCCGCACAAATGGCTGAATGCGTGACTGAGTTCGAATGTGTGAGCCCTCGACTCCTCTGGATTAGGCTGAAGGTCGGAATCACTCTAATCTTTATCCTAGGTGTCTATGCACCGACGGATGTGGGTTCGGGTGGCTCCACAAAAGCGAAAAAGGAAAATGAGGAGTTTTGGGACAATGTAAGAGATGTTTTGAAAAACTGCAAGGCGAATGAAAGAATTATTATGCTGGGAGATTTTAATGGATGGGTAGGTATAAAGCGAGATGGGTATGATAAGGTTCTTGGTACGTTTGGTGATGAAAGAGTAAATGAAAATGGAAAGAGTGTGTTAGAGATTTGTTTACAGTGGGATCTTTTTGTGTCGAATACAATGTTTCAACATAAAAAGATCCACACTTATACAAGAACGGAAGGTGCATCAAGAACTATGATTGATTTTGTGATTGTGGATGAAAGATTGAAGAGTAAAGTTGTAGACACCCGAGTGTACCGCGGTGCTGGTATTGACACAGACCACTTCCTGGTGCTATCACGAATAAGTGGTCTCTTCAAACGGTGGCGGCACACGGTAACTGAGCGGAGTAGTGCGTTAGAAAGAGTGAAAGTAGAAAATTTGCAAGATAAAGAGGTAAAAAAGGAGTATATTAAAAGATTGAAAGAGAAATTTAATGACCTAGAGGAGATGTCTGACATTGAAGAAGGATGGAAAGGATTTAAAAAAGGTGTTGTGGATGTCGCGATAGAAGTGTGTGGAGTTTCAAAAAGGATGAAAGGGAAAACACAACGGAGTGCGTGGATGACCAAAGAGGTGCAGGAAGTTGTGCAGAAGAAGAAGAAAGCATGGTTGGATTGGTTAGCTACCAAAGCTAACCGAAGAATGTTAAAAGCGACGGATGAAGATGTAGAGAAAGCAAGAAAGGAGTATAAAAGTGTGAAGGATGTAGTTAAAAAGACGGTTGATAGAATGAAGGATAAGAATAAGGATGAATTTGACAGGAGGCTATCGGAAAACTTTCGTTCCAACTTAAAAGTTTTCTGGAAATCCATAAGGACAGCTCGAAATAAAACCACGTCGTCCGAGTTGAGTAGGATTCGAAGCCAGGATGGTAGTGTAATAAAAGGTGAGGAATGTGTGTTGAAAAGATGGAAGGAATATTTTGAAAGCTTATTTGAGAAAGAAGATCTAGCGCAAGAAATAACTACTGCAGAAGTGGATGAAATTGAGAACGAAAGTGAGATTGAAATGGATGAGATTGTGAAAGCGTTAAAAAGTATGAAATCTGGTAAAGCTGCAGGGTATGATAGGGTGTCGGTCGAAATGCTGAAGGCTGGCGAAGGCGTTGTGGCTAGTCAGCTGTACCTCCTTTTTAACCTTTGTTGGAGAAGCGGTCGAGTGCCAAGTGATTGGTGCAAGGCTGTAATAGTGCCATTATACAAAGGAAAAGGGTCACAGCTGGACTGCAAAAATTACCGCGGTATAAGCCTCCTCAGTGTCGTCGGCAAACTGTATGCAAAGGTGTTGATTGAAAGAGTGATGAAAGAAACGGATGAGAAAGTATGGGATGCTCAGGAAGGATTTCGTAAGGGGATGGGATGTACGGATCAGGTATTTTCCTTGCGCTGCATAGCTGAAAAATTCCTGGCCAAAAACCAGAAAGTCTATTGCGCGTTCGTAGATTTGGAAAAGGCCTATGACAGAGTGGTGAGGAATGAATTGTGGTCGGCACTATCCATGCATGGGGTGAGCAGTATCTTGATACGAGCACTGAAATCCTTATATAAGGATTCCAGTGCTTGTGTCAGGATAAACGGGGCGTACACTGAACTTTTTAACATCGAGAAAGGTGTTAGACAGGGATGTGTTGCGTCACCGTGGCTGTTCAATCTGTTCATGGATAGTTGTTTAGAAGATTTGAAAGAGAGTGAATGTGGTCTGAGAATGAATGGTTTACTCGTCAAATGTCTTCTCTATGCTGACGACCAAGTTATCCTTGCGTCGTCGGCTGAAGGGTTGCAGGAGATGGTAAATATTATGAATGAGGCTTTGAAAAAGAAAGGAATGAAAGTGAACGTAAGTAAGACGAAAGCAATGGTTTTTGAGAAAGAGGAAAATATGACAGAGTGTAAAATTATGATAGAAGAAGAGAGGGTGGAACAAGTGAAAGAGTTTGTGTATTTGGGCTCCATGTTCACATCAGATGGAAAGTGTGAAAGTGACATCGAAAGAAGAGTGAATGCCGGCAACATGGTGAATGGAGCGTTGCACGCTTTTATGAACAGCCAGAAAGTCTCTGATAAGGCTCGTCTGGCTGTGCATAGAGGGGTGTTAGTTCCGACACTTATGTATGGGAGTGAAAGTTGGGTATGGCAGAAAAAGCATGAAAGTAGAATAAATGCAGTACAAATGAGAGCGTTAAGAAGTATGGTTGACGTAAAATTGAGTGACAGGATAAGGAATAGCGTGATAAAGGAACGTTGTGGTATAAAAGAAGACGTAGTGACTGGTGTAGAAAAGGGTATGCTTAAATGGTTTGGTCATGTAGAGAGGATGAATGAAAGAAGATTAACCAAACAGGTGTATATGGCAAGTGTGGATGGGAACGTCGGAAGGGGAAGACCTCGACGAACGTACCTCGATCAAATCGGGGACGTGCTAAAGAAAGGTCAGGTCAAGAGTACCCTAAACCGACGAGCATGCATGAAGAGATTGATGAATGTGGAGGAGGCGAAAGAAGTGTGCCAGGATCGTAGTAAGTGGAAGGAAGTAGTCTCTGCCTACCCCTCCGGGAAAAACGGCGTGATTTATGTATGTATGTATGTATAAAAAGAAGAAATTTTTCTTTATAAGTATAACAATTTTGTATTGTCCTAATAGAAAACCGGCTCGGGCGGGATAAAAAAATAAAAATAAAAATAAAGGCAGTGCGTCGGGACTGGCCAGGTTAATCGCCATCAGTAAATGACGTTTTTTTCAAATTGCAGTCCAGTTTTTCAAATAGTGAAACCCCCCCAAAAACCTGCCTCTCTAAATCTAATCAGTCTAAATTAACAATCCTTCTAGGCCCTAAGCAAAGATATAAGCCCAAAACACTCAAGTTAGTACAAATTGCTGCGTAGTATATTAAAAAGGTAAACAGTGTCGTAAAATTGTTGGGGCGGGACGATTATTTTGTTATTGCCGTTATGTATTTTTGTTTCATGAGTGGGAGTGATTTGAGTATCTACTTAGTAGGAAAACAACGTGATTAATGACATTAATGTGTAACAGCAAAAAGTTATTATGAGTCTTATTTTACACAATAACATTGGGCTTTATGTTATTGTTGACAGTGGTTTTAGTCCTTGATTTATTGTCAACTAAAAAAAGTCACTACACGATTAAATAGATAAGTAGCGGTGGAATATGGCTTGCGACTGATGTAACATTGAAGACAGAGTAACTTTCGTCTATCCAAAGTTACAATTTAAGGCGAGTGTAGTCGTAAACGGCCTCGACAGTGGCGTCACTTCACAAAAAAAAAGATTTTCTCGTTATACAAACAATCTATCAGAATATATCCTTTGCTCAAGTTTTCAGTATTATCCTTAAGAAAAATGAGTACCGGCAAACTCGATGAAAATTCGTTGGAATTAAAGTTACCGCAAAAAGTGCCTCAAAACGTCTATTCTTGGTATTAATTGCCATTAATTTAAAGGCGAAAATTGAATTGAGTTTGTAGGTTCTCTAAAAACTTGAGCAACGGATATTCTGATAGATTGTTTGTATAAAGATATTTTTTGTGCAGTGGCGCCACTGTTGAAGCCGTTGACGACTATACTCGCCTTAAACGGGTTGCTACCAACGATTTTTTATTATTTTAAGCTCCCAATAGTCCCGCTGTTGAAAGCGTCCTGATCACGAATAAACTGGTAGAACTGCTGGTTTTTTTAAAATTATTAATGATGGGTTTGCTCTTGACTCTAGTCTAGGTCATAGGACAGAGACAGAGTCTAAGAAGGAGCGAGCTCACCCAGAAGAAGCCTGTTCACTTACTTTGAAGAGATTAGGTTTGTATGCGTTTGGAAACACACACGCAGGTTGCTGCTAGGGGCAAACATAACTGTCTACGTTCATTCTCTTTTATTTTTGTGGAACGCAATCGTCACTAACGGAACTCACTCGAAAGTCGTCCCGACAACACACTCACTATATCACATGAGTCTGATGTCGTTTTGGACAAAGTTTTGTTTTTACACAAGTTCACCACTGGTCTTTCACTTTCGTCTGCCTATGAATGTACTTTAGCTACGTTACGTTATTGCAATATTTTAATGTGCGCAAGGACCAATGATTGAATACTACTCATAATATCATCAATTAACGAATTGTTCGTCATTTACATTGTCGTTGATTACCTCTGGGGTGCCTACATTGATGTCGATGTATTTTTGCGCTTTTTTATGTTATGTTTTTTTCTTATATACTTTTAGTACCATATGTGGATGCTTCTAATTAGCCTGTTTGTACCTAAACTCGTAGTACATTTTGTAAATTGGTGCTGTTAACATTTGTCAAAAAATAAATATAAATAGCTATAATGCTGTGAACTAATCGAAATGTTTGAAAGCGATTATTACGTAATTGCCAAGGCACGATATTTAAATATTACAATACTCCAGACATTCGAGGCCTCCTAATATAGGCTTTATATATGCTTTAAAGGAGACTCCAGCAACTATACCTTTAGATATTTACTGAAATAAATTTTTGTAAAAAGTATTTTCGTATTTTGTATTGTACATATTTGACTTTCACACTCTCACAATTTGCGGTGGTTTCATTAAGAATCGAGGCTTACTTCTCTGTACACTTTATGTGGAAGCATCATATTAACAAAGGAACTCAAGTTACTGCAGTAGGTAAAAAGCAGAATTTCAAACTTGTAATAATGCCAAGGTGCAAGAGATGGTGTATCACAAACATGTTCAGACCATGAAAATGAACTACTTTTACCATGGAACCTATGTAAGGAAACATCTTATATTCGCGTAGCCATAGGAAGTCAGTCAGCTGATCTGGAATTTTGTATGGAAGGTACAAATAATGTCAGGTTTCCTTAAATAGTGTTGTTCAATTTTATGGTCTGATCACGCCTGCAAAGTTTTTTGGTACGCTGTCCTTTACACCCCTTACATAAAGTACTCTATAACCATAACTTTGTTAATATCGGCTGTCTAGTTCCCATAGTACAAGCTTTGCTTAGTTTGAGGCTAGGTGGCGCTATGTGGATTATCCAAGATATTTAACACACACACACACATATATCACGCCTATAATCCCTTGCGGTGTAGACAGAGCGTAAACGGCCGCAAAAACGGACATTTACGCCACGTCTGACAAATACACACACACACACACACATATATCACGCCTATAATCTCTTACAAGGTAGGCATAGCGTAAACGGACGCAAAAAACGGACATTTACGCCACGTCTGACAAATATTTGAGGATATTCGGAAAATTGTGTATCGCCGTAGTGACAGCCCATCGCCTAAAATTTCAATACATACCCTCGAGTCCCTTGGTCGCCTCTTACGACTCCCACTGGAAAGAAATGAGGTGAGGCTATTCTAAGCCGGTATCACATGGCATCCGGCATCACACGGCATTATTTATTATTTATTTATTTATAACTTTGTTCGCAGTATACGTGTTTCTTGGTGAACACATTGCCCTGGTGGACTTTGTAAGTGTGCTGCAAAAGAAAGGCCTACTCAAGGACGGACATTACGCGGTCATAGCTGTCGACGACGAGATCTACGACCCTACCACTCCGGAGATCACGGCTATCGGTGAGTTGAGTTCCCAACGACGATAGATGTCGCTGTTAGTTTTTACAACTCGATGATGGAGAATTATAATTATTACTCGGACTTTGTAAGCGAGGCCTGCTCAAGGACAGAAACGTCATAGCCGTCAGCAACGAGATCTGTGATCCTACGTAGATCATAACATCATGACTTATTCAATGATACGATACATAGGTACAAAAAGTGGTGGCAGATTAATAATTATCGTCTGGTATATCCGTGTAACTAACTAATAAAGAAACAATGCAAGGTGAAAAGTTTCCCCAAAGAAGTGTTACCACAAAAGGATCTATCTCAAATGCCGTTTCTAATTTCTATGTATAACACTACCTCTGTACTTTATAATGTAAGGTAAAATTTAGTAACCCATAGCGTAAACTCCGATCGGGCTGATTATAAGGAACAACTTTTTCCAAGGAACATGAGTTGAAATATGAAAATAAATGTGGACCTCCCATACAAAATTACCGATCAGCTGATTTGAGTGACGAGTACTATGGACTATATGGATTTGAGTTACTCTGACACCAGGGTTCATCGGGTCGTTGGACGACTCTATGCCCTATACGAAAAGTAATTAGTAGTTACTATAGAAACTTAAAACATTTTTGTCTTATTTCGAGCTATGTTACTTGTTAAAAAGTTGTTCCTTATCAAAAGCCCGATCGGAGTTTTCACTATCGGTCACTAGTCACCCTTTAACACACACTTCTGTATTTTGATTTGACGAAGATATTTTTTGTTTATTTATTGATTATTATAACATTGTTGGAGAGTATCATAAAACTGGTCATTTCATAGATTACCGTACGTACCGTATCGTAAAAATTTATAGACTATAAAGACGCACGACATAATTTTATCTATGAATCCCCCACTAGATGGACACGAGAAGCTCTAACAAAACGTTATACATGTATAAAAGTACTATGAATATTTTTTTTAATAAAAAAGAGCCTTTAGGATAAACCAGATGAAATGAAACCTATATGTTGAATAAAATTCAAACTAAATAAAAGCCGGCCAAACGTAGTACCCACTTTTTATGGCCTCTTCTACACATATTTTTTTTTACTTAGTTAGTTGAAGCCCCGTCGCTGGTGGTGCGACGAGCTAGATGCATTTAGCAAAGACTGGCTCTCGGAGGCCCAGTGTAGAACAGGATGGAAAGAGAAGAGGGAGGCAATTGCCCAGCTGTGTGACGATGAGGCTAATTAAGAAGAAGAAAAGAAGTCAAGTTTGCTGCATTTAATAATCCAATTTTATTATGATCACAAGTATGTGCTACAGCCAAAGCCTGTTAGCTACAGATGTTGCTACGAGTGTGCTACGATCATTTTACGACATACACCAGGTACTACGCCGTAGAATTATTGACTAGCGGCCTGCCCAGCGGTTTTACCAGCTGCTTACATTTTACATAGCCTTTTTTTATTATAGACATTTTAATATAGCCTGTGGTCAATTCAATCAAACAATGAAATCTTTCCTCTTTATAAATATTAGTGTAGATACAAATTATAAGTATATACCCTCCTCAGAATAGGCTTTTTAAAACGCTCTTTTGCCGAAACTCGCTTTACATAAGAAAAGTTTATAAATAAGTTAAAATACACTGACTGGGTTTTACTGAATAATAGGACCTTTTTCATAACTGGAAAACGGGTAACAAAAAGAAAAATATGAAAGTAGGTCAAGTTCATTATTAAACTGAAAAACTTTGTACAAAGAATATTGGTTGAAAATGAATAAATGTTTTTGTACTCCTTGTTTTCTTTCTACTTCTTTACACGGTAGTATTATTTTATTACTTATTCCATGTTATTATAACCAACCATTTTTTTACGTTTTGACCGACGCGACGTTTTGTTACGCGGGCTACACTGGTTAGGTTTTTAAAAAAAGCTCTCAAAATACAACACTACCTATTTATTAAGAAAATAGACAGAAAGTCTTAACTAATAGTGTCTCAGCTCAAAGCTCGCGGCGCGACGGAATAGAATGGAAATTTTTCTAGGGATTCTCGAGTGTCATGTAGAGGGCGCCAAGCTTTATTAAAAAACGTTTCTTTACACAAAATCTGTACCACTTTATAAATTATTCTTTATTTTGTGTTTATTGAATTGTTATAGATGTATTATTGGTAATTTTTTTACTTACACGAATGACACTCAATATAATAGCAAGGCGATAAGTTTATTTTGTATTAAATCAAACAAACATAATTAATTGGTAACGAACACAACGTGAAACGGAACTTGTGACAAAACTATGGCTGACGCCAGCCATATTGAAACGACAAAATTTCAGTTTACAAGCGCCCTCTGGTTTGACATTCAGAACTATCAAGAGAACTGTCAATAGAAAAACTCCCATTGAGAATTATGTTAACGCGAAGAAAGCTACAACTGTCTGTGCATATGCGAGCAAGTGGTTTTTATTAATTAGCACCGCATGGCAGTAATGAGGCATGGTGCAAAGACAGCAGATTTAGGCCTAGAAATACAGGGTGTAACAGTTTGTTGGGAAACTTTGTCCAGTTTTGAATACTTTATTATCTTATGAGTTGTTAGCTATAGCCCTTTTGTCACAAGTTGTATAATTAATATAATTATCATGAATAAATTATGTGAGTTGTTCACTAATTAGACCCACTCCGTGGTTACTACAGATTAGGCAGGTTCCAATTTGAAAAGTTGTTCCGTTTTATGAGATGAACTGAACTTGCACTGAATTATGATTGGAAATTTTGGGAATTGGACATTCTGAGATGAACAGTTTTCCCGTCTTTTTTTGCGATGAACCGGTTTGAAGAATTTCGTAGATCCGGATTTTTTTAATTTTTTATTTCATAATCAGCAAAAACATTAAAAAAGAGGCAATTTACCAATACTGCCTCTGGGTCTGATCCGGAGATTTTAAAGTAGGTATTATTAAGACAATTACAGCTTTTAATTTCTGAAAAAAGATATGCAACTGTCTTTAATCAACGCGGCCTTCCGTTTCCTGATCAGAATGAGACAGAAGACCGTGTTGCTCGAAGGTTACCGTAGACAGTTATCATTTATGTATCAATTACGCAACTTCACAAACATTACTCGATAAAAAGATACAAAGTAACCTCTATTTGTAAAAAAATGCTTATGCTTACAGTGTTAAAGTTATAACAAAAAATTTAAGCTATAATTTAGATAAATACCTTTTCTAATAAGAATAGCTAAATTAGAAATTGTAATGGTATTTCTTTAGTTTCTTTGTCAAAAAACCGTAAAATCTGTCAAACAATTGAACCTCAAATGATTGCCAGCTTCTCTCTGGCGCAGCACAAATGAAAGGACCAACTTTCCAGGTGAAACAGTGCCTAATTTTTTTTTGTTTTTCACAGATCACCTGGGACAAAACAACACGAGCGACATCCTGTCATTTCGAGCAGTTCTGAAGCTGACACCATCTTTCCCCACAAATCCTCATTACACGTAAGTGCTTACACATATCACGCCTTTATTCCTTGAGGGGTAAGCAGAGCGTTAACGGCTGTAAAAATACGATCACTTTCGCCGCAGAAATCGTGTATGTGTGTTCTTTTCGTGTGGGACATCGAGTCATCCAACGACACGATGAACCCTGGTATCAGAGTTTTTCAACCGCTTACGACTAGTAGTAGTTGGTCTCTGACATAGCAGGCTGAGCCACCTGATTGTCCGAAAAAATGGTTCCGTGCTTCGCAGGGCACGTTAAGCAGTCGGTCCCGGTAGCTGTCTATGATTTCTTAGACGGCGGTCTTTACACCTTACCTTACAGTTTTTCAACCGCCTACTACTCTTACACCAAGGTTCATCGGGACGTTGGACGACTCGGTGTCCCACACGAAAATAAGTTTAACAACGGTATGGAAATATAACAAAAATTCGTGCAGCACGTGTGTTCCCAACGTAATAATTTGAATTCATATTCAAATTACCGACAGGAAAGTTTGGATTGCCTCTTTATGTATTCTCTTTAGTTGTAATGCCTAGCTAGTGCTGCCCTCAACACTTTAAATTTATAACTATTTGAAAAAGTTATTAATCGAAAATGCCGAGATTTTGGCACAGATACTGAAATTCGTTTAGTTCCAGATTGTTGTATTAATAAAAAGTAGTTCAGTGAAGTTTCTGTAAGCAAAAGTGCTAACGAACAAAAACCGGCCAAGAGCGTGTTGGACACGTTGTCCGTTTTGGAGCTTCATTAAATATTAAGGCGAGTGTAGCCGTCAAAGACCTCGTCGGTGGCGTAACTTCACAAAAAAAAGTTTCCTCTTTATCCAAACAATCTATCATAATATCCGTTGCCCAAGTTTTAGGTATTTTATCTTTAAGTAAATTTAAGGACCTGCAAACTCAATTAAATATTCGCTGTATTCTGATAGATTGTTTCTATAAAGAGAAAACCTTGTTTTTGTGAAGTGGCGCCACTCTCGAGGTCGTTGACGGCTACAGACACCTTAAGCACAGTATAATTAATAGTGTACTAGCGTACAGTATCGTCACTCCCTGCCTCCCCCTACAAACGCCGCCCACCCGCGCTCGGAGGACGCTCAGACACCACCGGCTAGCAAGGACGCGACGACGAAGGTCATTTCATACTGCCGCACGCACATTGTATTCCCGTGTGCGTAGCAACGCGTTTGATTCATACATTTGAGCGCCAGTGTCCGAGGTGTGCCTTAAGTGATGAGAGCAGCACAGCTATATCCATCCTAAATAAAAAAGTATTGCTTATATGAATTTGTAGGAAGTCATGTTGAGATATTTTATATTATTCGTTTCAAATTTCTACGAGAACGAAAAATAAAAGGTATGAAGTTATATAAAGTCCTCTCAAAGGCAAGCAGTAAAAAGTATAACCTAAAATAGACGTCAACGCAACATAGTTCCAGTTTTCTTTTTGTAATAAAGACGACGACGACGGTCCGTCGTTTATAAAAAAATCTCATGTCCAGTATTCATGAGACGTAACTAACAAAAAAAAATGTTAAAATTTTTACGAATGAGTTTTCATACAGGTCATTTTCAAAAGTTTCAGAGCGATAATTATAATGTTGACATGCAAAAATTGGATACGGTACGAATATACGGGGTGTAAGGACAGGCCTCCAAATACTGATAGGGTACATGCATACCATGGAACTCAACAATTTTCCCTTTTGCTAACGACAAAAATAGGTAGTTGACTGATGATTGAAATCAAGATCAGCTGACTGCTATTACTATGGGAAGTCAAAATTTCTTAGCCTTTCCTGAAATATTTTTTATGAGAAGTTGTTCAGTTTCATTGTCTGAATGCACCCTATAAGTAGGTATTCGGAGGGCTGTCCCTTACACCCTGTATATTTATTCTATTTTTTTGCAAGTCTCATTGATGCCAGACATGGGTGCATTTTTAACCTTCTACATATAGTTTTTTAGGGTTTCGTCAGTCTATTTGCGCCAACCTATTTGTTCCTGTGGCAATCTCATCTATTGAGATTTCGTTGTCTCGCTGATGTCATAGAGTATAATATTTAAATTATTTGTTTTTGCCTAAAGTAGGATGTTTGTTGCAGGACCCTTTGCCAAATGATACGTCAGTTATCCGCTGAACCACCGTTCAACGTGCCCAAATACCACAAAATACTGTTCGACGATACATCGGTGAGTAGAAAACTTGTGATCAATGACCTGTGTGGTAATTGATCACAATATATGAAACTACAGGCTACAAATCTACAGGTGAAATGCGTAGTATATTGCGTAGCCGGTTGATATTCCCGATATCATAACGGCTAACCAACTACGCAATGAACATTGAATTTCACTCGTAAAATTGTAGCCTGTAGTTTGCTAATATCGGACACTGATAGACGCCTAATGTGTCCATTTCTCTCAGCTACAAATTCTGCTTACTAGCTGAGGTGCGCGGGCCGGAGGCGGGGTAATGTGTGAATGCTGATTGGTCAGTGGTCGCGTCATCTCATGCATGACCAGTAACTAACCAATGCGCGCGATTTTACATCAGACTTATACATCTGATGTGTTTCCAGAAAGTATTTACCCTTTTGTCGTCTTAATGGTCGTTTTTTGTGACGCGCCTAAAACGTAACGTATAGGCACAATATACCAAGGAGCAGTAGTTGAAGTGCGAATCTTTCCGCCTGAAACTGCCTACTTTTGCAGAGATGTCAACTAATGGGTTTTGCGAATAAGGCTTGCCAGATACACGCCAGATACTTGCCATATAAAGCGATAGCCAAGAATTTTCAAACAATACGGAGTGTATGGGACAGGGTGCCGAAAACTTTGCAGGCATATTTTTTTTTGAAAACTTGCAAAATTTTCGAGTGCGTGCAGAATTTGAACCTGCGACTTTCGCATTACTAGTGGCGACGCCTCTTCCATCTGGGCTACCGCAGCTCATAATTTGCAGGCATAATTATACCATGAAGAAAAAAGCAGACCAGTTTTCTCTATGTTGTATTATTTTTAGAAATGAAAGTAAAATTTACTATGAAACTAAGTAAATTCGATACGATGGATAGGTTAAAAAAATCGACTTCCAAAAGTAAAGCTGATTGTGATTTTGTTTGTAAGTTTTTTTGACGTTTTCTAATTATGTTCCTAGGGGAAAGTTGTTCAGTTTCATCGTATCTGTCTGCTCCCATCAGTGTTCAGAGAGCTGTCCGTTACACCTCGTATATCTTTTGAAGTCAGACTTAATAAGCACCCAGATACTTGCCACAGAGCAACGGAACGCCAAGCGGTAGTGATTTGGTCTGTGGTACTTGCCCTTCTTTAATCAATGCCAACCAAAAGGGTTAAGCTGAACATCGCCCTGCCCTGTCATTAACACATGGGCCGTTGACCTTCACTGCGATCCCTTCAGCTAAGTGGTGCTACCATATTCAAGCTTTTGAATACTGAATAAAAAAATATATAGGTTAAGTCAAGGTAATATTATTTTGTGTCAAATATTTTCCCTATAAGCTTCTGGGAGCTACTTTCCAAGAAGATTACTAAGCATTTTTTTTCGTAACCAGGCCGTATCGCATTTTGTTTTCATTATAATATTATTTTATATGTACCTACGTTTCAACCATAGAAAGTACAGTAAATTTTCGGGAATACATTTTCCTTTTCCGATCATATCTGGTGACATAAAAGTAATTTCTACAAAACTGGCATGTATAAATAATTATCACAAGGAAGTAACCTTACCTATTCCGTATCAAGTAATAAAGTGACGAAATCGATTCTTCATGGAATCATTTGTCGCAGAACTAATATTATTGATATTATTTAATAGCTAAGTTTTTAATAATCTTATCAGCTAAAATAATGTTTGTCTTATTTGTTTCCGGGTACGTTGCCTATTTATTATTTTACCTATTACTTCAGCACACCTTTTTTTAACAGCGAAAAAATATATATTATTTTACTAATACATACATACATACACATATCACGCCTATAATCCCTTGCGGGGTAGGCAGAGCGCAAACGGCCGCATAGAACGGACATTTGCGCCACGTCTGACAAACATTTGAGGGTCATCCAGAAAATTGTGTATCGCCATAGTGACAGGTTGTCAGCCCATCGCCTAAAATTGCAAAACACACCCTCGAGTCCCTTAGACGCTTTTTACGACTCCCACGGGCAAGAAATGGGGTGATGCTATTCTAAGCCGGCATCACACGGCACATTTTCACATTTTACTAATCGTAGCGCCATTTAGCTCTCGAAACATCTAAAAATCCTGAGATAAACGTGCCACTGGTACTATCACGCATTTAGTAGAACAGAATGGTAATTTCGCTCATCGACCGACTTAATGAAATAAATGAGTAGTAAATGCTGGGCTGTCCCAGAAGTAATGAGACAAATCAAGAGAAAAATAATTACCAATTGCCTAAGAGTCTTTTTTATATTATATTATTGGAAAATTATTATTATTATTTATTTATTTATTTATCATGTAACTGTGACACATCATGGTTAGTAGAATACAATTACCTAAGGTGTTAGTATTCATTTCTTATTACATTTATATTTTAATTTATTTTACATCTATTTTAAATACATCTAATTTTATAATGTATATTTAATTTACTCCAGCAACGCCCTTGTTGCCGATTTTTCTTATATTGATGCGTTTTCTAATTTACTGCTATTCTTTTGGATTAGATTAAAAAGATTTAATTTTTTTGTTATATGTATTGTAACAATACATAGAAACACCTTGACTCAAACACAACACAAATAATTGAAAAGTAACTTTCAAAATAATTGTGCTGTGTGAGGATCGAACCCATGACCCTCGGTGTAGCAGGCAGGTGTACTATCCACTATGCCATCGGGACTGTCAAATACCAACATGGACAGTCACTCACGTGCGAAATTGTTTCCAGAACACCCCCAGATCATGCGTAGTCGCTAAAACTAGTAAATAAAATAATAATAATAAATATCCTGAACAATTCACACAGCGCCATCTAGCCCCAAACTAAGCAAAGCTTGTACTACGGGAACTAGATAGCTGATATGAATACTTATATCCTTTTTATTTGTTAATAAATACATATTATACATACAACCCTAATCTCTTCAAAGTAAGAGTGAACAGGCTTCTTCTGGGTGAGCTCGCTCCATAGACTCTGTCTCGGTCCTATGACCTAGACTAGAGTCAAGAGCAATCATTAATAAAAAACAAAAAAAGAACACCCAGACTAAACACAAATATCTGAAATTGCTCGACAAATATTTGTGTCTTGTGGGGGTCAAACCCACGACCCTCAGCGTAGGTGGCAGAGGTACTATCCGCTACGCCATCGGCCCAGTCAATAGTGGGCGCCCTGATTGATTTATTTGTGTTGAGGAACGCAATTATTGCGATTGATTAGATTGATTTCGCACATCAACGGTAATTGAAGAGCAGGGTATTATTTTGGAGATGTATAACAGTCAAACCAAATAACTATGGGATACAGCAAACAAACAACATACACACATCTCGCATATAATCCCTTGCGGGGTAGACAGAGCGCAAACGTCCGCAAAAAACGCACATTTGCGTCACGTCTGACAAACATTTGAGGGTCATAGGGAAAATTGTGTATTGGCATAGCGACAGGTTGTCAGCACATTGCCTAAAGTTGCAATACACACCTTCGAGTCCCTTAGTCGCCTCTTACGACTTCCAGGAAAAGAAATAGGGTGCTATTCAAAGCCAATTACCACACAATTTTTCCAAATGACCCACGCGGCCGAAGGTAAATATTTGTCAGACGTGGCGTAAACATCCGGTTTTTGCGGCCGTATACACTCTGCATACCCCACAAGGGATAAAAGGCGTGACATGTGTGTAATTTATACTTATTTACCAATAAAAACAACTGAGATCAAATCACAAACATACCTACGTAAAAAAAGAAAACGGTGCAGTTGGGTAGAATTATAGAAAAAATACAGTAGGTAAACAAAAATAATTCTATTGAGAAAACTTTCCGATCTGATCGTGTTTCATAAACATACGAGAAAAATACTATAATATTATCAGAACTACCATTGACCGTGTGATGCCGGCTTAGAATAGCATCACCCCATTTCCTTCCCGTGGGTGTCGTAAGAGGCGACTAAGGGACTCGAGGTTGTGTATAGCAAATTTAG
Source organism: Tuta absoluta (assembly GCA_027580185.1). NCBI lineage: Eukaryota > Metazoa > Arthropoda > Insecta > Lepidoptera > Gelechiidae > Tuta > Tuta absoluta. The sequence continues at coordinate 1,415,760 of JAQAHW010000047.1, forward strand.
GCGATTGGCTGACAACCTGTCACTATGGCGATATAAATGATTCCAAATGACCCTCAAATGTTTGTCAGACGTGGCATGAATGTCCGTTTCTTGCGGCCGTTTACGCTCTGCCTACCCTTTAAGGGATTATAGGCGTGATATATGTATGTATGTTTTATCAGAACTGGAGTTGGATTAGGTATACAGGGTGTAAGGGAAAGTACTGCGTTCTGTTCAAGGAATGAACCAGCCCATGAAACTGAAAAAAATCCCCAAGAAACGCAGGTCAAAATATTAAAAAAACATTTAGACCCCCCATAAAAATGTAGCAGCTGACTAAGTCTGGTTGTATGTGAGGTCCAATTTTTTTTTTCATATATTGGTCTAGGTTCCTTGAGGAAAGTTTTTCAGTTCATGGGCTGGTTCATCCCTTAAAAGAAACGCAGTTCTTTTCCTTACACCCTGTATATTGGATTCCATTTTACTGCTCCATTGTTTTAATTGGCGGAATAAAGTGTGTCTCTTTGAAACTGAGACTTTTTGTGGCATAATATTTTTTTTATTAATGATGGGTTTGCTCTTGACTCTAGTCTAGGTCATAGGACAGAGACAGTGTCTAAGATGGAGCGAGCTCACCTAGAAGAAGCCTGTTCACCCTTACTTTGAAGAGAATTAAATTGATTTAAATTAAATATAATATTAAATTGTTGACTGTCCCGATGGCGTAGTGGCTAGTACCCCTGCCTGCTGCGCCGAGGGTCTTGGGTTCGATCCCCATACAGCACAAGTATTTTTAAGTTACTTTTCAAATATTTTTGTTGAGTCTGGCTGTTTTCTATGTATTGTATGTATTTATTTGTAAAAAGAAAGTATTTTATTTATTATATTGCCTATCTATTTCCAATAGTACAAGCTTTGCTTAGTTTGGGGCTAGATGGCGCTGTATGAGAAGATATGAATTTTCTGACATCAAATGGGTTGGCTGGAAGAGATCTCTTCTAAATGATAAGCTCGCCTTTGCTACTAATTTTATTGTCAAACTTTTATTAATTCTGTGCAATAAAGGATATATATACATACATGAAATGTCGAATATATTTATATAATAATAATAAACATGTTGAGTGTGAATTTGATCTTTCCTCGCAAAGAAATTGGAAATATCTCATTGACTCTCAGTTGAAATACCGGGTCGTCCAAACGGTGCCGTATATTTGTATATTAAAATATACCTAATGTTTATTCCCTGATTTTTATTAGATCTCCTTCGTGTACAGGGGTTCCGGTTAATATATACGCATGAAAATATCACCTTTTGAAAATAATATAATATAACATAATTCCAAATTCAAACAAATGTCGTGCATGCCGTGTAATCATGAAGGTACTATTAGTACGTCCATGCGTGTGATTAAACTGGCCAGCCCCGAGACAGTGCTTTCATTTTATTTTTTTTATTCCGGCCGAGCCGGTTTTTCGTAAGGACAATACTACAAAATTGTTATAAAAAGAAGAAAATTGTGGTATACGAATTCGAATCTTTTTTTAACGATCACGACTTCAATAAGTGATAGTAAGTTCACTACGTTAAGTAAGGTAAATTTCATTTCATTAATTTTTGAACTTTTAGAATGTTATTCAGTTCTTAAAGTGTTATTGCTGCTATTATTGTTTTAAATTATTTTCGTGCCTTGTTTTATTTTAGATAAAATAAGCTATCTGACATGAATGCAAGTCACAATTTCTGTATCAGAAGTAAATAAACCAGATTCGTCTGAGCACAATTATAAATCGTAATTCAAAAAGTAGGAAAAATCGGGTAACATAGATAGGGTATATTTTGGTACCCTATCTATGCCTGCTGGATGCATGGAAGTTTGTGTTTGTCTTCACATTTTGGGACACCCTGTATAGAGCACTGGGACACAAATAAACTAGTCTCTTAAAGACTTTCCCTTACCTTTCCCAAGAGGACTTCTCAGATAATAAATTACCACATTAAATGCTCTCAGTAACATTGACATTTCCTTCGATACAAACAAATAAGAGATCGGTCTTTGACTTCCAAAGTGTCTCCAAATCACGATCTCCCAGAGGGATTTAAGAGCAATAAAAATGTATTACGGTTGTAGAATGTTACCAACATTTTTCGTTTGATAGCACTATTGATTCATAAAAAAGACGATAGAATATAAAAGCTGTACAGAGCACTTTCCCAAATACTGATTGGGTTCATTCAGACCGCAATTTTGAATTTTGCATTCAATGTAAAATGTTTTTCATTCGTGTTACGAAATGATTTCATGGAAAAAGTGAATAGATGTGTTCGGATTATGATCGATCAGGGCCCGAAGTCTGCTAAATCAAAATTGTTTCAGCTGTATGTAGATAGCGTGTCAGTGGCATGATTTGGGCGTTTCGTATTCTGCTAACAGTTTGAAGTATAGAATAATTATCACGGTGACAAAAAATTACAGTTTTCTATAGGTACTTAAAATTGTTAGCATAATACGAAATGTTCAAAACTGTCCCACTGACAGGCTATTGACACACAACTGATTTTTATGTAGCAGATTTCGGGCCCTGGTATCACAATGGCTAACCGACCACGCAATGAAAATCGAAATTCAACTGTTAAATTGTAGCCTGTAGTTTGATAATTTTGGGCACTGGGGCCATATTCTGCTATTTGAAAAGTGTCTCAGTTATGGTTCAATTGAGTGTCAGTTGGATGGTTTTACATACATACATACATACATAAATCACGCCTATATCCCTTACGGTGTAGGCAGAGCGTTAACTACCCTAAAAGGGATATTAACTCCACGTCTGACAAAAGCTTGAGGGTCAATCAGATAACTGTGTATCACTATAGTGACAGGTTGTCAGCCCATCGCCTAAAATTGCAATACACATCCCTCGAGTCCCTTAGTCGGCTCTTACGACACCCATGGGTAAGAAATAGGGTGATGCTATTCTTAGCCGGCATCACACGGTTTTGATGATGGTTTTAGCTGTTTCGTATTCCGCTAAAAGTTTGAAGTATAGAACATCACACTGGCAATTTAATTACAATTGAGTTTCTATGGCATACAATTGCCGCGTAGGGAGAGTCAAGGTCGCAGACACGGAGAGGTGGAGTGGAATGGAAACTCGGGGATGATGATAGAGATGATGATGGAGATGACTTCCAACCTTGCAAGTCATGCAAGTCATTCCAATAGCCCTTTTCTTATGTCAATTGAAGTTTTTAATAAGCTACCTACTGAACTAAAAATGAAACAAATTACAATAAATTTACAAAATTATACGATAAAAGAATACATGGAAGATAAATTAAAATACATTTGTTTTATTAATTATGTTCGAGGGATTGTTAAATATAGTTTTGTTATGTGCAATCTAAAAGATATAATATACATAATATTTGTTATTATGTACTACATTAGCTATAAGATTATTTGAAATAATTAATTAAGGCTCTCTCTCAATGTTGCTGTGCCCTAACAGGGTGTCATTATACGGGTATACATCGTATTATTTACATCTATGTATACTGATTTATGCAATTAACGTTTGAAATTGAAATTGAGATGTTTTATTACACAGATGAAAGATCCTGGATATGAACATATAAATTAGTGTGACTATACACGTAGTAGTCGTGTGGAAGGAAACAGAATAGCGAAACGGGATAACACTTACCTGTAACTACATTCAGGGTCTGTCTCTATCGAAGTAATCCGGAGTACTGGACAAGCAGTGTGTGTTGCCGGCTTAGAATAGCATCACTCTATTTCTTACCCATGGGTGTCGTAAGAGGCGACTAAGGGATTTGAGGGTTATGTGTATTGCAATTTTAGGCGACGGGCTTACAACCTGTCACTATAGTGATACACAATTATCTGATTGACCCTCAAACTTTTGTCAGACGTGGTGTTAATATCCGTTTTACGGCCTTTAACGCTCTGCCTACCCCGTAAGGGATACAGGCGTGATTTATGTATGTATGTATGTATGTATTTTGAAAATCGCTGCTTGATCTGCCAGAGAAGTGGATTTTAGATTTTGAAGTTGATGTCATGGGTGGGCAGTCTAATGCTGGAAGTACGATGCCAAGGAGGTCGCATCGTTACAGGTTTATCCCTACCTCAATATCAACTAAGGTATCAACCATTTTGATTTGTCAACCGGTTACGCGGTGATACGCAAAGAATAAAGGCGCGATGTGCGGTGTGTGTGTATGTGTGTGTGACTGTGACTATGACTATGCATCCAGAATGAAGAAGAGTTGTTGTTGAGTGTTTCTTAAAAACGCAAATACGACAAGAATACCCGCGGTGGTAGAAGCTTTTTGTACATAAATATACAAACCAGGTTACATGAATTATTTATCGACGTAAACAGCCAAATTCTGTGTCAACAAATGCTAAGAATTCATTAAAAGAAATTGGAAGACGTCGAGAAATTCTGCGTATTATGTCTAACAACGATTGGGGATGAATTTCAATGAATGACGAAATACTAAGTGGCATTTCATCTTAAGGTCATATTTAATTTAATGGCGGCAAAATATAGAAATCATGATACGAACTCTTTTACTATGTTTACTTATATGATGGAACATACCCGTTTTGGGGCATATACCGAAATTTATATCACCATAATCATACGAGGGCGGAGTGATAAGTAAGGTAAAAATAAAACAAGGAATGAATTTTATTTAATTCTTATTTATTATTTTTCAACGTAATTTCCCTCTAAGTCAATACTCTTCATCCAGCGTTTCTTGCCATATAATACGATTTCGTCAACCCTTCAAAATAGGCATTGGTTTCCTCCATGATCTCCTCGTTTGATCCAAATCGTTTTCCACCAAGCCATTTTTTTTAAATTCGGGAACAGATAATAGTCGCAAGAGGCTAGATCTGGCGAAAAGGGTGGGTGAGGAAGCAACTCATAGCCCAACTCGTGGAATTTGGCCATGGCAGTCGTGTGAACTCGTGCGTTGTCCTGGTGAAACAAGATTTTCTTCTTGGCCAAGTGCGGTCGTTTTTCAAGTAAAATTTTGTGAAATTGGTCTAATAAATTAGCGTAATACTCGCCATTGATTATTTTTCCCTTCTCTAGGTAGTCAATATGGATTACCCCACGTACATCCCAAAAAACTGTAGCCATAACCTTATTGGCCGATAAAACTACTTTTGCCTTCTTCGGAGCTGGTTCGCCAGCAGCAATCCAATCGACCTCTGGGAGCTACAGCAAGAAGCTCACTCAAAGTGGTTCACGAGCAAGCAAGACGCAATAGAAGTTCCAACACATCTGCAAGATGGCGCCACGTGACAGAACAAAAGAGCCTGAAACGCGGTATCGAAGTGTTTCACCGCACAACGCATATATACAACTTCCAATTCTATCCAGGTGGACCAGTCGGTCCCCTGGCCACAACACCCGGCCAGGCGGGTAGCTACTCCCAGAGGTCGCTACACACTGTATTGATTGTTCTTTGGTTTCTGGTGTATGGTAATGGATCCATGTTTCATCAACTGTTATAAAACGTCGAAAAAATTCAGATTTATTACGCTGTAACAACGCCAAATTTGCCTCCGAAGTAGTCACACGCACGCGTTTTTGGTCAATAGACAGTAAACGCGGCGCCCATCTTGCGGACAGCTTCTTCATGTCTAAATATTGGTGTAAGATATTGCGCACACGTTCATCTGAGATGCTTACTATCTCGACTATCTCCCTCACTTTAATTCTTCGGTCGTTCAAAACTAAATCGTGGATTTTAGCGATAATTTCTGGAGTAGTGACCTCAATTGTTCGCCCTGGACGTTCAGCATTACTTGTGCTTGTACGACCACATCGGAAATCTGTAAACCACTTATGGATCATCTTGATCGACGGAGCAGATTCCCCATAATATTTATCAAGCCTTTGTTTCGTTTCTGTAATAGTTTTTTTGCGCAAAAAATAATGTTTAATCAACACACGAAATTCACTTTTCTCCATATTTGCGACAATGCGTCCATTTGTTTTTTTTAATGGCCGCCAAAATAAAAGTAGCCGGCTGTACAGGCTGAAAATTTGAATTAAGAACTTCAAAATAGTCGCAAACAAGGAGGTTGCACGCAATTGGTAATAATATTCTTCTAAGATTGATTTTTACCTTACTTATCACTCTGCCCTCGTATTTAAACCAATTTTATTAATGTAATAAAATTGGTTTGTAAAATTCTGGAAAATATAATTCAATTTTTAATTCAGTTTTGAAAAAAACAATTGACTATTTCTTAATTTTTATTATTGAATTTTATTTATAAATAGTTTGACTTCCTTAGGATGTTATTTTTGTAGTTGACCATGCATGTTACTGTACTGTACTGTAATTGAATTTAGCTGTACCTACTGTAAAAGAGTTTTTTTTTAATAAATGGATGAATTTTTAATATATTTTTAACACGATGTATGTTGTTAACGAATAAATAAATGAAATTAAATATCAGACGCAAAACTACTCAAGCGTTAATAAAGGAACTCAATTTTTTTTCGAATTTGCGTAAATCTAACTCCATTTGGCGCGGGCCGTTTTCAGTAGCAAGTTAGTAATAAAGTGTATCGTTTTAAATTAATATTGATATCGGCTCGTGCGGACGCCGCCGCGCGCCGGAGCGGTTTCCTCATGCCGGCGAATATTTTACACGACAGCCCAAACAAAAAAAGGAGTTCAATATTTTTAGATTCTTTAAAGTACTGAAACTCGTTAACATATTCGAATGGGAGTTTTATTCTGAGAGTTATAGGCTAGGTTTTGTATTTTCAGGTATTTTTACTCACAAAAAGTAGGCGTGTTTTTTTTCAATATTTATTAAAGTAATTAAGTAAGCCACATTTTCTCACCCGCGGGCTTTGAGACGATGGGTCCCTGGGGCCCATCTGCCAAAATACTCGTAAACGAGGTGTCAGCGCGCCTCAATGAGACCACTGGTGACCGAAGAGCTGGCAGTTTTCTCGGCCAACGACTAAGTTTGGCCATCCAAAGAGGGAACGCTGCTAGCGTACTGGGTACCATGTCTAATGGAGGCGCACTAGACGACTTTTTTTTTAGCTTAAATTTAGTCTAGTTTAGCTTAGTATTAATTGTTATTTGTCCCTTTATACTAATATACTTTTGTGTAAATAAAATATGCTACTTAAAGTAATTAGTACTACTATAGAATCCTAATTAAAGTATCTGCTGCTTAATACGGATTTTGCTAGATGTGCGACGCGGCGTCTCTTAGTCGGTAGGTTCTATTCTAAGTAAGATAAATTAATATCACATCGAGCTCTGTATTTATTCCCTGTACTCGTATCTTGATATTGTGTCGGCAACGACACTATGATCAGTGCAATAGCGTTTATTATTCGTAAACATATAGTTTAATCATTTTTTAACCTAAAACTGCCAATCTCATATCACTCGAACCAGGGGGGTCTCACTCCACGGTTTAGGTATGTTCCGCCGGCGGGTTCCCTACGGGGACTAATCTCCGCGGGTTGTCACTTGTCGTCGCCAGACCGCCAGTGTGCCGCTAGCCGCCGCACTGTTCGCACGCACGTGCTGCTCGCGCGCACACTTACTTGATTTTTTTCTGTGTTTTAGTACGTTTATTCGTTAAAAAATCGATCGGGTCGTCGACTCGGTGTCCCACTCGATACAAAGAACAGTTAGACACAAGAATAATTAATTGTTTTTCTATATAAACAGTAGTCATTAATAATTTCGTTTAGGTTTATAAATATTTACAAATCTTACAATTCCTTCCGTAGATTAAGTGAACAAATAAGATATTATAGCAAAATCAATAACAAAAAATCTTCGTGCACGAATAACATGATGACAAGTTACAACCCTTGGAGTTCGCCGGCGGCTCAGTCATAAAACTGCGATGCGCAAGGGAGATTGAGCGTTCGCGCGCGTTCATAAGTTTCAATTTTGTTTGTGAGCGGTTGGGTACACCGAGCGTAGGTATTAATTTATACCTAAACATGTAATTTCTTAGGGAGTGATTCTTCTGTACGTTAGTACTAATATACAGGGTTATTTTTTAGTCAGTGCGCAAACTTATACCATGATATCAGAATCCTTAATAGGACATTTTAGGCAAATAAAAAAATATGTTTTATTTTTATTTATTTTTTATTTTTGTCTGCCTCATATAAAATAAATCATGGACACACTACTTTTCAATCGGGGGTGCGTGAAAATGGCAACAGCGCTCGCGCAGCGCACCCTTCAGTCAGTTTCAGTTCTCGCTTTGATTCCGTCACGGGCGGGCGCGCACCTGCGTGACACTACTTTTCCCGCCGATCCCGAATTGATTTCGCGATGTCGAATTTTACGTTTCGCGAGTTTTAAGTGGGGAAAATACCCGACTGCGTAATGCTGGCGTTGTGGACCCTAGTTTACCGAACCCAAGAACATTCCTCAACGTTATGCAGCGGCTGTTGGATCACGGGCAGTTTACAGTAAGTAACTGTTAATTAAACGACTATTGTACTTAGCCACCTACTGCTTACCTAGTGTTCTAGGTAAACTTTTCATTTTGACAGTCCTAAGCCCGTAAAAGTATGAAGAGAAAATTTCAATAACTTTGTAAAGGCTCAGCTACACAAGACCGGCGCGCGATAGTCGCGTTCCGGCCATACGATTTTTTTATGAATGCCCGATCAAATCACACCCTGTTATTTTTGTGTGAGTAGACCGTTTTTAATCTTTATTCCTAAATTACCACTCAAGGTTAGTTCACACTGACGCAGTAGCAACATTTTAGTGGCCTTATCAACTTTGACTGTCATACTTTACTGAATTTTTCGCTCCACTCTCATAAGCGCACAAAATTGCCGTTTACTTTACATAAATGCAGTTGTACTTTAAGGATAATTCGGTTAAAATCATCGAAGGGCAGGCACGCGCAATACGAGCTACCTCATATCATCAGTGTACATAAAGCTTTCTAGCAGTGCAGATGAATTTCCCGCCACGCCTTGCCGGCGCCGGCGGCGGTCGGCCGGCCGGCGCCGGCGTCAGTTTTCTTCTAAAAATTGAACCGTGTTGGCGCCACTATGTCTGGCGCTGTAAGACGCGGTGACTAATCGCGACGTTGTTTAACCATCACAACCTCTGTTGTATGCAGGTTGTGTAGGCTTTTTAGGTAACATCAGCAACGGCTCCAGTTGCCATTAAAGTCTTTACTGGTTATTTATAAAGAATATTAGAAAAACCTTTGAATGTAATCTTTTAAATTTTATCAATCTTTTCTGGTTATTCTTGTTAACTGTAAGAAAAACCATTCTTAAGTTGATCACGTAGATGGTTACTCGAGGTGCTGTACAATCCCGAGTTACCGTTATGGATTAAACATTTACATGTCTTGCTTATGCTAGTTGTAGCTGCTAATTCTTAACCAAACTGGGAAAAATCCAACTAGGTACGTGATTAACAAAATAATCTTGTCTTTCCGCATAAACTAGAAACAGGGACCATCAAATCAAGAGACCAACTTTCAAACCACTACACCACGGAGGCAGTTTAAGTGTAGGTACTTGTGAGATAGGTACTTAGTTGTTGTAGGTATCACCCGCACGCACCCCGGTACCAATAGCGGTCATTAACCTCGACTGGTCATTGACCTGTGCTGTAGGTAGAAGCTAGTACAAAGTCAGCTGATAGGTATAACTGGGCCGCGCGCGACGTTGCCAAGCCGAATGCCACCTAGTGTACCTAATAGGGTGATCCACACTTACGTACGATCCTGGGATAAGTTAAAGTGCGATTATTTCAACGTTTTTGTTCTAAGTCATGTGTAAAAAATAGATACATATTTTTTAAAATTTGATAACCATTACGTATGTTGAAGCTGCGCACTGACTAAAAAATAATCCTGTATATTCTGTGCTCGAACCGTCAATGTAAGTCTTATAAGCGCGGTATATCAACGGTCCAAAGTCCAAACTGTCTTACCGAGCCTGATCATCACGGTAGACACTCAAACCGTCAATCTAAGTATGCGCGCGGTATATCAACGGTCCAAAGTCCAAACTGTCTTCCCGAGCCTGATCTCGACTGTACGTATAATAATTTACTGATTTGTTCTCAGGTTCCAATAGAAGCAGCTCACCTATACGACGCAGTGATCCTGTGGGCAAGAGCAGCAACGGTGGCCATGCAAGCTGGTCTTCCACCGACCGATGGGGCAACCCTGATGGGACTCTTGCGACCAACTACCTACAGATCTGTCCAAGGTTTCGATGTAAGTGTAGCATAGCTGTGGCCTGTTTTAGACAGGAAGAGATTGTACAAAATGTTTTGTTTTTCTTTCTAATCCTAGTTTACATACGGGTTGGGGTCTAAAGGCATGGATTGTTCAAGGCATTAAGTAGTCCTATACCGCCCCTGCTACCCAAATAGCTATGATATCCATGCCAGCTAAGCTGCAAATGACGACAGGACAACCCTGATCGGAATCTTACGACCTAACTCCAACAGACCTGTCCAAGGTTTCAATGTAAGTCTAGCATTGCTGATTACATCACTACCCAAGTAGCAACGGTATTCATGCAATCTGGGCAGCCACCGACCAACTGGCAGACACTGTTGGAACTCTTGCGGCTTAATACCTACTGATCTGTCCAAGGTTTCGATGTAAGTTTAGCATTGCTGATTAGATCACTATCCAAGTAGTACAAGTACGGTATCCATGCAAGCTGGTCTTCGGCCTACCGATGGAGCAACCCTGATATGGGACTCTTGCGGCCAGCTACCTACAGATTGGTCCAAGTTTTCGATGTAAGTCTCGCATTGGTGATCTAATCACTACCCAAGTAGCCACGGTATACATGCAAACTGGGCAGCCACCAACCAACTGGCAGACACTGATGGAACTCTTGCGGCTCAATACCTACTGATATGACCAGGTATTCAATGTAACTGATCAAACGACTTTATAAATCAGGGAGTCTTTTTTCGGGGTTGTCATATTGCCTATTTTATAGGGAGTTTTATTATACTCATTTTAAGTATTAGACCGGGTCTATCGCGATAGTATTTAGGTAAATACAGGATTATTTTTTAGTCAGTGCGCAGCTTCAACATACGTAATGGTTATCAAATTTTAAAAAATATGTATCTATTTTTTACACATGACTTAGAACAAAAAAGTTGAAATAATCGCACTTTAACTTATCCCAGGATCGTACGTAAGTGTGGATCACCCTATTAGGTACACTAGGTGGCATTCGGCTTGGCAACGTCGCGCGCGGCCCAGTTATACCTATCAGCTGACTTTGTACTAGCTTCTACCTACAGCACAGGTCAATGACCAGTCCAGGTTAATGACCGCTATTGGTACCGGGGTGCGTGCGGGTGATACCTACAACAACTAAGTACCTATCTCACAAGTACCTACACTTAAACTGCCTCCGTGGTGTAGTGGTTTGAAAGTTGGTCTCTTGATTTGATGGTCCCTGTTTCTAGTTTATGCGGAAAGACAAGATTATTTTGTTAATCACGTACCTAGTTGGATTTTTCCCAGTTTGGTTAAGAATTAGCAGCTACAACTAGCATAAGCAAGACATGTAAATGTTTAATCCATAACGGTAACTCGGGATTGTACAGCACCTCGAGTAACCATCTACGTGATCAACTTAAGAATGGTTTTTCTTACAGTTAACACGAATAACCAGAAAAGATTGATAAAATTTAAAAAATTACATTCAAAGGTTTTTCTAATATTCTTTAAAAATAACCAGTAAAGACTTTAATGGCAACTGGAGCCGTTGCTGATGTTACCTAAAAAGCCTACACAACCTGCATACAACAGAGGTTGTGATGGTTTGACAACGTCGCGATTAGTCACCGCGTCTTACAGCGCCAGACATAGTGGCGCCAACACGTTTCAATTTTTAGAAGAAAACTGTTTAATTTAGCGTTGCTATGCTGGGGTAAGTTAGGTATTAATGACGGTCTATGAATGCGCCGCGATGCTCGCCCGCACGCATCGCTCTGGGCATATGTTGTCCCTTTCTCGCTCGCGGGGCGAGGGTGGCGGCGTGCGCGCGGGCCGCCTGGTAGGCGCCAAGCAGTGATTTCTGCACCGCACTATCAGTCACTCAAAACCGTTCGGACGAGAACGTATTGTGTTTTGTACGGATTTCCCGCCACGCGTTTTGTGATGCCGCGTGTAATGGACGATTCAATTTGAGATCGCGCGTGTTGATGCATCGTATTATTGCGGTTCTCCTGGGTTATACTAGAATACCAGGCTTAGTGATTGTTGGATGTCTCGACGTCTTCCACGTGAGCGTCGCGTTGAATAGGCATCAAGTGGCCATATCGGCTCGCGTTTTGTACGGCCCTAATTCGTGTTGGGTCACGCGTAATGACTAATATCAAAGTGAAATACGAACAGAAGCTGTGAGTGGTTTGAAGTGAATAACGCGCCAAGGCTGTAGTGGAATGCTGGGTGTCGATATCTTTTCCACCCAGCCCTGTAAGTACCAACGGAATCCCTATTTGATCCATTCCCTGTACTTCCTTTCTCCATTGGGTATTTTATGCATTTGCGCCGGCGACGTGACTGTAAGTGTGAAACCTAGTTGTTTTAGTATAAAACTGTTTCTTTGTGTTAATGGTGTGTTCCCTTTAGTCATATTTGTTGTACCATATCATTGTGACTCCTTAGTACGAATTGCGGAATTCGTGGGGTGATATAATTTGGAGGTACTTACTTATAATCTAGTGCTTATACGTGTGACGTAACGCCAGATCGGCAGACGGTATTTACTACAGAATTGAGTTATGTAAAGGTCAGAACACATCATTTGCCAATTTCACTCAACTTAGTTAATTAAGTTAAATAGATTTAGGTTCACGTTTAATTCATAGTATGCGCTGCTATATTGTGCAGCGTATGCTATTTAGCGCTGCGTAACGCGGCCATTGTCTGCCTTCAGTTGAACTCCTGGTATTTTACTAGAAATTTACCTGTGTAAATCGCTTCCACTGCGGGAGTTTAGCTTGGAATTAGACAAAAACTGACGCCGGCGCCGGCCGGCCGATCGCCGCCGCCACCGGCACGGCGTGGCGGGAAATTCATCTGCACTGCTAGAAAGCTTTATGTACACTGATGATATGAGGTAGCTCGTATTGCGCGTGCCTGCCCTGCGATGATTTTAACCGAATTATCCTTAAAGTACAACTGCATTTAAAGTAAAGTAAACGGCAATTTTGTGCGCTTATGAGAGTGGAGCGAAAAATTCAGTAAAGTATGACAGTCAAAGTTGATTAGGCCACTAAAATGTTGCTACTGCGTCAGTGTGAACTAACCTTGAGTGGTAATTTAGGAATAAAGATTAAAAACGGTCTACTCACACAAAAATAACAGGGTGTGATTTGATCGGGCATTCATAAAAAAATCGTATGGCCGGAACGCGGCTATCGCGCGCCGGTCTTGTGTAGCTGAGCCTTTACAAAGTTATTGAAATTTTCTCTTCATACTTTTACGGGCTTAGGACCGTCAAAATGATAAGTTTACCTAGAACACTAGGTAAGCAGTAGGTAGCTAAGTACAATAGTCGTTTAATTAACAGTTACTTACTGTAAACTGCCCGTGATCCAACAGCCGCTGCATAACGTTGAGGAATGTTCTTGGGTTCGGTAAACTAGGGTCCACAACGCCAGCATTACGCAGTCGGGTATTTTCCCCACTTAAAAAGTACGAACGCACCATTTCGTAAAACTCGCGAAACGTAAAATTCGACATCGTGAAATCAATTCGGGATCGGCGGGAAAAGTAGTGTCACGCAGGTGCGCGCCCGCCCGCGACGGAATCAAAGCGAGAACTGAAACTGACTGAAGGGTGCGCTGCGCGAGCGCTGTTGCCATTTTCACGCACCCCCGATTGAAAAGTAGTGTGTCCATGATTTATTTTTTATGAGGCAGACAAAAATAAAAAAATAATAAAAATAAAACATATTTTTTTTATTTGCCTAAAATGTCCTATTAACGATTCTGATATCATGGTATAAGTTTGCGCACTGACTAAAAAATAACCCTGTATAAGTAATTTACCTAATTTAGTCAACCCGCGACCACAATACATGAAACTGTATTGAAACGTCGGGACACAGGTAAATTACTTATATTTACCTAAATACTATCGCGATAGACCCGGTCTAATACTTAAAATGAGTGAAAGTGATCGCGAGTGCTTGAAAAGTTATAGTTTTATTATAATTATTTGAGACGTAGGGGATGGTCCTAAAAGACCAACAGCCACTGCGACCTGTGATCTATTGTGGCCGGCCCTTTCTTTTTGCACTACCTCATCCAGTCGCGCCAATCTTTTCTTATTTTTTGCTGCGCTTTGTCTATATCTACGCGATATCGACGAAAAATTTTATGTGGTCACAACGGCATTAATTTCTCATTTGGGAACTTATGGCCGAATTAGGATTTATTATTATTATTATATTTTATCAGGCAGGCAGATGGAACAACTGATGGTGCCTGTATCCTATTGTTCATAGTTCATTTTATCTCTTTCCATTTAATTATTTTTTTGAATAAATAACGCATCCCAAATTCTGCCACATTACAGTGACATAAACTAATATACTAAATAACAGAATAATAGCGAAATCCTCGTAGATATCTTGGTTATACATCCAATTTTGCGTGTGGGATATTGTAACTTAGCTCAATTTAATCTCGTTTGGTTTCGCATTTCGTTTTGGCACGTGTACAGCTTCGGAAAGTTTCCTGTTAAAACTAGTTTTCGCTATCTCGTGTAGTTTACTTTCAACGTACATTTCATAAATTTGACAAAAGAATTGACTGTTCGATGACATGCTGTGGATTGTGGTAGTGCATCTGCCTGTACTGGCTTATAGGTACTTTATTATTCAAAAGATGAATAACTTCTTGCGAGTGAGTGTCGCGTACTTATGTGTCTACGTCTCTGTCGCACCTGCCATTGAAAATGGCTTATTCATTAGTTAGTCGTAATTAGGGTGAAATACTAGTGAATGCCTAAGTACCTACATACCAAGTACGTACTATACTTAATACTATTGTTTTTTCATTTTATTTTATTTTTAATGATAAATGTACTCATACCTTTTGACCTGTAATGAATATTATTAATAAAGAATGTCTATGTCTATGTCTATGTCTATACAATCATTATAATGGAAGTCTGTAATTGGCTTATGATTCGACAATATGTTTTGAAACTATTTTATGTTCTTCTGACTTCAGTATTAAAAAATATATCCACACTAATATTATAAATGCGAAAGTAACTCTGTCTGTCTGTCTGCTACGCTTTCACGGCCAAACCGCTGAACCGATCTTCATGAAACTTGGCACAGAGATTGCGAGCATACCGAGAACGGACATAGGCTACTATTTTTATCACCATTCGAGGGTCTGGAGTATCTTATGTAGACCACCAGGTGTACCATCAGGAGCCCAGCTAAATTAATAGAGATACAGGCATGGTTCTAAAACAAAAGTTGTTCAGTATGATAGGCCGCTTCTTTATACAAGGACATTGGGGATCTTGAGTACCTTATGTAGACCACCAGGTGTACCATCAGGAGCCCACCTAAACTATTAGAGATACAGAAATGGTACCAAAACAAAAGTTGATCAGTATAATGGGCTGCTTCTTTTTACAAGGATATAGAGAATCTGGAGTAAATTACGTAGACCACCAGGTGTACCATCAGGAGCCCAGCTAAACTATTAGAGATACAGGCATGGTTCTAAAACAAAAGTTGTTCAGTATGATGGGCTGCTTCTTTTCACAAGGACATTGAGGATCTGGAGTACCCTATGTAGACCATCAGGTGTACCATCAGGAGCCCACCTAAACTATTAGAGATACAGAAATGGTTCCAAAACAAAAGTTGTCAGTATGATGGGAATAAGATGAGAAAGGATATTGACAACTTTTTACCGAGGATTTTTTTGTTGACTTTTGTATTCAATGGTTATAAATAATGATCTCTCAGGCCAGTACACCAGATAGCAAATTTTGAATTGTCCCTTTAACAACAAAAACAAGCAAGTCATCCTTTAACAGTAGAGTTAAGAACTGTTCAAATATCACTGTCATACTTACTATGAATATACATACCAACTATAGAACCTGTGCCTAAAAAAACTATCTAACGCGGACAAAGTCGCGGGTAAAAGCTAGTATTTTCAATAATAACGAAAACTCAGGACGGGCTGGACAATTTTTCCCAAGAAACATAGGTCGAAATATTGAAAATAAAGTTGACCTCCCAATCTTCTATGCAATATGTCATTACCAGCTGACCAAGTCAATTTGTATGTCAGGCCCATTTTTTTCATTTTCAACTTTTGCTTCTATGTTTCTTGGGGAAAGTTATTCCGATAGTATTTAGGTAAATATTAGTAATTTACCTGTGTCCCGACGTTTCAATACAGTTTCATGTATTGTGGTCTCGGGTTGACTGGTCAACTAAACTAGTACTAATATTTACTTAAATACTATCGCGATAGACCCGGTCTAATACTTAAAATGAGTGAAAGTGATCGCGAGTGCTTGAAAAGTTATAAGTTATTCCGAGCCCGAACTTATTGTGAGCCCGTCCCGACTTGTCGATATAACATAACAAAACAAAATTCTTAATTGCAAATTAACTAAATAATACAAAAATAGATAAACACACATATAAAAGAAACAGTACAACGGCCGGCCTTAATGCTAGGTACCATTCTCTACCAGGCAACCTTAGGGTGAAAGAGAGAGTGCGACAATGGAAGCGGGATAGAACAAATATTACCTACGAGCACTAAAATACACAAAATATACTACTTAAACAATTTTACACATATCGGTTGAATCACAAGTAAATTTCACAGGGTGTAGGGGACAGCCCTCCGAATACTTATAAGATGCATTCAGACCATGAAAATATTTCAGGAACAGAAAAAAAAACTTCGCTTATTAATTGCAGTCAGCTGATTTTGAGTTTGCATAGGAAGGAAATTTTTCTGTCGTTTACTCACACATGTTACTGGGGAAAGCTGTTCAGTTTCATGGTCTACATGCAACCTTTCAGTATTCAGAGGGCTGTCCCTTAGACCCCGTATTATTTTTAGCATCTGCACCAAAGAGCTTGTTTTTTTCTTATTTTCACTTTATTTTGTGTGCTCGTGTCAGACCAAAGTTCAAAAAGGCAAAAATTAACTATGGTTCCGTAGTTAAACATATTCCAGCCTCGTGTTGGCGAAGAATATATTATCTGTGCATGTAGAACAGATAGCATTACACTATCCATATCTCATCTGTGGATTGACGGCTGATGTGGCGCAGTGGTAGTGCGACTGCCTGCGACGCAAAGGTTCCGGGTTCGATTCTCGGTGGGACACTCACAATGTTGATATTTGTCACTCTGTGAATTTGTTTCCAGTCTGGTTAGGACATTACACAGTGAGATACCTGATTGTCCGAAAAGAAAGATGGTTCCGTGCGTCGGTGAGCATGTTAAGCCGTCGGTCCCGGTTGCTGTCGATGATTGATTACTTAGACGGCGGTCGTTACACAACACAATATATCCTTTTGCTATCGGTCACTACATACTAGATTTCTGCCCGGCGGTTTCCCCCGCTGCCACTCATTTTCCCGTGAGTGAGTGTTTTGTTTGTCCGCGGAAAAAAGTGGCCTAAGTGTTATTCCGGATTAAACTCTACCTGTATTCCAAATTTCATCCAAATTGGTTTAGCCGATTGAGCGTGAAAAGGTAACGAACATACACTCACAAACTCTCAGATTTATAATATTAGTACGGATTGTAATGAAATACACAACCAGCCAATGCCAAAATTTATTGTTACCAATAAATTTTTGTTTGGTGTTACCACAGTTATAGGCGTCGCGGCGTAGACTCTACCAATTTTGGGCATATATCTGTTACTCTGCCACACTTCCTTGCTGTGATCGTCTAACGCCTATGTAGTCCTTTCTTTGCATAATCCCACTTTTGCCATCATTAAACCCTACGGATTTTGCTGGCCGTCGAATAACCTTTCATATATTTATAGTAAGTAAGTAAGTAAGTAAAAACACTTTATTGCACAAAATAACAAATAAAAATAACAGGAAAATTCATAGCCGTCATGCGCAAAGGCGGCCTTATCGCTACAAGCGATCTCTTCCAGACAACCTTTGGGTGGAGGAGAAAGTATGGAAAAACAGAGCAGTGCCTATATATATTAATAGTTCTGGCTGAAATATTTACCACCACAGTTCGATGCACTGGACAATTTTATCTTGGATAAATGCAAAACGTATTATACCACTAGCCAAAAAGGTCAAACAGTTCGCACTGTCGGTAACTTACTTTCATGTAGTATTTCAACAAAATAAGCGGTAGTTGACCTGTTTGTTGTGCTAGTAATTCGCCTAGGTTAGCGGCAGACATCCTGCCCCATATACAGGGTGTAAGGGACAGCCCTCACAATACTGATGGGGTGCATTCAGACCATGAAACTGAACAACTTTCCATAAAAATATTGTCTCCACAAGGAACATAGGTTGAAATATGACAAAAATATTTCGAGTTTCAAATCAGTTGGCAATTTAGTATTGGAGGTTCTATTTTTTGTATCGAAATCGACCTATGTTCCTTGGAGAAAGTTCCTCATTACCAGCCCGATTTGAGTTTTCGCTTTCGGTCACTAGTAAAATTTCATTCAATATTTGTTGATAAGGACATTTTGTTTTTTTTTTTTGCAGATGTTTCAAATATTTCGTTCGCAAAATTAAATTGCATGTATGTATGAAAACATTTTCTTCATCTTGTTGCACCATCATCCTCCGCAGAAGAAAGCCCATTTAAGGACTTTATATTAGGGTTTTTTTTTTTAATAAACTACAGAACCTCATGGTCCCGGAAGTAAAGTTTTTCCAATTTTCGGCCAATTTCAGGTTCTGATTTTTATTCCAAGCATAACTTTGCCGTCCTTTTGCCATGATATGATGCGTCTCATAATGCTATCATATGACGTAGGCAGTTTTAGAGTGGGCTTGCGGACTACTGTGACTTTTGGATCATAGCTTGTAATATATACTAGTTTCAATCGAGGTCAACCAACATTGTTATCAATACTAATGATGTACACATTTGGACAATTAATGGATTTGGGGTATTTCTGTAATTACAAACAATCCAAACTAGAACAGTTCATCGGAACATCAAACCGAATGTCCCCTGGTAAATTGGATTATGTAGGCAACAAAATTAGGTTATGAATAAAGGTAGGTACTTAATTGTATAATGAAGATAATGGGTGTGATGACAGTGTATTTAAAATACAGAGAAAGAGCGTATCACTTCAGACATTTTCTTACTTATACAAAGGCCATCCCAACCGGCCATATTTGACAGCTATCAGATTCGTGCTAATGCTATGATAGAGGGTCCATTATCCTTTGTCACAGAATAATAACTAGTAACCCTTTGTTGACATCTATTTTAGTATGGAACTGACAGCTGTCAAAAATGGCCTCACTGTAGAATTTATTCTTTACAAAAAATGCATTATTTAAATATTTTATTGGGTGAACCAGTCTATGCAACCAAACAACTTCAAAAACTGGACCTTCAAATAACCCGTAAACATTTTGTAAACATTTCATATTTTGACCTATGTTTCTTGGGGAAAGTTGTTCAGTGCCATGAACTGGTTTCCCCTTTAAATATTCGCAGTATTTTTTATCGTATATTCCTAAATGTTTTGGTAAGCTCCCCAAAAAAAAAATGAAAAAAAAAATTATATATATATATATATATATAAAAAAACAATAAAAAAAAAAAAAAATAAAAAAAATGTGTCTTACTCGAAATATTTTAAAGCACTAGTTTTCAATTTACTTTTGTTTTCGGTTTATATTCTATTTATCATGAGCACATTGTTAAGAATAAGCCCGTATTAATGTGTCACCTATGTACCTATTCTTATGAGGGGTTTATTTCGTTTTAATCCCCTGACTTGATCCTATCTGGCGTTTTATAATTATATGTTCATAATTTATCAGACTTTGAAAAATTACTTTGTTTTTGTTTACTTTACAAAATGCCTGTACCGACTTGGGAATATTAAGGGTGGAACTGTACTGTTCTTGTGATCGATAACGAAAACGAAGGATGAGCTGGTGATAAGGAAGAACTTGGTCGAAACTACGAACAAAAAATTTCCTCCCATACAAAATGTAATAATAATGCATGGCAAGATGGCTACTTTTGTATATTTCGACCTATGTTGCTTTGTGAAAGTTGTTTCTTATCTTATCACGAACCCGTCCTGAACTTTCGGTATTGGTTACTTGTAAAATTCATCCCATATATATTTTTTTGTTTGAAAGCATAAACTCCATCGGTGGTACAAAGAGTGAAATTTTACTAGTGACCGATAGCGAAAACTCAAGACAGGCGTGTTATAAAGAACAACTTTCTCCAAGGAACATGGGTTCAAATTTAGAAAAAGAATACCTTACATACAAAATTGCCAATCAGCTGATTCGGGTAACTTAAGAAGCTTAAAATATTTTAGACATATTTCGACCTATGTTCTTTAGGGAAAGTTGCTCCTTATCACTAGTTCGTACTGTTTAGATGGTATAATGAAGTACCTAATAGAGCAAACTCTCTGATACTTAAATACAGATACATTAGAAGTTGGTACCAAAAAGGTTTTAACATTTAATATTGTTATCAGGTAAACATGGATAGGTCGGGTGACGCAGAGGGCAACTTCACAGTGATTGGTCTGATGCCGGACCCCTCGGCAGCGATTGGCTGGAGTGCGCAACCTGTGGCTACCTTCAGATACGCCAACAGCTCAACGATATTACCTGTAAGTATCGGAGTGTACCTGCGTATATATGAGTCGCGGATTTTAGGATTGTATGAGTACTTTAGAGGCCCACCCTTGCACCTGCTGTTAGCCGTTTTCGAATAGACTTTCTCGGCACAAATTATTCCAACAAACCTTCCAAATTTCGCACTTTTCGTTCAAGACGTAGCATTCACAGGGAATTCTGCTCCCCATACTTGCATGATAATCCCTTAGTCGCGGGTAGTATTGTGGTGATGCTATTCTAAACCGGCATTACA
The DNA here is from genome assembly GCA_027580185.1 of Tuta absoluta. NCBI lineage: Eukaryota > Metazoa > Arthropoda > Insecta > Lepidoptera > Gelechiidae > Tuta > Tuta absoluta. The sequence continues at coordinate 1,436,937 of JAQAHW010000047.1, forward strand.
CGACACCAAAGAAATAAATTATTTATTTACCATTTATCCACAGGAGCTCGTCGGCGGCACAAAGATATCCTGGATCGGGGGGAAGCCCCCGGTCGCTGAGCCCGATTGTGGTTTTGACGGAGTCAAGTGCTCGCTACCCCACGACCCTGGGGTGATCGCAGCAGCCGCTGCCGTGGCCGCTGCAGCCATCCTTGCCTGCGCATTGCTGCTCCGCCATTATAGATATGAACAGAAGTTGGCTTCAGTATTGTGGAGGATCGAAGCTAAGGACCTGACGTATATCTCCACGTATGACTCCAATGGAAGTGATAAGGTGAGTGTCTTTAAGGAACTACAAAGTCTTGGATGGTTAGGGGCACCAGGCACTACACTACCCTGAGTTGATGCAAGCCATCAGTCAGCCACGATCCAACAGTGATCGCAGCAGCCGCTGCTGTGGCTGCTGCAGCCATCCTTGCATGCGCATTACTGCTCCGCCATTATAGATATGAACAGAAGTAAGTTTTAGTATTGTGGAGGATCGAAGCTAAGGACCTGACGTATATATCTACGTATGAATGACTCCAATGGAAAGTGTCTTTATGGGACTACGACACAGACCAAATATCTCGCAGGGTGATAGCTCATGACGTTTCGTTGTTCTGTGGTCTACGGAGTCCTGGATGGTTAGGGCCAGGTACTACCATATCCTTAGCAGTCAGCTACCCTGGGGTGATTGCAGCAGCCGCTGACGTGGCTGCTGCAGCCATCCTTGCCTGCGCATTGCTGCTCCGCCATTATAGATACGAGCAGAAGTTGGCATCAGTGTTGTGGAGGATTGAAGCTAAGGATTTGACATATATCTCCACGTATGACTCCAACGGAAGTGATAAGGTGAGTGTCTTTAAGGGACTACGACACAGACCAAAGTACTCGCAGTGGTGACAGCGCATGACATTTTCGGTGATCTTCTTTGCGTAGGTATCATGGCGAACCAAATTTTATTTGCACAATATTTTTCCACAAAAACGGTGTTTGGAATGCTCTGTGGACTACGAAGTCCTGGATGGTTAAGGAATCACCAAGCAGTATCATATCCAGGATTGACATAACCACCACCGGTCAGCCTTAAGGTGATTTCAGCAGCCGCCGCCGTAGCTGCAGCACATGAAAACGACTGAAAAGCTTTAGATGCAAATTTTATCAATATGTAGAAAAATTTCCCGGCTAGTTTGATGGCTATAACGATTTGACTCATATAGAAGTTGGCACTACACTCAAAATTAAATTGGTTTGCACTTGAATAAAAGTTGGCGACGGATTTGAATATAATTTTGTGTGGTCATAGCTGAATGTCTTGGTCAACATATAATAATATAACTTTGGCCAGCACTCGGGATCTGCAGTACCTGACATAGAAACCCACGAGATCCGCTTAACTATACGATATACGAAAATGGCTCCATTGTCCATAGCAAGAGTTGTTAACATGATGAGCCGCTTGTGTTGGTATATACGTCACAGTAACATAGCAATATGAAGAAATCGTCCGAATTTCTAGGAATTCAGCCAAAAGCCAAAATATGGCAGAATTGCAGACTTAGTTCTACCATCTTCACTACATAGTATAAAATAAAGTCGCTTCCCGTTTGGTGTCTCCTTATATCTTTAGAAGTACCCAACGGATTTTGATGCGGTTTTTTTATTAGATAGAGTAACTTGAGAGGAAGGTTTATAAACCTTCCTCTCAAGCCTATAATTTATTCTGGGAAATTGTCACATTCCCATGGGAAAACGGGTAGCCCAACTGATAGTAAACTTTTGACCCCCTTTTGACACCTTTAAGGATTAAAATTTCAAAAATGCTGAAACACGTATTTTATTATTTTAAGTTATGAGTCTAATCAGAAATTTTGAAACAGATCACATTTAAGATAAAAAAACTTTCATACAAACTTTTAACCCCCTTTTCACCCTTTTAAAGGTTAAAATTTCAAAAATGCTGAAACACGTGTTTAATTATTTTTAGTTATTAGTCTAATAACAAATTCTGAAATAGATCACATTCACTTAAAAAAACAAACTTTTAACCCCCGTTTGACCCTATTAAGGGTGAAAATTTTAAATATGCTGAAACACGTGTTTAATTATTTTAAGTCATAAGTTTAATTACTAATTTTGAAACGGATCACACTTAAGACAACGAACTTTCATACAAACTTTTAACCCCCTTTTCATCTCTTGGGGGATTAAAAAAACGGAATTTAAAGTAAAGTCGCTTCCCACGTCCGTCCCTGTCTGTTTTGTTTGTATGTATCTTCAAAACCACTTAACGGATCTGGATGAAGTTTTCTTAAAAGATAGAGTGACTCAAGAGGAAGGTTTTCATGTATGATTTGTGTCGGGAGAAAGTCTGTTTCCCGTGGGAACAGTTAGCAGCGGGTGAAACCGCTGGGCGGGCCGCTAGTTCTTATAATAAGTCCAGAAATTTGCCCATTTTCCTAGGATTCTAAACTTTTTTATAAATATGGAAAATCGTAATTCAGTAAATTTTTTCCAATCATCGTCATGACTTTTTTGAGTTCACTGTAATGGTTGTTTCTGTACAAAATAGAAAATAAATCATTAAAATAAATTTTATTGAGATATAGTAGGGAACAAATTAAAGTTTATAGTCAATTATTGGCGCATAGTTGTATTGAAAGGTTCTATATGGGTTGATTTTCGTCGCAATATTTCAAAAAATCTTTAAAAAATATTGAATGTCTTTAAATTTGTGAATAATCACTAAAAGGCGACTTTTTGTTCAAATTTTATTCAATTATTTATTTATTTTGTAAGTCTTTTTCTATTTAAATATGCACAAAAATTGGCATTACGACACTTATTTGTAGAAACTGTTATGCCGTCTTTCTTAACAACTTTAGTAATTCGGATAAAATCCTAGGAATTTGCATCTCATTAGGTCGATGGCAGAATGAAGTCGCGATTTCGCCATATTCCGACTTTTGTCCAAATTCCTAGAACTTCGGCCGAATTTCTAATTATGCTATATTACTGCGACAAACGAGTAGATATATATGCCCGTAACTTTCACAACATTTCTCAAAGTGATAAATTAAGTTAATTAAATTAGAAGATCAAACGAAACAAATAATTTTCTTGGCATCACCTTCCGTGAATTGATCGGACCCTCAATACCGGTTGACCTTTAATAAATTAAATGTATTAACTACCTAAAGGTTGTGTAATTCATTGATTACATACATACATACATACCTCATATTTGCAGTCCACTGCTGGACGTAGGCTTCCCCCAGGGTACGCCATAGGGCACGATCTCCTGTTTTTGCTATCCAGTCGCTACCAGCCGCCTTTTTTAAGTTATAGCCCACTACCTGCCACTTTATTTTGCTACACTTCCAGACTATGTCCGTTACTTTGGTATTTTTTCGGATGGTCTCATTATTCCGGAGATACGAATCATAGACCTTTACATAACTCTCTGAGTGACATGTGACCGGTGGGCTAATTTTACTGTCAGGTTCAACGTCCTTGGTCAGGTTTCATGTCTCGGCTCCATATCTTTCATACTTAAATATGGCTTACTTTTTATACTAGAAATGTTTCAGTTTTCCCTCCATTTTAAATATTTAATACTTTTAAACGAGCAATGCATGTATACTTATTTACATTACATACATGCATTAACGGTGTAGTGTGTTTTATTTGTGACCGATAACGCATTTTCAAGACATGCTGGTGATAAGGTACAAATTGAGTTCCGATAGTTACTTAAATCAGCTGATCGACAATTGTGAATGGGAGATCCAATGTTTTTTCGTATTTCGACCTATGTTTGGAAAGTTGTTCCTTATCACAAGCCTGTCTTAAGTTTTCACAATCGATCACTAGTGAAATTTTACCCTTTATAATACTAAAATTATAAATTCGAAAGTTACTCTAGTCTGTCTGTTATGTTTTCACGCCTAAACCACCAAACCGATTTTGATACAATTTGGCATAAGCGTAAACAGGAACTCAAGAAAGGACATAGGCTAATTTTTACGGCAGGAAAATCTATCGATCCCACGGGAAATTGTGATATCGAATTCACGCCGCGCGAACGGAGACACCGGGCACAAGATAGTATCATTATAAACAAAATAACGCATTACATTTGAGTGCTCTGTGCGAATGCTCAGTCAATAGAAATAATATCTCGACAAAGAAACTTGTAACAATGAGATATTGCATCGCCATCTGTTTATCCAGCACGTTTTCATCTTCCGAGGCAGGCTTTGCAAAAATTGAACACACCACTTGCTGCATAGCAGAGCTTTTCTCCAACCATCTGTTGTGAGGATGTAAATAACACACTGTATTGTTTGAAAATAACAATCAGTTACGAGGAAGTTTTCATGAGTGTGAGTAAAAATAACAGTGAGTAAAGCCTTTTTTTTCAATTTTGTTTAGCAGGATGTTCAATTACAATGTGCCAACTACGTAAATATGTACCTACGGATTATTTTAATATGTTATAATTTACAGGTATCTACACTTATGAAACAATAATAAAATAATTATTTATATCAGGTATTAAAAAAAAATAAACCTTATGCTAATTCCTCATCCATAATTTCAAGAATATAGCAAGTTAAAAGAGACAAGATAGGAAAGTGCATTTTTTAAGGAAATGACGCAATTGACCTGGGCCATAACTGAAGCGAATTTTATTTAGCAGACTTCAGGCCCAAGGTGAATGATTTTGATTTAATGTTGAAGATTTGCTGTTCTATTAGCTATTAGTGCGTTTCTAGCATCATCACATCTCGCACCACGAATGCGTCTGTCAGACGAAAGAAAATTGCTCATTCCAATCTTACTCCCATAAAATTACGGCTATTTTGGGTATGTTGACGGCGCATCCGTTAACGCACAGCCTTATTCTTATGTAAATAAGATAGGCATTTGCAATTTCTTTTTGTATGACAGACGCGTGCGTAGCGATGCGTTAAAAATAATCAGCGACGGACGACAAGTGAGAGAACCGCCTTATTTATCCTTTGCAAGTGACAGTTATAGCTAGGACTAGCTGTTGCCCGCGACTTCGTACGCATGGTGTAGTGACTTGTGAGTTAGTGAAGTTGATGTGTGCATATTGGTATAAAGTTTTTTCTCTTTAAGATGTGCAATGAATAGGTACTGGTTAACTTGTTTTTCGGTTAGGTACTTGGTTTTGATACTATGGACATCAGCTACAAAACATCATTATAAACTACTTTGGTAGTTTTACCATCGGGTGCTAAAACGTAAAAATTTTCAGGAGAACTGACTCGAGAGCAAGCGACATATAGCTGCCCGTGAGATAAACAGGGAATCGTAAGACCTACGCCTGCGGCTTTCAGCGTCTGTCCTTGCGATTTGTTTACAGTCATTGCAAAGAAAACGCTGACGGGAAACTGAATGCCCTGAAATTGAAATAAAAAGTTGTTGGGAATGAGTGGTATACGCGCCACAACCAGTGAAAATATCCGCCTCGAATACATTCATCTTTAAGCTTAAGATCTTCAGTCTGGTTCCATTGCACAGCTTTGGCGGAGTGAGATTGCAAAGAAGCATGAAAGGAACACCACGTTTAAGTAATATTTGGTGTGCAGAAAGACCATTCGCACTCAAGGAGTTTAGGAATTCTATTAGGTAGTTAGTGGCTTTGTCTTGATTCATAACAGTGGTAATTGACGCGTATACCACCATATCCCTAGTGATTTGTGACATAATGGTATGGTTTATTGAAGCAGTCTGATCATTTTTGGGTGCAAAATAGCTCTTCCACGTAGCTACGAATCTTTTTTTTTTTTTTTTTATTAATGATGGGTTTGCTCTTGACTCTAGTCTAGGTCATAGGACAGAGACAGAATCTAAGATGGAGCGAGCTCACCCAGAAGAAGCCTGTTAAGGCACTGGCACTCCCACACACTGACGGAACGCAGCAAGCTACTTGGCGCCAGACTTCGGTGGGATGGTGGTCGCGAGCCAGGCGGCCCCTTACGGAGCCTTCCACCGCTTGGTGGGATCGTTCAGCCGGACTTATCCACAGGCAAGCCTGTGTTGCCGTTGCCCGGGGTGGACCGCTAGGAGGTAGATCCCATACCACCCCAAATCTTTCTTTTGAAGAAAAGAAGGCTCGCCATACACAGAAGAAATGATTCTCTTTAGACCAGAAACTATTTGGCAAAGCGTTTCAGGCAGACTTACTTGACCGTTATCCTCTGGTAAAGTACCTCTGCCGAGTTTTAATAAAGCTTGTAAAAACTCTTCAGCCCGTGGATTACCTCCGAGACGGGTTCGCATGATCACCGTCATGGTCAGCTTGTGAATTTGTCGCCAAAGAGCCGATGATTTTAGTGAGGCATTCACCTCATCAGCCCTGGTACCTTGAGTAACAACTGGAAGTGTTTGGCGAAAGTCACTGGAAAAAAGAACAGTGATATGGCCCATGGCCCTATTATCTCTGCGTATGTCTTTCAAAGTCCTATCCATAGCTTCTACCGTTTTTTTGTTGGCCATCGTACACTCGTCACATAACTACCAGACAACAATATCAGAAAACCTTTGCCTTGTAACTATTACGTGATACAGCACATATTGGAGTATAGTTTGTGTCCAAATCGATTGGTATTTTGAAAGTTGTATGCGCCGTTTTCTCTCCTAGAAGCCGTGTGGCAGCAATACTTGAAGATACTACAGCAAGTGCAATCCTACCTTGCCTTCTGATCTCTGCAAAAATGTTTAAGGCGAGTGTAACCGTGAACGACCTCGATAGTGGCGCCACTTCACAAAAAAAGATTTATCTTTAAAGAAACAATCTATCAGAATATCCGTTGCCCAAGTTTATACTTACATACGTATATCACGCCTATTATCTCTTGCAGGGTAGGCAGAGCGTAAATGTCTGACATATATTTGATGGTCATTCGGAAAATTGTGTATCGCCATGGTGACAGGTTGTCAGCCCATCACCCATGTGAAAGTCCCTTAGTCGCCACTTACGACTCCCACGGAAAAGAAATGGGGTGATGCTATTGCAAGCCGGCATCACACGGCATAGTTTACAATACTATATTATTATTTTTTTAGAAAACCTGCCGCCTGTCAGTGGCTTTGTTATATAATTTTGGAGAAAACATTTCATTAGCGGGTTTCACAAAACTAACAGCGACATCTATGAAGTAATTTTAAACAAATTTTACTCTTACATTTTTGATTCTAACTAATGAAGGTATTTATATTTTTTTAGGTTCCGTACATCAAAAAGAAACGTACAAAAAAACGGAACCCTTATACGATCAGTTTGTTGTCCGTCCGTCCGTCCATCCATCTCGTAAGACGCTTTATCTCGGGAAAGCGCAGAGATATCGAGTTAAAATAAAAACTATATTGGTAAATAGGTTTTAGGCTGCAATATGGAACCCTTATAGGTTCACTCACTTTGTTTTCCATTTGTCTGTCTTTCAAGACTCACTATCTCGGTTACACGTAGAGATGTCGAGTTAAAATTAAAAGTATTATAACCTTTAACTCAGGCCAACGGCCTCTTGTAGTGGTAAAAAAAATAACTAATTTTACCCAAATCATAATTTGTTTTCGCAATAAAACAATTTTCTACGGATTTAAGTTGTGTTTATTTTGGATTTCACAATGCCTACGTTTCCACAATAAACACAACTTAAATCCGTTTAAAATTGTTTTATTGTGATGAGTAATAGTTGTGCAAACTCAAGAAAATATCACAATTCATCTGTCTTCCATCACATACCTTGACCATGACCAAAGGTCAAAGTAAAAGTCCGAAACATTTGTGTAATAGTTAGAACGGCCCGCATATATGTCAGACGTGGCGATAGCGATAAAATACTTACGGCCGTTGACGCTCAACCTACCCCGCAAGGATTAAATGTGTGATTGTTTGTTTTTTGTTTGGTTAGGTCGTTTCAAGGGGTCGTTTAGAAGTTCAGATCGTATGTCAGTCAATACGTGGTCAATACCGCGTTTTACAAAACTAACAGCGACATCTATATTATTTTTTAGGAAAAAAATTCGGAACTCGCTTTGCGGAACCAGTTACTGTGTTTTACCATGGGAATGAAAGATTTTTTCGAGGTAAAAAGTATCCTAGATGTTGACCCGGGTTATAAGCTACCACAGTATAAAATTTTGTAGAAATCTGTGCAGTAGTTTTTACGTGAAAGAATAACAAACATACCGACAGACAAACAGACAAACAGACAAACAGACAAAAATCAATTTTACTTCTGTTTTGATGTCTGTATCTTGAACACAATTAAAAGCAAAAACCCTTTTTTGAATCTATTTCATGTACAGAATTGGTTTCGTTTCTGTTTTATTATATGTATAGATTATGGTAATGACGTTTCTTGTCTGAAGGAGCCCCATAGTTTTAATGAATTAATCGATGTTTAAAACTTCGCCATCTTAGGTTATTTGCCTTGGGAACAGGAAGCAATTTAAATTATCCGTTTATTATTATACCATTAAATGTACTTTATATTCAATCTATCTACGAACTCAGAAATTTTCGCTTTAAAATTAATTTATTGAATGAAATTTTATAGATTCTTGCCTTGATAAGTATAAAATTGGGTTATTTTTTTACAAGTATGTTAGTTTTTTAGGTCATTATCTGCCTGCCCTTATTTTAATTTATTTTGGGTAGGCGCAACATGTTTTCTTCTTCCATTCAGCTCTATCAGCTGTCAAATATTCGTTTATACCCTTTTGCTTCATATGATCTTATAAACTATCCATCCAAATGTTTTTAGGCCTTCCTCTCCTTTTGCATCCATCATATTCAATACAATACTTTTTTATCACATCATCCCTCCTCATAACATGCCCATACCACGATAAATGTCTACTCCTCATCTTTTCTGTAACTGGCGCTACTTTCAAACTTCCTCTAATCTACTCATTCCTTATTTTATCTTTTTTGTCACACCACACATCCATCTAAGCATTCTCATCTCAGATACCTGTAATCGTCTTTCATCCGTCACCTTTGGCCAACACTCAGATCTATACATGACGACTGTCTCACCACCGTTTTACAAAGCTTGCCTTTCAATTTGAAGGGCATTCGGGGGTCACACACTGTGCCCGTAATATTTCACCATTTCATCCACCCTGCCTTTATTCTGTGCTTGATGGTCCGGTCTATCTCGTCATCGCCTTGTAGGAGTGAACCAAGGTAGCGGAAGTCTAAGCAGACTGGTAAAGGTGCGTCATTAAGCACTACTGGGACAAAAGAGAGACCGCCAAAATAGCAAAACATTTGTTCTGTCTTGGTTCTGCTGATTTTCATGCCAACATTCTCCAGCCTTTCCCGCCATTTGTCCAGTCTGCTCTGCACCTCATGTCCACTTCCACCGACGAGTACTATGCGATCGGCAAACAGCATGCACCATGTTAGTTTCTTAGGTTTGCTTTATACTTTATTTCTGATTTCTGTAGGAAATGTAAAATGACGATGTTGGCTGACATAGTAGGAAATAACTACTACGCGCGTAGCGTTGTACTACGTCGTAGAACATCGTAGCGGGTGCTACACATGACTTCTTATTTGGTTGTTACATTGAACTTGAGTTGGTGAGTTTTTTTTTAACTTCAGTAGGTACATTATAAAAAAAAATGTTAGATATATTTTAGTATCAGATGAACTTTTATTTGTGTTGAAAAAGCTTCTTTAGATATGCAAAAATTCCCGCTTGGAAATAACGTTTAGCATAAAGTTCTTGAGATAAAAAAACTTCCAGCTGCTCATATTTTATGTAAAAGAGTAGTAAAGTAAAGCCAGTGCAATAAAGCATTTTATCTACACTCGTCTCATAATGTTCGAATTATGAATTCGAAAACAGTTGCATAAAGACCTACTTTATGCATTCTGCCTATAGATATCACGGTTTAAAAGAAATTACAGAAGCGTAATGACTTAATGAGAATGCTCTTACTACGATAAAGTTGAGAAATGAAACGAAGTTATTTTTTTGCCAATACTCATATTGCCATCTTCCGCCGCACCTGTCAGTTGTTGTTGTATGGTAATGTTGCGTTTGTTTTATTAGGTTGTCGTTGATATGTTGTTCAGTTGTTGTTTAGATGTTGATTAGTTGTTCTACCGATGTTGTTCAGTTGTTGTACAGATGTTGTTCAGTTGTTGTTCTGATGTTGTTTCGATGTTGTTGAGATGTTGTTCAGATGTTGTTCAGGTGTTGTTCAGATGTTGATTAGTTGTTGTTCAGATGTTATTCCGATGTTGTTCAGTGTTGTGCAGTTGTTGTTCAGTTGTTTAGTTATTTGCTGTTGAGACTCGACATCTAAACAACTGTTAGTAAAGAATCTTCAAAAAATCATATCAAGCCATATTACGTTCTCGTATTGAATTTGACCATGTATCGGGCTTTGCAATCGCCGTTGCGGACGTTTGGAATAGTGTATAACTGAGTTTTATTGGAGAGTGTAGATAAAATAGTGTATGCAACTGCATATAATTAGGCATTAGAATGCTCGTATCAATACACTCGCATTCTAATGACCCCCATTATATGACAGTTGCATAAACTACTATTTTGATGGGCGTTTTAAGATCCTTACTGGAAATAACGTAGGGTAGGGATCTTCAAGGCTTATTTTTTATTAGAGGTATATACTGCCGTGCCGTGTGATGCCGGCTTAGAATAGCATCACCCCATTTCTTGCCCGTGGGAGTCGTAAGAGGCGACTAAGGGACTCGAGGGTGTGTATTGCAATTGTAGGCGATGGGCTGACAACCTGTCACTATGGCGATACACAATTTTCCGAATGACCCACAAATGTTTGTCAGACGTGGCGTAAATGTCCGTTCTATGCGGCCGTTTACGCTCTGCCTATCCCGCAAGGGATAATAGGCGTGATATGTGTATGTATGTATGTATGGTATATACTGCGTGGCCAGAAGAGTGTTGCCCAGAGACAAAATTTGAATGTCTTTTATTTAGAGCTTTCCTAATCTTTTCATCCCTATGTGAAAATAAAGCGCGATTTTTTGCAGTTGCCGAGTTACTCAACTTTTAAAGATGTATTGAATAAATTCTAAAGGCTGAATTTTAATTATATTCTAGGAAGTAGAAATTATGAGGATTTATTTTGGCGTCAAGTAGCTACTTTAAATAAAAGGAAAATATCACACAAATGATGCCTATAATACCTTGCGTGGTAGGCAGAATGTATACGCTAAAACGGACATTTACGCCACGTCTGTCAAAAAATTGAGGCACGTTCGGAAAATTGTGTATCCCTATAGTGACAGGTTGTTAGCCCATGGCCTTAAATTGCAATACACACCCTCGAGTCCCTTAGTCACCTCTTATGACTCCCACGGGAAAGAAATGGGATGATGCTGTTCTTAAGCCGTGTCTTGGAATAGTAGAGGGAGCAGAAATGATAAGCTGGAACAAGATTAAAGTTCAATATATTTGGTACGTCTGTACGGCGCGGTGGCTCTGACAAGAAGGGGAGATTGTATGGAGCTATTCGATATTAAAGGGAAGGCTTTACCAACGCCATCTGCAGGCACAAGCAAGAAATAAATTACAGCGACATCTATGCAAGCATAGAAAAACTAGGTACATACCTTAGATCTGAGCAAGCGCAAGAGTTGAATGTTAGCTCGTGTCGCGTGAAGATGGTGTTGTTTACAACAAGCCGGCATCACACGGCACCAAATAGCACAGACCTTAATAAATACCTTCTATAATCGATTTCTATAAGTTATACACAGTTATCTGATTGACCCTCAAACTTTTGTCAGATGTGGTGTTAATATCCGTTTTACCGCCGTTATCGCTCTGCCTACCCCGTAAGAGATATAGGCGTGATTAATGTATGTATGTTTGTATAATCGATTTCCTCATGACACGTGTTCAGCTTGTTTTCATTAATTATACATGTAGTTTCTGATTAGAATTTTGAACAAACCGGGTGTAAGGGATGGTGTACTTAAAACGTTGCCGGCAAGATCAGACAATGAAGCTGAACAATTTTTAGTATGGACACAGAATAATTATTATGGAATGAAATTTGAAATTGAAATTCTGGAAATTGAAATTCTGGAAATTGAAATTCTTTATTCAATGTAGGATAGTATTATCACAGTATTATCATGAACCGTCATAAAAAAAATTTAATCATACAATTTCCTTTTTATAACAATATTTTTTGAGTTTTAATAGAAAGTTCTATCAGGAATTATGTATGGGAGGTCGAAATTATTTTCTCAGATACCAACATAGCCTCCACAGAATTTTTATTTTTTCATGGTCTGATCATGCCTGCACAATTTTCGGTACACCGTTACTTACACCCAGTATAGCTAAACTACTGACTCGAAAGCTTTTGACCTTGGCATTAATACAAAATAGCCCAATTATTAATTAAGGCAGTACGCGTGTTATTATGTGTTCATCTTAATTAATAATAATAATAATACTCACTATTCACAAATTCAAATGTAGGTTATATGCTGTTGAGTTCATTTAAGTGTACATACTTAAAAACATCTATCTATGTTGCGTACAGTGAATTGAGATACGGTATGGTTTTATTCTCATTTATTTTATAATGGCATTGCTATTTATATGACTTACTATGTTTAGATTTCGAAATACTGATAGGGTGCATGCAGACCATGAAACAGACAAAAAATATTCAACTCCCATACTAAATTACGATCAGCTGACTGCATTTACTATGGGAAGCCCAAACTTTTTAATGGAAAGTTGTTCAGTTTCATGGTCTGAATGCTTACAGTCGGCGACTGTTTTTAGACTTAGTTTTTTTTTGTAGGACCCCCGTATTGGGTACCAATCATTCTTACTGTTTTTTTTATTGGACCTATTTGCCGACTTTCAGCTACTTCTTCTTCTTGTCAGGTTAATGGTAAAATGTGGATCTTCACATTTTACCAGCTCAAAACGTGGCCAAATTGAAGCCAGCTACTTGTATGCTGAAGCACCTTGATCTATGACATACATACACATATCATGCTTATAACCCCTTGCGGAGAAGGCAGAGCCTAAACCGCCGTATCACTGCATGTTACTACGGGTAGTCAGCCCATCGCCTAATTTGCAATTCACACCCTCGACTCCCCTAGTCGCCTCTTACGACTCTCACGAGAAAGAAATTATGGTATTCTAATCCAAAATCACACGGTATTCTACGACATGTCTCTAAATACCGGCTTGTTTTCAGACTTCCCTACATCCAGACGTGGAAACGAGACGTACTCACACAACAGTAGCGCTGTACCGCGGGAACATCGTTGCCATCAAACGGCTGCAGAAGAAAAGCATCGACGTCACCAGAGCCATTAGGAAAGAGTTGAAGCAGGTAAACATGCATTCAGTCAACAAACGAACAACCCCATGAATCCACACACACATATCACGCCTTTATCCCTTGTGGGGAAGGCAGAGCTTTAACCACAGTAAAAATACGCTCGCTATCACCATGTCTCACAAATATACAATTAGTTTATTCATAAACAGTTACACTGTGTCCGAATGTCTTAAAACTAATTACAAAAATAACACATTATTTCAAAAGTATACAATATAATTCTTAATTGATTACATTAAATAATTGCATATAAACAAAATTTAATATCAGTCTATGTATCAAATACAGTATAATAATTATTGTTCAGGGCCGTTTCAGAAAAATCGTGTATCTAGTGTGACAGGTCAGCCTGTCGCCTATAAATTGTAATACACTAGCACCCTCCAAGTCCCTTGGTCGCCTTTTATGACACCCGTGGAAAATAAGGGGGGTGATGCTATTCTAAGCCGACATAATACGGCAACCCCATAAACCCAGGATCACAAACAAGGTAATAGTTACAAGCGTAACAGATACAGCTCTCCCTTGTAAATGCGACAATTCCCACGCTCGTTTCAAATTTTAAAAACACGAAAAATATAAACGTATCTCATCAGTCACTCGAAGTAACAAATTGATAAATATCAACTTTGTATTCACACCGTGTGGTGTCGGATTAATATAGCACCACCTCATAAGCCCACCTACAAAACATGTTGACATGTTGACTGAGCCAATGGCGTAGCGGATAGTACCCCTGCCTGCTACGCCGAGGTTCGATACCCACAAGACACAAATATTTGTTAAAACATTATCAGATATTTGTGTTTAGTCTGGGTGTTTCTATGTATAATATGTATTTATTTACCAAAAAAAAAGTATATAAGTATTAATATCAGCTACTAGTTTCCATAGTACAAGCTTTGCTTAGTTTGGGACTGGATGGCGCTGTGTGAATTGTCTAGGATATTTATTAGGTCCTTACATATGAAATTGTCGTTTTGTCGTACTGGCCACTTTGATCACAAATTTCTCCTATTTGGTTAGGAATTCGAAATTCAAATTTATACAGCTATTTCCACATGTAGTTGTGTTTCGTAAACCGTCATTCATTTGTTTTTTTACATATCTTTTTTCTGTTTGCATCACTCAATTTACAAAATGGAAAATTTGAAATATCGCGTTATTTACGAGTACGAGTTCCACCGTGGCACCAGTGCTGCGGAAACGGCTCGAAGGGTTAATGATGTGTATGGCGGTTGTGTCGCAAAAGAAAACACAGTGCGTATTTGGTTCCAACGTTTTCGTTCTGGAAATTTCAACCTGCAAAACAAGCCCCGTGGACGGCCGGAGACCCAAGTTGATAATGAAGAATTGAAGGCTATTGTGGAAGCGGATCCATCGCAAACCACGTCCGAATTAGCTGCAGGCTTCGGTGTTAGTGATAAAACTGTTTTAATCCACTTGAAGCAAATTGGAAAGATTAAAAAACTTGAAAGGTGGGTTCCTCACGAATTGAGTGAAGCAAACCGGCAAACGCGCGTCAACTGCTGCGTTACATTACTTGACCGGCACAATAACGAAGGGATTTTAAATCGAATCATTACCTGTGATGAAAAGTGGATTCTCTACGATAATCGGAAGCGCTCATCGCAATGGCTGGACCCTGGCAAGCCAGCCAAAGCCTGCTCCAAGCGAAAATTGACCAATAAAAAGTTACTTGTAAGCGTTTGGTGGACTAGCGCCGGTGTCGTTCATTACAGTTTTCTCAAATCTGGCCAGACGATTACGGCAGATGTCTACTGTCAGCAATTGCAAACCATAATGGAAAAGCTAGCTGCTAAACAACCGAGGTTGGTCAATCGCTCTACGCCACTGTTGCTTCACGACAACGCTAGACCACACACTGCACAACAGACGGCTAGCAAATTAGAAGAGCTTCAATTGGAATGTCTAAGGCATCCACCGTACTCCCCGGACCTTGCTCCAACAGATTACCATTTTTTTCGAAATTTGGATAACTTCTTGCAAGGGAAAAAATTCAACTCAGATGGGGCAGTCCAAATCGCCTTCAAAGATTTTATTGAGTCCCGTCCGAATGGTTTTTTTAGTAAAGGGATCAATGAACTACCTATGAGATGGCAAAAGTGCAAAGATTACAATGGCTCATACTTTGATTAAATAAATATACTATATTTAAAAAAATCGACTTTTTGTTCCTCCCATACAAAACGCCAATTTCATATGTATGGACCTAATATTGTATTTATTTATTATTTATTTTCAGATATTTGTGTATAGTCTGGGTGCTTTTATAGTATTTATTTACAAAAGCAAGTATAGAACTATCAATATCAGCTACTTACTTTCCATATACCCATAGTACAAGCTTTGCTTAGTTTGGGGCTAGATGGTGCTGAGTGAATTATCCAGAATATTTATTTATTTATTTTATGTTTGATCAACTTTCGCAGGTATGGCAAATACCTACCCCTGTGTTTTCCGTGTGTTTCCGGATTAGATTATTCGGACAGAATTGGCCGGGGTAGCTTTGAGCCTCAAAAGCTTGTTAATTTAGAGTATTAGCATATCTGGGTCCGGTTAATTATACGCATGTAAATAACACCTTTTGAAAATTTTGACTTCAGTTTGAAACAAAATGTCGTTTACTGGTGGTGGTGGCATAAAGTTGCGCGCTGTGGGATTGATCTGGCTTGTTATCTCACCTGAGCCGGTTTTCTATCAGGACAATACAAAATTGTAAAAAAAAGAAATTGTGTTAAACAAACTCTCATTTATTCTACAATGACGAATCATGAAGTCAATAAGTGATAGCAGGGATGTGAAAAATTATCGATTTTTGATACTCTTGGTATGTGGATTCTTAAAATAATGTTTTGCGCGAAATCAAGTAAAACTGCACAAAAAATTGAAGAAAATCAATTATTTTAAAATTTATGTTTATATTGGAAAAATTGTTTAATTATTAATCCACTTTTTCTTTGCTACGTTAGTAATCGATTTAAAAAGATCTATTTATCGTTAATAAAGTCACATCCAGTGATAGTACTATCCTCCATTGAATATAGTTAATGTGATTAACTATATTCAATGGAGGATAGTACTATCACTGGATGTGACTTTATTAACGATAAATAGATCCTACTATATATAATATTTAAATGCGAAAGTTTGTATGTTACTTCTTCACGAAAAATCTATTGAACCGATTGTAATGAAATTTGGCACAGATACTATAGAATGTAACATGAATAATTTTTATCACCACTCGAGGGTTATGCGGTCAACGACGCGGTTAACAGCTCTTTCATGAATATATGTAGGTAATGCTTTGTTTTGTCCCTAGATCCGTGAGCTTCGTCACGAGAACCTGACAGCGATTGTGGGCGTGTGTGTGGAGACCGGCTCAGCATGCATTGTTTCCGCCTACTGCTCAAGGGGGTCACTGGCGAGAGTCCTGGCTGACAGGTTAGTCAAGTTTAGGTAATTTTTATCTTCTTCTCCATAATCAAATCAATGCTAACTGGATCTTCTTTAGACCAGTCAGTTGCAATAACCATGGTATTAGGCGGTTTTACTTCTTTTCGTTTGTCGATGCGTATTTGAACACACCATAACGCGTGCGTCTGTCAGACGAAAGGAAATTGCGAATTCTTATCTCATTCCCATGCAAATACTTGTACGGCTACGGTGCGTAACGGGTGTGTATTTCAAACTACTTGGCAGATTCAAACGGCACAATTTGCTTTCGTCAGACAGTCGCATGCGTTACGGTGGGTTAAAAATACGCAGCGGACGATCATTGCGAGACCGGCCTTAGCATCTTGCAGATACTTAAGTGTGCATAAGCACACCGAGGTTTCTAGGGCAGCACTATGACAAAACAGCAATAGGTGTGACATTGTCACTACAATCACACCTATTTCTTCTTGATAAACTGCATTTTCTAGACATTATGAATGATATTTCCCAACACTATCCTTCCGTCTGTTTTGGCATCGAACAATGTTGCATTTCTTTAAAATTTCATAATTACTTTGTGGGAGATATCATAGATTATTCATTTATTAATGAAAAATTCAGAATATGATGAATGCGAAGAGTATTTTTAGGGAACGAGGATCAGTCTTTTATCAATGATTTTTTACATACCTACATATATCCCTTACTATAGCCTATCCCGGCAGAGCGTAGCTTACTATAGCCTATCCCGGCAGAGCGTAAACAGTTAACAGTAAAATTGGACATTCACGCCACGTCTGACAAACATTTGAGGATCATTCAGAAAATTGTGTATCACCAAATTGACAGGTTGGCAGCCCATCGCCTAAAATTTAAATACACATGTATCCCTCGAGTCCTTTAGTCGCCTTTTACGACACTCACGAGATAGAAATGGGGTGAAGCTATTCTAAGTCGGCATGACACGGCGCGAATGAATTTTTGGTTAGTTATAATAAATAATCTTTTGCGCCCGTCCTTCAAAACTTACTTTCGTTAAACAAACCTATCCTGCCTAAATAAACATTATGAAGCCTACTGCCTACCCAAGCAAATAATATAATAAATTGAATGTTATTACGTTGAAGAAGTTTCATTCATAATATAATAAATTGAATGTTATTACGTTGAAGAAGTTTCATTCATAAAGTTTAATAAAAGCGCCACCTCTCCAAAAGCCTTTTCAAATCGTGCAGCTGAGCCAATATCAATTTAACTCAGCAAAAAGTGATTGATAGTGATAGCTTTTGAAATATTTCTAGCCGCTAGTGCATAGGATGTCGCTATGTGATGTCGGCTTGGAATAGCATCACCCCATTTCTTTCCCGTGGGTATCGTTAGGGGACTCCAGCGTCACATGTGTATTGCAATTTTAAGCGACGGGCTGAGAACCTGCCACTATAGCGATAACTAATTTTCTCGTTTCGGAATATAATTTCCAATTTTCAGTTCCCAGAATGTCCAATTCCCAAAATGTCTAATTCCCAGAGTGTGTAAAGGTTCAACTTTTATATTGGAAATATACGAGGTGTAAGGGACATACATACATAAATCACGCCTCTTTGCCGGAGGGGTAGGCAGAGACTACTTCCTTCCACTTACTACGATCCGGGCATACTTCTTTCGCCTCCTCCACATTCACCAATCTCTTCATGCATGCTCGTCGGTTTAGGGACAGCCTTCCGAATACTGATAAGGTGCATGCAAACGATGAAACTGAACAAAACGACAAAAAATAATGATCTCCCATACAACATTACGATCAGCTCACCGCATTTAATATGGGAAGTCCAAAAACTTTTGATGTTTCCTAAAACTTTTTTTTATGGGTAGTGGTTCAGTTTAGTGGTCTGAATGCACCTTATCAGTATTCGGAGCGCTGTCCCTTACACCCTGTATTGTATAACCTTCAAATAATAACAGCATTAAAAAGTCATCGTCATCGTGATAGTCATCGTCACAGATAGTTATAGTCATAGCATTCCGTCTGGCATTAGGCCCGCCTTTTGTACGATGTGCAATAAAGTATAAATAAATAAATAAATAAATAAATAAGTAGCCATTGTCATACATGGCGTCACATTAATGAATCACTCCGGCAGTCACTTTCAACTCTGGCAACCCTGATTATGTCTCTTTTTAGACAAGGTAACCATTTGTGTCTGTTTTAATCTAGGGTCCACAGCTTATTTCAAGATTCTGCCTTCACAAACCTTTTGTACCTCTGATGAGATTGCTTATTTTGGTAATGAGAAGATTTGTACCGCAAGGATTTTAGAAATATCGCCATTTTACAGTGTCACAGGGTCCAAATAATTTTATAACCTCAAAATTGGAAAAGCTTCAATATTTCTGCAAAGGATTGATCTACAAACAAAATGATCGCATGGATGCCGTTACAAATCGCAAATCTTTATTTGTACCGCTTTTTTATACCTTGTAAATACCAGATAGAGGAATAAAAGGCGATTAACGCTCATATGGCATTTGGTTGTTGGGCTTTCGTATATCTCCGTAAATATAGCGGTACAAATGTTCTGAAAGAAATCCCAGAAACAATACAAGCGGTACATTACATAGCTACAACCAAAAAAGCCGTATCTACTCTAATTTACGAGAAAACAACACTGTAAAATTTGCAAGAAAATGATATGTACATGACCAAAGCTCGGCCACGGCACAGTATAATTAATAGTACTAGCATACTACGCCCACCCGCGCTCGGAGGACGCTCAGACACCGGCTAGCAAGGACGTGACTTCGACTTGGTGCAGCGAGCGAAGGCAGCGCAGCGTAAATTATACTAAACTAATTAATATTAGAAATAATTTTGTGATCGGTGTGTGTTGTGCTATGTACGGTTGTTTGAGCACTGCAAACGACAAAACTAAAAGAAAACTCTACCGATTCTACCTGTCTTTACAAATCTAAGTATTTTTAAAGAGTTTTATGTTTTAGTAGCAAAGAATAGGCGCTTATGTTTTATATTTCTTTGACATTATCCGTTTAAGACCTTTATCAGTTCACACTGAAAACAAAACAAATTCTATAAGAACAAAAAATCATGTTTTCAACTTACGTAATATTTTGGTGACCGTCATTTATTTACATAAAATTTGTTATTTCATTTATACTATTTGAAATAGGAAACTATTGTAAAAATTGAGCATAGACATCCACCTTACAGCATAAGTACATTATGATTCCTATTTATTCCTAATCCACGCGCAATAAGTTTCGATTAATTGGGGTCATCGAACTTGAACTGGCCGGGCAATGGCGGCGGCCGGCCAGCCATTTTTTTACAAGCCCGCAAATCAAATTCAAACCCGCTATTACAAGGTCATTTCATATTGCCGCACATTGTATTCCCGATTCGCGAACGATGGCGGCAACCCTGACATGTCTTATCTCACACACACAAGCATTTTATCGTTAGCATTCATCTACGCGAGCTTAGACTGTGTGCGTAGCAACGCGTTTGTTTCATACATTTGAGCGCCAGTGTCCGAGGTGTGGCCACGGTGTTCACTTTTGGACTTTTAGCAGCGGTAATATGCGGATTTGGATTCTGATTCCGATTCGCACTTTATACCGACCGAAATATATCTAATTTTCTTCAAACAAGTAACTAATACATAGATGGGCCGTCAAAGAAATAAAGTGTGTGTGGTGAAGGCGAAAATAGAAATTCAGTCGCGTCAGTTACAAACCTTAAACGTTTTACACACATATTGCGTTCCTGTAGTTTCGGAGGAATCTCCTAATGCCCGGTGAAACAGACAAACAGACACAAAAATATTGAAAAATATAAATTATGAAATTTGTTCTAATCATATTTTAACATCATCTACGATTAGTTTTTCGTAAATTTGTTCAATACACGGGTTTTATTATATGTATAGATTGGTCCTCTTATTTTTTAAAAATTATGGTCACCCTACGAATTGACCACAATGACAAGTTGCCGAAGGTAATATGAGTGTTAAACGCTTCTCGTTGGTAAACTGACGCAGCATTATGTAAATAGACGAATAATACTATATTTGGCCTGCGCCAAACAAACTTTATTCCTTTGACGGTCAACCAATTTATTAGGTACTTGCTTGAAGAAAATGAAATATATTTCGTTCAGTATGAAGTGCAAATCAAAGTCCAGAATCCGAAATCCGCATTAATCCGCTGCTAAAAGTCTAAAAGTAGAACACCGTGGCCGAGCTTTGGTCATGTACATATCATTTTTTTGCAAATTTTACAGTGTTGTTTTCTCGTAAATTAGAGAAGATACGGCTTTTTTGGTTGTAGCTATGTAATGTACCGCTTGTATTGTTACTGGGATTTCTTTCAGAACATTTGTACCGCTATATTTACGGAGATATACGAAAGCCCAACAACCAAATGCCATATGAGCGTTAATCGCCTTTTATTCCTCTATCTGGTATTTACAAGGTATAAAAAAGCGGTACAAATAAAGATTTGCGATTTGTAACGGCATCCATGCGATCATTTTGTTTGTAGATCAATCCTTTGCAGAGATATTGAAGCTTTTCCAATTTTGAGGTTATAAAATCATTCGGACCCTGTGACACTGTAAAATGACGATATTTCTAAAATCCTTGCGGTACAAATCTTCTCATTACCAAAATAAGCAATCTCATCAGAGGTACAAAAGGTTTGTGAAGGCAGAATCTTGAAATAAGCTGTGGACCCTTGAAAAAAATAGACACAACCATTTATAGTTGTGTGCCATTTGATTTGCTATAAATACAGGTTTACAGGCAAAATTCTGTACAAGGAGCTAGTCTCTCTTTTTCGTGTGGGACACCGAGTCTTCCAACGACCCGATGAACCCTGGTGTCAGAGTTTTTCAACCGCCTACTATCACTAGTAGGCCTCTGACATGGTTGTGTTACGACCGCCGTCTAAGTAACCATTGACAGCAACCGGGACCGACGGCTTAACGTGCCCTCCGAAGCACGGAACCATTTCTTTTCGGACAATCAGTCGGTTCACCCTGCAATGTCCTAACCAGACCGGGAACAAATTCACAAATTGATAAATATCAACTTTGTGAGTGTCCCACCGAGAATCGAACCCGGAACCTTTGCGTAGCAGGCAGTCGCACTACTACTGCGCCACATCGGCCGTCAAGGAACTAGTACTGCGTTACTTTTGAAGGATTAACCAGTCCTTGGAAACGTAAGGCGCCCATAAAAATATATTAGAAATGAGAATATAAAGCGTTTTAAAATAATACATTTTTGTAATTAATTAGAAAACATCATTTGGGAATTGGGCATTCTGAGAAATAGGCATTCCGGCATTGGACATTCTAGGAATTCGACATTGTGGGCATAGGACAAATTTAAAGCGCTTTATATTTTGGGAATCGGATATTTTGTACCTAAATAAATTTTCTACATGACCCTCAAATGTTTTTTGATGTGACGTGGCGTAAATTTTTGTTTTTTCGGCCGTAGTAGATGTAGTGCATAGGATTCAGACTCAGGAATCTGAAATTTATGTCATTGAAATTATTATGGGAGATTTTTATGGCGTGAATAACTCGGTTTGGTTCGGCTTTTGCTGTTCATAAGTAACTAGCGGGCAGCCCAGCGGTTGCACCTGCTGATACTTACAATATGTTTATTTCCCATGGTACAAAGTGGCTGATGTTACTCGGAGATATTCAGTATCGTACACATTTCAAAAACGACATTAATAGTTTTTAATTGCATATATATAAGCAGGTGTGTCGTATTTTTATTAAAGTATAGAGTTCATCAAAAAGCGCAGCTTGGGACGGCCTACTACCTGTGCCAGATATTTTCAAACTACAGGTGAAATTCGATGTTCATTGCGTAATCGATTAGCCATTATGAAACCAGGAATATTAACCGGCTACGAAATGTACTAAGAATTTCACCTTGTAGTCTGTAGTTTCATTACATAGGGCACAGATGGACTCATGGCCTTATCTAGGCAAAGGGTGCGGACAGCCATTGCATGCAGTCAGACCAAAGTCAAGATCTATGGAGGAACCCAATGACCTAGACTAGAGTCAAGAGCAAACCCATCATTAATAATAAAAAAAAAGAAACCTGGGACTTGAGTGTCAATGGCATTACAATGAAAAAAAGTGCATCTGGGCTTTGGTAGAGAATCACAGTGGTAATAGAATGGCACTTGTGTGTCAATGGCATTACAATGAAAAAAAGAGAATCTGGGCTTTGGTAGATAATCACAGTGGCAATAATCACAGTGGCACTTGAGTGTCAATGGCATTACAATGAAAAAAAATCTGTGCTTTGGTAGAAAATCACAGCGGCAATAAAATGGCACTTGATTGACAATGGCCAAAAAAATTAGAATCTAGGCCCCCCTGGCGTGAACGTCTCAGACTATAGTTGATGATGATGAATTGTTTCCTTCCCAGGGACCTCCACCTTGACGACATGTTTGTGGCGAGCCTGGTGGCTGACCTGCTGCGAGGGTTGACCTACCTGCACGACTCACCGCTGATCTCCCACGGCAACCTCACGTCCAGCAACTGTCTCGTCGACAGCCGTTGGGTGCTCCAGATTGCTGATTACGGACTGCACAATTTGAAGAGTGAGTCATTCAATAAATATTCAATTTTTTAAACACAATGGTATACAAACTTTGACATTGAGGTATGATCCAAGCAAGGATTGCCATACGATAAAATGATGATAGTTTAAAACTTTTAGATAAATTTTAGGCCGTGTGATGCCGGCTTAGAATAGCATCACCCCATTTCCTACCCATG
The DNA here is from genome assembly GCA_027580185.1 of Tuta absoluta. Classification (NCBI taxonomy): domain Eukaryota; kingdom Metazoa; phylum Arthropoda; class Insecta; order Lepidoptera; family Gelechiidae; genus Tuta; species Tuta absoluta. The sequence continues at coordinate 1,460,662 of JAQAHW010000047.1, forward strand.
GGTGTCGTAAAAGGTGACTAAGGGTCTCGAGGCTTAGATGTGAATTGCAGTTTTAGGCGATGGGCTGACAACCTGTCACTATGGTGATACACACTTATCTGATTGACCCTCGAACTTTTGACAGACGTGGTGTTAATATCCGTTTTACGGCCGTTAACACTCTGCCTACCCCGTAAGGGATACAGGCGTGATTTATGTATGTATGTATGTACAATTTTTAGAAAACTTTCTTCCGCGAGCAGGATTTGAACCTGCGACCTTCGCTATCACTAGTGGCAACGCCTCTTCCATCTGGGCTACCGCGGCTCGTCACTTGCCCACGAATTTTGCAAGTGTATCTTGATGCCAATAACGCATGGCACGGCTCCATCTACCGAGTTAGTTTTTGCAACTAATTCTCTAGTATTTTAATTTTACCCACGATAGAAAATATTGCAAGTTTTTTAAGTAATTCATTCATTATTTTAAACACTGAAATGCCACGCGTTATTAGCATTAAGACGAACTTGCATAATTTCGGCAAAGGCAGATGAGCCGCGGTAGCCCAGAGGATAGAGGCGTATTACTGACACCGAATGTCGCAGGTTCAAATCTTGCTTGCGGTGTCATTTTGCAAGTTCTCTGAAAAAATAATATTTTAAGTTATTTGGTCATAAAATAAAGAGGTTACTAAAGAATCGCTATCGTACATTTTGACAACTACCCTCGGCCTTGACCATGGCTTCACCATCTACACTAATATTATAAAGAGGAAAGATTTGGTTGTTTGTTTGAATTGAATAGGCTCCGAAACTACTGGACCGATTAAAAAAACTTTTTACCATTGGAATCCTACGTTATTCTTGATGAACATAGGCTATATCAAAAGTCTTATTCCCACGGGAAAACGCTTAGCAGCGGGTGAAACCGCTGGGCAGGCTGCTAGTTAATAATAAAGTAAAAATCTTTTACAACGTCGTGTTTAATTATACTAGAGGTACTATATTATACCAGCCACAACAGTCCACTACTGGACATGGGCTTCCCCCTATACCCTATAAGGGGGGTATTTGCCATACTCACCACGCTTGGCAGGCGGATTGGAGAGCGCAGTGTAAGATGTTGTAGGTATTTACAGAGATAGCTGCTGCCCATTCCCTGGATTAACCCTTAGTCGGTTTTTACGACACCCATGGGTAGATATGGGGTGATACTATTCTAAGCCTCCATCACACGGCATTATTAAGTGTTTAATTAAGGGTTAATTAATCAGAATGTTTACCTTTCTTGGCTGCATGCGACGTAGTACAGTTTATTTTGCACTCTGTAGGGAAATCCGGAAATGTCTTGATGGAGTAAATATGTATTTGGTTTGAGAACTATACTAGTAATTGCTTTTAACACAGTAATTTTATAAGTAGCTCTTTGAATCACAAATGTTTGTTTAAGAAGAATTATGAATTAAATGATGAATAAACGAAGATGTTGGCTCAATTAATAATCTAAAATTTCGATCTTTCACCGACCCTTATATTTTATTTTATTTTGTAATACACACATACAAAAGTCGCGCCTATATCCCTTACGGGGTAGGCAGAGCGTTAACGGCCGTAAAACGGTTATCAACACCACATCAAAAGTTTGAGGGTCAATCAGATAACTGTGTATCACTATAGCGACAGGTTGTCAGCCCATCGCCTAAAATTGCAATACATCTAAGCCTCGATTAGTCGCATTTTACGACACCCATGGGTAAGAAATGGCGTGATGCTATTCTAAGCGGGCATCACACGGCAATTTTATTTTGTAATAATAACCCTAAAAGACTAGTTTTAGAAAAGGCTCCTTAAACTTTTTAAAGAAGACAAAATTGGTTACAATATGATATTTGAATGGTTGCCGAGACCTTTCAAAATTCATCATTTTTTTCGAATTTCACCGTATGTGAAATGTTTTGAGTGTGTCACAATTCTATTAACAGTGAGCTTCTTTTTCTTTTACTGAGATACTCGTATAAGTGTGGCCAGTTAATCGTTCTACAAAAAAATATATTTGCTTCTTCTAAGTATTTCTCTTTGTAAAATATTCTTGCTTATAACGTTTATGCGGTTCAGTGAACTGAGTAGGTAGTCAATTTCTCTTAAGACGTCTAGGGGTCTAGCATTCAGATGAGCTTTTTCTGATTAACGATGCCTGACTGAGGATAACTTCTTGCTTGATTTGATTATACTTATATATTTTATTTTTTCATTTATTTTGCTCTTAAAAATGAATACAAAAAAACGTGACGTCACTAAACCCGTAAAGGTTTGTCTTTATATGGTCTATATGATTTAATTATTTATGCCGTGTGATGCCGGCTTAGAATAGCATCACCCGATTTCTTTCGTAAGAGGTGACTAAGGGATTCGAGGGTGGGTGTGCTTTGCAATTTTAGGCGATAGGCTGACTAACTCACTATGGTGATACACAATTTATCCGAATGACCCTGAAATGTTTGTCAGACGCGGCGTTAAGGTCCAATTTTTGCGGCCGTTTACGCTCTGCCTGACCCGCAAGAGATTATAGGTATGATATGTGTGTATATGTATGATTTATCCATAGGTAATGTTAGCAGCGTTTTAAGTTATCCGCCCATTTAACTGGCCCAATGGCGTAGCGGATAGTACCCAGGCCTTCTACGCCGAAGGTGGTGGGTTTAATCCCCACAAGACACAAATATTTGTTAATAGAATTTTCGGATAGGTTTTTGTGATTAGTCTGGGCGTTTTCTATGTACAAAAAACAGGTAATAATATCAGCCCATAGATAGCTAGATGGCGCTATGTTAAATGTCCAGGATATTTATTTATTTAACAAGATTTCCACCCAGAGCGGTTTTCCCTGCTGCCACTCATTTTTCTGTGGTAATGATAGTTTTCCCGCGGTATAAAGTGGCCTATGAGTTATTCCGGGTTATACTCTACCTCTGTTCTAAATTTCACCCAAATCGTTCTAGCTGTTTGAGCGTGAAGAGGTAACAAACATACATACATACACACACACAAACTCTCAGATTTATAATATTAGTACGTATTTTAGGGATCAACCTTTACTGGTTTTTGTTAATAACTGTGTGAGAAACCAAATTATGGAGAAGTTGCTGATAGTATATAATGAAATTTGTATCTGTTACAAGGAATAGTTACTCCTTCTACACGCCTTTACATACAAGACGGTACTGAACAACCGGCTTTCTTGAAAAAGCTAAGCTCAGTAGTTCAAACTGAGCAACTGTCCCCAAGGACTATAGTTCAAAGTTTATGAAAAAAACAGGAAAGTGCGAGTCGGATTCGCACACCAAGGGTTCCACAACGTGTACATCAAGCCCTTTCATATGTAACCCCCCACTTGAAATCATAGCCTCTATTTTAATATTTAATGCTTCTTTGCCTCCCTAAAAAAACATGTGATAATTTACTTTTTGTATATTTTCTTAAGCTTGTACTTCAAAACGAAGCTACTTGCCTTAGTTCATTGTTTTAGGTCTACGAAAAGTACCCTATGAATTACCCCTATCCTTCTTACCCTTATACCCCTTGAGAGGGTTAATAAAACGCGTCTTTTACGGCATAAGAGACCGAATCTTTTTTTGGGTTCCGTACCCAAACAGAAACCCTATTACTGAGACTCGGCTGTCCATCTGTCTGTCCGTCCGTCCGTCCTACAGTAACGAGGCTGTATCTCCTGAACCGTTATACATAGACAGTTGAAATTTTCACAGATGATGTATTTCTGTTACCGCTGTAACAAATACTAAAAATTAGAATAAAGTAAATATTCTCTTATAATCTCATGAACTGCGAAAGTTAGACAATTGAAATTTTTACAGATGTTGTATTTCTGTTGCTGCTATAACAAGAAAAACTAAAAAAAAAATTGGGGGCTGCCATACAAAACACGTGTTTTTTTGCGCGTTTTTATAGATAATGGTACGGAACCCTTCGTGCGCGAGTCCGACTCGCACTTGACCGGTTTTTTGTTATTAAGTCGGAAGCGTGAGCTACAAGCGGCCGTTTACGTGAAATTAAGTTAAAAGGTCTTTTATTCTAGCTAAAATGTTGTTGGCACTCATACACATGAATTTGAGATTATAACCGTAGTTATTGCGCTAACTAAGATTATACTTTTACCGCGAGAAAATGTTGATGGGTGTTACAGTGTAAATGATATGCGAAAAGTTCGTTACCAAAAATCTGGTGCACAATAAGATTTCGGCTTTCAGACTTCATCAAAGTCCTAGGACAGTTCAATCGGGTTTTATCAAAAACGGATTTCTACTCAGGCGAATTATAGATTCTTGCCTTAATTACTAGGAAAATATACAAGACAGAGTTTTGATAATTTTGTTTAGATCATCTGTAAAACATACTATTTTAAAAGTGTTTATTACTTCTGCGTGTATTAGTGATAGATTGCATACATACATACATAAATCACGCCTATATCCCTTAAGGGGTAAACAGAGCGTTAACGGTACTAAAACTGATATTAACACCACGTCTGACAAAAGTTTGAGGGTCAATCAGATAACTGTGTATCACGATAGCGACAGGTTGTCAGCCCATCGCCTAAAATTGCAATACACATTTAACCCTCGAGTCCCTTAGTCGCTTCTTACGACACGCATGGGTAAGAAAAATGGGGTGATGCTATTCTAATACGGCATCACACGGTAAATAGATAGATTGTGTGCATATTATTGGATTACGAAAATACTAAACCTACTTCCCACGTAATGCGTTTTATGCAGCTAAGCTGTTAATTGTATTATGTAAGAGGTAAATCAATTATCTAAGTATTTAGCTTTCAGTCGACTCAGGTGCTTTTATTCGTAAAAGATTTGTTTGTGTCATTAAAGTGCCAGCGTCAAGACCGTATCGTGTAGGTAGCATTGTGCATAAGCTTAGAATCTCATGCTTGCCGCTTTGTGTATTTTACAAACAAGCTGTTTATGATATATTTGAATATATAAGTTCCTGGCTTATGTAAATTTAGTGAGAATAATATTTGTACAAGTGAAGGTGGAATTTGAGACTGGCACATGCATGTTTAGATGACGTTTTTGCCTTTTGTTAGCGAGACCAGAAAACCAGGCATTATCGTGTGTTTTACGCCCATCAAACACACGCTTTCGCCATTCGTCCCTATCCTCAGCAAGCTTCTCCCAGCTATGATGGTCAATGTTAAACGCAGCCATGTCCCGCTTGGCGCAATCTTCACTTGTAGAGCGTGCGGAAAATTATGCCGCTCCCGTATCGGCTTATACAGCCATGAAAAGTCTTGCCTCAGACACTGATTAAATCGTCTGTCACAGACGTGTGAGGCCAATGATGAATATTTGTACACTGCGGTATAACCAGATACAACATACAAGACCTACTACACAAGATACGGTATCAGCATTCCGCGTAGAACCGGGACGTTACGCTAGGCAATAAAGAAATAGATGGCGGTGGAACAAAAATAATTTGAATTTCAAATAATGACGTCTAACGCCGTAGTCTCCGTGACCACGAGCTCTGTAAAGAGCTTGATACGTACGAATTGAAAAAAATCTAAATGAACACAACTTAAATCCGTTAAAAAATGTTATATTGTGTAATGGATAATATTTTTTCGGAACCAGCTGCCTGTCTTGTTTGATTAAGCCGATACAAACGTAGTTATGCCGCGCGCGTCCCTCCGCACCTTCACAAAATCTATCGGGATTTTTGTCACGGATTTTCGAATCTAATTATTTCAGGTGACTTTGCGCGTGTAAAATGAATCCTTCCAAATCTTCGACGAATTTTTATGTGGGAGAGGAACAGTGTACCAAAAACTTTGTAGGCATAATCAGAACTTGCAATTGATCAAATTTCCCTAGTAATAGTAAGCAACAAGAAAATAACCGGTCAAGATCGTGTCGAACATGCCAAATTATAGGGTTTCAGAAGTCATTTAATATAAATTGGTCGCTATTTAAATTGTTTAAAAATATTTTCTACTTGAGGGGTTTAGTACAGTTAAGAAAAGGTTTTGTACAATATTCTTACAAACTTAAGTGCAACGATTTTAATTATAGTTTTCATAATAAAAAAAAGATATTGGTACCTATTCTATTTTTATAGTTTAGCATTTATGCTTTAAGAGTTCCATGTGCAACAAATTAAGTCCAAAAAACGCCCTTTTCAAAAGTTTAAATTCAGTTTTTTTTTCTCCACCAGGTGGTTGCGTAGACCAAGAGGATGCATTACGAGAAGAGCGTCGTATGTTGTGGCGTGCTCCGGAACTACTGCGGGACCCTAACCCCCCTCGCAGAGGGTCCCAGAGGGGGGACGTATACTCCTTTGGTATCATCCTGTATGAGATCTTGGGAAGGAACGGACCGTGGGGTGATTCACATTTGACCAACGCGGGTGAGAAATGTTTTTTTCTGTAAATACGAGAGTCGAAAGTGACCGGATCTTAGCCAATTTTGCAGAGAATCCCAGAGGGGAGACGAGTATTCCTTTGGCATCATCCTATATGAGATTTTGGGGAGGAACGGACCGTGGGGTGATTCGCATCTGACCAACGCAGGTGAGTAATGATTTTTTCTATAAATATGAGAGTCAAGGAGCCCGGATCTAAGCCAATTTTGCTGAGGGTCCTAGAGGGGGGACGTGTACTCCTTTGGCATCATCTTATATGAGATTTTAGGAAGGAACGGTCCGTGGCCCGTGGGGTGATTCGCCTTTGATCGAATCAGATAAGTTATGTTCTTCTTTTCTATAAATATGAGAGTCGAACGTGTATCTAAGCCCCTGTGGCAGATGATCCCAGATGTACGATGTGTACTCCTTTGACATCATCGGACCGTGGGGTGATTCACATTTGACCAACGCGGGTAAGTTGTATTTTTTCTATAAATAGGACTCTATCCCCCTTTGGACCCCAGAGGGGGGATGATTACTCCTTTGGCATCATTCTGTTTGACATTTGGAGCGAAACAGACCTTGCGGTGCGCCGCCGCCAATACTTACATTGTGCCTTGGTGGTTGTAGGTGAGTAATAGTTTCTCAGGTTTCTGAGAGATACGCTTAAATCCATTAGCATACTCTACAATGCAACTTCTATTTTTTATTTTATTTATCGCGCCCGAGCCGGTTTCCTATTAGGACAATACAAAATTATTATGAAAAAAAGGAAATTTGTATAATGACGTCAATGAGTGAATACTATCCTACATGGAATACAGTAATTTCATTTGACTACGCTGCGTATACAAATATCACAAATTCACAATACTAACACTAAATAATGACAATAATATTACTGAGTTTTTAAATATTGAAACGAATTCCTCGATAATATTAAATAAGTACATATTCAGACTAAAGAGCTTATACTCGTTATACTTCCTTCATTTTGCAGTATGTATTACGTCTTATAAAACTATTTCAACAAATTTAAGAGAAAATTTCCTTCATCCGTGACCACGGGTTCTGTAAATTCCAGCAGATATTTCCTAGGAAATTCTACAATAATGCAGAAAATCTAGAGTAAGATACCAAGAATACTCGATCCGTACTAATATTATCAATCCAAGAGTTTGTGTGTATGTGTGTCAGTTTGTTACCTCTTCACGCTTAAACGGCTTGACGGATTTGGATGTAATTTGATACACCGATTGAGTATAACCTGGAATAACTAATAGGCAACCTTTTAGAACACTTTCTATTACCATGGGAAACCCACATACAAGCCACGGGTGAAACCGTGCGGCGGAAATCTACTTGAATATAAGAAAAGATATGTGTCAGAATCTTCCCTAGAAAAGACAGCCGCGTGCACTGATTCCTTAAAGAGATAAAAATGCAGCAAAAGCAAGCATACATGGTGAATCACACACATGCCAGACGAAATGCGTTTTGTGACAGCCATCATGTAAATGACGTCAAGTGACAGCTGCAATGGGAAATTTTCTAGTCAATCTTCAAGTGTACTTAGATGACGCTGACCTAACTGAAACAGTCTCCTTCTTTAGAAACGTAATGAAAATCGATGATATGTTTATATCAAGTGACAAAATTTCAACGCAGCACAACGCCATCTGTTATGAAATTAGATTAAAAGCTCGAGTACTGTTAGATAGAAAAGTCCCCATTTGATACGGCGACGAGTGTCATAATGCCCTCAAATTCAGGATATAAATTCTCCTTACTTGCCTTAAATTAGTGCTGTCACTTTCCGCCAAATAGGTTTAGAAAGGATAGGAGATATTTTAGTCGTCTCATCACTACATAGTATAAAATAAAGTCACTTCCCGTTTGGTGTCTCCTTGTATCTTTAGAATTACCCAACGGATTTGGATGCGGTTTTTTTTATTAGATAGAGTAACTTGAGAGAAAGGTTTATAAGTATAATTTATTTCGGGAAATTGTCACATTCCCATGGGAAAACGGGTAGCAGTTGGCCTACCCGTAGTAAACTTTTGACCCCCTTTTGACATCTTTGAGGATTAAGATTTCAGAAATGCTGAAACACGTATTTAATTATTTTAAGTTATGAGTCTAATCAGAAACTTTGAAGCAGATCACATTTGAGATAAAAAACTTTCATACAAACTTTCAACCCCTTTTTCACCGATTTAAGGGTTAAAATTTCAAAAATGCTGAAACACATGTTTAATCATTTTAAGTTATTAGTCTAATCACAAATTTTGAAACAGATCACATTCATTTAAAAAACGAACTTTCATACAAACTTTTAACCCCCTTTTGACCTATTAAGGGTTAAAATTTCAAATATGCTGAAACACGTGTTTAATTATTTTAAGTCATAAGTTTAATCACTTATTGTGAAACGGATCACACTTAAGACAACCAACTATCATACAAACTTTTAACCCTCTTTTCATCCCTTGAGGGAATAAAAAAAACGGAATTTTATCAGCAGCGGGTGAAACCGCAGGGCGGGCCGCTAGTGTCTTATAATTCCATACAAAATACGTGTTATCTGTCAAAATAAGGCGACGACCAAAAAAAAGGCGACTAAATTAACTAGAAAAGACCTTAGAAAGACGAAAAAACCATTGTTCAAACCATCCACGTTTTTAAAAATTACAGTACTGAAATATCTCATATCCTTTTTTAAACCCATTTGACAGAAAGTGACAGCACTAATTTAAGGCAAGTAAGGAGAATTAATATCCCGAATTGTCTGTCAAAGTAACCGCTCGAGTACTGTTAGATAGAAAAATTCCCATTTGATACGTGTGTCGTGGTATCTGTTGTATGGGATGCATCGTGTGAGAACCGCCTTTCACTAGTATGACAACTCTTTATGCTTTACTTTTCAAGTCAGTACACGTATTCAGCCTCTTTTTTCCCTAGTCTAAGTATTCCTCAGGAAGAGGAAATAAGAGAATGATGTTTATATAGGGTGAAATTTTTGTGCCGTGTCTTGCCGTCTTTGAATTGCATCTCCCCATTTCTTTCCCGTGGGAGTCTTAAGAGGTGATTAAGGGACCTGAGCGTGTGATTTGCAATTTTAGGCGATGGGCTGACAACCTGTCACTATGATACCCTTTAACTGACGACCTGTACGTCTCACAGACGTCAATATTTTTGTATTAAAAATATTTTCTGAAATACGCGGTGCGGAGCTTCCCCTCTCCCGCTACCTTCCTCTGCCGCCATTTTGAAGCCGCAGTCGACGTCGTTGCTAGTGACGAGTGCACAGGAGACTGTATCGGAGTCATCGCCGTCTCACAGACGTAAGTACGGTGTTTATGTACAAAACCTTATACGTCTCTCAGTCGTCACCTCAGTGTTTGTGTGTCGTCACAAGGTCGTCACCCATAGTGTCTCCTGGACGTGATGTCGGTGTATACGCTTTTTACAGAATGACTACGAAAAAGAAGACTGGTACAAAGAAGCAAAAGACTGCTTCAAAAGAGCGATGAGCACCCGTGGTGAATGAAGCGTCATCTTAAAAATACTATAACGAGTTCGAAACCTATAATTTTGAAACTCTCCGCGGTTGATAAAATCAGATTTCTGCGCGGCCGAAAAGGACTCGAAAAAATATTAGAGCTAAAAGCTTGTTACTATGATCACTGACTATAATAAAAAAGACTAAAGGCGCCATGGACGAAGTGGACAAAAAGTGCTCTTATTATTCGTGCTATCGAAGGACACGTAGTTGGCCTTATGGTTTCGTACTTCAGATTGATAGATCTGAGTGGTGTCAATTCTTATGTGCTGTTTATAGAGTGCACCAATAAAGTCAATATGAGACATGGCCCTTTACTACTTTCTCTTGCACGGAAATTGGTTCTACCTGAAATTAAGTTACGCGTGTACAACGAAAGAATCCTACGCGAATTACGGCTTACTATAGAGCGAGTAATTGGACCTACTGATATGCCTGAGCTTCCACCTCCAAAACAAAGTTCCGATCCTGATCCAGGTATTCGAAAGACTTGTGCAATATGTCCCAGTAAAATGAAAAGGCGAACAAAGTACTTTTCCCATCAATGCAAGAAACCAATGTGCCTTACTTGCTGCCTTCAAGTCTGCAGTGACTGCAAAGTGCGAAAGTGAAATGTGCCAAATATATACGTTGTAATTTTTTTTATTTTTGTAGTTAGAGGTTCTTATTTCGTTTTATTTTGATAAATATTTATAGAAGTAAGGATTTTAAAAGTCATTTTATGGAAACATATGATTGTTCAAAAAAAATTAGGACTGAACTATGTACCTAAATTTAGTAAGCCAATTATGCGATATCATAAATAAATGTTAATTATTTTTAAATTTCAAGCATAAATTAATATAATTTATATTAATTTATGCTTTTATGCTTATTTCGTTAGCTAAGGTCTTTATCTAACAACTATAAAAATTATTAGTCGTTGGCACGCTTATTCACGTTTTTTTAAATAATTTAATTTTTTACGTCTGTGGGACGTAACCGCGGCGTAAGTGTGTCTTTTAGACCAGGTCGTCAGCCAAAGGATACTCAATTTTCTGAATGACCCTCAAATATTTGTCAGACGAGGCGTAAATGTCCGTTTTTGCAGCTGTTCATGCTCTGCCTACCCTGCAAGGGATTATAGGCGTGATATGTGTATGTGAAATCATACAAATGAGGCATGGTGTTACAAGTGACTGATAGTAAAATCTCAAGACGGGCTGGTGATAAGGAACCATTTTTCCCGGGGAACATAGGTCAAAATATTTCAAAAATAAATTTTGAGCTTCCGTAGTAACTCAATCAGCTGATCGGCAATTTTGTAAGGGAGGTCCAGTATTTCTCATATTTGGACCAATGTTCCTCATCACCAGGATGGCACCTTGGTGGCACCCTATTATCAATCACAAGTCAAAACCACAATCAATACCAATCTTATGAACTGTCAGTTTTATTTACGATGTTTGATTTCGTTTGTGATTTCTTTTTACAAAACACACCACATAATTACACATAATTACGTACACGTATGTTATCGTAGGCACATGTACCATTAGTCCGGTACGGCTGGCATTATTTGAGGACATGCCATACACAAAATTCAAAAGATTTTATGTGTCAGACACACATAGTACATTTTATGCTTTGTGTAAATTTTTACGCTTGCGTGAATTTTCAATCATTGTATGGTAGCTCATAAATTTATTTACTACAGCTATAAAATTCTGATAAATATGTTATTGTTGAGGATCTAACAGATTACACATACTAATCAGTTACACAATTTTACAAAATTTACGCGATAGAAAAATTATTAAAAGTAACCTCTATTTGAATATTCCTTTCGATATTGTCTACATTTTAAAGTTATTGCAACATAAATAAAAAAACCTTTTCTTGTACGAATACCTAAATTTGTCATTTTAACGGTATTTCTTTAGCTTTTATGTCGGAAAAACACAAAAATCTCGCGAAAGTTTGATCGCAAAATGAACGTCTGTTTCTCTCTGGCGCAGCGCGAATGAAAGAGACAAACTTTTCATGTGAATCAGGGCCATAAGTGTTTATAATTAAATTATTATCACAAAATGAACGAGTATTGGTCTATGTTACAGTTTACACAGAGTGAATTTCAATTTGAGTAGTTGTTATCCACTGCAAACAAAAGTATGTTAGCATGTTCCCAAAATAACAAAATAATTAATTAGTTTCACCAATGGACCAGAAAATATGAGCCAAAAATAAACGACTTCATTATTCATATTTTTGCAATATAAAAAGCTAGCCATACTAGGCTTTATCCAAACGAACTGTTGAGTCAATTTTCAAACGCATCCAACGTACCTACGTCACGTTCGCATAATTAAATGACGTAGGTAACTCGAATGACATTCGACCGCAAACCAAACGCGGGGAGCTTCGATGGTTTGTGTGGTACGACTTCGTTGGCGGCTCTCTCACTTGTCGTCAATCACCGTAACGCATGCGTCTGTCAAACGAAAGGAAATTGCGATTTCTGATCTTACTTGCGAATACGGCTACATGATGCGTTAACAGATGTGTCTATGAAACGACTTGACAGACACATCCGTTACGCACCGTGTCTGTATTTGTTGACAAGTGGAGAAACCACAAAGTAAGTATTGGCGGCGGCACACCGAAGAGGAACCGCCTTTGTCGAAGATTTTGAGCTGCATACTACTAGTAGTAGGCCTCTGATATCATAGATATTTCCACGATGTTTCACGCAGTAGGTAAGTATTAGCATAGATATTAGTATTGAAAATTAGTATAAATACTTCGGAGAGTGTGCTCAAGAGCTCCACGACCTTGTTCCACCAGCTCCCTTCTACCATCGGACATCCAGACGCTCCGCCGGATACCATCCATACCTGGTTGCCATTCCACCAGTTCGGACTAAACGCTTCCAGTCATCATTTATAATGCGCACTGCTAAAGAGTGGAACTCACTACCTGTGTCTGTGTTTCCAAACGCATACAACCCTAACCTCTTCAAAGTAAGAGTGGACAGGCTTCTTCTGGGTGAGCTCGCTCCATCTTAGACTCTGTCTCTGTCCTATGAACTAGACTAGAGTCAGGAGCAAACCCATCATTAATAAATAAAAAAAAAATAGAGATCAGTGATTGGAAAGCATTACTATGAAAGGATAACGTCGCGTCAATGTCAAATGGTGCGAATGATGCTAATTTTTTTCACACCTCCCATACCTCAGTTGTTTGTAGGTTTCGCTTCCCGTTTGACATTTTCTTTGCTCTAAGCTACATTACGAATGTCAATATTAAATCGCGGTATCTGCGGAAAATTCCTTGTTATTCATACACGATCAAAATGAACACATTAATAGTGTTTTGGGTAAACAAAAACAACTATGTGTGACCTCAACACTTGGCACAAATGGGGGCAGCGAAGTACCTAAGCGACTAACTAACGTAATTAATCTTGTTTTCATAAAACCCGACAGGCAACCTCTAATACTATTATAAACATACACATATCAGGGTAGGCAGAGCGCCACGTCTGACAAATATGTAAGTGTCACTATAGGAAAAGATAAAATAAGATAATTATTTATTAAAATAAACTTAATTACAAATAAGTACACTTAAATGGAATAATTTTGAGGCTTATTGAATTGGAATTCTTGTACTATATTGACGGGTTGTCAGCTTGTTGCCTAAAATTGTAATACAAATGAAACCCTAGAGCTCTTTAGTCAAATGAAGGAGCTCCTTAGTCGCCTCTACTACAATACATGAGGAAAACAAGCATAATCAATTAAAAAATACGACTGCTTTCTGAGATAAAGCCCAGCCTATGTCTATCGGGATAATGTAGGGATTCTTCTAATACAATTCCCGTTCGAATCTGTTCAGTGGTTAACGAGTTTCAGTCCTTTAAAGAATCGGACAAATATACATAGGTACTTACATACATACATATATGAACTCTAAAAATATAACACTCCTTTTTTGGTTGGGCAGTAGTGTAAAAAATGACGTAATGCTATTTTCTAAGCCGGCATCACACGGCCCAATCTTATACTAAATAGATCATGTTAAGGCAACTGCAGACCTCTAATACTATACAGGGTGTAAGGGGACAGTCCTCTGAATACTGATAGGGTGCATGCAGACCATAAAACCGATCAATGTTCCTCTAAGGAACATATGTCCGGAAACGAAAAAAAATATTTGATCTCCCATACAAATCACATTAGGAAGTCAATTTTTATTTTATGTTTCCTGAAATATTTTCTCATGAAATGTTGTTCAGTTTCATGGTGTGAATGCACCCTATAAATAAGTATTCGGAGGGCTGTCCGTTACACCTTATATAGACACTTGACATCTAATACTATAGAGGTCATTAGGTTTAGGTGTAACAACACAGCTTTCACTATCCTATTAACTTGTTTTTGTAGCAAATGTCCCTCATTTCGCTCTGGATATAAAATTTCATTTTCAAATCTTCTGTCTCAATAAAACTACAATGGTAACCTTTGCGTGGTTTCAACTCCATTATCACATCAGTCAGTAGCAGTCCACTACTAGACGAAGGCCTACTCCATGTTACGCCATAAGGCACGATCTCCCGCTTTTGCCATCCACTCGCTACCAGCCACCCTCACCACTTTACCAGTCATTAGTCCATCTGGCTGGAGGGCGTCCAACGCTTCACTTGCTAAAACATGGCCTCCACTCGAGAAGCCGCTTACTTCACGCTTAGTAACTTTCTCTGGACTGGACCTTCATTCGTTATTTTCCTCCAATAAAAAGTAGATCTTCTCCGTCGAGTCGACGGCAACAGTAAAAAATTTCGTGATCAATACTCGTATTTGGCAACTGAAATGCCCCTGGGGCTCGCCTTTCGCAAGTCCCGAAGCGTCCCTGTTCGCTTCAAGACAATTAGGAGTTGACAAGACAGGACCTAGTTGGTGGTTCATTGTTTAGACGGCGCCGGGTCACATTTATCGCCAGCCGAAAAGCCCCTTTTTGCCATGTTTTCGTGGCACCTCAGGGAGCTGCCACCAGGAGGTACCTTTTCGGCTGGTGGCAAGTGAGACGTTTGGGTGGGAACAGTTTTTCCATTGCTTCAACCGCAGCTTTGAAAGTAGTAGCAGTAATATATAGGAATAATATATGTATATAATTTTTTAAAGTTATTTGAAATCGCTCTTAGTTGAATGGAAGCAAAGCTTTCCTCTTGTTAATTTGTCAGTCAGCTGTTTTAAGAGTTTTCCAATTTGCCTTTGTCATGTCGAACTTTTCCTCACTTATCCCATCTTATACTCCAGTTGTTTTATTCTTTGTAAATATAAGCTGAACTGTCACTATCTGGTACTTTTTTTATTTGTATTTGGGGAGCTTATTGGCTTAATATACATACCTTAATATATAAACAAATGCCAATTACAAGCTTCCACATATAGATTAGTACTCAAAGCGTCTTCCAATTTCCCGCATGAGTGAGGGTCCAACGAAATGTACATGATATATGTAGGCAAAAGTACTATGAATTTTCCCGTATATAATTTTTTTCCTTGAGAAAATGTCGGATAATAGAATTACCGAATTTGTACTTGTGAATATTGCAAAATGCGACTAAGGGATACAGTAATTTTGCACCCATCTTTCAAAGATTACCATGTATTCATGGGCAAGAAACGAGCTGCAGTAGCCTAGAGGGAAGAGGCGTCGCCACTAGTAATGGTGAAAGTCACAGTTTAAAATCCTGCCCTCGCTTAAAATTTTTGCAAGTTTCAAAAAAACTACCATACTATTATACCAACTCATTTTTGGGTAATATTCTTATTTACTTACCTAACGTTGAGTAAGTATGAAACCAAGTTTACTGTAGGCTTATTTCGAGGTCTATTTTATTTTGACCTCAGTGTCAGACCACTCAGACATGCCAGTTGCTGCCAGGGCAGGAACATTATATCATCCTGCCTTGTTTAAGTGGACTGGATGGCTAGACTATGTAACATGAAACACTTATCAATCACCTGTCTAAGTGATGTGGACATCGATACGTATAACCGACAACCAATGTGACGCAGTAGGTAATAGCACAAAATATAAAGGTTTACAGAAGTTTCAATTTTCACCATCCCTGTTAGATTGTCTCCATTTTTTAAAGTTGTTTATTCATAAAGATTATCGCATAAATTTACAGTTATATAATATCGCCAAACTGCATGACAGTTTGTAGGCGAGTCGGTTGTAGCACATAAGGTACTAGGGGTACTCCAAAAAAACTGATTTTTTTTATCCCCAGTTAATACATAATAAAAATTTAAACTTATTCTCATAAAATAAGTTATTTTCTACTAATACGTATTCATGTCAAGAAAAAAATATTGCTGGGGACAAAAATAATTCAGTTCTTTTGGAGTACCCCTCGTACCTTATGTGCTACAACCGACTGTACATGCGACTTCATAGTTACAACTATTCTTATTTATAAATATATTTATACTTTTCATAGAAATCGGAACACCTTTGCGAAATTGTTTCCAGTTTGGCTAGGCAATTGCAGGCTGAACTACCTGATTATCCATTAAGGTTAAGGTTTTTGCAATTCAATTCTTTGTAATAAATAGAAGTTTTTTTCATTGGTGGAGTGAGTCAAAAGGATGTGTCTTTATGCCGGAAAAAGGTCACATTTCCATAGGAAAACGAGTAAAAGCGGGCGAAATCGCTGGGCAGCCGCTAGTTTATAAAATTTCATCGTGACCAAAGATAATTAGTTTGATTTATGTCTTCGTTTGTTATCATTATAGTTACTGTGGTTCTCTCTTTTGTAACATTATAAATTTTCCTATTAATGATTTTATTTACATATTTTGAATTACTTCAAAAGCCACAAATTAAAACACGTAGCACCGTAGGCGTATGCTACGGCGTAGCAGATAGAATTTTGATGTAGGTTGGTCCTTCGAATTTATGACCTTCGAAGAAAGAATGACGTATTTTTAATAAGATTTATAAATACAACGTATTATAATGTTACAAAAGAGAGTAAAAGTACAATCGAATTGTACGCAGATCGCATTTTGAATCTACATATTATGATGACAACTATATTTTATGTTACACATATTACATTTGTTTTGTAGGAAATAAAACGAACGTGTGGGAAGTAACAATTTATTTCAAGTTACTAGTTCTGCCACAGTAACGATATCAGATTTTTCATTTTAGTATTTTTTTTAAATTATAACTTAGAGCAACACTGCCATCCATTACGTAATGGAACTCTAATAGCACGTTTAAACAATGCCAATATGGGTAAGATAAATAGTAAGGTGGGCAGCTCAAATATGTAAACAGGTTACTCGCGCTGCTACTCGTCATGCCGCTGCCACTACTTTCCGTGCTCCATCTAATATCGGCTTATCGTGCGCGAGTTCTAAAGAACGGCAGCATGAACGCGGATGGAATAAATTGTTATCTCGCTCACTCATATTGTTGCGAGAAGAGTATGACGGCAGTGTGTGAACACTCTCTCGCATTGGTACTTCCGCGGAAGTATATTTAGCAATATTCGCGACAGCAGCGGCAGGAGCAGGAGCATGTGCATAGTGTGAACGTGCTATATGGCCTCGCTATACCGTAAAAGCGTTGGGTAATCAGTCTGTATTTTTTCGCAAGTATGAGTTGTTGCTTGGTCGTTTCTATGAAGATGAATATGTCTCACCGTGAGATGATAACTTATAAAAACATCATCCAATTTCTTTTCCGCGGGTTACGCAAGTAAGTTACATGTGTATTGCAATTTTGGGCTTTTCACTATGGCGATACCCAACTTTCTGAATGACCCTCAAATGATTGTCAGACGTGGCGTAAATATTCGTTTCTTACGGCCGTTTACGCTTTCCCTACCCCGTAGTATGTATACGTTTTGCCTACACTTTTTGTTCAACTGTAACCATTTCGCTAGTAACTCACTGCCATATATACACAGATTTCTATTTTTGGTATTCAATAAAAAAAGAGGCTTTATCATGTTTAATCATACACTCGACATAAAAAGTTACACGTGTCGGATAAGGTAAATATTTTTGTCTTCTCTAAGCTCTGATGTTCATTGAATTCGGTAGAATCTGTGCGGAAAAAGGGAACTAATAATTTTTCATAGGTTGCCGTGTGATGCCGGCCTAGAATAGCATCACCCCATTTCTTACCCATGGGTATCGTAAGAGGCGACTACGAAACTCAAGGGTTAGATGTGTTTTGCAATTTTAGGCGATAGGCTGACAACCTGTCACTATAGTGATTCACAGTTATCTGATTGACCCTCAAACTTTTGTCAGACGTGTTGTTGATGTCAGTTTTGCGGCCGTTGACGCTCTGCTTACTTCGTAAGGGATATAGGCGTGATTTATGTATCTATGTTGCTACGACATTTCTCATACTGAGACACAGAGGCGCCCTAAATTTTACGCTTATTTTCTTTCCGCACAGACTCTATGTATTTATACAAGTAATCATAGAAATAAAATATGTCACTCGAGTAGAAATTATACCTATGACCTACGCCAAACCGTGTCGAAGCTCTGTCCATTAATCTGTTAAACGATGTTTTGAAATTGAAATTCTATATTCAATGTAGGATAGTATTATCACTTATTGACGTCATGAACCGTCATTGTAAAAACAGAAATTTGTATCACACATTTTTTTTATAACAATTTTGTAATGTCGTCCTTATATGGCCGCCGATGTGACGCAGTGGTAGTGCGACTGCCTGCGACGCAAAGGTTCCGAGTTCGATTCTCGGTGGGACACTCACAAAAGTTGATATTTATCTCTTTGTGAATTTGTTCCCGGTCTGGTTAGGACATTGCAGGGTGAACCAACTGATTGTCCGAAAAGAAATGGTTCCGTGCTTCGGAGGGCACGTTAAGCCGTCGGTCCCGGTTGCTGTCTATGATAACTTAGACGGCGGTCGTAACACAACCATGTCAGTGGCCTACTAGTGTATACGGTTGGCCTACCCCGTAAGGGATAATGGCGTGATATTTGTTGAACATGTTGTGTGTTGTTTTAACAGAAATAATCGGCCGCGTTCGCCACCCAATCGGCGGGGTGCTCTTCCGGCCGCCGCTGACGGGCCTGGCCGCGCGGCCTGCGGTGCTGGCAGTGCTCAGCGCGTGCTGGAGCGAGCGGCCTGACCGCAGGCCTGACCTGCGGCTTGTGCGGCTGCGGCTCAAGGACATGCATGCGGGGATGTAAGTGCTATTTCACTACAGTTTTCTGCCGTTTTTAGCATCATCGATTTGCCTTTATCCGGGTCGGCGTAACATGTTTTATTCTCAAATCAGTAGAATTTAGTCCGGGTCCCAATTTGTGACTTTGTATGGAGGTATGATACCATCTGGCAGAAAGCATGAAACTTGGCATGTATGTTGCTTTCATATATGTGTTTCAATAAACGAAGGGAACCACGTCGAGACCCCCCTGTTTCCCCCCCTTACCCCCCCTTTTATGTCCCAATTTTCAGTTATTTTTATTTTTATTGAAAACGGGTAAAGATAGGAGAAAACCGCCAAGGAAACAAATATTCCTTATAAAATTATCTATACAACAGTCTTTGGATGAATGTTGATAGGATTTATAGTTTTCAAGATATGCTTACATTTACTCCAATTTTGTGAGGAATTAGCGGCTCATCTAGCGATTTCACCCGCTGCTAACCGTTTTCCTGCTTAATAAGACTTTCTTTTGGCATGTATTTTATACAAACCTTCCTCTTGAATCTCTTCAGCTATCAAACCGCAAAAACCGCATAGAAATCCGTTGCGTAGTTTTGAAGATCTAAGCATACACGTCGGGGCGCCACCGGACCACTGGGACACGGCACGTAGATATAATTAATTTAGGTTACCTAATTTCTTTCCCGTGGGAGTCGTAAGAGGCGACTTAGGGACTCGAGGGTGTGTATTGCAGTTTTAGGCGATGGGCTGACAACCTGTCACTAAAGCAATACACAATTTGTCCAATGACCCTCAAATATTTGTCAGACGTGGCACAAATGTTCGTTTTTTGCGGCCGTTCCCCGCAAGGGATTACAGGCGTGATAATATGTGTATGTGTATGTAAGTTAGGTATGATATTAAAATGGAAATATTCTCGTCACTTCTGGAGATACCAATATAACGTTCGAAGACTACCGCAGTAGTTTTATAAATTATGTAAAGAAACCAAAAAGGGAACAGAATTGATGTCATTTTTGACGTGTACAAAGAATTGCTTGGGAAGCTACCAAAAACTGGCAAAAATTTCGTCTCTGTTCTGACAATAAAATAGAACTTTTTAATTTCCTATCTGATGGGCTCCAGCAAGTTCAATATGACAAAACGTCGATTTTATCAACAAAAGGCGAAAAAGTTCTACGTAATGATGGCACAGACGTAGCTTCCCTGGTACTCGAAGCAAGAAGCTGATTCCCGAATTCTCCTCCGTATTTATCATGCTGTGCAGCACGGTCATACCCAGGTTTTGGTAATTGCTGTTTGGAAGAATTTTGGATCTGTTTTGGGATCGGAAAAGCTACACGTAACATCGCTATCCATGACCTGGCTAATTCACTCGGGCCAGAAGTATACAGTGGGATTATATTTTTCATGCGTTAACAGGCTGTGATACTGGCTTTAGTGGAAAAGGAAAGAAGTCATTTCGAAATGCGTGGAAATCATTCCCTGAAAACCACAAAAACCTTCAAAGAATTATCACAGCCTGTAAATGCAATTAAAATCCGTCATTTGAATCTTTTGTCGAGGTATGTTATCTTTACAAGACATGTGAAACAGAAGATCTTAATGAAGCAAGGAAAGCCTTATTTATTATTATTATTATATTTTACCAGGCAGGCAGTTGTAACAACTGATGGTGCCTGTATTACACTGTTCATAGTTCACTTTATCTCTTTTCATTTTACATTTTTAAGTGTTTATCAAGTTTGTTTTAAAACATATTGGTGTTCTGTGCTGATATGATTTGTTAAGGGATGGGCCATGGATAGGATACACACAAAAAGGGCGTCTTTACTAGCCGGTTCACCTGGGGTCAGAGTTTCATACATAATCCAGAATATCCCAGTTTCGAAGATTAGGGTTGCAGAAAAGAAAATGGTCTCTGGTCTCCATTATGGAGCACAATGAAAGAAACAGCAGCCTCCCTAAAGGAATTGACCACCTGCAGTAGGGGTCGGTGCCAATGCAGGATGTCAGGGCTTCCTTGTACTGGCCTTTGCAAGAGCGTAGGAGATAATTGTGATTTTAATTGAATAAATATGTTATAAATTAATCTTCTTCTTAGCGTGTCGATGGCAGACACTACACCGTCGCGGCCCAGAACTTGGCTACAATGACAGCGCTGAGAGACGCTGTAATAAGATCGTCCTGCGTGCAGGTGCTAGGGCACGCAGGACACAATGTTAGGTCATTAGGTGGTTCATTGTTTGAACTCCATCACACAAACAGTTTACATCGAAACCCTTCAAGAAACCCCACTTGGTCATGTTTTCCTTGCTCCGGCCGGTCTGAGTCCGAGGTCTATTTAAAGATTTCCCAACCGACCATGGCAAATTATGGCCAGGCGGCAAGCTCTCAGCAATCGGGAGGAAAGGATCTGGTAGGGTAATAAATTAATATCCTAGACTTATGTTTTACTTAGTCACTGAAAACCTAGCACTAATACGTTCGTTATACCAATGCATTCGCAAAATATAATAACATTTAATGATAACATATAAGTATAATGTAATATATTCATATAATACATACATAACACACAACGCCCGCCTCCCCCCTCCTATTCCCTCCTTCCACCTGAACTCTCCCACCCCGTCACATCAACTCCGTGGGAGCTTGCTTATGGTGTCATCTTAATACTAAAGTCATTATTTCTTGCAATAATAAAATAAATGTAAGCATATCTTGAAAACTATAAATCGTATCAACATACTTCCAAAGACTGGTATATAGAGAATTTTATAAGGAATATTTTTTGCATTGACGGTTTTCTTCTATCTTTAGTCGTTTTAAATAAAAATCCGAAAAACTGAAAATTGGGGCATAAAAGGGGGGAGAAGGGGGGGAACCAGGGGGGCCTCGATCTGGTTCCCTTCTTTTCCTGAAGCACACATCTGTAAGCTACATATATACCAAATTTCATGCTTTCTGCCAGATGGTATCGTACTTACCGAATAGGACCCGTACT
This sequence comes from Tuta absoluta, assembly GCA_027580185.1. NCBI lineage: Eukaryota > Metazoa > Arthropoda > Insecta > Lepidoptera > Gelechiidae > Tuta > Tuta absoluta. The sequence goes on from JAQAHW010000047.1 coordinate 1,482,868, forward strand.
AATTGGGCTTCTTTTCTCCACCAGGCCACTTTTCATAAATCTGAAATTTTTATTTACAATAACAATTCAATGTACGGTCGCATTCAAAAGTGGAGTCATAGTTAACACAAACCTCAGAAAACAAGTCGCTCGCACCCGCCGGCGACACTCACACAATGACACAAATGACGTATAACATACTATTGTTGATGAACTACCATTGCATAATAGGCTGAGTAGTATTGACTATTTCACTGCATGAATCATAAGCTTCGGTAGCTTGGTCGGTAGCGCGGACAAGCATATTCTTGGCCGTAATTGTGTAGACAATGGTTCGAATCCCGACTTCATCGTTTTCATTTTTATTTTATCAAATGAAGTAAAATTTAGTAAATTTTGAACTTGATCTTAGTCGTTGCTAGATCGTTTGCGAGATAGTGCGTGTGCTAAGTGTTTTTTTTTAACCTAAGCTTATTTATTAAACTTGAGTGTTTATTTCTTTGAAATGCATTCTAATATCAGTTTGCAGGATAGGCAGCGTATTGTTGCGCTGCATGATATTGGATTTAATTTAGCTCAAATTGCTAATCAGACTGGTCTGGCCGTAAGTATAGTTTTATTTCATTATAATTGTATTTTAAATATTAAAAACTGTGACTCATAGTATGTTGGTAGCTGGAAACCGATTATTATAAACTTTTTATATTAATAATGCTTTTTTGTTTTAGTGGAAGACTGTTAAACGTTGGGTTACACGTTTTGAAGAGGAAGGTAGCGTAAAAACTCGACCGCGCAGCGGCCGCCCATGTCTAATTAATGATACACAGCGGAGGATGATGGTCCAGCAATATGAAGAAAATGGTTTCATACGGACGTCTCACTATGCGAACATGTTTGAAACATCGGCACTAACCGTTCGTCGAGCCCTGCATGGTGCAGGAGTACACCATAGAAAGCCAGCCAAGAAGCCTAGTCTAACTGCGGAGCATAAACGTAACAGATTATCGTTTGCCAGAGACTTTTTAGACTTTAATTGGGAAAATGTGATATTTTCTGATGAAAAGACCTTTTTATCGTCGCAACACGGTAGGGTTCATTTATGGCGCCGAAATGGTACCAGGTATGTTGAAAAAAATGTTCTACCGAACACAGAATCCGGTCGCATATCAACAAATCTATGGGGCTGGATGTCTGCCGCTGGTCCAGGTGAATTAGTAGCACAAGAAACAGGGCGTGCAACTGCCGCTAATTATATTGATATGCTACAGGAAAGCATGCTACCGACGGTGCGAACTGTTTATCCTGCCAGTGAAGTTCCTCGTTTCGCATTTGTCCAGGATAATTGTCCAGTGCATCGAGCTGCCGTGGTGAATAATTGGTTTAGCCAGCACCCAGATATCCAAGTTGTTCGTTGGCCAGCAAAATCTCCGGACTTAAATCCCATAGAGAATTTATGGGGTTTAATGGTGCAAAGGTGGGACATGCGCAATGAAAGGACGACAGAGGCTTTAGAGGCTCACTGCATGGAAGTGTGGGAGAGTACCAGAGGAACAGATATATGCTCAAATTTGGTCGAGTCTATGCCGCGACGTTTATTAAGTGTTATTGAAAACAGTGGAGGTAACACCAAATACTAATTATGTAAGCGGCGATTTTTACTTGAGATTTCAATCAGATCCGATCTAGCATAAATTGCTGATTATCTTGTGTATTTCATTACAATATATGAATATACACAAAATAATCAGAAATGTATGCCGAAGCGGGCCCGATAAATCGTTGCTATAGTCACTCAACCTCTGTTTACCTGCTTACCCGCCTACTATTGCAGTAGGTATTTGTGAAGCATTACATTAGAAACGAAATTATGCTAAAACATCGATATATATTTATATAAGATTGATCATTATTAGTCAGTTATCTTAAGGCCTTGCTTCAATATCTTTTCATTACGAAAACGAGTACTTAAGCTTAAACCTTGAGATGTAGGCAAATAACTGATTTATTATTATTACAATTACTTTTACTTCCGAGGAAAGTGCATCGTCGTTAAACATAGAACAATAAAATAATTACTAACAAAATTATTACTTAAATAACTTTATTGAAAGATTCAATCCAAGATTTGGATCATTCCTATGATCTTATAAATAATTACCTATCGATGTTTCAGCTAATGAACACTTAATATCATTTTACATAATATTGTGTTTTATCATTCAAACAAAACTATAAACTAAGTATTACGACAGCAAGTATTTTATGTAGTTTTACATACTCGTATTTTATGGTTACCAAAAGTTCTCATTCATGTCATTATGTTATTTACATAAAGTAATACCATACCTACCAATAAAATAATTTCTTACCTTACTTTTTGTTTTATTACAATATTATAGGTTTATGTTTTTAGATATAATATTTTGATACATAATTTACAATAAACATTTATAGATATAATACATAGATGAATATATAGAAAAATATTATATAAAATAATTATTACTGGAGAAAATATGGTAAAAACATATAAAAAAAAACATTATTCAACATACAGAGATCGGATGGGAACCCGGTTCCGTTCTGATTAGAAGGTAAGAACTATTACCGTTAAGCTACGGTAGCTTGTGATCAATACGACGAAATAAAGATATGGAATCTATTGCTTTACTACAAGCGAACGAATAAGGATAACTATAATACAGTTTTAGACAAACCAGTGTGATGTATACTTTGTGGTGATGTGGTGGCGAATAGGCTATCACCGAGTAATTATTTCTAAGATTACATAGATGTCGCTTATAGGTGGTAATCTGTTTAAGTTTTAATGTTACGCCTTAAGGTGGACTTTTCTACTTACAGTCGATAATCTTACGTGTGTGCGTAAGTTAGTAAAGTAAGTACAGAGGATAATAACCCGTATTGCAATCTGTCAAGTGGTCTAACTATGACTCCACTTATGAATCCGACCGTACATTGCGTGGTCGGCACGCCAATTTGATACGAAAAACAAAATTATACTTACAAGCTGCGCAATGTAAATCGAATGGTCACTTCAAATTACAATTGTAAGCTTTACGAAATGCCAACCTTATCACCAGGCCGTCCTCTGATTTCAGTATCGGTCACTAATTAAATATCACTCTATATAGTAAATTTTTTATTTTTTAGTTCTGGACCCTATGATTTTAGCCCCGGGGCTATTCAAATCTACACCTGACTGTATGGTGGGGAGCAGGAGCTCACCCGGAGCAGATTTGTGGTTGTTTAAACAACCATGTCTTACGCGGGCTTACGAGTTGTTCTGGGAAGAATGTATAGGACTAAAGCTACCCGGCACGTGCCGGTAGTTCCCAAAATGGGGAGCAAATGAGGGACCTTGTGGTGTGTGATCTACTCGCAATGGCTGCAGCAGTGGCTACTGTGATTTCATCATCTTCTTCCGAAAGGACATGTCTCGGACGATTTCACCCGATATAGTCCACAAGCCATAGTCATAAATTATCATTTAGAGGTCCATGACAACAGTGACCTATGTTATGAAACTACAGGCTACAAGCCTACAGCTGAAATTTTTAGTACAGAATCATTTATTTTTGCCTAGTCGGTTAATATTCCTGGTATCATAATGGCTAACCGACTACGCAATGAACATCGAATCACACCTGTAAAATTGTAGCCTGTAGTTTGATGGCATCATCCCATTTCTTTCCCGTGGGTGTCGTAAGAGGCGACTAAGGAACTCGAGGGTTATATGTGTTTTGCAGTTTTGGGCGATGGGCTGAGAACCTGTCAGTATGGCACTGCAATGCACAACAGCTTACGCTCTGCCTACCCCGCAAGGGTTAGGGCGTGATATGTGTGTGATGCCTATATTCAACAAATCGTCCCTTCCGATTCAAATAATTTAAAAATTTATTTGATGAGTCAAATAAGCTAAATTATCTATTAATTTACTAAGCGTAGCTAATTTAGTAATTCACTGCTCTGGATTAGGTACTCTGTAATCGCATTATTTCAGGCCTGGATCGTGTTACGTTTAAATTACGATAATAATGATTCATTAGACTGGATAAAGCTAATAAGATTACTTAATTTTGACAATGTATTTGATACGTAATTACCACCAAAGGAAGTACTAGGCACCCTCTCGCCGAAACCTTTATAGGGTACTAGATATCAGCCCAGCGGTTTCACCCACTGCCACTCATTTTCCCGTGGTAAAAATTGTTTTCCCGCGGTAAAAAGTAGCCTTTGTGTTATTCCGGGTTATACTCTACCTGTGTTTCCGATTTCATCCAAATCGGTCAAGCCGTTTGAAAGTGAAGAGGTTACAAACATACACACACACACACAAACTCTCAGATTTATAATATTAGTACGGATATTGTCGAGAAGGGCTGGTGATAAGAAACCACTTTCCCTAAGGATCTTAGGTTGAATGACAAAAATGTTTCTAGTTTCTTTTACTGTCCGGCAATTTTGTATGGAAGGTCCAATTTCTTTTTTCATATTTCGACCTTTGTTGCTTAGGCAAAGTTGTTTTCTTATCGCCAACTCGTGCTGAGTTTTGGCTATCGATCACTAGTAAAATTTCACCCTATACGGGGTGTGAGGGACAGCCCTTTGAATACTTATACTTTTTGAAAACTGGCAAATTTATTTTCAAGCGCGGGCAGGATTTGAACTTGCGACTTTCGCCATTACATTAAGATACACTTGCAAAATTCGCGGGCAAGGAACGAGCTGCGGGTGCCCAGATGGAAGAGGCGTCGCCATTAGTAATGGCGAAAGTAGCAGGTTTAAACCTGCCCGCGCTAGAAAATTTTGTACATACCACAGAAAGTGTTTTAAAATTTGGTACTCAAGTAAGTTGATCCTTTAGGGTTCCTATCCCAATCGTGAAAACTAGCTTCGCTCAACGTGTTCAATTATATCAGTTTCCACTGATTTAAAACCAAATGGTAAAAAGTTCCGCTTGCCGACATTGTGTGCACCGGAGTTGACCGAAGTTTAAAAGAACTGTTACACTTATTCTTCTAAACCTAAATTACGAGGCAATGGAATCTTTAATGAGACCAGTAATTTCATTTGATTTAAGTTACACATAAATACACACAACATTAAATATGTATACATAATCAGTTTTTGTTTTCCGTAGTCAATTCCATCGACTTTCACTGCACATTTATGCACATGAAGTCTACTTTACCAAAATAACCACTTTTTCATAATGACAACTTTTTTCACAAAATGACTGCTTTACCAAAATGACTACTTTACCAAAATGACCACTTTCCGTAATGACGGCCGCCGTCATTGCCACTATGTCTATCACTTGTCGCAAAATTACAAAACGCAAAATGTCAAAAATGCAAAATGTTGCTTTTAGTTTGCCTAATATTTTTTCTTTTTACTATTATTTTTATTTTGTCATATTTTTTTAAATCAATGCGCTATCAAGCTTTTGTAAACTTTTCGATGTCCACGATACAGGCTGTGCCTAGTGTGGGATCAACAGTAAAACTTTTGTAATAGTGTATTTTTGTCACTAAAACTTTTTGTATTTGTACTTTTTGTTAAGTAGAAAACGGATATAAAGTAACAAAAGAAGAACGTGTTTTTTTTTTGTGGGTTCTGTAGTTTGATGTTGCTTGATATCCAAATTCTAAATTGTATGATAGACACTATAGATTGCAATCCGCTGCCTTTTTGACCAAATTGAAAATTGGTCTTCGCATTTTCAATTTGAAATTGAAAATGTGACCACTATAGGGAAATACGGTTTGATGTAATGTCGACGTCTGCAAACAGACTTGTTAGCTTGGTTAGCGATGGTTCAGTTAATAACCATCCACTACATCCTCGGGCTTATTGAAAAGCCACGATTTAGTTAATCACATCGTATTGTTACGATTTGACTTCAGTTAACAGAAATTCAACAGGTAAATTCACCAAAAGAATGTTTAATTCTGTTATTAACTCTTCGTTAGTCAGCTCAAACTTAACAATTCTTGAAATAAATATTGAAAAATACGTGTTTTTACATAATTCCGATCCAGTTCAGTCCGGCCGGCCAGATCGAATACTTATTCAAAAAAATCACGACGCAGAAATTTCATTTCATTGAACATCAAAATTCAAATGGAATCTTTTCCTTCACAATAAAACCTTTCTTTTTTGTATAATTATAAAAGTATAGCGTTTTTTGATAAAGTAAACAAACATTCCAGGCGTGTTGAGCATTTAAAGTACGCACTTACAACTATTTTAAGCATAATTTTACGAACTAATCAAAATTAATTTTAGACTTCTATAAAATAATTACTTTTCTTTAGAAGATTTTTAAAGGATCATTCCCCGAAGTAAGCAAATTTAATATTAGACTTCTATAAAATAATTACTTCCCTGGGAAGTTTTTTAAAAGATCATACCCATGAAAGTATGGATGCTCTTGCTATGTTGCATCAATCCTGCAATACCATTTACAGGCCTCGCATCAAAGCCAAAGTTAAATAACTAATAGTCTGAATATTGCTTAGCGTTTATATACATGCTTATTTAATTAGGACAGAAATTCTGGAGTTATTGAATGTTAAATATGGGCACTGAACGAGACAAAAATTCTGATGTTTGAGTCTATTTCTATTATTTCGTTGTTAATTCGTTCTCATTAGTAAACAATGTAAAAAAGGTTCAGTAAATCGTTGGTGAAATCTGTAAAAAGTTGATGATCTTTGAAAAATAAATTCCTGATTTGTACTTTTCTTTAAAATAAACATTATCCACATACATACATACACATATCACGCCTATAATCCCTTGCGGGGTAGGCAGAGCATAAACTGCCGCATAAAACGGACATTTACACCACGTCTGACAAACATTTGAGGGTCATCCGGTAAATTGTGTATAGCCATAGTGACAGGTTGTCAGCCCATCGCCTAAAATTAGTCGAGTCCCTTAGTCGCCTCTTACGACTCCCACGGCAAGAAAGGGGTTGATGCTATTCTAAGCTGGCATCACACGGCACTATGTATAAACGTTATTATATGCTTCAGTTTGATTTGCGACGAGAGACGCATTTTTAGACAATGAATGGTCATTCTCCTTTGCAAAATTTATACTGCGAGCAGGATTTGAACCTGCGACTTTTACTTTGAGTATCGGAAAGAAGTCTTTAGTTTTCTTCTTCGTCGCGTGGTGCCGATTCTATTAGAGCTATTGCACCTTTACTGCATTGCATTTTTAGCATGGAGGTTGGTGTCCACGTTTACACATCCTAGAAAGCTGAAAACCAGCGTGAAGGAATATTTTCTTGAGTTTGCACAACTATTACTCATCACAAAAATAATTATATTATTATTATTCATATTACTCATCAAAGGTTGACTGGAAGAGATCCCTTTGTGGGATAAGTCCGCCTTTGTGCCTTCTGTTTTATTCCATCCTTTACTGATCATGTAAATTTGTTTTGTGGTACAATAAAGTTAATACATACATACATACATACATACACAATAAAACAATTTTAAACGGATTTAAGTTGTGTTCATTTTGGATTTTACAATTCCTACGTTTCGAGCTCTTTACAGAGCCCGTGATGTTTTTAATTCCTAGGAAAGTACGAAAAGCCATAGAAATTCAAAAACATCCGAATTTCAACAGAGATACTGGAATGAGGAAAATGGGGAATCTCATCAACTTGGACTTCGCTTATTACTCAGCAGAAGAACCAGATCTAACATACTGTAAGACCTACTACACAAGATACGGTTTCAGCATTTTGCGTGGAACCCGGACGTTACGCTAGGCAATTAAGAAATAGATGGCGGTAAAACAAAAATAATTTATATTCTAAATAATGACGTCTAACACCTTAGTCATCCGTGACCACGGGCTCTGTAAAGAGATCGAAACGTAGGAATTGTAAAATCCAAAATAAACACAACTTAAGTTCATTTATAATTGGTTTATTGTGATCAGCGTGAAGGGATTTTTTCACCTAATTGTCAAACCTGGGTGTGGTGTCAAGTTCCCCACTTGGCATCACCCCCAGTTTCAATCAGTAGGTCAAGAAGAACCTTCATGCTGATTTTCAGCTTTCTAGCTAGATGTGCAGAGTTGAGGCGGTTTGTCGACGCTAACCTATAAGTACGGGGTGTAAGTCGCAGGTTCAATACTGCCCGCGCCTAATAATAAAATTTTGCAAGTTTTCAAAAATCTAATTACTTTACAAAAACACGATAATTACAACATAGGTACATATAATTATTCTGTATATGTTATCATCGCTGTATATAGATACGTAGTTGTGAACAAGTTAAGACTAATTGAATACCAAATATTAAAACACTTCCCGTGTTAGGTATACACTTTTTGAAAACTTGCAAAATGTTCTAGTGCGGGCAGGATTTAAACTTGCGACATTTGCCATTACTAGTGGCGACGCCTCTTCCATCTGGGCTACCGCAGCTCGTTCCTTGCCCGCGAATTTTGCAAGTTCAGCTTAATGCCACTTGTAATGGCAAAAGTCGCAAGTTCTAATCCGAAACACGTAAAAAAATGCAAATTTTCAAAAATCTACTTACTTTTCAAAAACACGAACAAGGACAACACAGGTACATATAATTATTATGTATATGTTATCATCGCTCTACAGGGATAAGTAGTTGTGAACAAGTTAAGACTATTCAGACTTTGCCTAATAATATTATAATTTGTTGTCAAAATTGTTCACTCAGAATAGTTGAGGCGTAGTTTGAAGCTTGGGTAAATGATATTCAAGTTTGAATTCAAAGCAATTTATATCTAAGAACGAATTTACTAGATTATCTTTTAATAAGTTAGTCTACATAACATTACGTAATAATAAAAAAGTATATTTACAGCAATATAACATCTACTTGTCAATAATTGAATCTATATCAAATTCATGTTTAATTATGATTTAACTCTATCTATCTTATGCATTTTGTTTCGATATCAGGGGCCCCGATTGTCTTTTTTTTTTGCCGTTGTAATGCCATCGACACTTAACTATCATTCTTTTGCCACTGTGATTTTTCATACTTCAACCTTTTAGCGGAATACGAAACGGCTAAATCCATCCAACTGACACTCTATTGACAAACAACTGAGACGCTTTTCGAGTAGTGGAATACGGCCCGGTCACCTCTGCGGCGTTTTTATGATGTCTATACTAGCCACCATCCTCAGTTATATTTAGGAACGACGACCGAAAATACGGTGAATAAAAAAATACATACATACATACATTTATCACGCCTATAATCCCTTGCGGGGTAAGCAGAGCGTAAACAACCGCAAAAACTGCCATTTACACCACGTCCGACAAATATTTGAGGGTTATTCGGATAAATTGTGTATCGCCATAGTGTCAGTTTGTCAGCCCGTCACCTAAAACTGCAATACACACCCTCGGGTCCCTTAGTCGCCTCTTACGACTCCCACGGGAAAGAAATGGTGTGACGCCATTCTTAGCCAAATTTTGATTCAAAACATTCTAAAAAAAATACAGTATATATTTTCAGTCCATCAAACTGTACAACATTTCCCTAGAAATATAGATTGAAATTTGAAAAATAGGCTCTCCCTTATCGACAGTAACTTTTTTTTTTCAAATTTTGTTTATTTTCCTTGGGTAATTAACTTGGTAAAGTTGTTCAGTTTCTGAGATTGGTTAAAATATTTGCAGATTTTTTTCTCTACACCTTGTTATATAATCTTCTTTCTCTCTATTGTTTGTTGTTGAAACAACTGCAATATTTTCATAAGAAGATATTTTCATAAAACTTAATTAGAGCTTAGTGAATAGCGTGTCAGGTATAAAACAAAAGTACGTAAAGAAAATTAAGTTCTTAAAGAAACTATGAGCCATTATTTTATCTAAAATAACAAAAAAAAAACACGGAGAAATAATTTTCCTTTCGCCTTTGACTTTTTGTCATTGGACTTCTTTTGTGATCCACACACTACGGATTCTCCCGAGGGCACAGAGCACGCACACCTAGATACGACACTCTCGCCCAAGACGCGCTCAAGGTCATCATATTTGCCTACCGTCTGGGTGGCGCTTAGCGAACATCTCAGCTAAGACAGATAAATCGATTTCTTTAGTCACGTCGATTAACTTTGGTGTTTTTGTATGTAAAAGAGACTCAAAAAGAAACCTTTTTAATCTTATTAAACGTATAATTATTCCTAAATGTTTTTTGAAAATTATTACCTAAAATCCTGACTTAAAAATATCTTAAAACATTCAAGTTATTCTTTCTGGAATAAATTATCAGCACATGTCATGGAGTCTGCGCTGCGTAACGGGCTGAGACTAGACTAGACTCTAGTCTAGGTCATAGGACAGAGACAGAATCTAAGATGGAGCGAGCTCACCCAGAAGAAGCCTGTTCACTCTTACTTTGAAGAGATTAGGGTTGTATGCGTTTGGAAACACAGACGCAGGTAGTGAGTTCCACTCTTTAGCAGTGCGCATTATAAATGATGACTGGAAGCGCTTAGTCCGAATTGGTGGAATGGCAACCAGGTACGGATGGTATCCAAGGGTGCGTCTGGCTGTCCGATGGTAGAAGGGAGCTGGTGGAACAAGGTCGTGAAGCTCTTGAGCACACTCTCCGAAGTACATCGGTAATACCCGGTATGTGCAGCACAATTGCTATCAAAAGGAACTACAAAACTACTAGGGCTTTGTAGTGGGTGCTGGTGGCCAGTATAGTTGGGCTTTGGAGTAAAATGCGGACGGCTGCTTAAATGATACCTCTCAGGATTTAATAATATGGCAAAATCTGACAAGCTATCAAATACATAGATGTGCCCCTTTAATAAACGTCGCAATCCTGCGGTTTATCGTCGGTGACGGTAGCTAAGGGTGTAGAGAGGTGCATCTACAGACCGCAAGATGCCAGTGTGGTCAAGAGCCCACGGTGTAATGACGTTTACACTTTGTCGACGTTTTACACTTCCACCCTTCGAGCATATAGCTCTTGTGGTTCCGGAAGGCAAGCCAGAAGTGGCGTCCGTGCGGGCCATAGGAAAGTTAGCATCCAAGGTGTTGCCGCGCACCAACAGCTCGCTGCAAGCAGCCCAGCGGATAGCTTGGGGTGTAGAAGAGGAAAGCACACCTGACTACACTTTTAAGTTCTGGAATTTCTCCCATAAGCATTCTAGCGATAGCGGCTTAACGCCTATAACACTTCCAACCTTCGAGTTGAACTGTCTAAATTATTACGTGGTTTAAAAGATTTTTAAATTATCTTTTTATGATTTTTACACTCACTGAGCTCCTAAGTATATTACGTAACTACTATAATAAAAGATAGTAATGCATGAAACAATGTTGATTGATAGTAAAAATAAAATCTACTCCATTTTGAAGCAGAATACTTTTCACAGGAAAACAAACATATTCGACAACATGCTGGCCATGATGGAGAAATATGCTTCCAACCTGGAGACCCTGGTCGCTGCGAGGACTGAGCAACTGCTGCAGGAGAAGCGAAGGACTGATGACTTGCTCAACAGGATGCTGCCAAGGTAAGATGATGATGGAGAGCCTCCAACCTGGAGACCCTGGTCGCTGAAAAGACCGAGAAGCTACTGCAGGAATAGCGAATGACTAATGACTTCTTTATGAGGATGCTACCAAGGTAAGATGATGATGGAGAGCCTCCAACCTGGAGACCCTGGTCGCTGAAAAGACCGAGAAGCTACTGCAGGAATAGCGAATGACTAATGACTTCTTTACGAGGATGCTACCAAGGTAAGATGATGATGGAGAGCCTCTAACCTGGAGACCCTGGTCGCTGCGAGGACTGAGCAGTTTCTGCAGGAGAGGCGAAGAACTGGTGATTCCTCAATAGGATGCTGCCAAGGTAAGATGATGATGGAGAGCCTCCAACCTGGAGACCCTGGTCGCTGCGAGGACTGAGCAACTGCTGCAGGAAAAGCGAAGGACTGATGACTTGCTCAACAGAATGCTGCCAAGGTAAGATGATGATGGAGAGCCTCCAACATGGAGACCCTGGTCGCTGCGAGGACTGAGCATCTACTGCAGGAGAAGCGAAGGACTGATGACTTGCTCAACAGAATGCTGCCAAGGTAAGATGATGATGGAGAGCCTCCAACATGGAGACCCTGGTCGCTGCGAGGACTGAGCATCTACTGCAGGAGAAGCGAAGGACTGATGACTTGCTCAACAGAATGCTGCCAAGGTAAGATGATGATGGAGAGCCTCCAACCTGAGGACCCTGGTAGCTGCGAGGACTGAGCATCTACTGCAGGAGAAGCGAAGGACTCATGACTTGCTTAATTGGATGCTAGCACCGTATGTTTTTTTAAGCCCAGCGACGTCATCCGCTGCACATCTTCCTCTCACTCGTTTATGACCCTGGTGACAGAGTATTTAAACTGTTGACATACTTACAAAAACAACTTGATTTGGGCAACACTTTTCTTACAATATTTTTTATTCCCTGATTAGTTTTTTAGGTCTAAGCCAATACTATATCCTCATGTTTTTTAATATCGTTTTTATTATACCAGGACTGTGGCAGAAGCACTCAAACGAGGCGAAAGGGTCCAGGCCGAGAGCTTCGACTGCGTGACCATCTACTTTAGCGATATTGTTGGCTTCACACGGCTCGCTGCCACAAACACGCCAATGCAGGTCAGTTTCTTCAAGTATCCATTGATCAAGGACGGTGCCTGAAGCTCTGAAACGTGAGGAAGGGTCCAGGTCCAGGTGGAGGGCTTCGACTGTGTGACAATGTATTCTTGGCTTCACATGACGTCGCTGCCACCAACACAGGTCACTTCCTTTAAGTATCCTTATTATTAAACCAGGACGGTGTCTGAAGCTCTAAATGGAGGAAGAAGGGTTCAGGTGAAAGGTTTCGACTGTGCGAGAATCTATTCTTGGCTCACATGACGTCGCTGCCACCAACACGCCAATGCAGGTCAGTTCCTTCAAGTATCCTTACTATTGAACCAGGACGGTGCCTTAAGCTCTAAATGAAGGAAGAAGGGTCCAGGCGGAGAGCTTCGACTGCGTGACCATCTACTTTGGCGATATTGTTGGCTTCACACGACTCACTGCCAGCAATACAGGTCAAGTTCCTTCAAGTATCCTTACTATTGAACAAGCACGGTGCCTGATGTTCTGAAACAAGGAGGAATAGTCCAGGCTGAAGGGTTCGACCGTGTGACCATCTAATTAAGCGATATTGTTGGCTTCACTCGACTCGCTGCCACAAACGCGCTTATGCAGGTCAGTTCATTTAACATACATCCATACATATATATAACACGATTATATTCCTTTTTGACGGCCGATGTGGCGACTGTCGTAGTACGACTGCCTGCGACGCAAAGATTCCGGGTTCGATTCTTGGCGGGACACTCATAAACTTGATATTTATCACTTTGTGAATTTTTTCCCGGTCTGGTTAGGACATTGCAGGCTGAACCACCTGAATTTCCGAAAAAAAAAGATGGTTTCGTGCTTCAGAGGGCACGTTAAGCCGTCGGTCCCGGGTGCTGTCTATGATTACTTAGACGGTGGTCGTTACACAAACACTTCTGAAGCCTACTAGTAGTAGTATGCGGTTGAAAACGAACACCAGGGTTCATCGGGTCTTCGTCGACTCAGTGTCCCACACGAAAATAAAAATTCCCTATTTTGTGTCAATCTCGTCAACCCACGTACGTTAGTAGGCCATCTAGTTGCCACCTACGCAGGCATATAGAATTGAAATGGATTTTACTGAGGTAATTGAATAAATGCATACCAAAAAATGCAGTCCACTAGCAACTGCAGTGGGTGGGTTTCCCTTGCACTATTTTTAGATCCTCGTGTGATGCCGGCTTAGAATAGCATCACCCCATTTCTTTCCCGTGGAAGGCCTAAGGGACTCGAGTTAATGGTTGGACTTTGCATTGCCATAGAAAACAACAAAAACCTCATGTCATAATTCACGAACTGATATTATAAATGCGAAAGTTTGCATGTTTTTTTTTGTTACTTCTTCACGCAAAAACTACTGAACCGACTGTAATAAAATTTGGCACACATATAGAATGTAACATGGATTAACATAAAGGATAGAATTTATCACCACTTATGCGGGCAACGCCGCGGGTAACAGCTAGTTATGAATAATTTGCTTTCATAAGCACGTATAGAATAAATATGCGTCCCTATTTGCGCAGTAACGTCCTTTTAGCTTCCTTTGAAAACTCTTTGCCCGTGACCTTCTAAATGAACTCATTTGGTAGTTTTCGACTTTGACTTTGACTCGGACGGTTTGGTACTCGGATGAGTAGTTAATAAAATGTGAAACATGTTTGTTTAAAATTATTGTCCAAATATAGGGTGAACTTTTACTAGGGACTGACACTGAAAACAAATAACAGCCTGGTGATAAGCAACAACTTTCCCCAAGGAACATAGGTCAAAATATGACAAAAATATAACCTGATATTTCATATGTATATTCATATTCATTTATTTGGTAATATATTGTATTACATTTCATTTGATAAATAGTAAAATATTCATTTTTAGTCCCTAAATTTATTATTAAAAGTACATCAAATAAAATAAAATTCAACAGTGTCAAAAAAATAAAATATCAAATATGTCATAGTAACCATGTTTCAGGTTACTTACATCGTAATATAAAAACTGGTCTCGCAAACAAAGGGCAAAAACGTCATCTAAACATGCATGTGCCCGTCTCAAATTTCACCTTCACTTGTAGAGCGTGAGGAAAACTATGTCGCTCCCGTATCGGCTTATACAGCCATGAAAAGTCTTGCCTCAGACACTAATTAAATCGTCTGTCACAGACGTGTGAGGCCAATGATGATGATGAATATAAAAAATAAACATTGATCTGCGATCAAATCAGCTTGATTTAAAAAAAACGTGAATACTTACAATTCAGTATGGGAGGTCCAATTTTTTTTTTTTCATTTTTCGACCTATATTTCTTGGGGAGAGTTGTGTGTTATCACCAGCCCGTCTTTCGATTTCGGTCACTAGTAAAATTTCACCCTAAATTTCTCATTCAATGGTATCCAAAAATGCAATGTTGAATTATTAAAAAGAAAACTATTTTGAAAGATTTATTTTGACGCCATTGTTTGTGTTTGAAATAATAGTAACGTCATTATAAAGGTAGATTCATACAATTTATCGTGTTAAAAAGTAGCTCATATGACTAGTATAGTAGTATTACTGAGTGCCTTGCCTACTATAATGTAATAAAGGCGGTCCGAGAGCCCAGTGGCGTCCCCAAACAGAAAAAAGTCCGTGGCTGGACACGCTAGTCATTTGGAAACCAAAGTATCAATTCGCGGCAATAAATAACTACAAAGGTTATGAAGAATCTTAAAGACCTTGTAAAAACTAAGCGCTTTAGTTATGTATTGTAATTTTGGTTAGGTTAGTTATGTATAAAGGTTGTCACTTAACCTTAACATAACTTAACATAACCAAATCGCACAGTTTTTACGAAGTTGTATCGACTGTAAATAATCTTTGTAGTTATTGCCGCGAATTGAAACTGTGGTTCCAGATTCTAAGCGTGTCCAGCCAGGTTTTTTTTCTGTTTGGGTGCGCCACTGGGCTCTCGAATCTCCTTAATGTATTTATATTTCCTTTGGAACTGCAAAAATACTGACGTCTCAGGTCCCTCATTTGTTCCCCATTTTGGGAACTACCGGCACGTGCCGGGTAGATTCAGTCCAATACGTTCTTCCCAGAACAACTCGTAAGCCCAATCACTGGTTGTTTGAACAACCACATAACTTCTCCGGGTGAGCTCCTGCTCCCCACCATACAGTCAGGTGTAGATTTTAATAGTCCCGGAGCTAAAATCATAGGGTCCAGAAAAAAAAACTGACTTCTCAATTTCCTTACTAACTCCACCAACATTTTGGTTAATTTTCTTTCAAAAACACGTAAGTACCTACGATATTATATGGCGTCCTCACTGCGCAATAAACCCTTTCGTCAGCCTTTGCTTCATTGACCTTCAAAATTAACTCATTAGGCAAATTTCTGCTTGGACAATTGTATTATACTGAGTGCTTTGCCTGATAATGTAATAATTACCGAACTCTCAGCGGGACCTCTATTAGCCGAAAACTTTTCACTCTCAATACAATCACTGTGTGAATACTGATTAGCTAGTTGTTTTAGGTCTAGAACAGTCGAGAATGTCTAGAAATATGACTGGTAACGGCAGAAAGATGGCGCCACTGGGCAGACTATGTTTTCTATAAACTAAAATATAATTACACATACATACATACACATATCACGCCTATTATCTCTTCCGGGGTAGGCAGAGCGTAAACGGCCGCAAAAACGGCCATTTACGCCACTTCTGACAAAAATTTGAGGGTCATTCGGAAAATTGTGTATCGCCATAGTGATAGGTTGTCAGCCCATCGCCTTAAATTGCAATATACACCCTCGAGTCACTTAGTCACCTCTTACGACTCCTACGGGAAAGTAATGGGGTGATGCTATTTTAAGGCATCACGCGGCACTTTATTTTACGTAGGAATTGTAAAATCCAAGATAAACACAAATCCGTTCAAAATTGTTTCATTTTGATGACCAGGGTTGAATGACCAGGAAACCGATAAGAACTTTATTGATTAAGCGCTCAATTTTCCAACTCCATGTCTAAATACCACAAGCTAAAACGACTTACCAATTCAACTGGTTACCGCTCCATATACTTGAAGTTTATTATAAGAGGAACCTTATGTTTAGTTACTTATCGTATCGTAACAAAAGTTTTGTATTGTTTAAAATAGAAACGTTTAGGTTTTCTTTACAATGCGTATTAATGTCATGCTTGTAAACATTTTGGTAAAGGTCGTGTGGACTGCCGCGACACAGGTTCGTCCTAGTGCGGTAGCGTCCTAGTAAGTAATAAGTTTTTATGTAATTGTTCTTTGGGAAATAATAAATTTATATTTATAAATACCCAATCAATAAGCCCTAAAAGGCTTACCAGTACCTACGGTCTCTGCCCTGGAAAGCTATTTTTAGACACATCACATCAGAAAAAGTATGAAAGTAGAATAAATGCGGTAGAAATGAGAGCGTTAAGAAGTATGATTGGAGTGAAATGTGTGTGACAGGAATCGCGTGATAAGAGATCGTTGCGGTATAAAATAAGACGTAGTGACTGGTATAGAAAATGCTGAGATGGTTTGGTCACATTGAGAGTATGAATGAAAGACGATTAACGAAACAGGTGTATATGGCAAGTGTGGATGGGAACGTTAGAAGGGGAAGACCAAGACGCACGTACTTGGATCAGATCGGGGACGTTCTAAAGAAAGGTCAGGTCAAGAGTACCCTAAACCGACGAGCATGTAAGAAAAGGTTGATGCATGTTAAAGAAGCGAAAGAGGTGTGTCAGGATCGTAGCAAGTGGATAGCATGTAGTCTCTGCCTACCCCTATGGGAAAGAGGCGTGATTATATGTATGTAATGTATCACATCAGCTCAAAGCAGACCACTGCTGTATGTATGCCTCCCCCAGGGTACGCCATAAGACACGATCCCCTGTTTTCACCATCCACTCGCTGCCAGTCGCCCTCGGTCCAACTGACTCTATTTTTAGACGTTTACTTGGAATCCAGTGTAGTGTTTTCTTAACCTAGTTTGTCTTATTTTAACAGGTTGTGGAGATTCTGAACGACATCTACACGTGCTGTGACGCAATCATCTCTTATTACAACGTGTATAAGGTAAGTTTAAGCGTAAACAAAACAATATTTGTTTGTGTAAAGATTAGTTTTTTGTGAAGTGGTTCCACTGTCGAGGTCGTTAAGTTAGTGTACCCGACACTACTTGCCTTATGACTTTAATAACTGGCCCGATGGCGTAGCGTGCTACACATTTGCTACGCCTGAAGTCGTGGGTTCGATCCCAACAAGACACAAATATTTATTTAGCCAATTTTCAGATATTTGTATTTTGGCTTTTAACTATTCAGCTATTTAATTCCCACAGTATGCTTAGTTCGGAGATGTGTGAATTGTCCAGGATATTAATTTATTTAAGCGTAGCTGTGCGGTGTTGGCTGTTGGGGGAGGATAAAAGACAACGACGTGTGTTCAGTCCAAGCGTATATTGAAGACTGTCTCATAAACATAGTAAGCTTACATGGCTAATAATAGGGAGTGATGCGTCACTACAGTACACCACCCCACTTAATTTTGAAAAAAAAAAAAAGTTTTTTTATATCAAATAAGTAGCACACACATGCTAGTGTAGTATGTGGTAACATACTTTTTATACAAAAAAAATATAAATTTATATACTAATTTCATTAAACTGATACAATTACTTAAGTTCAAACGGTCAAATCCAATCAAATCAAATCAAAATAAAAAAACGGTACAAGTATTGTGTAAATTGAGTTATCCTTAAATATCAAAATTTTCTTGAAAACACAACTAATTAGTTTTGTCAAATCAACCAATCAAATTTTGTTATGAACATAACATCACAAGCAAAATACTTATCTGTGTCTACTTTAAATAATCCTGTTTTTTCTTATCGATATAATTAACCTTTTCATCTACTTATTCTTTCTTTTTCCATAACACAATGTTATTCTTCATAAAATGAAAACGTTGCTGTTAATACTTTCTATTTCATATATAATTTTATTTAATGCTTCTGTTTAAATTTAAAAGTATCATAATGAAAAATAATGATGATCATTATTTCTTTTTATTATTTTTAGTTTGATTTTACCTATTTTTATATTATTTCTAAGGTAAGATCATTAGATCTTATGGCTACGGCCATATACTTACTACAGTACTTATATTGAACAAGGAGGCAAGAACATGCTTTACTATATGGTCAACATATATTATGCTAATATATAATATGTATGTTTTTATTTTATTTCCAAAATATTATGCATGAATGATTATGAATATAAGTTCAGTAAAATAAACTTATCTGTGTTAAAAAACAGATATTGTTGAGTACCTATCAGAAAGAAGAATATTAATTAAATTTAAGACAATAATATCCAAACAATATGAGTGAATTTAGAATAATATTCAAGAATATAACACTGCAATTTTAAACAAAAAACATTACCTGAACCAAATAAGGCTAGTGGGTAATTTAATGATGGTTTACAGCTTTCTTTTTTATATACATCATTAACACATAGTATCAAATTTTGAAGGATTATACGAGCTTATCTAACTAGGTATACAGAGTGCCAAACTGATTTCCTAGATATACCTACGCGCACGGTATAACTCGGGCTAGTTTTATTACCTTGTATACTATTTAGATTTTAAAACCAATAACATTTATAATATACATACAAAAACAATGATTGTCATTAATTTTGAAATACATTATCATTAAACAGAAAAATAATCATGTATAAACAAAAACGCATTGTTAGGTAAGTAAAGCAAAATTAATTTGAAATGATTCCAAAACATATTCCTAAACAAGTTCCTGTTCTTGCTACCTTAGATACATAAAAAATACTTAACTATTAAATTCTTATAATTATTTATTTCCTATTTCAATCCAAGGCGTCAGTTTTTATTGTAAAGGTAATTCTCCTTTTTTTTAAATTAAAAATATAAATCTTTACGGTAAATATCACTTTATAATAACTTGCATTAAGTATCTGCCTACTGACCTTTTTTAAAACTTTGTAAAAATTAAATTGATTTAAAGTCACTGATATCTTTATTCCTACTAACGAAACGTCTTTGCGTTCCGGTTTATAAGTAATTAGGGCATAATATTTATTTTATAAACAATTCCTATATGTCTCATAGTTAATTTAGTGTAGGTTTATAAAATACAATTGAAATTCAATGAACAACACCTTTGTTCAACTCAATTCAGCTTCAAGAAGAAAATTTACTGTTCTTTTTTTTCAGGTCATTAGTCAATCACATTTATTTTAGTCCTTTTATTTGATACATAGGCAACAACTTACTTTTAACATTAAATACTCCTGTCACTTATTATTTCCCATATTTATTTTTCATTTTATTTATTTATTTTGTCTATGGGCTGGCCAGCCATTACACATGAATCGGTAGCACAATATATTTTTTTAATTATTTACGGCACTACTCTACCGACCTGTCGCGACATTTAATAATATTAGGCATTTTTGCCTTCATGAGTTCCTTAGAACTTCAATTTAATATAAGGTCATTTTAAGACATCTCGTGTCTCCAACGTTCCTCACGGGGGAAACCTCGTTCCGGCCATGATCAAAATGAAGGATATGAACCTTATACGTGCCTAACCCTATTGTTACTTTGTAACTAATGGGCTTGTCATTATGCATTTCAAATGCATACTTTTCCTGTACTTACTAAATCAAACTAATAAGCTCGATACGATAAATCATTAAGATAATAAAATATCAACTCTTGGTTGATCTGGCCAATCGTATTACGATACATTATTAACCAATGATTTCCTAACTACTACAATTTTCCTAGAAAATATGCTATACTGCTTTCCATTATCCTATTTAACCTGCACTTACTGCGCGCAGCCGCCAATACTTACTTTGTGCTTACTGGGACCATCTGGCTGCTATATTAGTTAGTTGACGTACCAAATTGACTTAAACATCTTATTTAGCCAAAATGATTTTTAATACGCAACTACTAATACGCCTTTCTTTCTTTACTCCTTCTATCCTCGTCCGTGGGTTGAAAAAAAAATTATTTTGCTTAAAATTTTCAATCAACAAGTTCATCCGATATGCCTATAGTATATGCTATACAATATCTATCTGGTTATATCTAAAGACAAAAGTAGTCCTGACTTTTAAGTTAGGTATTTAAATTTTAATAAAAGTGCAATGCAGAAACTGCAATTGACCTAAAAACCAAACGCTGCTCGTGTAGGTACTGTAGGTACAAGTACAATCAACTCTTCCGTCAGCAAAACGTTGGCAAGTAAGCCAATGTGATAGCAACAGTGACTTATTTCTGAATACAAAAAGTACTTACTGCTAAATTATAACATAATAATATAGCTAGGCAGGTAAGTATTTACTGATATACTGCATCGAACGTGTTATTGAGGTGCTTCTAGATATGGTTAGATAGGTAGGTGCTGACAGCACTGTACTCTATAGCTTAAGTTTCATCGTCCTGGATGTTCGAGAATATGAACACGTGTAAAATGATCTAAATTTAGAACCATTAAGATTACTTACAGAAAAATTTCAATAAATTACTGAACGTAAAATTACCAAAAGGATACCAATTAAAACAACGTCAGTAATCATAATAAAAAAATTATACGTAGGTAAGTATGTAAGTAGATATATTGTAAAAGAAATGAACTTTGGAAACAAAGTTTACGTTAATAGATATCTAAATTAACCATTTTTTTTCCATTTCACTTGCAAAACTTTTTAATTTTAATTTTGTAGGTAGGCATAAGTAGGTAAGTACCTATTTCATTTAATATAAAGATTAATAAAACCATTTAAATGTATAATTTTGAAGTGTAAAAAAAGTAAAATATCTTTCAACATAGGTATAGACAATAACAATATTTAATGAAAAATTTAATTACGAATTGAGAACCTCCTCCTTTTTATTTTTTAAGTCGGTTAAAAGAAAACTATAGGTAGCTACATACATACTGACATGAGCTCGCCGCGCTGACGACGCACGACATTCCTTAATCTCTCGCGGGGTAAACGGTATGACAACGGCCTTTAGCAAACCAAAGCTTTGTTGCCACATATGCTGTAACTATATATATCTGGCCGATAAGTAAATGATATATGATGGGACTACAAAAATAAAAACAATTTTTTAAAATACAAAATTAAATAAAAATCGTCGAATATGTTTACCAAACCTCTAGTTTTAATAACGATATTAGGTAGGCTTACTTGTGTTCTTACGTGAATTACGTTCCACACGCTGATTCAGTCTTGTGCGGACTGTTAATATAAAAAATAAACTAATTTGAAGAATAATTTTAATTTACAAAATATTACACTTTGCATCTTTCAATATTTAAACACATTTTAACCAAGGATTTATTGTAAAAAAAAAACTCTGTCGGTCTACTATAATAAAATGCTTAATAATACTTATTTTTGTAGTAGGTACTTTGCAAGTTTATTTTTAAACTTAGTTCATTGATAAACTAACGCCTTGGAATGATTTGATTATTATTCCTATATTAATAATAAAAAAAAGTGACTGTATAAAACTACAACTAACTATGGGAATGCTGCTGTTTATGCTGTATTCATATTTTAATTATTTAGTCTGTGAAACATTTTACAATATTTAAAACGTTTTTATATTATTTTATCTTTCACTTCCTCGTCTCGTTACCTTTCATAAAATAAAATACACATATTTATAATGTATTCTATAAGTACACATTTTTTTGCATCGTATTTATTTTGCATCTAGCATATGTAAGTTGAAATTGATACGTGTATTTTATATATGTCCAACAACCATTTTGTTGTATCAAAGTTGAACTAGGCAATTTTTAAATAGATAAATACAGTAGTACACATAAATTTATGAGAACACACATTATCTAGAGAAACAAAATGGAAAATGGAGAAATACAAAATGATGATAGATTTTTCTTTCACTGGAACTTTGAATAAAAACTTACGATTTTCTTGCTGTTGATGATGCACTGCTTACACTTATTTTGATGATAGTTCTACCATAGCTCTTACAGCCTTGATATCACACAATAAATTGTATGACCTGCCGCATCCACTTCCGTCTCGAACAACCTCCCGGCGCCCTGCTCACACTGCTCATCACATATTTTCTGCATCAACATCCGACTCCAACAACCTCCCGGCGCCCTGCTACTCTGCTTATTTGAAATTTTACCATCGACATCTGACTCCAACACTCGCCCTGCGCCCTGCTCACTCATCTCATCTTTATACTGTTTTCGCATCTGAATTAGATTTTTTTTTCCAGCACAGTGCCCCAGCTGCATCACATCGTATTTTATTCCTCTGTTGTCTTCTTCGTATTGTAATTAAGTGAATTTTTTCTAAAATTGTTTTCAAATATATATTGATAGGTACTTAGTTAGGTCGATGTACCAATATTAATTCAGCCATAGTTGAAACGTAAGAATGTGTATATTTACGGCAAAATACAATGTCCGTTTTTACGAAAAATAAATTCAGTATAAGTTCCCATAGTTGGTTGCGTCACATCACGAGTCACATTGCAGAACTGTCTATGTTGCACATTCCAATCGCGGCACACTCAGTCCGTAGAAATAAAGTTCAACACTACACGTGGCGAATCGTTTTAAAAATGCACAAATCACTTCAGCTCCCCCAAACAACCAACTACATCAGAAACCACAGCTCAGCACTGCCAAAAGACAGCGCTGGCAGGGTCGCCATGCGGTGTTGGCTGTTGGGGGAGGATAAAAGACAAAGACGTGTGTTCAGTCCAAGCGTATATTGAAGACTGTCTCATAAACATAGTAAGCTTACATGGCTAATAATAGGGAGTGATGCGTCACTACAGTACATGTACAGTACATGCTGTATATTTAGGTAAAACAAGAGATTTTAACCAATCAGTCTAACGGGTTCTAAATA
Organism: Tuta absoluta; assembly: GCA_027580185.1. NCBI lineage: Eukaryota > Metazoa > Arthropoda > Insecta > Lepidoptera > Gelechiidae > Tuta > Tuta absoluta. The sequence goes on from JAQAHW010000047.1 coordinate 1,506,549, forward strand.
CTTACTGTTTCGTGGTATACAGGAAATATTTAAACCTACCTATTCATAGCCTACTTACAGGATAAAATTATCAAATGTAAGTCTACGAAATAATTCTTTTGAAAGATGTCAACGTTGTGATGACTCATGTACTTATGAAATTTTAAGAGGTCCCTTGTTTTTTTCAAGATCCTATAAATACTTATCCTTCGAAACAAAAAAGAATTTTCCAAATCGGTCAAGGTGTTTTCGAATTTTCTGTAAAAAAACCTAAATAATAAACAAAAATCCGATGAAAATCTTTTATTTTGTGCTTATAAAAGAAATGACAACAAGTAAATAAAAGTGAAAAAGATTTTGCTAAGGGCAGATCAGATTCAGACGTTCGCATGCGTGTAGAAAAAAGAACACATAGGTTTCATAATTTATTTATTTATTTTATTTTTATAAATAGATAAACACTAAGACCATAAACGTTTCTTGCTGAGTCATACAGATGTGGATATACCACGTAATCCGTAAATGTATAAGTATATATAAAAAATCTTTTTAGTAATAAACTTTAATTGTAGTAACAGTTTGGCGTGCGCTTAACTACAATAGATTCAAATCGCATATCTTCAAAATATGGATGTAAGATTCGAAACTGTGGTGGAATAAAAAATAATGTTTTATTTTTACATTGATTATTTTATACATAGATACAGCTCAAACCTCAAAATTTCATTGTCGCCCACGAAAATAAGAAAAATACCCTCAAATGCCCATTATTTTTACAGACGTTATTTATTCGAGGTAAGGTTAATGTGACTGATGTGACTCGTCCGTTGGAGGCGTCTTTTCAGTAACCTTGGCACTGACATACCTACGATATCGGTTACCTACTCGACTTAGTTACCAAGCCACGTACTATTTACTAGGAATCACGAGTCTGGAAGAGTAGAAATTATAATGCTGAAAATGAACAGTTGCTGTATGCTGAACAAAAACTATTTTAATTTACTAATAAAACACTTTTTCACTAGTTCCACCAAAAAGTGTTTTATCAGTAAATTAACATGGAGTTCCATCAAGAAGTAACAACACAAAGTGTAACATACATAAAAACTATTTTATACCAACGTTATATCGAAAGTTTAAGAAAACACAACCGTTTTTTGTTTGTCCGAACACTGAAATCACAAACTACAAAATGGCTACCGGGCTGGCTAGCAGACACAGAGTAAGACTTTACACTGTGGACGGTTTGTCTATAGCTCTTCCAAAGGCTGGCATATAATATGGCATGGCTGGCTGTGGCTGGCGGGTGGAGTTGTGACGTGCCTAGGCTGGCTGGCAACTCGCGGCAGCATGGCCATTTGGCAATGATCTTACAATGTAAAATTTATACTTACTCAAAAATATGTAGAGATTTTTTATTCCACGTTTTTATAGTGTGTGAAATAGAGTTGGCGACTGACCATATGAATCCAACCTGATCTCCGAGTATTTAAACCATCTAGTAGTAGGTCTCTGACATGGTTGGGTAACGACTACTTGAATAGCAACCGGGACGCCCAAACTATGCTTTTTACAATCAAATGGTTCAGTCCGTGCAATGTCGTAACCAAACAAAGAACATAGTCTAGACAAATATCAACTTTGTAAGCCCTTTCCTTCCCCGAAGAATCGAACCTGGGGCCTCCAAATCCTGAGCCCAATGCTCAGAGCACTAGAACACGGAAGTCAATAGTCACAACAGTCCACTGCTGGACGTGGACCTCCTTCTATTGTAGGGTGTTTGCCATGGTCACCAGGGCCCCAAGTCTACTATTTTTCTCTAAAACATCGACCATCGCCAGTCCATGACGACTTTATTGCCATTTTGTCAAAATTTGGTATTCTGCTAAACTTCAAACACATTCGTAATGGAATCGCAAACGCTTGTCGTCGGAATAGTGTCATCATTCTCTATGGTTAAGACTCATTTTACAGATCTAATGTTGTTCATTCAATTATTCACTCTTTTTTGCTACTGGCTCAGTGTAAACCGGCAGAATGGAGCGAACGCTTTGCCAAAAAAAAAATGGCTGTCAATTTGACAGGTATAAACCATGTTATTGTTGTTTGTAAAAGTGGATCTTATATTTTATAAAATAAAAGTGCTTTCCTTTTCATTGGAGGATTTTTAAGGGGATTTTGGACGACTCAGTGTCCCACACGAAAACAGAGAGAGAGAAGGGGAAGTTGGTTAGTAACGACACAACTATCTTCTTTGAAATAAATTAATTTTTCTTCAATAGTTTCGCAAGCCTAGTTTTGTTTACTACTATGAATATTTTTGACTAAATGTTTACATCTTTATATTTTCATTCATCTATTAAATTTTTATACCAAAATAACTAAGCCTTCTGCTTCAGGATCTATGAATCTTTTTGACTAAATGTATATATTATCTATATATTTTCATTCATCTATTAAATTTTTATACCAAAATAACTAAACCTTCTGCTTCAGGAAACAAATGGAAGACCCTATACATGTCTTGGATGACGACGTTGAGATTGAAATATTAGACCAAGGAATCTCAAGGTATTTTTTAATTTACCACCTATAAACAAGAGCCTATTCTTATGGCAGTATCTATTCAATTAATTCTTTTGTAATTAGTAGTGATGACTGATGAAGACTACATTATTATTAACCAGTCATTTATTTTTCAGACAGCAATTCCTAGAAGAAGTGGAGAATCTAATTAAGTTGGAAAAAATTGTTTAATATATATTAAATAGAATAACCAAGAGTGTATCAAAAAACGAATATAGAAAGGAAGAAGAAGCAAAGAAAAAAAGAAGAAATAGAATGAAAACATGTATCCAGGAGATATATAACATTTAATTAAATGAAATATTTGTATGAAACAGAAGTAAAATTTAAAATAAATATTTATTTGAAAATGCTGTTATATTTTTTGTAGCTAGGTAAGTAAGTATGTGATCTCTCTGATTCGTAAAAGGCTCCACTATTGTGCGGGATGCCAGGCCAGTATCTTCTTGATGCTTCTAGGCTTGGAGTGCTCTGCCCCTCTGCAGGTCCAAGTTATGCGCCAGTTCCACAAATCGATTAGATTATCAGAAGTCACTCGTAACTCATGAGCTACTTAAAAAATAAATCAAAATTATTTCTTAATCTTTACAGAAAGGCAATAGCGATAGCTGAGATTATTTACCTGTAGTTGATGTTCATGTGCCTCGAGGACTTGGGCAGCTGTTAATGCAGCGATGGGCAACCTTCTTTTATTAGTTATATTATGTTGAATACAACAGACATTCACTATTTTACCTGCAGTTATGGGACTGTAGTACAATGCATGTGCAGCTAGCAAGCACCTGAAAAGATTTACACATGCATTGATCATTTTATTTATTAAAAAATATTTTGTTTTCTAACATATTTTTTATTTATTAATACACAAATGTTAATGTCCAATAAATTATCAACAAGCCAATTTTTTACCCAGAAAAAACACTTGTTCGCCACTGTCTGATATTTCTTCCGGTGTAGGTTCAATGGATGGCTCTGCCACACCAATGAATCATGTGCTGACCCAGGGTAGCTAGCATCTACACACAATATGTTGAGGTCTGCATCACATAACTAAAATAAATAATATACAACTGTTTATATCCAATAAATTATCAACTAGATTATCTAGGAAAATACTAGTAGGTACTTACAATTGAAACATTGTGGAGGGTTTGGTAACCCTTTCTATTTATATATCTTTCTTCGTGGTGATCAGGCCTCGGTGTCAAGCAGATATTATGTAATGAACTTTGTCCTCCCAGAGATTCCATCTGCTCTCTTTGGTCGGAGTATATTGGCTCTTATATTTTGGATAAGACAGATAACTGACCTCTTATCAAGGCAGTACGTCTTCACAAACTCCATAACGGAAACGTCTTGTATTAGGTCTACTATTTTTCGGGCCAACACACGCAGTCGGCGACACTGTATGACCCTCAAGAGCTGCCGGCCGTGGACTGTAGATCAGCCAAAACCAATACTCTCCATCGGAGCAAATACGACACGAATGGTCTCATTCTATAATAATTGCCCGATAACAGCAAAAACGTGAAAAAAAACACGCAAACACCTATTTCACTGTGAATCCTTTGTGAAAAAAGCAGTGACTGCTCAGTGGTCGTTTGACGGCTTGGATATCATTGAGAGAAACGTCAAAAAATTAGTAGACTACGAATTTCATCTACCATCGATTCGTCATTATATAGTAGAATACCAAAAATGACAATGACTTATGAATTGTAGTTCATTGATGTGCTACTGACAGTCAAAGTTTTACCAGAATACGAAACGACTGAATCCATGCCATTGAGACTACATTGGTAAACGATTTATACGATTTTCATTTAGTAGACTTCGGGCCCAGGGTTGGTGAGCGCAGTGCAAGGTGTTGTATTTACAGGGAACGCTGCTGCTGTAGATTTCTTCCTGAGGCACCTTTCAGAAGCCCACGGGTAGAAACAGGGTGATGCTATAAGCCGGCACCACACGGTCACGTCAGCTACTATGACATGAACTAGCCTACATCTGCAGAAATAGCTGTTTACGTCTATATCGTACATACATAAATATATGACGCCTATATACCTTGCGGGATAGGCAAAGCGTAAACGGCCGTAAAAACGGGCATGCTTAAAAACAACTGAAGGTAATTCAGATAATTATGTTCCACCATAGTGACAGGTTATCAGCCTAACGCCTAAATTTGCATTACACATGTTACCCTCGAGTTTTGATATCCACGGGAAAGGAATGGGTTTGCTGCTATTCTAAGCCGGCATCACTCGGCATCTATTTGTCTATTTGTTCTACCGTAAATTAAAGTCGTCTCGGGAACAATTTGGTCCAACATTATTAAACCATTACTGCCTCACTTCATTTCCCATACTATTTCGGGTGCTCTAGGAGTTATAGTCACTGGGTTAGAATAACATCACCCTTTTTCTACCTATTTGTGTCGTAAAAAGCGTTTAAGGACGGCAGCGTTCCATATAAATTTATGCAAGGAGAAGTATTCCTATCAAACGATGAAACGACTTGACAGACGCATCCGTTACGCACCGTGACGCAACGTAAACGCACTGTAGTCGTATTTGTATAGGAATAAGATCGGAACTCGTGAACGTATGCGTTACGGTGCGTTAAAAATACGCAGCGTCAGATATCCAATGAGATAACCACCAATGTCACAGGATATAGACAGCTCATGATAGAGAAAGCTCACACAGAGGAAGTCCATATACTTTTGCTTTGAAGAGATTAGGGGATTAAGGCGAGTGTAGTCTTAAACAGCCTCGACAGTGGCGCCACTTCACAAAAAAATATCTCTTTATTTATTATTATTTATTTTTAAGTAGGTATAGTGTAATAAAACTTGACTTGACTTAAACGACTTCAGGACATTCTGATAGATTGTTTGTATAAAAAGAAAATATTTTTTTTGTGAAGTGGCGCCACTGTCAAGGCCGTTCACGACCACACTCGCCTTAAGGAAAGCCTGTAATATGCTCTCTAGCTCACAGTACAGAAACAGAGGTTATAATGAAAAAGGACAGATAAAAGGCTCCTATTCGCTCTTACTTTCAACAGATAAGGGGATAAGCCTGAGCTGAGCGCAATCCAACCGTGCAGTGGCGCCCTCACCTGTTTTAAATTATATTTCTAAATCCAGAACAAAAATATTAAAAATCTACGACGTACATGACAAACTGTTGTCCTATACGATAGGTTAATTAAAAATAAAACAATGAGCTTATTTGGGTCTTGAACTTATAATCAACTGTAAGGTTTTGTATATTTTCCTAGTTTCATAAATCGATTACGACATATGAATTACAATTTAATATCGATATCTTATTATAACTCTGGCAACACTTGTACGGTTTCGTGTATTTTTCTATTTTTCAAGAATCGATTGTATGATATCGATATTAAATATCGATATTTCATTGTAACTCTGGCAACACTGACCAGTGTTGGATATGGCGGGCAACTTGGCAAATGGCGGCATTGTGAGGATAACCGTCGAACCGGACGGACGTTTTGGTTAAGTTGTTAAGTGGAAAATAAATTGGGTGATCCTGTTTTCCGGAGTTTTCATCTGAGTTTCCTTTCTCCTGAGATAGCTTCTTACATCTCAGAAGCGGGATAGAAACTGTAAGTACACGCCATATACATATTTTTCGTTTAATTTTGATAGATATGTAGTTCAAAAGCAAAATGATTTTAGTCTGGTGATTTCCGTAAAATAATATCTATATCTATTGAATTATCAATTCAAGTCAAATATGTATAACATAATTTTATTAAATTCACTTTGGAAAATGTTTTTGCACGTGGCCAGGCACGTGGTCAAACGTAAGGCTGGACACGTGTTTTTCTTTATTTTTTGCTCTCAGGTCGTATAACTAATGTAATTTAAAAAAGTTAGGTTTTTTTTTTTAAAACAAATATTTTATAAATTTTATGATTTGGCATTTACTCAGGCACAGATGTGTTTATAAATCTGTTTCACCAGTAAATTTTTCAGAAATTGATTTTTTAGGGATTTCTTGGCGATCCCGTGCATATTTTTTAAGTTTTATGGGGTCATTTGAAAGATAATTTTAAAACACATGGGGGTATATAAAAGGGGTTGATTTTGCCATTATTTTCGCTCTGGGATGCGCCGTTTTTGAAATAAATCAGATTTTGTAATTTTGAAGATCAATTTATTAAAAAAAAAGCTTTACTCTAAAATTGACGATTATTAATAAAACACTAATGACTTCAATTCATGCTACGAGTTTCAGGAGATGGACGGAGACGAAGGAAATCGAAAGAGACTGACGACTCCACGAAGAAGTCAGTCGCGCGACACACCGCGGCGCAGCCGCAGCCGCAGCCATCACCGTAGCCGCAGTCGCAGCTTGCTGAATCGTGAGCAGGCTCTGAGGCAGGAGCAGGAGAGAGTCCGACAACTGGAGGTGGATCTGCAACGGGCTCGGGATGCTGAGGAGCGTCGGCGGCGCAGCAAGCAGCTCCACCCGCCAGACGAGCGTGATGCGCGACGGGGGAGCCGAAGTCCAAGCCGGGCCAGTTCCAGACCCCATCGATCCAAAAGGTCATGTAGCCCTTCTTTTTCTACTAGGGACATTGTTGATTTAATTAAATCTATAAAAGACGTGATCCCATCACAGCCGTCAACTCAGAACGCATCTTCGTCTAATAAAAGTTTTGATAACAAAAATATTCTCCCGGAGTTTGATCCCTCGCAGAAAAATCAACGCATGGATATGTGGTTGAAAAAAGTTAACGAATGCGCTCAGGTTTACGGCTGGGATGAGAGAACAATTGTGCATTTCGCGATGCAAAAACTTTGTGGACTTGCAAAAACCTGGTACGAAAGCCTTAATTCGATATTGTACTCATGGGAGGAATGGCAAACAAAACTGATGAATGCCTTTCCTTGTGAACAAAATTATGGCCAAATGTTAGAAGACATGCTTAAGCGAAAGAGTCGTCCCAATGAGATAATCGAACAATACTATTATGAGAAACTAGCTCTCCTTAATCAGTGCGATATTAGTGGTAGACGTGCTGTTGATTGCATCATACATGGCATCAGCGACAGAACGATGCGCTCTAGCGCTTTAGCGTTAAGATGTGATGAGCCAGAGCAGTTACTTAAATTTTTACTAAGTAACAATAAGGAACTTTCCGCTCCATTACCGTTTAATAGAGATAGGAACAGTAGCACCCTTGATGATCGGCAGAATTCCAGATTTAACAACAAGAGTAGTCCAAATGTTTACTGCTATAATTGCAAAGAGAAAGGTCACCCTTTCTCCAAATGTCCTAAACCGTTAATAAAATGTAGTTCGTGTAATAAAGTTGGACACAAATCGGAAATCTGTCGATCCAAATCGGAAACGGGGACAGCGAAAACAGACACGGTGGCAAAAACGATGCGTATCTCAAGCTCGAATTTGAATAACAAGTTCATTAAAGAAGTGATCGTTGAAAACAAATCGTTGGAAGCTTTCGTTGACCTTGGAAGCGAAGTTTCTCTCATAAGTAAATCCAAGTTTGCAGAGCTCGGGCTCGAACATGATAACATTCCTTCTGCTATGAAGGGTTTTGGCAATAAATTGGTTCACTCCTTGGGTTCGGTTAGGCTTAAATTGAGTATTGATGGGGTAGAGGCTTATGTTGTCTGCAGAGTGGTCGAAGATCAATTTTTGGAAAAGCACATGCTTGTTGGGCAGACCTATTCCGAGCAGCCACACATAGCCGTTTACAAAGATTTTCAAAAATTACAATTCCTTTACGCCAATGGTGACGCTGAAAGCTTTGATGTCATCGAGCAAGACAGTAGTCTCATGAGGGTTAGTTCGGCAGCACTTTGTTGCTTGTTTGGACCAGCTTGTATAAGAACATTGACGTCATCCGATTTTACGGGTAGCGTCCTACTAAACACAAAAATTGTTGGAAAACCAAATGAACAATACATGGTTTGTGGGGGTGTCTTTGAGGTCAAAGGTAGTTCATTCTTTGTGACGGTGATGCCGTGTTCGATCCCATGTCGAATTCCAGAAAATCTTATATTATCACGAGCGGAGAAGGTAGAAACGGTTTATAGGTTAGTGGATGTAGGAGACTCATCGTCATCGCTCATTACACAACAGTCTGAAAAGCATTTCGGAAAGTGTTTTGACGAAAACACTATCAACATAGGTGACACAGTGTCCGAAAGTGATAAACGGAAACTCATCGACCTGTTGCGCCGCCACAAGGAGTGTTTTGCGACAAATCTGACGGATTTGGGCTGTACATCTACCACTGAGATGAAAATTGATCTTAATAGTGACCGTCCAGTTGTTTATAGGCCCTACCGTCTTTCGCATCATGAACGTGAGCAAGTCAGGTCAATGATAAGTGAGATGTTGCAAGCAGGGATTATTAGAGAATCGGTATCCAACTACGCGAGCCCAATCATCCTTGTCCGCAAAAAGGATGGTAAACTTCGACTTTGCGTGGATTACAGGCTTCTGAATTCAATAACTATCAAAGAAAGATATCCGATTCCCGTGATCGATGATGAAATTGCGCGACTTTCTGGACAGGCGTGCTTCATCACTCTGGACCTGATGTCAGGGTATTACCAAGTCCCAATTGCAGAGGAGAGCAAGCATCTAACGGCGTTTGTCACGCCGGACGGACAATACGAGTATAATCGCATGCCGTTCGGCTTGGCAAACGCGCCAGCCGTGTTCCAGAGGATGATGAACCACGTTCTGGGGCCAGCTAGGTTTGACAAAGCTACGGTATACATAGATGACTTGTTGATTTACGGTAAGGACCCCAATGAATGCATGGACCGACTGAAAGAAATACTAGGACTTTTAAAAGATGCAAACCTTAAACTGAACCTTTCTAAATGCAGCTTTTTGAAAAATAAAATTAATTTTTTGGGTTACGAGATAAGCTCAGAAGGCATGCGACCAGGACAAGCAAAAATTCAGAGCGTAACAGAGTTTCCCCGACCGGAGAACGTGCACGGCGTCCGCCAATTTCTTGGTCTCGTGAGCTACTTCAGGAGGTTCATCCAAGGGTTTGCACAACTTGCGCATCCCCTCACTAAACTGCTTAAAAAGGATTGCGCGTGGCAGTGGTCGGCTGATCAAGAGGAATCGTTTACATCTCTGAAGGCCAGGTTAGTCGACAGACCCGTGCTTGCAATTTACGATCCATCAGCTGAATTTGAGATGCATACGGATGCAAGTAGATTAGGCATCGGCGGGATTCTTTTACAGCGACCTCGTGGCAGTGACGGTCCCTACCACCCAGTGGCCTTCTATAGCAGACAGACAACGCCTGAGGAGAGGAATTTTCACTCCTATGAGTTAGAGACCTTAGCTGTCATATGCTCCCTTAAGAAATTTAGGGTATACCTCTTAGGTAAGGAGTTCAAGGTGGTGACAGATTGTAGCGCACTTCGCTCCACGTTCGAAAAACGTGACCTCATCCCTCGTATCGCTCGATGGTGGCTCGCCATGCAAGAGTTTCATTGCAATGTCGAATATAGGGCGGGCGTAAAAATGGCTCATGTGGATGCGCTCTCCAGAAACCCAATACAGGATTTAGAGACGCAAAACCCCGATAAATTCCCAATGGTGATGAGTATAAGCGACGACGATTGGCTACTTACTCTTCAATTAGGAGACTCGGAATTATGTCGGATTCGTGATATCGTTACCAGTGACTTGGATCCCAAGGGACTAGAATATATCAAAAATAATTACGTTCTCAAGGACAATAAACTTTTCAGATGTGTTGAAGGTGATACGGATAGTGTCAGATTCGTGGTACCGAAGGGTGCTAGATGGCAGGTGTGCAAAATGAATCATGACGATTTAGGACATGTCGGATTCGAAAAGACCTATGAGCGAATCAAAAGAATTTATTGGTTTGCTAAGATGAAACGCTTCATAAAAAAATATGTGGCTGCATGCATTGACTGCGCGTATGCAAAAAAGTCGGTAGGTTCTCGCGAAGGTTTACTACATCCAATCGAAAAATTTGAAATACCATTTCATACTTTGCACATCGACCATCTAGGACCCTTTGTAAAGTCGAAACGCGGAAATACTCATATATTGACTGTTGTTGACTCTTTCACCAAATTTGTTTTTATCAAGCCAGTAAGGAATACTAACACTCAAAACGTGATAAAGACTCTACAAGACGTCTTTGACACTTTTAGAAATCCTGATCGTCTGATCAGTGACCGAGGTTCGTGCTTTACTTCGCATTCGTTCAGGAAGTTCTGTTTGGATCGGGGAATCAAGCACGTGCTCAACGCCGTTGCAAGCCCTAGATCCAATGGGCAAGTCGAACGATATAACAGAACTATACTGGATTCATTGACAGCATTGAATCTCAGAGACGACGATAGGCATTGGGATGATAAATTAGGTAAAATTCAATGGGGACTAAATAATTCGATTCAGAAAACTATTGGGAGAGCACCGGCAGAAGTGATGTTTGGGACAAAAATGATCAGTGAAAAGAACTCTGCAATGAATGAGATCACTGATCAAGTCCGAGAAGATAGGGATTTACAATCAATATGCGAAGAAGTAAAGAACAGAATAGATAAAAGTCAGGAAGAGCAGAAACGGTATTATGATAAAAACAGACGTCCAGCGCGGCAGTACCAGCTAGGAGATCTAGTAAAAATTGTCAAGGTTGCTTTCCAGAACAATGGCAAAAGCACTAAACTCATGCCTACTTATGAGGGACCATATAGGATCGCCAAAGTGCTAGGCAACGACAGGTACAAATTAGCTCCTATTGCGGGATATGAAGGCATGAAAAACAAAAAGAAGACTACTGTTGCCTCAGATAGAATTCAACCGTGGATTCACGTAACTGCGTTAGAAATCGAAGACGGAAACACCGACGATGAAAATGTTGAAGTTATGTCTGATTGATTAAGTTTATTTTAATGGTTATTGCACTTCTTTATGAAATTTGGTCCAGAATAAGTTTTGTTTATTGTTATTTTGGATTAGTTCAGCCTTATTATTTCAAATCTATGTGCATACTACAAATTGTTGTTTCCTATTGTTTCAGGTCAAGCGCGAGGCATCAAACGGGTACACCCGTGTCTTGACCTGCGACGAGGATGGTTACTAGTTGATCAATTCATCTCAAAAGGAGATAGTTGACAAATTTGTTTGGTTGGTTAATCGGATGGTTAAATGTATATAATTACATTGATGGATGGATACATATTTCAATGGATGGAATTATTGTACATTATTTAATTAAGGTTGGATGGATTACAAATTTTTAGACTCGTTTAGCATTAAATATAAAAACTAATATGTAATTAGTAATATGAAATATATCTCACACACAAAACATAAATTAAAATTCTGTGAATTGTCTTGGATATAATGACTTAACTTTTGTAACTTGATTTTCTTTTTTTTTATAACCAAGTAATACATTTTAGTTATCATATCACCATAAATATTGTGTAAAGATATTATTTTTAAAGTTTACATATTGAGAACTTTATTTATTATTTATATTAGATATACATATAATTTATGTCAACATTTGCCAAGTGTAAGGTTCCACCTGGATTGTGTATGGGGGCATACACAGCATCAGGATGGACGAGTGTAAGGTTTTGTATATTTTCCTAGTTTCATAAATCGATTACGACATATGAATTACAATTTAATATCGATATCTTATTATAACTCTGGCAACACTTGTACGGTTTCGTGTATTTTTCTATTTTTCAAGAATCGATTGTATGATATCGATATTAAATATCGATATTTCATTGTAACTCTGGCAACACTGACCAGTGTTGGATATGGCGGGCAACTTGGCAAATGGCGGCATTGTGAGGATAACCGTCGAACCGGACGGACGTTTTGGTTAAGTTGTTAAGTGGAAAATAAATTGGGTGATCCTGTTTTCCGGAGTTTTCATCTGAGTTTCCTTTCTCCTGAGATAGCTTCTTACACAACTTAACTGATTATGGTGGCCACTATATCGCGTTTATTTGATTTTAATTTTGAACTGATTTTAAAGACGCAACGCAATATAAAGTATATTTTTGCTTATTGGTGTTGTATCTTGAAATAAACATATTGGACAAAAATTTGTCCGTCGTACTTTTAAGATATTTCTGGTATCTAATATTTAAACAGAATCAGAAACATTCTAATTTTTTTTAAACAAGTGAGGGCGCCACCGGAAGGTGGGCGACGCCTTAAGAAAACCAACCTCCAACATGCTTCAATGCAAGTTCTAACATGTTATAAGTTCTCTGCTAAGTTGCGAACATGTTCTCAACATGTAATTATTTTGGGATTAAGAAAACTTAATATCGGCTTCCCTCTGTTAGTTGACAGAATTTTTAGCATACGTATATCACGCCTATAATCCTTTGCGGGCAAGCAGAGCGTAAACGTCCATAAAAAACGGTAATTTGCGCCACGTCTGACAAACATTTCAGGAACATTCGAAAAATTGTGTATCGTCATAGTGATAGGTTATCAGCCTAAAATTGTTGTTAGAGGCCTCCCAGTAGTAGAAGGCGGGTGAAAAACTCTGACACCAGGGTTTGTCAGATCGTTTTTCAACCGCCTACTACCACAAGTAGGCCTCCCAGTAGTAGAAGGCGGTTGAAAAACTATGTCACCAGGGTTTGTCAGATCGTTTTTCAACCGCCTACTACCACAAGTAGGCCTCTGACATGGTTGTGTTACGACCGCCGTCTAAGTTAGCATAGACAGCAACCGGGACCGACGGCTTAACGTGCCCTCCGCAGCACGGAACCATTTCTTTTCGGACAATCAGTTGGTTCACCCTGCAATGTCCTAACCAGACCTGGAACAAATTCACAAAGTGATAAATATCAACTTTGTGATTGTCCCACCGAGAATCGAACCCGGAGCCTTTGCGTAGCAGGCAGTCGCACTACGACTGCGGCCGTCAATGAAATGGGGTGATGCTATTCCAAGCCGGCATCTAAATTGGAACATTTTGCGTCTATCACTGCTTTGTGGTCGTTGTCTCAACGAAATGAAGCTTGCTTAGGGAATGTTGGTTTAGAATTACATGTTGCTTAATTAATTATGTATTCCTAGGGGATCGGTTCGATTGCAGGTTTATTTACTACTGGCATTTACTCGTGTTGATGACGAAGCTGTTATGAGCAAGGCAAGCTTATAGGCGAGTATACGGGTGAAAATGAGGAATTAATAAATGGATATAGCGATTGACATTTTTAAACCAGTTTTAGTTAGATTAATTTTCTGGTACCTAGCTACCTCGCTCAAAGGTTGAGTTTAGCAATTCAAAGAGGGAATGCTGCCAGCCTATTGGGCACTTTGCCTCGTTTAGATGCGTTGGATATATTATTTATAATTTTTAGATTTAAGATGACTTTATATTGTAATTGCATTTGTTTGTTTGAATAAAGATAATTTAGAAAAATAAGTACATACATATATAAATCATGCCTATATCCCTTACGGGGTAGGCAGAGCGTTAACGGCCGTAAAACGGATATTAACACCACGTCTGACAAAAGTTTGAGGGTCAATCAGATAACTATGTATCACTTAAGTGACAGGTTGTCAGCCCATCGCCTAAAATTGCAATACACATCTAACCCTCGAGTCCCTTAGTCGCCAATGTGTACAAAACGCGACACTTAAACAGATGTTGGTTAGTAAGTAAACATTAACGTGATATTCAATTAGAAGTGGCAAACCTTATTATACATACAAAGGGTTACACGAAACCTAATTTTAAGTGTTTGTTTATGTTTAGTCTCTAGCTTAGATAAACAGACATTTAATATTCTGAATGGCCACTATGACATACAGAAAATGAGGAAATTTAGTTATTTATTTATTTAAAAAAAAAACATTTTACAGCATGACAGCCGAAGCCCGCACTATAAAACTAACTGGTTACATACACACTACCTTCACACTACAAACAAAACAACACAAAAACTAAATAACGTTAATTTGCACATTTTCCGCATAACAAAGACACACTCTATTGAGTTTTTCAATGCAGTCTGCTAATACTTGAACCAACTCGAAAACCTATTTTTAAGGAGCCAACATTTTAAGCTTTCCAAGGCTAGAGCCAATAACAACCTAAGAAAACACTTTTACAGCAACAGGGTCGTGGAGGCCTATGAATCTAATTTATAGAATACCAAATTTTAAAGCACATCCCGTGTTAGGTACCTATACAATTTTTGAAAACATGCAAAATTTTCAAGCGCGGGCAGGATTTGAAACTGCGACTTTCGTCATTACTAGTGACGACGCCTCTTCCATCTGGGCTACCGCAGCTCGTTCCTTGCCCGCCAATTTTGCAAGTGTATTTAATGCCAGTAACGTGTAGCACGGTTCCATCTAGCGGGTTAGTTTTGCAACTAATACCCCGTGACTAATTCTTTTTTTACAGATTGAATGTAGTCTAAATTGAATTTCAAATTTTAAAACACTACAATTATTGAAGGCTTTAAAACAAGCTGCGGAACCTGGCGACTAATTCTATCTGTACAGATTGAATCTAATCTAAGCGATGAACACCCACCATAAATTGATTGAAACAAACTAACCCGGTAGATGGAGCCGTGCCACGCGTTACTGGCGTATTTAACACTTGCAAAATTGGCGGGCAAGGAACGAGCTGCGGTAGCCCAGGTGGAAGAGGCGTTGTCACTAGTCGTGTCACAGGATGATGGTAGATCTTACTTGGTTACTTATCTAAAACAGCTTTACTTACTTATTAGTAGGTAATTTACGAGCGATAAATACGTTATTGGTAAAGAAACCCCTTCATTTCTATTGTATTTTAAGTTAAATGAAATATTTTATTAAACAAAACGGTAAGTTCTTAATTGAACCTTAGTATATTGCATTATATTGAGTTTAAATTAACTTTCAATATTATTCGGGATCTTCAAAAATTATGAAACACAATCTGCAGTTGTATTAAGACAACCACAAACACTGCAACCGTATTTACATTTGCAAGAACTAATTTTTCCGTGCGCACCGATCGCTGTTGACACTCCACTACTTGCGATACTAGGAAGAACCGGTTTTGCCCGTAAACGGCGGCGTGTATCGTTTCCCAATATATCTTCCATTGTAAACGTTGTTCAGATTCATGGTCTGATAATGCCTGCAAAGATTTCATTGCACCGTCTCTTACATTACACCCCGTTTAATGTACTGTATATTGGCCTCAATTCGGAATGTAAATTCTCTTATCTTACCTTAAATTAGTGCTGTTACTCTCTGTCAAATAGGTTTCGAAAAGGATAGGAGATATTTTAGTTTTGTCATGTCTTATATATTCATGCAAAATACGTGTTATCTGTCAAAATAAGGCGACACTCAAAACAGTGCCGACTAAATTGACTAGAAAAGGCGAATAAACCATTGACTTAAAAAAAAAAACAGGAATTAAATATCTTTTTTTTTATTAATGATGGGTTTGCTCTTGACCAACTCTTGACTCTAGTCTAGGTCATAGGACAGATCTCCTATCCTTTTTTAAATCTATTTGACAGATAGTAACAGCACTAATTTAAGGCAAGTAAGGAGAATTTTATATCCCGAATTGTGGGCTTTATATCTGTACCTAGATATATTTTTCTTTTTGGATACTGTAGAACAGCATTGGGCTCTTCAAAGATGACGTCTCAATTCGTTTCTAGGTTGATAACAAGCATGTAATGATGCAGACGTAGAGTCCTGCCTTGCGGTAACCGCTTTCCATCTGTCAGATCTGCGAGATATCCAAGGCCAAATGTCACTTACAGAGCTGCATTTTATACGGGGTGTAAGGGACGGTGTACCGAAAACTTTGCATTCATGATCAGACCATGAAACTGAACAACTTTTTCCATGGAAGCTATGTTGGTAAACGACAATTTTTTTTCGACTTCCCATACAAATACCAAATCGGCTGACTGACTTTCTATGGAAACTCGAAAAAAAAATACATTGCCCAACATAGGCTCCATAGTAAAAGTTGTTCAGTTTCATGGTCTGATCATGCCTGCAAAGTTTTCGGTACACCGTCCCTTACATTCTGTATATACGATAAACAGAAAAAGCCTATGGACCAGCGAATATTGAAAATTAATTGTATAGTGATTGAAGAGTCGATATTGGATTCCGTCTTGAGCTGGCATGACTCAAAGTGTATAAACGTTCACTCGTGTCTGCTCCTCGGAACTTCAAAAATTCGAGTTCATTTTAAGTTTGCTTCTGTCAAAGGCGCGCATCAAATTGCGCTGGAATTCTTGCGACTCTTGAGGAGTTTCAATGGTAGGCGTTATTGCTGATATATGTACCGGGATTGTTTCTGCTTGAGGGTTTCGTTTCCTATCTGACGTGATTGTTTTGTTGAAGATGGTTAAAATATGTGAAGTTAATTTTTCGAGGGAGAATATTCTGGAAGATTATATTGAATGAAAAGTAATCAAATTTACATTTGCCAGACTACAACAAGTGTTCTTACCACATTATTGACGGCCGATCCGGCGCAATGGTAGTACGACTGCCTGCGATGCAAAGGTTCCGGGTTCGATTCTCAGTGTCCCTGACAAAGTTTATATTATCACTTTGTGAATTTGTTTCCAGTCTAGTTAGGACATTGCAGGCTGAACCACCAGATTGTCTTCAAGAAAGATGGTTCCATGCTTCGGAGGGCACGTTAGGCCGTCGGTCCTGGTTGTTGTCTATGATAACGTAGGCGACGGTCGATACACAACCATGTCAGAGGACCACTAGTATTAGAAGGCAGTTGAAAAACTCTGACACCAGGGTTCATCGGGTCGTTGGACGATTCGGTATCCCACCTGAAAGAGAAAGACCATGGGATCGTACGTTGTACTTCATGAATTGATTCCAGTAGTAGATCGAATACTACAAATGTTTAAACCATTCGTTGCAGTCTTGTGCATCAGAAACAAAAAAATTACTTATTCAAAAATACGTATCTAATATAGGTGTAAAAAAAATTACAGCAAACATTTTAAGGGGTGAACCAGCCCATAAAACTGAACAACTTTCCTCAAGAAACATATAAACATACTAAGTGTCTTAGCCGGCCGGGTCAATTTGTATGGGAGCCGGGAGGGCCATATTTTTTTTTCATATTTCGACCTATGTTCCTTGGGTAAACTTGTTTAGTTTCACGAACTAGTTCACCCCTTAAAATATTTGCAGTAATTTTTTTACAACATGTTTAATTTTAAGAAATTAGGAAAAGAAAGAAAAAAGAATAAGGAAATAAAAAAAGGAAAAAAAATAAAGAGTGAGGCTCTTAAATTAATGATGACGATGACGATGACGATGACGATGACGATGACGATGACGATGACGATGACGATGACGATGACGATGACGATGACGATGACGATGACGATGACGATGACGATGACGATGACGATGACGATGACGATGACGAAGACGATGACGATGACGATGACGATGACGATGACGATGACGATGACGATGACGATGACGATGACGATGACGATGACGATGACGATGACGATGACGATGACGATGACGATGACGATGACGAGGACGAGGACGATGACGATGACGATGACGATGACGATGACGATGACGATGACGATGACGATGACGATGACGATGACGATGACGATGACGATGACGATGACGATGACGATGACGATGACGATGACGATGATGATGATGATAATAATTTTACCGTAGGTGGAGACAATTGGCGACGCGTATATGGTGGTGGCCGGCGCCCCGGAGAGGTGCTCCAAACACGCGGCAGAGGTGGCTTCCCTGGCGCTGCATGTGCTGGATCAGGTGCCCAAGATCAAGATGAGGCACATGCCTTCAGCCAGACTCTGCATCAGGATAGGTAAGTCACTGCAGTGACCTCTGGGACCTACTGCTCTAAGTAAGTGGTAACTCTTCTCTTTTCGTGTGGGACACCGAGTCATCCAATGACCCGATGAACCCTGGTGTCAGAGTTTTACAACCGCCTACTACCTCTAGTAGGCCTCTGACATGGTTGTGTTACGACCGCCGTCTAAGTAATCATAGACAGCAACCGGGACCGACGGCTTAACGTGCCCTCCGAAGCACGGAACCATTTATTTTCGGACAATCAGTTGGTTCAACCTGCAATGTCCTAACCAGACCGGGAACAAATTCACAAAGAGATAAATATCCACTTTTGTGAGTGTCCCACCGAGAATCGAACCCGGAACCTTTGCGTCGCAGGCAGTCGCACTACCACTACGCCACATCGGTCGTCAGTGGTAACTGATAACTAGCAAAGCAAGACGCGAGGAATTTCTCAATAAATCATTTGTCAAGATCGTAATACATACACACATACATATATCACGCCTTTATCCCTTGCGGGGTTGGCAGAACGCAAACGGCCGCAAAAAAACGGATATTTACGCCACGTCTGACAAACATTTGAGGGTATTGAAAAATTGTGTATCGCCATACTGACAGGTTGACAGCCCATCGCCTAAAATTGCAATACACACCCTCGAGTCCCTTCGTCGCCTTTTACGACACCCACGGGAAAGAAATGGGGTGATGCTACTCTAAGCCGGCGTCACGCTTCCCTAAGGTAATTAACCACTAGCACAGTAAGACGCAAGGAAGTTCTTAATAAATCATTCGTTCAGATCACAATACGTTTTAGAACGAAGGACCTGAAACGCGGTATCAAAGTGTTTACGGCTAACCGCACGTATGATACAATAAGGGCCCCTTACAACAGGGCCAAATATTTCAATTACCTATGAAACTAAACAACTTTCCCTATGGAACATAGGTTGAAATATTTAAAAATACATTCGACCACCCATACAAACTGACTCAGTCGGCTGGTACATTTTGAATGGGAGGTCCATTTTTTTTGCATTTAGGCTTATGTATCTCGGGTAAAGTTGTTCAGTTTTATGGGTTTTTTCGCTTCGTAAAGTATTAACCCCTGGTGTGGGCTATACATTGTACATATATGTATCACTTCAATCCTAATTTAGTGGCCGCAATATCCGGTCTGAAGAAACCCAAAATCAAGATGCAGCATAATATGCCCTCTGCCAGACTTTCCATCAGAATAGGTAAGTGGGTTATACAGTCGACGAATGACACAGAGGTGGCGTCCCTGGTGCTGCATGTTCTGAATGAGATGCGCAAGATCAAGATGACACACATGCCTTCAGCCATATTATTCTACTCAAATCTCGATATATTTTTATAGGGGGTTGATAGAATACAGATAATACTTCTAACGTAGAAGATCTTTGACACATCCGCAAGTACCGAGTGTCCGGTTGCAGTTTTTTTTACTGTAATAAAGAAATTTACAATCAATAAAATCATTTTATAGTTCGCACTTTCTAATAGAGTATAACGAATTTACTCTGAAACCAATAATGGCCTCCTCGATTCGGGAAATGAATTCTCATAACTTACCTTAAATGTGTGCTGTCACTTTCCGTCAAATAGGTTCAAAAAAGGATGAGAGATATCTTAGTCGTGTCATGTCTTATAAATTGACGCAAAATACGTGTTATCTGTCAAAATAAGGCGATGATGAAAACCTTCGAGCAACACGGTCTTCCGTCTCGTTCCGACCCGGAAGGGAGGAGCCTTAGCCATTTTACTTCATAGAAATAGTTCTGTCGTTTTTTGCGGGGCGCGGGGGGAGAGCTAGGTAAAGCTGTCAAGTTAGTGCTTGACAATATCGATGCTTGACTATCGATGAATTTCAAAAGTGTAGGTACTAAGACGCTTGTGTTGTTTTTTTTATTTATATTTAAAGCAAGTTACATAACAATAAACTTTTAAGTAGTCAAATCATGCCATTTTAGGGGTCCTCTAGTAATTATAAGAACCATGGCCCTACAAAACACAATCACCAACTAAAAACTGCTTAACATTTGGTATCTAGATAATCTTCTTTTGTGTGAGACATAGAAATAGTTCTGTCGTTTTTTGCGGGGCGCGGGGGAAGAGGTAGGTAAAGCTGTCAAGTTAGTGCTTGACAATATCGATGCTTGACTATCGATGAATTTCAAAAGTGTAGGTACTAAGACGCTTGTGTTTTGTTTTTTTATTTATATTTAAAGCAAGTTACATAACAATAAACTTTTAAGTAGTCAAATCATGCCATTTTAGGGGTCCTCTAGTAATTATAAGAACCATGGCCCTACAAAACACAATCACCAACTAAAAGCTGCTTAACATTTGGTATCTAGATAATCTTCTTTTGTGTGAGACACCAAGTCGTCCAACGACCCGATGAACCCTGGTGTAGAGAGTTTTTCAACCGCTTACTACTACCTACTTGGCCTCTGACATGGTTGTGTTACGACCGCCGTCAAAGTCATCATAGACAGCAACCAGGACCGACGGCTTAACGTGCCCTTCGAAGCACGGAACCATCCCCTTTCAGACAATCAGGTGGTTCAGCCTGCAATGTCCTAACAGGCCCGGAAACAAATTCACAAAGTGAAAAATAACAACTTTGTGACTGCCCCACCGAGAATCGAACCCGGAACCTTTGCGTCGCAGGCAGTCGCATTACCACTGCGCCACATCAGCCGCCATGTCTAGATGATTTATTTATTTATTTAATAGGTCACCAACAGAGTATACATCAGTTACATACAAAAACCAATATCTTAGTCATAGTGTCTAAATGTTACTCTAGTTATAGGCAACGACGGCATGCATTGTACAAAGATAAAGAGAGTATGGGTAAAAACTGTTACAATACAAAAACATTTTATGGGGCATAAAAAAAATACATGACACAACATTTTTAAAACAAAACAAAACAGAAAATTTTAAACGATTAAAATAAAATGTATGATAAAATTTGATTTTAAACTGTTACACCATCCAGATTGAAAGATATAAAGATTGGCATGCATTAACGAAATTTATGTTTATTTGTATACTAGCTTTTACCCGCGACTTTGTCCGCGTTAGATAGTTTTTTTAGGCAGAAGTTCTAAAGTAGGTATGTGTATTCATAGTGTGACAGTGATATTAGAACAGTTCTTATCTGTACTGTTTAAAGATGAATTGCTTGCTACTGTTGTTCAAGGGACAATTCTAAATTTGCTATCCGGCCTGAGAGACAAAATTTTTAAACACTGAATACAAAAGTCAGTAGATAACAGAGTACTTACTCCAGAGGTGCCGATTTGAGCACACTTAAATGGTCAGCATAAGTGGATAAGACAGATAAATCTTAAGTTACTGTAATACATTTTTATATACCACATCTTCTGCTTTTCTGTCCTTAACTTATTCCCATCATATTGAACAACTTTTGTTTTAGAATCATGCCTGTATCTCTAATAGTTTAAATGGGCACCTGATAATAGACCTGGAAGTCAACATAAGGTACTACAGATCCTAAATGTCCTTGTGAAAAGAAGCGGCCTATCATACTGAACAACTTCTGTTCTGGAACCATTTCTGTATCTCCAATAGTTTACGTGGGCTCCTGATGGTAGACCTGGTGGTCTATATAAGGTACTCTAGATCCTCAATGTCCTTGTGCAAAGAAGCGGCTCATCATACTGAACAACTTTTGTTTAATAACCATGCCTGTACCTATCTCTAATAGTTTTGCTGGGCTCCTGATGGTACACCTGGTGGTCTACATAAGGTACTTCAGAGCCCCAATGTCCTTGTGAAAGAAGCGGCCCATCATACTGAACAACTTTTGTTTTGGAACCTTGCCTGTATCTCTAATAGTTTAGCTGGGCTCCTGGTGGTACACCTGGTGGTCTACATTAGGTACTGCCAGTGGCGTGCACAGGGTTTCACGACTGGGTAGGCAGTACAAACAAAGGCGGTTCTCACACGAACCTCATCTTTTTCAGTGTTTTGTCGTATCCGGTTTTTAGGGGAAAATAGTTTACGAGATCCCATACAAAATTTGGATAGGTATCATTAGTACACGTTACCGCATCAAATTGCGGCTGTCACAAGATGCCATGTGTGCGGGGGCTGTCACCAAAGATGTAAAGAACCGCAGTATTGTCCGGTGGTGGTCCAATGCGTGCGATTCACGAAGATGATTGTTCATCTCTTTCAATGTTTGCACACAACAATCTGACAAAATTAAATTTTCAAGTAGGACCTATTGTTACCTTTTATTTGCGTAATTTCCAATTGTTGATCTGCATTTTATCACACATAATATCAACTTAGGTATTGAAAACAGTACTTTAACTTTTGTAAACACACAACACAAATCTTATTACACTTGTTTATCGCGCACATTAGAAAGTATGACAGAAGTTCTGTAATTTTTCATTCTTTTCTATCATAGAAGACCAACCGAACAACATTTTCACTATTAAACTTTAAAGCTTTACTTGAAAAACCTAACCTTAAATAAACAACACGGGTAAACAACAATGGAGGAATTTGCAAAGTCTTCTAAAGTAAAATACTATCAAGCAAAATTGTACCTCATTATTATGCAAATAGTTCAAAAGAAAGGTGTCACAAATTGGTCGGATTATACGCACCGCCCCTCCCTCACACCTCAACCCGCGCGCTTTTTTCTACAGTTTTTGCGTTTTGTTACTAGATTTTTGACCAACCATCACTGCACGACGTTGATTATGCACAACACGATTGCGCCGGACAACGTGACACAGTCATAGGATCGTCTTCAAGGGGCTTTAGGGGGCGAAGCCCATTAAAACTAAACATTTTTGACACAGATTCAATACAGTAGGTTAGGTTAGAGTTGTGACCCCCTGGAGCGAATAAAGCGAGCGATCAAGCCACAATTGCCACTGTCGTGCAGGCTTGGGACATGCGTAGCTGTGTCGGCCATGATTTTGCTGTGCAAAACACTGTTATGCAGTATAGGAACTCGCCGTGTGTATGCAGTCGTGTTTTTTTTTAATAAGCAGCACCTTTGGAGGTCTGTTTGGCTCTGTTAGCGCTACTAGTTTGAACCGGTTTGAACACGTAGTAATAGTCCATTTCATTCATAAAAGCAGGCAGCGGTCGAGGCGCCGAGGCTCGATTGACAATGGTAATGTTCGAGTTCACTAGGGGCGCGAAAGTTTTGAAAATGACGTTCCTTTTTACGAATGGGTATATTTCTTCAAATAATAATTTTATTAAATATTTATAATTTTGTGTGGATCAAAATATCAGGGTAGGCAGTGCTTTTGTGCCTATATGGACTGCACGCCCCTGGGTACTGCAGAGCCCCAATGTCCTTGTGAAAAGAAGCGGCCCATCATACTGAACAACTTTTGTTTTGGAACCATGCCCATATCTCTAATAGTTTAGCTGGGCTCCTGGTGGTACACCTGGTGGTCTACATAAGGTACTCCAGATCCCCAATGCCCTTGTAAAAAAAAGCGGCCCATCATACTGAACAACTTTTGTTTTGGAACCATTTCTGTATCTCCAATAGTTTAGGTGGGCTCCTGATGGTACACCTGGTGGTCTACATAAGGTACTCCAGAGCCCCAATGTCCCTGTGAAAAGAAGCGGCCCATCATACTGAACAACTTTTGTTCTGGCACCTTGCCTGTATCTCTAATAGTTTAGCTGGGCTCCTGGTGGTACACCTGGTGGTCTACATAAGGTACTCCAGAGCCCTTATATGCTTGTGAAAAGAAGCGGCCCATCATACTGAACAACTTTTGTTTTGGAACCTTGCCTGTATCTCTAATAGTTTAGCTGGGCTCCTGGTGGTACACCTGGTGGTCTACATTAGGTACTGCAGAGCCCCAATGTCCTTGTGAAAAGAAGCGGCCCATCATACTGAACAACTTTTGTTTTGGAACCATGCCCATATCTCTAATAGTTTAGCTGGGCTCCTGGTGGTACACCTGGTGGTCTACATAAGGTACTCCAGATCCCCAATGCCCTTGTAAAAAAAAGCGGCCCATCATACTGAACAACTTTTGTTTTGGAACCATTTCTGTATCTCCAATAGTTTAGGTGGGCTCCTGATGGTACACCTGGTGGTCTACATAAGGTACTCCAGAGCCCCAATGTCCCTGTGAAAAGAAGCGGCCCATCATACTGAACAACTTTTGTTCTGGCACCTTGCCTGTATCTCTAATAGTTTAGCTGGGCTCCTGGTGGTACACCTGGTGGTCTACATAAGGTACTCCAGAGCCCTTATATGCTTGTGAAAAGAAGCGGCCCATCATACTGAACAACTTTTGTTTTGGAACCATGCCTGTATCTCTAATAGTTTAGCTGGGCCCCTGGTGGTACACCTGGTGGTCTACATAAAGTATTTCAGATCCCCAATGTCCTTGTGAAAAGAAGCGGCCCATCATACTGAACAACTTTTGTTTTGGAACCATGCCTGTATCTCTAATAGTTTAGCTGGGCTCCTGGTGGTACACCTGGTGGTCTACATAAGGTACTCCAGACCCTCAATGTCCTTGTGAAAAGAAGCGGCCCATCATACTGAACAACTTTTGTTTTGGAACCATTTCTGTATCTCCAATAGTTTAGGTGGGCTCCTGATGGTAGACCTGGTGGTCTACATAAGGTACTCCAGATCCCCAATGTCCATGTGAAAAGATTCGGCCCTTCATACTGAACAACTTTTGTTTTGGAACCATGCCTGTATCTCTAATAGTTTAGCTGGGCTCCTGGTGGTACACCTGGTGGTCTACATAAGGTACTCCAGATTCCCAATATCCTTGTGAAAAGAAGCGGACCATCATACTGAACAACTTTTGTTTTGGTACCATTTCTGTATCTCTCATAGTTTAGCTGGGCTCCTGGTGGTACACTGGTCTACATAAGGTACTCCAGAGCCCCAATGTCCCTGTGAAAAGAAGCGGCCCATCATACTGAACAACTTTTGTTCTGGCACCTTGCCTGTATCTCTAATAGTTTAGCTGGGCTCCTGGTGGTACACCTGGTGGTCTACATAAGGTACTCCAGAGCCCTTATATGCTTGTGAAAAGAAGCGGCCCATCATACTGAACAACTTTTGTTTTGGAACCATGCCTGTATCTCTAATAGTTTAGCTGGGCCCCTGGTGGTACACCTGGTGGTCTACATAAAGTATTTCAGATCCCCAATGTCCTTGTGAAAAGAAGCGGCCCATCATACTGAACAACTTTTGTTTTGGAACCATGCCTGTATCTCTAATAGTTTAGCTGGGCTCCTGGTGGTACACCTGGTGGTCTACATAAGGTACTCCAGACCCTCAATGTCCTTGTGAAAAGAAGCGGCCCATCATACTGAACAACTTTTGTTTTGGAACCATTTCTGTATCTCCAATAGTTTAGGTGGGCTCCTGATGGTAGACCTGGTGGTCTACATAAGGTACTCCAGATCCCCAATGTCCATGTGAAAAGATTCGGCCCTTCATACTGAACAACTTTTGTTTTGGAACCATGCCTGTATCTCTAATAGTTTAGCTGGGCTCCTGGTGGTACACCTGGTGGTCTACATAAGGTACTCCAGATCCCCAATGTCCATGTGAAAAGATTCGGCCCTTCATACTGAACAACTTTTGTTTTGGAACCATGCCTGTATCTCTAATAGTTTAGCTGGGCTCCTGGTGGTACACCTGGTGGTCTACATCTATACTCCAGACCCTCGAATGGTGATATAAAGTAGCCTATGTCCGTTCTCGGTAGGCTAGCAATCTCTGTGCCAAGTTTCATGAAGATCGGTTCAGCGGTTTGGCCGTGAAAGCGTAGCAGACAGACAGACAGACAGACAGACAGACAGAGTTACTTTCGCATTTATAATATTAGTGTGGATTTATGATGACATTATCGAAGGTAGTCCAGATGTGGTGTTCGAAGCCGGGCAGTCGCGTAACGCTATTATTTATTAACAAAATATAAAAAAAAAGATTTTATTAAACTGCAGTGTGCGGAAGGACATGGAAATATTCAAAGGGACAAAGTTGTTGAATTTCCCGAAGTTGAAAAGGGTCTCATAGAATGGATTAAACAAACTCTTGATAAAAATATTTCATTCACATCTATATATGAGAGATACTACTCCCAAACCTGCATAAATGACAAACTGGTTTAGTAAAAAACCTCTATGAGCGAGAATAATATTCGGGTCCCTTGATATCTCGCTTATCCAGGTACATATAAAACCATGATAACAATTATTTGTCTAATACATGTGATTAAATAATACCCGCCTCCTATAATATTCATCGACAAACATTATGGCATGAAACGGTAACATCACTATTGTTGCTATCGTCGAGAAGACGGATTTATCGTGCGATCGATCTGTAATTTGTACGGGCGAGCGGACCAGATGTTGCTGAAAAAATCCAACAACTATTTAAGAATTTAGTGTTTAAATGTATTAAATAGCAATAATATGTTAAGAATTTACTTACATGTGAAATGTTACACCATCTTTTTGTAAACTTGATGTTCCAGACCTCTTTTTACATTAAAAAACTAACATGTGTTCTCTTGCACGACTGGACTCGGTCTAGGAAAAAATCTGAACGGAACTGGTTTTTATAAACGCCAATGCCCATTTCGGCTTGTACTTTGACAGAGGGGAAATACTTTCTATGCCTACTCCCTTCCGGGACGGAAGGCCGTCGTTGCTCGAAGATGAAAACAATGGCGACTAAATTGACCAGATGCGTCGGTCCAATAACTTGACAAGTTGTAGGTAGCTGTCTTTGTATGGGAATAAAATCGGTATCCGCAATAATCTATCGTCTGACAGACGCATGTGTTACGATAAGTGTGAGAACCGCCTTAGGTTAGCCAGAAACATCGATGTTGAGTTTTTCAACAAATAAATTAAGCTTAGTTTGCGACTCAAACTCAACGGAGTCGAGACATTTGGAGCTAATTATTGATTAATACCTAAATCCGCATGAATACATCATTAGAAAGTACTAATTATAAATGATTACAAGCTGTTGCTTGCGACTTTGTACGCAAAGTTTAGTGACTTGTGAATTAGTGTAGCTGATGTATTCATGCTGATGCATGCTGCTCCTTTTTTAAATTTTAAAATAATTTTCTTTTAATCAGTCTCTTCAAAGTTTTGCATACTGACTCTAAGCAAATGTGCCTAATAATAAATAACCCCTTTATAGGAACATTTGACTGACTTTGTTTTATAGAAACCTTCATCATCATCATTGGCCTCACACGTCTGTGACAGACGATTTAATCAGTGTCTGAGGCAAGACTTTTCATGGCTGTATAAGCCGATACGGGAGCGGCATAATTTTCCGCACGCTCTACAAGTGAAGGTGGAATTTGAGACTGACACATGCATGTTTAGATGACGTTTTGCCTTTTGTTAGCGAGACCAAAAAACCAGGCATTATTGTGTGTTTTACGCCCATCAAACACACGCTTACCTTAGAAAAGTCTAAATTAATTTACCTTATTCAATAATATACTATATAATAAATATACTTTTTTATACAACAATTTTGTATTGTCCTAATAGAATACCGGCTCGGGCGGGATTAAAAAAAATAAAAATAAAGGCACTGCCTCGGGGCTGGCCAGATAATCACATGACACGCACAGTTTACGCAACCATCATCTGTAATCGACATTTGTTGCAAAATTTAAATCAAGATTTTCAAAGCGTGCTTTTTACATGCGTATAATTCAACGGACCCCTGAACAGGAAAAACCCCCCAAAAACCTGAACCTTAGCTTAACAATACCTATTTAACAATACGGAGTGTAAGGGACAGCTCTTCGAATACTCATAGGGCGCATGCAGACCATCAAACTGAACAACTTTCCTCCATGTCAGGAAACGACAAAAAATAATCGAACTCCCATACAAAAACCACGATCAGCTGACTGTATTTACAATGGGAAATCCTAGAACTTACGTTTCCTGAAATATTTCTTTACGGAAAGTTGTTCAGCTTCATGGTCTGATAGCACCCTATCAATATTCAGAGGGCTGTCCCTTACACCCTGTATAGTAGACGCCTCCACCGTAAGGGATAAAGGCGTGATATATGTATGTTACAAGCAAAACAAGGGATTAAATTGCGTAAGATACGAGTAGATTAATTATGATGAAGAAGCTTATCCTCAGACATCTCCTGGAATATGTTCGTCAACTTTCACTGCCACAGCGACTCACACTACCTAATTACAAATTTCCTTTTCACAATTTATACAGCTAAATAACTTTGCAAGTCTTTATTTCGCGCGATATCCAACATTTTAAACAAAATATGGAATGCGAATGTTCATCCCGTCAAAATAAAATCGATCTGCGGGCAGGAGCTCAATATTTGAAATCGTGCACGGAAATCCGCAATGACTGGTCTCTCCACTCGTATCACAGTTTCTACTATTCGATTTGTTAATGTCAAACGTATGTGTGAACTTATATGGGTATGTGTGAATTGAAAAGTTTAATAGAACGTGTGATACAAGCACAATTAGTAGCAGACATTCGCATGAGAAAATTCAATAATAGAACTTCTTGTCCTAAGTCAAGGCATTCATCGATCTTATATTTTACTTTATGTGTAAACGCTTTAAGATTTTGAGGAGTTCTGTCAGCAGCATATCTACCTACTTTTCTAAATGACATTCTTAAAGAAAATCTTTTTTATTTCCTCACAGGGATCCACAGCGGGCAATGCGCGGCAGGTGTGGTCGGCGTGAAGATGCCGCGGTACTGTCTATTCGGCGATACAGTGAACGTCGCTGCCAGGATGGAGTCCAACGGTGAACCGCAACGTATACACATAAGCAACGACACATACACGCTGCTGAAACAACATGGCGGGTACCACTTCAAGGAACGAGGGATTATTAATATCAAGGTGAGTTGTAGCTAATTCGGTATGCTGCGTCAAATGTTTTTCTAGTGTTTTGAAAATACAGGCCAGTTTATGAGACTAATTTCCTAATTTCATTATTTCGAAATAAAATTATTTATGCCGTTTTCTTCTGTTTGGTCACCAAAGCTTAGTTTGTTTAAATATCTTTGCCTACACATAAAAAGTGAATCATAGACTAGACAAATATCATTTACGAAGGTTTTTTCAACTGTGGCAAAGGCATATTTTTATTCATATACAGTTACTGAAGCGGTTTTAAGGGAAAAGATATTTTATGAAATATTTTTGTATTTTTCTTAGTATTATAAGTAGATATTGTAGATAAAGTATAACTCTCGCAATGTTTCCACACCAAATTAAAAATGTATTGTAACGTGAATGAAATTTAATTTGATATTGGTCTGGTTTGAGACAATAAAGCCACATAAGACATAAACACTTACAAGGTTGTGAAACGACATAGCAGGCACCTCTATAAGGGTGCGTTTTCATTGAGGTCAAGTGAATATAGTATTCTTTGATTGAGGTGAAGTTGTTTGAAGAGGAGCCCAGCGGTGCATGAATTGACTTATCATAAATCTCGAATTTTCCGTTCCGCGTCAGTGATTGGTTGATTTCATGCACCGCTGGGCTCCGCTCCGTACTGCTCTGCCTTAATCGAGAGAACCAGGGATTATTAATATCACGGTGCGTTATTGCTAAAAAACACGAACTTTTTTCTCTCAACTTAAAAGCATACCCTGTCTCCGTTCCGCCATGGGCGAAAGCTTACACGTAAGATAAACGTCGATGCAATGTTTTCAGTGGGCAATAATAATAATAATACGCAGGGCAGCTCTGGCAAACCGCAGGGCAGCTCTGGCAAACCGCAGGGCAGCTCTGGCAAACCGCAGGGCAGCTCTGGCATAACCGCAGGGCAGCTCTGGCAAACCGCAGGGCAGCTCTGGCAAACCGCAGGGCAGCTCTGGCATAACCGCAGGGCAGCTCTGGCAAGCTGTTGGTGAGTAGCGCCACCACGGACCCGAAGTACTTCTGGGTAACCCCCGAGGGGGGAGCCCGCCTCTGTCTTGCCTTAACCGGCCGGGCAGAGTGAAGTCGCAAGAGTTTTATAACTCGAAGGGTGGAAGTGTTAAAGGCATAAAGCCGCGAGTAATGCTGACGGGAAAAATCCCAGAACTTGAAAGTGCAGCACACCTCTCTACACCCTTAGCTACCCGTAGGGCAGCTTGTGACGAGCTGTTGGGGAGTAGCGACCCCACGGACCCGTGTACCCCCGAGAGTGTAGACTGACCGCCTCCGGCTCGCCGGAGTGGACCCCAAGGCCAGGACTCTCACCTGTGGCTTGCCTTAGTTGGCCGACCAGAGTGGGGCCGCTAGAGTTCGAGCCTGTGCCCGGACTCGAGGGGTGGAAGTGAAACATGCGTAAGTCGCGAGTTGGTGTATGTTCTGGCCCTTGCCCAGGACCTCTGCGCAGAAAGCGGTGTACACCTCTCGACACCCCTTCAGTCGCCCGCGCCAGTGTTGCGTCCCGGCACCACGCTCTACGCGTACCGCCAATAGTGGAGGCCCACCTAGCGGGCGGCGAGTCGCCGTCTGCCGATATTATCAAGATTGGGACATTTGATTTGGCAGGCGTCCCGTTGTCTCAATCAATAACCCAGCAACCAGTCCAGCAAGTTCCTCCCCATAGCCCTAGTAATCCGACCCTCACCTGCAATAGTCCTTGCATCAGGCGGGTGCTGGCTCTGGGTGTACTTCTATAGTGCAGACAGAGCGAGTATCCGCTTGTTGTACACATCACAACACATTATTTGGTGCAAAAAGGCCTCTGTGCTGTTGGCTTCGGCCCCACGCATGCCTCAAAGGACCGGGTCCCTGTGGGCCCGAGATTCGAAAGAGTACCAACATAATAATACAACAATGAAACAAACAGTACTATAAAGCTGCCGTAAGGGCCGCCTGCCTCGAACTTTTAAACGTGAGGGACAATAAATAAATAAAAAAAAATCCCACTAATAGTGAGGACAGAGCGGAATCGCCATATTTAGACGATTTTTCACTCTGTTGGAAATTTCTCGCCAAATAAACAACTAATCAAAAAACTGTACCACAAGAATCTAGTAATGTACTAGACGTATCGTATTCGCATAAAATGGTGTGTTATGTTCATAAGATTGCTATACAACACGCAAAAAAGTGTAAAAATAGACTAAACTTTGAAAAATAAATCTATCGAGCAAAATTTCTTTAATCGTGTTTTCCTGCGACCAGAATCTAGGTAATAAAATGAAAAATCATTGTACATAAAAAAACGTGTTTATTCTTATTCACCAACGAAATTACGTGCATCCAAAAATACCCATTTTTCTCACGGAGCGAAGAGCTTTCATTGTAGAGATACAATTCGAATGCCACGTGTGTGAGCTAACCTGACAATCTCACTTATCTCAACCTTGAGGAAGGTTCTTTGAGGGAAATGAGGAAAATTGATCAATCATATGAGAATCTTGTCCTTCCTTTCGTTTGTCATATCAAGCTTTTTATTATATTTTTTCTTTATTCTCAAACAAAATAGAATACATTACATATTTTGTGAAGAAAAAAAATATCTATTCATAGAAAATTAAGTATGCCCTTGATATTTTCTTAACTCAATTGTATCTATAAATAGGTAGGTATGCCTCTACGGTCTAGACTAAAATATATTCCCTCAATAACCTATTGTATATTCAATTCTTAGAGTCTGTGGAAAGAGAATAGGCGTGGGAATTGAGGGCGCCTCCGTGTCTCATGAGTGAAAAAAAAAAGTGATTTAGAAAAACTTTTTACCCACGTCTATTTTCTTCCCGCACAGACACTACCTACAAAACTAAAACTGTCTGAAGCTTTTTTTTTTTTTTTTTAATCTTTATTTAGAAAAAGGGTTTTGTCACGCAGTGACCACGACACCCCTATCGTTCTATGCTAAAATTACAACCGTCTTTTTAAACATTTAGCTACAATTTTGTAAAGTATTCTTGCCTCATCTGAAGTAGGTGAAGAAAGAATGCTGTTGAAAACACCAACATTATGTCTACTTAAATTAGGAAACTGTATGAAAAACTCACACCTTTCAGCCTCGATACGCACACATTCCGCTAATACATGGTAAACGTCCTCCACAAAGTCACACTCGCTACATTTTGGAGAGTCAACTTTTCTCAATAGAAATCCAAAACTGTTCAGCGGAATATGTCCAGATCGAAGTCTATGTGCCATAATAATCATGTCCCTCGCCAAGCTTGCACCCGCAAACCAGGGGCCACGCGACAAACACGGTTGGATGGTTCTGTACCATATTCCTTTACTCAACGATCTTTCATTAAAATATTCCTTCCAGTTGTTCGTACACAAGTCTTTAACCGAACTTAACATTTCTGTATAGTATGGTAAGCAGAATAAATCCTCTCCGTCTGAAATCGCATTTCTGGCTATTGCGTCAACCCTTTCGTTCCCTGGAATGCCAATGTGTGATGGAATCCATTGAAGTACCACCCTTTTATTTTGTGTAGTCAGATCATGCATAGATTGCAAAATACTGTATGCTATCGGAAGGCCTCGAACATTCGAGGCACACCGAGCGACATGTTGGAGTGCACTCCTTGAGTCTGACAAAATCACAATTTCGTCACACGCAATATCCCCAGCATACGACAAAGCTTCCGCGATGGCTATCAATTCCGCCCGCATTATTGAAATATTACATGAAATCTTAATACCCACAAAGTTGTGATTCTGCTCATCATAAAAGGCTGCACCCACACCCTGATTATCTTTCGACCCATCTGTAAATATTTTATATGAGTTCCAATACCTATCCCGTATGAACTGGCTACACAAAATGCCTAAATCCTTTGACTTATACATATTCTTCGGATCAACTACGGGCTTAATTCGCGCTTGAATCGCTTCTCCAGGATCCATATTGCTAACCCAACACTTTAGTGAGAACATTTCCAGTTGTCTACTCGTAAAAATAGGTTTATCTATAAGGAAATCATGCATGCATAGCAGAAGCGGCCTCCTCTTATTTCGCCAGTACGCAGCGTTAATACGATCCCGTAATTGTGCTATAAGGTCGCATATCACACTATCACCAAGTGACCGACATCGTAACCAATACTTTCCTGCCAAATACTGCCTACGAACGTATAGAGGGGGTAGACTTAGCTCGCATTCCATAACATGTATGGCTGTCGTTTTTAGAAACCCACCAATTATGCGCATACACTGATTTTGCACTACGTCTAATTTACTTAAATGAGTTTTACAACTGGAATCATATAAAAAACTGGCATAGTCTAATCTACTTCTTATACTAGCTATATACAATCGTCTTAAATGGCCCGGGTGAACCCCCCAACCCGGGCCAGTTAGGACTTTAAATATATTAACAAATTTTAGCGCTTTCTCCCTAGTCTCATTAATATGTTTTTTCCAGCGAAGTGAACTATCCAGCCACATACCCAAGTACTTAACATTAGTAACCGTCTGCAAGACCCTATTATTTATTCTCAAATCAACGTTATCTCTTCTAAAACCCCTTTTAAATATACATACTTTGCTTTTATCAGCTGATATTTCCAAACCTAAATTCATAAGAATAGTAAATAACGCGTCCAAAGCAATTTGTAGAACCCTTCTTCCCTCCTCTATCCTCATACAAACAGAGTACAAAACAAAATCATCCGCGTACTGCGAAATAAAAACGTTTTCCATATACCTTACAATGTGTAGCGTTGCTATATTAAAAAGTAATGGCGAATTGGGGTCCCCCTGCGCTAATCCGCGCCCTGTATATCGGCATAGGAAACCATTATTAATTTTGATTTTTAACCGCCTTTCCCCTAAGAAATTCCATAGGTACGTACAAATTTTATGTCCCACCCCGATACCGTCAAATAGGTAGGTATGCCTCTACGGTCTAGACTAAAATATATTCCCTCAATAACCTATTGTATATTCAATTCTTAGAGTCTGTGGAAAGAGAATAGGCGTGGGAATTGAGGGCGCCTCCGTGTCTCATGAGTGAAAAAAAAAAGTGATTTAGAAAAACTTTTTACCCACGTCTATTTTCTTCCCGCACAGACACTACCTACAAAACTAAAACTGTCTGAAGCTAAAAGCTGTTTGAAAGCCACGCTGAAATGTTTGGGGAAATAAATATGTGCTCATTATAATACTAAAAAAATACTGTACCCGTGTTCAACTGTGCCTGTGGAATTTGAAGAGATCTTTCAATTTCTCCAGAATCCCATTACTAGATCCTGACTTGTTTTCTATACAACCATCTTCTTTTTTTCTTGTGGAACATAGAGTTCTCCAACGATACGATGAACCCTGGTGTCTAGAGATTTTCCATCGCCTACGACTAGTAGTAGGCCTCTGACATGGTTGTGTAAAGACCGCCGTCTGAGTAATCATAGACAAAAACCAGGACCACAAAGAAAGATGGTTTCGACGAGCACGAAACCATCTTTCTTTGTGGACAATCAGGTTGTTCATCCTGCAATGTCCTCACTAGACTGGGATCAAATTCACAAAGTGATAAATATCAACTTTGTGAGTGCCCCACCGAGGTTCGAACCCGGAACCTTTGCGTCGCAGGCAGTCGCACTACCGCTGCGCCACATCGACCGTATACAACCATAAAGGCACATTAACACAAAATACAAATCGGTTTAGATGTCTTTTTGTAATTGGTGAGCATACGGTACTTTATTTTTTGAAATTGGTTAAGATAATAATATTTATTTCGAATACATATTTATTACGTCGTTCTGTGAACCACGCCGAGATTCTCAGAATGATTGTAACAAATGTGATTTTTTTCGTTACAAATGAAATGGTTTTGTTACAAAAAGGGCCGCAAAGCTATTTCAATACCAAATTGTGTTCATTCTTTTTGAACTGATAGGCTCACTTCACATTGAAGTGACAGCGACTGACTAAGACTGCCTTTAAAAAAGTCACAGGCGTGATTATTAAGGTTTTTAAACTATTATGCCGTGTGATGCCGGTTTAGAATGGCATCTCCCCGTTTCATTTCCGTGGGAGTCGTAAGAGGTGACTGAGGGACTCGAGGGTGTGTATTGAAATTTTAGGCGATGGACTGACAACCTGTCACTGTGGCGAGGCACAGTTTTCCGAATGACGCGTGTGTGTGCTCTACGGGACGTCGCGAGTATGACACACGCGTAGAGCACGCGCAGAGCCCGCGTATATCTTCTACGATTCTCAAAAGTCATGAAGCGTGCTGAGCTTATCGGAAATAACTTTTCTTTACACGAAATTATGTACCACTTTATAAATTATTCTTCATTTTGTGTTACGAACACAACGTGAAACGGAACCTGTGACAAAAATAAAATCGCTGCCTCCAGCCACATTGAAATTTGCTGAATGGCTGGTATAACGTCTAATTAAAAGTTAGCACTACGCCTTCTGGTTTCAAATTAAGGCGCTGACCCAAAACTGAGAACAGAAAATCTCCTTTTGAAAACTCGCTAAATTTTCAAGCGCGGGCAGGATTTGAACCTGCGACTTTCGCATTACTAGTGGCGTTACTGGCATTACACTTGCAAAATTGGCGGGCAAAGAGCGAGCTGCGGTAGCCCAGATGGAAGAGGCGTCGCCACTTGAAAATTTTGCAAGTTTTTAAAAGTTGTATACCTAACACGGGAGGTGGCAGTGAAGTGTTTGTATTTCATGTCAAGCACCGACATGTTGCTGTCATAGCTCTAGTTATTTATTACATTGTACTTCGATCAACGCGAGCTTCCGTACCTGCAACGAGACGGAAGACCGTGTTGCTTAAAGGCATTGTAGTACATAATTTATTAGGTACGGAGCAACGTCAGTGACACGAGCACCGCTCAGTGAAATATATTCACTGGATACCTGTTCTGTCTTAATAACACTGCTGTTTTTTTTTAACTTGCACAATATTCAAGCGCCGGAAGGATTTGAATCAGCGCCTTTAGCCATTACTAGTGGAAACGCCTCTTCCATCTGGGCTACCGAAGCTCATTCCTTGCCCGCGAATTTTTGCAAGTGTATCTTAATGCCAGTATCGCGTGGCACGGCTCTACTACTGGGTTCGTTTTGCAACGAATAGTTACTGGCATAAAGATACACTTGCAAAAATTCGCGAGCAAGGAACGAGCTGCGGTAGCCCAGATGGAAGAGGCGTCGCCGCTAGTAATAGCGAAAGTCGCAGGTTGAAATCCTGCCGACGCTTGAAAATTTTGAAAGTTTTCAGAAATTGTATACTTACATAGGAAGTGTTTTAAAAATTTGCTATTTAACACTGCTCTTGTTAAATGTTAATAGTTTGTTATATTTTACATATTTTTTTGGAGCCTCCAATATCCAAGGCAATGGGTAATAAGTCAATTTTTTTATTTTAACAGGGTAAAGGTGACATGAAGACGTGGTGGCTCGTCGGAGAAGACCACGAGAGGAGGAAAAACTCTTTGTTCCGATTTCGTAAGTACCTACTTGTTACAATTTATTTTCATTTTTTTTTAAGTTTGTGACATGATTTTATAGTCATCATCATCATATCAGCCTACATCTACCCACTGCTGAGTATAGGCCTCTTGCAAAAATAACCCGGTAGATGGAGCCGTGCCACGCGTTACTGGCGTTAAAATATACTTGCAAAATTGGCGGGCAAGGAACAAGCTGCGGTAGCCATGACGAAAGTCGCAGGTTCAAAACCTGCCCGCGCTTGAAAATGTTGCATGTTTTCAAAAATGTAATACCTAAAGCGGGGAGTGTTTTAAAATTTGGTATTAAGTCAACAGATTTTTTATTAATTTACGTAAAATAAAATTAGAATTTCCAGGAGGTGCTTTACAATCATTTAATTAAACTATTCAAAGAAATGTATTCATTGAAATACGTGGCTTGTTTCAGAGTTTGTTTACTTCAATAAGTATATTTATAGATATGGTATGTGGTAAAGATTAAAAGATAATTTTGGGATTGTTACCACAATATTATTTTTACGCCTACACAATATTATTCTTAGGGCAGGTGTACTATGAACATCTCCCAAACGCAATTAAAAATTTAACTTGAGACATAATGTAGAGTAAACTAAAAAACTTCCTTTAGTATAGCCCTTACTATTCTGTAAATTATGAATGAATATTTAAATGATATTTTAAGCATTTACATATTGACTGAATTATTTCAAGTTATAATTTATTCAATGTATAAATTTACACATTTTAATTTTGTTAAAATGCTTAATGTTTATTTAAGTATTAATTATCATTAATTAGGTACTACTTATATTTGTAATGACAACTTTTTTGACAGTCTCGGTACATACCTTATATTATGAGGGTAATTATTTGTAATCCTTTCGGTCGTCTAGGTCCAGTTCTTGGTAGGTCCAGTGTGTCTTTTACGTATCTAGATTGTATTTTGAGGAAACTGAAACTGAATTTAACCGCGAAAGTTTAATACAGTTTCGGGACCGTAAAGATATCCAGGTACCCAGGTAAGATTACATTTGCGTTTTATTTGGGTGACACCGGCCCGTTCCAGGTGTTCTTAGGTTTGCCTGATACCACACCTCGGACACTCCATACAGCGGACTCCTTATAGACAACTGTCTTTTATACATCGCACTCTTAATAAAATAACGACCTAATCCAAAAACACAAATTTTTGGGTATCGATGAAAAACGTTTGTTGAATAAACAGAATAATTTTTAAATGGCTGTACAATTAAAAGTAAAAGGCAAAGGATGAAACTTAAACCACCTAACTAATCCTTAGAATATGTTCTTTTAAA
This sequence comes from Tuta absoluta, assembly GCA_027580185.1. NCBI lineage: Eukaryota > Metazoa > Arthropoda > Insecta > Lepidoptera > Gelechiidae > Tuta > Tuta absoluta. The sequence continues at coordinate 1,544,857 of JAQAHW010000047.1, forward strand.
TGCATTAAAATTTACACAAATATTCACATCCATTAATTAAAAAAAGTTAATTATTTGTAACCCTTTAGAATTGCGTCATTATTTCATGAAAAATCTGAAAGAAATATTGACCTAAGTTAAAATCGGTCTTTGTTTTACCAAATCAAACATGAAGATCTCCGACTCATTTAAAATTAAGTCACTATTTTACTAAAAAGCTAAAAGAAAACACAATGTATTTAAAAATAAGTGTATAACTTAAACATGTGATTCAAATTCAAATCGCGATATAGCGACTAGCAAATGGTCAACAGAACACAGTCCTATTACAATGAAACTATTAAGATAATTTTTTTCTTTTGTCATGCATATGGGACACCGAGTCGACAAATGACCCAATGAACCCTTTGATTAAACGTATTTAAATGTAACTTAAATGCGTCGCGGTTGCTATAAATGGTGCGGTGGCTGTTCTCATTGCAACGGAGACTGCTTCTACAAGAAAAATTAAGTGAAAATGAGAAAATCAAACTAAAAGATATTTGTACGCCAGTGTGGTTTGGTCGGCAGCACTTCTTCCCGAGATTACTTATTAGTTGCTAGCATTCAGATGCTCTCTTTTATTCTGATGTCCACTTTACTTGCGCTGCTGTCTGCTTCGCGATACGTAGCGATGGCTCGTCCTCGTGGCCAGGTGTCAGGTGTTTTATGGTAGAGTGTTGTCTACGATCTGCACGATGTTGTTGACTTTCATTGCGGCTTGATGTGGGGCTCCATCAATCCATATTAATATTGAGTATTTGGGTGTAATATACATCGGCAAGGCATTGCGACGTTCTTTATGTGTTTTTCTCGATGAGGTCATGATTATCAAAGGGACGACAAGCGAGTCGTGTACGAGGACACTCAGTAGTACGGAAGTAAAAGTGCGTAATGACTTTGGCTTGCCTAGGTTGATGAAGTTGTGCGTTAGAGGTTTGCTGTTGACCATAAACTTCTTTTCAGTGATCAGAGTGTGGAGTACTTCCTTTTGAAAGTGATCGCCCGGTAGTGAGCTGCACAAGACTGCCTTAACACTAACTAGGCTTTTCCAGGCCCTGACATTAAGAGGCTGTAAAACACAAGCTGTTATTTTGATCGTAGCTGTCTTCTGTATTATACTGTCGATAGCTCGGTGGAGTTCTCTGGCGGTTTCTTGTAGTTCTGTGGATATTGGACCAACTTTTTTCATGTGATGGAGCGCCAGGCCTAGTGAGCGATGCGGCGATCCCAAAAAATACACGGCGTGCGTGCTGAGCCAGATGAATAGCGTGACGATAAGGGACTCAAAATATACTTATATGAAAGTGCACAATGACGTTGCTCCAGACGAGGGGGTGGGTGGTATACTGTGGCAAACTGCGGTGGAGACGTCTTACTTATTTTGCAAGAAAGGTAGCGGTGAAGCGTGAAACGCGTCGTCAGTCACAGGCACAGCCACAGATTACAATAATAATTAACAAGCTCAGCGTTCGCTTATATCATTGATGTTCGTGTCGAGGTTCGCGTGATGAAGCTGACGGTTTAACACCCGCTTGAAAAGGGGTGCCACACGATTGCCGTCGATGACTGTGGTCGCCTATTCTTCTAGAGCTAGTTCTATGGTAATATCATAAAAAGTTCAGTTTCGTTTTCAATTTGATGATCCCGTCGGTCCTAAATAGCAAGTAGGTGGAGTCGGGTTTCTATAAGCGGAAACGAATACTACTTCTTGTGTCTTATTAGTTCGCTGATGGGCCGGGCCTACCATTATAGATAAATGACAATGCTGGTTTTGAAAAAGTTTTCGATTGACTGTAGAACGTGATAAACTCTGGCCTTGGAAAATCGATCAGGATCGAATTGAGGAGTGTTTTGCTGAGTGTGAAATAGATTACGTCCTTTCTCGCCCGTGTTCGGCTCAGGATGTTTCAGGTGCGGGCTTCTCGGTGGGCTATGTTGGAATAGCGGATAATGACACTAGCACTACCGATATCGTAAGTCAAATTTGTCGCAAACGTTTCGGGCGTCATCGGTGACTTTGAATTTAGTTGGTATCTGTCGTTTTGTGATATTACCAACATAGTGTATTTCCAATATTCCGTGCGAAACGTATGGATCTCAACACCCTGCACCGTATTTTAACAAGGTGAACACAGTGTGACTATCTGTCTTACGGAGAACGGCTTGCGGCATGCTCTTTGATGACGGTGGCAGCCATTTTACTTCGCACGATAATGGCGTCATGACAAGCGACGTGCTGATTTAGCCGTCTAGTCGACGAAAACGTGTTCTTAGTAGGAGATTTATTGTGTAACTGTAGTGAAGGTGGCACCTTGGTAGCGTGTCGTGTGCAAATTTTTTCAAGTTTCCTTACCCATTCAGTCTGCAATGTGACAAGATTTTAATCCATCTGCTGCTCCTGTTAGTACTCACTTATTTGGCTTGTGATGTAACTTTGAGTTAAATTTACGACGACGAGGACGAGGTAAATTTGAGTGGTTTAAGAGATAAATGGCGGTATTCAGTGCTTTTGTTTGTAGAACGTTCTGTAGTAAACACTTCAAACGATAGACGTGTGAGATAGTGATTTAAGGCGAGCTCTACGGTATGCGGCCGGAGATGGGATCGAGTTGGTACACATTTAGCCTTGGTTTTATCGTCGAGTTTGACGGCAGCATTCGAGGTGCCGATGATTCTAACTATGGTTCAATATGATTACTTTTCAGTCGGAGGATTAAATTAATGTACTAAAAATATAGAAAATTTATTGAATTTTAAGAGTAGTAAAATGTTAAACCTATTTGTAAATAGCTTTCGGTACAAAACCTCAAGATTAAGATAAAATGCGAAGTGAGACACCAAGTTAATATGTTAAATTATGTTATGATATCAGTCGAATACAGGTCAAATTTGAAATAATACCGAAGTCATTTCATTATTTTTGCTAAAACAAAGACTTAACTAAAAATGTTACCAGAAATTTTCATCATTAGAAATACAACAAAGACCTAATTTCAGTTAAGTCAAATAAATAACAAAATTTTCAAAACGATACAGTCTTATCTCCAAATGGGTCAGTGAGCTTTTCCAAAATTTTCATAAAATACAGACCTAATTTAAAATGAGTCAAGCAAACATCGTAGGTATTTTGTAAAACAACGACCAAACACTAAATCGGTCATTCTTTTATAAAAACTTTTCAATTACACTCGCCTCAACTTTTGATAAAACAACGGCTCATTTCTAAATCAGTCGTCTTTTCACAAAAACGTAGCATGCAGCCGCAGACGCAAGACTAAATCGGTCATTATTTGACTGAAGAGATAGGAGTTCGGGGCGGGAAAGATATAGACTCATCTTATTTTGTACCTTATTGTGTAAGAGATAGGGTTGTATTTTAAAGTCTATGTTGTGGGCCCTGCTCTAATAAGTCAGTTTTTCACAAAAACTCATTTTGGCCAAATTTTGATTTAAGTCGTTATTTTACTAAGAGTGCGACATGTGCATGTGTGGGTGATCACAGATGTGTGAGTGCAGGGTTGGCATGCAGGTTGATTTTTATACCTAACCTGATGACTACATACAATACCCTACCAAAGAGGATGTAACAAGCCTAGCGCTGGTTTCTACTTAATTCTTCACTGGTATTTTGACATTTCTCGGGTGAGGACGGGTCGGGGGCTGGGGTGCGGGGAGGTGAGTGTCCGTTTTGAATGTACTATTGGTTATTCGTGCTGATACTAAGACCATATCAGTCAAAAAATAAGTGTCCTTCTTTTTTGCTGCGTTAGAGAGGAACAGACGATGACGGCTAAGATCCAGAAAACCGAACATGTGTAAATTTATTAAAAGATACTAACAAATATTTCAAAAAGTAAGCCCAGTTTCATTACATATTTAAAGAGGAAGAAGAGGACATAAAAAAATTATGAAGTTCTGTTATTATGGTCTAAAAAACGGACCAATAAACGCAAAATTAACTAAATATTTTTTTCTATCGAGGCAATTTTAATACATCGGGCCCTAAGGCGCCATAATTTTGTAGCATATATGTTGAAGTTTTATTAATAGAATAAATATCGTCTCATTTGTAGATGAAATAGAATTTAAAATTCCGAACGCTATCCAACCTTGCGCGGTTGATTTCTTAGCGGTGGGACGTTTTTCATACAAATGTCAAATGGACTTATGTATTTAAAGGAGATCAAATTCTATTTAAAAAACTCGATAGGAAGTCCCGTGTTGATATAACATTTTCGCAAAATAATAAAAATAAATTGCAAACCATAAGATTATCTTGTTAAAACCGATTCGCCACTTTACGCCAATAGATAGATACTGCTGCAAATAATGAGTTTGACTTCATTGTGGATGATATACTCTTTATTTTATAACCAAAAGTAACGTGTGCTTTTATCATGTCGCTTAAGCGTTTGTTAAAAATTTTGCTCTACATCGAATGTACATTCGGTTGTAGCACAAAAGGTGCCAGGGGTACTCCAAAAAGACTCAATTATTTTTATCTCCAGTTAATACATAATAAAAATTTCAAGTTATTCTCATAAAAGAAGTAATTTTCTACTAATACATATTAATTAAAAGAAAAAAATATTGCTGGGGACAAAAATAGTTCAGTTCTTTTGGAGTACCCCTGGTACCTTATGTGCTACAACCGACTGTACAAATCCATTGAATTTCAGTTATTTGTTTGTATTTAAGGCACAAACACTGGTGGGCGTCTGTCAAATATGGCGTAGGTGTCACCTTCAGTCCCGTCCGCTGATCCTGTCAGAGCCAACAGCCTAAAATGACATAATAATAAATATTTGATACTTACTCAAAGTAGATTAAATTTTTTGTAACAAAGGAAGAACTGAAAACGTGATTTTGATCGGATATTTTATTTTTCAATAAATAAAGCATAATAAGACATTGGCTCCAGAATAAGTAGATACGCGGCATTAAAAATTGTGCTATAATGAATACCGTTTTTTGACATTGTTTATTTTATTTATTTATTTTTATACTTTATTGCACACGGTACAAAAAAGAACCTAATGCCACGCGGCAAAATGCAAAACGGCACACATTTTGATAACCATAAATGTAGCATTGTTAATATCACAAAATCAATTTTAAAAGTTAGTAACTAAAGTGTCAATCCACATGCGTACAGCTTACTTACAGAGCATTATCAAAAATTGTTAGCAGGTTACAAAGACTATTCACAGTACTAGTGATACTTACCTATACCACATAATATATAATAGTACTAACGTACCTGCCTATACCTACCTATTTCTATCCATAATTTCATTTATTTTGCTTTTATTTACTTATATTGTAACTTAACTACCTAAACATGCTTTTTACTTTCATAAAACATACACCCCGTAAGGGGCAATCCTCCGGATACTAGTAGTGCATACAGATCATGAAACTGAACAACTTTCCCGTACAAACATATGTCAGGAAACGACAAAACGACAAAACCACAATCAGCTGACTGTATTTAATATGAGAAGTCAAAAGTTTTTTGACGTTTCCTGAAATATTTATTGTCTAATTCCAAGCTAAACTCCCGCAGTGGAAGCGATTTACACAGGTAAATTTCTAGTAAAATACCAGGAGTTCAACTGAAGGCAGACAATGGCCGCGTTACGCAGCGCCACACCTCGGACACTGGCGCTCAAATGTATGAATCAAATGCGTTGCCACGCACACAGTCTAAGCTCGCGTAGGTGAACGCGGACCATGCTTGTGTGTGTGAGACAACATGTCAGGGTTGCCGCCATTTTGCGTTCGCTAATCGGGAATGCAATGTGCGGCAGTATGAAATGACCTTCGTCGTCGCGTCCTTTCTTAGCCGGTATCTGAGCGTCCTCCGAGCGCGGGTGGGCGGCGCTTGTAGGGGGAGGCAGGGAGTGACCATACTGTACGCTAGTACTATTAATTATACTGTGGCAGCGCTAAATAGCATACGCTGCACAATATAGCAGCGCATACTATGAATTAAACGTGAACCTAAATCTATTTAACTTAATTAACTAAGTTGAGTGAAATTGGCAAATGATGTGTTCTGACCTTTACATAACTCAATTCTGTAGTAAATACCGTCTGCCGATCTGGCGTTACGTCACACGTATAAGCACTAGATTATAAGTAAGTACCTCCAAATTATATCACCCCACGAATTCCGCAATTCGTACTAAGGAGTCACAATGATAATGGTACAACAAATATGACTAAAGGGAACACACCATTAACACGAGAAAACAGTTTTATACTAAAACAACCAGGTTTAACACTTACAGTCACGTGCCGGCGCAAATGCATAAATACCCAACGGAGAAAGGAAGTTCTGGGAATGGATCAAATAGGGATTCCGCTGGTACTTACAGGGCTGGGTGAAAAGATATCGACACCCAGCATTCCACTACAGCCTTGGCGCGTTATTCACTTCAAACCACTCACAGCTTCTGTTCGTATTTCACTTTGATATCAGTCATTACGCGTGACCCAACCCGAATTTGGGTCGTACAAACGCGAGCCGATATGGCCACTTGATGCCTATTCAACGCGACGCTCACGTGGAAGACGTCGAGACATCCAACAATCACTAAGCCTGGTATTCTAGTATAACCCAGGAGAACCGCAATAATACGATGCATCAACACGCGCGATCTCAAATTGAATCGTCCATTACACGCGGCATCACAAAACGCGTGGCGGGAAATCCGTACAAAACACAATACGTTCTCGTCCGAACGGTTTTGAGTGACTGAATGCGGTGCAGAAATCACCGCTTGGCGTCTACCAGGCGGCCCGCGCGCACGCCGCCCCCTCGCCCCGCGAGCGAGAAAGGGACAACATATGCCCAGAGCGATGCGTGCGAAATCGCGGCGCATTCATAGACCGTCATTAATACCTAACTTACCCCAGCATAGCAACGCTAAATTAAACATTCACCCGCCCTAGGCCGAATCCCTTAGGCCTATTCACTACTGGGGAGACGAGATAGCGTTGCTATTGCTCGCTTAAGAACTGAATCCCCTACCTGGACTGTCGCGACTCGAGGAGTGCCATCACTACCTGGGAACAAGTTGAGAATGCGCCCTCTGCGCCATCGCAGTGGCGGCAGGTTGGCATCCTTAACCAGAACGAGATCTCCGATGCGAGGGGGTTCAGTTCTGTCCGTCCACTTAAGGCGTTGCTGCAGAATGTGCAAATACTCAAGCGACCATCGCTTCCAAAAATTCTGAGACATTTGCTGCAGCAACTCATAACGCGTCAAACGATTGCTACTGACCTCTGTGTAGGGGTACTCTGGCAAGGCGTTAAGTGGTCGGCCAATTAAGAAATGCCCTGGTGTCAGGGCCTCCAGATCATTCGGATCTGAGCTAAGCGGACACAAAGGACGTGAATTGAGAACGGCCTCAATTTTACAAAACACGGTCGCTAGCTCCTCAAAGGTTAATATCGTTAAACCTATAACGCGCATCAAATGCGTCTTAGCGGACTTTACAACCGCTTCAAATATACCACCCCAGTGGGGGCATCCTGGTGGATCGAACACCCAGTTAATGCCCTGACGGGAGAGGTTCGTGCCGATAGCTTCCTCGTTTTCCGATAAAAACGTTATAATTTCTTTCATACATCGATCAGCGCCTTTAAAGTTGGTACCACAGTCCGACCTGATCAGCGCTGGTCGCCCTCTTCGCGACACACATCTATCTAAAGCTGCTAAGAAAGCCTCCGTAGTGAGGTCGGCCACGAGTTCCAAGTGGACGGCCTTGGTTGCTAGGCACACAAACACGCACAAATACGCCTTGATTGACTTCGCGTTGCGAAGGCGTGATGCCTTTACCATAAAAGGCCCCGCAAAGTCCGTTCCCACACCCGCAAACGTCCAGGCTTCCGTCACCCGGTCCGGTGGGAGGTCTCCCATCTGAGGTTGCATTGTGGCTGCCTTCAACCGATAGCAAGGCAAGCACCGAAACACAATGCTCCGTACCGTACGTCGTCCAGACAAGATCCAAAACTCGCGCTGCAGAATAGCCAAAAGTGCATTGCAGCCCGCATGCGAGTTTTTCTGGTGACGATCCCTAACTATAAGTTCTACCAAAGGTCCCTTCTTTGGGAGTAACAGCGGATGCCGTGCTGAAAAGGGCAGGTTAGCGTTCCGAAGTCTACCTCCAACCCGGAGCATTCCATGCTCGTCCACGAACGGGTTGAGGCGCACAAGACCTCCCTTCAGCTTTCCACGGCCATCCCTGAGCAGCCTGGCCTCTTCCTCAAAATGTTCCGCCTGGACGACCCTAACCAATAAACTTAGAGCCGCATTCCGCTCCGCAGGCGAGAGGACAGGTGCCAAGTTCCGTTCTGCTTGAGGTTTTCTACAGTTGTTCACGAACCGTTTGATCCAACCTGTCACCCCTAGAAGTTTGTCGAGGGAGCTGTATCGTTCCAGCAAGAAAGCCGCACTAGGCTTAGGTACGATCTGCCCTACGTTCACTCGCAAACCTCGATCAGGTGGCCCAAGCGGCGACCCGCACTCATTGTATGGCCATCTCTCAGGTGACTCAGTCAGCCACTGAGGTCCCCACCACAGTGAGTGACCTACCAAATCAGGGGCCCTACATCCCCGTGAGGCGCAGTCCGCTGGGTTCTGTTCTCCCGGTACGTGTCTCCATACCAACGGAGTTTCCGATCCTTTAATCTGTGACACCCGATTTGCCACGAAAACCTCAAGAGTATGTACCGACGTCTGTAACCAGCACAGAACTATCCTACTGTCGGTCCATGCGTACACCGTTTCATCCAAATTGATGGTACCGCGTAGATTACTAGCGACATGATGTAGCAAGCGCGTGAGAAGCGCTGCTCCCGCCAATTCCAACTTTGGAATGGTCCATCTTGTCCTAACCGGAGCCACCTTACTCTTGGCCATAACTAGACGCACGTCTACAGTTCCCGTTGAACTGACTGTCCGCAAATAGACAGCTGCCGCGTACCCTCGCTCCGAGGCATCACAAAACCCATGTAGGGTAGCCTTACATCCCACCGATGGGAGCAACTTGCGAGGTATGGCGATGCGTACGATCCCTGGTAAGGTGGTCACAAACTTGGTCCAATCATTCAACAGCTCTCCGGAGAGCTGGTCGTCCCAACCCAAGTTTGCTATCCACAACCTTTGCAAGAAGCACTTCGCCATGAACGTCACCGGTGCGATCCACCCGTTAGGATCGAAAGTTCTGGCGATCGTCGATAATACCGAACGCTTCGTCCAAGTCTTCTGCATAAGGTCTGGCTCGATCTGATACGTAAATACATCATGCGTTGGCCTATATTGCACCCCTAGGATGCTCAACGTATTTGGATTGTCCGGGTTCTCGAAAAGGTGCGGGTCCTGCTGGAACTCACCTGGCAACCCGGCCAGGAGCTCTGGACAGCTGGACAGCCATTTCCGCAACTCATAACCTCCTGATTCCATGATCGCGATCAGCTCGTCTCGTAGTAGCAGTGCTATGTCACGCTATCTGCACCCGTGCAGATGTCATCCACGTAGACGTCGCGATCCAGTACTGCTGCGGCTCGAGGGAATCTTACCCTTTCCTGTGCGGCCAACTCTCGCAGCGTGCGTACTGCCAGAAACGGACTTGGCTTCAGACCATACGTTACCGTGTTAAGCTCATAAGTGACCATCGGCTCGTCAGGGCTCTCACGCCACAAAATCAGCTGGTACCGACGGTCATCCGGGTGTATAATTGTTTGGCAAAACATCATTTTGACGTCTGCGACGAACGCTACTTGGTGCAACCGAAAATCTGTGAGGATGTCCACAATGTCCCGGTTCAACTTGGGACCCGCGTGCAGACACTGGTTCACAGACACACCATTCGATGTAGGAGCAGAACCGTCAAACACTACCCGTATCTTCGCCTCCGGTGACTTCAAAACAGCCAGGTGTGGTATATAGTAATGCTCGACACACCTCCAATCTATGCTGGACACCGACATGTGGCCTAACTCTAGGTACTCCCTCATGAATTCGATATACTTCTGCCGAAGTGCTGCATCTCGCTTCATCTTTCTCTCCATAGCCAGTAGTCTCCGTTCCGCGATCTGTCGCGAACTACCTAAGGAGGGGCGGTTTGGGAGAAATGGCAGCCTGGTAACAAACCTACCTGACGAACTTCGTGCAGTGTTGTACTGATAGAACAGCTCGCACTCGTCATCCTCTGGCTTCCGTCTATCCGCTGTGGGTGGCTCCTCAGACTCCCAAAACCTCTGCAGCACCTCCGACAACAGACTACCATAGAGAACCGTATCGCCCTCTGGTAGGTCCTGAGGTCTCCAAACTGGGCCAAAAATAACATACCCCCCTGTGGTATCAACGGCCACTAAACCAGTTTGCTGAAGTACCCGTTTTCTGCCACACCAGAATCTCCCGAGGACGTCTGACCCGAGGAGAACGTCCACCGTACCAGGAGTATCAAATTCAGGATCAGCTAACTCTAAGCCTGTGGTTAACCCTCGTACCGTTGACGGTAACCGAACCTGAGGAAGTTTCCCTACCACTTCATCCAGCACCACTGCTGAGGCATGATAGCTGACCCCTGTACCTGTATTACCTAATGTGAACTCGAAGTTCACCTGACCCCGAACGTCAGGCACATCTACACCTCCAATACCTACAGCCCCATCCGTTGTGGCCCTTATATTTAAGCGTAGCCTACTCACCAGCTTACTAGACACAATACAACCCTGAGCCCCTGTATCTAACAAGGCTCTTACCTGTATGCTGCGGCCACCGTATCCCCATACCCAAATCATTGCCGTAGGCAACAATACCGTAATTGGCCGGGGGGCCGAAGCTGGCGTGTAGGCGGCGATTACCTAGCAGGAATCTAAGCGCGGAGTGTCCGCGTCCTGCGGGGGGGTCCCCTCTCTCCGTACACCTTCGAGTGGGTCCCACTCCTGCTGATAGGGACCTCTGGTCCTGTACGCCATGGCTGGCAGCCTATAGTAACCCTGCGGCAGGCGCGCGTACCGTGGATGCGCCTGTAGCCGCGGGTGCTCAGCCAAGGGGAGAGGCATGCGTGGGTCATGAGACCTCACCATGTTGTTCAGACCCGCCGAGTACTGCATGTACTGGCCCTGGTGTTGGCACCCGCCCGTAGCATCACGTACTTGTGATGGGTGCCCCTGACCTTGGACCTGTGACCACCTACCCTGTTCCGGCATCTGCTGCCGAGGTGGTGACTGTCTCGCGCGTGGTGAAGGGGGCATCACCTGCTGATGTCCCTGGCCTCGTCCCTGAAACCCTGGTGGAAGAGGACTCCTCCTTGGAGGGGGTGGGGAGCGTTGCTCCCGTCTAGGTAGGGCAGACTCCGTCCGCTGACCCGCGTCAGCTCTGCCTCCGTAATCTCCGCTGCGGTTCATGCATAGGAGCTGATGGTGGGCACCCTGGCAGTACCTGCAGTTGGTGCTTGATGGGCACTCTCGCACCTGATGCGGCCCCATACACCTAAAGCACCAACGCCGTTGCTGCACCACACCACGACGTTTCTGCACCCGCTGTGCAGCGAACTCCTCACACGCAGTCACCTGATGCCCCGCCTCTCTGCAGTAGGCACACCTCGTTTCCAAATTAGCGACGTTGTATCGCCTGGGTGGCCTACTCTTACCGTCTCGCGCCTGTGCACCCGGCCGTTCCGGGCGGCGAGCGGCCGCAGACTCCGCGTGAGGCGACTCTCCAAATTGGGCATCTACCCGCCTGCACTCGGCCTCGAGGAAGGACTTGAGCTCCTCGAAGGTCGGGAGGTAATCAGATGTCTTACCTCCGTGTGACTGTTCAAAACGAGCGGCCATGTCGCTCGGCAGGCGGCGCAACAACGTGTGGACCAGGATATAATCATAGCCTGACACCGGCATCCCCTGTCTTTCAAGAGCGTTCACTGCAACGCAGACAGGGTTGAGGACCTTGGCCCTGAGGTCCGTCCCTCGTGTGATGGTCGGCACGGTGAGCCACTGTTCCAGGAGTTGGTCAATCATGAGACGTTTGTTGCTGTATCTCTCGATCAGCAAACCGCGAGCCGTCTCGTAACTTGCATCATCGACTGGTAGATGCTTTACCAGCTCATGGGGCTCACCTTGCAGCTTGGCCATCAATTGTGCCATTTTATATGCCGGCTGCAAGTCAGTGCGGTTATGAATCACACTGTCAAACAGATCCTGGAATCGGGTCCAATCCGTGTAGTCCCCGTGGAAGACCGGAATCGCCACAGCCGGCAGGGGCACTTGCACCCCCGGTCCCCGCGGACCATGGGGTGGGTCCGGCTCCCCAGCTCTACGCCTGGTGATCACAGCAGCCGCCTGCTGGATCTCCTGCCCCATCTCCATGCACTGGGTCACATTCGTCCGGACCGTAAGTTTGACCTCCTCATCAGGCGTCCCATCAAATAACTCCTCGCATCCAGTGAGGCAATCCAACACCTCCGCGACCCGTTCGTCAATCCGTTGCGCACAAGCGATGAGTGCGTCCTCTCGGTCCCCGCGACCGACCATCGCCTGCTTAGTCGCGAACCAAATTAGGTGCGTTCTAATTTTTGCCTGAAGCTGTGTAATTGTGGGAGCCATGGTACCAACTCAAAGTAACACCGAACCTTACAATAAAAAAAAATAATAGACAATCGGCCCTGATCCTACCGTTAGGATATCCGCACAGGGTAAACACAACGATAATAACAAGCAATTCACTAATTGATTGGCCCTGATCCTACCGATAGGATATTCTACACAGGGCACACACTACAATCACAATAAATATATATTTTTTTTATGTAGGTAGATTAAAAATCTTATACTAAAATAATCTTAAATCTAGTGGTTTTCTGAACCACGCTCTGCTACCAAAAATTGTCTAATTCCAAGCTAAACTCCCGCAGTGGAAGCGATTTACACAGGTAAATTTCTAGTAAAATACCAGGAGTTCAACTGAAGGCAGACAATGGCCGCGTTACGCAGCGCTAAATAGCATACGCTGCACAATATAGCAGCGCATACTATGAATTAAACGTGAACCTAAATCTATTTAACTTAATTAACTAAGTTGAGTGAAATTGGCAAATGATGTGTTCTGACCTTTACATAACTCAATTCTGTAGTAAATACCGTCTGCCGATCTGGCGTTACGTCACACGTATAAGCACTAGATTATAAGTAAGTACCTCCAAATTATATCACCCCACGAATTCCGCAATTCGTACTTAGGAGTCACAATGATAATGGTACAACAAATATGACTAAAGGGAACACACCATTAACACGAGAAAACAGTTTTATACTAAAACAACCAGGTTTAACACTTACAGTCACGTGCCGGCGCAAATGCATAAATACCCAACGGAGAAAGGAAGTTCAGGGAATGGATCAAATAGGGATTCCGCTGGTACTTACAGGGCTGGGTGGAAAAGATATCGACACCCAGCATTCCACTACAGCCTTGGCGCGTTATTCACTTCAAACCACTCACAGCTTCTGTTCGTATTTCACTTTGATATCAGTCATTACGCGTGACCCAACCCGAATTTGGGTCGTACAAACGCGAGCCGATATGGCCACTTGATGCCTATTCAACGCGACGCTCACGTGGAAGACGTCGAGACATCCAACAATCACTAAGCCTGGTATTCTAGTATAACCCAGGAGAACCGCAATAATACGATGCATCAACACGCGCGATCTCAAATTGAATCGTCCATTACACGCGGCATCACAAAACGCGTGGCGGGAAATCCGTACAAAACACAATACGTTCTCGTCCGAACGGTTTTGAGTGACTGAATGCGGTGCAGAAATCACCGCTTGGCGTCTACCAGGCGGCCCGCGCGCACGCCGCCCCCTCGCCCCGCGAGCGAGAAAGGGACAACATATGCCCAGAGCGATGCGTGCGAAATCGCGGCGCATTCATAGACCGTCATTAATACCTAACTTACCCCAGCATAGCAACGCTAAATTAAACATTTATTTATGGGAATTTGTTCAGTTTCATGGTCTGTATGCACCCTATCAGTATGCGGAGGGCCGTCCCTTACACCCTGTATTGTTCGACGCTCACAAGAATAAATGGAACCCACCTTTTCCAAGTGATAATAGGTACTATACTACATTGAATAAAGTAAATTTTATTTCATTTTAATCCATTTTTCTTTCTCTATTTCCAAACATTCCCCAACCAATCGGAGAGTGACGTATTAAAACGATTCTATAAATAAAGATAAATAATGTTGCGTAAGTAATAAAATAATATACAGGGTGTAAGGGACAGCCCTCCGAATACTGATAGGGTGCAAACATATCATGAAACTGAACAACTTCAACAACGTAAAAGTATATTTCAGGAAACGTAAATTTTTTTGGACTTCCGCATAGTAAAAGTCGTGATTTTGTGTGCGAGGTCGAATATTTTTTGTCGTTCCCTGACATATTTTTCTAGGGAAAAGTTGTTCAGTTTCATGGTCTGCATGCACCCTATTAGTACTTAGATGGCGGACATTACACTACCACGGCAGAGGCCTACTACTAGTAGTAGGCGATTTAATTTTTTTTTACACCAGATTTCATCGGGTCGTTGGATGACTCGGTGTTCCACATGAAAATAAGAATTCGTAGGGCTGTCCCTTACACCTTGTATATGTCGAAGGTTACGCTTGTGATATTAAACGCTGGACATTTATGGAATTGGGTATTGGCCTCAATTCGGGAAATAATTTGTCTTACTTACCTTAAATTGGCACTGTCACTTTCCCCATCAAAAAGGTTTAGAAAAGTATAGAACATAACATAGAAGATATGTAAGTCACATCATGTCTTATAATTTTACGCAAAATACGCGTTATCCGTCTAAATAAAGTGACGATGAAAACAATGGCGACTAAATTGAAACTGGCCTCAAAATCTGAAAGAATTCTCTTAACGTACCTTAAATTAACACTGTCTCTTTCCGTTACATAGGTATTGAAAAGGATAGGAGATATCTAAGTCATGTGTTATAATTTTATGCATAATAAGCGCTATCTGTTTAAATAAGGTGACGATGAATACTATGGCCATTGACTAGAAATAACAAAGAACCCATTGACATTTTAACTCGACAGGACTAACACATCTCTTATCCATCACTAAACCTATTTGATGGAAAGTGACAGCGTTAATATAAGTTAAAATAATTTTCTTCCCGAATTGAGACTATTGTCCAACTTTTATAGACATTGTTTTTTAGGGAAATAACGCGAAACTTCTCGTTGATTTACTCAGTCCATGTAACGCAAATAACATTTGTTCATCAATATAGCAGTATTTGTGATAATTCTTTTTCTTTCTATTAGTAGATGTGTGCATTTTTTACCTTTTTCTAATACTCCGGAAGAATATGATATAACTAGAATATTTATTTATCTAATAGGTGAAACAGATACACAAAAATGTAAAATAGTTTATGTTTTTTGCGTCTTGGGAAAAGTGTCGCAGTTTCAATGAAAAAATTGCATTTCTTACCCTTTATATATATTACACAAGCTATAACTGTCACCTGCATGCCCTTATGCCAATTTGTTTGGGATCGGCGCAACATGTTTTTTTCTTCCATTCATCTTTAACTTCGTTTACGCCCTTTTGCTTCATATCATCTTTGATACAATCCATCCAAACTTTTTAGGCCTTCCTCTGCATCCATCTACATTAAATACTTTTTTTTCACATGCCCATATCACTATAAACGACTACTTCTCATCTTTTCTGTAACTGGCGCTACTTTCAAACAAGATGTAACTGTCAAAAAAGTTTAAATGAACTCGCTTTTAAGTCCGCAAATCTGAAAGCTTTAAATTTTCAGAACCGGGCCTAAATCGGAGCATGGAGGAGAACGCGGACCAGCCGTGGTGGGGGTCAGAGCGGTCCATCAAGAGCATCCGCGACCGCGCCCGCCTGTCCTGCGGGGGGTCCCTCGGCCCTGGCTCGGCCCTGTCCTCCCCAGGGCCCCCCGTGTGCGCCTGCTTCGTGCCTCCCAGGGACCACCACTCCGCCCCTGTGGTCACCTTCTGCGACGACTGACGCTAACAACCGAACGACCACACCCCATTCTTCTGGATCAAAAATGATGACGATGATTTGTTTGATTATGTTCATAAGCTCTCTGTAGATGAAGATAACAATAAGTTTAACGATGAAACGAATGATGCTAATAAGTATTTTGTAGAAGGTAAAGATACGAGTAACGCGTATAGGATAGTGTACGGTTGTAAGGTGGATAGTGAGGAGTTTTTGCAGTACGAGGAAGATGCAGCGTGTCGCGCGAGAGGGATGGCAGCTTTCCAGAGGTTGTATTCAGTTGATTTTGATAACGGCACTTGGTTGTAATTCATCAATTCATTTGTTCACAGGAATTGTTTCCACTGAAACCCGAAAATGAGGTATTTATTACGCTACAAAACTAGTCCCGCAGACGCGGCGCTGTCGTCCAATTAATAAATACAAACACTTATACAAATAGTAATGGCGAAAGTAGCAGGTTCAAATCCTGCCCGCATTTGAAAATTTTGCAAGTATTCAAAAATAAATACAAATAATCTTGGACATTTCACACAGAGCCATCTAGCCCCAACTAAATCTGTCATCGTGTTAAATTACTTATACTATATCCAAGTATGTATAAGAATGTAAAACAGTGTTACTGTCTCGTTACTATGGTTGAGTGATAGCTATTATTTTCTGTCGCAAGGCAGAATGTTGTCCCTCTTTATCTTGTTTTTTTTTTTTTTTTTTTATTAATGATGGGTTTGCTCTTGACTCTAGTCTAGGTCATAGGACAGAGACAGAGTCTAAGATGGAGCGAGCTCACCCAGAAGAAGCCTGTTAAGGCACTGGCACTCCCACACACTGACGGAACGCAGCAAGCTACTTGGCGCCAGACTTCGGTGGGATGGTGGTCGCGAGCCAGGCGGCTCCTTACGGAGCCTTCCACCGCTTAGTGGGATCGTTCAGCCGGACTTATCCACAGGCAAGCCTGTGTTGGTTACATTACATTATTTTAAATAATTATTTGGACACACTTTTCTACACTCTACCCCGCAAGGGATATAGGCGTGTTGATGATTGTTTGTATATCACGTGACATAAAAGCTTCTTGTTTTTCGTCAGAATGTTTTTATCCACTGTCGGGCATTATGAGCTATCTTAAGGCGAGTGTAGCCGTCAACGACCTCGAAGGTGGCACTTCACAAAAAAAAAAAGTTTTCTCTTTATACAAACAATCTATCAGAATTTCCGATGCACAAATGTTTAGTATTACATACATACATATATCACGCATATATCCCTTGCGGGGTAGGCAGGTTACGGAAAAAAGCCTGAAAACGGCCACTTTTGGTATTAGTTGCCATAACTTTAATTACAGCGAATATTTTATTGAGTTTGCAGGTTCTAATTTTACATAAGGATAATACTAAAAACTTGGGCATCGGACATTCTGATAGGTTGTTTGTATTAAGAGAAAACTTATGTTTTGTGAAGTGGCGCCACCGTCGAGGTCGTTGACGGCTACACTCGCCTTAATTCAATTTCACTTCGGAAGACTCCTTTCGAAGCTCAGAGACCATGTTTTTCAGAATGAAGTATTAATGAAAACACTCGCTGAATGGTGATAATGAAATTGTACCAACTTGACCTTTTGAGGTTTGAGTATTGTGTATTAAATTAAATTCAATTTCTAAATGTCACTGTAATATGGCCGAATTAGGAATTCGGACGAAATCCTAGGAATTTGGCCAAAAGACGGAATATGGCAGAATTGTAACTACCTCTATAAATTCTGCAAAAGACCTAAACAGATCTAGGAATTTTAACAAATTTCTAGGATTTTGTCCGAATTCCTAGAGTTGTTTGGAATGATGGTGATGGAAATCAACCCATCTGGATCCTTTCATTACAAGTATGCCCCAATAATTTACTATTGAGTTCAATTAAAGCATAAATTCGTAAAAAACATTTATATAACGTTTAATTTAATGATTGATTTTCTTTGTTAAGATACAAAGAATAAAAATAAAAGTAAAAAGTAACTTAAAATAGTCATGACGACTATTTCACAGGAAAAAGTAAAGCTTGAACTTCGTTTTCCCGTATTCCTAAACCACTTTCGAAATTCGGACAAAATCCTAGGTATTTGGACAAAATCCTAATTAAGTCAGGGATTATTCCATATTTCGGCTTTTGGTCAATTCCGGCTATTAGTAGGATTTCGTCTAAATTCCTTGTTCTTTCATAGTACTGCGACATATACACTTCCCGGATCATTAGGCCTGGTTTTGCAAAATTCATAACAAAGTAAAAGTTGGTTTTAACTTCTGAACTTTACTTTTTGTGCGGGCGGATTGTTTAGATTTTCTTTCGATGATTTATTGTTCTTACTTTATTATAAACAACTCTTGTTATAAAAAAATCATGTACAAATTGCTGAGTTATATTTTGTACATTGTATTTTTGTGAGAATTACGTGTTTGATATTGTTAATTGCGACTTAATGTCCGTAAAATTAAACAAGATATTCTATAATTTAGACAAGAGTCTTCCGTCTGATGCCGGCATAGAATAGCATCACCCTTTCTTTCCCATGGGATTCGTAAGAGGCGACTAAGCGACTCGAGGGTATGTATTGTAATTTTAGGCGATGATGGGCAGACAACCTTTCAGTATGGCGATACACAATTTTCCGAATGACCCTCAAATATTTGTCAGACATGGCGTTTTTTGCGACCTTTTACGCTCCGCCTACCCCGCAAGGCGTGATATGTGTATGTTTGTATAATTTAGACAATAAGTAAGTACCTATATATCGTAGATCTAAGTAATTCTCATTGGAATTAATACGAATGTACGATACGATTTTCATCTGCCAAAATGTCAGCTGCAAGGCAGATTACCAGTTTTGACTGTAATTTGATTGGGTTGTGTCTTTATGAGGTGGGTCTATAGAGAACGTTGAAAAATTATAAAATGAAAATGATAAAGTCATTCTTATCGAATATTAAAATTAAAGGTTTATAAGATTTACTACTTTTTGAACTTGAATTAAAGGTGTGATAAAATTACTACAAGTAATTAACGTTGATGGACTTAATAAGAATTCTAACCGGAAGTTTTATGATGTAATAAAATAGCCTAAGGTTATTTCCAATTTTAAAATGAAGACTGAAAAACTCTAGTCCAAGTTGAAGTATTAATTGAAATTAGAAAGTATATTAACTCCTATTTACAAAAATATCTAATTTGTTTGTCAAAGACCTGATTGAAATAATTTATTTAAAATATTAATCGGTCTCTAAACTAAAACCCACACTGTATTGTGGATTGAAACTTGCAAAATATCACTTAATAAATATTTAAAAGAAAAAAAAACCTGGAGCTCTATTTCGTAAGCATCCGTATTTGAGATCTGGCACGAAATGGCCCTTTTCGCATGCGCAATACTTAAATGACTATTTTCTTACTGTGAATTTCCCGTGGATTTTCAACGAGTGGCCTTAGTGGTCTTACAGATTTTTCTAATACTCCCACAACTTCTGATTGTCAATATCAAATGACAAAGTAAACATTCACAACAAAACAACTATTTGACGCAATGACTTTTTAATTACGTTTCGTCTCACACCAGTTTATTAAATCAATAAATTTTTCTACGGGTGGTGGTAGTGGGTTGTCAACAAGTTATCAATATTTCTGCGTATCGAAAAAGTTAAAGTTATTTTAATAATGCAACTTAGAGATTCTACTGTTAAAGAAAATAAGAAAAAACTGGAGTAAGCAAAGTGGGTTTCGTGAGAGACTGAATTGTGAATGCATATTGGTCAAATTTCTAGTATTTAAGAAATTGAGCTCTAGAATGTTTCCCTTTTTCTTTTACTTCACTCCAAAGTAAATTCGCTTACCGTGTCTATACCTATGTTTGCTAAGATCTTTGAAACTACGCAACGAATTTTAAAGGTTTTTTAAGTACCTAGATGGAGTGTTTCAAGAGGATGGTTTGTTTATAAAACATGCCGGGAAATGGCCTTGTTCCCGCGGGAACACGGGTAGCAGCAGGTTAAACCGCTGGGCGGGCTGACTTGTATCTAATAAACTGATACAGGTTAAACTTAAATCAGTAAATGTCCCAGAAAATTAAGGGCAATTTTGTACCAATTTACCGAAACATGAATGTTTCTAATTTTCTACGTATCGTAGTGGTGTGTTGGGCACTAAGCGTGTGATTGGATAGGGTTAATTGGGTTTTTCATCGACTCAGTGTACCACAAAGCAAGAGGGAGTAGGTAACAGTATATTATATATATACCTATGTGTGAATGTCAATTGGCCAATATGCGATAAAATTAAGATAAGATACTTTTTATATTATATTAAAATGTATAAAAAATATAAAGATAATTTATATGAATCATTATAGGCGATAAGGCTAGATTGTACAAGATATAAATTTAAAACTATGCTATCACATTTGTTTTATTTTTAAAGATCAATTCAAGAAAAAAACGGATTTTGATGCCAATACAGTTACCATGACTTGTTTGTTATATTGCAAGTTTATAAAAAAAGTTTAGTTTTAATTGCCAAGAGGTGTGGTACTCTGCGTTAGGACCAAGGTTGGGCCTAAAATATAAAATAAAAGTTGTGTATGCCATAAGTGCAAAGTTGTGTATGCCATAAGTGTAAGCATTTATATTTATTTTTGCGAATGTGTGTGTGTGAATGTATGTTTTTGTAAGTTGTGTGTATGTATGTTTTTGTAAGTTGTTGTGCGATAGTGTGTGTGTCTGATTCTTTGTTTTTATTAGTTATGTGTGTGTGAATGTTTGTTTTTTTAAGCTGTATGTGTGAATGTATTTTTTTTAAGTTATGTGTGATAATGTGTTTGTGAATATATGTTTTTGTAAGTTGTGAGTGTGAATTTTGTGTATTTTTGCAAGTTGTGTGTGCGAATTTATGTGCGCGTTTTATGTGTTTTAAAAAGTTTTGTGTGATAGTGTGTATGCGTTTGTGTGTTTTTGGAAAGTTGTGTGTGCCGTGCGACACAATGTGTGCCCGTGGTGCATAATGCGTGTATGTGTGTATGTTTGAGTGTTCTTGTATTAAGGGATAACGCTTTAAGCATGCGGTGCGTTTTTATATCTACTTAAATTTATAAAAAAAGTCTTAAGCTGCAGATTTTTGTTTTTAAAGACTAATTTATATTAGCACATGCATTAAGTCCATATAGGCATAAAATGACAACCGACTGTGCTATTTGGGCCACCTCACTTAATTATTTAATTCGCCAGCTCGACAAACCTGAGTAAGTCTTGGAGATTCAATAAGACAAAATTATAAAATGATAAACATTGGTTTTAAGGTCCACGGTTATTTTCAGGGACACTATTAAAAAAACGTGAGTAAAAACCCCTGTAATATGTAAAATATCTAGTTGTAACTTCGTTTTCGTGAAATGGAACGAAATATTACGTGATTCCTTCTAGAATACCGTGTGTCACGATCACTTTCGCCTCGTAGCCACGTAGCCCGTTATCGTAGCACTTTGCTACGACAGCGGTTGGTAACAAACAATGTTTTAAAAATTGATTAAAGATAATGTAAAATTCTATGCTGGCTACTTGAACTTATAAAGGTCCATTGTACTTATTTTAAGTAAATTATAAGGTATACACATATAATTGGCCACAATTCGGGATGTACATTCTCCTTACTTGCCTTAAATTAGTGCTGTCATTTACCGTTAAATAGGTTTAGAAAAGGATAGGAGATATTTTAGTCGTGTCATGTCTTATAATTTCATGCAAAATACGTGTTATCTGTCAAAATAAGGCGACGATCAAAACAATGGCGACTAAATTGACTAGGAAAGGCGAAAAAACCCTTGACGTTTTTAAAAATGACAGGACTTAGATATCTTCTATCCTTTTCTAAACCTATTTGACGGAAAGTGACAGCACTAATTTAAGACAAGTAAGGAAAATTTAAATCCCGAATTGACCTCAATGTTTTACATGTAATGTAACATTTTGACACTAAATGTACCTAAATGTTTAAATCAAAAAGAAAAATTGCTGTTGACTGTTAAATTAAATAAACTTGATATTTGAAGACTTTTTTCATATTATTTCCTAAAATCAATAAAAAACACGTTGGGAATACTAGGATAAAGAACCATTGGATACAAAAAACATATTTTTATTGATAAATATAAATAATTAACATGATTAAATTTTCCCTTACAAAACTAAATTGAAAAGCATCGAGGAATGTAGTTCCATACAACCATTATTAACAATCTTTGGCAACATTTAAGGAACATTGATAAACTAGGAGAAAAACTATACAAGAAATAACAGAAAGGGTATATATAACAAGCCGTGCCGTGTGATGCCGGCTTAGAATAGCATCACCCCATTTCTTACCCATGGGTGTTATAAGAGGCGACTAAGGGACTCGAAGGTTAGATGTGTATCCGGCGGTAAAAAGTGGCCTATATGTTATTCCGGGTTATACTATACCTGTGTTCCAAATTCCATCTAAATCGGTTAATCCGTTTGAGCGTGAAGAGGTAACAAACATACATACACACACACAAACTCTCAGATTTATAATATTAGTACGGATTGTGAGCTACACAACACTTACAAAATTGGTTCCAAGGGCCTTGGATCCTATAATTTCTAGATGTATGTATGATACATTTGCCATACCTTCAATATATAAATATGCGTTTCTGAGGAGTAGTTGGGTAGATTTTAATATTTGCAAATATACCTCCTCCTTCGCCCTTAATGAGGTACTTTCAAATTCAGTGCAAATATTTCAAGGTTACTACTCAACTGTACAACTTTTTCCAATAAACAGGTCGGAAAATGAAAAAGGAACCAAACAGATATTTTCAAAAAATCAAAGTGTCACTTTGTGTGCGAGTTCAAAATTGTATTTTTCATATATCGACCTATGTTTATTGGGATAAGTTGTTCAGTTTAAAAAATATTTGCACAAAATGTAATAGGGCCTTATATATAGCATCACAGCATAAAAGCTGCTACGGCGTTGCCAATAAAACCCCTAAGATCCCTTCAATTTATAACATGTCATTATATTTATATAAATATTCGATCTAAAAAGGCAATTTTAACTTTATAACTTAAGCATTCTTGCGCCGTCGCTGGGCAGGCAGACGAAGAACGTCGGGCTCCCTTTGTAATGAGATATTATTCGTTTCTTCAACTCGTCTACCTTGGTTTTCTGTACCTGTAAATAAAACATAGTTAGTGATTAATTTAAAGCACAGGATTTATAAGTAAGGGCCTTACCATAAAAAAGTAAGACGCGCGTTAAACGCAAACAATTTCATACAGAAAAAGCACGTCTTACCTTTTTTGTGGTACGGAGATTTTACTTGTTACACTAGCTCAAAGCCAATGAGATGAGATGAAAGTTTTTATTTTTTCAAGATTTAGCTTCCATCGCCTGCGGACGAAGATTCCGCCTGAGTCAAGGTCAAGGAAAACAATGGCCTCAAATAGGAGAAACAATGGGGAAACAATTCTCAATTATAAATGGTCTGTGTCAGCATAGGACAATTCTGCCAATGTCTAAGTTATAAATTACTTGAAATAAGTGCTATAATTTTCTGTCAAAGGATAGAAGTTAAATGTCTTTTAGGTGTTATCTGTCAAATAAGACGACAATGAAAACAATGGTGACTATTAAAAATTACAAAGAACCCATTGACATTTTTCAATATGTCAGTCCTATCTTTTTCGAAACCTATTTGACGGAAACTTACAGCACTACTAAGTAAGAAGAGAATTCGGTGGTGGCAAGGCCACTGGCGTCACATCTCTTTATAAGAGACGTATTTTGCTATGTTTTAAAGTCCAAATTCAGTTAAGTTTATGTAAAGTATATGGCATTAAGCCGAGGAGAGATTGACATAGAGAACTTAGAATTGCGCAAGCAAACTTCTTTCAAACAACGGAAATTTTCAAGGCGGGGAACTGCCTTTTATGTTATTTATCTTAGATGGTGACATAAGAATTGGAACAGCTTACCAAAGTGACGACGCAGCCGCCGAACCCGCCGCCTGTCATCCTGGCACCATACACTCCCGGAGCTCCTTTCATGAGATCCACCAGCCGGTCCAGCTCAGGACACGACACTTCCATCAGCTGTCTCAGGGAGTCGTGGGATTGGTACAGCAACTCGCCTACCTGCAGAAAAGAGGGGTTTTTGTTTTCTCGTGACCGATACTGTTGACAAGAAACTACAAACGGAATTGAATTCCACGTTACGGGCTAAAACGGCTAATTAAAAGTAGCACAGTCACTTTCTGTTACATTCATTAGGGATAGTAGATGTCAAAGACTATTTTAGTCATGTCATGTCTTTAATAGTCTATGATTTACGCAAAATTTTGACAGAGACCGCGTAAAATTAGTAAAATCTTAGACAATTTAAAAGGTGATCATCTTTTTTCTTTGTCTATGGATATTTAACAGAAAGTGACAGTGCTACTTTTAAGTTAGAGATACGAGTCGGTAATATATTATTGTTCCAGCCTTCTCGTCCATCATGTCTTGTCTTTTGTAAGTATTAATATGTCTTTTGCATTAAAGCTGACTGTAAGATATCCCTTAATATGACAAGTCCGCCCAGGCGCGGTTACAAGCGGGGGCCATGAGAAGCAATAGGTAATTATCAACATTTTGATATTTTTTCTCTGTTGCGTACGATCGAAAATAATTAAAAATAAAGATGCCATTAGTACTCACCCGCTTTAAATCTTTCTCTGGCAGAATTCTGGCGACCTCCTCCGTCCGATGGATCTCGTTGATCACGTGTTCAGCTCGCATGCAGACCAGCTTATCGCACTTCTGCCGTTTCAGCTCTGAGAACAATAGGTTTTCACTGTGATAAAAATTTTTGATAAGTTAAATAGTGTAGTAAATCTAGGGAGTCTTCACATAGTGAAATCGCAAAAATTCTACATAAGCAATTTTTTTTCTTTGTTGAATAGATCTTTATATTTATAACTGAGGACTAAAAAAATCCAACTAAATTATTAACAGAAACATAGTTAAAAAAAAAAGACATTACTTTGCCTTAAAAAGGATTTCTAGAAAATATGCCAAGCCACGCTTTATGGCATCAACAAATGCTTGCATAGGTAATTCATACATACATATATCTTGCCTTTTTACCTTGCTGGATAGGCGGAGCGTAAACGACCATAAGAAACGGACATTTACGCCATTTCTGGTAAACATTTGAAGGTCATTTAGAAACATGTGTATCAGTTTCACCATAGTAACAGGTTTTCAGACCAGCGACTAAAATTGTTTTGACCGAAATAATTTCGGTCAAGGACCATGGACCTTACAACATGGAACACTTTTCAATCTAAGTTCCGTAATCTTCGTACGTGATAACGACTACGGCATTACGTGATCACTGGTTATAAAAACGTGCGTCCAGCTTTTGTTTGTACAATTACCTATAGACCTAAAATACACACACACACACATAACGCCCTTTCCCCTTGCGGGGTAAGCACGGCGTATTTATGGTCATTTAAAAAACATGTAATTAAGAGACAATAAGGCTCTCGTGCCTCTGTCGACACCCGCACCAAAGTCATGGGGTGATGATCACTAACCTTATAGGGTGATTATATTCTAAGCCAGCATCACCTTTACCTGCAATACCATGGGACTAATAGGTGATAAAAAAAAATATAATTTGATGCATACATGAGGTAGGTACCCCAGGCACCTCTGGGGAGACATGATAGAGTCTGACCAGCCTGGCTAACATGCGTGCCTCGACAAAATTTGTCGTCTCGTGCGCGCGTAACTACACAATGAATAAAACGCGGGAATTCTTCGCCGTGAAGTTAGTGACGCGCGATATAATGCGGTGACGAAATATTATCGCGGCACGCATGTTAGCCATACAGGGCTAACCGATATGTTCAGAACTGGCGGGAGGTGGCGCAGGACTGGGAACAGTGACGGAAACTCCTTTCGGAGGCCAAGATCCATTTTGGGTCACTGAGCCAGCGTAAATAATTAATAATTTGATGCTGTGTGATGCCGGTTTAAAATAGCTTCACCCCATTTCTTTCCTGCGGGTGTCGTAAAGGATGTCATGTGTGTTAGAATTTCAGGCGACAGGCTGACAGCCGGTCACTATAGTTATACACGATTTTTCTGAAACTGCTCTCAAATATTTGACAGATGTAGCGACAGTGACTGTACTTTTACGGCCGTTAACGCTCTGCTTACCCTGCAAGATATATAGATGTGTATGTGTGGTAATAATTTTCTGTGTGTACAAGAATCTTTGCACGAGCAGTATTCGCATTTCTAACTCTATTATTTTGGCTTGTCCTACCTAGGAAAGAAATGAAATAAAATTAACTTTACTTAATGTAGGATAGTACTATCACTTGATCATTTGACATCATGACCCGTCATTGTAAAAAAAAGATATTTTTTAAACACAATTTTCTTCTTTTTCTAACAATTTTATATTGTCCTGAGAGAAACCCGGCTCGCTCGGGATTAAAAAATAAATTCCATGCCTCGGGGCTGGCTAGGTTAATCACACGGCATGTAACTTTACGCCACCACCAGTAAACGACATTTCTTCCGAATTGAAATCATGATTTTCAAAAGATGTAATTTAAATGCGTAAAATAAACCGTGTTCAACCGCGTTACTCGTAATAATAACAGCTCGTACCTTCCAAGTCAGTCAACTTGGCACCCCTGAGCGAGGGTTGACCAAGTCTATCAGCGGCCTCCTGACATTGCGCTCTCCGTTGAGGATACTCGCTGCCGGTGAGCTGATGCTTCACGTTGGTGTTGGTCACCAGGATCACAGCGTCGCCGAGGTCCACTGGGATCTGGGTGGACTCTAGAGACCTGGAGAAAAAAATTACATAACATTATCATTCATATAAACTTAAGTTATTATAAGTAATGTTTTCGACCACTATTATATACGGGGTGTAAGGGACAGCCCTCCGAATACTGATAGGGTGCATGCAGACCATGAAACTGCACAACTTTCCCCTCGGAACATATATCAGGGAACGACAAAAAAAATCTACCTCCTATGATCTTTCCGACCGATTTCGGCCATGGCGACCACTTCAACTCCTAATCAAAGAGGCGTTGATGCGCTCGGAGATGGCTACTATAGCCAATTTTTGCTATGAAGTCTCGTGCGCAATGCGGGCAGGTGAGTTTGCCGTCCGCATAATTGTAGTTAATGGCTGCAGGTGGACGGTCTTTCAGCTCATCGCGCTTAGCGTCGAGGTCTGCTTTGCGCTGCACCTCAAACTCGCGTATTCGCCTTTTTACCATCCCGCGCCATTCTGGGCGCTGTGCTGCCAGACCCTCCCATTGAGTGGGCTCGATGTTGCAACGTTTCATGTGGCGCTTTTGAACATCTTTATATCTGAGGAGTTGTCCACCCTGCTTTCGCTTGCCCTCCTCTAGTTCAGAATAAAAGATGCGCTTCGCCACTCTCTTCTCCGCCATCCGGGATACGTGACCGCACCATCGAAGTTGCCGACGCATTAGATAGGCTTCAATGCCACCGACATTGGCTCGTCTCAGAACTTCGGTGTTACGCACTCGGTCGGACCATCTGATCTTCATGATGGTGCGAAGGCATTTAAGGTGGAAACGATCCAGAGTACGTATGTGGTGGCGGTAGACACACCAGGTCTCGGAGGAGTACAGAAGGTTTGGCAGCACAATCGCCATGTAGACAGATATTTTTGTGGCTAACTTTAGGTCGTGCGAGCAGAAAACCTTGGAACGCAGCTTTCCAAATGCTGCAGCTGCAGCACTGATTCGGCTGTTGATCTCGGCATCAAGGTCACACTTAGATGTTCCCAAGATAACGGAACTTATCAACTTGTTTCAGCATATCCTCCAAGCTTAATGGCCAGTGTCTCGCGACCATGTGTGTCTAGAGACATTACTTCCGTCTTTTTGACACTGATCTTCAGGCCGAATTTGCAGCATGCTTGGTGAAAAACGGACATTAGCTGGTTTTCTATGTAGAGAAACATTGTTTTTTTTATGTAGAGCAATGCCATTTGGAACAAATGTAATATACGCCTACATGAACCCAGATCACCCGGTAGACACTGGCTACCCCGCGCCAGGTGGGGGGAGGGGGGGCTCAAAGTGCAGCGCGTCCGGCGCTCAGAAAAAAAATTCTATGGGATTGGTTTGGACCTTTGAGATAAGTTTGGTGTCGTTTTCAGGTAAATAAATGATGCTGAATTCATTCCCCATACCAGTTTTTTAGGGTTCCCTAGCAAAATAAGTCGCAATCCTTAAAATAATAAAATTTTAGTCGAAACGAAATGTAAACAAACCCACATATTTTAATAATTTTGTATGAAACTTTGTTTAAAAAAAATATTTTTCAAAAGCTCATTTAATGCACATTATAAAAACATTAACATTGAATATACATAATACTACTTTTCAACTAAAATAAAATAAAATTGCACGTACCTTTCTCATTCTTGCGGACGGCCTGCGGACGTCACTCGGTTTTCTATTCAGAGTTGGAACGAGATTTTGTAGTAAAACATTGCCATTTAAGTACTAATTACATACACGCCCATTTAAATCCATATCGGCCGGTAGGAAGTTTCTAGTGGTGAGACAGATATCCGGTAACTAGCCGGTATCCGCCCTTACTTTTACTATCCGGACGGATACCGGATAGCATATTACTACGTATACCGGAACGTAAAAAAGAGGTATAATCGCATTATTTTACAGAAGGAAAATCATATACCAATAATTTATGGACACTTGTTAAATTTTTCCCTCGTCATACATTATTTTTTTACATTTATATTTAGTACTTATAGTTCACAAGTGGCAAATTGTGGCGAATATGAATTACTTTCCGCTTTTGTTGGGCCAATGTGTACCCATAGTTCCTTTCGGCCTTCTAACTTTGGAACGCAAGATATGGCTAGTACCTACAACGTCCGTGTCGATTGTTCGTACTATGATTTTGTCGTGTCCTTTCAGCACGGAATCAGCAAGATGAAGCATTATCCGTGTGTCGGCTTCCTCGTGGTTGCACGGTGCCAAATTTTCAATTGGAGTGGTTTTACTTAGAGCTTCTTCGCCATCGGTTATGATGAACTCTTTACCCATTTGTAAGTCTATCTCTGAGTGCCAATGAGATGACAAAAGGTTGTAAAGCTCTCCTTTATTTGATGTTTCGCGAAGGAAGTTTCACCAGCCTTTTGGAATTCTTGTTTGTTCACCAACTAACACACGTGTGCCAGTACCTCGTTTTTTTCGGGTTGAATTTTTGAAACTGTCTTTCTTGTATGTATCACAAACCACGTCCAGTCTTTCAACATTATCCAACTCTTTATCTAGTGTGAAATCTGACATTCAGCATGTCAGATTTCACACTAGATCTCATCAAACCTAAAGCTGATAGAGCAGGAGGACTGCTTTGATTTTCATGCGAAAATAATGTATCAACGTCTCTTGCTCTATGTTCTCAGGTTGCAATATAAAGTTTACTAAACTGAGTCGTTTTTAAGGGAACATATTTTAGATTTGGCTTTAGATTCTCGTATTTTATTTATATTATGTAAAAGAGGGAATATGTTCTGAGGTAATGGGTCGTGTATACTTTTGGCTTCAATAAATCATTCTTTGCAAAAATTTTGGTAAAATTATTTTCCTTTGCTTTCAATTTGTTTTACTGTCTGAACCACTTCAATAGGCGCCACCATTTTCGTATTAATGTTGTACAATTCAGAAGAGTTTTCGAGAAAAGGATTTCCCGCTGTCTCAATCGTGCTGACCCTGCCCATTACCGTTCAATTGCCATTACCTCCATCCTATGCAAGGTCATGGAGAGGGTACTGAACACTAAGTTGCTGATCTACCTTGAAGACAATGATCTTCTCAGTGACCGTCAATATGGCCCTCGTCAGGGGCGGTCTATTGGTGATCTTCTTATGTCACGCACTGCTGGGGCGAAGCCATTGAGAAAAACGGCGAAACATTTGCCGTGTCTGGCATGCAAGTCTGCTCAGCAAACTTCCTGCTTGTTGCATCCCAGCTGATTTTTGTACTTGGATTTCAGACTTCCTTAGTGAATGGTCCATCAGAGTAGTCATTGACGGCTGCTCCTCTAACCTTATGGCCATTGATGCCGGAGTTCCTCAGGGGACTGTTCTCTCTGCAACTCTTTACCGTTTCAGAGAAATACTTGACAGGTGCAAAAAACCAGTGCGGATGAAATATGTTCGTTAAGAAAGGCAATGGAAGAGCGAATAGATCCGACCTTAAGTCTTGTCTCCTATTGGGGCGACGACAGTCTGTCACTGACAGGCTTGAGCTTCTAGGCATGGAGTTGACATTAAATCTAAACATCGGCGCGACCATCGAGTACCAGGCTCAAACGGCGGCTAAGAAGCTGGGCAACCTGAATAGAGTGAAGCGATACTTTACGCCTGGACAGCTTTTAACTCTTTACAAAGCACAAGTCCGATCCTGCATGGAGTATTGCAGTCACCTTTGGGATGGCTCAGCCAAATACCAACTTGCCGCTCTTGACTCGGTGGAACGCAGGGCCATGAGGCTCAAAGGCGACATAAAACTGGTGGACACCAAGCTACATAGCCTAGCACATCGCCGCAAGGTTGCCTGCTTGTCGGTTTTTTACGGATTGTACTTCGGAGAGTGTGCTCAAGAGCTTCACGACCTTGTTCCACCAGCTGCCTTCTACCATCGGACATCCAGACGCACCGCCGGATACCATCCATACCTGGTTGCCATTTCACCAATTCGGACTAAAAGCTTCCAGTCATCATTCATAATGCGTACTGCTAAAGAGTGGAACTCACTACCTGCGTCATGGTTTCCTAATCTTTTTAAAGTAAGAGTGAACAGGCTTCTTCTGAGTGAGCTCGCTCCATCTTAGACTCTGTCTCTGTCCTATGACCTAGACTAGAGTCAAGAGCAAACCCATCATTAATAATAAAAAAAATTTGTCAAAATAAGAGATTTTATCCCAGACACAAACCTATTTTTTTTTCGGAAGTGATGTCTGAATGATGGCGATATTCGGCCTAAAGTGATCTGTTATTTTTACCAACAAAAGCGGAAAAGTAATTCATTTTCGCCACAATTTGCCCTTTTGTGAACTATGAATACTAAATATAAATGTAAAATAATAATTCATGACGGAGAAAAATTTAAAAGCGTCCATAAATTATTGGTATATGATTTTCCTTCTGTAAAATAATGCGATTATCTCTCTTTTTTACGTTCCGGTATACATAGTAATGTGCTATCCGGTATCCGGCCGGATAGTAAAAGTAAGGGCGGATACCGGCTAGTTACCGGATATCTGTCTCACCACTAGAAACTTCCTACCGGCCGATATGGATTTAAATGGGCGTGTATGTAATTAGTACTTAAATGGCAATGTTTTACTACAAAATCTCGTTCCAACTCTGAATAGAAAACCGAGTGACGTCCGCAGGCCGTCCGCAAGAATGAGAAAGGTACGTGCAATTTTATTTTATTTTAGTTGAAAAGTAGTATTATGTATATTCAATGTTAATGTTTTTATAATGTGCATTAAATGAGCTTTTGAAAAATATTTTTTTTAAACAAAGTTTCATACAAAATTATTAAAATATGTGGGTTTGTTTACATTTCGTTTCGACTAAAATTTTATTATTTTAAGGATTGCGACTTATTTTGCTAGGGAACCCTAAAAAACTGGTATGGGGAATGAATTCAGCATCATTTATTTACCTGAAAACGACACCAAACTTATCTCAAAGGTCCAAACCAATCCCATAGAATTTTTTTTCTGAGCGCCGGACGCGCTGCACTTTGACCCCCCCTCCCCCCCACCTGGCGCGGGGTAGCCAGTGTCTACCGGGTGATATAGGCTCAGGTGAACTTACAGATTACCCATACTATACTGGTTTTGCTCTACATAAAAAAACATATGTTTCCAATATCTTCCATACAAAAGTGCCAACAAAAAACTGACTACATCAGCTGTTGCAAGCCGTCTGGGGATTCCGCAAGAAAGCACAAGTCATTAGCATACATGATCTCTGTAATCAGTGCATACGAAACCTTAGTGCGCGCCCTAAGTCTAGCCAAGTTGAAAAGACTGCCATCTGTGCGGAATCGGATGCGGACTCCTTCGGATACAGTATTCAAGACCTCCTTGACTACTACTGCAAAGTATAAGGCGAACAGTGTAGGCGCTAGAACACACCCTTGTTTCACCCCACAGGTGACGGGGAAGAAATCGGACTGTTCACCATCTACAGAGACACAGCACTGCATATTGTCATGCAGGAGTCTTAGAAGTCGAACAAACTTATCCGTGCACCCTAGTTTTTCCAGCACCATCCAGAGAGCTTCACGAGGCACACTGTCGAATGCTTTCTCCAAGTCAACAAAGCAGAGGTACAACTGACGCCCTTGTTCTCTGCTTTTTTCCTGCAGTTGACGCACTGAGAAAATAGCTTCACATGTGCCTCGGTCAGGTCGGAAGCCAAACTGGGTTTCGGGCAGAATCTTTTCGGACAGGTCTTTCAGGCGGTTCAATAAAACTCTTGCAAAAGCCTTTCCAGGGACCGACAGTAATGAAATACCACGATACGAGTTGCAGTCGGAACGGTCACCCTTGTTCTTGTAGAGAGCACTTATGCGAGAAACTTTGAAATCATCCGGGACTCGCTCCTCTTCCCACATTTGAACAAATAGCTTCCATACCGACGTGTGCAGCTCCATACCACCGTACTTCAGTAGCTCACCCGGTATAAGGTAAATGCCGACCGCCCGCTTATTGTGCTGCTGTCTGATGGCAGTAACAACCTCATCGTACGACAGGGGCTTGTCCAGCTCAGTGTTTAATGGGAGTTGAGGCAGTAAACTGATATGATGCAGATCAGCTGAACGATCTACGTTAAGCAAGTTTTTGAAGTGTTCAGCCCAACGTTTAAGTACATCCTCCTTGCTGGTCAGGAGTTGCATTCCGTCTAAAGACCTCAAAGGCACTTTTGCTCGGTAGGACGCACCAATCAGTTTACGCACTTCACAGTAAAACTCCCCAAGCTGGTTAGTATCGGCAAGCCACTGCATTTGACAAGCTTTGTCCCGCCACCACTTGTCTTTTAACTGTCGAGACAGCCTTCGTAATTCCTGGTCACTGTCTTTGACCACCGCAACACTTCCACCTCTTCTATTGTGCTGTCGCAGGAGCTCTCGATGTTTGTCGAATGCTGCTTGTAGAACCTCGCCATTGTCATCGAACCAATCCTCGCTATGTCGGTCTTTCGCACCCAAAGTAGCAGAAACGGCTTCCATGAGATGACATGACAAAGTTTCCCAAGCAGCACCGACATCACTAGTCTCATTAGTTGGTGACAGCTTTTCTGTTAAGGCTTCAGCATATTTCACCCTGACCTCGCGATCTTTAAGCCTATCCACGTTTAGACCCGCCGGCTTTTTCACTATGGATCTACGAGGTCGACGGAGGCGGAGTCGTAGTTTGGTGACAACAAGTCTATGGTCAGTCCAACAGTGAGCACCGCGCATGACACGGGTGATTTGGACTTGACTGATGTCTCTTTGCCGCATTATAGCATAATCGATCAGATGCCAGTGTTTGGATCGCGGGTGCATCCACGTCGTCTTGTGCTTAGCGGCAAGTCTGAACATGGTGTTCGATATCGCAAGGTCGTATTGAGCACAAAGACTAAGTAGTAACTGACCATTGCTGTTCATGTTACCAACTCCGTGTCGCCCCAGAACTCCAGGCCAAGCCTCATAGTCCCGACTAACTCTGGCATTGAAATCGCCAAGCAATAAGATCTGCTCTCTGGCGTTTATGCTGTCAAGGCATTGAGATACTTCCTCGTAGAATTTGTCCTTAATGTCATCGTGATGTCATCAGACTTGTCAAGCGTTGGAGCATAGACACTGATGACATTAAGGTAGTTGTCTTTGTCCAGATGAAGGCGCAGCGTGGTAATGCGGTCCGAGATGTGTACAGGACATTCTTGTAGTCGCTTTAATAAATGATTTTTGATGGCAAAGCCTACCCCTGAACGTCGAGGTTCGGATGCAGAGGTACCCTTCCAGAAGAAAGTGTAGCCCCCTCCATCTTCCACCAGTTCTCCTTCATCGGCAAGATGCGTTTCGCTGAGCGCAGCCACATCCACGTCATAACGACGAAGTTCCCGAGCTACTATGGCGGTTTTTCGTTCAGGACAGGCATTGCCATCTCTATCAATGAGTGTTCTCACATTCCACGCGCCAAATTTCATGATAGGTGTTTTCATGTTATTATTATTATTATTTGTGTTGCGTCGACCACGAGTTTCGTGATGCGATGGCAGCCGTGGCTACTACCACCTTCCAGGTAGGGACGAGCATTTTCTTAGGGCACCTTTTCTAGCCCCCTCCTCGGCTGAGCGAGGAGAGCAGTGCTTCCCTGAATAGGGCTGCTCTGTCACCCCAGGTGCTGCCGAATTTGCATTGTCGTCCCGATTATCAATGCAAAAGCGACCACGGCGTGTACTCACACCCCTGGGACCGCCTGCGTGCAGGAATCAGACAAAGCCCAGCTTGCACCATGCCAGACCTCTCTACTTCAACCCATCGCCACAGGACTTAGCGTCATCGGAGTCCATTAATCGGAAGCAGTCAGTTGCGCAGGATATATTTAGGTGCGCAGACGTTCGCGCAAACGCAAGCGCACCCTCTGGTCCTCCCCCTCCTCGACTCAGTGGAACGGAAAACCGCTACGACTGAAGGAGAGGTCAGATGCAGTGTCTGGCCGACGGTAACTACACGCGCCCTCTACCGTCGCCCTAAGCCATCCACCTTGCCTTGCTGAATCGCTGAGTCCGCCAAACCCGTTCACATTATCTGTATTGGGTTGCCATTCTCACCGGAACAGACTTTGTAATAGCAGGAGGGAGCTGCTTATGTTGGATCTGGAGGGAAGGGAACTAGGAATAGGAATAGGAGGGAATATGGTGAAATTGGGACAGGAACATAGGTAGTAGGATACTACTGACTGGAAGGTATACAAAGCCAGTAGAAGCTCGGGAAGCCGGGGTCGCGTACCCGTATACCACATCACAACTTTCGATCCAGAAGCTGAGATGGGTATCGCTGACCTCCTATACAAAATCACGATCAGCTAAATGCATTTACTATGGGAAGTCCAAACCTTTTCAACGTTGCCTGAAATATCTTTTTATAGAAAGTTGTACAGATAGACCTACATGGTCTGAATGCACCCTATCATTATTCGGAGGGCTGTCCCTTACACCCTGTATAGGGTGAAATTTTACTAGTGACCGAATGCAAAAACTCAGGACGGGCTGATGATAATTAACAACTTTCCTCAAGGAACATAGGTCGAAATATGACAAAAAAGATCTTTTAAAATAAGTCTAGAATTTAGAGTTTGGAATAATGAATTTGGAGGGATTCTACGGTGTCGGCTTATAATAACATCACCCCATTTCTTTCCTGTGGGTGTCACAAAAGGCGACTAAAAGACTCAAGGGTTACATAATGTGTATTTCAATTTTAGGAGATGGGCTGTCATTTTGTCACTGTGGCGATACACAAAGTTACGAATGATCCGAATACGTTACGAATGATTACGAACAAAGTTCTAGCTCAATACTTTAAGGTTGTATGTTGTACATGGCGCATGTTGAAGAAATAAACTTATTTTTATTATTTATTTTATTATTATTATCCCCAAATATATGTCGGGCGTGGCGTAAATGTTATTTTTTACGAAATTTGTCTCTCTAAAAGAGTAAGTATCTTGTAAATTCCTATTCAGAAATAAATGATTTGATACACCAACCTGCAATCAATCAGCAAGGCGTGGCCCTTCCTGCCCATCGTGGAGATGTACTGGTCCATGATGCCACACGGCATGCCAGGGAATTCGTGCTCAGCTTTCTGACATAACTTCGCCTTCTCCACCGGACTGAAAAAAAAAATGTAAACTTATACAGGGCGCCGTCAGTATTATTCTAAGTCGTAAGAGGCGAAGAAGGGATTTGAGGGTTATAATGTGTAATGCAATTTTAGGTGATGGGCTGACAACCAGTCATTAAGGCGATGTTAATTTTTCTGTATATCTCAAATGTTAGTCAGACGTGAAGTAAATGTTCTTTTTACGGCTGTTTACACTCTACCTACCCCACAAAGGAAGTAGGCGTGATTCATCCTACTTCCTACTAATATAATACATGCGAAAGTTACTTTGTTGTTTTGTTGGTTTGTTTGTTACTTCTTCACGCAAAAACTACTTAACCGATTGTAATGAAATTTAGCACAAATATAGAAGGTAACATGGATTAACACATAGGATAGTTTTATCACTACTTATGTAGGCAACGCCGCGGGTAACAGCTAGTCCTACATAAACATATACAAGGCGCCGTCAGTATTATTCTAAGTCTATGCAGGGCCCGTGGGAGTCCTAGGAGGCGACCAAAGGACTCGAGGGTTACATGTTTATTGCAATTTTAGGAAACAGGCTGGCAACCTGTCACTATGGCGTTACTCTTTTTTAGTATAACCCGAAATGTTTGTCAGACGTGGCGAAAATGTTCGTTTTTACGGCTGTTCACGCTCTGCCTACCCTGCAAGAGATATAGGTGTGATACATGTATCACTACATAGTATATAGTAAAGCCGCTTCCCGCGTCTGTCCTTATGTCTCTTTGTATGTATGCTTAAATCTTAATAAACACCAAACGATCTGGATGGGGTGTTTTTAAAAGATAGAGTGATTCAAGAGGAAGGTTTTTATGTATGATTTATTTCGTTAGAAGGTCTGTTTCCCGTGGGAAATCGGTTACCACTGGGCGGGCCGCTAGTGTTGATTGATTGATTTGTTGGTACTGAAAAATTATAAAGAAGAGGCCGAATTACCAAACAAGCCAATTTTTGGCAAAAGTTCATTTTTAAGCTCTAAGTACAAGCCTCTATAGTTGGGGAAAGTTGACCAGTTTAACGGATTGGGCTCAGCGTTTTTGAGAAAGATGCTTGGTACCTCCCAGTATACAGGGAGGACATCCAAAAGGATAAATGATTTTTGCTTTGCTATAGTCGGGTAAAAATTTAAAACACGATTGCTTTCTGAGATAAAACCTAGCCTATGACACTCAGGATAATGTAAGGATTCTTCTGATACAATTCCCATTCGAATCCGTTCAGAGGTTAACGAGTTTCAGTCCTTTAAAGAATTGCACATATATACATACATACATAAACTCTAAAAATATTACACTCCTTTTTGATTGGGCAGTCGCACAAAGTAAGTATTGGCGGCTGCAGTCGTGTAAAAAGTAACAAAACTATCGTTACTCTTCATTCCTACTGTGCATTTTTCATGGCAATAATGTCAAGTTCAGCTGAACTTGAAAACTCCTGAATTAATTAGATAAATTAGAAACGTCCTTGCCACAAATTATGTACTATGAGCAGCACCACCAACCTTCCCCCTTAAGGGACCATCCTTATACATTAATCACGCCTATATCCTTTACGGGGTAGGCAGAGTGTTAACGGCCGTAAAACGGATATTAACACCACGTCTGACAAAAGTTTGAGGATCCATCAGGTAAACTGTGTATCACTTTAATGACAGGTTGTCAGCATATCGCTTATAATTGCAATACACATACAATACAACCCTCGAGTTCCTTAGTCGCCTCTTACTACACCCATGGGTAAGGGGTATGTATGTATGTATGTATTAACTTTATTGTACCACCAAACACATTTAAAAGAACAGTCACAGGGGTGATGCTATTCATAGCCGGCATCGCACGGTCGACCATATTACACTGATTTTATACAGTTTAGAGGAAAATCCAGTGTAAGATGACTATAGAAGGGGAAGGTTGACGTTCAGCCGATAGTACCTATTGCCACAAGGTCTCCCCAGGGTCTTCTTGTTTGTAACTATTCCTTCAAAAGCTCATTACAGTAGTAATTGAATTCAAATTGACTTTGTTTGTCTTAATTATTCCATTATGAAGTTCATACTTTGCCGTGTGATGCCGGTTGCCGTGTGATGCCGGCTTAGAATAGTATCACCCCATTTCTCTCCCGTGACTAAGGGACTCGAGGGTGTGTATTGCAATTTTAGGCAAGGGGCTGACAACCTGTCACTATAGCGAGACACAATTTTCCAAATGACCCTCAAACAATTGTCAGATGTGGTGTAAATGTCCGTTTTTTTGCCGGCCGTTTACGCTTTGCCTACCCCGCAAGGGATTATGGGCGTGATATGTGTGTGTGTGAAGTACAGGGCCGGGGTGCATCTATATAGCGACTCGTTTCGTTAATAGCCCAGCATGGTTAGGTTTTCATGTTTCAAAAATATTTAAGTATCTCAGTTGGCAAAGCAGTCTAGCATACGGTCCTGGGTTCAAGCTCCGACGAGCGCTATTTTTTCCCCAAATTCTTATTTTCATTTATACGAAAATAATATATCACTGTGAGTGCATGATCATTAGACGGCGGTCGTTACACAACCAAGTCAGAGGCCTACTACGCGGCGGTTGAAAAACTCTGACACCAGGGTTCATCGGGTCGTTGACGATTCGGTGTCCCACACGAAAAAAGAGAGAGAGAGAGAGTGTCTGATTGACCATACTACGTTTAAATAAGCAAAGCTTCATCGTATGGTTTTAATTCCTACTCTAATTGTGGACTTACCATAGTATAATACAATAACTTATACTAGATGTTGCTTGTACGTCGCTTCAAGACGAGTACCAAAAGATTGAAGATTTGGAAGTGTCAGGTAGGACGGTACCGTTTGGTCCCGGGTTCAAGCCCCGGCCATTTTTATTGATTTCATATTAAAGTAGTTTATTTTTAGCTAAAGTTACTCGGATATTCATAGGCCTGTCTGTAGTTTGTATCAAACACGACTACACTCATATAAATTTTTCAAATAAGTAATAATAATAATTTTATTTGCAGGCAAAAAAAAATATGCCCCGACCAGGATGCAAACCTGGATCCCGGGTAGACCCACCCGACAGGTTGTCAGCCCAACCCAAAAGAAATTTATTATTTTGTGTCATTTTAGGTAAATCTATACATATAATAAAACAGTAAAACCTGTGTGTCTGTACATTGAACAAATCTACGAAAAACTAATCGTGGGTGATGTGCAAAGTAGGATTAGAAAACTTATTTTTTTTGTCTGTATGTATGTACACTGTTTGTCCGAGTTTATCTCCGAAACTACAGGACGGATTCGAAGAAACTTTTTGTTGTGAATAGCTATTAAGCCTGGTCAACATTCAGAGTAAATACGATTAAGCGTAGAATATTTAGGCAACCAGGAGCCCAGCTGCAGTATGAGAGATACAGAAATGTCTGCATAGCAAAAGTTGTCCAACATAATAGGCCGCTGCGGTTGCCACGTCGATATCGAGGGTCTGAAGTACCAGATGTGGTACACCAGGAGCCTGGCAAAACTATAAGAGATATGTAAATTGGTTTATAACGATAGTTCAGCATGATAAGCCTTCTGCTGGCACATTAATATTGAGG
This sequence comes from Tuta absoluta, assembly GCA_027580185.1. Classification (NCBI taxonomy): domain Eukaryota; kingdom Metazoa; phylum Arthropoda; class Insecta; order Lepidoptera; family Gelechiidae; genus Tuta; species Tuta absoluta. Next base: position 1,584,608 of record JAQAHW010000047.1, read on the forward strand.
GTCTGCGGTACCTGATGAGAAACACCCTGGAACCCGGCATAACTTTACGATATAAGGAAATGGCTCGACAGAAAAAATTGAGAGGAAAGAAACACTAGCACTACTGGTGGTAACATACAAAAAATAACATTCAGTCACCAAAGTACGCGGGCACCAGCTAGTATAAATTTTTTTTTTTGATATTTTATATGAAAGTTAATTTTATGATATTTAACGAGAATACTCCCAATCAAATAAATCCAATCCAAATATTATTACAACGATATATTTTTACTGGAAAAATTCCTTTACATCTTTCGGAGTACACCTATCCCTGCACAGATTATTCTTAGAAGACTGTACCTATAGGAAGCGTAAGAACAAAGTACCTATTCGTTTTCTGGAATCCTTTGCTTCATCCGACGGCTTAACGAATCACTACCTACCTCAGACGTGCCTCAGATCAATCGAGTGATTCACACATGGAACTCTGAAAAACAATATTAGTCAAGCTATAAGCAAATCACGCCTAATATCCCTTGTCAAAAACGGAAATTAACGCCACGTCTGACATACATTTGAGGGTTATTTAGAAATTATGTATCGCCTTAGTGAAAGGTGGTCAGCCCATCGCCTAAAATTGCAATACACACCCTCAAGTATCTTAGCCGCCTCTTACGACTCCTACGGAAAAGAAATGTGGCGATGCTATTCTAAGCCGGCATCACACGGAGTCAAGCTATGAAAATATAATAACTCAATAATGTAGTAATTGTTTGCCACTAGTAATGGCGAAAGTCGCAGTTTCAAATACAGGCCGCGCCTTAAAAATTGTGCAAGTTTCGATTGTTTAACAGGCTTCATTTTCAAGTAAAACATGGATTAAAGAATAAAAATGGGAGGTACTGAGATATACGCTAACAAAACTCCAACATTTTTTTTATTACGTATGGGTTTGCTCTTGACTCTAGTCTAGGTCATAGGACAGAGACAGAGTCTAAGATGGAGCGAGCTCACCCAGAAGAAGCCTGTTCACTCTTGCTTTGAAGAGATTAGGGTTGTATGCGTTTGGAAACACAGACGCAGGTAGTGAGTTTCACTCTTTAGCAGTGCGCATTATAAATGATGACTGGAAGCGCTTAGTCCGAATTGGTGGAATGGCAACCAGGTATGAATGGTATCCGGCGGTGCGTTTGGATGTCCGATGGTAGAAGGGAGCTGGTGGAACAAGGTCGTGAAGCTTTTGAGCACACTCTCCGAACATTTCTGAACGTGGCTTCTCATATTAAAACATTGTAAGTGTTCACGTGCCCTTAAATAAATTTATAATTAAAATTAAATCAGTTGTCGTTTAATCGTACTACTAAAGCAACGCGAGATATACCGCTAAATTCAAGCCCACTTAGCCGTGTTCTAATTACGACGCGTCACAGATACGGAAATTTCGTTCGTGTCCTAATTAGGGCATATTACACACCACGGGATAACAGACAAGCTCGACCAGAAGCGTTTGCATTGCTAATCGCTTTCCCGTGGTAGTCAGACGTTTTCCCGGCATACAAACATACATACATATCTCGCATTTATTCATTGCGGGGTAGGCAGAGCGTAATAGCCCGTAAAAAGACACATTTCATTCAAACTAAAGTTTCTAACAAACATTTGGATTGTATGTACATATAATAATTAAATGAATATAGGCGAAAGTATGTATGTCATTTCTCAACTCCTTGGGTATAGGTAAGACCAATAGCTCTTTTACTCCAAACTTTGACCTGGATTCCCTAAATCTTCACTTTACATCCTGCTGTCCAATCCCCTCTTTCACTAAACAAGCTTCAATAAACTCTCTTTCTTCTTTTTCACGTCCTTCTTACTCTCCTTTTTCTTTTAAACCTGTGACTGAGCGTGAAGTTGAAAAAATATTTCAGCCATTAAATCCAATGCTGAGGGCCTGGATGGTATCAGTCGTAGAATGATCTTGCTCAGCCTTGGTGTTGTACTGCCTATTCTTTCTCATATATTCAACTTCTCTCTTAGCACAGGTACCTTTCCTAACTGTTGGCGTCGAGCTGCAGTTATTCCTATTCCCAAAGTCAGCAATCCTTCTACCATGTCACATTACCGTCCTATTTCTATCCTACCATTCCTCTCAAAAGTTCTTGAGCGACTTGTTAACCATCAGCTTAATTCCTTTATGAACTCTCACAAACTGCTCAGTCCCTTCCAATCCGGTTTTCGCCCTGGGCACGGAACAGTAACTGCTCTAACCAAGGTTTCTGATGATGTGCGGCTGGGTATGTCGAATCAACAGCTAACAGTGTTAGCTTTACTTGACTTTAGTAACGCTTTTAATATGGTCGATTTTGACATTCTCCTAGCAATGTTACGCGCGCTGCACATCTCGGACGGGGTGGTCAATTGGTTTCACGGTTATCTGGTTGGACGGCAGCAATGTATTCGTGTCGACAGTAAAGTTTCTGATCTCACTAATATAACTGCGGGTGTGCCTCAGGGTGGTGTACTTTCTCCTCTCCTCTTCTCCATTTTTATCAACTTCCTTACACCTCTCCTATCTTGTTCTTTTCACCTTTATGCGGATGACCTCCAAATCTATACCCAAGCATTGCTCTTCTCAACAATGACCTTGCGACTGTCCTTCAATGGAGTCAAAAACACGGCCTTTCTGTCAATCCAAACAAGTCGCAGGTCATTGTCATTGGGGGTTCAAAACAAGTACACCGAGTGAACTATGACGTTGCCCCATTTTTGACCTTCAATGGTGTCGCTTTGCCTTACAGCAAAGTTGTTAAGAACTTGGGTGTATTTTTTGATACTACCTTATCTTGGACCTATCACGTATCGCAAGTCAGTCGTAGGATCTTTGCTTCTTTGGGATCCCTCAAGAGGTGGAAGAACTTGCTCCCTGTGAGAACCAAGGTCGAGCTTGCGCAATCTCTCCTTGTTCCTATTCTAGACTATGCGGATGTCTGTTATCTTGACCTCAATGAGGATCTCCTTGATAAACTCCAAAGGTTACAGAACATCTGCATAAGGTTCATTTACGGATTGCGCAAGTTCGATCATGTGTCTGAGTACAGAAGTCGACTGAAGTGGCTCCCTATCAGGTTGCGCCGGCATGAGCATATCCTTCTTCTCCTGTTCAAAATCCTAAACGACCCTTGTTCCCCTCCCTACCTGAAGGAATGCTTTCATTTTTTGGGTGATGACCATGGTCGCAACGTTCGGTCGAAGAACGATAACATCCTCCGCGTTCCACGAGGTCTCTCTCAGTCGGGGTACTCTAGGGAATCGTTTGTCTCCAAAGCTTCGCATTTGTGGAATGAGTTGCCGTCTGAAATCCGTCACTCTAAATCTCCTGCTATATTTAAATCGAAATTGCACAATTATTTCCTTTTGAAATCAGTAAGTATTTAAATGTCCATTGTCATGTGTGTATTTATAATTTTTTATGTAGGTATGTATCTTATAATATATATCTTTAATTTACATATATATATATATATATATTTAATCATATTTGTATATATTTGCATGTATGTATGTATGTATGTATATATGTATGTATTTATGTATGATTGTAAATGTACTTAGTACATAAGTGTTGTTATTAAAATTTAATAATTTGACTGATAATTTGCTTATGCAACTTACTTGCAAATCTTTTAATTTTTGTCTCTATTTTAATGTAAAGGTTGCCTGGAAGAGATCGCTGCAAGCGATAAGGCCGCCTTTGCTTACTTTTAGTCTTAAGTTTTCTGTATTGTTTTGTTTCTGTTGTGTATGTTGTAAGCAATAAAGTGTTCATCTATCTATCTATAATTATTATTCTTTTACAGCTATATTTAGTGTCAATTATATATATATATAAATATAAATATTAATTTTTCAATTACCCGTACCATAGTTTACCTGCGCACACCATGTCCTCTGGATTTCTCAAAGGTTGACTGGGAGAGATCCCTTAGTGGGATAAGTCCGCCTTTGTGCCTTACCTTTTCTGTTATTTGTGTTTTTCTTTGTGATATTTATTTGGTGCAATAAAGTTATTACATACATACATACATACATTTGAGGGTCATTTAGAGGTAGAGAATGGTGTATCGCCATAGTGACAGGTTAGGTTAGGTTAGCCCATTGCCGAAAATTGCGGTACACATGTAACCCTCGAGTTCCTTAATCGCCTCTTCCGACACCCGTGGAAATGAAATGGAAAGATGCTATTCGTAGCCGACATTACGCGCCATCTTTTATACTTACAATAAAACTTTCTCTTAAACCTTAGTACCTATTTATCAAAAAATTGCATTAAAATCCGATGTGTAGCTTAGGCGGAGTTAGCGTTGTACTGGACAGAGAAACACAGGAAGCAACTTCATAAGTTTAGTACTATTATATGGTTTTATTTGTACCGTAAAACTCTGACACCAGGGTTCATCTGGTCGTTGGACGACTCGGTGTCCCACACGAAAAGAAGAAGAAGACTCTGTCTTCTTTTCATATGGGTCACCACGCCACGCCATCAGAGGCCTACTACCTACTTGTAGTTGGCAGTTCAAAAACTCTGACACGGTTTTGCTGTGTCGTTCGTCATTTTGGTGTCCCACACGAAAAGAAGAAAACCAACGGCTTAATGGGCCTCCGAAACACGGAACCATCTTCATTTTTTATGAAAGACTGGCCCGATGGCGTAGCGGATAGTACCCCTGCATGCTACGCCACGGGTCGTGGGTTCGATCCCCACAAGACACAAATATTTGTAAAGTCAATTTTCAATTATTTGTGTTCAGTCTGGGTGTTTTCTATGTATAATATGTATTAATTTACAAAAAAAGTATGTATGTATTAATAAATATCTATTTCCCATAGTACAAGCTTTGCTTGGTTTGGGGCTAGATGGCGCTGAGTGAAATGTACATGATATTTATTTATTTATTTAGTCTCTCTTCTCTCTCTCTCTTTTCGTGTGGGACACCGAGTCGTCCAACGACCTGATGATCCCTGGTGTCAGCGTTTTTCAACCGCCTACCACTAGTAGTAGGCCTCTGACATGGTTGTGTAACGACCGCCGTCTAAGTAATCATAGACAGCAATTGGGACCGACGGCTTAACGTGCCCTCCGAACTCCGAAGCACGGAACCATTTCTTTTCGGACAATCAGGTGGTTCACCCTGCAATGTTTTACTTAGACCGGTAACAAAATCACAAAGTGATAAATAATAACTTTGTGAGTGTCCCACCGAGAATCGAACCCGGAACCTTTGCGTCGCAGGCAGTCGCACTACCACTGCGCCACATCGGCCGTCGTATTTAGTAAATGCTATATAGACGTTGTTAGTTTTGGGGTAAGGTTACTCACTCAATTTTAGAACCAGTAAGGGCTTCTAGGAAAGTAAAAGTGGCGACTTCTATAGACGCACTGCTGGATAGACCGGCTCCCATGGGCACATCCGACACTATGACCGCATCGAACCCTTGCAGCTGACCTGCAAAAATAAAATAATATTACAAAATAAGTTAGTTGGTGCTTCGGAGGGTACGTTATACCGTCGGTCCCGGGCGCTGCCCATGATTGCTTAGACGGCGGTCGTAACACAACCATGTCGGAAGCCTACTAGTGGTAGAAGGCGGTTGAAAACTCTGACACCAGGGTTCATCCGGTCGTTGGACGACTCAGTGTCCCACACGAAAAGAGAGAGAGAATAAGTAAGTTTTTTAGGGCTGAACTCTATAATTATAGCCTGAAGGCTTTGAAATCTGGACCTTATTATGTGGTGGGGAGCTGGAGCTCACCCGAAGAAGCTTGTGTGTTTGTTCAAAGGCGCGACTGGGCTTACGAGTTGTTCAGGAAGAACGGATTGGACTGAATCTACCCGGCACGTGCCGGTAGTTCCCAAAACGGGAAACAAATGAGGGACCTCCGCGCCCCCGCCGGCGCGCAGGGGGGCGTCAGTTGCTTGAGGAGCTTGTGGAGTGTGATCTACTCGCAATGGCTGCAGCAGCGGCTACTGTGATGTCGTTATCGTTATCCGAAAGGAGAAATAGGTAAATCATGGCTGCCGCAGACAAAACGCACGTTTTTTGCGAGCAACACCAAAAGTTATGTTCAAAGAAATCCGAAAATTAACCGAATGTAATTGAAGTAAAGGTGACATTGGCTAGAATGACAAATGCCTCCGCTTGTTGCGACTCTCTCTCTCTCTCTCTCTTTTCGAGTGGGACACCGAGTCGTCCGACGACTGTAAGCGCCGTTTGTAATGATGCAGGTAGGGTCATCTTCATTTCAATTACGTGCTTACGGATAATTCTCGGATTCCTATGACAAATGCTCAAATTGTCGCTCGCAAAAACGCACAGTCTACGACAGCCCTTAAAATTTGGCGAGCTGTCAATAAAGCAAAACTTTTCAATTATCCCTCAAGCTGCCAACCGCCTTACCAAGGGCATTCCTGTCATACAGCCTTAAATATTAAAGAGACAGCTGCTATGACTTACTATCGAAAGTACGTATTAAGAGCGCGCGCTTCACTCGAAATCTACACTAATATTATAAAGAGGAAAGATTTGATTGTTTGTTTGTTTGCATCGAATAGGCTCCGAAACTACTGGCCCGATTTTAAAAATTCTTTCACCATTAGAATCCTACATTATTCCTGATGAACATAGGCTATATTTTATACGAGAAAAAAATAGGGATCCGCGTGAAAATTTTGATAATGTAACCCAACGTGTGAAAAAATTACCAAAAGAATATCTTATATCGCGTACGCTGTGGAAATTATTGACAATAGAGCAAAGTGATGTACTACAGTTTTATAGAGGACAATCATATCTATAATAATGTCCGCGATACCATATGTCTAACTATTACAGTTATGCCACAATAACTACTTTTTCATTTAAAAATGTACAAACTACGCCACATTATTCGTACCAGTGTAATGATTACATTTAATCATTACTGTATTAAAGGGTGTCAGGGATAGCCCTCCGAATACTGATAGGGTACATGCAAACCATGAAACTGAACAACTTTCCCCTAGGAACATATTTCAGGAAACGTAAAAAAACTGACTTCCCATAGTGAATGCAGTCAGCTGATCGTGATTTTGTATGGAAGGTAATTTTTTTGGCGTTTCCTGACATATGTTTCTAGGGGAAAGTTGTCCAGTTTTATGTTTCATGCACCCTATCAGTATTCGAAGGGCTGTCCCTTAGGTACTCGGTATAAAGAAAGACGACAAAAAACATTAAATAATGCATTAAAAAAATCTACATACATACATAAATCACGCCTCTTTCCCGGAGGGGTAGGCAGAGACTACTTCCTTCCACTTACTACGATCCTGGCATACTTCTTTCGCCTCCTCCACATTCATCAATCTCTTCATGCATGCTCGTCGGTTTAGGGTACTCTTGACCTGACCTTTCTTTAGCACGTCCCCGATTTGATCGAGGTACGTTTGTAGTGTGGCGACACCTCACTCCATATTATATAGTATAGTACGTAAGCTACATGTATTGTATGTAATTGCATCACGCTCAGTACGCAATATACGACTGAACTGCGCACACGTTGTTTCTCTTAATCCTCCCCCAACAGCCAACATCGCATGGCGACCCTGCCAGTGCTGCCTTTGGGCAGTGCTGAGCTGTGGTTTCTGATGTGGTTGGTTGTTTGGGGGAGTAGAAGTGTTTAAACTACATTTTTTGTGAATTTTTGGACGTTTCGCTAAAGTGAACTCTATTTCTACGGACTAAAATGACGCGATGCGACTATCGCACAAGGTGCTGCATAAACAATTAGTGTTAAGTTACAACAACGTGACTTGTGACTATCTACTAACTATGGGAACTTTTTCAACTCGACAATGGAAAGTTTTGGTGTTAAAATTACTCGTTTTCTGAAAATATTCGGCTGAGCATCCTTACTGACAATTACAACCATGGATACACATATCGATACTATCTAAAAACATATCAAACATTAATTAAATACCAATGAAGAAAAATGTACTTGGAAAATAAAGAGAAGACACTGGAGAATTTAAATATCACGCGGTGCCGCTGGATTTAGGAGAGTATAAGAGTCAGATGCGATGGTGTGAAGGATGTGTTGCAGGGCGCAGGGAGTTGTTGGAGTCAGATGTTGATGATAATTATGAGATGAGCAGAGTAGCAGGGCGCCGGGAGGTTGAACGAGTCGGAAGTGGACGCGGCAGTCTGATGAAATTAGTTGTTCAAAACGTGGACAGTCAAGGTTGTAAAAGTTCGAGATGAAAAATTGACAGTATTATCAGCGCGTCATGGTTAATAGCAAAAGTATGCGTAAGTGTTTTCTTTATTTCAGGTTTTATTTGAGAGAAATTTTACATATGGACATTTATTTTTCTGGTTTGTTTGGATGCCACCTATAAGTCTTGTAGTTACTGATTATGCCATTAAGTAATTCCTACTGTTTAAATCTACAATTTCAATAGGAACTTTCAGTTTAACGATCTCGATATACGTATAAAATTGATTGGTTTTATTTGACTTTTCCATAGATAATTTAAATCGAATTTACCGTTTGTTTTATAATATATGTTTTCTTTTATCAACGGTTCCGACATTGTCATCATTTTGTTGTAGTTGTTTTTACTTTAACAGTGCAGTAAACTCTATTACCAATAAATAATACCAATGATAATTTTATTTCTAATATGACATGATGATTTGAAAATGTTTACACTTTATGCACGAATGATGCATGTATTAATTATTTAATAATAAAAAATATACATAGTGGAATAAGATAATAAAATGTCATACTTTTGTGCACAAGTATTTGTTGAATATTACTTGATATTATTTCAATTTCATACCGCAATGTTATACCGCATTCCCATGGTTAAATAGTTCGTTGTAGTATTATGCAGTTCTATAGATAAGCTAGATAAATTCATCCCAAGGCGTTAGTTAAGTTAAATCTATGATCAGAATATAATTAAGATGTTTACGAGGTTAAACTTTGCATAGCTGCTACACAGAGATAAAATAGCGCACTAAATTAACGTGTACCTAAATTAAAATAAATAAATTCTTTTTATTAATAAAAGTAGACCGACAGAAGAGTAATTGGAAAATTTTAGATATCGTTATTTTTGAATAATTCGAATGCGTCAATAAAAAAGGGTAAGAAAGTGTTGTCATAAATATAATCGACGAAAACAATAGGTAAGTAAGTATTATCAGAATAAAGGAGAAAAAAAAAAGTGTAAGTTAAGTTAAGGAATTAAACATTATTTTCAAAATTTTACACGACACTTCATTTATAGTCTCAGTTTTTACATAGAACCCTTATTATAGCTCAACTAGAATAAATAGTAATAAAATATAGTTACAGTATTTATAACTTTATTAATGTCTATATTGTTTTAATGTTATTGTGTACAATAAACTGTTAAATAAATAAATAAAAAACCTACATCACATGTGGCGAAAACGGGTTGTAAAAGGCCGCCGTTGACACGCAGTTTACCCCGCAAGCGATAAAGTTCTGAGTCAAATCTATACGATTCTAGGTAAGTACGAAAAATCCTTATGAGACCTAGCCTATAAATTGAACGATTCTATTACGACTCTATTCTGTAACTAGGTATGAATATTAATTTGAATTTTGTCTTTTATAAAGGCTCATGGGTATTTGCTTGCATAACGTTTTAGTAGGTAATGTCTATTATCAAAATTTTGCTTTAACAATATTTAAGTAGTAGGATGGTCCAATCTAATAGTATTTTTGTATTTAATCAGGTATAGTTTTGGTTACGTATATAAAACGAAATTAACTAAAGTTTTCTACACGTCCACCGACTAGTGTTGTCGTATTGTCGATGGTTGTGCATCGATAAAACGCTGAATTAAATTATTTCATGAATGATTCTAAGTTAGAGAATATTACATAGTTTGGAAAATAATAATTACAAAATCGGTAAGAGTCAAATTTATTTTTATTAGTTAAAATCATTATTTACAAAATGCTTTGGCTTCTTTTATTTGAATATTATTTTGATAACTTTATTCAAAATTTAAAAAGTACTGGAGAAATTGTAATGTGTTTTAAATTGAACGTTTCTAAATTTTGATTGTTTTACACGTGTTTGCATTCTAGTATATTGAGGATGATGAAATATATGATGACACCTAGTAACAGAGTTCAGTGCTGTTAGCACCTACCTAACCATTATAGTAGCTTCTAGATCTGAGAAGTTTTTAGAACCAACAACAACGAGTCGTGTTACAGAGACGCAATAGAAATGTAATGTGTCATTGAGATACCTATACTTATCCAAATATATTATAGAAGAGCTGTTGTCATTTCACCGTTTTGTTTTGCTGACTTAAGATTTGAATGTACGAGTACACGATTAACATTATGTAGGTTAATTGCAATATATGTACGTTGATTTTATACTTACTTATTTCATGTTTGATATATACAGTTTCATTGGGTTATAAAGTTTTAGAAATAATTGAAGTATATGGACACACTGATAGAAAGATTGGAAGTAGGAACATACTGAATAATGATAAAAGAGTTTGTAACGTAGTGGAAGTAGTGTAATGAAGTCTCTTAAATTTCACGGACGGGAACAGTAGAAGTTAGAAAGATAGGCATATCAGTAGTTTCGTATTAAAAATCATTTTGGCTAAATATGACGTTTAAGTCAATTTGGAACGTCAACCTGCTGATATTGCAGCCAGATGGTCCCACTAAGTGCAAGTTTCAAATAGGATAATGATTGTAAGCATAGTATATTTTTCTAGGAAAATTTATGAGGATTGAAAATCTTTGGTTAATTAAATATCGCAATACGATTGGCCTGTACAACCAAGAGTTGGTATTTTATTAGCTAAATGATTTAACGGTACGAGCATAATAGTTTTGATTTGATAGATATAGGAAAAGTAAGCATTTTAATGCAAATAATGAGAAGCCCATTGATTACGAAGTAGCAATAGGGTTAGGCACGTATAAGGTTCAGATCCTTCATTCTGATCATGGCCGAAACGAGATTTTCCCCGTGAGAAACGTTGGAGACACAAGATGTCTTAAAGATGACCTTATATTTAAATGAAGTTCAAAGGAACTCATTAAAGGCTAAAATGCCTATATAAATATGTCGCGACAGGTCGGTAGAAAAGTGCCGTATAAAAAATAAAAATAAATATATTTGTGCTACCGATTTATTAATAATGGCTGCGCAGCCCATATACGAAATAATGAATAAATACATTTCATAAGTATTATAATTAAATTTGACAAATGATCAGAGAAATAAATATGTTGAGAAGAGTTGATGTAAGAGATGAATTGAGTTGAGTATGTACATGTTTTTTATAAGAGAGTTTTAATAGTTTATTTTTATTGCTACAAATTAAAAAAAAGAACATTAATAATTTATTATTATAATAACTAACTCACTCGATAAGAAGAAGAGAATAATAACTAAAGCCCTACTAAGTAATTGTTGAAATTGAACGCAAAGACATTTGGTCGTGTTAGAAATAAAAAGAACATACCTACTTAAATGAACAGTATTAAAATTTTGAAATGAAATTCATATAAAAGATACGTATTATTTTTAAGCTAAAACAGCATGCAAGATTTTAGTTTTGGCAACTTTGAAAAGTGTTTAATAATATAAAGTAAATATAAAAAAAAAAACAATTCAAACCAACGCCTTGGATTGAAAATAATATAGATAAGTATAAGTACTAAGTACATAATATTTAGTTAGTAGTGTGAAGTTATAAAATAAGATATTATTTTGGTTTCACATATTATTCATTATAATTATTTTATGATTATGTATTTCAAAATTTATGTTCAAATATTGATGTATAATCAAATTAGTATTTTGCAGGAACTAAATTAAGTATTTGCCGAGTTGGGAATACCCGACGAGTAGACGAGTACGGTATATCTAAGTAGGCATATGTCAGAGTTTAGTGGTCACATTTATATGGTTTGGTTTAAAATTACGAAATTAAATGTTTGTTCGTAATGACGTTTTCTTGTGAAGATAAAATGGAGTTTGTTAGCACCGATCCTTAATGTAAACCAACATAAATCTACTAAAATATTTTGTAAGTAATATTTTTTTATTGGTTTGTTTTTGTAAGTACAATGTTCAATGTTGAAATTATTAGTCACTATTGTTACTTGAACTTTTTATGAGCAGTTAGTGATCCATATTTGCAGTAAAGCTTAATCAGTAGACTTTAAACAGTATAATATATATATAATTCTTTTATGTATTTTAAACTTATAATTCTTATTAGAGAATTTGTTTTACTAGTGTTTTCTATGTTACGTTTAAAATTATGATTATGATGTAAGCAGAAAGTGACCACAGCTAAAGGTGTACTATCTATGGATAAAACAACTTTAAATAATAATCTTGAAACATTGTGAAAATTGTAGTCTTAAATGAGAATTTCATATAAAAATTATTTTAAAACAGTCCTGTTTGACAAATTGATAAATACGTATTATTACTATATGAAATTCATATTTTTATCTTTATTCCAATATTGTTGTGTTTGTTTAGTTTGGATTCAAAGATTTATTTATTTTGATTTTATTCGATTGGTTGTTAAGTCGAAAACAGAAATAAAATAATTTGGAAACATTACGTAAAATTTATATATCTACTTGCACTACTATTGTAAAAAAAAAAAAACTGAAACATTTTTTTTTCAAAATTAAGGGGGGTGGTGTAGTGTGGCGACACCTCACTCCATATTATATAGTATAGTACGTAAGCTACATGTATTGTATGTAATTGCATCACGCTCAGTACGCAATATACGACTGAACTGCGCACACGTTGTTTCTCTTAATCCTCCCCCAACAGCCAACATCGCACGTTCGTCGAGGTCTTCCCCTTCCGACGTTCCCATCCACACTTGCCATATACACCTGTTTCGTTAATCTTCTTTCATTCATCCTCTCTACATGACCAAACCATCTAAGCATACCCTTTTCTACACCAGTCACTATGTCTTCTTTTATACCACAATTATCACGCTATTCCTTATCCTGTCACTCAATTTTACGTCAATCATACTTCTTAACGCTCTAATTTGTACTGCATTTTTTCTACTTTCATGCTTTTTCTGCCATACCCAACTTTCACTGCCATACATAAGTGTCGGAACTAACACCCCTCTATGCACAGCCAGACGAGCCTTATCAGAGACTTTCTGGCTGTTCATAAAAGCGTGCAACGCTCCATTCACCATGTTGCCGGCATTCACCCTTCTTTCGATGTCACTTTCATACTTTCCATCTGATGTGAACATGGAGCCCAAATACACAAACTCTTTCACTTGTTCCACCCTCTCTTCTTCTATCATAATTTTACACTCTGTCATATTTTCCTCTTTCTCAAAAACCATTGCTTTCGTCTTACTTACATTGACTTTCATTCCTTTCTTTTTCTAAGCCTCATTCATAATATTTACCATCTCCTGCAACCCTTCAGCCGACGACGCAAGGATAACTTGGTCGTCAGCATAGAGAAGACATTTGACGAGTAAACCATTCATTCTCAGACCACATTCACTCTCTTTCAAATCTTCCAAACAACTATCCATGAACAGATAGAACAGCCACGGTGCCGCAACACATCCCTGTCTAACACCTTTCTCGATGTTAAAAAGTTCAGTGTACGCCCCGTTTAAATAATTCAAAAAAAATATTTATTAAAAAAATCTACACTAAAATAATACATACATACACATATCACGCCTATTATCCCTTGCGGGGTAGGCAGAGCGTAAACGGCCGCAAAAACGGACATTTACGCCACATCTGACATATGTTTGAGGGTCATTCGGAAAATTGTGTATCGCCATAGTGACACGTTGTCAGCCCATCGCCTAAAATTGCAATACGTACACTCCCACGGGAAAGAAATCGGGTGTTGCTATTTTAAGCCGGCATCACACTAAAATAATAATAATATAATCTACACTAATATTAGAAACAGTTTTTTTTTTATTGTTTGTTTGAATTGAATAGGCTCCGAAACTACTGGACCGATTTAAAAAATTCTTTTACCGTTAATTGAAATTGAAATTTTTATTCAATGTAGGATAGTATAATCACTTATTAAAAAAAAAAATTGTATCACTCAATTTTGTTATGACCTTATAGAAAACCGGCTCAGGCGGGATAAAAAATATATAAATAAAGGCACTGCCATGGGGCTGGCCAGGTTAATCACACGGCATGTATCTTTACGCCACCACCATCTGAAAACGATATTTGTTTCAAATTGAAGTCAAGATTTTCAGAATCCTACATTGTCCCTGATGAACATAGGCTATATTAAACTGTCTTATTCCCGGGGGGAAATTGTAAGCGGCGAGTGAAACCGCTGGGCGGGCTGCTAGTATCTACTAATTCCGTTAATAAAGGAATCATTTTACTGCCAAATATGTAACCCACGCCGCGTTTCCTTGTGTTTGTAAATTATTGTTGTACTTATTTTAAACTATATTTTTCTGCATTTTACATCGGTTGACTACGTAATATTATTTTCGGAAAAAAGCCTTTAACAAGAGAAATAATACCTACGTTTTTGATGAAGTATTTTAATATTGCCGTGTGATGCTGGCTAAGAAATTGCCGTGTGATGCCGGCTAAGAAATTGCCGTGTGATGCCGGCTAAGAATAGCATCACCCCATTTCTTTCCCGTGGGAGTCGTAAGAGGCGACGAAGGGACTCGAGGGTGTGTATAGCAATTTTAGGCGATGGGCTGACAACCTAACAACCTGTCACTATGGCGATACACGATTTTCCGAATTACCCTCAAACGTTTGTCAGACGTGGCGTAAATGTCCGTTTCTTGCGGCCGTTTACGCTCTGCCTACCCCGTAAGGGATAAAGGCGTGATTTATGTATGTATGTATGTATTTTGATATTGTTTTGTACTATTACGAACCTATAAGAATATTGTAGCGGGTTCACGCATGTACTATGTATATAACTATGACCTTTGTAAAATCCCGTGAAAGCAATAAATGAATACTGAATACTGCAAAGATCTTGTGAAATACTATACGTAGGTACCCTTGTGGTCTTGAAGGAGATCTCAAGGGTGGGCCAAGCAATCATATTTCAGATAATTGGGTATGCCGAGTCATTTTTAATGGTTTGTTCTGAAAATATAGGTTATTTTAAGAAACTTATTTAATTACCTCGAGAAAGTATTATTTATTTTTAATATTTTAATAAAGTTTTGAGGATGTGACGTCACAATAGTTGATAAAGTATTAAATGCCCTTGCCTGCACAAATACAAAGTTAATCACAGACAAGACAAATGTCAGTAACAAACATTTTGTTTTTTTTTTTTTAACTCTGGCAAAAGCATTTATTTATATTCAGGTTATGAGGCGTTATACAAAGGTCATTAAAGGTAAAGATAATATTTTATTAAATATCGTAGTGTTAATACTCTCTCTTGTTATTGTAATCAGTAGAAAACTATTCCCCTACAAATACGGCTACGGTGGATTTGCCTGTAAACCATGTTGGTTGCGTCAAAAACAGACCGACGGACGACAAATGAGAGAACAGCCTAAATGCAGTCAGCTGATTGTCATTTTGTATGGGAGGTTGAATTATTTTTGTTGTGTCCTGACGTATGATTCTAGGAAAAAGTTGTTCAGTTTCATGGTCTGAATGCTATCAGTGTTCGGAGGGCTGTCCCTTAAACCCCGTATTTAAGCAGGTAAGTGTCGTTGGACGACTCGGTGTCCCACACGAGAAGAGAGAGAGAGAGAGAGCAGGTAAGTAAGTCATATGCGGTGAGAACCACAAAAATGTGAACGTATCAGATAAAGTATTCCATCTATTCTTATTTTTTTTTTCGAGTGGGACACAGATTCGTCCAACGACCCGATAAACCCCGGTCTTGGAGATTTTTTCAACTGCCTACTTAATATAAGTACATTACCTCTGACATGGTTGTGTTACAACCGCTGTTTAAGTAATCATAAACAGCAACCGGGACCGACGACTTAACGTGCACTCCGAAGCACGGAACCATCTTTCTTTTCAGACAATCAGGTGGTTCAGCTTGCAATGTCCTAACCAGACTGGGAACATAACAAAGTGAAAATATCATCTTTGTGAGTGCCCCACCAAGAACTGAACCCGGAACGTTTGCGTCGCAGCAAGTCGCACTACCACTACGCTTCATTGGTCGTTCTACGAGTACTCGTATCTATTCATGAGTGATTTTTGCTCTTGTGAAATTTATGATTTCGGTTTTTTCTTATACCTATAGAATAGAACATAAGTGCCGAAATATTATCCGTATTTAAACGCACCGTAAACCGTAACGCACGCGTCTGTCAGACGAAAGAAAATTGCGAATTCTCATCTTATTCGAACGACTTGACAGACGCATCCGTTACGCACCGTAGACGTATTTGTATGGAAATAAGATCGGAATTCGCCATTTCCTTTCCTCCGACAGACGCATGCGTCAAAAATACGCAGCGACGTACGACAAGTGGGAGAACCGGCTTGATCGACTAATTTCAAGTGGCACTGCCAGGTTTTCTTTCCATCCATTCAGCCCAGTGCGTACCCATTGCCAATCAATTAGAAATTAAATGTTACCTTCCGAGAATCTTCCTGTAAATCATAATTTATTTATTACAAGAAATCTCACAGCTTTTTACATTTGATTATAAATTGAAAGAAACAGTGTGTTTGCCAATAAAAGAGATTACACAAAATGAACATTTGCTTTGCCAACAACTAAATAATAAAAGAACTTCACAATAAAAAAATAAATGGGTGGTTCTACGGAGTTGCAAATAAAAAATAATAAATTTCAAAATTAACTTTTATTAACTTGTTCTATTTTAAATTATATGTTGGTGTCATAAGAACTTAGGAAAAATAGTATAAGAGATCAATATTCAAAATTAACTTAGAAAAAATGAATTTTTACTTTCTGAACGTCGACAGACGTGACACAAATGCGACAGATGTGATGAATATCACAAAATTTAATAAATCTAAATTCAGACATAAACAATAAATACTTCTAAAAACTTATTAAACTACATAAGACATTATGCTTGCAAATTAAACAGTCATAGCCTTCTAAATTATAGTTAAAAAAATAATCAAAAAATGTCGACAGGTTTGACATCACTTTTGTCGACAATAATAAAAAATTATCTTCTACTTTAGATGATGATACTATGATGAACTAAATCAGATTTTAAAGCTCTAGAAGTTTCTGCTAGCGAAGATGGAGGTGTATCATTTAGCATTCGGTTATCTGTTTCTTCCAGCTGCTTTATTTTTGAGCAAGTTTTCACCACTCCTCGTGTTTTTTTAATTGGAGCTTGGAAGATGTTCATTAATACTTTTAATTAATCCTGACTCTTTCTTCTTTCTTCAACCCATTCTTTCTGCTGTGCCGAACGTTTCTCCCTTTACGCATTTTTTTCGTTCTGTTTACTTCTTTTTGACATTTAAAGACATAATCAAAACCTATTTACTTCCCTGGATGAACATAAATTAATACCAGAAAGGATCTTCTATACAAGAAGAAACAGTATGGAAGGTACAAATAGTATGTTACTTCTCGACCTTAATTCATCCGAGAAATTTCACGTGTTTATTTACTCAAAAATATTTCAGCTGGTAAAATTTTCAGATAAAATATCTCGACACCCTGTTGTATACAGAACAGAGTATGCATGGACACTTACAAATACCACAAACCATGTTATTTTTCATGTAAATTTCAGTTATTATAAAGAATAATCTTTGTTAAAGGCATTTACACTTCTGTAGAAACAGCCTGCAATCAAATTAACCCGTTTTAGTATTCTAGAAATCACTTCTGTCGTTTAATGTCACTTCTGTCGACCAGACTGTCGACAGACGTGACGTCGACAGATGTGAGGAATTTTAGAATAGCGGCACTAAAACAATGTAATATTGACGTTATGTTAAATTTAATCAGTTTTAGAACAAATATCATCGTTTACAACAAGGCCCAGCCATGCAAATATTTTTGAATTGTAACTTACCTTTTATATATCAATTTTAGAAGTGACTCGTGAACTTTGACACGGCTGTAGAACTAGTTTTCATATAAATTTTGAGCTACAAATAACAATTTGATCGAAATTTTTCGCATTTGCCATAACAAGTGATTAAAGTACTGCCATTTAATCCTACTAAATGAAGGAAATAAATAAAAATCTAAATATGGCAGTTGAATTTTCTATTGTCGAC
Organism: Tuta absoluta; assembly: GCA_027580185.1. Taxonomy (NCBI): domain Eukaryota; kingdom Metazoa; phylum Arthropoda; class Insecta; order Lepidoptera; family Gelechiidae; genus Tuta; species Tuta absoluta. The sequence continues at coordinate 1,602,930 of JAQAHW010000047.1, forward strand.
AGATGTGACAAGATTTCTATAACGCTTGTAGAATCACTTGTTATTTCTTTTCTTTAGGCCAAAATTTTTTGTTCTTCTAGTGACAGTAAGTTCAGAATATGGAGGTTCAGTACAGAGGGTCTGTGGTGTCATTATTAAATGTGTTTATTTTATAATTACTGCTGAACCTTAGTCGGCCTCACGCGAACAGTCGACAGAACGTGACATGTCACGTACTGTTGACTGGAAAAATCTGCGAAATTATAACATTATCGAATATTATTGTCCACTGTTCTGTAGTATATGTGGCATCCATACTAATATTATAAATGCGAAAGTGTGTTTGTTTGTTTGTTTGTTTGTCTTTCTTTCACGTTACAACAGAGCGATATCATGCAGTGTTTTTTAGGTGTGCAGTTAGGTGAGAGGCTGGAGAGTGACATAGGCTACTTTTTATCCCGGAAAAACATATTTTTCCCATCGGAAAAGCGATTAATGTTTAGCAATAGAATACACCCATACTACGAACATAGATGAGTATCATGCAGCGATGTAAAGCATTTTTTTTTTTGAGAGCAGCTAAATGAAAAGCTGGTGAGTGACATAGGTTATTTTTTATCCCGGAAAAACATATTTTTCCCTTCGGAAAACCGATTAATGTTTAGCAATAGAATACATCCATACTACATACATAAATGAGTATCATGCAGCGATGTAAAGCATTTTTTTTTTGGAAAGCAGTTAGATGAAAAGCTGGTGAGTGTCATAGGTTACTTTTTATCTCGGAAAAACATATTTTTCCCATCGGAAAACTGATTATTGTGTAGCATAGAATACATCCATACCACATAAAAAAGATGTATATACAGGATGTAAGGGACAGCCCTCCGAATACTGATATTCCCATAGTAAATGCAGTGAGCTGATTGTGATTTTGTATGGGATATAGAAAAAAAGAATTTAATCTATGGCAGGTTGTTCAGTTTCATGGTTTGAATACACCCAATCAGTATTCGAAGGGCTGTCACTTACACCCTGTATAGCACTACTATGAGAATGTCTCTTGAATATGAGTTTTGGGATATGAATGTGGCTTTAAGGGTGATGTGGGTATGTACTTGAGATACTTCTTACCACAGTAGTAAAGTTAATTTCTACAGTTAAACATGATTTGAAAGTCCATTTCTATAATAATAACCATTTTTAGCACAGTAAGTTTGCCCTGCGTATACTTGCGAAGACACATAATAAACTTAAATTTTTTGGTACCATAGTCCTGAAAATTGAAGACTAGGCAAAATCATTATACTGCGTATTCATATTATTATAACATTTAAAAACTCCAATGAGTTTTTAAATTCATTGGAGTTGTCAGGTGTGCCCTCACATAAGCTGCAATTAAAAGTAGGCGTTCCAGTCATGCTTATGCGAAATTTAGATGCCCCTCGATTATGTAATGGAACGAGACTTCGTGTGACACAACTAGGACGGAACATAATTGGAGCCACCATCTTAACCGGCGTTGGCAAGGGTGAAAATGTAATAATACCACGGATCCCAATTATTCCCACAGATCTTCCATTCCAATTCAAGAGGCTGCAATTTCCTATCAAGCTTAGTTTCGCAATGACAATCAACAAAGCGCAGGGACAAACTTTAAAGGTAGCGGGGGTCCACTTAGAAAAACCGTGCTTCTCTCATGGCCAGCTATATGTAGCATGTTCGCGTGTGTCCAATGCTCAGAACCTCTTCATTTTATCCCCAGATGGTAAAACTTACAATATCGTTTACAATAGCGTATTAAAATAGTGCTCTGTTCTGTGTCCATTAAGCTGTGTACTATGTCTTTAACACTCTTCTGGAAACAAACGCTCCGAAACACTGTAAAAGCATAAATCCCTCCCCTTTGAAAGACAATTTTTGTATACGCGCTCTCCATCAAGATATGTCTTCCATATTACTCACGATAATTTTTCCGGTTTAGTGACTGCGTCTCTATTAAAATTACGTTATCTTTACTTTTAACATTAAATGCCTGTTTTTCCTTACACTATAAATGTGTCATAATCTTCTTTCTAGCGTCGTAATATCTTCATTATTGAAGGTCGTAATTCCCCTGATGGGAAATATTTTTCTCATTCAGGATTCTTTTCCATCGCTGCGTATCTTTGGCGACATAGAGCGCTGAGTGTATTTAATGAGACCACCTAATTGTACTGAAACCTCTTGGTCGTTTGCCATCGACTTTTCCAGTGATCATGAGTGCAAAGTGGCAAAAGAACTCAAGGATCATTCTTGCGCCTCATTACTTGATTTTACAATAGCCTGTATTAGTGATGGTAGCGCCCAGGTACCACAAATTATATACTTTTTCAAGGAAGTGAACCATTCCAGTGTAGTGTCGTCTGTGTATCGGTGAATAGTGATTTTAGTGCCCTCCCAGTTTACACAGTTGTTCGCCTTACGATGTGTCGTTTAGAATACACAACTAATTAATAAAACTCTATGAGTACGCGGGCGAAGCCGCGGGTAACAGCTAGTATTAAAATATAAACAAAAATAAACCAACCTACATGCGATAATTTTTGAAGCACAAGACGCGAACACAAATTTCGTTGTATGGTAGAATGACCCAAATGAAAAATAAGGAATGAGATGAGTTTAATTATATATCAGATCAATACACTACCTACAAAATTATAGACACATATTATAATAAAAGATTTAAAAATGCTTATATTCTAAACTAACATGTGAACAAATTAATAAGATGTTGTAAGTGCTGATGTGTGAAGATAAGTCTGTGTGTGATGTGATGTGTGGTGTGGGTGTGTGGTGTGGGTGTGTGGTGTGGGTGTGTGGTGTAGGTGTGTGGTGTGTTTGTGTGTGGTGCATGGTTGTGCTTCGCTCTCTAACCAATGTCTTGATTAATGTTTAAGTAGGTAAGTACATACAGTCAAGCTCGCGTCCGGTTAGAAACTCGAACCGCCAATGTAAGCCTTATGCGCGCAGCATTTGACTGCAGGATGGCGTAGTGGATATAGTACCCCTACCTGCTACACCGAGTCTTGGGTATGATCCCCACAGCACAAGTATTTATGTGCTACTTTTCAAAAGAAGATCTGAGTGTTTTCTATGTATTGTACGAAATTATCACGATTTATCTAAATAGGTGCAACTCAAAATATTAAAAAATTCATAAAAAAAAATATTTATATTTTTTCCGTCGATAAAATCAGGTGCAGTTTCTCTCATTGTGATATTTGCACTTTATGAACACTCACACTGTATATTTACAAATAAACATATTTATGTATTATCTGATCTCAGCTCATTTACAAGCTTTGCATAGTTTGGGAATAGATTGCGCTGTTAGAAATGTAAAATAAATAAACAAATCACTCCTATATCCTTTACGGGGTAGGCAGAACGTTAACGATCGTAGAACGGATATTAAAATCACGTCAGGCAAAAATTGAGGGTCAATCAGATAACTGTGTATCATAGTAACAGGTTGTTAGCCCATCGCCTAAAATTGCAATACACACCTAACCCTTGAGTCCCGTAGTCGCCTCTTACGACACCCATTGGTAAGAAATGCAGTGATGCTATTCTAGACCGGCATCACACGGCAAATGTTTGAAATGTCCTAGATATAATTTATTTATTATAAGAACGGTCCAAAGTCCAAACAGTCTAATCCACCCTTCGCTCGACAGTCTTAAACAAATCTTACCAGGAAAGTTAGCCACAACTCCTTTGACGTAGTTGGCCCAGGCTGGCTCCCCCGGCTTCAGCGGCGACTGAGGAGTGGGGACCTGGAAGCTGGTCTTCAACTCCTCGCCGCTGGCCAGCACCGACAGCACGTTGCAGGTGGAACTGCTGTTCGGAGCGCCCACCACCACTGTGAGGAACGGAAGAGCCTGGAGACAACAGAAATACCGTGTGTTACTAGGCTGGATAGAAGAAATGATGCTTCTTCTTCTTTTCCTGTGGGACACCGAGTCATCTTACGATCAGATGAACCCTGGTGTCAGAGATTTTCAATACACAGTACATACATACATACATAAATCACGTCTCTGCCGGAGGGGTAGGCAGAGACTACTTCCTTCCACTTACTACGATCCTGGCATACTTCTTTCGCCTCCTCCACATTCATCAATCTCTTCATGCATGCTCGTCGGTTTAGGGTACTCTTGACCTGACCTTTCTTAAGCACGTCCCCGATTTGATCAAGGTACGTTCGTCGAGGTCTTCCCCTTCCGACGTTCCCATCCACACTTGCCATATACACCTGTTTCGTTAATCTTCTTTCATTCATCCTCTCTACATGACCAAACCATCTAAGCATACCCTTTTCTACACCAGTCACTACGTCTTCTTTTATACCACAACGTTCCCGTATCACGCTATTCCTTATCCTGTCACTCAATTTTACGTCAATCATACTTCTTAACGCTCTCATTTGTACTGCATTTATTCTACTTTCATGCTTTTTCTGCCATACCCAACTTTCACTGCCATACATAAGTGTCGGAACTAACACCCCTCTATGCACAGCCAGACGAGCCTTATCAGAGACTTTCTGGCTGTTCATAAAAGCGTGCAACGCTCCATTCACATGTTGCCGGCATTCACCCTTCTTTCGATGTCACTTTCACGCTTTCCATCTGATGTGAACATGGAGCCCAAATACACAAACTCTTTCACTTGTTCCACCCTTTCTTCTTCTATCATAATTTTACACTCTGTCATATTTTCCTCTTTCTCAAAAACCATTGCTTTCGTCTTACTTACATTCACTTTCATTCCTTTCTTTTTCAAAGCCTCATTCATAATATTTACCATCTCCTGCAACCCTTCAGCCAACGACGCAAGGATAACTTGGTCGTCAGCATAGAGAAGACATTTGACGAGTAAACCTTTCATTCTCAGACCACATTCACTCTCTTTCAAATCCGCCAAACAACTATCCATGAATAGATTGAACAGCCACGGTGACGCAACACATCCCTGTCTAACACCTTTCTTGATGTTAAAAAGTTCACTGTACGCCCCGTTTATCCTGACACAAGCGCACACACAATACACAGTAACTCTCGAGTACCATAGTCGCCTCCTACAAAACCCTTGCAAATGAAATGGGGTGATGCTATTCTAATCTGGCTTTACACAGCGTCACACAGGTATGATAATAAACGACACTCGTAGTCAAACTATCGATGAAAAGTACAGTACCGTAGAAACTAATTTAAAAGGCCTAAATTTCCTATGTTTGCGGCCGTTTGCGTAACTCGGAAACTACAAAAAATTGCGGCACTTATTTATGAGGGTTTTTCGGATACCTCTCAGTATAGGTAATGCATTCAAATTTTGTCTTTGGACGTCTCTCTACGTTATGTAGGGTTTCGAAATGATACATACATATATGATTTTTAATACCAAAATGGGGCGTGCGTGGAGTTTACAACTGACATAATTTTACAAATCTGCATGGATGTAATTTCAATTGTTTAAAGTAAATATTTTATAAGTTAAAACTGGTAGATTTATCTACTTCAATTTTTACAAAAAAAAAAAAAATGTAGCCATTTTTGGTCTTAACATATTTTTTTTTTACTTACAGAATTAGCTAGGGTAGCTTAGGGGCTAGTAAGATTGTTAATTTAAAATAGGAGCACTTCTGGGCAGGTTTTTTGGTGGGTTTTTCCTGTTCAGGAGGTCCGATTAATTATACGCATGTAAACTACACGCTTTAAAAATCTTGACTTCAATTTGAAACAAATATCGTTTTCAGATGGTGGTGGCGTAAAGTTACATGCCGTGTGATTAACCTGGCCAGCCCCGTGGCAGTGCTTTGATTTTTATTTTTTTCTCCCGCCCGAGCCGGTTTTCTATTAGGACATTACAAAATTGTTATAAAAAAAAGAAAATTGTGTGATACAAATTTCTTTTTTTTACAATGACGGTTCATGACGTCAATAAGTGATATGATAATACTATCCTACATTGAATAAAGAATTTCAATTTCAAATTTCAACGTAAGAATCCTTTTGAAGGGAACTAGGTCAGTACTTTTACGTAGGTATGTTCACGACTTGCATTTCTTTTCACAAGTGCAAGTTAATAAATCTGGTACCCATTTCTATCTGAAAATATATTTCTCTGATGACCCAATGGCCCAGTTTCGGAACGTTTTTGGAAATCTCTTTTAATCCTTGTAAAATGAAAAACTCGTGCCAGAGCTTTTGAAACCTTTGATATTTTTTCATAGTACGCGCCTTTTTATTGCAAGTTATTATTTTCTTTTAAGTAAGTAATAGGTATGTACTACTGAAGTGACACAACACTTAAATATTTCCCTATCTACCTTTGCAGAGAAAAAAATTGGTAAGAGAATCAACAATGGAAGTATACAGAGTAAAGAAGAGTTCACTATGGTTTTATTTTGCATTTACAGTGCTATATATACACACACACACACACACACATTTCACGCCTATAATCCTTAGTGGGGTAGGCAGAGCGTGAACGGCCGCAAAAAACAGACATTTACGCCACGTCTGACAAATATTTGAGGGTCATTCGGAAAATTGTATATCGCCTGTGACAGGTTGTCAGCCCATCACCTAAAATAGCAATACACACTCTCGAGTCCCTCAGTCGGCTCTTACGACTCCCACGAGAAAGAAAGGGGGTGATGCTATTGTAAGCCGGCATCACACGGCGTTGCATTTTCTGTGCTATATTATTTTCATAACTACTCTGCATCAGTGGCAGAGCAGTGGGACGGTATCCCATAAGTCCCGGGTTCAACTAGCAGACGAAAAAAAAAAACTTACTTTCGTTTATAAGTATAATTTTAAAACATTTGGCACAGGTGTTTCAGCAAAATAATTTACACGATGATATCTAGAGCAGCATATTGAAAATGATTAAATAATAATAATAAAGAATTATTAGGTTTTGCTAATGCCAATCAATATAGATTTGTTTTTGCGATCAATATTCACAATTTATTTCAATTTCCTACAAAAAAAAGTGCGTTACTGAATTCCGCTAGAGCTGTGACGACTTTAATTTTTAGCGTACTTAAAATAGTATAAAAGTAATAGAGTTGCTTATCGTGTCAGTCCCCATTTTATAACTCCTATGTGTGCTTAGATCTTTAGATTAGATTCATTTATTTCACATTAACCAATTCATAATTAAAGTGCTTAAACTAAATAATAATGACAGAGAATAGTGTGATCGTCAAAAATGGAAAAAATACAATGTCAGCGTTCTTCAGTAAATATGTTTAATTTAGCGTTGCTATGCTGGGGTAAGTTAGGTATTAATGACGGTCTATGAATGCGCCGCGATTTCGCACGCATCGCTCTGGGCATATGTTGTCCCTTTCTCGCTCGCGGGGCGAGGGTGGCGGCATGCGCGCGGGTCGCCTGGTAGGCGCCAAGCGGTGATTTCTGCACCGCGCTCAGTCACTCAAAACCGTTCGGACGAGAACGTATTGTGTTTTGTACGGGTTTCCCGCCACGCGTTTTGTGATGCCGCGTGTAATGGACGATTCAATTTGAGATCGCGCGTGTTGATGCATCGTATTATTGCGGTTCTCCTGGGTTATACTAGAATACCAGGCTTAGTGATTGTTGGATGTCTCGACGTCTTCCACGTGAGCGTCGCGTTGAATAGGCATCAAGTGGCCATATCGGCTCGCGTTTGTACGACCCAAATTCGGGTTGGGTCACGCGTAATGACTAATATCAAAGTGGAATACGAACAGAAGCTGTGAGTGGTTTGCAGTGAATAACGCGCCAAGGCTGTAGTGGAATGCTGGGTGTCGATATCTTTTCCACCCAGCCCTGTAAGTACCCACGGAATTCCTATTTGATCCATTCCCTGTACTTCCTTTCTCCGTTGGGTATTTTATGCATTTGGACCGGCACGTTGACTGTAAGTGTTAAACCTGGTTGTTTAGTATAAAACTGTTTATTCGTGTTAATGGTGTGTTCCCTTTAGTCATATTTGTTGTACCATATCATTGTGACTCCTTAGTACGAATTGCGGAATTCGTGGGGTGATATAATTTGGAGGTACTTACTTATAATCTAGTGCTAATACGTGTGACGTAACGCCAGATCGGCAGACGGTATTTACTACCGACTTGAGTTATGTAAAGGTCAGAACACATCATTTGCCAATTTCACTCAACTTAGTTAATTAAGTTAAATAGATTTAGGTTCACGTTTAATTCATAGTATGCGCTGCTATATTGTGCAGCGTATGCTATTTAGCGCTGCGTAACGCGGCCATTGTCTGCCTTCAGTTGAACTCCTGGTATTTTACTAGAAATTTACCTGTGTAAATCGCTTCCACTGCGGGAGTTTAGCTTGGAATTAGACAATTTTTGGTAGCAGAGCGTGGTTCAGAAAACCACTAGATTTAAGATTATTTTAGTATAAGATTTTTAATCTACCTACATAAAAAAAAATATATATTTATTGTGATTGTAGTGTGTGCCCTGTGTAGAATATCCTATCGGTAGGATCAGGGCCAATCAATTAGTGAATTGCTTGTTATTATCGTTGTATTTACCCTGTGCGGATATCCTAACGGTAGGATCAGGGCCGATTGTCTATTATTGTTTTTTATTGTAAGGTTCGGTGTTACTTTGGGTTGGTACCATGGCTCCCACAATTAGACAGCTTCAGGCGAAAATTAGATCGCACCTAATGTGGTTCGCGACTAAGCAGGCGATGGTCGGTCGCGGGGACCGAGAGGACGCACTCATCGCTTGTGCGCAACGGATTGACGAACGGGTCGCGGAGGTGTTGGATTGCCTCACTGGATGCGAGGAGTTATTTGATGGGACGCCTGATGAGGAGGTCAAACTTACGGTCCGGGCGAATGTGACCCAGTGCCTGGAGATAGGGCAGGAGATCCAGCAGGCGGCTGCTGTGATCACCAGGCGTAGGGCTGGGGAGCGGGATCCACCCCATGGTCCGCGGGGACCGGGGGTGCAAGTGCCCCTGCCGGCTGTGGCGATTCCGGTCTTCCACGGGGACTACACGGATTGGACCCGATTCCAGGATCTGTTTGACAGTGTGATTCATAACCGCACTGACTTGCAGCCGGCATATAAAATGGCACAATTGATGGCCAAGCTGCAAGGTGAGCCCCATGAGCTGGTAAAGCATCTACCAGTCGATGATGCAAGTTACGAGACGGCTCGCGGTTTGCTGATCGAGAGATACAGCAACAAACGTCTCATGATTGACCAACTCCTGGAACAGTGGCTCACCGTGCCGACCATCACACGAGGGACGGACCTCAGGGCCAAGGTCCTCAACCCTGTCTGCGTTGCAGTGAACGCTCTTGAGAGACAGGGGATGCCGGTGTCAGGCTATGATTATATCCTGGTCCACACGTTGTTGCGCCGCCTGCCGAGCGACATGGCCGCTCGTTTTGAACAGTCACACGGAGGTAAGACATCTGATTACCTCCCGACCTTCGAGGAGCTCAAGTCCTTCCTCGAGGCCGAGTGCAGGCGGGTAGATGCCCAATTTGGAGAGTCGCCTCACGCGGAGTCTGCGGCCGCTCGCCGCCCGGAACGGCCGGGTGCACAGGCGCGAGACGGTAAGAGTAGGCCACCCAGGCGATACAATGTCGCTAATTTGGAATCGAGGTGTGCCTACTGCAGAGAGGCGGGGCATCAGGTGACTGCGTGTGAGGAGTTCGCTGCACAGCGGGTGCAGAAACGTCGTGGTGTGGTGCAGCAACGGCGTTGGTGCTTTAGGTGTATGGGGCCGCATCAGGTGCGAGAGTGCCCATCAAGCACCAACTGCAGGTACTGCCAGGGTGCCCACCATCAGCTCCTATGCATGAACCGCAGCGGAGATTACGGAGGCAGAGCTGACGCGGGTCAGCGGACGGAGTCTGCCCTACCTAGACGGGAGCAACGCTCCCCACCCCCTCCAAGGAGGAGTCCTCTTCCACCAGGGTTTCAGGGACGAGGCCAGGGACATCAGCAGGTGATGCCCCCTTCACCACGCGCGAGACAGTCACCACCTCGGCAGCAGGTGCCGGGACAGGGTAGGTGGTCACAGGTCCAAGGTCAGGGGCACCCATCACAAGTACGTGATGCTACGGGCGGGTGCCAACACCAGGGCCAGTACATGCAGTACTCGGCGGGTCTGAACAACATGGTGAGTTCCCATGACCCACGCATGCCTCTCCCCTTGGCTGAGCACCCGCGGCTACAGGCGCATCCACGGTACGCGCGCCTGCCGCAGGGTTACTATAGGCTGCCAGCCATGGCGTACAGGACCAGAGGTCCCTATCAGCAGGAGTGGGACCCACTCGAAGGTGTACGGAGAGAGGGGACCCCCCCGCAGGACGCGGACACTCCGCGCTTAGATTCCTGCTAGGTAATCGCCGCCTACACGCCAGCTTCGGCCCCCCGGCCAATTACGGTATTGTTGCCTACGGCAATGATTTGGGTATGGGGATACGGTGGCCGCAGCATACAGGTAAGAGCCTTGTTAGATACAGGGGCTCAGGGTTGTATTGTGTCTAGTAAGCTGGTGAGTAGGCTACGCTTAAATATAAGGCCCACAACGGATGGGGCTGTAGGTATTGGAGGTGTAGATGTGCCTGACGTTCGGGGTCAGGTGAACTTCGAGTTCACATTAGGTAATACAGGTACAGGGGTCAGCTATCATGCCTCAGCAGTGGTGCTGGATGAAGTGGTAGGAAAACTTCCTCAGGTTCGGTTACCGTCAACGGTACGAGGGTTAACCACAGGCTTAGAGTTAGCTGATCCTGAATTTGATACTCCTGGTACGGTGGACGTTCTCCTCGGGTCAGACGTCCTCGGGAGATTCTGGTGTGGCAGAAAACGGGTACTTCAGCAAACTGGTTTAGTGGCCGTTGATACCACAGGGGGGTATGTTATCTTTGGCCCAGTTTGGAGACCTCAGGACCTACCAGAGGGCGATACGGTTCTCTATGGTAGTGTGTTGTCGGAGGTGCTGCAGAGGTTTTGGGAGTCTGAGGAGCCACCCACAGCGGATAAACGGAAGCCAGAGGATGACGAGTGCGAGCTGTTCTATCAGTACAACACTGCACGAAGTTCGCCAGGTAGGTTTGTTACCAGGCTGCCATTTCTCCCAAACCGCCCCTCCTTAGGTAGTTCGCGACAGATCGCGGAACGGAGACTACTGGCTATGGAGAGAAAGATGAAGCGAGATGCAGCACTTCGGCAGAAGTATATCGAATTCATGAGGGAGTACCTAGAGTTAGGCCACATGTCGGTGTCCAGCATAGATTGGAGGTGTGTCGAGCATTACTATATACCACACCTGGCTGTTTTGAAGTCACCGGAGGCGAAGATACGGGTAGTGTTTGACGGTTCTGCTCCTACATCGAATGGTGTGTCTGTGAACCAGTGTCTGCACGCGGGTCCCAAGTTGAACCGGGACATTGTGGACATCCTCACAGATTTTCGGTTGCACCAAGTAGCGTTCGTCGCAGACGTCAAAATGATGTTTCGCCAAACAATTATACACCCGGATGACCGTCGGTACCAGCTGATTTTGTGGCGTGAGAGCCCTGACGAGCCGATGGTCACTTATGAGCTTAACACGGTAACGTATGGTCTGAAGCCAAGTCCGTTTTTGGCAATACGCACGCTGCGAGAGTTGGCCGCACAGGAAAGGGTAAGATTCCCTCGGGCCGCAGCAGTACTGGATCGCGACGTCTACGTGGATGACATCTGCACGGGTGCAGATAGCGTGCAACAAGCACTGCTACTACGAGACGAGCTGATCGCGATCATGGAATCAGGAGGTTATGAGTTGCGGAAATGGCTGTCCAGCTGTCCAGAGCTCCTGGCCGGGTTGCCAGGTGAGTTCCAGCAGGACCCGCACCTTTTCGAGAACCCGGACAATCCAAATACGTTGAGCATCCTAGGGGTGCAATATAGGCCAACGCATGATGTCTTTACGTATCAGATCGAGCCAGACCTTTTGCAGAAGACTTGGACGAAGCGTTCAGTATTATCGACGATCGCCAGAACTTTCGATCCTAACGGGTGGATCGCACCGGTGACGTTCATGGCGAAGTGCTTCTTGCAAAGGTTGTGGATAGCAAACTTGGGTTGGGACGACCAGCTCTCCGGAGAGCTGTTGAATGATTGGACCAAGTTTGTGACCACCTTACCAGGGATCGTACGCATCGCCATACCTCGCAAATTGCTCCCATCGGTGGGATGTAAGGCTACCCTACATGGGTTTTGTGATGCCTCGGAGCGAGGGTACGCGGCAGCTGTCTATTTGCGGACAGTCAGTTCAACGGGAACTGTAGACGTGCGTCTAGTTATGGCCAAGAGTAAGGTGGCTCCGGTTAGGACAAGATGGACCATTCCAAAGTTGGAATTGGCGGGAGCAGCGCTTCTCACGCGCTTGCTACATCATGTCGCTAGTAATCTACGCGGTACCATCACTTTGGATGAAACGGTGTACGCATGGACCGACAGTAGGATAGTTCTGTGCTGGTTACAGACGTCGGTACATACTCTTGAGGTTTTCGTGGCAAATCGGGTGTCACAGATTAAAGGATCGGAAACTCCGTTGGTATGGAGACACGTACCGGGAGAACAGAACCCAGCGGACTGCGCCTCACGGGGATGTAGGGCCCCTGATTTGGTAGGTCACTCACTGTGGTGGGGACCTCAGTGGCTGACTGAGTCACCTGAGAGATGGCCATACAATGAGTGCGGGTCGCCGCTTGGGCCACCTGATCGAGGTTTGCGAGTGAACGTAGGGCAGATCGTACCTAAGCCTAGTGCGGCTTTCTTGCTGGAACGATACAGCTCCCTCGACAAACTTCTAGGGGTGACAGGTTGGATCAAACGGTTCGTGAACAACTGTAGAAAACCTCAAGCAGAACGGAACTTGGCACCTGTCCTCTCGCCTGCGGAGCGGAATGCGGCTCTAAGTTTATTGGTTAGGGTCGTCCAGGCGGAACATTTTGAGGAAGAGGCCAGGCTGCTCAGGGATGGCCGTGGAAAGCTGAAGGGAGGTCTTGTGCGCCTCAACCCGTTTGTGGACGAGCATGGAATGCTCCGGGTTGGAGGTAGACTTCGGAACGCTAACCTGCCCTTTTCAGCACGGCATCCGCTGTTACTCCCAAAGAAGGGACCTTTGGTAGAACTTATAGTTAGGGATCGTCACCAGAAAAACTCGCATGCGGGCTGCAATGCACTTTTGGCTATTCTGCAGCGCGAGTTTTGGATCTTGTCTGGACGACGTACGGTACGGAGCATTGTGTTTCGGTGCTTGCCTTGCTATCGGTTGAAGGCAGCCACAATGCAACCTCAGATGGGAGACCTCCCACCGGACCGGGTGACGGAAGCCTGGACGTTTGCGGGTGTGGGAACGGACTTTGCGGGGCCTTTTATGGTAAAGGCATCACGCCTTCGCAACGCGAAGTCAATCAAGGCGTATTTGTGCGTGTTTGTGTGCCTAGCAACCAAGGCCGTCCACTTGGAACTCGTGGCCGACCTCACTACGGAGGCTTTCTTAGCAGCTTTAGATAGATTTGTGTCGCGAAGAGGGCGACCAGCGCTGATCAGGTCGGACTGTGGTACCAACTTTAAGGGCGCTGATCGATGTATGAAAGAAATTATAACGTTTTTATCGGAAAACGAGGAAGCTATCGGCACGAGCCTCTCCCGTCAGGGCATTAACTGGGTGTTCGATCCACCAGGATGCCCCCACTGGGGTGGTATATTTGAAGCGGTGGTAAAGTCCGCTAAGACGCATTTGATGCGCGTTATAGGTTTAACGATATTAACCTTTGAGGAGCTAGCGACCGTGTTTTGTAAAATTGAGGCCGTTCTCAATTCACGTCCTTTGTGTCCGCTTAGCTCAGATCCAAATGATCTGTAGGCCCTGACACCAGGGCATTTCTTAATTGGCCGACCACTTAACGCCTTGCCAGAATACCCCTACACAGAGGTCAGTAGCAATCGTTTGACGCGTTATGAGTTGCTGCAGCAAATGTCTCAGAATTTTTGGAAGCGATGGTCGCTTGAGTATTTGCACATTCTGCAGCAACGCCTTAAGTGGACGGACAGAACTGAACCCCCTCGCATCGGAGATCTCGTTCTGGTTAAGGATGCCAACCTGCCGCCACTGCGATGGCGCAGAGGGCGCATTCTCAACTTGTTCCCAGGTAGTGATGGCACTCCTCGAGTCGCGACAGTTCAGGTAGGGGATTCAGTTCTTAAGCGAGCAATAGCAACGCTATCTCGTCTCCCCAGTAGTGAATAGGCCTAAGGGATTCGGCCTAGGGCGGGTGAATGTTTAATTTAGCGTTGCTATGCTGGGGTAAGTTAGGTATTAATGACGGTCTATGAATGCGCCGCGATTTCGCACGCATCGCTCTGGGCATATGTTGTCCCTTTCTCGCTCGCGGGGCGAGGGTGGCGGCATGCGCGCGGGTCGCCTGGTAGGCGCCAAGCGGTGATTTCTGCACCGCGCTCAGTCACTCAAAACCGTTCGGACGAGAACGTATTGTGTTTTGTACGGGTTTCCCGCCACGCGTTTTGTGATGCCGCGTGTAATGGACGATTCAATTTGAGATCGCGCGTGTTGATGCATCGTATTATTGCGGTTCTCCTGGGTTATACTAGAATACCAGGCTTAGTGATTGTTGGATGTCTCGACGTCTTCCACGTGAGCGTCGCGTTGAATAGGCATCAAGTGGCCATATCGGCTCGCGTTTGTACGACCCAAATTCGGGTTGGGTCACGCGTAATGACTAATATCAAAGTGGAATACGAACAGAAGCTGTGAGTGGTTTGCAGTGAATAACGCGCCAAGGCTGTAGTGGAATGCTGGGTGTCGATATCTTTTCCACCCAGCCCTGTAAGTACCCACGGAATTCCTATTTGATCCATTCCCTGTACTTCCTTTCTCCGTTGGGTATTTTATGCATTTGGACCGGCACGTTGACTGTAAGTGTTAAACCTGGTTGTTTAGTATAAAACTGTTTATTCGTGTTAATGGTGTGTTCCCTTTAGTCATATTTGTTGTACCATATCATTGTGACTCCTTAGTACGAATTGCGGAATTCGTGGGGTGATATAATTTGGAGGTACTTACTTATAATCTAGTGCTAATACGTGTGACGTAACGCCAGATCGGCAGACGGTATTTACTACCGACTTGAGTTATGTAAAGGTCAGAACACATCATTTGCCAATTTCACTCAACTTAGTTAATTAAGTTAAATAGATTTAGGTTCACGTTTAATTCATAGTATGCGCTGCTATATTGTGCAGCGTATGCTATTTAGCGCTGCGTAACATAACATAACATAACATAAATATACTTTATTGCACAAAAACAAGAAATGGACATACAGATAGAAAAGAAAGAGTACAATATAGGCGGCCTTATAGCTAGGTAGCTATTTCTACCAGACAACCTTAGGGTAAAGGAGAGTAGATTTGAGATGCGGGATAGTGCTTTTACGGTTATATAAAATACATATACAATAACACCTACATATTTACATAAATAACAATATGAGTAAACTACTACATACCTTATATTACAATAAACTAATACATATACATTATTATAGAGAAATATGCATGTTCATTCAAATTAAATGGACAGGGGAGAAAAACAAAACAGTACAAGTGAAAATCACTTTTCGGACAGATAGTGTGATCTGACTCGCGCCTTAAAGCTTTCAAGAGACGGAGCACGTCTGATATCCTCCGGTAGGGCATTCCACAATTTGATCGCTTGCACAGAGAAGGACTTGGCGTAAAACTCTGTTCTGTGAGGAATCATGCTCAATGTAAGATTATGGCTGGATCGAAGATTACGGGTTAGAGTAGAAGAGTGAAAAGTGAAGCGATCTTTTAAGTAGGAAGGAGTGTTTGAAAGTGAAAGGATAGAGTAAAGTAACGAAAGAATATGACAGTCTCTTCTACGGGTGATTGGGAGCCATTTTAGCTTGGAGCGATGCTCCGACACATGGTCATATTTACGAAGCCCAAAGATAAATCTTATACAAAGATTCTGCAGACGTTCGAGTTTACTCAGCAACTGCGATGATAAATCGGGGTAGCAAACGTCTGCATAGTCCAGTATTGGAAGGAAAACAGAGTGTGCCAAGGAAATCTTTGTTTTGGTGGGCAACAAGTTTTTGAGACGCTTTAGCGAGCCATACGCAGCAAACACCCTCCTGCTGACTTCCGAAACTTGAGGCTTCCATGATAAATTTTCGTCGAAGATAACGCCAAGATTTTTTACCTTCTCACTAAAAGGTATTGCGATACCATCAAAAATAACATTCGGGAGAGAAATGCGGTCAACTCAAGAGATATACCAAGGGCTTCCTATTAATATAGTCTGAGTTTTGGTGGGATTGATTTTTAAACCAAAATTTCGGCTCCATTCAGCAATACACCTTAGATCTCGATTAGTGATATCGATGGCGTCAGAGAGGTCAGTTAAAGGAGCTTTCGTGTAAATCTGCAAATCATCGGCATAAAGATGATAAGAAGAAGCAAGAGGGAGAGTGATAGAATTTATTATATTTATAATTATATTTATTAACGCGGCCATTGTCTGCCTTCAGTTGAACTCCTGGTATTTTACTAGAAATTTACCTGTGTAAATCGCTTCCACTGCGGGAGTTTAGCTTGGAATTAGACAAAATAGCTAAATTGATAAAATATAAAAACAATGTATAACTATCAAAAACAATTCTAACAAAAAAGATTAAAACTAAGAAAAGGATGTTGATGCATTCTAGAGGTTTTATAGGATTATAGATTGAATCCTATAAAACCTCTAGAATCATACTATATATTATAGATATAATACATGCAGGGAAAACATATTTTTTCACGCTGGGAAACGGTTAACAGCGGGTTGGGTTGGGAGGTCTGCTAATAACTATTAAGGCCCTGTTTCACCTGAAAAGTGAGTCTCTTTCATTCGCGCTCCGCCAGAGAGAAACAGCCAATTATCTTGCACTCAAACTGTAGAAAACCGTCACAACGACTAAATTATAGCATATGCTATTGACATATGTTAAGCCGTCGGTCCCGGTTGCAGACGGCGGTTGTTACACAACCATGTCAGAGGCCTATTACTGATAATAGGCGGTTGAAAAACTCTGACACCAGGGTGCATCGAGTCGTTGGACGACTCGGTGTCCTCTAAACTCACTCACTCTAAAAGAAGAAGAAGCACATGTTTTTGTAATAACTTTCAAATTATTATGTGGGTTTACGCGACTTACCTACATACATACATAAATCACGCCTATATCCCTTACGGGGTAGGCAGAGCGTTAACGGCCGTAAAATTGATATTATCACCACGTCTGTCAAAAGTTTGAGGGTCAATCAGATAGGTAGCTGTGTATCACTACAGTGACAGGTTGTCTGCCCTTTGCCTAAAATTACAATACACACCCTCGAGTCCCTTAGTCGCCTCTTACGACACCCATGAGTAAGAAATGGGGTGATGCTATTCTAGGCCGGCATCACACGGCACTTTACATGACTTACTTGTAGAGAGTTTATCCCTCTACGTATAAATAAAAACAAGTAAGTCGCGTAAACCCACATCATAATTTGAAAGCTATTACAAATACATGAGTGATACTTGTTCGTTTAATAATAAAAATAACTTTCAACTTTGTAACTTTCATAATATTGAAAAACAATCAGATACAAGTTAGTTTGGTTTTTTATATATCAAATAAAGTTTGTCAAATTGTGTAACTGATAGTACCTATCTATTTGTTATCTGTTAAATCCTTGTAGTGAACATATTTTTATTTTTCAGAAAGTTATGGCTGTGATTGTCTAAATAAAACCGATTTCGCGCGCTGTCCTCTAAATTTCCCTCCTATCCCTTTTATCTCCTAAAGACGAGTGTAGTCGTGACCGGCCTAGACAGTGGCGCCAATTCACAAAAAATATATTTTCTATTTATACAAACAATCAATCAGAATTTTCGTTGCTCAAGTATTTTGCATCCATAAGTTAAATTAGAACCTACAAACTCAATGAAATATTCGCTGTTATTAAAATTATGGAAATGTATACCAAAAGTGGCCGTTTTTATGTAAGTACTTTTGCCACAACTTTAATTACAGCGAATATTTAATTGAGTTTTCGGGTTCTAGTTTTACTTATGGATAATACTTAATACTCGAGCTACGGACATTCTGATGGATCATTTGTATAAATAATTTTTTTTGTGGCGCCACTGTCGAGGCCATTCACGACTACACTCGCCTTAAGGAGTCAAGTGGTGATTCAGATCTTCAAGCTTAGATTATTGATAATTTGAGCTCTTAATCCCTAAGTGTGTTGTTTACTTATAAAACTAATTATTTAAAGAAAATTAATTTTGTAAAGATCCATTTCACTTTTTATAAATTAATTCTCTTATATCTTTTGTTAAATAGAGAATACTTTTATTTTTCGTCGGTTCTCCCACTTGTCGTCCGGCGATGTGTTTTTTTGCGGCACCGCAACGCATGCGTCTGTCAGACGAAAGGAAATTGCAAATTCCGATCTTATTTCCATATAAATACGCCTTCGGTGCGTCTGCGGTGCGTAAAGATGCATTACGGACGCATCTGTTAAACGCATCTAAAAGCACCGTAGTTTTGAAGATCTAAGCATACATATAGGGACACCCCCAGGTAGCACAAGTTGCTGCACAAGCGCTTAATTAAAGCTGCCATGAAAACCCAAAACTGTATAAAGGTGTAGAGATTGCCCTTAATAAGGTGTTAGCAGTGCTGTGAACTCGAAAAATGGCCCCAAATTATACAGCCTTTGGTATTACAAAGGCTGGATAAAAGCTGAAATAAGACTTGTCATAGGCTTTAAAAGAGATTTATTATGGTATTATGATATGTTCAATTCTGTACAAGGCTCCCATCTTCAGCTCTTGTACAGCTTGTTACCTTTGCAACGTTGTATTTACATTGTCTTTCAGCTTTTTTGACAATTGTTATTTTGAATAATAATATTAAAAAAGAACATCCATCTTAGACGTTATCGAAGCGGACTCCATTTAAAATGTAAAATTATATTATCATGTGCTGAATAAGTGATTTCTTGCAAGTGATCATAGTGCGTTCATAATGCGAGTGCTACTTTATCGTGTAGTTTATACCAATTATCTAACTAAATTTTCATGCGCCGTTCAAATAATCAGATTTTAATATTAAAAATGTTTAGAAATACAAAGTGTACCTATAATTATTTACGTGTTTGAACTTAAGTTATATTCATCCCGCTTATGAAATTATTTTCTATACAGTTGATGTTTAAATTATTGTTTGAAAATGTGATTTCATAGAATCTACTATATTTATAAAAATACAAAATTAATTATTTTTAGGCTAAATATGGCTTCCATATAGTGTTCAGCTTATATCGTTGAAAAAATATTTTGTGACTCTTTTGGCTGATCAAAATACCGTTAATCAGCCATTGACTTCTTATGTTACATTAAGACACTTTTATTCATACTTCTAGTTGTATGTTGGTATTGGATAATGCAGTTCTAATGACTTCAGCGTTATATTGTATTATAAGACCTATTGTTCGCAGCCAATTCGGGATTTCTAGCAAAAGCAAATTGTAAATTTGATTTAAGACCAGCCAATAAGTTATTAAGTGCTAATATAAGTTAGATTTATAATATGTCATGTAAAAATTGTAGAATAAAGGGCTTTTAAACTTTATTATTTATTTTAATACGTTAGCAGGATCTGCAGTCTGAACAACCATTTTAACAATTGGATTAAAAATGCTGTAATAGGGTAATTTAGCTGGTTGACCGGACACTAGTAGCTATCGGACACTGCCCAATTATTTGCGCCGAAGATGAAAACGTTAAGTAAATTATTAGAAAAGTCAGTGTCTTTCAAAACTTTTCGACTATTCCCATCACATTTTAATTAGTTAGCATTATTACTGCTCCAGTGTCTTGTCAATTGGCCTCTTAAAATTTGCGACTGCGGTTGTGTGCAAATACAGTGAAAAAATCTTGGAGCAACGCATTTTTTGAGGTAAGTTACAGCGTTGTTTATAATTTATTGGATATAAATATTGACATAGTGTGACTATTTATGATTCTCATTTACGTTAATTTCAATAAAAAACTTAAAATTTACAATATTTAGCATTAAAATTAGATGTCCGAATAACTAGAAGCAATTTTTGGGGAAATTTAGCTATCGGCCTACAGGTCGATAGCTAGCTGATAACCATTCAATTTACATCCTCTTTTTCATTAAATATTAAAAAGCTTTAGAGGAATTATATAATTTCAAGCGTTCTTATATCCGAAGGCAACGGTTTAGTTAACAGGCGGCCATGCACCTTCATACAATTATTTGAAATAATATATACATATTTTTTTAATAATTCTGAAATTGACGGCCGGCAGTTGAATTTGTGCATTTTGGTTATCGGCATAGAGTATACTAATATGGCCGAGAACCAAAAATCTATGTTTTGGTTTCCGGCCACTGAATTAGGAATACTATAAGTAAGTATTTTTTTTGTAACAATATTTTTTAAGCTTTCACGAAGCGTAATATTATTTTCTACTTAGTTTTGATTATCAATAATGGTTTATCATGTTTTGAACTATGGCAAAAACATAAATATTGAAAAAAATATGTTCACTACTTTACATACATTTAATTTTTTATTGAAAACCAATCCTTACTACAAAGCACTAAGACTTATTTTTCAACGCATTACATGGTGGCCGAAAAGTAGTTGTTTTGACGGGCGATAACTGAATGTTCTGTCCGATAACCCCCAAATTCGCTAATTTCAGATATTTTATTTATTTATTTCTTTTTGAAGCATTTTTTCAATAATAGGGGTTTCTTAACTAAGACTACAATATCTACTGATCTCAAAATCATTTTATACTTTAGTCTCGTCCAAATATTTGATACAAATATATCATCTTCAAGTCAAAAAATCGCAAGAGTGGCCGATAACCCCCTAAATTACCCTAGGGTGTCAATAAAAGCAACGAGTTTTAATGCGGTGTATCCAGATATAAAAAACTGTTTAATTGTATTAAAAAAATACACTATAACTCTTTGAGAATTACAAAGCACCTGTAAAATGGCGTTAAAAAACTTCTCAAACAAAGCTGTTTAAAGGTACAACTTCATACGCGTCTTCAGCTAAAGGAATTATTACTTTCTACTTAGGCGTCCTTTAATCAGCTGCAAGCTGATATAAGTATTTTTTACACACCTCTAAACAAAATACCCTACAGTGGTTCCAAATTACACCACATGTACGTCAACAGCTGTATAAAAGTTTCCTTCAATGCTTACTAACAGCTTTCAACGTTAAAATACCCTTCGGTCACACTGCTAAGCAGCTGGTGTTACAAAAGAATTGTCTTTCATCATTATACAGCAAAATACTTTAATAAAAAGTAACTATAATCCTTTAAACAGCCAAAAGCTGATATAAATATTTTTGAAGTGTCTTATGCTGACTATTGAATATATAAATATTTTGAATGCTTCTTATCAGCTTTGAGTAGCGACCAGAACCGCTATACATCTTTAATTACACTTTTAACCTCAAGAAGGTGAAAAATTCGACGATTAATCAGCTAGTGTGTTACCTGGGCCCTCTGCTAACCATTTTTCCGTGGGAAAAAGTCATTTTATAATATAGCCTATCACCAGGGATAATGTAGGATTCTAATGGTGTTTTTTTTTAATCAATAACGGTCACACAATCACATATTTCGTCTTCATAATATTAGTGTACTTAGACTATGTAGTGATAATCCTAAGTAGGCGCACTACAAAGGGAGTCTTCGAATATCTGTCATTGTGTAGTATTGCCCTAATAGCCCAGTATGGCTAGCTTTTCGTGTTTCAAAAATATTACCGTGTTATTACCAGTGTTTAAGCAGTGTTTAAAACATTTGTACTAGCTGTTACCCGTGGCGTTGCCAATATATGTGGTGATAAAAACTATCCTATGTGTTACTTTCTATATGTGTGCCAAATTTCATAGTAACAAACAAACATACAAACTTTCGCATTTATAATATTATTAGGATAAGATTTTACGCTATCAAAAACCACCATCTAAACCACGTCTTATATTTTTGACCATTGGCTGGACCTAATTTGTTATTTTGGGTAATTTTAGGTACATGCTAACATTTAAATAAAGCAAATTTAGAATTTTCGCAAGTTATGCCCTTGAATAATCCAACCGTACCGGACTATAATTATTAAGGGCTAATTAGTAGGTACTTTTTTGCTCCATGGGATTCTTTTCGTGGCCTAATTAGGCAGATGATGTGATTACATGAGTCTTCCAAAAATATCAAAATAATTTATTCTATAAATAGTCTATTCAAATTGAATTTTCCACTGAATGCTTTCATAATATTTTCAGTGTAAGATTTAACTAAAGAAAGTAGTAAATAATCGTATTAAAATTTCAAAGTCACTTCTACTTTCGCTCGTCAATTTAAATTGTCTCCGCAGTTATATGAAAGTCTATAAAATATTGGATTTTGATCAAATTAATCCAACTTTGTTAGCTTCGATATCGTCGATAGCAGATTTCAAAAAAATAATACAGTTCAGGTTTTAGAAGGGCAGGCAATGACGTGTTAGTGTCATCTAAGTAATCACCAGACTATATTACCTACTTTCATATACCTATCACATGTAAAAAAGTTAGACATGATTCATGCTGTTCGACAATGTCAAACCGTATGGCATGTTTGTCAGACGTGGCGTAAAAGTCCGTTTTTACGGCCGTTGACGCTATGCCTACTCCGCAGGGATAATGGGCGTGTTATATGTATGCATTTATGGAAAATAAATTAAACACTGTTTACTTATTTGTAATAACACAGAGTTTGTTTTTAAAACAGAATATAATAGAAAGCATTTATTTCAGTGCAATACAAAATTTAAAAGTATAGTTATTATAAACAGGACTTATAATTAATATAACGTAAAGTATTACACCAAAAACACAAATTTTTCTTTAGCTACCAAAAAAAGAAATTTTTCACAAATAAGGGTCAGTAGCACATTAACCTAGCCCTTGAAGGTATCCACATTTACTGTGCCCCTGTCCCTTTTACGACCATTTTACGACCCCCTATGCAACGTGAGTCGCCGTCGCCTAAAGTACCTAAAGTGCTTAAATAAAGCTAAATAGCTTTATTTAAGTGACATTATTGTAGTGTATTTATAGTATTGGTGTTAGATTTTAAGTCATATTTTATTGTTTTATTTTTTAAATACATATGCGCCTTGTTTTTTGAAATAAAGGATTTATTATAATTACTGTTTTTTCTTTTAAACTGTACGAAAACAAGTTTAAGTTGATGTGCCCATGATAGTACCTACCAACGACATCTTCACTTGTCATCAATTTACATAAAAATCTTTTAAAAAATAAGGACATACCACTGGCAGCACGTATCCCTCGCAATAATCGATGTGTTCTCCAATAAAGTTGACACGGCCGGGTGCTGCGCCGGCGGCCGCAGGGCTCCGGCAGAAGGTTGCTGCAAACTTGTCGCTCGCCTCACGCAGCAATGCTGCTTCGCCTTTAGCTACCACTTCTGTTGCCATCTAGAAAGAAACATACTATTTTCTTGAGTTTGCACAACTATTACTCATCACAATAAAACAATTTTAAATGGATTTAAGTTGTGTTTATTTTGGACTTTACAATTCCTACGCTTCGAGCTCTTTACAGAGCCCGTGGTCACGGATGACTAAGGTGTAAGACGTCATTATTTAGATTATACATTATTTTTGTTCTACCACCATCTATTTCTTAATTGCCTAGCGTAACGTCCCGGTTCCACACAAAATGCTGAAACCGTATCTTGTGTCGTAGGTCTTACAGTATGTTGGATCTGGTTCTTCTGCTGTGTAATCAGCGGAGTCCAAGTTGATGAGATTCCCCATCCAGTATCTCTGTTGAAATTCGGATGTTTTTGAATTTCCATGGTTTCCCGAACTTTCCTAGGAATGAATCTCTCCTCTCTCGCTAGGACTGCTGCCTTATCGAACCTGACTTAGCAATCCTAGCGAGAGAGAAGAGAAAACATACTACTTATAGTTATAGCAGTGGCAGAAAGTCGCGGCAAACTTATAGCTCGCCTCACGCAGCAATGCTACTTCGCCTTTAACTACCACTTCTGTTGCCATCTAGAAAGAAAAACTACTTAAATAGCAATGCAAAATTCAATTTTCGGTCCGTACCTATCTTCATCAGCAGCAGCATATACAGTATATAGGGTGAAGTTTTACTGATGACCGATACTGAAAACAGAGGACAGGCTGATGATAAGGAACAACTTTCCTCGAGGAACAAAGGTCGGAATCATCATTGGCCTCACACGTCTGTGACAGACGATTAAAATAGTGTCTGTCTGAGGCAGACACTGCGTTGCCTGGGACGCAATTATGGAAAACGCAGGGCTGCCCAGGACCTGCGCCACCCTCTCGGCCTTCCTGGCTGGATCCGCAGGAACGACTAGTCGATACGTGCGGAGCCAGGTCGGCTGCAGGAGTCTGCCGCGCGGTAGATCTCTGTCACACGCGCCTGACGGAGACCCCGTTCCGGGTTTAATTGTGGAGTTGGCCTCTCCAGGACCGTTGTGCTTGGGTCGGATTTATCCCTCGGTCGCTTCTTACGACCCCCACGGGAAGAGATGGGGTCGGAATATGACAAAAATATTTTGAGCTTCCATAGTAACGCAAATCAGCTGATCGGCAATTTTGTATGGGTGGTCAAGTATCGTTTTTCGTATTTCGTACTATGTTCCTTGGAGAAAGTTGTTCCTTATCACCAGCCCGTCTTGAGTTATCGCTATCGGTCACTAGCAAAATGTCAGTACCTATCTATTTACTTACTTTTTCTCATAAGAAAATTAACAGCGTTACGGGCAACTTTGAAAGGCGTGAATATCTAGTAACTCTAGGGTAATAATTTTGTCCAGTCTTCCCTTGGGAAATTACAACGGGGCGATCCAACTAGTAACAAAGTTAAATATAATATAAATAAAACACTTATAAAGGAGCAGTTTCTATAAGTTTACGCGTGTTTCTTTTTATTAGATCTCGTGATACGTAAAACAAGTATCTAAGTGCCAACGCTGCGTCGAGCGTACGTTGGCGCTTAGGCACGATGTGCATTCTAAATTCGGACAGATTATAATGTCAAGACGCGCCGGATCGCCGCGCGGGCGGCCCGTGCGTGCAGCCCGCTTATCGAAGCGCTGGGCCTAATAAGTAGTTCATCTTATTTTTATTTTTTTTATATATTATTGCACATAGTACAAATTTGGTCATTTCATACGAATAGCATCAGTATTATAAGTGAATTTGAGCAGTAGCCCAATCTAATTCACTTTTAGGCTGCAGGCGACCATGGACGTATTATTTAAACAGGACTGATAACTGTTGCAGAAAAAACGAGCCGAGCGAGACCGCACCCACCGAGGCCTTTCGTCTCTTTCTAATTGGGCATCAATATTTTGTATTACAATGAGCTTATAGATAGGGAAATTTACATACATACGATTCACTTGGACAACCTCGAACACAACATTTTCACCACTTTGAGTGAGAAATTTCGTCAAATACTGATTTTAAGTAATAAATTAGGACTGTAATTTTTTTGGTCGCTAAAGTTTAAACTTACCGCCAAAATTTAATCTTAAAGGGATACCATTAGAAAATTATTTGAATAATAGTTTTTACATAATTATAATTTATCAGTGTATAATTTTATGATTTCCAACATGTTTTTGATATAACTGACGCAAGTTGTTTTATTATATTACTTAAATTATAATTATATTTGTCAAAAATAAGTAAGGCAAAATTTTATCTGCAGTAATTTTCTACACTGGCAATATGAAAGAACGAGACACACAGCCTCTCTACGTGCTATCTCTCTCGGCTCGGATTGGCCTCTGGGAAAGACTTAATGTAAAATAGACCATATTCCAGTATTAATAAAGTTACTATTCGTAAATGACTGTTTTTAAAGTTATCAGTCCTGTTTAAATAATACGTCCATGCAGGCGACAGACTGACGACCTGCCTCTATTTTGTCTAACTTTTCTCTCTCGGCCCTCAAATATTTATCAGACGTCGCAATAGCGATCATATTTTATGACCGTTTTGGCGGCTGTTTGCGCTCTGCCTACCCTACAACGGATAAAGGTGTGACATGTGTATGTGTATAAGTGAGGTGATTCACCAACACTACACTTATTTCAAGCGAAGAGAGGCGATTTTCTATTATAAAATAGACTAGCGGGCTGCTCAGCGGTTTCACACGCTGCCTACCGTTTTTCCACAGGAAAAGATCTTTTCCCGGCATTAATTATACATAAAAACCTTTTTTCTTGAATCACTCTATCTACTAAAGGAAACCGTATCAAAATCCGTCGCGTACTTTTGTAGATCTAAGCGTACATAAGGACATACGACTTAACTTTATAGTGATAAGGTGTAAGCAGCATTAAGAGAAAAATGCACGTGCTCCAATGTAGTTAAATTATAATTATAAAAAAAAATGAAACATAAATTGTGTTTCTTTTTTCCAGGTCAAATTTAGGAAAATTTCTAGGAGAAATATTTTTAGGACCTAAAAAAAATTCTCCTAGAAATTAGGTCAAATTTACCGCCACCTACATCCCGCCGCCCTAGGCTCTAGCCTACTCAGCCTTTTGGATAAAGTAGGCTATTTTTATTCTATTCTCTATAAGGTAAGGTTGAGTATATTGAGTATCATGTAAGAAGCATAAATACAAGTTTAATTTCATATTAAAACTTTTGGGATTAACATTTCGTTGAGCGATCGGTCTATCTAAATTAATAACAATCTGTTGTACTGTGACATCAGGGTCCATCGGGTCGTTCGTCGATTCGGTGTATCACACTGAAAAAAAGATTATTTTTTATTACACCAGTATTGAAAGCTGATGTGGCGCAGTGGTAGTGCGACTGCCTGCGACGCAACGGTTCCGGGTTCGATTCTCGGTGGGACACTCGCAAAGTTAATATTTATCACTTTGTGAATTTGTTCCCGGTCCGGTTAGGACATTGCAGGGTGAACCCCTAGTTGTCCGAAAAGAAATAGTTCCGTGCTTTAAGCCGTCGGTCTCGGTTGCTGTCTATGTTTACTTAGACGGCGGTCGTTACACAACCATGTCAGAGGCCTACTATTAGTAGTAGGTGGTTGAAAAAAAACTCTCGACACCAGGGTTCATTGTGTCGTTGGACGACTCGGTGTCCCACACGAAAAGAGAGAGAAATTATTACATCACTTTTTCCCTACGACTTCCAAAAGTAGTTATATTAGAGTTGTTCAGTTTTATGGTGTGAGTAAACTACGAGATGTTTTGAGCTCAATCAGAGCTCCCCATTAAAAACAAACTCAAAATTGTTGTAGTAGGTACTTTGTCTAAAACATGTTTATTTAATACATTTTGTAATGTTTATTTTAACTAACTATTTAATGTATGCTAGGCCACGTATGAAGCTTAAGCCTGATAGTAAGTAAGAAGCTTTAAAATATTGAATACCGTCTGAAAAACATTGATTAGACAAACATATTCATTCATTTATTTACAGTTTATTGCACACAAAAACATTACAAAAAAGACACAAAACATAAAGAAATACGACACAATAGGTACAGCTTATTTCCAAGTAGAAATTTCTTCCAGTTGACCCTATCAGTATTCGGAGGGCTGTCCCTTACACCCAATATACATAAATATATATATCTACAGAATATAATATAATAATAAATACGTATATATATTGTTTGGCGGATTTGAAAGAGAGTGAATGTGGTCTGAGAATGAATGGTTTACTCGTCAAATGTCTTCTCTATGCTGATGACCAAGTTATCCTTGCGTCGTCGGCTGAAGGGTTGCAGGAGATGGTAAATATTATGACTGAGGCTTTGAAAAAGAAAGGAATGAAAGTGAATGTAAGTAAGACGAAAGCAATGGTTTTTGAGAAAGAGGAAAATATGACAGAGTGTAAAATTATGATAGAAGAAGAGAGGGTGGAACAAGTGAAAGAGTTTGTGTATTTGGGCTCCATGTTCACATCAGATGGAAAGTGTGAAAGTGACATCGAAAGAAGGGTGAATGCCGGAAACATGGTGAATGGAGCGTTGCACGCTTTTATGAACAGCCAGAAAGTCTCTGATAAGGCTCGTCTGGCTGTGCATAGAGGGGTGTTAGTTCCGACACTTATGTATGGGAGTGAAAGTTGGGTATGGCAGAAAAAGCATGAAAGTAGAATAAATGCAGTACAAATGAGAGCGTTAAGAAGTATGATTGACGTAAAATTGAGTGACAGGATAAGGAATAGCGTGATAAGGGAACGTTGTGGTATAAAATAAGACGTAGTGACTGGTGTAGAAAAGGGTATGCTTAGATGGTTTGGTCATGTAGAGAGGATGAATGAAAGAAGATTAACGAAAGAGGTGTATATGGCAAGTGTGGATGGGAACGTCGGAAGGGGAAGACCTCGACGAACGTACCTTGATCAAATCGGGGACGTCCTAAAGAAAGGTCAGGTCAAGAGTACCCTAAACCGAAGAGCATGCATGAAGAGATTGATGAATGTGGAGGAGGCGAAAGTAGTATGCCAGGATCGTAGTAAGTGGAAGGAAGTAGTCTCTGCCTACCCCTCCGGGAAAGAGGCGTGATTTATGTATGTATGTATGTATAAATACGTATACAATACATATATAATATTAACAGTCTAGAGATAGGATAATAGTCTTTCACTCTTTTTTTAAATGTATTGACAGAGGGACTGCCTCGGACAGCCTAGCGGCTAGGCTGAAGCAATTCCACAATGAAGCTGCGTAAGAACAAATTGACTGATGAACACCATGAGTGTATTTTAAATGTTACGTCAAGTAATTTGAAGCCAAATTTTGACGTGCTTGTAGACGATCAGTCAAAATTTAATTTATCTCATCGACCAAGCATCAAAACAAACTTAATTTCTTGTACATTTTTTTAGTAATTAGTAAACTTATTTAGCCCGCTTACAAGTTGTGATTCTTTGATTTGGCCCTTTCCAAAATGTATTTCCCCATCCCTGGCCTAGCCTATTCATGTACTACTGCGCTATCTTGTATGGGATGGCGGCAACACAGTACTATTTGAACCACACATTCTAGGAGTAAAATTCGCACGGCTTTAAAATAGACCTTCTGAAGCAATAAATATATCTCATTTCATTTCAAAGGTGTAAGTTATTGGAAATTATAAAAAAAAGTATTCTCTCTTCTCTTTTCGTGTGGGACACTGAGTCATCCAACGACCCGATGAATCCTGGTGTCAGAGTTTTTCAACCGCCTACTACCACTAGTAGACCTCTGACATGATTGTGTTACGATTACGACCGCCGTCTAAGTAATCATAGACAGCAACCGGGACCGACGGCTTAACGTGTCCTCCGAAGCACGGAACCATTTCTTTTCGGACAATCAGGTAGTTCAGCCTGCAATGTCCTCACCAGACTGGGAACAAATCCACAAAGTGATAAATATTAACTTTGTGAGTGCCCCACCGAGAATCGAACCCGGAACCTTTGCATCGCAGGCAGTCGTCTACCACTGCGCCACATCGGACGTCACTTACTGCGCTATATCGTAAGGGGTGGCGGAAACACAGTACTATTTGACCCCACATTTTAGGAGTAAAATTCGCACGGCTTTGAAAATAGACCTTCTAAAGCAATAAATATATTTCATTTAGAAGGAATAAAGTTATGTGATACCTACTATGCAGCTACGCCAACACGATTGGTCATTTTATGATTTGCTAATTTTGAGACTTCGACTTTGAATCTACTAAGATCAAAAAAACGTGAGTGAAATTTTCAGTAAATTTTTAATGGTCTGCAAAAGTTTCAGCACACCATTCCTTTCTCATTCACCCATCCCGGGCCGTGCGAAATCTATGGAACACTACCTGAAATGCGTTGCCGCTTCTCTCCACGGGATGTCGCTGTATGTTTTTGAAACTCGCTATCGGAGTGTTTCCTACGTCCATATATCATCGATGGGGTGGCTACGACGGGTGAAGAGACAGATCCTGAATGATGCTGGAGCAACCACTATTTAAGTTCAATTTTTGAATTTGCGTGAACAACGCGAATCGACTGATGTAGAGGCCTAGTAATAAAGTTATTATGTACTTGCGATTGTTGGCGCTTGGTGAAACTCCATGTTTAATATTAAACGGTATAACATTTAACACACAGATAAAACGAATAAGTATGTAAATATTTATAATTTTGTGGATGTCATGTTCTTTCTTCAACAATGTTTTGTGTTTAAAAATCCTTGAAAATGCTCATGTGAGCGAAACCGGTCGGTTTACCCCGCAATAAATCTGTGAAACGAGTACAAGTGCTTTTTGTCAAAATTAATTAAACCTAGTAGTAAAATATTTGACCATGTGTTTTTGTAAAGTAATATAATTTTCAGTATGACCCTCAAACATTTGTCAGACGTGGTGTAAATGGCCGTTTCTTGCGGCCGTTTACTCTCTGCCTACCCCGCAAGGGATTATAGGCGTGATATATGTGTGTGTGTGTGTGTGTGTGTGTGTGTGTGTATAATATAATATTATAACCTGACACCCTCTATAATATCAGGGAAGTACTGTTTTTACGTTGATTTAATTTCCAATAAACTACTTTCATGATTCTTATAACTGAATACTTTTCTTTCGGACTATACCCTATTATGGTTGAACTAGGGGGGATACCCCCTAGTAGCGAAGAAAGGAAAAAAAATCCGCTCTTCCCTCCTAGGGGGGATACGCCAGTAGGGATAGGTGGAACAGGGAATATTCTATAAGTTGTTATATCATAGTCTGTGCGGGAAAAAGCCGGCGGCGTGAGATTTAGGGGCGCTTCTGTGCCTCAGTATGAGAAACATAGAAACCTATGAAAAAATGATTAGTTCTCTTTTTGACTACGCCTTTTCTCTTTCCGCCCAGACTCTACATAGGTACCTAATTCATTTAATTGTTATCTCTATTTAGTTTTTTGTGACTGGCTATAAACAAACTGGCCTGTACTATGGTAGCGCGTCAACAATGCTACGCAGAAGTTCCGGGTTTGATTCTTGGGGCAGATAAGTATAATTGATTAGTGAAACAGGGTCTTGGGAAATATACTACGATACACCCACCGGCCATATACATACATATTGTTCCTGGTGGGGGCTTTGAATGTGGGTTAAAATCCTATTATATTTGTTGTCGTTGTACTTTTGTATTTTTGTAACACTTGTAACACCTTGTTATTTTGGTCGGTGATTTATTGTTTTATATTCCAGTTGCCGTGTGGGACCAGTTTAGAATAGCTATCATCACCCAATTCTACCCGCGGGTACCGTACAAAGGATAAGCGTCTAAGGGATAATCTTTTCACTGTGCTCGCCAATTCGCCTGGTATGCGTATTGAATATGGGAATACCCCCCGATAGAGGGAGGCCCATGTCCAGTTGTGGACTTTAGTGGTGTGCTAAAAATCCCGTTATGGCAGGTTACATATTAGTACAATCATAACTGCCTTCGTGGTCTGACTTAGCCTCGCGTTCCCAAGGTCCCTAGTTCAATTCTCGAACCTATTTTGAGGTCTTAGTTTTGGTAAGTTAGGGCAGTGATTTTCAATATGTCGCGGAGGACTCAGGGGGTTGTCGGCAAAAGAAATTGTCACCTGGCTGCTAGCGGTAAAACAACAGAAATGAAAATAAGAAATTGAAAAGCGCCCGCCGTATGTATACCTATTATATATTCGTATCAGTAACTTACACTAGATGTCGCTTGTACGCCGCTTCGAGACGAGTACCAAGCGATTAAAGATTTGAAAGCATTGATATATAAGACCCGATGTTTGGATTGGAAGTGTCGGTCGAGACGCCGGTAGCTCAGTTAGTAGAGCAGTGGGACAGTACCCCACGGTCCCGGGTTCATGCCCCGACGAGTATTAAGCGATTAAATATTTGGAAGCATTGATGTATAAGACCCGATATTTTGATTGGAAGTGGCGGTGGAGACGCCGGTAGCTCAGTTGGTAGAGCAGTGGGACGGTACCCCACGGTCCCGGGTTCATGCCCCGACGAGTACCAAGCGATCAAAGATTTGGAAGCATTGATGTATAAGACCCGATGTTTGGATTGGAAGTGGCGGTTGAGACGCCGGTAGCTCAGTTGGTAGAGCAGTGGGACGGTACCCCACGGTCTCGGGTTCATGCCCAGGCGGGCGCTAAACATTTTTGAGTCTTTCATTGTCATTTATGAAAATAATATAGCACTGTGAGTGCATAATAAACCATAGAACAACAGAACTCGGGTTACGGATGATGAGGTCGATTATTCAATCCCGAAGAAAGGGCCCTGAACGGGCCGATGGTATCATGGAGTCACTCTCACAAAGGAAAAATAATTATGAAGTCGATTTATCGAAACAATAGCTATGCTATTAAACACTTTAGTTGTACTTACTTATGAAAAGTATAAAGTATGCTTAAATACTTGCAAAGTATGCAATTACGACTTTTACAGAGTTTTTAAGTTTTGATACTATAATTTAGTAGTTTTAGGTAGGTGCAAAAAGAAATCGCACTGGCCGTGTAATGCCGGCTTGGAATGGCGGCATTGAAGCACTACCCCATTTATTTCACGCGCGTTTTGTCAGGGACTTGAGGGTTTCATGTGTAGGTATTACAATTTGAGGCGACAGGCAGACAACAAATCGACTGTACACGATTTTTCTGAAACAGCCCTCAAATATTTGTCTGACGTGGCGACAGAGACCGTATTTTACGGCCGTTAACGCTCTGCCTACCCCGCATGTGATAAAGGCGTGATATATATGAATGTGTGTATAAAGAAAGTCATTAATTAAGTAGCATAAAAATATTTTAATGATATTGAAAAGTTAGGCCCTTGCAGGCGAACTACCTACCTGCCCTTAAGAAAGACGGTTCCGTGATTCGGAGGGCACATTACGGCATCGGTGTCGGTTGCTGACTACGATTTTACTCAAATGGGGAATCGTTACACAATCACATCACACATGCAATAAGTGTACACAGTTTTTTTCTTCCAATTAGAACGCAAATATCAAATGAAATAGGATCAACCCATGAAACGTAATATACCCAGTTACCCTGGCATATATACTTTGGGATTCAAATACAAGACGTGAAAAAACATACAAATTATTTTGTCGGGTTTCAACCTACTGTTGTGACCTACTGCTGCAAAATATCAAAGTAACGAATGTAGAGCTATGTTGCTTTTGATTTAATTTCGTCAAAAAATATATTGGCCTTAATTCGGTAAATAAATTCTGTAAATTTCCTAACATAAACGCTGTCACTTTTCGTCATATAGGTCAAGGAAACTAAGTCCTGTCATGTTTAAAAATTACAATGGGTTGTTTCCCATTTCTAGTCGGAGGGAGGAATTTAGGCCTGCCGAAGACCAAGCTTTCGTTTCGCAAGCAGTTTTCATAGAAATTAGAAAAAAAGAATACTTTGCTTGTACTATGACAAGTTTGGCCATGAGGATATAGAGTTCCTCGTAGCCAAATCAGTTAGGCGAAATAGTTTGGCCATGAGGAAGAAGGGGATATATCCACATAACTATGGTGAATATATCCTACCCGCCGCCGCCAATCATCAAATAAGGTAGTCAATCGAGCTGTCGCTGGCGAAAATTGCCCTTGCTCTGCGGCGGCCTTTAGATCCCTACGGAACGAGACGGAAGACCGTGTTGCTCGAAGTTAGATCCCCTCGTTTTGACACACCAGATTTTGACAGATGACGTTTATATTAACAGATAACACATATTTTGCGTGAAAATAAAAATCATCATAACGAATTTAGATAGCGCATACCTTTTTAAACCTTATTTGACGGAAAGTGACTAAGTGACGCTTTAAATTAAGGTAAGTTTGAAGAATTTATTTCCCGAATTTTTGAATGCGATTTCAAGAAGAAAATGTATAATGTAAACAACTTTATTATGAAGCTATTTTATTATAACAACCCACAGCCTTACCTACAGTTTTGTTTAGTAGCTTTACTAAGTAAATCCTTAGCTAAATAAAAAATAAACATACTTTTTAACTTTTCATTAAACTTGGAACTAAAATTGCTTAATGTCAATCAAACAAAAAAAAATTGCGTAGGACTTCGGTAAATAACTAGGTATTTAAATTACTATTACGACGCAAAACTAAATTATATTACACAATGTTCAAAAAGGTGCAGTAGGTACGTATGTCAAGAAACTCATATTTTTTATCATGACTATGCCCGCCACTACTTAATTTTTAAGAGTTGCCAAATTATTATCTTTATGAGCGGTCGAAGGGTTGCAATCTGGTCGTCCGTTGATGCCCTGAGCCTCTTGAGCATTACGTTTGCACTTGGCACAGCTACACAAGTTGTGTTTCATCAGGTACCTCTCAAAGTCAGCCTCGGTAGCATCCTGAGACTCGGCATTCGGGACGTTTCTCAGAAGCGAGCATCCATTGATAGATTTCCTTTTAGGGTTACCTTTTGGGGTTGATTTAGTATTTGTGATTAGGACACTACTTGTTTGGTGATTACGCACTGCTGTGGAAGAGTTTTGCGGTTCAATGCTGTCGCGCTGATCAGTGAGTTTATTCCAAGCATCGCACAATATCTTCATCATCTCCATCTTTATCTTCATATACATCCTTTTGTCAGTTTGTAAAATATCTTGTAATTCAATCGCTAATAAATCGGTAAAGGAGTTTATTGCAATGTTGGAACATGGTCTTTTCCCTTGAAATTGTTCCATGACACGTTGCAAGTTCAATGTAGCGTTTTTTAAAGCTTGTTCCTCTTTACGAATGTTATTATTTTCATTGACTTCGTTGTAAATAGTTTCAGTGAAGGAATTCGTTGTAGCATTGGATACATGTGACTTTCTTTTCAATTCTTCATTTTGTGCTTGCGATTCTTGTGTGACTTCATTTTGGCGAGCCTCACTTTCATTCCCAGGTACATAAGTTCCGTTTAATACAACCTTTCTCTTCTTTTCGACAAAAGGATTTAGTTCTAAGAGTTGATAGTTTCCATCATTGCAATTATTCCAATTCCCTGATGATTCTGCAGTATTTTGGGGTTTGTCATTACTTCCTTCATTACGTTTTCTTTTGGTTTTCTTTTCCAAATGTTTATCAGTCTCTTCGGAGGTTTGCTGAAATTATAATTTCAAGGTTGAAATACAAATAATTTTATGAATATGCTAAATAAATATCATTAATTTAATGTTCGCTTGAGAAGTCTTATCAGAAAATACATTTCATGTGTTCCTGTTGTGATAAAACAAAGCTGTCTAAATCGAATATTAGAATACATACATACATAAATCACGCCTATATCCCTTACGGGGTAGGCAGAGCGTTAACGACCGTGTAACAGATATTAACACAACGTCTGACAAAAGTTTGAGGGTCGATCAGATAACTGTGTATCACTTTAGTGACAGGTTGTCAGCCCATCGCCTAAAATTGTGATACAAAACTAACCCTCGAGTTCCTTAGTCGCCTCTTACGACACCCATGGGTATGAAATGGGGTGATGCTATTCTAAGCCGGCATCACACGGCAAATATTGGATTAAATGATGATTAGATTAAATATTACAATAAATTACAAATAATCATCATTCTTCCATTCAACTCTTTCATTCCGCAACCTACTGGCTCTCCCGTGTCTCTTGTTTTATAATGTAACCCATTTTATATTTAATGTATTGTCATCATTTATTATAACAAATTACATAAAATAATATTGTGATTATATTTTACGACATATTATAATACTAACAACATTGTTTATTTTTGAAAGCGTTTCCCTATCATTACAATTTGACATTGGCACAAAGTCTTAGCTAGTACCATTTAACAAAAAATCTCTACCACCAGCCAAACATTCATTTCATGTCGTATTTTCAATCAATAAAATAAAATAAATTTTACAAAATACATTCCATCCAATGTATTTACATTCTTTTTTTTCGTATTATCTTTTTATATTTTTTTATTTTTATCAGATCGGGGACGTTCTAGAGAAAGGTCAGGTACCCTAAACCGACGAGCATGTATGAAAAGATTGATGCATGTTGAAGAAGCGAAAGAGGTGTGTCAGGATCGTAGCAAGTGGAAAGATGTAGTCTCTGTACCCCTACGGGAAAGAGGCGTGATTATATGTATGTATGTATGTATCTTTTTATACACTTACAGATTTGTCGATGCCGTCTGATTCGTCAGGGTAGCTCATAGTTTCATCATATTCGTTGGGAAGGTCCAAGAACTTGAGCAGAGGGAACCAATACGCAGTTGGCTCATACACTACGCCGCCCTGACATAAGCTTTTAGCAATCTGCAAATAAATTGAATGCTTTTTTTAACATACATACATACACATATCACACCTTAATCCCTTGCGGGGTAGGCAGAGCGCAAACGGCCGCAAAAACGAACATTTACGCCACGTCCAACAAATATTCGAGGGCCATTCGGAAAACCGTGCATCGCCACAGTGACAGGTTGTCAGCCCATCGCCCAAAATACAATACACACCCTCGAGTCCCTTAGTCGCCTCTTACGACTCCCACGGGAAGAAATGGGGTGTTGCTATTTTAAGCCGGCATCACACGGCATTTTTTAAACATGCAAAATTTTCATTCGCAGGCAGGATTTGAACCCGTTGCCATTACTAGTGGCGACACCTCCATCCATCCATCTGGGCTACCGCGGCTCACCTTTATCCTTTGCGGAGTAGGTAGACGACCATAAAAATACTACGCCCTGTCCCTCCCTACAGCGATTTATATAGGGTGCAATTTTACTAGTGTAGTAACGATAGCAAAAACTACATTCCTCAAGGAAACTCGGTCAAAATATGAAATAAATTTAAAAAAATAAAAACACGTTGCTTTCTGAGATAAAGCCCAGCCTATGATTTGGATAATGTAAGGATTCTTCCGATACAATTCCCATTTGAATCTGTTCAGTGGTTAACGAGATGCGACACTTTAAAGAATCGCACATATTTATATACATACATACATAAATACATTACACTCCTTTTTTGGTTGGGCAGTCGTTTAAAAATTAATTAGAGCTCCCATACACATTTGGTGATCAGCTGTCATATTTCAACCTACGAGTATGTTCGTTAAAGAAATACTTTCCTAATCACCAGCCCGTCTTGAGATTTCGCTATCGGTCACTAGTAAAATTTCACCCTACATTCGTGTAAATATTTTGTAGGAAATGACACATATTTCTGCGTGGCAATTGTTAATAGCGTAGTGTTGGACGACCTCCGGCCAGATGGACCGATGACTTAAAAAAGGCGGCTGGTAGCGACTGGATGGCGAAAACGGGAGATCGTGCCCTATGGCGTGCCCTGGGGGAGGCCTACGTCCAGCAGTGGACTGCAATAAGCTGATGTATGTATGTATTGTTACTAAGTTCAATGCGTTATAGAATAGTAATTAAAAATCACTGTGACCTCAGTGTCCAATCACACCTGCTTAGTGATCAGTTGCAAAATTTCGGATGGTTTGAATATGACATCAAATATTTTCCGCACGAGTTGTCATATCTCATACTTACAATCTGAAATTCTGCAACTTTACAATACGGTGAACCTTTAGCAGAAAACTGTTTGACAGAAAGCGGCTGGTGAACATGCATTCTAAAGCACCACGAAATGATACATGTAGTGTGGTTATGTAGCCTTCCGCCGTAGGCATTATGTACCCAATCTTGTTGTTTTTTTTTGCAAAGAGGTACTTTGAACTAGTAGAGAAAGAAGGAAAAGTCATCCAAAATTGTAGGGATGTAAAAATTCTTAACATATGTGTACTAAATTTTAAAAATCGACGTGGGCGTCTTTGAAAACTTGCAAAATAGCGACTTTCGGTATAAGTATCGATGATGGGCGGTGGAGTGACCGGGTTCTCGAGTGGAGGCCACGCCTCGGCAAGCATAGCTTTGAATGTACCGAATGTACCGACTGGATGGCGAAAACGGGAGATCGTACCTTATAGTACGTCGTTGGGAAGGGCTACGTCCAGCAGTGGACTGCTATAGGTTATTAGCTTCTTCTTTTTCGCGTGTGACACCCACACCGAGTCGTCTAATGACCCGATAAATCCTGGTGTCAGACTTGGTGCTGTGATAGAACAATCTTTCTTTTTGGACAATAAGGTGGTGTCGGTAAATGTACCAGACTGAGACCAAACTCACAAAGTGATAAAAATAAAATTGATGAGTGTCCCACCGAGAATCGAAACCAGAACCTTTGCGTCGCAGGCAGTCGCACAACCATTGCCACATCGGCTGTCGTAGGTGATTATTGTACTGATGATGTATAAATCTTACCTTCAACTTCTCCTGAGTATACTGTGATCGCAATCCATTTATTTTCTTCCTGACATCCATGACCAGGCACATTTGACCTGACACTGATGTCAGGTGTTGGGCAATCTTCATAAGACATTCGAGACGCTTAGTACGATTCCTGCAGTGTAAAAATACAAAGAAATACGGAACAAAAAAAAAACAAAACACAAACACTTTCTAGATACGCTTGCATTTGCGGGTAAGGAATGAGCCGCGGTAGCCCATTTGGAAGAGACGTCGCCACTAGTGATGGCGGAAGTCCAAATTATTGCAATTTTTTTAACACGGAAAGTGTTTTTAAATTTGTTATTCAATCTTAGCTAATATCCGCCAACTAATCGATAAAAGCGATCTCTTTTAGACAATCTGCGGGTGAAGGAAATAAGCATAGAAAACAGAGCAGTGCGAGATCAATTTGAAAAATGGAGTCGGCCTTACCTATCCATAATAAAGACCTCTTCCAAACAAACTTTGGTTGAAGGAAATAAGCAAAAAACAGAGTAGCGAAAGCTATAATTAAAATAATAGAAAAGTATCAAATATATACATAAAATATCAAATACCTGTAATTTGGATTTATGCTGTTGTACAATAGCTCGTTTTCCTCGTACAGCTGAATAAGCACTTTCGTAGCTTCTTTAGTCCATTCCATTGCGAATACAGTAAATTAAGCGATATTTTAAATGATTTCGCGATATTTTTGTTCTCGTAGATATTTTTCCGGAACAAAACAGAATTGGAAACAAATGACATGCACGCAAAAATTTAAGTCAAATAAATGTCATTTGCGTATGACAATACGTTTTACCAAACAGCCTTTATTTTACGTTTGAGTAAAAGAGGTTGGTAGTAGTTGCACCTATATTAAAATCATAAAATTACAAGTCTAATAATTCTTACATCATGGACGTTTTGTTTTCATTAAATGCATTTTCTTTTAACTTTAGATTTGTATTTTACGCAGTTCTTCGATCTCACTCGTGTTACCAAGCCATTCCTGGCCTACCTTAGCATATTTTGTTTATGAAAGTGAGTTCCTACTTATTGCCCAGTATGATCAAAAGATATAGAATAGATAATATAAGATAGATACAGAATGTAAAAATATTGGGTAACATTATTATAAGTAGTCAACCAGCCCATGAAACTGAACAACTTTTCCTAAAGGGCATTTGAAACCATAGGGCATTTGAAACATAAATGCACTTGAATACAAAACGATCTAGCCGTTAAGGGTGATCTCGGCAAATGATAATGCCAGCAAGCGTAGCGTTGGACGCCCTCCGGCCAGATGGACCGATAATTTCAAAGAGAGCGGCTGGTAGCGACTGCATGGCGAAAACGTGGGATCATGCTTATGGCGTACGCCTGAAGAGGCCTACGTCCAACAGTGGACTGCTATAGGCTAAAATGATGATGTGATGTGACTTACCTTCTTAAATCACCATTTGTCTGTTGTTAAGTTTGTGTTGAATAATTTGAGCATGTTCTTTTTAATTTTATGCACAAAACATAATCCATTATCACAACACAGCACACACAACATCATACTAGCAAAACGTAGCCACAAAATAGAGAATTTACAGAAGGTCGGCTCGCCTCCTTTTCAATGTTTGATACCTACTCTGCTAGGGTTGCTACTGTTTTCTTACTGAAGGTTTAGAATGGATTACCTAAGTGAGCACAGCACGCACAACATCATACTAGCACAACTCAGTCACAAAATAGAGAATTTACAGAAGGATGGTTTGCCTCCTTTTCAATGTTTGATACCTACTCTACTAGAGTTGCTTCTGTTTTCTAATTGAAGGTTTAGAATGGATTAGGTACCAAAGTAAAATATAGTTACACTACTTACAATACACCTCGTCATTATTGTCACGGGAAAAGAAAAGATTTTTAGTTCACCGGAGCAAAGGCGCAAACGCAACCTAAGTAGGTACCTAATTTAACTTAGATTAGATACTTACCTAAAACAGTAATATATTACGAGCAAAAAACAAAGTATGTAAAACGTAAGTGCTCCATTTCTACTGTATTTGAAGATAAATGTAATTTTTAAACAAAACAGTAAGTTCTAAACTGAATCTCAGTATATTGCATTTTATTGAGTTTGTTTTGTTTTTTCAATATGCTTTTCAAAATTTTTTAAACTTATTAGGTATTTCCACAACTAGAAACACTGCAATCGTATTTACATTTACGGGAAGTCATATTCCGCGCGCACCGAATTCTGTTGAGACTCGACAACTTGCGATACCAGGACCAACTCGGTTTCGCCCGTAAACGGCGCGGCGGTGTGCGTGAAATATTTACGTTTCCTTGTAACCGTCCATCTGTCTTAGGCGCGCTCACCAATACATAATTTGTGACGTAGTTGATTGCCTACTCTACTACTAAAACCGCGATACGTTACTGATAAGAGCTGTTTGTTCTATGAGTACCTACCTACCAGCAGCACGTTAAACTAGTCTTTCATACAGTTACAAATAATAACCAGTTTAAATTAATCCCTTAAAGGGTAAACTCGAAGTGCTGCTACTGCTAATAGTATTTATCGTGTAGAGCAAAAAGAAGAAACCGATTTTTTGTTACTCGACTTATGATTTTTCTCATTTAAATAGCAAGCTGAGCTGAAACGCTGATTTCTGAAATCGTGCGCGGAAGCCCGCAACGACTTGACGTTTTTAAATGTCAAGAGTATGTAAATGAATTAAAGTGCGTATGCGAAAATGGATAAGCTCAGTAGAACGCGTGTTACAAGCACAAATATTAAACTCGAAAATAGAACTTTAGATGTATTTCCTGAGGTACCTAGCCGATAAAGTAAAAAATGTAGCGAGTTCCCAAAAGTACAAAAGAGTACTTGAAAAATCACTCTCCTTCTACTTTTTTATGCTCGTCAGGAATAATTTGTTCCAGTAAGTTGTAATCAGTATAACTGTCCAATATTCTATTACAACTGTTTCGATTATTTTTTTGTGTTCAAAATGAACTGAACATCTGCGTAGACTCTATCAATATATATGTACAGTGTGTTGATAAAAATTACTGTGCTTTTTAAACTTTAAGGGCGTGTTCCAGACTTGAAACTGAACAACATATCTTAGTACCAATAAATAATAATAAATAAAAAATAGTAATTGGCGGGCAAGAAATGAGCTGCGGTAGCCCAGATGGAAGAGGCGTCGCCACTAGTAATGCGAAAGTCGCAGGTTCAAATCCTGCCCGCACTCGAAAATTTTGCAAGTTTTCAAAAAATTGTATACCTAACACGGGAAGTGTTTTAAAATTTGGTACTCAATTTATCGCTGGTTTTCATCGCTTAGACTACATTCAATCTGTAAAGATAGAATTAGTCGCCGGTGATTAGTTGCAAAACTAACCCGGTAGATGGAGCCATGCCAAGCGTTACTGGCATTAAAATACACTTGCAAAATTGGCGGGCAAGAAATGAGCTGCGGTAGCCCAGATGGAAGAGGCGTCGCCACTAGTAATGCGAAAGTCGCAGGTTCAAATC
Source organism: Tuta absoluta (assembly GCA_027580185.1). Lineage (NCBI taxonomy): Eukaryota > Metazoa > Arthropoda > Insecta > Lepidoptera > Gelechiidae > Tuta > Tuta absoluta. Next base: position 1,645,040 of record JAQAHW010000047.1, read on the forward strand.
CTGCCCGCACTCGAAAATTTTGCAAGTTTTCAAAAAATTGTATACCTAACACGGGAAGTGTTTTAAAATTTGGTACTCAATTTATCGCTGGTTTTCATCGCTTAGACTACATTCAATCTGTAAAGATAGAATTAGTCGCCGGTGATTAGTTGCAAAACTAACCCGGTAGATGGAGCCATGCCAAGCGTTACTGGCATTAAAATACACTTGCAAAATTGGCGGGCAAGAAATGAGCTGCGGTAGCCCAGATGGAAGAGGCGTCGCCACTAGTAATGCGAAAGTCGCAGGTTCAAATCCTGCCCGCACTCGAAAATTTTGCAAGTTTTCAAAAAATTGTATACCTAACACGGGAAGTGTTTTAAAATTTGGTACTCAATCTTAGTACCAATTTTTCGACATACGAAAAAATTGTACTCCCATTAAAATCACATTACTTGAATGGGAGGACCAAATATTATTTAAATAGTTCAAAAAAATTGGTACATTGATGTTATCACTTTGTGAATTTGTTTCCAGTGTGGTTAGGACATTGCAGGCTGAACCACCTAATTGTCCGTGTATGAAAGATGGCTTTGAGTTTCGGGGTGGCATGTTAAGTTGTCGGTCTCGGTTGGTGTCTATGATTAAACGGCGGTCGTTACACAACCATGTCAGAGGCTTACAAGTTACAAGTAATAGGTAGTTGAAAAAATATGGCACCTTGGTTCACCGTGTCGTTCATCGACTCTGTGACCCACACAAAAAAGGAAACTCATGTTAGTACCACCTTATGTCGCCCAGCAACACTATTCGTCTCATGGTCGGTAATAACTAATAACCACTCAAATTAGAAGCCAGTTAAGGGAAGTTTGTTTAAGATGGTGTTTGTTTAAACGTTACATTGGGAGATAATGGCCTCAATTCGGGAAATAGATTCTCTTAACCTACTTAAATTAGCACTGTCACTTTCCTTCAAAGGATATGAGACATATAAGTAAAATACGCGTTGACTGTCAAAATAAGTTGACGATCAGAAATTATAATACATTAAATTGTACTAGTGTTGATTTGTTTGGCGATACTCTCTTTAGTTTTAAAACTAAAGTCTTACAACAACTTAGTAATATGTCAAATTCCTAATCTCAGTCACTGTTACTAATCTTGCATTATATAAAATATTTTTTCTTTCATTGTTTCCTATCCATTTTTGTGCATGCTTAAATACATACATGCATAAATGCACAACATCTAAAGGTGCCACCTTTAGATGTAGTGCATTTATGTCTCTCTCTTTATGTTGATTTTACATAATTGTAACTAATATCTAATGTAACTGCAATTGGCTGTCCTAATAAATAAACAAATAAATTAAAATATTGGCGACTAAATTGAATGAAAAGAAATGACGAAGAACCGATTGCAATTTTTAAACATTGACAGGTCCTAGATATATCTTATTTGTAAACCTATTTGACGGAAAGTACCAGCGCTAATTTATGGTAAGTAAGATAATTTATTTCTCGAATTAAGGCCAATTTACCTACGCAAGATAAAATTGTTAACCTACATAACATTTTAATAGTTAAAGTAAGCACAAATATATTCAAAGAGGTCATCACTTTATTTTAAACAGTTAGTAGTACAGGATTTCAGTTGTTGAATTCGGTATGTTGCATCATAATTTTTATTGTTTATTTTGAAATATAGGTAGTTCGCAACAAATTTATTTATTACTTTTTTAAATATTTTTGTAATGCTCTGTTATCCGTGTATTATCTATCATCAATCTATAATTTAAGTGACTAACTGCGACCGCTACATAACGTTTCAAGCATAATATTAAGATGATGCTTAGGATACTATCACCCACCTTTAGATAAGTTTCGTAGTTGAACACAATCCTCACTTCACAGTTATATTCCACAGATTTGTAACACTTACTGCAAGCAATAGAGCGTCCCCCTAACCACTAATGTGCCAGTTAACAACTAAAACGCCTATTACACTGTTGCTGAATACAGTACACTGTCCGGCATGCATTGCTGGTTATCGTTAGTTTATTGAAATAACACAGTATAATAACCAGCAATATGCCGGACATTGTACGGTATTCAGACTAGTGTATAGCCGTTTACGAATAGCAGCCATTCATACTGATTACGTGAAGTTTAAGAACCGTATACACTTTAAATCCTCGTGGTCTTCTACTTGTTTTCGTGTGGGACATCAAGTCGTCAAATGACTTCGTGGTGAAGCGGTTAGATTGTGTCTTAGGATCCGGAGGTCCTTGGTTCGAGGGGAAACAAAGATGAAATTGACAAATCATCATTTTGGCATTGACTGAAGCACCTGGTGCCTATGTTATAAAACTACAGGCTACAAGTCCACAGGTGAAATTCTTAGTACATTTCGTAGCAGGTTTATATTCCTGGTATCATAATGGCTGACCGACTACGCAATGAACATCGAATTTTACCTGTCAAATTGTAGCCTGTAGTTTAATAATATCAGGTATAGATTTTACGTTAATGGTTCCTATTACGAGAGCTAAAACCTCGAAACACGGCAAAGGTAGATCTTTTTTTTACAAGGGCCGCATTTGTCTGCTATCTCAACTGATGGTAAGTGACGATGCAGACGATGATGGTACATGCTTGCCTAGATAATGCCTATTCATTCTTGCCTTGAAAAGGCCCAAGTTATCGCGGCATTCGCCGTGTGGTGCCGGTTTAGAATAGCATCACCCCAAATCTTCTTGTGGATATCGTAAAAAGCGACTAAGGGATAATTACCCAGGGAATGGGCAGCAGCGCTCCCTGTGAATGCATTATCATGCACTGCGCTCGTCAATCCGCCTGCCAAGCGTGGTGAGTATGGCAATACCCCCCAATAGTGGGAGGCCCATGTCCAGCAGTGGACTGTTGCGGCTGTTATTTTTTGTTGTGGTATCGCGGCAGAAAACAACCGTGTGAGGCTTACAATGGTACTAGTAATATGTCAAGATCAAGGCGTGAACCAACTCATGAAACTAAACAACTTTCCCATAAAATGTGGTTTTTCTTTTGTTAATATGTTATATTTAAAGAATATTTGTATTAAACTGACCCTAACAATTGTAACGCTAAAGTGTATCCGCTCCTTTACCGGCATAATAAACCATTATCAGTTAGTCTTGTTTATTGCCCCCGGTTCATCTGTGATAGTTTATCTACGTTATATTATGTTATACACTTGTCTTGGTATTATAAATTACCGTACAGCTACATAAAAAAATATACATATAGCTGCGTATGTATAGTACAACTTGAAACACGATAAAAGTAATGTTACCTACATGACGCGTGAATAAGTTGTAAAATAAATAGTTATTTTGTTACAAACTTTACAACTTTTGGTTTAAACTAAGGAACGGTTTAGCGAATTGAAAATTAACCGTATTGTAAGGAAAATAAAGATTGTCGCAAAATGTTTTGATATGAGGTGGCATGTCTTCTTGTATGAATTTGACATCAGTTAAAATTGGCTTTTAAGAGTGGCCTCAGACTGTACGTTAACTCAATTACTGTGTAACAGGCTATACATATTAAATTTTTCTAGTTTTTTGTATAATGTAACTATGCAAGTAGCACTTGCTTGCTCCAATATGTTCCATACTAGTTACATAATTCAAATTAAGTATTGTTCGTATCAGTTATTAACATCTCGTCCATCTCTCTATGATAGCCTTAAGATGTAATGTTAACTTAGAGAAACCTGTTATTAGCTTAGGTTTTATAAGTGTGCTCTGCCAATTTATGTAAAAATAGCTGTTGGTTTTCTCAATAAATAAATAAATAAGTCAGTGGATGGCTTTCTTATAACCTTGATAAGGTTCTTTGAATGTCACCTCAGTCAATGTGTCTGACAAACGTAAGGGAAATATTTTGCATAGAGAATCAATAACTTACATCAAAACTATATTATTTCTCTACTTGCAACGACATGCAGGAGACATTTATTTCTATGATACTATAATCAGCGGTGCCAAGTCAACTGGAGATTTGTGGAGATGTTAAAAAATCTCATGACAGTGTAAGACAGGGTGATGTTATATCCCCGATACTCGTCACCAGCCAGTGCGCTGGAGGATGTCTTCAAGGCCTTACAGTGGGATGGACTGGGCATCAACGTCAGCGGCGAATATCTCAGGCATCTCCGCATTGCTGATCACATATTCATAATGGCCAAATCGCTGCAGGACCTACAAAAAAGCGGCTTCGTTGCGTGATAGACTCGGGATGAACTTGGACAAGACAAAAGTCATGTTACAATCAACACATCATTCGCGAGTTGGTCTCCGTTGAAGGTATAGCCCTTGAAGTTGTCCAGATGTACTATGTGTACCTTGGGAAAACTTTGCAGCTGAGTAGAGACAACTTTAAGGCTGATATCACCAGAAGAATGCAGCTGAGCTGGGCAGCGTTTGGGAAGTTGCATCATTCATTCATTCATAATCATTCCCATTCATCATTCTGGAAGCACCTTTGCCACAATGCTTCAAGACCAAGGTGTTCGATCAGTGCGTCCTAACAGTCATGTCATGACCTATAAAGCCGAGACGTGGAACCTGACAGTAAAACTGCTACATGTCACTCAGAGTCACCTCAGAGATCTATCTATGGAAAGGTCTATGCTCGGCATATCTATAATGTAAAAAATCCTGAATAAGACTATCCGCGATAAGACCAAAGCATAAGAATAGATAATAATACTGGCGTATAGAAACGAAACTCCTTTGTCTGGGCCCCAAAAGCCGCGCTTTAAATACCTACTTCCCCCCGCAGCCCGTAACGCCCCGCACTCTCCCGCGCTTTAAGTCGGGGCTGTCACGTGCCAATAATTTTATTCCAGACTAGCGGCCAGTCAAGCGCTTGCGACCGTTGCTAACAGTTTTCCCGTGGGAACAAAGTATGTACCCGTTTTCAAGTCTTACCTTACCATTTTATTGTTAATAGGTAGGTACAGAATTTTAAAATAGGTGCTAAAATGGCGCCGTGTGGTGCCAGATTAGAATATCATTCTTTTTGTAAAACGCGTTCTCCCTATGAATACAACACCTTGCACTCTGCTCGCTAATCCATCCAATGAAAATTCGACCCGCACGACGAACGTTTCCGCGGCGAAGCGCACTCCCGACTGAATTGTTCTCTAAGAGACAGTCAGACTGATTGACCTTGAGCGCGTCTGGAGCGGGAGTGTCATCTCTAGGTAACGATCATGTGTAGCAAACTGAAGTGGCTGTACGTGGATGTAGGCTGGCACATCCACAGATCACTTGTAATATATGGGCACATCTGTCGTAGAAGCGACGGACGGTGGAGTAAGTGCCTTCTCGAGAGGAGGCCATGCTTTGGCAAGCTTAACGATGGATGACATTCGGCCGATGACTTAAAGGCGGCTGTTAGCGATTGGATGGCAAAAATCTGAGATCGTGCGCTATGGCGTACCCTAGCTATGTACGGTATGGTTATTCTTAGTATGAAAACACAGTGTAGGATGATCCCTTAAATGCGTGTTGATGTCATTGTAGGAAGACGTGCCTATTTAAGTGGAGACTGCCTTAACACAGGAGTTCACAATGGGAGTTTTTCTGTTGACAGTTCTCTTGATAGTTCTAAATGTCAAACCAGAGGGCGCTGTGCTAAACTGAAATTTTGACGATTCAATATGGCTGGCGGCAGCCATAGTTTGGTCACAGGTTCAGTTTCACGCTTTGTTCGTTACAAATTAATTATGTTAGTTTTATTTACTATAAAATAAACTTAACGCCTTTCTATTATATTGAGTATCATTCGTGTAGGTAAGTAAACAAATAATCAATTATAAATTAAGAGCAATTCAATATACACAAAAATAAAGAATAATTTATAAAGTGGTACAGTTTTGGTGTAAAGAAACGTTATTTCAATTAAGCTCAGCGCCCTCTACATGACATTTGAGAATCCCTAGAAAATTTCCCAATGGCTCAAGTTATCAACTCTGCTCAGTTCAATTGCATCCAGCTCATGAGTAATCCAATCCAATCCGTCGCCTACGTTACTTGAGAGACATCGAATTCACACTTATCCGTCTTGACTGAAATACAAACACGATTTATTAAAACTGCCTCGATAGAAAAACTTTGCAAAGTAAACTCTAATTTTGCTTTAATGGTCCGTTTTTTGACTGAACGATTCGATTGTTATCCATAATTTTTATATTTTATTTTATAGTTATCCTCTTCTTCCTCACTAAGTTAATAGTTCTTTATTCACGGACACATTACCTAACTAACTACTTTAGTAAAAATGGTAAATTAACATGCTTACTAAAATATTATAAAATTTCAAACCAGGAATAATCCGAAATAGTCATAAATGAGTAATGATTCCACGGCCTTACTTTTTAAAATATATGTGTTTGTATAATTTCATGATTACTTAGGTATATAAATGAAACTGCGTCCATATGGACTACTGGTGCGAATCTGCGAGGCATCGGTCTCATGAGTGTCTTACGACAGCCGTGTATGAGTTTCGTCCTCTACGATAAGCTTCTTGTACCCGAGCGGGGCAATCGCTAAACTTTATGTAGTGTAGTTCAGTTTTTACGCTGAACTGGTAAAGGAATACGAAAGACGAAAAGTATATTTGCAAAATAAGTCGGCAACTGTTTTACTTTTTATTCAGCTTATCAGGTAAGTTAATCTGCCTTTCTACAGTTGGTATGAAACTGCGTCCATATGGACCTGGTATTCGCCGTGTGGTACCGGCTTAGAATAGCATAACCCCATATCTACCAGCGAGTGTCGTAAAAATCGACTAAGAGTAAAATCCAGAAAAGGGCAGCTGACTTCTCTGCAAATACATCACCTTGAACTGCCGTTTGATGCCGGCTTAGAATAGCATCACCCCATTTCTTACCCATGGGACTCGAGGGATGTGTATTTAAATTTTAGGCGATTGGCTGACAACCTGTCACTATCACACACTGATATGTGATACACAGTTATCTGATTGACCCTCAAGCTTTTGTCAGACGTGGTGTTAATATCCGTTTTACGGCCGTTAACGCTCTGCCTACCCCGTAAGGGGTATAGGCGTGATTTATGTATGTATTGAACTGCGCTCGCCAATCCGCTTGCCAAGCGTGATGAAACCCATGTCCGGCAGTGGACTGTTGTGGCTGTCGATGATTAAAATGATCAGCTAACTTCTTCTCCTTCTTTTCGTGTTGAACACTGAGTCGATTAGCCAACAAATAAGGCTACTAACGCCCCTGTGCCCCCACCAACGATTTAATATCGCTGCTCACAGTTTTTCCAATGGGAATAACAATTTTTCCCGGCATGTATTCTGCATACAAACTACAAACCTTACTATTGAATCACTTTATCTAAGTATTAAAATAACTTCATTTTAATCCGTTGCATGGCTTTAGGTTGATGTGCTGCTTAAAAGAAAACTTCGACATTTAATTTTTACAACATTTAATTTAAACTTAGCCTCTAAATTCTAATTTTAATTTTCTGTGAACGAATCAATCCCACGGCAGAAGAGCGAAAAGGTTGACGATTTTAATTTCTTCAGCTTTCAAGTGTCTGGGTCAGAAAGTAAACGTACCTAAATAAGCACAAGTCGATGAAAATTCGACTATCAAGGATCAAGGAGCAATTTATTTTTATTCATGGCGTAGCGCGTGGGTGAAAAACAGTTTGTTTGTGAATTAAACCCTTACATTGCGCTCGCCAACCTGTGTCGTAAGTAGGTAGGTACCTACCTACCTATTTATCCAAATAAAATTTTACAAAAAAAAGGGCTGTAATCAATCAACTGAACGTTAGATTATTATTTTAGACTTCACGTCACGAAGCCAGTAACTAGGTACCTACATACACAGTATGTCTAGCATTGACGAACGGTCAAACTTTTCGTTCGGATTCGGAGTGTTAGGTATTGGTTCTATAGCTCAATGAGAGTCGGCACTTGGTCGGCACAGTCGGTAAGTACGCTGAACGTCGTGTAGTTGAATCCCGCTTGAGTGGTTTTTACTTCCGTAGTTTCATCAAAAACCAAAAACAAAAGTTTTTTCAGGTTTCCACCATTTCATTTTATGTTTAAGCAATTAATTTTATGAAAATATACTGTCAAAACCGTTCCGATCTACGCAGTTGCTTACGTCAAAATGCACCCTTTTTGCGCGCTTGTAACTCTTTACGACATTAAAAACTGTGATAGAGGTCTAAAGAAGTCATAGAAAGCAGATCTCATTATCTCTTTCGAAAGTTTTGACTTCCTCTCAATACGTTTCAATTAAGAGCACATATATTAGCAAAGTAATAATCGGATTGTTTGGTTATTGTTATTTGGTTTAACAAAGTATTCCAGCTTTATTCGATGGCATTTACAACTAAGGATGTGGCGCTTTCGGAGGACAGGCCGAAAACGCTGCTGCTACAGAAGCATTCGGACTATTTGGCCGGTTACGGACTAAACAAAGATGACTATGAGTATTGCATGACGGAATATCTTCGCATGTCCGGTATTTACTGGAGTTTGACGGCTATGGAGCTCATGGATCAGTCCTCCAGGTATACCAGAATTTATATATTATTCCATATTTACTGAAGCTGTAGGGTTTTTTGTATAAATCACTTGTTTACTTACCCACCATACTAGGGAGACCTATTAGATGAACTTTAATTCTCGTTCAGTAGTCCACACTTCATGTTCTTTTCTGTGTCTTCATGCTTTTATGTACAATTTACTTATATTTCACATTACAAACTTTTGTTTTTGTAGGTTATGATATCTAGACCAAAATGTAGTGCAAACTGCAGCTTACATTATTAGCCATAACAGTCCACTACTGGACATGGGCATCACGCTATTGAGGGGTATAGCCATACTCACTATACTTGGCGAGAGCAGTGCAATATAATGCTTTCACTGGGAACGCTGCTGCCCATTCCCTGGATGAATTTATCCCTCAGTCTCTTTTCACTACACCAATGGGTTGTGTCTGGGTAATGCTATTCTATGCCGGCATCATAAGTGAGGTTTATCAATATTCGAAGTACCCTAATTTCATCTCTTATTTTCAGAATGCCCAAAGAAGATATTATAGAGTTCATCAAATCCTGTCAAGACAATGAAAGTGGTGGTATTTCAGCAAGTTTAGGCCACAATCCACATATGCTGTATACTTTGAGTGCCGTACAGGTCTGTTCACAGCATGCTAGAGTTTGTGCGGAAAGAAAAAAGGCGTGGAAATTAAGGGCACGTCTCTGTGCCTCAGTATGAGAAATGTCATAGCAACCTATGAAATAATGATTAGTTCACTTTTTGCCAACACCTATTCTTTTTCCGCTCAGACTCTAAACCTTGTGTAAAATATAAACATTCAACATTGAAACATACACTATTACACTCCTTTTTTTTTTGGGAAAACTTGTATATAGTTAATCTTGGCTTGATGAGACTATATGGGTTACTGGTAAATTATCACAATCTATCGAGTCAAGGGTTACTAATGAAACTAATGAAACTGAACAATTTAACCACAAAACTTTTTTTCAAATATCTAAAATTATTATTGGACCAAATCAATCTGTAGTGGAGATCCAATATATTTGTAAGCATTAAGACAAAAATTATTTAAACTATCTTATTAAAAAAGTTAATTTAATTCTGAATAGATAAAAAAAATTTAAAGTTGTTCAGTTTCATGAGCTGGTTCAGCCCTTAATGAGATTGTGATGAATTACTAGGAATTTCATTGTTTATTTAATTAAATTAATTATTGACACAACTGTGAAATTAAAATATTTTTTATTTCAGAATTCATTTATTTAAAAACCAGATCATTATAAAACAAAATTGTAAATTAATTATTATAATTGTACAAACTTACAATAATTTATGATAATAACAGTTGATTCATTCCAATAAAGCTTAAAACCTATGCTAAAGTCCAATTTTTGACTGTCCCTGGCTTAGAGGTCCCTGGCTGCCACACCAAGGTTCTTGGGTTCAATCCCCACTGGACATAAATATAACAAAATATTCTAGGTGTTTTCTATGTATAATATGTATTTATTTACAACAAAAAAGTATAATCATATTGATATCTAGCTCCCATATCACACGCTTTGCCTCATTTGAGGCTAGATGGCTCTGTGTGGTTTGTCCTGGATGTCTATTATATTTTATTCCTAGATTTCCGCCCAGCGGTTTCACCCGCTGCCACTCATTTTCCCGCGGTAATAGTTGTTTACCCGCAGTAAAAAGTTTCCTCTGTGTTATTCCAGGTTATACTCTAACTGTGTTTCAAATTTCATCTAAATCGGTCAAGCTGTTGAATGTGAAGAGGTAACTAACAAACAAACATACACACACAAACTCTCAGATTTATAATATTAGTACAGATTTTTATGTAAATTTTCAGGTATTAGTTATGTACGACAGATTGGATGCCATAGATGTGGATGGAGTGGTCAGATATGTTTCTTCATTGCAGCAAGAGGATGGAAGTTTTTTTGGTAACTGTTTTTCATATATTTAGTTAATGATGATGATGATGATGATGATGAGCTATAAGAATATAAAAATATATATTAATAGTCTTTAAATACAAGCCGTGTGATGCCGGCTTAGAATAGCATCACCCCATTTCTTTCCATTGAGAGTCGTAAGAAGCGACTAAGGGACTCGAGGGTGTGTATTTCTATTTTAGGCGATGGGCTGACAACCTGTCACTATGGCACTACACAATTTTCTGAATAACCCTCAAATATTTGTCAGACGTACACGTTAACGCTCTGCCTGTAAGGGATATAGGCGTGATTTATCTATACATATATAAAAATTGATTTCCATTGCAGGTGACAAATGGGGCGAAGTGGACACTCGTTTCTCGCTGTGCGCTGTCAATTGCCTGTCACTTCTGCACCGAATGGACGCTATCAACGTTAACAAGGCCGTGGATTTCGTACTGAGCTGCATGAACTTCGATGGAGGCTTCGGCTCCAAACCTGGCTCCGAGAGCCATGCAGGTAATTAGCTATTTTTCTCAAACATGCTAGGAAATGTGTTCATTTCTTTCAAAAAAAGAAACCGCGAAGTTTCACATTGTTTGTCACGTCTCAGATCACGCCAGCAAAGTTGTATGGAAATCCTTTGCTGGTGTCCATTAAGATAAATTCGTTATACGCTAAACCCACATAATTTGATTTCAAAATTATCTCGATGACTCTCATAGAAACGGAACGTAATTTTGTATGAAACAGGTAACTAAAGACGAGGCTGTATGATGAGAAGACCCTTGCCTGTCCAGAATTAAAAAAGAAAAGATTGAACTAAACATTTCGTATGGCTGAATATTACTGTGCCTTACAGGCCTTACAGGCGAATTTATTCACGTAATACTTTATTAACGTAATACTGTGCCTTACAGGCGAATTTATTTTAAAAAATTACAATTGGTGGGAAAATTGTAAATTTTTATTTATTTCGTTGTGTTGTGGTCGCTAGCTAACTTTTATAAGAAGTACAATCTTTCATTTCCTAGCCCTTTTTTGAGAAAAGCACTATGTAAGCCTCGGGGAAAATTACTTTGCTTGACTTGTATAATTGAAGTCTTATTTTCCATACCTCGACAACAATGTACTATTACTTACCAATCTTCTGACGATTGATGTGGCCCAGTGGTAGTACGATCGGTTGTAGCACATAAGGTACCAGGGGTGTACTCCAAAACAACTGAATTACTTTCATCCCCAGTTAATACATTATAAAATTTTTAACTTACTCTCATAAAGTATGTCATTTTCTAAATACATGTTTAAGTCAAGAAAAAAATATTGCTAAGGACAAAAATAATTCTATTCTTTTGGAGTACCCCTGGTACCTTACGTGCTACAACCGACTGTACGACTGACTGCGACGCAAAAGTTCCGGGTTCGATTCTCGGCGGGGCACTCACAAAGTTGATATTTATCAGTGAATTTGTTTCCAATTATGGTTAGGACATTGCAGGCTGAACCACCTGAATGTCCGAAAAGTACGTTAAGCTGTCGGTCCCGGTTGCTGTCTATGATTACTTAGACGGCGGACGTTACACAGCCACGTCAGAGGCCTACTACTTACTAGTAGAAGGCGGTTGAAAAACTCTGACACCAGGGTTCATTGGGTCGTTGGACGACTCGGTGTCCCACACGAAAAGAAGAAGGCCAACCCTTCTGATGTTAGGACATCTGATACGACATGACCAAGATGGAGTTATTTAGACCAAATAAAAAAGAAAATAATAGTCGTTCAGGGAAGTTAAGAAGAAGGCAGAAGACGGAGAGGACTGGTGCCTATGTTATGAAACAACAGGCTACAAGTCTACAGGTGAATTTCTTAGTACATTGCGCAGCCGGTTCATATTCCTGGTATCATAATGGCTAACCGACTACGCAATGAAAATCGAATTTCACCTATAAAATTGTAGCCTGTAGTCTGATAATATCGAATACCGGCGGAAACTCCACAGATAAAAGCAATGCTCTTATACAGTGTGTGAATGAAATGACTGGACAAACTCCCAGGTTGTGTTCTAGATGAGAAACAGAACAACTTTTCTTACAACCAATTTGTTGAAATATGAAATTCGAGTGATGCCGGCTTAGAATAGCATCACCCCATTTCTTTCCCGTGGGAGTCGTAAGAGGCAACTAAGGGACTCGAGGGTGTGTGTCTATTGCAATTTTAGGTGATGAGCTGACAACCTGTCACTATAGTGATGCACAATTTTCCGAATGACCCTCAAATATATGTCAGACGTGGCGTAAATGTCCGTTTTTGCGGCTGTTTACGCTCTGCCTACCCCTCAAGGGATAATAGGCGTGATTTTGTGTGTATGTATATTTATGAATGTATTATAAAATAAAACAATGCTCATTATTATTATAAACATATATTTAACTTTTTGCACACAATAAAACTAAAAAAAATTTAAATGTATTTGTACCAAAAAAGGTATCAAAAATTTCATGTTAATATAATCTGTAAAAAACTTTAAAAAATAGAAGAGTAAAATGTGCTAAGGAAATAGGTAGCGATCAGGATCTCATGGGCGATACTATACCTCTATATCCCTAGCACACTACCCTGTCTGTATGCACCTATGTACTACTATCATCTATTCTGAATACTAAATTTTAAAACACTTGAACCTGCGACTTTCGCCATTACTAATGGCGACGCCTTTTCCATCTGGGCTACCGCATCGCATCTCTTGCCCACGAATTTTGCAAGTGTATCTTAATGTCGGATGAAAGAGGTGTCGCCACTAGTAATGGCGCAAGTCGCAGGTTCAAATACTTGCCTACCGCGCTTGAAAGTTTTCAATTTTTTTAAAAAATCGTCTTTTCTATGTCTAGGTTATGAAATCTATCCTACGTTAAAGTACCTTATTAAAAGTAATTTGTTTGTGTAATAAAATATTGTATATCAATCAATAAACACTAAAAAGTACGTAAATTAATAAAAAAAAGAAAACTACATATTATAATGTTCTATTTAATTCGGTGCAAATATTTTTAGAGTGATTTCTACTCGTGAAATTTAACAACTTTCCCCAAGAACCATAGGTCGACATATAAAAAAAAATTACCTCCCATACAAACTACAATGTGACTCATTTGTTTTTTTTTGTTTGAGATTCCAATTTTCCAAACATACTTTATCTTGGGGAAAATTGATCAGATTCCAGCGTAGAAATTCACCCTTAACATATTTGCACTGAATTTTATAGGACCTTACATAATGGTTATGATATACTTACTTAACTAAAGTAAAAACATAATTGGAAGAAATCATCACAATAAAACAATTTCAAATGGATTTGTGTTTAATTTGGTAAAGAGCTCATGTTCACAGGTGACCTAGGTGTTAGACGTCATTATTTTAAATCCGTTTGAAATTGTTTTATTGTGATGAGTAATAGTTGTGCAAACTCTATAAAATATTATAATTTGAAATGTTCAAGTAAAAGTTGATGATCTAGTCACTTTGTATGAGGATAATATAAGTAGAGGCCCTCACTTGTCGTTATACACATGCCATTAGGAAATATTGCGAATGATCAATTTGTCTGTGGATGAGACAAATGAGACTGCAAATGAGAAAGGTATAAAAAAGTAAGGATGCGACGAAGGCGCGACACTTTTTTCGTTGATGTCCCAGGCAAAGAGGATTTAGTTAAACTAGGCATGAAAGGAACCATCAATGCACGACACTGTTTTATCCAACATGACTCTTTACGACACAGTAGTCATTGGTTCAATAACTAGCCAAGAGCTCAAGTAATTCTTTTGTATGAAGTAAACTAAAACCTGTGCCGCTGTACATTCTTGGTCCGGCTCCGGGACAGTTATTGAACCAGTGACTTCTGTGTCGTACATAGTCATGTTATACAAAACAGTGTCATAATCAGTGTCGTGCATTTATTTGTTCCCTTTCTGTCTCGTGTTACTAAATCCTCTTTGCCTTCTAAGCTACAATGAAGAAAAACTGCGCCGCTTTGCTGCAGTGGCGCAAGTGCGGTTTTAAAATAAATATCAAACATTATAATATAACAATCAATCATCATCATCAGTTATATCTATAGTTGCTACAATCTGGGGCTCCATAATAACATCATCGTTTTCATCACTTTCATTGGCCAGATTTATAATCTCTTGCTGGTCATCACCAGCCTGTCTTGTTTCGCGGTTAGACCGCCTGTTTCTAGCTCTTATTTCTTCTGCCTCCTCGTTTTTAATACGTGTCGAATTAAAATCAACAATAATATCGTCATCGCTGTGGTTTGCTTTACTTCGATCTCTAACACGAAACCCCGTTCTTCCGTCATTAACTGAAATACTTGTACTTGGGACTCCTTCTTGACGAACTGTGAAATGTATAGTATTCTCGTTACTTGTAACTGTTTGCTTCGTAGTGTCGTTGGTTGGCACAGAAACATTATCTTCACTCAAATTGACATCGTTGCTAGGTTCGTTAAATTTTTGGTCTGTAACGTTCTGTTGCTGTTGCAACACATTGTTGATCTCTTTATAGTCACTTGAAATAGTATTTAAAGTTGCATCATTGCAATCAAATGTTGGGTCGTATTTTATACCATCAAAACTTTCAAGTATTACTGTAGCTTGAGAATCATCGCTGTCTATATTTTCTATTTCTCTTTGTTGTATTTTATCGACATTGCGGTTAATTGACGATTCACCAAAATCATATTCTTTAACATTTTTTTGCATTGTATTAAGCATCATTTTTGGCGAATCTACATTGTTTGTGTTGTTCTCAGATTTAAAAAAACAAGACTGGCTTGGGTTTTCAACTTTAAGCCTTTCAGAGTAAAAATTCGAAATTTTAATTCGATCCGATGGTGCATAGTTTTCAGGTTCTACATCATTAGTTTCGTTTTTTGAACTATTTGTTAGTTCTTCATTATTTTCGCTTTTTATTTCTTGTTTGTCTTTTACAATTACATTTTCAGCTTTAATTTCTTTGTTTTGTACTGCCGTTTCGTTTTCAGCAACTTCAGATTCTGTTTTTATATCTATTTTATCAATATAAGTTTCATTTTTAATTTGCGACATAGATTGTCTAAGGTCGTTGCTGCCCGTTTCGATATTCTCCTTATTTTTTACTCCCTGGTCAACAGCTATAATCTCACTACGAGCATATGTGCTGCCACTCTTAACTTGAGTTTCATTTTGATTGATTTCTTGGTAACTGGTATGCGTATCACAGCCCTCAGTTGTTGTGTCTGCTGTGGTAATAATATTTTTTTTACTTTCACACTGTCCATTTTTATTTGCATTCCCTGTACTTAGAATACCCTCCATGATATTTTCTTCAAAAGACTGACTTCTGACATCTGCTAATGAAACTATTTGATCGTTATTACGCATTGAATTTATGTTAGCATCGGAAGCTTGATTAAAAGTGGTTGTGTTTAAATCGTTCAAAACATTCGCCGTATTATTATCAATAAACTTAGGTTCAATTAAATGGCTTTCTTTATTATAAATTTGAGAATTTTCTGGATTTTGGTTATTATTTTTAGAAATATTAGCAATAGTTGTATTCTTGTCGTTACTTAGTTCAATAGTATTGGTATTTAAAACATCTTCTGAACGTTTTGACATGACCTGCCATTTATCTACCCCTTCAGTAGATTTAGTGAGTACAACTTTACATGACTCATCATTTGATGTATTTTTACCTGTGCCTTGGTTTTGGTTCGATGAAAAATCTTGATCTACATCAGATGCACTGTATTTCACATTTGAATCCAAATCTTTTCCCGTTGTAGAAACAACGTCAGATTGAGGCACTGTTACGTCATCGCTATAACGTTTTGGCTTTCTGCTATGTATTTCAAAGCTGTTCTTTGTAATAGATGGATTATCTGTATGTATTATCATGTGATCAGTCCATATTCTGTTTGTAAAAAAGACTTTACAGGTTGGACATTCTTTTATGTCAGTAAAATTTAATTTATTCTTGTAGCACCTAGGTTGGTATAGATGTGAAGTCCAAGTACTACGGTTCATGAAAAATAAATTACATCCTTCACACTTATACATAGCAATCTTAGATTGATTATCAACACTACCAGTTCTTTCGGTTTTTTGATTAGAAATAAACCTGTTGACGTACTTATTTTTATTTGCTTTATTTATAGAGTTCATAAGTTTTATTAATTCAGGCAATTTTTTATTAAAGTTTGTTATTATCAAGAAATCTTCCTTCGATAAATTGACACCATTGCTGTGATGTTCATCTTTATGTTTTTGCAAAGTCTGTGAGCAACTGAATTTAATTGTACATACATTGCACTGTGTAGTCTTCTTTTCTAAATTCCAATGTGCGCTATTATTTGTATGACTTTCCCAAGTTTCCATTTTTGGAAAATGTTCTTCACAGTCGTCACACTTAAATAGTATTGCTTTGTATTTCTTTTTTACGCAACCGTGTTCGTTTGAAATATTTTTACCAACTATTTTATTGGTTACAAGCTCGTTTTCAGTTTTAGAAGGTTCTACGCCTGGCTTTGAAGGTCCTGGTTTAGGGGAATTATCAACAGAAAGATCACTTGAAAGAATTCTATCATTATTATTGGTTTCAAGATATTTTTCAGTTGTAGTAGGTTTAACGCCTAAGTTTGAAGGTCCTGGTTTAGGCGAATGATCAGTTTTGCTCATTTCATCGTTTGATTCGGAGCACTCACTTAATGAAATATCACTATCACTTTCAGATAAACTGTAATCGTAAGATTTGTCTGTTATAATTTCGAACTTTAGGATCTTTTGAATTTGACCCTCTTTCATGTGCATCTTTTCATGTTTTTTCAGTGACTTATCACTAAACTTAAGCTTGCAGTGCTTACACTTCAAAGGGTTCGGTGCATGATTTACATGCTTTAGCCATTCGGTTTTTTTTAGAAAGTGAAGAGAGCATA
Source organism: Tuta absoluta (assembly GCA_027580185.1). Lineage (NCBI taxonomy): Eukaryota > Metazoa > Arthropoda > Insecta > Lepidoptera > Gelechiidae > Tuta > Tuta absoluta. The sequence continues at coordinate 1,662,548 of JAQAHW010000047.1, forward strand.
TTTTGCATTTATAAACAAGTCTACTTTTAAATTTTAATAACTTTTTTATTTTATGGTCGTAAAGTTGTAATTTCTTGTTTATATTTTTAAAAATTGATTTGAGGCTGTGTAAGTCACTGTCGCTACTGGAGCTGGATTTAATATATTCCTGTTTAAAATTACTTGATTTTCGTTTCCTTTTTCTTTTAGGTTCTGTGTTATTTGAATCTATCTTAGAGGAATCTATAGTTGAACTTTTATCAGGCTCATTATCAATATTAGGACAATTTGTAATTTCATTGTCACTCTCAGATGTGTCAGAACTGTCCTCATTTATATACGCATTAGTACTCATACTACGCCTTCGTTTTCTCTCAGTCGAAAATGGACTATCATTACTTCCAGCAGTATTTTTACTTATGTTACTGTCTAGTTTAGGCAGATCTCCGTACAATTTCGCATGTTTCTCAGCGTGATGTAAATAGTAATAATCAGGTCTATCAAATTTCTGTGAACAAAATGCGCAACCCACTAATATTTTCTCAATAAAAGTGCCATTCTTATTGAGAGGTATCTTGTGTACGTCTGGGTTGGGCTCCATAGTAATGGAATTTTGTGCTGAGCTTGGTCCAGCAGAATCCATATGAACATTTTGTCTTCTTTCGCAACTTCTTTCTTCGCCATTCTGTTGTCTGTCGATGTATCCTCTTCGCTTCTTCTTCGGCATTTTTGAGGTCAACCCAGCTGTGAACAGAAGTAAATTCAAACATTTAGTATAAGTACTTATGTTTTAGTTGAGAAAAAAGTGCCTACGAAAAACTTACTACTTATAAGTATTAATAATGTCACAAAATTTTGTAAGTCTGCGCATGTCTGTTATCTATATGTATACGTTGCTATACGTTCGGTAAGTACCTAGTATCAACATTCTTGCATTGCACTCAAATCAGTAGATATAATAATATGTTACAATTAGTTCTTATAGTAAACTTCACTTAGATAAAATATTGAATAAATCGTTGTTGACCTTGCCAACTGTAAAGGTGTTTTTCCACCTGCAGAGCGAGACGACGCGTGAAGAGTTTTGAATTGAAATTTGTATGGGAAATTTTCAATTCAATCCTAGCGCATCTTCAGTGGAAAAGGTAAGAATTGACGAGGATGTTCGAGACTTAAATTGAAATATCAGTTTGTGTAAAACAGAACCGTATTGCTTCCGACACAAAGTTTAAATTAATTCTGCAACAGAAACACGCTTCTCAACAGCGAATAAGATGAAGGTGTGGTTTTCTACCGGCAGAGCGAGACGAAGCGTGACGAGGATTGAATTGAAGCGCATCTTCGGTGGAAAAGGCAAGGATTGAAGAGGATGTGCGAGACTTGAATTGAAATATCAGCTTGTGTAAAATTGAACCGTATTGCTTTCGACATAGAGTATAAATTAACTATTAAAGACGAACTTAATAGCACTGCATATTTTTATGAAGACATTAATGTCAATCGCGAGCTCGCGCATGATCGCGCTTGCAATTAATGCCAATTTTTTGTGGAAAAGTGCCAGTACGATTTCAATTCTCGCCACGCCGCCGCGTCTGGTCTCGCTCTGCCGGTGGAAAACCACCATTAAGCAAGACTTGTGTAGGGGCCCGCACCAGCTGTTTCACCCGCTGCTAACTGTTTTCCCGAGGAAAAAGACCTTTTTACGGCATAATTTATGCATAAAAACCTTCCTCTTGAATCTCTTTATCTATTAAAGAACACCGCATCAAAATCCGTTGCTTTCTTTTTAAGATCTAAGCATACAAAGAGACATAGGGACACGGGAAGCGACTTAATTTTAACTATTTAGTGATTAGCGATATAAAAGTTTTTTTTATACATGATGAAATTCTCTTAACTTACCTTAAATTAGTGCTGTCACTTTCCGTGAAATAGGTTTAGAAAAGGATAGGCGATATCTAAGTCCTGTCATATTTATGACAATGGGTTCTTCTCAATGGTATATGTATAGTATCTCTACGCGTTCCCGAGATAGAGGGTCGGAAACGGAAGGACGGGCCAAAGTGATCCCATAAGGGTTCTGTTTTTTTTTTCCTTTTTAAGTACTATGAATCCCATAAGATAGCTAAATATTTACCTCATTATTATTGATGACTAATGACGTCAATAAGTGATAATACTATCCTATATAGTGATAGATAATACTATACATTGAATATGAATTTAAATTGTATTTATTTTTATTATTATAATTCATAATGTTAGCCAAAACTGTCCCACTAGTAGGCAAGGGTCTCTATATAGAGGAAAAAATATTTGTATGGTTATAATTATAACTGTATTTAACTGATAACCTCCGAATCTACTGAATGACCTGTAATTGATCAGAAATAATTAGAAAGAATACAGAGTTCTACTTCTATTGCGATACATTTTAGTTAGTGTGCGCAATCACTCCACGACCATCATCCTTCAGTAACATACTAGGCTTTTTACCATGGGAAATTCTCATGTCCCCAAGAAAACGGTTAGCAACGAGTGAAGCTGCTGGGCTGGCCTGTAAAGTAAGGCCAGCCATATTTGACTGCTGTCATTTCCGAACTAAAAGAGATGTCAACAAAGGGAAATAAACCCTCCGCCATAGCATTAGCACAAACCTGACAGCTGTCAAATATGGCTTATTGGGACGGCCGTACTGTAGTAGAGTGTAAGTCCGTTTACGTATCAATGCTTAAGACGCTCGAATACGATACACGGGGCATTAGGTTTCAACAATATTCTTATCTAGCAGAATTATAAATAAGTCTTAAAGCACGTTCACACTATGCACATATTCCTTTTCCTGCCGCTGTCGCTAATATTGCTCGATATAATTCCGCGGAAGTATCAACGCGAGTGACTGTTCACACACTGCCGTTATACTCTTCTCGCATCAATATGAGTGAGCGAGGTAGCAATACATTCCACACGCGTTCGTGTTGCCGTTCCTGTGACACGCGCACGAAAAGCCGACACTCGCACGGGAAGTGGCAGCGGCATGACGAGTAGCAGCGCGAGTAACCTGTTCACACATTCGCGCTGCCCACTTCCCTTACTATTTCCCTGCCCATTTTGGCATTATGTGAACGTGCTATTATAGCTACTTATCTAATGAAGCACTGCACTGGCACGCACTTAAATAGGAGTAGGTCTTCATTGTTATTACACGAACGGAATACACAAAAAACTAGTTTAAGGTGGTTCGAGAGCGGCGCCCTTAAACAGGATAAAATTCCTGGCTGGACTCGCTAGTCCAAACCAAAGTATCAATTCGCGGCAATAAATAACTACAAAAGATTATTTTGAATCAATATAACCTTGTAAAAACTGCGATTTGGTTATTTATTGCAAAAACGCTTAAAGTTGCTACAATACATAATTAAAGCGCTCAGTTTTTACAAGGTCATTGATTTAAATAACTTTTAAAGATATAAAGAATATTTTTACCTAAATATTATCGCGATAGACCCGGTCTAATACTTAAAATGAGTGAAAGTGATCGCGAGTGCTTAAAAAGTTAAACTTTTAAAGATATTTATTGCCGATAATTTGGTTTCCAGAAGACTAGCGTGTCTAGCTCTAGCCAGGGATTTTTTTCCTGTTTGGGGGCGCAACTTGACTCTCGAACTACCTTAAGATTGTTTGTTACCTTCCACATGTATTCGTTTTTACTTATCACTATATTCTCTAACATACACGATTATTTAAAAACACCAGGGTTCATTGTGTCGTTTGACAACTCGGTGTCCCACACGAAAATAAGAAGAAGATTTAAATAAGTGATCCGAATCACGTCTGAACGGGATGGCGGCGGGTGTGATACGACTGAAAGTACGATAGTTTGTTTATAGATTAAAAAAAAAACACGGGATAACACCGAATGGGAATTCCGATAACGTCACGGGTCAAATCATTATTTAAATATAACCAAAAAACGACACACACACACTTAACGCTAGCCCATGAATCAGGATAATTATACAGGGTGTAAGGGACGGTGTACCGAAAACTTTGCAGGCATGATCAAACCTTGAATCAACTTTTTCGATGGAGGATATGTTAATGAACGAGAATAAAAAATCGATGTCCCATACAAAATTCTTGATCTGCTGACAGACTTTCTATGGAAACTCAATAAAATATTTTGTTTCCCAACATAGGCTCCATAGTAGAAGTTATTCAGTTTCATAGTATGATCATGCCTGTAAAGTTTTCGGTACACCGTCCCTTACACCTTGTAGAAAATACTACGCTGGTTGGTACATACATACGCTTTAACGTGTAAAATATACGGTCTTATTAAATTCAATGCAAATATTTTTATTGTGAGTTAGTTATTATTATTGTAAAGTTAGTTATTATTGTAACCTCCCATACAAAGTGAAACATTTTTGTATGGGAGGTTAATATTTTTCATCTTTCTGCTTATTTTCCGTGCGGAAAGTTGTTCAGTATCACGAGTACAACTCACCCTCAAAATATTTACACTGAATTTAATCAGACCTTATATATAAATTTCCGTCCTGCGGTTTCACCCGCTGCCACTCATTTTCCCGTTGTATAAGTTGTTTTCAAAAGTGGCCTATGTGTTATTCCAGGTTATACTCAATTTCAATTTCAATCTCGATTTTGTATGGGATATCAAATATTTCCTGACATATGTTCCTAGTGGTAAATTGTACGGTTTCATGATCGGAACGCACTCTACGAGTATTCGGAGATATGTCCGTGACACCCTGTATGTAAAACGCTTTCCGCTTATTTATCAATCGTCTCTATTGGGCCGTTCCGAGAAATGAGCAATAAAATAACATTTGTATGTAGGCTACGCAGAATTGGTGTATTAATGTGTAAAATTGTTTAAATAGTCTATTTGTGTATTTAGTACCTACTCGTAGGTAATATTTGCACTATCCCGCTTCGATTGTCGCACTCTCTCTTTCACCCTAAGGTTGCCTGGTAGAGAATGCTACTTAGCAATAAGGCCGCCTTGTTGTACTGTTTATTTTATCTAAAACATAAAATTAAGTTTCATACAAAATAAACTTATTAACCTCATCGCCTCACCATGAAAAAGGGGCGTTTCCTCGTTTTAAAATACATTCCCTAATGTTACTCATATTCAGGGATAATGTAACTAGTTTTTTATACGACCCATTACATAATTTATAATTAATAGAGATCCACAGATACCTCTCTCGCTCTCTCTTTTCGTGTGGGACACGAAAACCCGATGAACCCTGGTGTCAGTTTTCTCAACCGCCGAATACTTCATGGCCTCTGACATGGTTGTGTCACGACCGCCGTCAGTTCAGTATTCATAGACAGTAACCGCGACCGACGCATGAAATCATGTTTCAAACGGGCAATCAGTACCGGATACTATCAAACTACAGGCTACAATTTTACAGGTGAAATTCGATGTTCATTGCATAGTTGGTTAGCCATTATGATACCAGGAATATGAACCCGCTACGCAATGTACTAAGAATTTCACCTGTAGACTTGTAGCTTGTAGTTTCATAACATAGGCACATTAGGCACCAGGTGGTTCAGCCTGCAATGTCCTAACTAGAATGAATGTCCAATGTCGAACCCGGGAATTTTGCGCAGACAGACAGTCGCACTACCACTGCGCCACAGCTCTAGTTCCTCTACAAGTAACTAGGTGCTTGAATACTTTATCAAGGGCTTAACATAAACCTACCTACCTCCTACCTAATCATTATTACACGACTGCCTAACCAAAAAAGGAGTGTATGTATTTAGAGTTAAAGTTATTAAAGTTATTTGTATCGGAAGAATCCTTACATTATCCCGAATGTCATAGGCTAGGCTTTATCTCAGAAAGCAGTCGTGTTTTTATTTTTTTTAATTTACCATGCTTGTTTACCTTCTTATTTTGTTTAGGTAGGTACGTAGGTATAATGGTGTTGTTTTGAGAAGGTATAAATAAGACACTCACTTAAGAAACTCCTTCCTTGTCTTGTCGCTGCTTGACAACAATATTTTATTAGTTTTTCCTTGTAAGTTTAGGTCAGGGTATCAAGTTCGGGGCGTCTTCCTTCCTGCTTACACACAAAAATGGCGGGAGGGATCTTTGAGATCTTTCTAGTCAGTACCTAATTAGAACTCGCTAGGTACTTACGATTGATTTATAAATTGTTGAAAATACTAAAGTTTCTGTTTATAGCACCATCACAACTGGTCAATTGGGTAAATAAACGTTGTTGTTTACCATGCCCAAGCCCGTGCCCAAGCTCACATTATTTAGTACGTGACAATGAGAATAACAAGAGACCACACAGAGACCGACTGACTGACGTCATTTCAATGGTACCAACACAATAATTTGGCGATAAAATCCGTACATAACTCTAGAGAGACCAGAGTGAATTTTATTAACCTCGCACCGCACCCGCCGCTGCTTCAGAAATGAGATATCGATATCGAAAATATTTTTTTTCCCGTGGTAAACAGTACCCTATATCATTCAGGACAGGACGGCAAACTGGTAAAAGATAAAAACAACAACTCGAAACAATCTGGAAATATCTAACCGAAGAAAAACATCATGTTTCACAAAATATTCAAAGTATATAATGAGACGTAGGTCTAGAAATTTCTTGGTAGAAATAAGTTGTCCTGTTGTGTCGTCAATTTTTTTAATACCAAAAAAAATATTTTTAACATGAATAACGCGCACGAAACACCCGGACATTAAAACATCAGATATTTTTTTTTACTAAACCGGCTAGTAATCTAACCCGGATCGTCCAAGGCGTCCTGCAACTGCGCCGTTTCGTTCGTCATAAATAGAGTAGTTGCATTAGTTGTGACCGATATCCCTAACTAACAATGCCCAAGAGGTTTGTCATAAAATATTAGTATGATTAATCATGACTCTTCTGCGTGTTTTCCCCTAACAAATCCCAAACAAAACACAATAACTTTGACTAACTTTGACATATATGTCTATTGCAGCGCCGCAATGTACTATATCGCTTTTTTTTTCCAAACAGAATCAAAACATATACACCGTGGCATGGCTAATAGACATTTCTGTTATCAGCGACCGTTGGAAAGCATAGTTTTTGTGTTTAGTTTGGGAATATGGTATTTTTAAAAGATTAAAAAGTTATTAATTCATAATTCATGAGCTTTTTTACGCCAATAGATGGCGTTACACATATGGAGGTTTTTTCAACTATCCACGCAAGGTAATAAAATAAAACCAGCGTTCTAGTATTAGTGAACTGTTTGCTTCCTCGTAACTTTGCTTTTTAATAAATTTTCAAGGAAGTTCATAGTCGTTGGACGACTCGGTGTCCCACACGAAAAGAAGGAGAATCAAACTCCCCAACAAAGATGCCCTTCCAGGTGTTCAACTTGATATTTAGTACTTTTTTTTTCAACATCTTTCAAAAAAGGCCTCATTGTTAGGGAAAAATATGCACAAGAGACTGCTTTAGCTAGCTGGACCAACCGAAGATAGTTAGTATGCTTTCAATCAAAATTTGCAGAGCGCACTTTCAGTGTTGCCATTTTAATAGGGGAACACCCCATTTGTCCAGCTTGTTTTGTATAGCCATTTATAAACTTGAAAGCACAGAAGGGTTATCAGGAGGCACTGCAGGATCAGCGGGAGAATCCTTTTCAGGAGGTTCCATGGTGGGCGCAAGTTAGCGGGCGAGGAAACAGAAACTAGCACTTTCGCTTTATGAATCACACTCGTATAATGTCCAGATAGTAGATTTACAATTAATGTACACTTATAATTAGTATAACGTCCACAGAACACGTAGTATTCGCCCTTTTCTTGATCTCCCAACCTAATCAACTGTCAGAGCAAAAGGCGCCAAACTAGAGTCCCGTGTTACGTCAAATTGGATGCGTTCACAAATTTGGTTAATCGATTTGTATAATCGATAAGATGAGAATCGATTATGATGATCGATGACAGCTTGGTTCGATGCGCCGTCACGGCCATCACTGACTTTGGCACGTCCTCGTGCGTTTAGTGTTTACCACCATTCAGATCTGCAAAAGACAAAATTAGGAACGGTTTTTAGACGCTCGTCCAATCCTGACTACAACAAGGGGAAACATCTACTTAAGAATGTTCTAGGAGTACTATGGCATGGACCGGGCATACTAGGCCCCTTCGACCAGCGTAACATACAGCAGGGGCGTGGCCCGGGCATACTAGGCCCCTTCGACCAGCGTTACATACAGCAGGGGCGTGGACTGGGCATACTAGGCCCCTCCGACCAGCCAAACAAATATCAAACGCGTGGACCGGGCATACTGGGCCCCTTCGACCAGCTTTATCTATGACACAAATGAAAAACTACTCACTTTCATGCACTTGGGCTTGGTGCGCCATTACTTCAAAGTCTCTATGTTCTGACGTTGCACTAAGTGTATCCGAATATTCAGAGTCAGCAGTCAAGGTGCTGGCACAAGCACTTGCAGAGAGAGTGTCACTATCGTCATCGGACAGCTCAAACATTTCTTCTTCATTAACCGCCGTCTCGGCCTCTTCACTGTCAACTAAACTTGTAGCGATCTGAACTAAACCCTCTAACCCTCTTGGCACCAAACGCAGATTTTCATGAGAGTACTTATAGACGCGGTTAGATTTTTGAATACTCTTAAGTTCATATCTATCATTATCTAATACTCGCACTATGACGAACGGACCCTTAAATTTAGGGGAAAGCTTCGTCTGGTTACGTTCACTACATTTTAAGAATACGTAGTCCCCTTTTAAGAATGGTTTCACTTTTGCCCTGCCTTGATCAAATCGTTCCTTTTGTATTGCAGCTTCTTTTTCTATATTAGTTGACGCATGTGCTCGTATGGTTTCTAAATTTAAACGAGTAGACGTTGCAGATACAGAGGTATCTGGGGCAATTTTTGCAAGTCCTAATGAGTTTGCGCGAATCCCTAACATTAGTTCTGTAGGCGTATAACCTGTGACTCTCGACCTACTGCTGTTTAGAGCTAGCTGGACATTGTCCAGTTCGTCACGCCATACTTTGCTACTATCATTTTCAATGATAGTTAATAGGCTTTTCAGGGTCCGCATCACCCTTTCCACCTGTCCATTAGCTCTTGAAGTACCTGTGGCAATCAAGTGAAGCTGTATATTGTGATCAGCGCAGAATTGCTTAAAGTCCGCACTAATATAGCATCTACCCTGATCAGCCACGATTCTTTTGGGAGCCCCAAATAATGATACAGCCTTTTTAAGAGCTTTGACAGCACAAGTAGCATCAAGAGACTGGGTGTACTTGAGCAGCACATATTTGGTGAAGCCATCGATAATGACAGAAACGTATTCCTTTCTGTCACTCTTTCCACTTAGCTTGCCCGTAAAATCAATGTGAATTGTTTCCCATGGCGTGTCAGATTTGGGAATGGGATGCATTCTAACTTGCCCTGAAGTACCTTTGGAGGCTTTGCACACTATGCACGAGTCAATGAATTTTCGGACGTTTTTAGCCATCTGCGGAAACCAGTATTGTTCATAGAGCTTCTCAAGCGTCTTCTCGGGTCCTAGATGCATAAGTTCTGTGTGAACCAGATTAATTAATGTCCAAATTAGGGAGCGCGGTACTATAGGCAACCAGGAACTTGATTTGTTGCGTTCGATTTTTCGATATAGCACGCCATCTCGTACGTCATAAGTATGGGCAATAGCTTCAGGAAGCTCACCGTTCTCATGTTTGTGAGCTAGGTCTTGAATTTCACTGTCACGCATTTGTTCCACCTTCAACCAACTGTCGTGAAGTTCTACAAACCGTATGTCTTTATGACAAACGGTTTGCTCCGAATCAATGCATCCTGCAGGTGATTCTGTCGGTAGTGGGTTTCGTGACAAAAAATCAGCGTGTGCCATACTTTTGCCTTCATTGTAGATTATATCGAAGTCATAGGCTTGGAGGTAAGCCCACCACCGATGGACACGCGGGGAAAGGTCGGTTTTTGCTTTTGAAGCCTTCAATGAATTGCAATCACTGACTACAGTGAAGTGTTGGCCATAAAGATAATGTCTATAATTTTCAACCGCACGTACCACCGCTAAGGTTTCCAGTTCATAGGAATGATATCTGGATTCGATTTCAGTGGTACGCCGACTGAAATATCCGATTACATGAGGCATATTCTCTTTCCTTTGTATTAAGACGGCTCCATAGCCCTCTGAGCTGGCATCCGTATGCAACTCACATGGAAGACTCGGGTCAAATATAGTAAGTACTGGCTCGGAAGTTAGTATTTTAACGACCGCGTTGTGTGCGTCGTTATGGTTCTGGGTCCACGTAATTGGCCCCTTTAATTTCGTGAGCGGGTATAGCGGACTAGCCACGTGAACGAAATTTGGGATGAAACGTCTGAAGTATGATGCCAGGCCTAGAAACTGCCTAACCTGTGTGGCAGTTTTTGGAGTTGGAGCGTCAATCAGTGCTTGCACTTTCTGAGGATTAGGCCTAACTTCACCTGCTTGGATGACATAGCCGAGATAGGTAATTTCAGTTTTCATAAATTTGCATTTGTTAATGTTAAAGGAAAACCCTGCCTCCGAAAGCGCTGCAAGAACTAAATCTAATCTTTGAAGACCTTCTGTGACATCTTTTGAGAAACAAAGGACATCATCCATGTATGCCAAAGCAACAGTGTCTTTTAGAGATTTCAACGCCTTATTAATGCACCTTTGGTAAACTGAGGCAGAGTTACGTAACCCAAAAGGCATGGCGAGATATTCGTACTGCCCTTCTGGGGTTACGAAAGCGGTACGTTCGACCGAGTTTGGCTCCACTAAAATTTGGTGATAGCCCGAGGCCATGTCTAAAGACGAGAAAAAGTGAGCGCCATTTAAACGATCGATTTGCTCGTCTATTCTCGGTAGTGGGTAGTGCTCAGGACGAGTATTTGCATTTAACTCCCTAAAGCCTACGCACATCCTGTCGGTACCATCTTTCTTTTTCACCAATAGAATAGGGCTGGCGAATGGGGACGTACTTTCACGGATGACACCAGCATCTAGGAGGGACTGAACTTTTTCTTTGACTATATCTTTTTCAGAGGGGGAAAGCCTATAAGGTCGCCGTTGAACTATTTTATGGGGGTCGATGGGATCGATTTTCATTTCACCTGTGTTTACTCTACGCGTAGGAACCCCTTCAATAAAGAACTCACTATATTTTTTTAATATGGAAATCAATGCATCTTTTTCCTTTCCTCTAAGATCAGTGTCTATTGAATTATAGTCGATTTTGTTCTTGACTTCACAAGTATGGACTTTTTTTAGACCCGTGAATTTTAAAGAATCGCATTGCATTCCGGCGTGTATACCCTGACTTAATATATCGCGTCCAATCAAAATTTGATCCGGGACTACATCATCATCCACGACGTAAAATAAAACTGATACATCAATTCCATCTATTTTGACAGGACTAAGGATTTGAGTCGAACATTGAACGGTACCCCCACCAATACCAGTTAACAAAACTAAATCATTACGCACGGTTCCGGGAAGTTTTTCTACAACACTTCGTCTAACTAGCGAACAAGCAGAGCCGTTGTCAAAACTAAATGAAACAGTCTCACCGGATGATGTCGACAGAGAGCTCCGTTGCAACTTGCACTCGCAGAGATGAACATCTTTCCGTACGGGCTGCTCATTTCCAGTCTTCTTGTTTGGGCAGGTGGTGCTGAGGTGTCCAGGTTGTCCGCAAGCAAAACAGGTAACAGTTATCTCCGGTTTCACTGGTTTACTTAACTGGGTACGGTCGCTATGTTCACGGCGTTTCCGACAGTCTTCAATTTTATGTCCTCGGTTGCCACAGTAGCGACAACTTCCTTCGAATCTTGAATTCGTGAAACGAGGTCTCTTTGATTCAACTTCATTTTCATCTGTATCTTCGAAGCGCTTTCTTAGGTTAACCCCTTTCAATACTCGACATAGTTGAGCTCTTGTAGTGATAGTATGCGAATTCAATTCACGCCGTATAATTGGATCACGCTGGGTGAGAATAGAAAAGTGCAAATCCAGTGATGGCATTTTCCTTCATCTCAATGTCAGGGATTCTTTCTGTTAGGTTCCAAAGGCGTAATGCAGCTTCGGATGCCGTCTCTTTGTTACTTATTTGGAACTTAGTAACGTCATCGAAATAGTCTTGCATGAGCTTAGGTTTAGCAAACCTGGCGAGAAGTATATCCTTGACAACTGGCCACTTTATATCTGTAGTGTTCAGTCTAGTGAGACATGTGGCCGCACGTCCCTTGAGAGCGTGCGTGAGCGCCAATAATAGTTCAGGGCCCTCTAACTTTCGACTGTTCACAATCACTTCGGTTATTCTGCACCAACCTTCGATATCAGATTCTGAGTCGTCTGGGTCATATTTAATTAACTGTGGGGCACTGTACCTTGGCATTGTATCCAAATTAGCTTGATTAGATTGAAGTAGCCTCGATAACAATGTTTCCATTCCACTCAAGACACGTACGGCAGTGGTTTCATCCGAAGCTGATTCCTTGTTTTTTTTCGCTTCCTCATGATGTTTAGGCCCTTCACATCCCACTTCTGATGAAAGCACAGAAGGGTTATCAGGAGGCACTGCAGGATCAGCGGGAGAATCCTTTTCAGGAGGTTCCATGGTGGGCGCAAGTTAGCGGGCGAGGAAACAGAAACTAGCACTTTCGCTTTATGAATCACACTCGTATAATGTCCAGATAGTAGATTTACAATTAATGTACACTTATAATTAGTATAACGTCCACAGAACACGTAGTATTCGCCCTTTTCTTGATCTCCCAACCTAATCAACTGTCAGAGCAAAAGGCGCCAAACTAGAGTCCCGTGTTACGTCAAATTGGATGCGTTCACAAATTTGATTAATCGATTTGTATAATCGATAAGATGAGAATCGATTATGATGATCGATGACAGCTTGGTTCGATGCGCCGTCAAACTTAAGTTGGCTAACATAACAATGGGAGTTTTTCTGTTGACAGTTCTGTTGATAGTTCTGAATTTCAAACCAAAGGGCACTGTGCAAAAAATTTGATGATTTCTCTATGGCTGGCGGCAGCCATAGTTTTGTTTTGACACAGGTTCCGTTTCACATTGTATTCGTTACAAATTATTTCTGTTAGTTTGATTTGCTACAAAATAAACTTATCGTCTTGCCTTTATATCGAGTGTCATTCATGTCAATAAATAAAAATCAATAATCAATTCGGAACAATTCCGTAAACACAAAATAAATAATTATTTATAAAGTGGTACAGATTTCGTGCAAACGTTAAGACGCGGAAACGTTATTTTAATAAAGCTCAGCGAGAATCCCTAGAAAATTTCCCATGATTAAGTACCTACATAATTTTTGTGCCACCGCAAGCCAGCAAAAAAAAATCGGTTTTTTTTTCAGGGCTTATCTACTGTTGTGTGGGCACACTGTCAATATGCAAGCGGCTAGATGCTCTTCATGCCGACGAACTGGCCTGGTGGCTATGTGAACGGCAGCTGCCCAGCGGTGGTCTCAACGGACGACCCGAAAAACTGCCGGACTTGTGCTATTCTTGGTAAGAAATGCTATCTGTCTTTTAATACAATATAATACAATTCTTTTTTAGTAACAAATATTATATGTCAAGAAAAGAAAAGTTTCCTTCTAATGAAACTTCTAAGAGCACTTCATTTCTCAACAACCTTAAATATTTATGTATGTTTATGTATTTTTATAGTATTTATGTAAATTTGTTTATTTATTCATGTAAGTTTATATATATTATTTGTATGCATGTTAAAATATTTTACAGAGTTATATATTCATTTATTTTGTTAAATTTATTTCGTATTGCCTATTTGCCCCAAAAGTTTAAATTCTCTCACAAGACATGGGTTGGCTGGAAGAGATCTCTTCTTTAGAGATAAGCTCGCCTTTGCGACAAAAATTGTACATTTTTTTATTTTTTTGTGTATTGTTTGTGCAATAAAGAATATTATTATTATTATTATTGTGAAAATACAAGAGAGCCATGTCATTCCCTTTAATTATTCATCAAAAATTATAATTAGTCTACATCTTACTTCTTTCTAGGTGGGTGATGTCATCGCTGTCAATGCTGAACAGAATCCACTGGGTCGACAAGAAAAGCTTGGAACAATTCATCTTAGCGTGCCAAGACGCTGAAACTGGCGGATTTAGCGATCGTCCCGGGGACGTGCCGGACCCATTCCACACTCTGTTCGGCCTCGCCGGGCTGTCTTTACTGGGAAACAAGAGCATTAAGGCTGTGAACCCAACCTACTGCATGCCTCAAGAAACAATAGACCGGCTGAGACTTGAACCACAAATTCTGCACATTTAATTCTTTATGTCAAGTATTTTTATTATTTTAATATGAAAATAAAATATATATTTATTGTAAACTTAGATTAGGTTTTATTTGTTTTAACTTATATCTGAACAATTAAAGCTATAGGTTCGATCTCCTTTAGTTAATTGCCTCAGTAGGTGCATGTTAGGATACATGTGTGATATAGGTATATGTATGGTGCAGGCTACTTTTTTCCATTTCGTTCGCAAAGAACAGGCGAAGATCATGAAAGACTACGGTGCGTGCTACATATTGAGCCATGATAGAGTGGATGTCCTAAAATCAGCATTAAGTACTCTCATTGTCTCAAAAAGTTCCAAAGATGCATGACATGAGTCGTGTTGCGTGTGTCAAGGAACTAAACCAACAAAAACCAACTAAACCAATCAGTCCACCAAAAAATGCTAGATAGCAGAATATTTAATAAATGGCAACATTCGTGTATTCTGTCAAATAAATCATCTGTCAGGTGAAGAATGTAAACATAACCTATTAAAAGTATTTTTTTCTCTTTATTCCTTAATTTATAAATTAAACGTACGGTTTTACTGTGTTAATTTATTTGTGACAATGTCGCCGTTGTATTATTTTCAATTTATCGTGTATAGTTTATGTATTTACCTGTTTATTATATATAGTTATGTTGTTTACTACAGTGACCTCTTATCAATACATTTTCGTCAAGAATTACTGCCAGAATACGATTATATCATTGGTAAGTAGTATTACCTTATCACTCAATCACTTTTGCCTTGGATTATAATGGAAGTCAAAGAAAAACAAACTCTTGATAAATATCCAAACTGGAAACGTAAAATGTAACAAACTTAGACTTGCTTGTTTTATAAAAAGGCAATTATTTAACTACAAGTAAATACTATTATATTTTCCTTAATTTCCCTTTTAAATCGACTGCTTAGACATTTATTTTATCTTTTGTTGTTTGGAACTTTTTTTTTTTATTAATGATGGGTTTGCTCTTGACTGTAGTCTAGGTCATAGGACAAAGACAGAGTCTAAGATGGAGCGAGCTCACCCAGAAGAAGCCTGTTCACTCTTACTTTGAAGAGATTACGGTTGTATGCGTTAGGAAACACAGACACAGGTATTGACTTTGTTCCTTCTTCCAGTGGGATCTGGCACAGCAGGCTCACTGATCGCTCACAGACTGGCCACCGAGACGAACCACAGCTTCATAGTCCTCGAAGCCGGCAGCAGAGGGCAGGCCCTCATGGACATGCCTATAGTGGGGCCTGTCATTCATAGATCCTTGTTTGACTGGATGTATGAGACAGTGCCTCAACAGAATGCTTGCTGGGCCATGAGAGATAAGGTTGGTTTTCACACTATTATAAAATGGAAAATAAATTATGTTTTTTCCCAATGTGTGAAAACCGTGTGATGCCAGCTTAGAATAGCATCACCCCATTTCTTTCAAGGGTCATAAGAGGCGACTAAGGGGACTCGAGGGTGTGTATTGCAATTTCAGGCGATGGGCTGACAACCTGTCACTATAGTGATACACAGTTATCTGATTGACCCTCAAAATTTTGTCAGACGTGGTGTTAATACCCGTTTTACGGCCGTTAACGCTCTGCCTACCCTGTAAGGGATATAGTTGTGATTTATGTATGTATGTATGTTTTTCCAATGTTCCCAAATTGAATTGTGTCCACAGCAAATAAGTAGTGAGTAGGTATTTCAGAGTTGTTTTATATTATGTTTGTTTACAAGATAATCTCTGAAACTGATGCCTGTGCATCATTCAAAAAACTTAATCATATTTTGAAACTACAAGATAGGCTGTTTGTCTAATCATTAAAATTTATGGTTCAGAAAATACAACATGAATTGGCCAAAGCATTTTGTCATGCCTCCCTAAATTGTCATATTATTAGAATCACCATCACCTGTGTTCTGAGTTGATTAAATAACTAAAGATACACCGACTAGTCAAATAAGTTAGTAGTCTGCTAGTGGGCCAAAACCACGGTTGGTGTATCTCTATGAATAATAGCAAAAGTTTTTTATTTGTAGAATAATATCTTTAACTTCTTGTTTTCTATTTTCAGAAATGCAGACTATTCCAAGGCAAGCTTGTAGGAGGCTCATCGAAACTAAATAACATGATACACATAAGAGGTAACATCACTCACTATACTGAATGGTTCCGTGGGAAACACACAGAAAAATACATCAAACAACAATTTGATCTCATAGAAAATAATATTATTAACATAGATAATCTTAAGTATGAAAGTGATTTAGCTAGTGCTGTTTTAAAAGCTGCAGAAAATCTAGGATTTAAAATATTAGGTTCTAAGTTTGAATCAGGTTTTTGTAAAAGTAAATTATCCCAAAGAAACGGAAAAAGGTGGTCAACGTCAGATAATTTGGACATTTCTAAACATGTTGTTTCCCATGCTTTGGTGGAAAAAGTTGTAATAAAAGGTAAAATTGCTGTAGGAGTTAAATTTCGTCTTGGAGATAAACAAAAATATATTAGAGCAAAACAAGGAGTAGTTATATCGGCTGGTACTTTTAACAGCCCAAAAATATTACAGCTTTCAGGCATAGGGCCATCTAACCTGCTCAAAAATTTAAAAATCAATCAAGTTGTAGATCTGCCAGTAGGTAGAAATTTACAAGACCATATAGGTACTGGATTGGATTTAATAGTGCTTAATAATATTGTGCCAATACCTGGCCATGCTATTGTAAATCCTATAAATAGTTTAAAATACTTTTTCCAAGGTAAAGGGCCTTTGACGACCCCTGGATGTGAAGTCATAGGTTTTATTTCTACAAAAAATGTATCCACACCAGATTTACAATTCATGGTCTTGCCCACGGGAATAACAGCTGATAGAGGAAGTCGTTTAAGAAAAAGTTTGGGCATAATAGACGAAATATGGAATGAGTATTTCGTCAAACTCTTTGAGAAACACACAGCATCAATGGTGCCTATCATATTGCATCCAAAAAGTAAAGGCACAGTATTCATTAACAGTACTGACCCTGAAGTACCACCTGTAATCGATCCCCAATACCTTTCGCATAAGGAAGACAGAGAGCTATTAATAAATGGCCTTAAATTCATTGCAAAATTTCTAAAGACCGATGCAATGAACGAAATCGGAGCTACCTTAAACGATATACCATTTCCTGGTTGCGATAAACATGCTTTATTTACAGATACATATTGGGATTGCTATATTACACATTTAACTTTATCTATATACCACCCTGTTGGTACTTGTTCAATGGGTTTACCTGGGAGTTCTGTCGTTGATACAAATTTCAGGGTTCATGGGGTAGACAATTTGTTTATAGCAGATGCGTCTGTGCTGCCTACCTTACCTAGTGGGAACATCAATGCGGCAGTCGCTATGATGGCTAGTATATTCTTTGAGAGTAACATTAAACATAAACTTATGAAAGATATTTGTGATAAAGATACGGAAAAAATTAAAATAGATCTTTGTCATAGGGATAGTTTACTAAAAGAGTTGTTATTCCAAATATGTTTAAGTTATTAAGTCTGGAGCTCAATATTTTAAGACTGTTTTAGGTTAATTAATTATGGGATAATAGCAATACGTCATTATTGGCCTCGATTCTGGAAGACCATTTTCTTAGCTAATATTTACCTTTTCCTGTCAATAAACCAAAGTTTAAACACAATTTTAAAGCCTTATTGGTATTAAGTATTCATAATCCTTTTTATGAAAACTAATGACAGTGGTCAATTATCTGCATCTTATTCAAAAGCGTTAACCTCCTAGTGTCCCTAATATTGTTGTTTTATAGCTTTTGAACTGTAAGTGAGATTAAATAGAAAATATATATAATGAGAACATTAGGTATGTATTTATTTGTCGAAGAAAAAAACATCTGTTATTATTTCTAACACTTTATTGAAATTAGTAAGGACACTTCTAAACATGAAATATGTATTACAACACTAAAATTGTATTATTTTTATAAATTACATATGTATTTGTATTGCATACAGAATGTTTGAGCCTAATTTTACAGACAACCATTTTCATAAGGGCACACTACAAATTTAAGTGTTTAACCTAAGGATGGCAAATATAGGGTCAAATTTTACTAGTGACCGATAACATAAACTCAGAATGGTCTGATGATAAGGATTTTTTTCCCAAGGGAATATAGCGCGAAATATGAAAAAAAAAACCCGTGATACAAATTAACCTGATCGATGGGTACATTTTGTATGGAAGGTCTAAATTTTCTTTTTCAAATTTCGGCCTATGTTTCTTGGGGAAAGTTGTTCCTTATCACCAGACCGTTCTGATTTTTCGCTATTAGTCACTAGTAAAATTTCACCCTATACATATATTACTAATAACGATAATAAATTATATGACATGGTGTCACGAATCGCAATGTTACCAAAGATTTAAGGATACATTTATATATGATACAGGTTTACATTTATAATGTATAAGATATGAAGAATTGAGAAATTTGCATAAAATAAGATTTAAAATAAATTTTACTTGAAAACATAATATTTTTTGTTAAATGTTGCAATTGCCAAATGAAACATAATAAATATTATTCAAGCATAATTAAATTAAATTCGTTAGGTACTTTATCTTCGATTTAAAAAAACACAGACACTGATATAAAATACCTACCTAGGATTATGCAAAATAATACATAATTTGTTATTTAGTTATTTAGACAAAGCTGAATTATTAACTGTTATTTAGTAGTATAAAATGCTGAAAATAAATAATTTTATTTTATACAATACATAATTCCTAAATATTCTAGTTTTTGTTTTACAAACTCCTTACAGTCTAATTACTAACATACAAACATTTTAATGACTAGAATGATAATAGTAATTAATAATTAATAAATACTGTTGTCGATTCACACTATTCTTGCAGTTTTCAACAATACAGAATAGATTTTTTAGAAAACTTGCAACTTTTTCTAGAGAGTGAGATGAAAGTAGAAGTATTAAATTTTTTCGTCATCGGCCTACTAGCGTAGCGCGGACTTTATGTATGGTAGTTCATCTTATAATAAGATGGCATATTATAAAATAAGTAAAAATATTTGCTGCAAATAAGGGGTTAACCGGCCTATAAAACTGAACAACATCCGCCCATACGAATTGATGGTCGGCTGTAACTTTTATATCTGAGGTCCAAATTTTATATTTCAATCTATCTTCCCTGGGGAAAGTTGTTCAGTTTCATGGGCTGGTTCACCACTTGAAATATTTGCAGTTAACGCTGCGTCGAGCGGGCTGCACGCGCTGGCTAGATTCGGCAAAATACAAGAGCAGGGCTGGCTGGGCGACCCGCGTGACGCAGCGTTGGCGCTTAATTTTTTTTCACCGTATTGAAGATCTGACCTTGCTACATAATGACATGTATCTATAGGTACCTACCAGATTAGGACTAATTACTTATGTAATTCAATCAGTTGTTCATTACCATCTGGTATAAGACTGAGAAATTCACATGGTATTAATGACAGTTATTTTTAACCAAAAATACAGGTACTGTTCTATAGTACTTAGATATTGTATAATAATATAACACAGGGTGTAAGGGACGGTGTATCGAAAACTTATGCAGGCATGATCAGACCATGAAACTGAACAAGTTTTACTACGGATCCTATATAGGGGATCGTATGTTAGAACTTTACCCGCTAGACTCTTTCTGTTTACTTTTGGTTGGCCGGTAGAGAATGCCGCGTGGCATTAGGCCCGCCCTTTGTTCTTTCTGTGCAATAAAGTTTAATAATAAAAAAGGAATTAAAAAAAAAATCTCGGTTACCAACATATCCTCCATAGTAAAAGTTGTTCAGTTTCATTGTCTAATCATACCTGCAACGTTTTCGGCACACCGTACTACCAGGGGGGTCTCACTCCACGGTTTAGGTATGTTCCGCCGGCGGGTCCCCTACGGGGACTAATCTCCGCGGGTTGTCACTTGTCGTCGCCAGACCGCCAGTGTGCCGCTAGCCGCCGCACTGTTCGCACGCACGTGCTGCTCGCGCGCACACTTACTTGATTTTTTTCTGTGTTTTAGTACGTTTATTCGTTAAAAAATCGATCGAGTCGTCGACTCGGTGTCCCACTCGATACAAAGAACAGTTAGACACAATAATAATTAATTGTTTTTCTATATAAACAGTAGTCATTAATAATTTCGTTTAGGTTTATAAATATTTACAAATCTTACAATTTCTTTCGTAGATTAAGTGAACAAATAAGATATTATAGCAAAATCAATAACAAAAAATCTTCGTGCACGAATAACATGATGACAAGTTACAACCCTTGGAGTTCGCCGGCGGCTCAGTCATAAAACTGCGATGCGCAAGGGAGATTGAGCGTTCGCGCGCGTTCATAAGTTTCAATTTTGTTTGTGAGCGGTTGGGTACACCGAGCGTAGGTATTAATTTATACCTAAACATGTAATTTCTTAGGGAGTGATTCTTCTGTACGTTAGTACTACTATATATTCTGTGGTACTATGTATAACTGTGTATATCATATGATTCATTAGTTTGACGCACCTTAACATTTATTAAGAGTAGTCGACACTTTCAATCAACGTATTATGAATCGACTTTACATAAGACACTCATGGACGGAAGAATTACCTATTTTCATCACTAAGTATTTACTTATATAACAACAAGTATGTATATAAAAGCCAAATTTCTTACTCTATACCCAAAATTGTGCAAGTTTTAGTAAAAATACTAAAGATTTTGTGAATTTTATAGGTATTTTGCAGCAACCAAAATTCGCAACTAGCTACGGCGCCGTAGACCTCCCGTAGATATGGAAAGCCTACGGCGTAGAGGGTAGCATGACTAAAAAAACACCATTAATACTAATGAAATAATTAATATTAATGAAAAATTGCTGTGTGATGTCGGCTTAGAATAGCATGACCTCATTTGTTTCCCGTGGGTTTCCTAAGAGGAGAAGAAGGGGCTCGAGGGTTACATTTGTATTGCAATTTTAGGCGATGGGCTGACAACCTGCCACTATAATGATACACAATTTTCTGAATGACCTTTGTCAGACGTGGTGTAAATGTCCCTTTTTTAAAGCATGTTAGGCTCTGCCCACCCCGCAAGGGATATAGGTGTGATAATATGTATGTATACTAATGAACTCATTAAACACAAAACGCAAGTATGAATATATTAAGGTTTATTTGCTGTACAAAAGTTTGCTAAATTATGTCTATAAAATTCACAATAATCTTTAATAGATTCTCAAAATCATTAAATGAATAATTTAATTATTAAATTATGTAAATATACGTATTTTGTGCTGAGCAAAGTTCACCCAAACGCAGTTACTGCATTTAGTCACAATACTTTTTTTAAATAATACTGGACGGATTATCTGATATATCTCCTTCACAAATCACTTAAAATATTGCCACACAGTTACAAATACATTTATGTACATTGTACGTTTTTTAGGGTTCCGTACACAAAGAGTGAAAACGAGACCGTATTACTGAGACTTGGCTGTCGGTCTATCTGTCACCACACCAGGCTCTGTCTGTCTCATAAACCGTGATAGATATAATTAAATGAAAATTACTATGGGAGCCCCTCCCATATATAAAAATGACATTATTTGCTCGATTTTGTCTATAATGGTTTCGAGGCTACATCTCAAACATGTATCACTCTTGCAACTATAACAACAAATTCCAATATAAAAATTTAAGGGGATCCCATACAACAAGCGAGATTTTTATGCCACTTTGATACATAATGGTACGGAACCCTTTGTGCGCGAGTCCGACTCGCACTTGACCGTTTTTTTTTTCTAATAATACTGAGCGGTAAAGATTGCTTGCCTAACTCCTAATATAAATAAAATACATATTTATAAATATAAAATATTGCTTTGCAGTTGCAGATCTTTTGTTTTCTAAACACCCAAATATTTATTTTCCGATGAGCTTTTTTGAGCAAATTATTTTTCACTTTTGAGACAATTTTGATACTGCTGTTTTTGTTTTTATATTGTTTTGTGCACTATACATCAATAACCTAATAAATGTACCCTTTCTATAAAGTATTTAAAACACTTACACATTTTATACAAAACGGAGCACAAGAAAAATTATTAAACTTATACCAAGTTTCTTAGTATTTGTATAAAACCTACTTCTTTCGCGTAAGCCTTTGACTAGAACACTACGCTAGTATCTACTAAAGGTAAGTTTATTCCACTTCACTTTTCAGCCAACCTTTCTAGCCCTAACTTTTCGATTTTCAGACATATATGTAGGCTGAAATGTTACTAGTGACCGATACAAGTGTCCCCAAAGAACATTGGTCGAAATAAGATAAAAATGTTTTGAGCGTGTGATGCCGGCTAAGAATAGCATCACCCCATTTCTTTCCCGTGGAAGTCGTAGGAGGCGACTAAGGGACTTGAGTGTATTGCAATTTTAGGCGATGGGCTGACTATCGGTCACTATGGCGATACACAATTTTCCGAATGACTCTCAAATATACGTCAGACGTGGCGTAAATGTCCGTTTACGCTCTGCCTACCCCGAGGGATAATAGGCGTGATTTATGTGTATGTGTGTTGTATATTTTGAGCTGATCGGCAATTTGAGGTCCAACTTTTATTATAATTTGATCTATGTTCCTTGGGGAAAGTTGTTCCTTATCACCAGCCCGATCTGAGTTTTCGCTATCGGTCACTAGTGAAATTTCACCTTATACCATTTACCAGCGGACATTTAATTTGACCAATGACGTCCTTGATAAATCCATAATACTTACAATTTAAACTGTATTATTCCGTTCCTTTACAAAACATCTTCATAATTCCGTATTCATTAGATTAATAAATGTATGCTTATTAACAATTTGTTAGAGCCTCTTTGTTTTAATCTTTTTACGGAATGGATTTTCTTGTCAAACAAATCAGTAATCTGCACTTTCTAATTTTTAAATCCTACCCTAGGTCCTTTTCTATGCCCATATTATAACCGTCTAAATGCAAACCCTTTTACAAAAAGTATAAACACGATCAATAACACACCACGAGTTACTTGAAACAAGAGTCCAAATAGTTGTCCAGCATATCCAATTGTAGATCGTCCCAGTCTGGAGGATTGAGCAGCAGATTTGACAGGTCATCTTCTACCATTAGCGGGGGAGGCGCCACAGGTTCCACAATAACATTCGCGCCAATACTGGCGTCTATATTGTTCAAATCAAACTCTGGCAAATGCAAAGTCACTGCCTGTTCAACGTCGCTTACTAAATCGCTGACCACCACATTTTGCGGTATATTCGCCACGGCAGTTTTCTCCTCAGACATGTCTTCAGGTTTGGGTGGATTCTTCTTCTTCTTCAAAGGTCGGCTGGAGATTCGTTTGTTGTTCTCGAGGTGTGCCAGGTCTAGTTTCCAGAACCCTCCTTTGCCCGGCTCGTGTTTCGATCGGGGTACTTTCACGAACACTTTGTTCAGTGACAGGTTGTGTCTTATTGAGTTCTGAAAGAGAATTATTGGGAAGTTAGTGTACGACCGAAATGAAATAACGCTCTATGTAGGATATAGGATACTATCACTTAATGACGTTATTATAAAAAATATAACGCAATTTTCTTCTTTTTTATAACAATTTAGTATTGTCCTGATAGAAAACTGGCTCGGGCCAACTAGTTATTATTCTGTGCTCGGGCGGGCAAAATAAAGGCAATGCGTATCAAATTGAAGTCAAAAATTTTAAAAGGTGTTATTTACATGCGTATAATTAACGCACGGTCTTGCTGTCTGATTTTGGTCTCGTTTCCAATTTGGTAGGATATTTCTGGTGATCCACCTGATTTATCCACCTGCATTCGATGTTTATTAGGATAGTCAGTAAATTATGAAGTTATTTTGTAACATAGTTGATTTATAATGACTAGTAAAACAATTGAATGTCGGCTTAGAAAAGCATCACTCTATTTCTTTCCCGTGGGTGTCCTAATAGGTGACTAAGGGACTCGAGGGTTAAAAGTGTATTGCAATTTTAGGCATGGGCTGGCAACCTGTCACTATGGTGATACACATTTTCTGAATGACCTTCAAATGTTTGTCAGACGTGGCGATTACGTTAGTTTTTTACGGCTGATCACGCCCTGCCTACCCCGCAAGGGATATAGGCGTGCTATTTGTATTTATTTATTTATGATTTTGCATAAGATGGATAGTGCCGTGTTTCGGAGGGCACGTTTAGCCGTATGGTCCCGGTTGCTGCCTGACTACTTAGATAGCGATCGTTACACATCCACATTAAAAGCCTATTTACTCGTTGCCTGCTTAGTGTTTAAAAAATTACAGCAGATTCATATGGTCGTTCGTCAACTCAATTTCCCACACGATATTAATAAAAAGTAGTTGCTAATAACTTGCCGTGTAGACAACAACTTAGAATAGCATCACCCCAATACAAACCGAAGGTGTCATAAAAAGCGCCTGAGGGATAAATACCTTCAGCGTTCCTTGTTAAAGCAATATCTTGCACTGCGCTCGAAAATCCAAGTGAGTATGGCTCCTAATATGACTGTTGTGGATGTAAATGTAATAATATTGATTTAATAATATCCCCCTTCACTGATAAGCTTAACTGAATGCCCTCCAACTACGCGTTTAATAATTTCAATTAGAGACCGCTTATCGCCGCGGATTTGCCGTTTATTGAATCGGCAGAGCTTCCCGTACGATACATACAGATAAGTAGGTATTGAATCATATTAAGATAAGTAAGTACATAGTATGGGTAGATACAAATACAACGGCGGAACGTGCAACGAGATAAGCCGTACCTATATTTTATACTAGATTTCCGCCAAGCGGTTTTACCCGTTGCCACTCATTTTCCCGTGGTAATAGTTTTCCTGCGGTAAAAAGTGACCTATGTGTTATTCCAGGTTATACTCTACCTGTGTTCCAAATGTCATCCAAATCGGTCAAGCCGTTTGAGCTTGAAGAGGTAACAAACATACATACATACACACACACACAAACTCTCAAATTTATAATATTAGTAGGTACGGATATTTAAATGATTTGCCGTGTGATGCCGGCTTAGAATATCACTCCATTTCTTTCCCGTGGGTGTCGTAAGAGGCGACTAAGGGACTCGAGGGTGTGTTTTGCAATTTAGGCGATGGGCTGACAATGTGTCACTATGGCGATACATAATTTTCCGGATAACCTCACCTAGTTGTCAGACGTGGCGGTAGCGGCTTAATTTTACGGCATTTAACGCCCGGTCAAAATACGGTCACTATCACCACGTCTGACAAATTAATCGAGAGCCGTTTTAGAAAAATCGTGCTTCACTATAGTAACATGTTGTGAGCCTGTCGCTTAAAAATTGTAATACACATCAAACCCTCGAGTCCATCAGTCGGCTCTTACGACACCCGCGGAAAGGAAATGGGGTGATGCTATTCTTAGCCGGCATCAGTTCCCTACTCCGGGTAGGCCATAGCACCCAACCAAATATTTAGGTGAAGATTTCAAAGCCCCGGGGCTAATATTGCAGAGTCCAGCCCAAATAAAAAAAGACAGCAGAAACACTTTCCAATACTGCTATTTAAATGAAAATAAAGTTCATTCGTAACATATGTCGCCATATCTCGAGCAGTAGCGATCACTGTTTAAATTACGAGCATCGAACCCCTACAATCGAAAAAAAAACTAATTATAATAGGGTTGAAACACCACTCACCTGCCACGTCGGGTCCGCATTCCTATAAAACTTGAAATTCTCCCTAATCCACGAGTATATGGCAGAAAGGGTCATCTTATCGTTATTGTATCTCATCGCCATACATATCAGCGTACTGTAGGAGTAAGGTGGCTTCTTCGTACTGGTCTGGTACCCCTCTTTGTTTTCCATGAAGTCCTTCTGACATTTAGATATCGTCTGGTTGAACTTCTGAAGCCTAGTGTTGGCTGGCGGAGATTTCGGTGGCGTTGGAGACATCGGCAAAAGAGGGAATTGAGGCACTTGCATTATGTTCGTTATATTCTGCAGCCACGTCAAGTTTGTCAAGTCAGTTTCGGCGTCTTCTTCGACGGCCATTTTCTCCGGTTTAGTGCGTGAATGGTCCTGCTCTTTCGTTTTAGTTTTATGCACATTTTGGGTAACTGTTTCGATAGCATCTTGCGTTTCGATCTCCTGCTCGTAAACATACTCGATCTCAACCGTATGTGAGGACTCTGGGACGGTGTGGTCCACGGCGAAGTACGTCGTGCCCTGTTCCGCTTCTCCGTGGAACTGGATGGACGTATCCAGCATCTCGCCGGACGCAGGCGACAGTCCCGATGTTATATGCATCGTGAACTACATCTGCAATGACAAAGCGATGATTCATACTGTTACACCACATTGTTACTCTTCAAGAAAGTTTCCGCAAGTTTTAACATTTGGAAACAATTGAGCAAGGAACTGAGTTTAAAGTGTACGAAAAGATTTGCTAATATATTCAAGGAAGAAGAATTTACCTGGGTAAATAGTGGTGGTGGCGATGGTGCGGTCAAGACGGCCGGCGATCGATGGTGTCGGCGACGGCGCGCGGGCGGTATGACGTAGCTCCGGTCAGAGCGGCCACGCGCGCCACGAGGCGAACATGGCTGCCGCTACCACTCGTGGTACAAGTACAGGTCTGTTCGGTTCGGCACCACGCTCGCTTGTGGGTTCCATGGGCAGGTGCGCGAACCCCGAACACCCCATTGTTCAGCGAACAGGTGTGTGTGCGATCGATATTTTTCCGCCCGCCGGAATCGCCCGCATGCTAGATAGCTTTGGACAATTAGTCATGGTTATCAAATTCGCCACTTCACCCCTTATCAGCTGCACCGTCTTTGCCGTGACACTGCGGGTACTTCCCGAGTCATTTGCGTATCTAATGCGTTACACAGTCTTTAAGTACTTAACGCCTATATGGCAGAGACAGGCAGAGCGTAAATGGTGTAAAACGGTAGTTTTCGCAAAATATACATACATACACATATCACGCCTTTAATTCCTTGCGGGATAGGCAGAGCGTACAAGGCCGCAAAAACAGACATTTACGCCACGTCTGACAAATATTTGAGGGTCATTCGGAAAAGTGTGTATCGCCATAGTGACAGGTTGTCAGCCCATCGCCTAAAATTGCAATACACACCCTCAAGTCCCTTAGGAAGGAAATGGGGTGATGCTATTCTTAGCCGACATCACACGGCACATATATTCAGCATAATGTGTAGAACTAAAGTGACAGGTTGTCACCCCATCGCCTAAAATTCAAATGGTACTCATGAAATCCTCGAGTAGAATATTGTATTTGTAAAATACCAAGTATGACGATGACGAATGTATTGTACCGTCCTTTGCCCTTATTATATGAACTGTGATGCCGGCTTCGATTGCCGTGTGATGCCGGCTTCGAATAGCATCACCCCATTTCTTACCCATGGGTGTCGTAAGAGGCGACTAAGGGACTCGAGGGTGTGTATTGCAATTTTAGGCGACGGGCTGACAACCTGTCACAATAGTGATACACAGTTATCTGATTGACCCTCAAACTTTTGTCAGACGTGGTGTTAATATCCGTTTTACGGCCGTTAACGCTCTGCCTACCCCGTAAGGGATATAGGCGTGATTTATGTATGTATGTATGTATGTATTATTCCAATAAATACTTGTGAAAAGGATAAGAATATTAGCGAAGGTTTTTCCAATCTAATTTAAAACCGACTACTTGGCCGACTAAGCCTTTATTTAGTAGCAATAAGGGTCTAGGTACAAAAACTTCTTAACTACTTAATTACTTATCCTTGTTTTATAAGTATTTATTTTATCGAAAGATTGATTAAAGGGTTTCATACATAACGGGCTCATACATAATATTTAAGTAGGTACATATACTTTGCACTCTCGTAAAGTAGTTGTAGAGAATTGTCTAAAACGGTACTCTTTATAAATCTGAACAAACATACGGTCTACCCTAAGAGCCTGGCTCTACCATGGATAACTACGATATTTTTCCGCTGTCATTTCCCAAGTATTTCCAATGCCACCCTTGTTTACTTTTCACTAGAACTTGAAATGGGACACCCTGTTTTCAAGGTGATATCGTGGTCGGCTGTCAATTAATGAAAACGTTTGCTCTATTGAAGCTTTTCCACTCACGTTAATACGTCGGACAACAGCTTGAGTTTTATTGCAAGTGTAACTTTATTAGTTCTAGAAGCCCTTTATCATCAATTTATGACTGGATTTGAATGGAGTGCAGAGACAAAGAGGAAATACATAGAGGGAGTAAAAAGGGTATATAACAAGCTGAAAGAAGGTCAGTGTGCTCACGAAACTAAACAACTTTCCCCATGGAACATAGGTCTAAATATTTAGAAAAAATGGACCACTCATTGTAAATTTACCAACTGATCGGCAATTTTGTATTATATTTTGACCCATGTTACATGGAGAAAATTGTTCAAAATTGTTGTTTCAATGAGTACCTTGACTTCCTTTTAGCTTATACCCTTTTTGTTACTCCTTGTATAAAGTAGGTAATGAGGTCCCCTAAATATTACGATTTAAAATTTTCTAGTGTTCTACTGACTGATATGATTTTAGCTTTAAACTAATAACTCGTGCTAGAGCTAGCTATAAACTGAGATCTTTCTGCACCTTTAAACATTTCAATTTTTGGAAATCCTTGCCTTTAATATTCTCTGAACTGAATGCTCATTCAATCAATCGATATGTCAATTCCGTAGGAATATTTACTTCTGGTATTCAAAGACAGTTTAACGATGTAATGGCACGTTGCCTTAATTCAAGTTCGGAAGCTACTAGATTAATGATGTAGGTCGTTTACAGCACGGAAGGTGGTTGGCCTTTCAGTGTGTGAAGGTAGGTAGTTGTTACACGAAAGTTTAGGAAAAGCTTCCAAATGAAAATTTCGGAAGATATTTCGACCAAAGGTATGGTACGACAGAGCTTTTGAGATCTAGTTGTGTAGACCTGAGTAAGGGAAGTAAGTGAACCAGGGTTCATCGGGATATTCGCCCAATTCGGTGTCCCACAAGTAAACACATACATACATACATACATATATAAACATATCACGCCTATTATCCCTTGCGGGGTAGGCAGAGCGTAAACGGCCGCAAAAACGGACATTTACGCCACGTCTGACATATATTTGAGGGTCATTCGGAAAATTGAGTAAAGAATAAGTAAAAACACTTAGATCAAACTATTCTAAACTGATATTCAAGGAATCAGAAATTTTAGTGATTAAGTAGTTTTTTAGACATGGGCTTATTTTGCTTTTGTTTATTTTTTTGTGAAATTTTACTAGTGACCATAGCGAAATCTCAAGACGGTCTGGTGATAAGGAAACAACTTTCCCCAAAGAACACAAGTTGAAATACCTATGTAAAAATATTTTCAGTTTCCTTGGTAACTCATGCTAATCGGCAATTTTATATGGGACGTCCAATTCTTTGCGTTTTCGAATTTCCTTGGGGAAAGTTGTTCTTTATCACCAGCCCGTCTCTAGTTTTCGCTATCGGTCACTAATAAAATTTCACTCTAGGTATACAGGGTGTAAGAGACAGCCCTCCGAATACTGTATTCTATAATAGGGTGTATTCAGACAAATTCCCATAAATAATTATTTCAGGAAACGCCATTTTTTTTTATCTATGCATAGTACATGCAGTCAGCTGATTGTGATTTTGTATGAGAGGTCGTTTCTTTTTGTCGTTCCCTGACATATGTTTCTAGG
The DNA here is from genome assembly GCA_027580185.1 of Tuta absoluta. Classification (NCBI taxonomy): domain Eukaryota; kingdom Metazoa; phylum Arthropoda; class Insecta; order Lepidoptera; family Gelechiidae; genus Tuta; species Tuta absoluta. The sequence goes on from JAQAHW010000047.1 coordinate 1,692,791, forward strand.
TAAAAGTTGTTTAATTTCGTGGTCTGCGTGCACCGTATAAGGTTGTCCCTTACGCCCCGTATAATAAGCTCTCTCAACAAGGGATAGATTCGGGAACAGGCGTCGGGGACCGCGGTGCCTGGTACGCGTTCCGCCTGGCTGGGGACACCTTGCGTTTATTGCAGGGGGTGGATTGCGCGGGAAAACGTACGTAGGTTCACGTACATTCTGTTGAACTGATTGCACAGTTTAAAACGTTTCACCCTTATTTCGTTGGGATATTTGTGACATACATACATACACATATCACGCCTATAATCCTTTGCGGGGTAGGCAGAGCGCAAAACAGCCGCAAAAAACGGAAATTTACGCCACGTCTGACAAATATTTGAGGGTCATTCGGAAAATTGTGATCGCCATAGTGACAGGTTGTCGGCCCATCGCCTAAAATTGCAATACACACCCTCGAGTTCCTTAGTCACCTCTTACGACACTCACGAGAAAGAAATAGGGTGATGCTATTCTAAGCCGGCATCACACGGATATTTGTGACATTGTTACTCATTAGTTTTAAGGTCTGCTTTACAACAGCAATAACCCTCAATTGTTAGTCAGACGTGGCGTAAATGTCCGTCTCTACGGAGGTTTACGCTCTGCCTACCCCGCAAGGGCCATAGGCGTGACATATGTATGTAGGTATATATCACGTCTTTATCCCTTGCGGGGTAAGCAGAGCGTAAACGGCCGTGAAATACGAACATTTATCTACGCCACGTCTGATAAACACTTAAGGGTCATTTAGAAAACTCTGTAGCATCTATTATATTCTCTTTGCTCTGTAGAAAATAATATATTATATTGTAAGGAATTTAAAAATGACAAGTTGACACTCCATCGCCTAAAGTTGCAGTGCACATGTAATGTAACCCTCGAGTCCCTCTTACGGCATCCACGGGAAAGAAATCTCACTCTTCTCTTTTCGTGTTTTCGGAAGGCAAATTTGCTAATAAATTTTGAGAGATCAATGAGCGCAATGAGAACAATTTTAGAAAAACATGTGGTGTACCTAATATACGGAAGAAAGAACGTAAAAGAGATGAAAAATAGCCAAACCTGTGTCGATAATATGCCTTAAAACAAGATTTTAGAGAAAATATGCCATTTGAGGTGAAAAGGACTTAAATATGCCAACGCATATTTTGCAAATGCATATAATCCGGTCTCTACTAATTACCTATAAGACACCTAATCAACTGGAAGACTACCAGCAATCTAATTGATTATTTTACACTCCCACCTATCAATCAAGACCTGCAAGTGCAAGGACATTGTCATTTTCCACTCGATGATCGCTTCCAATCAATTTAATGAGCAATTCCAACCCCACAACCCCACCGCTGGCTAGTGGACAGCTAGTGGACATATTGCCACTGTAATAATAATTTAAGACTCACTTTTATACAGGATGTGAAAATCATTTATTGTAGATATCTAGGTACTGTTTCGTGGACTTCCACAGTGCACCGGAAATTGAAATTCTTTATTCAATGTAGGATAATATTATCACTTATTGACGTCATGATCCGTCATTGTAAAAAAAATTGTATCACAAATTTTTTTTTTTTTTTTTTATAACAATTTTGTAGTGTCCTAATATCAAACCGGCTCGAGCGGGATAAGAAAATAAAAATACAGGCACTGCCACGGGGCTGGCCAGGTTAATCACACGGCATGTAACATTACGCCACCACCATCTGAAAACGATATTTGTTTAAAATTGAAGTCAAGATTTTCAAAGCGTGTAATTTACATGCGTATAATTAACCGGACCTTCTGAACAGGAAAAACCCCCCAAAAAACCTGCTCAGAAGTGCTCCTACTCTAAATTAACAATCTTCCTAGCCCCTAAGAGCCCGGATCCCCGGAGCGTCATAAGCTTTCACCCGTCGGAGTTTTTTGGTCTGTGGTCAAGTCGAAATCAAAAGCACATTTATGACACATGTATGCCGTGTGATGCCGGCTTAGAATAGCATCACCCCATTTCTTGCCCGTGGGAGTCGTAAGAAGCGTCTAAGGGACTCGAGGGTGTGTATTGCAATTTTAGGCGTTGGGCTGACAACCTGTCACTGTGGTGATACACTTTTCCAGATGACCCTCAAATGTTTGTCAGACGTGGCGTAAATGTCCGTTCTATGCGGCCGTTTACGCTCTGCCTACCCCGCAAGGGATTATAGGCGTGATATGTGTATGTGTACTTACTCCTTTCACAGTATTATTTTTAGTTCCAACCGTTTTCGCTTAAATAAGCATCTTCAGGGGGCACAATACACTCACATTATACCTACATTACCTACTTATTTACATATAAATGTACTATTATTAATATTATACATAAATGACGCTTATATTTAATTTTTTCCCGTGGGTATCGTAAGAGGCGATGGGACTCGTGGGTTTTATGTGTATTGCAGTTATAGGCGATGGGCTGACAAACTGACCGCCTGACCTTGTGTATCACCATACACAATTATGACGCTCAAATGTTTGTTAGACGTGGCGTAAGTGTCCGTTTTTACGGCCGTTTACGTTCCGCCTACCTCGCAAAGGGTATAGGCGTGATATATGTATGTATGTGTTTCCTTTGTCTCGCTCACTAAATCATCGCAATTTGTTTGGTGACAATAGGGTTCATCGGGTCGTACATCGATTCGGTTTCTCACACGATATAAATTAATGAAGTACTTGGTATTAAACTACCGAGTAGGTATACAAACTTACATATTACCATTTTCATAAAATTTAATTGAGCAAAAAGACTTTTCCTTGGGCAATGAAAATCTATGAAGTATATTGATGCAAATAAATATAAAGCGCGCGCCGCACACAGAATGTGCTGACTTCGCTGGATGCATCTACTGCTGACGAGGCGACAACGACAACGCTGCCTGCACAATGTAAGCACGATGCGTCATTCTCGTCATAGAAGATTAGCCAATCAGAAGTCAAGGCCAAAACCGCAGTTACGGAAGTTTGTCGAAGACTTAGCATAAATACAAAATCCACGTCCTACCAGTTGGGCCGCGGTCCCCGAGCTGAACACCTCGCTCGGCGAGAATTCCCCTTTTCCATCATGCAGCATTGAGCCTACAGGCTACAACACATCAATCGTCATTACGTATATAATTTTCGGTTTTCGTAAAAAGACCCTGTATTTTGTTAGTTATTGCACCACTTGTATGTGGGGGGTGGATTGACGTCACGCAACATAATATAGAGGGTGCTAATACCAATGACGCTACATCACCCTCTTCTAAAAGCTACATACATACTTTCACGCCTATAATCCCTTGCGGTGTAGGCATAGCGTAAAACGGCCGTAAAAACGGACATTTACACAACGTCTGACAAATACTTAAGGGTCATTCGGAAAATTGTGTATCGCCATAGTGATACGTTGTCAGCCCATCGCCTATGATGTCAATACCCTCGAGTCCTTTAGTCGCGTCTTACGACACTCATGGGAAAGAAATGGGCTGATGCTATTCCAAGCCGGCATCACACGGCATGCACACATGAGAAAGAAATAGGGTGATGCTATTCCAAGCCGGCATCAACGTTGATTATACCCCAGACACAATGGTACTTATTACTTTTGTTTATAATCTTACCAAATTAATTCTCCCTAGTGGGGTGTTCGGACATTTCTAGCGAGTAGGTAAACATTTTACAGGTAAAATGTAAGTATCATGTTAGACAGTAGCTGACAGTAGTGGACAATAGCCGTGTGATGCCGGCTTAGAATAGCATTACCCCATCTATTTCCCGCGGGTGTCCTAAGAGGCGACTTAAGGGACAGGAGGGTTTCATGTGTATCGCAATTTTAGGCGACAGGTTGACAACTCACTAAAGTGATAGGTACACGATTTTTCTAGAACGGCCTAGAACTCAAATATTTGTCAGGTAGCGACCACAAATCTACACTATCTACACTATAATATTATAAAGAGGAAAGATTTGATTGTTTGTATGTTTGTTTGTTTGCATCGAATAGGCTCCGAAACGACTGGCCCGATTTTAAAAATTCTTTCACCATTAGAATCCTACATTATTCCTGATGAACATAGGCTATATTTAATACGAGAAAAAAATAGGGATCCGCGTGAAAATTTCGATAATGTAACCCAACGTGTGAAAAATTTACCAAAAAAATATTATATCGCGTACGCTGTGGAAATTATTGACAATAGAGCAAAGTGATGTACAACAGTTTTATAGAGGACATCAATATCTATAATAATGTTCGCGATACCATATGTCTAACTATTACAGTTACGCATATTTTTAACAAGGCGACTAGCAAATTAACGGGGTACCACCTATTAGCGTCTAAAAAATATAACTGGGCAGTGGTTAAATAATTTGGCTTTAAATTATATTTGATAAGCTACAAATGCAGGGCATCATAAAAAGCTAAATAACGGCTGCGACTTCAAGGTAGCATTATATTTCAATAGGTTATTGAAATTATAGGCGGGGTATCAAAAATCATGGGTTGGCGAATAACATTATTACTGCGATAACAAATAAAATATTAAGGCTATTGTAGGCTTCTATCTAAAAGAACACTTTCTGGCTCTTATTTACGAGCAGCTGTAAATATTAAAACGGACACTTTAAAAAAGTATTAAGGAATCATTTTTTTTTGTTTTGGAAATCATAATATTATGAAAATGGCTGCGCGGGAGGCGAAACGCGCTATCAGCCAATGGCAAGTGGCGAGTGAACGTCACGGGACTAGCTGTTGCTTGTTGTTGTTTGTTTGTGCAATTCACCGGTAATGGGTGCATACGGTTACGGGTATGGGTTGAGACCACTCCGCTTTTAGAGGCAAAAATTATCCCAATAAGGCAAAAAAGAAAATTCGGACGCCCCTCCAAATAAAGCCCAGCCCTTATTATTCAATAAGTATTTAAGTACCTATAAAAATACATAGGTAACAATTATTTTAATTAATAAATAAAAACTATTTTGATTATATTCATGCCTTTTATTTTTCACCATTATAAGTAATAAAAAAATTCAAGAAATAGAACAATATAAACACAATAAAATTATTTAAAGTTAAGTGAGACATAAAAGAAACACAATCACAATATGTAAATTGTATACAGTTTTTATATTTAATATAAATACAATATTTAATTGTATGCCATTTTTAGTTTTATTTGCGGCTCGTAAAATGTCGCATAATATATGTTAATAAGATCTCAATTAAATTAATTACTACTTCAAGTCAATTTAAATTTAATCTCTATTTTACAATTTATTAATGCCTATTTTCTAATTTTTAGCTGCTAACAATTTTTCCCTTATCCATAAATTCAGTAGACAAAAGAAAAACTCGATGCCAGTTTCAATTAAACCAAAGCTTGATATAGATTTTATAGCTGCTACTTTTTACTGAATACTGTACTCCACTGCCGCTGCCAACCTATTATAATTACTATCCACTTTAATTATTTTTACAACCTTGAATCTGATTAAGTAGTCGCCGCGTTAATTACATGCCTTACAGTTATGCCACAATAACTACTTTTTCATTTAAAAATGTACAAACTACGCCACATTATTCGTACCAGTGTAATGATTACATTTAATCATTACTGTATTAAAGGGTGTCAGGGATAGCCCTCCGAATACTGATAGAGTACATGCAGACCATGAAACTGAACAACTTTCCCCTAGGAACATATTTCAGGAAACGTAAAAAAACTGACTTCCCATAATGAATGCAGTCAGCTGATTGTGATTTTGTATGGAAGGTCATTTTTTAGGCGTTTCCTGACATATATTTCTAGGGGAAAGTTGTCCAGTTTTATGTTTCATGCACCCTATCAGTATTCGAAGGGCTGTCCCTTACTCGGTATAAAAATACGACAAAAAACATTAAATAATGCATTAAAAAATCTACACTAAATAATACATACATACACATATCACGCCTATTATCCCTTGCGGGGTAGGCAGAGCGTAAACGGCCGCAAAAACGGACATTTACGCCACGTCTGACATATGCTTGAGGGTCATTCGATTGCAATACACACCCTCAAGTCCCTTAGTCGCCTCCTACGACTCCTACGGGTAAGAAATCGGGTGATGCTATTCTAAGCCGGCATCACACTAAAATAATAATAATAATATAATCTACACTAATATTAGAAACAGGATTTTTTTATTGTTTGTTTGAATTGAAAAGGCTCCGAAACTCCTGGACCGAATTATATAAAAAATAATTTTACCGTTAATTGAAATTGAAATCTTTTTTCAATGTAGGATAGTGTATTATCACTTATTGACGTCATGAACCGTCATTCTAAAAAAAGAAATTTGTGTCACACAATTTTCTTTTTTTTATTACAATTTTGTTATGCATACATAAATCACGCCTATATCCCTTACGGGATGGGCAGAGCGTTAACGGCCGTAAAACGGATATTAACATCACGTCTGGCAAAATTTTTAGGGTCAATCAGATAACTGTGTATCACTATAGTGACAGGTTGTCAGCCCATCGCCTAAAATTGCAATACACACCCTCGAGTCCCTTAGTCGCCTCTAACGACCTCCACGGGAAAGAAATGGGGTGATGCTATTCTAAGCCCGCATCACACGGCTCGGGCGGGATAAAAAAAAATATAGGCACTGCCATGGGGCTGGCCAGGTTAATCACACGGCATGTAACTTTACGCCACCACTATCTGAAAACGATATTTGTTTCAAATTGAAGTCAAGATTTTTAGAATCCTACATTATCCCTGATGAACATAGGCTATATTAAACTGTCTTATTCCCGGGGGGAAATTGTTAGCGGCGGGTGAAACCGCTGGGTGGGCTGCTAGTTAACTATATTTAGACTAGCTAGTAGTGACAAAGAGTTAACGCTCTTTCTACCCCGCAAGGGATAAAGGCGTGGTATGTATGTAAGCATGTATGTGTAGGCAGTAAAGTTCCGCGCAACTCTAGGGCCATTTTCAGTGGCAAACTTAACTTGACCGATGTGGCGTAGTGGTAGTGCGAGTGCCTGCGGCGCATGGGTTCGATTCCCGGTGGGGCACTCACACAGTTGATATGTCACTTTGTGAACTAGTTCCCACTTCCTAGTCTGGTTTGGTCAGATTACAGGCTGATACACCTGATAGTCCAAAAAGAAAGATGGTTCCGTGCTTCGGATTCCACGGTAAGCTGTTGGTCCCGACGTCCCGGTTGCTGTCTATGATTAAGACGACGGTCATGTCAACCATGTCAGAGGTAGGATGTTGAAAAACTCCCACAGATCCCACACGAAACGTAGAAATAGCAACACCCCAATTCTTTCTCGTGGGAGTCGTAAGAGGCGACTAAGGGACTCGAGGGCGTGTATTGCATTTTCAGGCGATGTTATAGGGTGACATTTTACTAGGAATCGTTGGCGAAATCTCTAGACGGGCTGGTAATAAGGATCAACTGTCTCCAAGGGACAGGTTGAAATATTAAAAAAAATTTAGACTTACATTAGAATTGTATGAGATACAACGAGACTTGGTCGGCTGCTACATTTTGTATGGAAGGTCTAATTTTTTTTCATATTTCGACCTATGTTTCTTGGGGAAAGTTTCCAGTTATTGGGCTGATTCATTCTTTAAAAGGAAAGCAGCCTACTTTTCCTTACACCCTGTAAAGTAACTCAAATTAGTTGATCGTCAATTTTGTATGGGTGGTCCAATTTCATTTTTCGTTTTCGACCTACATTTTTGGGGAAAGTTAGTCCTATCACCAGCCCGTCTTAAAGGTTTCGCTATCAGTCACTAGTAAAAAAATCATATTTTAATAGCACCAAACTAAGAATACTTGTCTCTTTCTCCGGGTGAGCCTACCTCCCCACCAAATAGTCAGGTGTAGATTTCAAATCCCCGGCATAAGAATAGATAATAATACTGCGTATAGAAACGAAACTCCTTTGTCTGGGCCCCAAAAGCCGCGCTTTAAATACCTACTTCCCCCCGCAGCCCGTAACGCCCCGCACTCTCCCGCGCTTTAAGTCGGGGCTGTCACGTGCCAATAATTTTATTCCAGACTAGCGGCCAGTCAAGCGGTTGCGACCGCTGCTAACAGTTTTCCCGTGGGAACAAAATATTTACCCGTTTTAAAGTCTTACTTTACCATTTTATTGTTAATAGGTAGGTACAGAATTTTAAAATAGGTGCAAAACATACCTATGATACGAATGTGCTTATTTATCATTATCAGCTAACAATGACTTAGATACCTAGGTAGTTTAAATTAGAAAATGGAAACTAGGTACCTACGTAAGTAAAAATAGGAGTACACACAACAATTACGTATAATAACGAATGGTACCTTGGCTCATCTTAAGGCAAATTAAAAAAACTTACTTTTGCAGCCATACACACCACAATAATTCGGCATTGCTAAATTTTTCACAAAAAATGAAAATTCGACCCGCACGACGAACGTTTCCGCGGCGAAGCGCACTCCCGACTGAATTGTTCGCTAAGAGACAGCCAGACGGATTGACCTTGAGCGCGTCTGGAGCGGGAGTGTCATCTCTATGTGATTTCTACTCTATGTCCCCGGGGCAAAAAATTTAGAGTCTAGCTCTAAAAAAGACTTGCACTTTACTCTTTTTAGGGAAGTTGTTAAACTTAGGTAGGTATTTATTTATTTAAAAAACATACAACATAAATTTTAAGGAAAAATATTTATTTCTATAGTATAAAAATTATAAACGACTACAAATTGTTTACTTTACAAATACCTACAATACACGTAGGTACACTTGCGTACAAAAACGTATATTTTGGTAACAGCTGAATTGGGTATTCAATGCATTAAACTTAGTTATTACACTAATTAATAATTCGATGTAAGTATGTTATAGATGCATAGGTATGCGATATAATATGTAGCCGTCGCGTTCTCCGCCCTCATAGCTGATGGGATTTATAATGTATATTTTTAAAAAAGAAGAGAAGATTTAAATTATTCAAAACATCAATGAAATTGTTCTCAAATATTTAAGGTGGTTCGATAGCCCAGTGGCCAAAAATGCTAAAGTTAGCAAAGCGCTTAGTTTTAACAAGGTATTATAGATTCAAAATAATCTTTGTAGTTAGTTATTGCCGCGAATTGATACTTTGGTTTCCGGATGACTAGCGTGTCCAGCCAGGGATTTTTTTTCCTGATTGGGGGCGCCACTTGGAAGCCCTGTGGCCATCTTAACCACTGAACAGATTCGAATGGGAAATTTATCTTGAGTGAAGGCTAGGTTTTGTACTTTTCAAATAATGTGTACCCGCAAAAGTGCCACTAGCTCTCGAACCATCTTATGTTATTTGGCTGAAATCATAAAATGCTTCAAAGAGGTTGTACTATCGGATGTAGCTTAAGTAACCCATTCGAGGGATCAGCATGTATACCGGTTTTCAAATAGATAATGAGAATCTATGACAATAATCCCGAATAATCACATACGTGGTGCGTCGAGCTCCTGTTATATTCACAAAAAGTTCGATGTATACTAATAAGCCAATAAACTTTTGCTCTATACGTTGCAATATTTCTAAAACATTAAAAAACAACAACAAACTGTAAAAACGGAATAATAAAAGGTGTAAAAAAATGCTGCAAATATTTGAAGGGGTGTCAGTTCATGAAACTGAACAACATTCCTCAAGAAATACATAGGTAGGGTGGGCCAAATAAAATATTTTTTGTTGACCCGGCCGGCCAACACATTTCGTGTTTCGGCTTTCATATTTCGACCTATGTTCCTTGGGGAAAGTTCTTAACTTTAATGGACTCGTTCATCCCTTAAAATATTTGCAAAATATTTTATACAACATACGTACTCAAAAACCCCTTCCTAACGACTACATTATTAGTGGTAAACAACAACAGTTTATCAGGATTTCAGACATATCCGAGTTTCATGGATGCAAGTGTCGTACAATCCAGCGACGCCGTTGATAGAAAAAATAACTAAAAACTGAATAAAATACTTAAAACATCCTACCTATAGCCGACAGCACTATACTTTATAAGTATAGGTACTCTTCTTAATGTAAACAAACCAAAGCAGAAGTTTTATTATCCAAGTCACACACTACTGACTACAGGGTATTACATATTTTTAATAAAACGGACTAATTTCTCGTCAAAAAATTGTACAAATACAAAGGGAGTTGCTGTTTTAATGCAGTCTTATATGATCAAAAGAACAGAAATATAACAAATTATATTTAGTAAATATACCTTTTGCACTTAAAACGTACTGTAAAACACTATCTCGAGCAAATGTTAAGCGGCCAAACTAGAAAGTTCGGTACCTTCGTAATGTCACCTATATTATTTATTACATCTTTATTTGGTCGTAAACTGATATGTAATTTTTTATTTTATTTAGTATGGGTTTGCTCTTGTCTCTAGTCTAGGTCATAGGACAGAGACAGAGTCTAAGATGGAGCGAGCTCACCCAGAAGAAGCCTGTTCACTCTTACTTTGAAGAGATTAGGGTTGTATGCGTTTGGAAACACAGACGGAATTTTTACAAGACAAGTACCTATCCTTATAAAGTATAGTGTTACACAACAGCAGTTTATCAGGGCTTCAGGGATGGCGAAGGAGTGAGGTTCATGGCTGCAAGTGCCGCATGAGCCAGTCGGCGCCGTTGATCAGGTTGTCCATCTCGTGAGGCTGGGATGACAGCGAGTGGTTGTCATCGTACATGTACACTCTGGAACGAGTCAAAAGTTGCATGCTGTTAAATAAAAGCCCGAGTTGTGGATGACCGATGTATTTTTGGTAGAGTAGCCGCAGTCAGAAAAGAGAGTGAGGCAGAGCCGTAGTGGTTTATATAGTCCTGCGAAGCGCCCTCTATTCTTATCGGAACTAATACGTGGCTAAGCCAAGTCGAATAGGTAAAATGATCTATGATTGATACATCCACTGTATTTCTAACCACATGCATTAAGGTCGGACGTTTTTCATACAAAAGTAAAATGGACTTACGTCTTTAAAGGGGACAAAAGTCTAATTTAATGGGAAATCGCGTGTTGGTATAAAATTTTCGCAAAATAATAAACATAAATTGTTACACCAAGTGCCATGTGATGCCGGCTTAAAATCGCATCACCCCTTTTCTAGGCGACTAAGGGACTCGAGGGTGTGTATTGCAATTTTAGGCGATGGGCTGACAATCTGTCACTATGGCGATACTCAATTTCCCTCAAATGTTTGTCAGACGTGGCGCAAATGTCCGTTTTTGCGGCCTCATACGCTCTGCTTGCTATGTTTTTCATACAAAAGTAAAATGAACCATTGAATCCCATATAAGTTTTCGGGCTCAAATGTAATATTAACTTCGAAAATGAAATAACTTTATTCAATGTAGGATAGTATTATGACTTATTGACGTCATTATCCGTCATTGTAAAAAAAAGAAATTTGTAGGTATTACAGAATTTTCTTTTTTTATAACAATTTTGTATTGTCCTAATATAAAACCGGCTAGGCCGGGATAGAAATAAATAAATAATGGCACTGCCTCGGGGCTGGCCAGGTTAATTACACGGTATGTAACTTTACGCCACCACCATTTGTAAACGACATTTGTTTCAAATTTAAGTCAAGATTTTTGAAAAACGTATCAGTCCCACTACGTGCAAGGCGTGTGACAGCTAAACCAGCTGTAGGCAAAAGATCTCGGCGTGCGACATTTGACGATTGCTTCATAAAAAGCCACGTCTTTAAAGGGGACAGAAGTCTAATTAAAAAACTTCATGGGAAGTCCTGTGTTGGTATAATATTTCAAATGATAAATTAATACAATGTTTAATCTACTCAGAGAGTTAGTCAGTAGTACCCACTTAAATATATAAATAAATAATAGTTTCAATAAGTGCATAGACTTACGTATATTGTGATATGATATGTTGTACAAATAATTTTTAGTTCATCACAATATAACAATTTTAAACGGATTTAAGTTGTGTTTATTTTGGATTTTACAATTCCTGCGTTTCGAGCTCTTTACAGAGCCCGTGGTCACGGATGGCTAAGGTGTTAGACGTCATTATTTAGAATATATATTATTATTGAGTCATTGTTGTGCAAACTCAAGAAAATATTAAATTTTTAGTTGCTTTCTCATTGACTGTAATTTGTATTTTATGAGAAATATATGTCTATGGCGGGTGACAGGAGGTGATGCCAATAGGCAGAATGGAGGGTTCCAGGTGGAGTCGGGAAAAGGGTAGCTACCCGCCTGGCCGGGTGTTGTGGCCAGGGGACCGACTGGTCCACCTGGATAGAATTGGAAGTTGTATATATGCGTTGCGCGGTGAAACACTTCGATACCGCGTTTCAGGCTCTTTGTTCTGTCACGTGGCGCCATCTTGCAGATATGTTGGAACTTCTGTTGCGTCTCGCTTGTTCGTGAACCACTTTGAGTGAGCTTCTTGTCGTAGCCCCCAGAGATCGCTACATGTCTTTAAACGTAAGAATATCTCCTACCTCGTCTCGACCCCGGCCGCCTTGAGCCTCCTGGCGTACTCCAGACCCTGGAACATGGGCACCCGCTTGTCTCCGCTGCCCAGCATCAGCGCCGTCGGAGTCTTCACCTACAAAAACAATATTTAAATGCATTTTTTTAGGTCCAAATCCTGCCCGCGCTTGAAAATTTTGCAAGTTTTCCACAATTGCATTCCTAACACGGGAAGTGTTTTAAAATTTGGTATTTAATTTAAATACATACATCAGCCTATTGCAGTCCACTGCTGGACGTAGGCCTATTTGATTACGAAACAAAATTGTAGATAGCGCGAGCTCACCAATAAATAATTAGACAAATAACTTTACCTGATGGCTAAAAAACACTTAGTTGGTAATGGTAAGACGACCACGACAAGTTGCCGTGTGATGCCGGCTAAGAATAGCATTACCCAATTTCTTTCCCGTGGGTGTCGTGAGAAGCGACTAAGGGACTCGCGGGTGTGTATTGCAATTTAGGCGATGGGCTGACAACCTGTCACAATGGCGATACACAGTTTTCCGAATGACCCTCAAATGTTTGTCAGACGTGAGGTAAATGTCCATTTATTGCAGCCGTTTACGCTCTGCCTACCCCGAAAGGGATTATAGGCGATATATGTGTGTGTGTGTGCTAAGACAATTTTCAATACACAATTTTCCGAATGACCCTCAAACATTTGTCAGACGTGGTGTAAATGGCCTTTTTTGCGGCTGTTTACGCTCTGCCTACCCCGCAAGGGATAATAGGCGTGATATGTGTATGTATGTATGTATGTGTGCTAAGACGACTGGCATATCCCGATTTATAACGATGTTGATTGAATTAGCGTACACGTAGGTAGCGTACCCTTGCGGGGTAGGCAGAGCGTATACGCCCATTTTTAAAGCCACTTCTGACGAATATTTAAGAGTCTTTTCAGAAAATTTTATGTGCTGTGTTTATACACATATACTCATCGATTTCCAAATGAAGTGATGCTATTCAAAGCCGGCATCACATGACAAGTCAACGATAAATTTGAATCTAAGATAAACGATTAGAGTCAAAATCAATCACATCGCAATTGTTTTTTTTTTACCTTATGAATATGTGCTATGGGGGAGCACCTTCTCATGACCAAGAGTTCCTCATCAGAGACTGGTCCTGTCTCCTTGTATTGGTAACCAGCCTCTACGGCGCACCTGGGGAACGATAAACTTTTATTAAGGGTGAAATTTTACTACTGACCAATAGCGAAAACTCAAGACGTGATAAGGAACAACTTTCCCCAATGTACAGTCGGTTCTAGCACATAAAGTACCAGTGATACTCCAAAAGAAGTGCATTATTTTATCCCCAGTTACTACATAATAAAAATTTAAAATTCTCATTAAGGAAGTCATTTTCTACTAATACATATTCATGTCAAGAAAAAAATATTGCCGGGACAAAAATTATTCAGTACTTTTGGAGTACCCCTGGTACCTTATGAGCTACAACTGACTGTACATAGGTCGAAATATAAAAAAAAAAAAACCTCACATACACAATTGCCGATCAAGTGATTGGAGTTACTATGCAAAACTCGAAATATTTTTGCCATATTTTAACCTATGTTCCTTGGAGAAAGTTGTTCCTTATCACCAGCCTGTTTTCAGTTTTCACTATCGGTCACTAGTAAATTTTCACCTTATATTGTTATACAGAACTTGGTGACAAGTTATGAAAGAAAAGAGTCTGTGCAGAAAGAGAATGGGCGTGTGCAAAAAGTGAACTAACCATATTTTTTATAGGTTGCTATGACATTTCTCATAACGAGGCACAGAGGCGTTCTCCATTTACACACCTATTCTTTTTCAGCACAGACTTTGTTATAAAAAACATCGATGATCATTCTTCTCATTAATATAAAACAACTTTTACTAATACTTCACAAAGTTAAGATCAGAACTTATTACGAATCATTTACGAATAGAAAATAAGATACTAACTGTTATTTATTCTGTGCTAGCTGACATAGGCGGTATTATTAGCTTGGTGAAATAATGGGCGGAGTATATCCGAAATGTCAACAAATTCAACTGAACAGTAAATGAACGTTTTATACGACGATAAGCGGTTTTGGGGAGATGGGAAAACAATGTATCTACCTACTAGGAATCACAAATTGTCGATCTAGAAGGTGTGAGTGAGATAGCAGTCAAAGTAGCAACTTTTGGTAATTTTTTTAGGTTATATAAGGGCACCAAATGTCACTAAAGGCGGTTCGAGAGCTAGTGGCGCTCCCTAAATAGGAAAAAATCCCTCGCTCGACACGCTAGTCACCTGAAACCAAAATATTAATTCGCGGAAAATTGATATTTTGGTTTCCGGATGACTAGCGTGTCCAGCCAGGGATTTTTTCCTGTTTGGGGGCGCCACTGGGCTCTCGAACCACCTAAAATATAGAAGTATTTACTCACGAATCACAATTATCCGCACAATTTCCTTTAGTTGCCAAATCTAGGAGCGGGTTCCTCACCGCCACAGCTCTGCACGTGTCCGGGTACTTCCCCGCTAGGTGTCCAATGGTGAACCCTCCGAAACTACCCCCGTATAGAAATACATTGTTCTTATGTATTTCGTCTCTTTCTAGCAGGTGTGTCAGAGCGAGAAAGCAATCGATTATGTCATTAATTGCTTTAAAACCACTCATGATCATAATAAGACACAATATCATTTAAGGACCCTATAATTGACACTTTTTGGACAACTAAATGTCACTTCACATAATGTTAGGATACTTTAAGCCACCTTAGGTCATTTAAGAGGTAGGTCACTAATGTTTTTGGTCGTTTAAGGATACTAAACGTCACTTGGTAATTTAAGGACATTTACTGTCACATTTGATCATTTTAGGACGCTGAACGTAAATTTTTGTAATTTATTTAATTTTAAGTCTATTTAGAATACTAATTGTCATTTTGGTTAATTTTAAGAAATCAAAAGTCACTTTTGACATTTTAGGACACATAATGTCACTTTTTGTTATTAAGTAATTGTATCAGGCGTTACTTTGCGGAAGTCCATCTTGATTGAATTAGATAGAAAGGTATTTAGCTTCTTCCGCACTTATGATGGCCAGTAATGCAGCTAGTTGAATGCACCACGCGTACGACCGCAAGTTAATGCAAATGCTAATTCAACTTTTTGTTATTTTAGGGTTACACTAAATGTCACTAGAAAATACAGGAATTTACTCACGAATCACAATTATCCGCATAATTTCCTTTAGTTGCCAAATCTATGAGCGGGTTCCTCACCGCCACAGCTCTGAACGTGTCCGGGTACTTCCCCGCTAGATGTCCAATAGTGAACCCCCCGAAACTACCCCCGTATAGAAATACATTGCTCTTATGTATTTCGTCTCTCTCTAGCAGGTTTGTAAGAGCGAGATAGCAGTCGTTGACGTCGTAATTGCCGATGTTGGATATGAGGCACCGGGTTGATGTATCGCCCGCGCCGGTTGAGCCGCGATAGTTTATTCGTACCGAGGCCAGACCTAGGAGAAATTCTGAACTGTAGTAGGGCCGGGCGGATTATTTATTTGACGTTAGTTAGTACGTAATTTTGTGTTATTTTAAAGTAATTAGTGAAAGCGGCCCTACCTGCTTAAGTTCTTTGACTAATAAAAAGTAGCCTATGTTACTTTTTGTTGAAATAAATGATTAGTTAGTTTTGGTAACATCAATTTTATATCACTTCTCCGGATAAGCTTCTGCTCCCCACCAATTAATCAGGTTTAGGTTTTAAAGCCCCGGGGCTATAATCGAAGAGTAGGTACAGTCTTAAATGCTAGGTCAGGCCTCGGTCGGTATAAGAAACTAAAACGTTCATTTACTGCCAATTCAACAACTACAAAGCATAAAAATAAAACTAAAATAAACATAAAAAACGACACACTTCTCATCACTAAAATGACTTACCAATCAGGAATATCTGAGGAGTTAAACATCGACGCCACGTCTATAACCGGGTTTCTCGTCACACACGCTGCGTACGTATCCGGATATTGTCCACACAGATGCGTCACCAGAAACCCCCCGTGTGAACCCCCGGTCAGACCCACTTTCATTGAATCTATTGGGTATTTATTTATGCAGGTTTGTGTGGCGAGGTGGCAATCTTTGACATCCGCATCGCCAACATGTTTCGGCAGGAAGTTCACAGAAGCCTCGCCGTTGCCCGTGGAGCCGCGATAGTTGATTAAGACTGACGCGAAACCTGATGAAAAACGACGGATCTAAATTGGCTAAACGAGTGCCTATGTTTTGAAACGACATTTTGAAATATATATTTTATTTATTTTTGTATTCTGTATTTGTTGCTTTTATAAAAGTTACCATTTCTATTGTGATTACTCTCGCACTGCTCCGTTTTTCAATACTTACTCCTCCACCCAAAGGTTGTCTGGAAGAGATCGCTTGTAGCGATAAGGCCGCCTTTGCGCATGATAGCTATGAATTGTCCTGTTGTTTGTATTTGTTATTTTGTGCAATAAAGTGTTTTTACTTAAGGATACAACTTTTGTATTTTACTAATGACCCAGTCAAGTAGTTATTCATTCAAAATATTCTCGTAGGTAGGTACTTGTCTACATAAGTAGACATTATACCGACCCAGGCCTGCCGTTTTAATATCGAAATTTCTGATGAACACGTGCAATTGATTGTTAGTTACATTTACATACACTTCTCATCAACAAAAACGAGATACCGATTATACACGATAGATTGCCGTGTAATGCCGGCTTAGAATAGCATCACCCCATTTCTTGCCCGTTGGTATCGTAAAAAGCGACTAAGGGACACGGGGGTGTGTATTTAAATTTTAGGCGATGGGCTGACAACCTATCACTATAGTGATACACAATTTTCCGAATGACCCTCAAACATTTGTCAGACGTGGTGTGAATAGCCGTTTTTTGCGGCTGTTTACGCTCTGCCTACCCCGCAAGGGATTACAGGCGTGTGTGTGTGTGTGTGTATAAGGCAACTTACCAAGCATGGTGAACAAGCCGGCCTCCATTGCGAAGCAGTTGGTGAACTGTGCGTGCGGTCCGCCGTGCGGCCACACTATCAGCGGTAGCTTCTTGCAGTCGGCCACCGCGGGGGCCATGTAGATGGCAGTGAACGATTCTGTCAAAAACAAAACACTTCATAAATAAATAAAAAAATCAGACACAAACAAACACTTCATAAAAAAATCTTGAGTTTACACATCTATTACTCATACATACATACATAAATCACGCCTATATCCGTTTCGGGGTAGGCAGAGCGTTAACAGCCGTAAAACGGATATTAACACCACGTCTGACAAAAGTTTGAGGGTCAATCAGATATCTGTGTATTACTATAGTTACAGGTTGTCAGATCATCGCCTAAAATTGCAATACACATCTAACCCTCGAGTCCCGTAGTCGCCTCTTACGACACCCATAGGTAAGAAACGGGGTGATGCTATTCTAGGCCGGCATCACACGGCATCTGTTACTCATCACAATTTATTTTTAGTGGCAGAAGGGGAAATGCAACAAAAAAGGACTTAGCTTTGTATTCAAACAAATTGTATTCAATTGTTAATGTTAAACAAGTCATTTTGTTTGCTTTTCCCTACAGCCAAAAATTTACTAACCTAGAAAATAATACTCGACATTGGTGTAACAAGTACTTACATACATTGACATGTCGCAATCCTGACAAATTTCATTTTATCGACACAAATATTTTTATTGGACAATATTTTAATGTAACGAAAGATAGATATTATCTATCTAAAGTTTATAAACGACAGATAGCAGAGTTACTATCTTATTTTTTTAATAATTCAGCCAATTTGTTGGCTAACCAGACAACTGCTTCTATTGAGCAGAATATACATACAAACCTTATAACGTTGGAATCGGTTCCAAGTTCTTTAAATTAATTTCTAAGACAACAGAGAGTAACTCTGGCAGAACGCCGTCTTTTAGTAACTTGAGTGATTCTATCTTGCCAAAACATAATATAAACAATAAAATTAATATTTGTAATACAACCAAAATTCAAAATAGCCGTGTTTTGAATATTGTACACCAAAATATTCAAGGCATAATTAGCAAAAAGTTAGAAATTGAACTTTTCATGAACTGTAATAATATTGATATTCTATGTATAACTGAACATTGGCTTAGAGATTATCAGTTAATGTTCAGTTTTAGTAATCACCAGGTGGCAAGTTCGTTCAACAGATCAACAGCAATACGCGGTGGATCGTTGATACTACTTAAAAACGAGTTAAAATATAAAGAACGGCCTGATATCGTAAGCCTCTCAGTTGAGCGAACTATTGAAATAGCCTGCGTAGAACTTGAAGATCTTGTTATAATGAGCGTATACAGCCCACCTGATGCTAAATATGAACCCTTTGAAAAAGTTATGGATGTAGCCTTAGATAAAGCAACAAAATCCAATAAAGGGATTATTGTATGTGGAGATTTCAATATAAATATTCTTGAAAATTCTAATATCAGTAATAGGTTTCTATCATTATTTTTATGTTACAACCTAGTGAATCTTATTTCGGTGCCAACGAGAATCACACCTACCTCAGCCAGGTGCATAGATAATATCTTTACCAACATTAAACCTGAAGATGCGGCTGTCATAAATAAATTAAGCTCCGACCATACGGGTCAATTAGCTTCTTTCAAAATTAACATTGAGCAGGCACCTAAACAAGATATTACGTGTGTACCGGTAAATGAAAGTAGGCTAAATCGATATAGAGAAAATATTTTGCAAAAATTACCTGAATTGCCATATAACGAAAATCCAAATAAATTATATAACGCAGTATTTAGTCTTGCCAAAAAAGAATATGACAATGTATTTAAATCTAAGAAAATTAAAGTTAACACAAAATTATCATTTAGTGACTGGGCCACGGTTGGAATTCATAGAAGCAGGCAGAAGTTATACGATCTGTATGAAGAAAGAACATATAATTAATCAAAAACTTTTGCTGATTATGTAAAACGTTACTCTAAAACTTTTAGAAACGTTTGTGCAATAGCTAAATCTAACTTCATCAACAATAATATAAAGAATAGCACAAACGTAATCAAAACCACTTGGAAATTTGTAAATAATGAAACTGGAAAATCTAAACGTCGTAATGAAAATTATAAACTTATGATAAACGATGAAATTAAAAATACTAATTTGGAAGTAGCTTCCGCTTTCGAACAATTTTTTACTGAAATTCCAGTTTCGACTACCAAATCGTTAAACTCATGCCCTATTCTCGCTGAATCTATTCTAAAAGATAATGTAAACCATTGTGATAAATATTTTAAATTTTCTCACGTTAGTAACATTGAAATAATAAAAGTATTTAAAAGTTTACAAATGAAAAATACTTCAGATCTCCACGGCCTCTCTGTTAAAATTATTAGTTCCATAATCGATTGCATTTCTCCATACCTAGCATGTATTTTTAATGACTGTGTAGACAGTGGCGTGTTTCCTGACTTGATGAAGCATAGTAAAGTTATTCCCTTGTTTAAAGCTGGTAGTACTACTGACCCTACTAATTTCAGACCTATATCAATACTACCAACACTAAGTAAAATTTTTGAAAAAGTTATTTTAAATCAATTGCAAGGACATTTTTATCGTAATAACTTAATGCACCTGCAGCAATTTGGTTTCACACGTGGTCGCTCTACTACTGATGCAGGTGTGGATCTCATCAATCATATAATCGAAGCCTGGGAGGAATCTCATGATGCAGTAGGTGTGTTTTGTGATTTGTCCAAGGCGTTTGATTGTGTTCATCATGATACTCTGGTCAGGAAGCTACATCACTACGGCGTAAAAGACCACGCTCTTAGTCTTTTGAAATCATATCTTAACAATAGAATCCAAAAGGTCGATGTCAACGGTGAAAGATCATCTGGATCAAAGATAAGAATGGGCGTTCCGCAGGGTTCGATTCTTGGTCCTTTTTTGTTTCTTGTATACATTAATGATCTACCATATCTAGTTAAAGAAAAACATGATATAGTTTTGTTCGCGGACGATACCTCTCTACTTTTCAGAGTAAAGAGGCAACAACTCAACTATGATGACGTGAACAAAGCTATTACCGATGTAGTGCAATGGTTTACAGTAAATAACCTACTATTGAATGAAAAGAAAACTAAATGTATCAAATTTGTATTACCAAATGTTAAACCAAGCTCTACAATTATTAAGGTAAAGGATGAAAAGTTAGACCTTGCGGACTCAACTGTATTTTTAGGCATAACTTTGGACGCCTCGCTCCAATGGGGGCCACATATTGAGAAATTGTCGAAGAGACTGAGTTCAGCAGCATACGCAGTTAAAAAAATAAGACATCTCACTGATGTAGACACTGCAAGACTAGTTTACTTTAGCTACTTCCATAGCTTAATGTCTTATGGCTTACTATTATGGGGCCATGCTGCGGATGTGAACAATATATTTGTTTTGCAGAAAAGGGCTGTTCGTTCAATTTATAAATTGGGACCTCGAGTCTCCTTGAGACAGAAATTTAAAGAAATCAACATATTGACATTTGTGTCACAGTACATATACGAAAATCTAGTGTACGTAAAAATAAATATAGATTCTTTTAAGAAAAATTGTGACAGGCATAATTTTAACACTAGAGATAAGGAGCAACTTGCTGTGCACATGAGCAGGCTTAGTAAAGTAAGCAAAACTTTTAAGGGCAATTGTATACGCTTTTATAACAAACTTCCTAAAGATATTCAAGACTTACCCTTAAATAAATTTAAACCAGTAATTAAACAAAAATTGTACAAGAAAGGCTATTATGAAATATCAGACTATATGCAAGATAAATCTCCATGGGTTTAATTCAAATGTATAAAGTAAATATTTTATTAGACGAAACAAGTAGATTTATCTACTGCAATTTTTTGTTATTATTATAATTTTTTTTTTTTTATGTAGCCATTTTTGGGCTATACATATATATTGTTCGTTATTTCCAAAATTAGCTAGGGCAGTTTAGGGCCTAGAAAGATTGTTAATTTAGAGTAGGAGCACTTCTGGGCAGGTTTTTTGGGGGGTTTTTCCTGTTCAGGGGGTCCGGTTAATTATACGCATGTTAATAACACGCTTTGGAAATCTTGACTAAAATTTGAAACAAATGTCGTTTACAAATGGTGGTGGCGTAAAGTTACGTGCTGTGTGATTAACCTGGCCAGCCCCGAGGCAGTGCCTTTATTTTTATTTTTATTTTTTTATCACGCCCGAGCCGGTTTTCTATTACGACAATACAAAATTGTTATAAAAAGAAGAAGATTGCGTTATGCAAATTTTTTTTTTTTGCAATGACCGATCATGACGTCAATAAGTGAAAATGCTGTCCTACATTGAATAAAGTTATTTCATTTTCATTTTCATTTTTTCATTTTCAATAAAATTCAATTCAATTCGAAAATACTTTATGTACACAGGAAATGCAGTAAAAACAAGATGTAAACAAGTGTTTACAAGGCGGCTTAATCGCTTAGGTAGCGATTTCTTCTAGGTCTCCTTCGACTCCGACGGGAATAAAATGGGGTGATGCTATTCTAAGCCGGCATCAAATGTAGTCAGATCTTGTTTTGTACGGGTCAAAATATTTTGTTTTTAAGGGAAAGTTGATCAGTTACATGGTCCGCATGCACATTATAAGTATTCGGTGGGCTGTCCCTTCCACCCTGTAGCGACCTCTGGGAGCTACTGCAAGAAGCTTACTCAAAGTGGTTCACGAGCAAGCAAGACGCAACAGAAGTTCTAACATATCTGCAAGATGGCGCCACGTGACAGATGCGCAGAGAAACAAAGAGCCTGAAACGCGGTATCGAAGTGTTTCACCGCGCAACGCATATATACAACTTCTAATTCCATCCAGGTGGAGCAGTCGGTCCCCTGGCCACAACACCCGGCCAGGCGGGTAGCTACCCATTTCCCGACCCCACCTGGAACTCTCCATTCTGCCTATTGGCATCACTTCCTATCACCCGCCATACCCTGTATCGGGTGAAATTTTAAAGTGATCTACTCACTGACGCTATCTTTCGTATCCTCATGGTGTAGATGCAGGTACTCCACGGTCGCAGCAGCCACGGCGAGCGGCACGTTGCAGGGCTTCGTCACCTGCACCCAACAGATCTCTCGCTCGCGCCCTTGGGGAGGCAGCCGGGCTACGTATAACTGCAAGAAACAAGCTAAGGTTTAAATAATAAATAAAATAAATAAAATAAATAAAATAAATAAAATAAATAAAATAAATAAAATAAATAAAATAAATAAAATAAATAAAATAAATAAAATAAATAAAATAAATAAAATAAATAAAATAAATAAATAAATAAAATAAATAAAATGAATAAAATAAATAAAAAAAAAAATAAAAAAAAATACATACATACATACATACATATATCACGCCTATAGTCCCTTGCGGGGTAGGCAGAGCATAAATGGCCGTGAAAAACGGTAATTTACGCCACGTCTGACAAAAGTTCGAGGGTCAATCAGATAACTGTGATCACTATAGTGACAGGTTGTCAGCCCATCGCCTAAAATTGTAATACACACCCTCGAGTCCCTTAGGCGCTTCTTACGACACCCACGGGCAAGAAATGGGGTGATGCTATTCTTAGCCGGCATCACACGGAATAATGATAAATTTATTTTATTTATTTTAATAAATAAAATAAATAAATAAAATAAAATAAATAAAATTAATAAAATAATAGAAATAAATTAAATGAATAAAATAATTAAAATAAATAAAATACATAAAATAAATAACATAAAATTTTCAAGCGTGGGCAGGATTTGAACATGCGACTTTCGCAAGAGGCGTCGCCACTAGAAATGCGAAAGTCGCACTTTCAAATCCTGCCATGAGCTTGAAAATTTTGCAAGTTTTCATAAATTGTATACCTAACACGGGAAGTGTTTTTAAATTTGGTATTCACTAAATAAGGTTTTGGGAAAACTACCAGGTTCCTTTCAAGAGGTAATTTTGGTCCATGAAATTGAACCACTTTTGCCATTGTGTTAGCCGATCAAGGTATTTCATAGCACGTTCACTATGCCTATATGGGCAAGGAAATAGTAAAAGTGGGCAGCGCGAGCATGTAAACAGGTTACTCGCGCTGCTACTCGTCATGCCGCTGCCACTTCCCGTGCTCCCGCGAGTTTCAGCTTTTCGTGCATACAATTTTAAAGTTTAACAAAAATTGCATACCTAATCACTCGTCTGTCGCTTCATACTATAACAATTTCATTGGTTTTGAATTTTATTGTGGGTAGTTAAGGTTCAAAATTGTTGTCCGGCTCCCGGTACGTGACAGACAAGCGGCTAATGCAATTTGAGAAAACTTTCAAATTGTCTATCCTGCCCACGGTAGAAAGTTTTCTAGAACCTTTAACAAAAGTTTTTATTTTTCATCATCGAACTGACCTGTCCCGGTGTAGTAAGATTGCTGCAGGAAGCCAGTATGACGTCATTGTTCACGTCCAATATGGTTGTCGACTGCGGTGCGCTTTTGTTCGATATATCCACGATTCTGCCATCGTCTGGAACACAATTAGGTATTTATTATATTTATTATTATCAAACATACTAGTTAGGGATCCTGTGTCTACTCGGCTCAGAGATAGAGAGTGTTTAGGCGGAAATACTACAAACAATAACAATGAAGCTCGGAAAAAAAATCACTTTCATTATTATCCGTCCGAATTTAGAAGGCGCATCGTGCCTAAGTAGCTATAAGACGGAGAGGTGTAGTCGTGCTTGCGGCAGTCCGCAGCGCAGCCACTCCTCGGACACTATACAGCGGACTCTTCATAGTCAACTGTCATTTCTACATGAGCATGTGTGGGTGATCACAGATGTGTGAGTGCAGGGTTGGCATGCTGGTTGATTTTTATACCTAACTTGATGAATACAGTAACTACTAAAGAGGATTTAACAAGCCTAGCGCTAGTTTCTACTTAATTCTCCACTGGTATTCTGACATTTTTCGGGTGAGGGCTGGTCGGGGGCTGGGGTGCGGGGAGGTGAATGTCAGTTCTGTATGTATAATATTATACTACATACTTTTGGTTATTCTTTGGCGCTAAGACTAGACGGGGCCAATACATAACATACTAACTAATTTATTTGAATATAATGCAATGTACCTATGTCGCCACTTAAAAATTTAAAAATCTTACTATTTAATCAATGAAATGCAACAACAGATTTTATTTGCACCTATATTAAAAATTATTCATAATTATGTCTAAAAAATAAGTATCCCTCAGTAAAGTAACTGTACTGCCTAAATAAACTGTTTATTCTTTATTATTATTATCTTTTTTGATGTAACACTAGAATTTAACGTAATATTTTTCGCATAACATTATTTACTTAGTGTATTACATTTTAAGGCCGGTCAAAGTCAAATCGTATAGGAAATCGATTTAAATCACGCGTCATCATCTGCATAATATTTAGTTTTTATCACGGCCAAGGCCGTTCTCAATCACAGGCACTAAAGGGGCCGTGTATTTTTAGTGCGTGTTGTAGTTGTTGCCGCCTCACAGTCAGTTTACTGCTTCCGTCGTAATAATCCAACAGTCTCGGTTGGTTTTTGTAAATAAATAGTGTTATATCAGAGTGACTAAGCAGGCGTCTATAAAGATACATACATAGATACAATCATAGCATAGTGAACACAGTGAATAAATAAACAACGATAGCACAGTGATAAGGTAGACACTGATTCTGGAAATAGAGGTTATTCACTCATTTTAATCGCGTTTCGACGTCGAAACTATTTTCACTTTGATACGGAACGCGCTACGATGCAGTCGTCAAGAAGAAAAATATTCGTGAATCTAAATTTAGTAAATCAGAGTTTTGTGAGGAATGTGACAAACACAAGTGCTTCAGTGAATGTGAACGACGCGGAATTAAAGTCATGGAAGGAAATACCTACTCCACCGTCCCTGCCCATCATTGGACAGTTACACCATTTCCTGCCAGGAGGTTCGCTATCGAACATCAAGACATTAAATGAAAAACTATACAAAATGTACGGACCGATCTGCAGAGTCGATCCTGGACTTGGAAAGTCTATGATATTTTTATACGATCCGGAGGCAGTTGCCACTGTACTAAGAGGCGAAAACTGGAGCCCTGTTAGACCTGGATTCGAATCTATCGAGTATTACAGAAAGCATCACAACAAGACTGTAGAAGAAAGTAAACAACCTACTGGATTGATAACGGACCACGGTGATAACTGGCGAACGTTCCGGACTACGGTCAACCCTGTCATGTTGCACAAAAAGATTATTCAACATTACACCGGGCAGCTCGAGGACGTAGCGAGAGATATGGTCGCAAGAATGAGGAGGGTTCGAGACGATAACAACAAACTGAACGAAAACTTCGACACAGAAATGAACCTGTGGGCTTTAGAGTCTATCGGCGTCGTCGCTCTGGGTGGAAGAATCAACTGCTTAAGCGAAGATCTACCTGCTGATTCTCCGCAAAAGCGTCTGATTCAATGCGTTCATGACATCTTCAAGGTAGCAAATGAGCTAGACTTCAAACCAAGCCTATGGAAATACTTCGCTACAAGGAAGTTCAAACGCGCTATGAAACTCTACGAAGAGCAAGAAAACTTAGCCAAATACTTCGTTCAGAAAGCGAGAAAAGAGATCGAATCCAAACCTAAGGTAGACGATGAAGAGAAAGGAGTTTTAGAAAAATTGCTAGAAATTGACGAGAAAATAGCTGTTATAATGGCAAGTGATATGCTGTTTGCTGGCGTCGATACGGCAGCTAATACGATGACAGCAACATTTTACCTCCTCGCCGCGAACCAAGACAAACAGGATAAGCTAAGACAGGCCATAGCAGACGGCGACCAGAAATACGTCAAGGCCTGCTACAAAGAGTCCTTAAGGCTGATGCCTGTTGTGAGCGGAAACATGCGACAGACCCAAAAGGACTACAGTATTTTAGGTTATAAAATACCTAAAGGCTCCTTCGTAGTCTTCAATCATCA
Organism: Tuta absoluta; assembly: GCA_027580185.1. Classification (NCBI taxonomy): domain Eukaryota; kingdom Metazoa; phylum Arthropoda; class Insecta; order Lepidoptera; family Gelechiidae; genus Tuta; species Tuta absoluta. The sequence continues at coordinate 1,719,472 of JAQAHW010000047.1, forward strand.
GTACATGACTGTGATGGAAGATCAGTACCCGAGACCTAGGGAATTCATTCCTGAGAGGTGGATTGAAGGAGGTCCGTTATCACATAAGAATGCTCATCCGTTTGCGTGGAACCCTTTCGGGTTTGGAGTCAGAATGTGTATCGGTCGTAGAATTGCCGAGTTGGAAATTGAAACCTTCCTTATGGAGTCGATTAAGAACTTCAAAGTGGAATGGAGTGGCCCGCCGCCTAATGTTGAACAAACGGCATTGAATTACATCAAAGGTCCTTTCAAATTCACTTTTAAAGATATTTGATGCTATTTAAGTGTGTAAATATTACCCTGCAAGTAATGCAGACCTGATTTTGTACCTATATTATGCTTGGAAGGGATTCCTGTTCACGGTGTCCGGTTAATTACACGCATGTTAACAACACGCTTTGAAAATTTTGACTTCAATTTGAAACAACTGTCGTTTTCAGATGGTGGTTGCGTAAAGTTACATGCCGTGTGATTAACCTGGCCAGACCCGAGGTAGTGCCTTTATTTTTAATTTTTATCCCACCCGAGCTGGTTTTCTATTTGGACAATACAAAATTATGTCAATAAGTGATAATTTGAATAAAGTAAATTTCAATTTCAATTTCGATGTTTAGAGTAAACTTCGAGTAAAAAGTGTTTATTTATGTATTAGGTCCTTACATATGAAATTGGCGTTTTGTATGGGAGGAACAAAAAGTCGATTTTTTTTAATATAGTATATTTATTTAATCAAAGTATGAGCCATTGTAATCTATGCACTTAACAATTACAATAAAATCTTTGAAGGCGATTTGGACTGCCCCATCTGAGTTGAATTTTTTCCCTTGCAAGAAGTTATCCAAATTTCGAAAAAAATGGTAATCTGTTGGAGCAAGGTCCGGGGAGTACGGTGCATGCCTTAGACATTCCAATTGAAGCTCTTCTAATTTGCTAGCCGTCTGTTGTGCAGTGTGTGGTCTAGCGTTGTCGTGAAGCAACAGTGGCGTAGAGCGATTGACCAACCTCGGTTGTTTAGCAGCTAGCTTTTCCATCATGGTTTGCAATTGCTGACAGTAGACATCTGCCGTAATCGTCTGGCCAGATTTGAGAAAACTGTAATGAACGACACCGGCGCTAGTCCACCAAACGCTTACAAGTAACTTTTTATTGGTCAATTTTCGCTTGGAGCAGGCTTTGGCTGGCTTGCCAGGGTCCAGCCATTGCGATGAGCGCTTCCGATTATCGTAGAGAATCCACTTTTCATCACAGGTAATGATTCGATTTAAAATCCCTTCGTTATTGTGCCGGTCAAGTAATGTAACGCAGCAGTTGACGCGCGTTTGCCGGTTTGCTTCACTCAATTCGTGAGGAACCCACCTTTCAAGTTTTTTAATCTTTCCAATTTGCTTCAAGTGGATTAAAACAGTTTTATCACTAACACCGAAGCCTGCAGCTAATTCGGACGTGGTTTGCGATGGATCCGCTTCCACAATAGCCTTCAATTCTTCATTATCAACTTGGGTCTCCGGCCGTCCACGGGGCTTGTTTTGCAGGTCGAAATTTCCAGAACGAAAACGTTGGAACCAAAAACGCACTGTGTTTTCTTTTGCGACACAACCGCCATACACATCATTAACCCTTCGAGCCGTTTCCGCAGCACTGGTGCCACGGTGGAACTCGTACTCGTAAATAACGCGATATTTCAAATTTTCTATTTTGTAAATTGAGCGATGCAAACAGAAAAAAGATAAGTAAAAAAACAAATGAATGACGGTTTACGAAACACAACTACATGTGGAAATAGCTGTATAAATTTGAATTTCGAATTCCTAACCAAATAGGAGAAATTTGTGATCAAAGTGGCTAGTACGACAAAACGACAATTTCATATGTAAGGACCTAATATCAACGTTCTACATTATAATAACACTGCGATTATTTGTAATTCGTGACGACCCGCCGGTTTTTTCACGTAGGTATATAAGTTCTTTACTGCAATTAAGTAGCCTGTGTTTGTGTTTTTTTCGTTTTGTTTAATAGATAATCTGAATTTTTATTGTACATATATAAAGTGATTTCGGAAATTAACGATCCCATACAATACAGCAACAGTAAAACAGACAAAAATTTCCTCTCTACTATTATTATAATAGCATAATCTATAGGTAAACATAGATACTTAATCAAACTCCGTTAAGTGTCTTTTATTAATTGTTTGATAAGTATGTACTTGTAGATTAAGTGTTTGCTACGATGGAAAACTTAATAATGTATAGTTATAATATAAGTTATAAGCATATGTGACATGTGTAAATTAAAAAATACAAACTATGTAAGACCAAATCGTCTTACTCTTTAAAATACTTGAAACTTTATTTAGAAACTAGTTTCATTCTTTTCAACTATCGTTGTGATTGGATTTTCGAGATAGGTGTTTAGTATTTCGCCATCCTCGGCGATAAGTATACTCGTGCATACCAACGCATATACCTAAAATCATGCATAATATGTGTATGTAGAAAACTGTGGAGACGGCTTATTTTAGGATATCAGTTGATAACTGAAGACTGATAGATGATGACTTATGAACCTAGATACAGCTGTATCTAGTTTCATATGACGAAATTCTTATAGTCACTGAAATTTGTGGGATGTGGTGGTAAGGAACAATGTACCCCAAAAATTTAAAGTAGAAACATGAAAAAGGAAATTACATCAAATAATTAATCGCGTTTTGAATTTCAATAAGTATTATTGTAGTAGCCGTGTGATGCCGGCTTATAGAAGCATCACCCCATTTCCATTCCGTGGGTGTCGTAAGAGGCGAAAAAGGGACTCGAGGGTGTGTATTGCAATTTTAAGCGACGGGCTGACAACCTGTCACTATTGCGATACACAATTTTCAGAACGACCCTCAAATGTTTGTCAGACGTGGGGTAAATGTCCGTTTTTTACGGCCGTTTACGCTCTGCCTACCCCGCAAGGAATAAAGGCGTGATATATATTTATGTATAAGTATTATTATTAGTCAATGGTATTATCATCAAGTCTGGTTCAAAATTATGCATATTTGTTTCTTGGGGTTAAGTTCCTTATCACTAGCCGGTATTCACTAATATCAACTACATAGGATCTGGTCTTCAACTTCTGTCCGTTAAAAAACAGCATTTCTTTGCCATCCTTGCTTAATACTTTCCTTAGCAGTTTAGCTGTATTCTCCATAGAACTGTCTAACGTACCCACAAAAGCACGGGCCTATACCATGGCAACTGTACTTTCCAAAATACCGATAACTGTTCTTACCAATACAATGGCAACGGTAATTACCAATACACTGTCAACTATACTTACTAATATTCTGGCAACTGAATTTACCAAAATAATGGCAACCATACTTACCAAATGATTGCTACACTTACCAATATAAAAGCATCTCAACTTACCAATATCCACTACGTAGCTCCTAGTTTCCAACTGCTGTCCAGTAGAGAACATCATTCTTTTGCGATCATTAGCAAATCCTTTGCTAAGCAGACTTAGGCTGTATACTCCATAGAAACTGTCATTGTTGTCTATTTTCAATTCTGACTGGACTATGTCGATTATTGGGGCCACTTCTCCCTAAAATAAATAAAAATTATGCATATTTTTTGTTCAGTGAAGCATAAGCATAAATAACCATTACTAAAATGCATGCTTTTGTAAATTTATTACATAAAAATAACGTGGTTTCGTGCTTTGAAGGAAACGCAACATTGCTGATCATGATTTTTATGTCTTTTACGTGTTGCCGCTGCTATTTACAGTGTGTTTTTTCAATGTTTCTCTTACTGTGCAGGGTTGCCTGAAAGAGATCGCTTCCAGCGATAAGGCCGCCTTTGCTTATATTGTGTTGCTTATTTTTGTTCTTGTTTATGTTATAATTATTAGTGTGAGCAATAAAGTGTTTCTGTCTGTCTGTCTGTCTGTTCATGATTGCTGAACAATAAAACAGCTGTTCCGTACCAAAAATTTCCGGTCAGTGATTGATTGTGTTTTCTACAAACTCTAATTACAACAGCCACAATAATCAACTGGTGGATGGGTCTCCCCCTATTGGAGGGTGTTTGCCCTACTCCCCACGCTTGACAGTCGGATTGGCGAGCGCAGTGCAAAATTTAGATATTCAGCGGGAGCTGCGCATTCTATAGATTCATCCCTTAGTCGCTTTTTACGAAAGGTAGAAATGGGGTCATACTATTCTAAGCCGACAAATTTGGCGATTTCGGAGTTTGCCCCATAGAAAAAATTGCTTAAGTAGAATTCTCATGACTAGAATAGTAAAAATAACAGATGCTGGCGAATTCAGCTGTTCCAAACAGAATGTAGCACCTTATAGAACAGCTATTTTATTTCTCAACAATCATGAACAGCAATGTTGCGTGTCTTTTAAAGCACGGAATCGGCTTACTTAAATGTCATTTTTCAAATTGTTAATAATTATTTACGTTCTAGGGAGAAGTGGCTACAACATAGTCCAATCGGAAATAATATAGCAAACAAAAAATAAAAAATAAAATAGCAAACAGCGATCGTTTGTATGGAGTATACAGCCAAAGTCCGCTTAGCTAGGTTTGCTAATGATGGCAAAATAATGTTTTTTCTACTAAACAGCAGTCAGTTAGTAAGATATGCAGTCAGATTGGTAATAATAATTTGCCCCAAGAATCATCTTTTATAGATAAACTAGCCTTTACCCGCGACTTCGTCCGCATTAGATAGTATAATTATGTAGTTGTAAAAAAGTGCCTGCCACAAAAAGCAAAGCTATCCAGACAACGAATCCTCATCTGATGATTTTCTTCGGCGTTATGTTTCTTTTGATTTACTTTGTTTCCAGTTGGATCGATAGATTTTCCTGCGGTAAAAAGTATATAGCCTATGTCCTTTCTTAGGTCAGGAGGTTCCTGAAAGAAACTATGCTTCTATGCTAATGCCAACTTGTATCGAAATCGGTTCAGTGGTTTAAGCGTGAAAACGTAACAGACAAACAGAGTTACTTTCGAATTTATAATATTAGCATGGATATGAAAAGGAATAATTTTGAGTACCTATTTACCTTAAGGAGAGTGTACCCGTGAACGACCTCGACAGTGGCGCCACTTCACAAAAAAAACCTCTTTATATAAACAATCTATCAGAACGTCCGATGCCCAAGTTAATATTTATTTTTATCCTTAAGTAAACTGGGTGTGCCGATTCTCAAAAGTAAACAGAAATAAATTATTTACTCTAAAAATATGCAACTAGCGCCATCTGAATGGTAAATTTTCTAGTGATTCTCGAGTGTCATGTAGAGGGCGCAGAGCTTAATTGCAATTCCGTTTCATTACACGAAAATCTGTACCACTTTATAAGTTACTTTTTATTTTGTGTATATTGATTAATATCTTATCAAGTTATTGTTTACTAACATGAATGACACTCAATATAATAGCAAGACGACAATTTTATTTTGTAGCTAATTAAACTAACAGAAATAATTTAGTAATGAACACAACGTGAAACGGACCCTGTGACACAATTATGGCTGCCGCCAGCCATATAGGCTCGTCAAATTTTTAGTTTAGCACAGCGCCCTCTGGTATGAAATTCAGAACTATCAACAGACCTGTCAATAGAAATACTACCATTTAACTGCAAGAATTACAGCCTATAACTAACTAACTATAATTTATATCTTGGACAATACACACAGTACTAACTAACTCCAAACTAAGCATAGCATTCTATTATTGAAACTAAATAGCTGATGATAATACTTATACGGGCTTATAAGGGACGGTGTACCTAAAACTTTGCAAGCATGATCAGACCATAAAACTGAACAACTTTTTCTATGGAAGATATGTTGGTAAAAAAAATCCGACCTTCCATACCAAATTCCCGAACAGCTGACTTTCTATGGAAACTCGAAAGAAATTCTTCGTTTCCCAACATAGGCTCCATAATAAAAGTTGTTCAGTTTCATGGTCTGATCATGCCTGCTAAGTTTTCGGTACACCGTCCCTTACAGCCCGCATAAATATTGTTGGAAAGTAATAAGTAGTATATACACTGCACTGATCTTACCTATGTCCACAACATAACTTCTGACTTCCAACTGTTGTCCGGTAGAAAACAGCATTCTTTTACCATCATTAGCGAACACTTTGCTAAGCAAATAAACAATGATAATAAGCTGACTTTGGCTGTACACTCCATAAAAACTGTCACCATTCTCTATTCTCATTTCTGTTTGGACTACGTCGATAAGTGGGACCACTTCTCCCTAGAATAAATAAAATAAATGCGTATTTTTCGTGGAAGGCGGCGGTCGCGCCTCGGCAAGCGCAGCGTGGGACTTTAAGATGGTGGCTGGTAGCGAGTGGTCGTGCACTTTGGCTTACGTCCAGCAGTGGACTGCAATAGGCTGATGTGATGTGATATTTTATGTAAATACAGTACAGCAAAAATATGAATTTGCTTTTGTCTATGTCGAAGGGCGCGCCACATTGCTGTTTATGTTTGCTGAAGAATAAAACAGCTGTTTCAAAATGCAACTAGATACATTTTAAACGAGTAGGTGTTAAATTTGTTTGAATCAGCTGAATTCTTTTTATCACCTGTAAAGTTAGTATAGGGTGAAATTTTACTAGTGACAGTAGTAGGGATAAGCGGGATTTGGACCACTCGTGACCCCCCTATCGAGGCTGTTTGGGGGTGCTTGACAAAAAGCTCGTCACATATGATTCTTGATCCGCGATTTGATATCAAATTTATCCGCGTATGTAATAAAATTAATTCGCGGTTTGATATCAAATTAATTCGCGGTTTGATATCAAATTAATTCGCGGTTTGATATCAAATTAATTCGCGGTTTGATATCAAATTAATTCGCGGTTTCATATCAAATTAATTCGCGCTTTTTGTACAAACTACTTGCTCATTGAATAACTTATCATGTTACATATTTTGATATCGCTATCAATTTCACTTTATACCTACATTTATACCTATCAATTATCAACATAACTTAACCTAACCTAACCTAACACCTCTACACCGATTTACCTGCTGCTACCTTCGTAATGAAATGTTAATCAATACCTATCGCATATCATATTTTGATATTGCTATCAATTTCACTTTATACCTACTTTTATACCTATCAATTATCAACATAACTTAACCTAACCTAACCTAACACCTCAACACCGATTTACCTGCTTCTGCGTAATTAAATGTTAATCAATACCAATCACATATCATATTTTGATATCGCTATCAATTTACTTTATACCTACTTTTATACCTAACACCTTAACGCATGTTTACTCTACTAAGCATGTCGCTACAAGTTACTTCTTTTGAATTGGGAACAATGGCTTAGCCTGCCGCCGGTCTCTTTATCTCTTTGACTATTTCAACAACAAAGCATTTTTAAGTGTTTGTCCTGCCTTTCTTTTGCACGCACCGCCTGTTGTGAATATTTCTAAATTTATTTCTATGTAAATGCAATTTTGAAATGTTTTTATTATCCTTTGATTGTAAAACCTTCCTTTCATAAAGCCGTCTTCCGCTTAGGCATACAATGGACACGATTTTAACTTGTCGATACATGCTTACTAGTGTATCAGGCTCGGTGGCGGTTAACAGTATTACAAAAAAATGCCACCGCGGGCGGTGGTCTTGCTATATAAGCGGAACTTACGCGTCAGTCTTCACAAGTTGTTTCGAGTTGTGACGTATAGTATTAAAAAATTTATCTAGTGTTCGTGAACGCCGATTATAGTATAAAAATAAACCTAGTGTTCGTGTTCGGAGTGAAGACTTCTACCAAACGCCATGTCCCGGTCTACAGCTAGCTGCATAGGAAAAATGGAGGTAAGAATAGTTTTATTTTATTTCTCTTATTTGTTTTATACTGTTTCAAATTTATCTAACATGCGTAGTACTTATATGTAAGGTAAATATTGAGGGCTACGTCCATCAGAGGACTGCTACTGGCTGTTGTGATGTGTGTGACGTGACATACTTATTTACAGTTGTTCAGGAGAAATATTGTTGTAATTATGTGATGATGTTGTCTAAATAATATAGATATAATATTTTCTTCAGTTTGCGCAACTATTACTCATAATTAAAAGTCTTTTTATAAAATTCCAAATAAACAAAGCTTTAAATCCGTATTTTTTTTTATTAATTTTATTATAATATAGATATGTCAGCGTAAGTCATTAACCTGAGTTTTATTAAAGTAAATTTTATTTCAGCATTGTTCTCGTTACCATCAATAACATATATCCGTGTTTTGTTTTAGGGATCGACAATTAACGTTGATGACTTACCAAACACATTCAAGAATTACTACTTTGCCGCATCAAGCGATGATGAAACTGAGAATGCATTTACTATTGTCGAATCCGATCAAAAATCACCAAAGCGAGCAGGCAGCGATAATGGCATCGATCAATTTTTCGACACACCGAAAATCAAAAAACAAAAGAAAGTGCAATCTTCCACAGTTGGGATGGCGCGAAACGGTGGTGTATCTTATATATCATCAAACACTAATGACGCAGCAAACGCAACCCATCTGGTTAAAGTGGAAATCTACGATCTCAAGAAATTAGCCAAAGTGTCCTCAAACAACCACTGGAAGCATGCAGATGTTCGTGCCAAATACTACACAAAGGTCACGGACAATGTTTACGATCGCAGCAAGGAATTAATATACGATATCACGAAAAACGTTTCGCAATCACAAGATTGTAAAAAATACTTTTTTGATAACTAATTTCATAATTCTCAAGCAGCTAAAACAAAACAAAAAACTACAACGCCCGCCACTCAACAACAGAGCAACTCCCCTTTCTACCTGAACCATGTTTTCGCAAACTCTACTATATGATGCACCGTTACAATGGGTTCACAATGCTCGTTAACTAAAAACTTGTACATCAATAAACCCGAATTCACTACTTAAACCAACCATACCAAGCTTCGCAAAACAGTCAGCTCAAGACTGGAGCTCGGATAACTTATGCTCGCCAATCAGTTGAAAAAAGAGTTTCGAAAATATTTCGATTATTTCTATAAAAAATGGGAGAAGAACGTGTTGTTAGTCATTTCTTCAAAAATAGTGAACAAGACTTTCCGTTTAGTGATTTCTTCAACAGTGAAGTGTTGGAACAATGTGAAATATTAGAACAGAATAATGCTGACATGCTCAACTTAACAGTAAATAGTTTTTCATCCGAAAATGATGGTGCTTTATGTGCTATTGCATCTAAGATAGAACATCAGCTAATGTAAGTTTATCATCAAACTATTTCTTACAGATTTTTATGTGTAATTCTGTTTGATAACATATTATATATAATTGTTCTAACATTTTCTTTGCTATTATTCAGAAATGCGATACAAACTGGGGGAGAAAAGGAGATCGAAAATCAAAATGATGGCGCAATTATTAAAAACTCTTTCGACATGAAGCATCAGCAAACGTAAGTTTACAAACAAAATATTATGTTATGGATATTTTAATAAATTAACATTCCTGTTTTATTTATTCATGATTTAATATTAAAATTTATGGTTGTATTTTATTCTATTTTTTATTTAGGAATGTGCTGCAAACTGGGAGAGGCCTGAAAAGAAAATTATCACATGATGGTGACTCCTACGCGGAAGCTGTCCCTGGACCTTCATCATCTACTAATAATCTCATTGCATCAAGTAATGATATGATTAAGTGCGATGCTTGTCAAATACTGGTAAGCCGTAGATATTTTTCTAACCATATTCGGAGCTCTACGCATAAAAGTAAGGTTTTAAATTTAAGTAGGGATAATAATGTAAGTGTGATAAATACTGCATTTGGTTGTAGAATAATAACTTACAAAATTACTTCACCGAATAACGACGAAACTCTACAAACACCTGTTGAATTCTTCAACTCAGTTAAAGGTACGATTTCCACTTTGATAAATGAGAATCTAAAACAGCTCACAATAATCAAAATAAATTTCATAATCCATGCTGAGTTTGTGCAAGAGACAAAAAATTTGCATAATATATTTGATTTTCAAACATCAAATTTTAACATTTGTATGGGTGATGAGTTGGATGCATACTTCAAAACATTATGTGAAACTATTTCCACAAAAATGAGTGAATTCGAAAAAAAAGACAGCGGGTGGTCATTTAAATCTGTTCGTCATTTGGAAATGAACGTTAATAAGTTTAACCCTCTTCAAGGGTCAACGTATGTAAAATTGCCAAAAGATATCCAAAACAAAAGAGCTTTAATAAACGTGAAAAATAATGATCATGAATGTTTGAAGTGGGCATTACTCTCTGCTTTATATCCTGTAAACTACCATAAAGATAGGGTTTCATCTTATTCTAGACATCAAAACAAACTGAATTTTGATAATGTTCCTTTTCCAGTTAAGTTAAAGGACATTGTCAAGGTTGAGGAAAACAACAATATTAGCATTAATGTTTTTGGGTTAGAATATGACGAGATATCTAGAAAGAATTCAGTAGTGGGACCACTTTATTGGTCTAAAAATAAACGTGAAAAACACGTTAATTTGCTGTATATTTCTAATGGCAGTAATGGGCATTATTGTTTTATTAAAAACTTATCGCGATTAGTAAGTAAGCAGCTATCGAGGAAAAATCAGGCTGTTTTTTTATGTGATGAGTGCTTATTGCATTTCACCACAAAAGCGAGGTTGGATAACCACCAAAAGTTCGACTGTAGTCATGTTTTTACAGAATTGCCCAGCCCATCAAAAACTAAAAAAGATTGGTTTGGTAATAATGAACGTACGGATAAAATACGGTTTAACAATTATCATAAACAGATGAGGGTGCCTTTTGTAGTTTATGCTGACACAGAAGCACTTCTCAAGCCTATTTCTAGCTGTGATGCGGATCCAAATAAGTCACATACAATTAATGTACATGAACATGAAATTTATAGTTATGGTTATTACATTAAATGCTCATTTGACGATAATTTATCAACTTATAAAACATATACAGGGACTGATTGCACTCAAAGTTTTATGGATAATCTGTGTAAAGATGTTAGGGAAATTCATAAAAAAAATTGTATACAGAAACCACCGGTTCCTCTAAAAGATTGGCAAGAGGCTGATGTTGTTCAAACAAAAACATGCCATATTTGTTTAAAAGACCTCGAGTCAGAATCAGCTTTAGATTTTGACTGGCATACGGGTTTCTTTAGAGGGGTAGCACATCCAGTCTGCAAATCTAAATTTAGAACTCCATTTTTTGTTCCGGTTTTTCTGCACAATCTGAGTAACTATGATGCTCATTTTCTTGTACATTCTTTGCATCTAAAAGAAGGGGAAATAGAAATTATTCCTCAAAATAAAGAAAAATATATATCATTCTCCAAAAACATAAATATTAATGGACATAATGTGCAATTAAGATTTTTAGATTCTTTCAGATTTTTGTCAAGTAGTTTAGACAACCTGTCCAAAAATCTCCAAGTTGATCAACTTAGAGAGTTAAAAAAACAAGTGTCTAAAGTTGACGATTTTAACCGTCTGATCAGAAAAGGTATTTTTCCCTATGAATTTATTCAATCACATGAATCACTAAATGCTACATTTTTACCAAACCAATCGGATTTTTATAGCTCTTTAACAGGATCGCATGTTTCTGATGAAGACTATAAACATGCACAAGATGTCTGGCAGCATTTTCAATGTCAGAATATGAGAGATTATTCGAACCTTTATTTAAAAACTGATGTTTTACTATTGGCTGACATCTTTGAAAATTTCAGAGATGTATGTTTAAAAACATATGGATTAGACCCAGCACATTATTATACTGCACCTGGTCTAAGCTGGGATGCTATGTTGAAGTGCACAAAAATTGAATTAGATTTGTTGGTAGATTTTGATATGATAGCGTTTATTAAATCAGGTATAAGAGGTGGAGTGTCCGTATGTAGCAACCGACATGCGAAAGCTAATAATAAATATTTATGTGATTACAATGCAAAGGATCGCAAATCTTTTTTAGTTTACTTGGATGCGAATAATATGTATGGTTGGGCGCAGTCGCAGTATCTCCCATACGGTGGTTTTAAATGGGTTGAACCGACTGTAAATTTTCAAGTCTCCCCCACATCAGATATAGGGTATATCCTAGAAGTAGATCTTGATTATCCAGATAATTTGCATGACTTGCATTCTGATCTACCATTTTGTCCGGAAAATATATGCACTGGAGGAAGTACACAACCTAAGCTAGTACCAAACCTAAACAATAAAAGAAAGTACATTATTCATTATAGAAACCTAATGCAGTGTTTAGAAAAAGGCATGAAACTGGTAAAAATTCATCGAGTTTTAGAATTTAAGCAAAGTTGTTGGATGCGAAAATATATTGAGCTAAACACACAGTTAAGAACAAAAGCAAAGACAGATTTCGAAAAAGATTTTTATAAGCTCATGAATAATGCTGTCTTCGGCAAAACTATGGAGAATATAGAAAAACGTGTAAATGTAAAACTACGAACGCATTGGGAAAATCATGGTAAAGTTGAGGGGGCACAAAGTTTAATAGCTCGTCCGAATTTTCACAGTTTATCTGTATTTTCCGAAAATTTAGTAGCTGTTCAATTAAATAAGACTAAACTATTTTACGATAAACCTATCTACTTAGGATTTTGCATTTTAGACATTTCAAAAACCTTGATGTACGATTTTCATTATAATTATATTAAAAAAAAATTCAATGACAATGCAAAATTGTTGTATACTGATACTGATAGTTTCATTTATCAGATATTTACTGATGATTATTATGATGATATAAGACCTGATTTGGAAAAATACTTTGACACTTCAGATTATCCCATAAACAATATATTCAATTATCCTAATATAAATAAAAAAAAGATTGGGTATTTTAAAGATGAAAATAACGGTCGAATTTTTAAAGAATTTGTCGGTCTGCGATCAAAAATGTATGCAATTCAGGTGGAAGATACAGTAATTGCAAAAGCTAAGGGTGTCAACAAAAATGTTACGAAGAAAATGAAAATCGAGGATTACAAATCTTGTTTGCTTAACAAAAATGTACAGCTTGCTACAATGTATAGATTTAGATCGATTAAACATGTGGTTTTTACACAAAAACTGAATAAAGTAAGTCTGTCTGATAGTGATAGTAAGAGATACATTTTACCAAACTCCACTGACACCTTAGCATGGGGGCATTATAGCATAAGAAATAATTAAAATAATAGTTGTAAGATTCAGGATACTATAAGGTGTAAGGTTGTTTTACATCTACCTGTATATTTACATAAAAGTATTATTGGAATCATATCGTTTTTAAGATAGCATAATTTTAATAATTTTTCTACTTATGTGTGTATTTAAGTAAGATTGTCATAAAATGAAACTGTATTTTTATTGTAAATATTATGAATTTTACTTTTTATAATATGTTCAATCACTTCATTTTAGTAACTTCAGTTCTGCGGATATTTAAACATAAGAACGTGTTTTAAAAATAATATGTATTTGTTAGGTTTATAGTGATTATGATTTTTAAATGCATGCTGTTTTTATTGTACATATTATAATCTGAATATATTAATTTGTATATAATGACAAATATCAGTGTTTCCTTTCATTCGTTTATACTACCAGCTCAAACTTGCACGTCGCAATGATTCATTTTATTCACCCTTTTACTGCAATCGTAGCAGGTCCTAGCGGGTGTGGAAAATCAAATTTTGTTACAAATTTTTTAAAGCACTGTAAAGTAATATGCAGTCAAGAATTTTCCGAAATCATATGGTGCTATGATGAAATGCAACCCTTGTACAATTTGAGTGATGTTAATTACAATCAAGGTATCCCTGATTTAAGTATGTTTGATGGAAAATGTCCTAGACTACTTATAATCGATGATCTTATGAGAGAGTCAGATGGTCGTATCGTTGATATTTTTACAAAGGGAAGCCATCATAGAAATCTCAGTGTATTTTACATAACTCAAAACATATTTCATCAAGGAAAAGGTCAAAGAGATATTTCTCTAAATTCGAGTTATATAACTTATTTTAAAAACCCTCGAGACAGAACACAAATACGACATTTAGCTCGTCAGGTTTATCCAGAAAATGCTAAATTCGTTGAAGAAGCTTACAAGGATGCAACGACAAAAGCTCATGGATATCTATTCATTGATCTTAAGCAAAACACAAATGAAATATGTCGATTTAAAAGTAAAATTTTTCCATTCGATGAGCAATGTACAATTTATGTCCCTAAAAAGGGGTATAAATACGATGCTCAGCAAATAATTTATGTCAGTTACAAATAATGTCTGAAGTAGAAACATCTAAAAAAAACAACTTTTTAAAAGCTTTAAGTATCATAAAAGAACAATATCGTGAAGCCTTGTTAGAATGCTGTAATGATGATGAGATAAAACAAATTTGTGAGTGTATAATAAACGTTTTTAAAGAAAAAATTCATATAAAAGAAAACAACGAATCTGTGTTTAATATATGTAAATTTAACTGTTTCGTTTCATCTGATGCTGTTTAGTTTGTAAATGCATTGAACAAAATCGAATATCAGATCGTAACGTCCTAACGTTAAAAAAAATGATTAAAAGAATAACGCCTCATAAAGATTTATTAAGAGCAATATTAACATTAAAACCAAAACATAGAGAAGCATTGTTAAAAAATTGTGGAGATGATGAAATCAACTGTATAACTGAATGTATTTTCAATGTTTTAAGAGGAAAAGTACCCTTAGATGATAAATCGAGACGTAAATTAAAAAAACATAAAGATTTATTGAGGAAAATTGTTTTGAAAGGAAAAAGTAAAGAAAGGAAACAAATTTTCGTGCAAAGAGGTGGGGCTTTTTTACCTATTATTCTAGGGTCTGTTCTTAGCACATTGTTAGGTTCATTAATAAAATAAATATGGAAAGCGCAAAGAAAATGATACTTATTGAGCCTGAAGTCATAGAAAGACTGAAATCCGATAATGCAAGTACTAAAAATTTATCACGTTTAGATGAAGAAATGCATAAAGTAATAAACACTAAAATAGATGACAGGGAAAAGTGGCCACTTTATTTGCAAACATTGCAGAGATATCTTCATTTCATTGGAGAAGATCGAAAACCGTTACAGATACCTATACTACCTTTTGATGAAAAAGAAAATGAAATAAAAGAAACAGTAAAGTCAGAGAAAGCTCCAGATAACGAAGAGACGTCTACTGAGACAACCTATAATGGTTATACAAAATCAGAGTTACTTGCTTTTATTCCAAAGACATACAAATTAAGAGGTGAATTGTTAATAGATATACTTTTGAAAAATAAAGATAAAATATCCTGGAATGAAAAAGGCACTGTGTTCGTCCGCAAAAGAGAAGTGCGTAAAAGTAATATCGTTGACCTTTTGAGTGACATCTTGAGACCTCTAAAAAACAGTTCACCATATGGTTGGGAAGATTTTGCTCATGTGCTCAAAGATCTATCAGTCCCCTTAAGCTTTATTGGTAATCCAAAAAGAGCCACATACATAAGAGTTTTATCTCAGAGCCCAGCTAATGCTAGAACAACAAAAGACGTTTCAAAAGAGGCAGAAAACAGTACTCCTGATTATTTTAGCACGCCAAAATTAACTAGCAGTGGATCAAAAGTAAAACCAGCCAAAAAAATTAATTGGGAGAAATGGACCCCTTACTAGAAATTCATAATATTTATTACGATGTATCTAACCCAGCCGGTTACAGCAGTCTCAGTAAATTGACAGCAGCTATGAAAAATAAAATGACTAAAGAAGAAACAAAGAAATGGCTGGAATCTCAAGAAACATACACCCTACATAAACCAGTGCGTCGTCGCTTCCCTAGAAATAAGTACATTTTATCAAATTTTAATGAACTTTGGCAAGCTGATTTAAGCGATATGCGGACTTACAGCGAATATAATGACGGTTTTAAATACATTTTATGTGTAATTGATGTTTTTAGTAAGTATGCTTTTGCTAGACCTATTAAAAAGAAAGATTCGGCAACTATAAAAGAAAATTTTAAGGACATATTTTTAGAAGCTAAAGCTACACCGAGACATTTACAATCAGATAAAGGTACTGAATTTATAGCAAAAGATGTTCAATCTTTTCTCCAAAGTAACGGTATAAACTATTACACCACCAATAATCCTGATATTAAAGCAAGCATAGTTGAAAGATTCCAGCGTACACTTAAAATGAAAATGTGGAGATATTTTACTCATAATAATACGTATCGATATATAGATATTTTGCAGGATTTACTTAATTCATATAATAACAGCTTTCATAGAAGTATTAAAATGCGTCCTTGCGATGTTAATTTTAATAATATTATGACAGTTTGGCGCAATTTGTATGAACGAAAAAATAATAAAGAAACTTACATTAAAAGCAAACCCAAGTTTAAAGTTGGTGATCATGTTAGAATTACTAAGTACAAACACATTTTTCAAAAAGGTTATGAAACAAATTGGAGTGATGAAATATTTTTAATAACTTCGATTATAGACAGATCACCATGGGTTGTATACACAATAAAAGATTTGCAGAATGAAAATGTAATTGGAACTTTTTATGAAAAAGAACTACAGAAAGTGACATATGACCCCACCGCTACATACAAAATAGATAAAATATTGCGCACCCGCTATTCAGGTCGCAGAAAAGAACTATTAGTGAAGTGGAAAGGTTATCCTGATAAATTTAATAGTTGGATTTTAGCATCTTATTTAGAGAAGTCATGAGGACCGAAAATTTTTACTTAACTTTACCTAGTAATAGCTCGTTTACATATTTTCCAAGTAACAAAACCACTAACTTCTCCACAAAACTACCAAAATCAATAAAGTTGGATGGGGAATGGTCAGTAGGATTAGTTGAATTTCAGTATCCATGCACTATGTTTACTGTTCAGGATAATAATAATATAATGTATATAACAAAACGTATGAAAGTACCCGACCAACCAGAACTTAGTACAGTAACATACAAAAGTCACATACCTACTTCCAGCTATGAAAACATTAACGATGTTATAACTGCACTAAATTCAAGAGAAAGCTTCAAATTAAGACATGACAAATTAACGAAATTGGTCTCACTCACAGGCGATGTGAATAATCTGATATCTTTGAAGTTTTCGCCTGTTTTAAGCCTTCAACTTGGTTTTGATCCTAATACAAACGTTGCAACACAAACAACTGGAAAGTTTCCAGCTAATTTATACCTTGGATTACCATCACAACTATACATATATTGTGATATTGTGGAACCTCAGATGGTTGGAGATGTCATGTGCCCTTTATTGAGAATAACATCATTAGATCCTGTGAAATATGTATATGGATCAAACAAAATGCATATTTTTTCACCACCGCATTATGTACCAGTCATGCGTAGAGAGTTTGATACAATTGAAATAGATATAAGATCGAACACAGGAGATAAAGTACCATTCCAATTTGGAACGAGCTGTGTTAAACTACATTTTATGAAAAGATAAAACAGTATGTACATAAAACAAAATAATTCATTATGCCCATATCAACATTACTATTCTCATCAAGCAGGAACTGGAATCGGGGTAATTTATAAAGGAGTATCACATCAACGTGGTCATGGTATAGGAAGCTTTTTAGGTGGTTTGTTTAGATCTGTCCTACCACTTTTGTCGAATGGAGCCAAAGTTGTTGGAAAAGAAGCTTTGAGTGCGGGGGTAGGGCTTTTATCAGATATAGTGAGTGCCAAGCCTTTAGAAGAATCTCTAACAAACCGTTTTAAAGAAGCCACTTCTAATCTCAAAAGAAAAGCTGATGATAAAATTGTGAGAGCTATGAGTGGCTCGGGGTATAAAAATAGAAAACGAAACCTTAAAGCTCTCATTCACTCAGAGAATTTGAAAGGAAGAACAGTGAAAAAGGGGAGGAAAAGTAAAAGTTCATCCGTTAATGATATTTTCTCTTAAAAATAATATAAACGATGTCATTTTTACATAATCATTCATGTGAATGTGCAAAATCAGAATTAGATTTATTCGCTTTACCATCGACACAAACAAGTATAGAAAGTGGTCAATGGATTTATTACAAACCCATCTCATCTCTTAGCGACGATGGACCTATAGAATTTCAAATCCCTGGTTCCGGAGATGATTATATTGACTTATCACATACATTGCTTCATGTGAAGGCTAAAATATTAAATCAAGATTTGTCTAATATTGAAACTGAAAAAACGCCAGTAGCACCAGTAAATAACTGGCTTCATTCAATGTTCAGTCAGTTAGATGTATATCTAAATCAAAAGCTCATATCTCCACCAAATAACACATATGGATATCGTGCATACATTGAAACATTATTGAATTATGCGCCTGCAGCAAAAGAGTCCCATCTTACATGTGCCATGTGGTATGAAGACACTGCAGGAAAAATGAATAACACTGATGAAAATAATAAAGGATACTCATCTAGGCTGAAATATACTAAAGATAGCAAAGAGGTAGAAATGATAGGGCACTTACACGGGGATATTTTTAATCAAGAAAAGTTTTTAATTAATGGTGTTGACATGTGTATCAAACTAATACGTTCCAGGGAATCATTTAACTTGATGGCACCAACAAATGATATCAAAGTCAAAGTAGCTATCACTGATGCTACGTTAATGTTGCGTAAAGCTCGAATAAATCCAAGTGTACTTCTCGCTCATCAAAAAGTATTAGCTACTACAACTGCTAAATATCCGATCACACGGGCTGAAGTAAAAGTTTTAACCATTCCGTCTGGTATTCAAGGCAAAACGCTAGATAATGTTTTTCTAGGTCAAATACCTAAACGCTGTATTATAGGATTTGTGAATAATACAGCTTTTAATGGTAGTTTTAGCAAAAATCCGTATGATTTCGACAACTATGGTTTAAATACGTTTAGTTTGTATATTGACGGAATCCAAATTCCTTCTAAAGCATTACAACCACAATTCAGTAGTGGGTTGCATACTGTTATGTATCATACACTTTTTTCTGGAACTGGTATTCATTTTTTAAATGAAGGAAATGGCATAAATAAGGATAGATATGCAAAAGGTTATTGTTTGATGGCTTTTGACTTAACACCCGATTTATGCGCTAATTCTTCATCACATTGGAACTTGATTAAACATGGAAGTGTCAGATTAGAAGTAAGGTTTGAAAACGCCTTAACTGAAACAATTAATTGTATTGTGTATGCTGAGTTTGATAATTTAATTGAAATAGATAAGAACAGAAATGTTAGTGTAGACTTTAGTAGTTAAGTAGTATATAAGATGATGGACTGTCAATATCTCTCAGATGCATTTTTATTTTTGTGTACATTAGACTTTAATATGAATACTTTGGCCATAAAAAAATACTTGCGAATGATTCATCATTCTTTGGCTGATAATGTGTTCCCCGCTAATCGTCTACCTATTTTTATGACTTCACCGGTGTATTTGATAAGTAATTTAGATCCTGATACAAAACCGGGTTCGCACTGGGTAGCAATTGTTATTCATTCAAATGGTGTTGGTGAATATTTCGACAGCTATGGTCGTAAACCTGAAGGTTATCATTTAAATTATTTAAAAAGAAATTCACGCAGATGGGAATACAACCATAAAGCTATTCAAAGCATTTTTTCATCTTTATGTGGTGAATATTGTTTAGTGTATTTGTATTTAAAATACAGAGGCCTAAGTCTTAAAGATTTTAATAACATGTTTACTAAGGATTCATTTGACAATGATTTTTTATTAAACGAAATCTTTAAAGCCTCGTTCAAGTAGTATTTTGAGTTGAATGTTACCATTATAATTTAGCTAATAAGACTAAATTGTATCTAGCTTTAAGAAACGGCTATGTCAATGTGTGTTTTATGAAATAAATGGTATATGCTTATAAACAGGTCTTTTATTTTATTAGCATTAAGTGAGAAGTAACATGTAGTGTTTTAGAAAAAAGAGAAAGAAAACAAGAGACATAAAATAATAATTCAATTAAATTTATTGAGAATAATACAAACTAAGAATAATACAAACTAAGAAGCCTAACTAAAATACAAAAAAAAAACAGAAAAATTATTGCAAGGTAGGTGAATATGTCGATGATGGTAAAACATAGTCATCCGATTGGGCGCTATTCATTATTTCTTCAAGTTCTTTCTCTTCCTCGTAGCTCCAATCTATTTTGAGTGGATGTATGGTGTCACTACATGTCTCTACAGGTTTCGAGTATGACATATGACACTCTCCACAATACGCCTTCATGCGAAATACTCCATCAATCGTATCTTCTGACACTTCACTGAACTTTTTAGAATGTCCTTCGCACGGGGTGTAAAACATTTTGATATCACTGTCTTCAATTAATGCTTCGGGTAATTGATTATTTATATACCAAAACCTGATGTATCTTGCGTATTCGGCGAGAATGACATCTTTTGGTATCGTTGAGATGATTTTCTTAGTAAGAAAAGACATTTTTGGTTATAAATGTGTACTGCACAAGCACAAGTCTGATACTGACTGTTTTGCGAAGCTTGAAATCACTCGCTTAAGTAGTGAATTCGACTCTTTTGTCATTTCCATCCTTGGTTTAAGGAGCATTGTGAACCCATTGTCATGCGTAATAAAGTATTAAAATCCTGTGTTCGTGAACGCCGAAAATATGCCTCAGGTAGAAAGGGATTTGCTCTATTGTTAAGCGTGTTGGTGATTACTGTTTTTTCTATTTTAGCTGCTTGAGAATTATGAAATTAGTTATCAAAAAAGTATTTTATATTGCGAAGCTTGGTATGGTTGGTTTAAGTAGTGAATTCGGGTTTATTGATGTACAAGTTTTTAGTTAACGAGCATTGTGAACCCATTGTAACGGTGCATCATATAGTAGAGTTTGCGAAAATATGGTTCAGGTAGAAAGGGGAGTTGCTCTGTTGTTGAGTGGCGGGCGTTGTAGTTTTTTGTTTTGTTTTAGCTGCTTGAGAATTATGAAATTAGTTATCAAAAAAGTATTTTTTACAATCTTGTGATTGCGAAACGTTTTTCGTGATATCGTATATTAATTCCTTGCTGCGATCGTAAACATTGTCCGTGACCTTTGTGTAGTATTTGGCACGAACATCTGCATGCTTCCAGTGGTTGTTTGAGGACACTTTGGCTAATTTCTTGAGATCGTAGATTTCCACTTTAACCAGATGGGTTGCGTTTGCTGCGTCATTAGTGTTTGATGATATATAAGATACACCACCGTTTCGCGCCATCCCAACTGTGGAAGATTGCACTTTCTTTTGTTTTTTGATTTTCGGTGTGTCGAAAAATTGATCGATGCCATTATCGCTGCCTGCTCGCTTTGGTGATTTTTGATCGGATTCGACAATAGTAAATGCATTCTCAGTTTCATCATCGCTTGATGCGGCAAAGTAGTAATTCTTGAATGTGTTTGGTAAGTCATCAACGTTAATTGTCGATCCCTAAAACAAAACACGGATATATGTTATTGATGGTAACGAGAACAATGCTGAAATAAAATTTACTTTAATAAAACTCAGGTTAATGACTTACGCTGACATATCTATATTATAATAAAATTAATAAAAAAAAATACGGATTTAAAGCTTTGTTTATTTGGAATTTTATAAAAAGACTTTTAATTATGAGTAATAGTTGCGCAAACTGAAGAAAATATTATATCTATATTATTTAGACAACATCATCACATAATTACAACAATATTTCTCCTGAACAACTGTAAATAAGTATGTCACGTCACACACATCACAACAGCCAGTAGCAGTCCTCTGATGGACGTAGCCCTCAATATTTACCTTACATATAAGTACTACGCATGTTAGATAAATTTGAAACAGTATAAAACAAATAAGAGAAATAAAATAAAACTATTCTTACCTCCATTTTTCCTATGCAGCTAGCTGTAGACCGGGACATGGCGTTTGGTAGAAGTCTTCACTCCGAACACGAACACTAGGTTTATTTTTATACTATAATCGGCGTTCACGAACACTAGATAAATTTTTTAATACTATACGTCACAACTCGAAACAACTTGTGAAGACTGACGCGTAAGTTCCGCTTATATAGCAAGACCACCGCCCGCGGTGGCATTTTTTTGTAATACTGTTAACCGCCACCGAGCCTGATACACTAGTAAGCATGTATCGACAAGTTAAAATCGTGTCCATTGTATGCCTAAGCGGAAGACGGCTTTATGAAAGGAAGGTTTTACAATCAAAGGATAATAAAAACATTTCAAAATTGCATTTACATAGAAATAAATTTAGAAATATTCACAACAGGCGGTGCGTGCAAAAGAAAGGCAGGACAAACACTTAAAAATGCTTTGTTGTTGAAATAGTCAAAGAGATAAAGAGACCGGCGGCAGGCTAAGCCATTGTTCCCAATTCAAAAGAAGTAACTTGTAGCGACATGCTTAGTAGAGTAAACATGCGTTAAGGTGTTAGGTATAAAAGTAGGTATAAAGTAAATTGATAGCGATATCAAAATATGATATGTGATTGGTATTGATTAACATTTAATTACGCAGAAGCAGGTAAATCGGTGTTGAGGTGTTAGGTTAGGTTAGGTTAAGTTATGTTGATAATTGATAGGTATAAAAGTAGGTATAAAGTGAAATTGATAGCAATATCAAAATATGATATGCGATAGGTATTGATTAACATTTCATTACGAAGGTAGCAGCAGGTAAATCGGTGTAGAGGTGTTAGGTTAGGTTAGGTTAAGTTATGTTGATAATTGATAGGTATAAATGTAGGTATAAAGTGAAATTGATAGCGATATCAAAATATGTAACATGATAAGTTATTCAATGAGCAAGTAGTTTGTACAAAAAGCGCGAATTAATTTGATATGAAACCGCGAATTAATTTGATATCAAACCGCGAATTAATTTGATATCAAACCGCGAATTAATTTGATATCAAACCGCGAATTAATTTGATATCAAACCGCGAATTAAATTTATTACATACGCGGATAAATTTGATATCAAATCGCGGATCAAGAATCATATGTGACGAGCTTTTTGTCAAGCACCCCCGAACAGCCTCGATAGGGGGGTCACGAGTGGTCCAAATCCCGCTTATCCCTACTACTAGTGACCGTACCGAAAACGGAAAAGGTCGAAATATAAGAAAAAACCTCCCTGCCGACTGAATCAATTTGCATGGCAGGTACAATGTATTTCAACCTATGTTCCTTGGGGAAAGTTGTTCCTTATTACCAGCCTAAGTTTTTTTTATATTTCTGAACTCTACAATTTTAGCCCCGGAGCTATGAAATCTACACCTGACTGTGTGGTGGGGAGCAGGAGCTCACCCGGAGAAGTTTTGTGGTTGTTCAAACAACCAGCCTTACGAGTTGTTCTGGGAAGAACGGATTGGACAGAATCTATACGGCACGTGCCGGTAATTCCCAAAATGGGGAACAAATGAGGCAACTCCACGTTGGTTGCTTGAGGAGCTTGTGCAGTGTGATCTACTCGCAATGACTGCAGCAGCGGCTACTGTGATGTCGTCATCCTCTTCCGAAAGGAGTTGTCTGGGACGGTGTGTTGGATGGGGGAAGTAGTTAGACGCGCAACTATAAAAAGACCAGCCTGAGTTTTCGGTATCGGTGACTACTAAAATGTAGCCTTATAGTAGTACTCACAGTGTTGCGTCTCCTCCTGACGATGGCGTGGCAGGCGTGGTGCGGCCCGTCCGCCGCGCGCTGCAGCCAGATGAGATCCCCGCACGGCGTGAACCGCGGGGAGCGCACCGCCAGACCCGCAGACGATAGCTTCGCTGCAGGTCACACGGTGAACAAAGAAAATAGTAAATTACTACATTTCCGCCCACCCGCTGCCACTCATTTTCCCGTGGTAATAGTCCTTTTTAGTAAAAAGTGGCCTATGTGTAATTCCAGGTTGTACTCTACCTGTGTTTCGAATTTCATCCAAATCGGTCACGCCCTTGCGGGGTAGGCAAAGCGTAAACTGCCGCAAAAAACGAATATTTACGCCACGTCTGACAAACATTTGAGGGTCATTCAGATAATTGTGTATCACTAAATAGTGACAGGTTGTCAGCTCATCGCCTAAAATTGCAATACACACCCTCGAGCCCCTTAGTCGCCTCGTACGACTCCCACGGGAAAGAAATGGGGTGATGCTATTCTAAGCCGGCATCACACGGGGTGAAGAGGTAACAAACATACACACACAAACTCTCAGATTTATAATATTAGTACGGATACGGAAATAAAGTCACTAAGTGATAATTCAACTTCAACAGTCACAAAGGTCCACTGCTGGGCATTGGCCTCCCTTGCCCTATTTGCCATACTCTCCACGCTTGGCAGGCGGATTGGAGGGCGCTTTTACAGGTGCTGCATTCACAGGGAACGCTATAATCCATTCCTCGGATGAATTTATCCCTTAGTAGCTGTTTACGACACCAATAGGGAGAAATGAGGTGATGCTATTTTAAGCCGGCTTCCCACGGCACAAAGTGATAAGTATCACATACAGGGTGTAAGGGACGGTGTACCGAAAACTTTGCAAGCATGATCAGACCTTGACACTGGGACACATCTGTCGTAGAACAGACGGACGGTGGGGTAAGCGGGTTCTCGAGTGGAGGCCAAGCCTCGGCAAGCGTAGCATTGGACGACCTCCGGCCAGATGGACCGATGACTTAAAAAAGGCGGCTGGTAGCGACTGGATGGTGAAAACTAGTGATCGTGCCCTATGGCGTACCCTGGGGCAGGCCTAAATCCAGCAGTGGACTGCTATAGGCTGATGTATGTATGTCAGTAATTGAATACCAAATTTTAAAACACTTCCCGTGTTAGGTATACAATTATAGAAACTTGCAAAATTTTCATGCGCGGGCAGGAGTTAAACCTACGACTTTCGCATTACTAGTGGCGACGCCTCTTCCATCTGGGCTACCGCAGCTCGTTCCTTGTCCGCCAATATGTCAGTAAAAGTAATGTATTTTCTCCAATTTGCTCGGAAATGGCTTCATTACTTTAAAAAAAGAATACGTCAATGGGCTCATTTATGTAATCAAGGCGCAGAGGACTGTAATAGAAATTTCCGGACAAGGCCGGAAAAAAAAGGTTCTTTAACATCACACTTTCGTGTTTAGGTGTTTTATGGTACACAATACCATGTTCAGGAACACTTATACCGCGCGCGTTCCATTTTTTAACTAATTGTACAAACTGTAACATAACTTTCAACATGAATGAAAGTGTCGCTCCATAATTCTTTCTTTCATAATAAATTAATTATTTTCTAAAATTACTGTATTATTATTGTTATTTCCTTGCAAATGAGAGAAAATTATTGTACAATCCACGGCCGAAATAACAATTTCTGGTCTCGTTTACTTTAGAAATTGCTTTATACTCGGCATGTGACGTAATGTACTATTACTTACTCATAGTACCGTCGAGCGTCAACTGGAATATGTACGAGGGTCGGTTGGTGCAGAATATCAGTCCGAGGCGGTTTGGTTCAGTCTCCCAGGCCACGCCTACCACACTCGCGCCGTCCGGGGAAAAACGCGCCTGAAAACATAATACATAGATATACATACATACATACAAATACAAAAATATTTATTTACCAGAAACACAAGAAATACAACTTAACAGGTGGCAGGGGGCCCCGCACTAGGCGTACCTGTATTGCGGGAGACCGAAATGTTTATACAATCGTAGTACTTATTCTAAATCAGAAGTTCAAGCGAAGAGGATACTATTGGTAACAAATTTGGAGTAGCTACAAAGAAATCATCAACTTTATGTAAATAAAATGTGATCTAATAAAGAAGCTATTTAAAATTCATATTAATAGTGAAAATGAAAATGAAATAACTTTATTCAATGTAGGATAGCATTGTCACTTATTGACGTCATGATCGGTCATTGTAAAAAAAAGAAATTTGCATAACGCAATTTTCTTCTTTTTATAACAATTTTGTATTGTCCTAATAGAAAACCGGCTCGGGCGGGATAAAAACAAGTAAACAATGAGATACAAAATTGGCACTGTATGAATAAATAAAGTGTAAAAATGAGAAGAAGATACTATACTAGATAATAAATAACATATATCACGCATTTATCTCTTGCGGGGTAGGCATTTACGCCACATCTGACAAACACTTGAGGGTCAATCGGAAAACTGCGTATCGCCATAGTGACGGGTTGTCAGCCCATCGCCTAAAATTGCAATACACACCCTCGAGTCCCCTTTTCGCCTCTTACGACACCCACGGAAAAGAAATAGGGTGATGCTATTCTAAGCCGGCATCACACAGCAAATATAAATAAATAGATATACACTTTCCGTATTATACCAAGAAAAAGTTAGGACATAGATCAAAATCACATGGGGTAAATTGTAACAGCCTCGAGGTATTCCTGGTAGTGGTCCTAGGGGGAAGTAAGTTGTAATGTTTTCATTTTATTTATTATTTATTTGACTATATGCACAAAAATGTACACGGGCGGACTTACGCGAAAGGCGTTATCTCCCAGTCTACCTCAGGGCATGTGGAAAGGGTCAAGGCAGGTGCAAAAAACAAAACGAAAGATAGACTTGCATATATATAACTCAGTAATATGTATGTATATACGTATAAGGCACACATAACTCTATTTATTTATAAATAATGACCTATAAGGTAAAAAAACTTTGTACGAATCTGACATCTCGCGACTGTCAGTTACATACAAAGTTTGTTTACATTATAGGTCATTCTTAAATAAACGGAGTTTTAGAAGGTAACATGGGTTAACACATACGATAGTTTTAATCACTACTCAAGGGTTGTGCGGGCAACGCCGCTGGTAACAACTAGTATAAAAAAGCTAACCTGTCGGCCGATGTGGCGCAGTGGTAGTGCGACTGCCTGCTACGCAAAGGTTCCGGGTTCAATTCTCGGTGGGACACTCACAAAGTTGATGTGTATCACTTTGTGAATTTGTTCCCGGTCTGGTAAGGACATTGCAGGGAGAACCACCTGATTGTCCGAAAAGAAATGGTTCCGTGCTTCGGAGGGCACGTTAAGCCGTCGGTCCCGGTTGCTATCTATGATTACTTAGACGGCGGCGGTCGTTACACAACCATGTCAGAGGCCTAGTACTAGTAGTAGGCGGTTGAAAAACTCTGACACCAGGGTTCATCGGGTCGTTGGACGACTCGGTGTCCCACACGAAAAGAGAGAGAGAAGAGAGAGCTAACCTGTCCAGGACACCAGCTGTCAGGCAATCCCTCCAACACGGTGAACGTTTCCGTCTCAATTCTGCAGACAACAATCACAGACAGATGTTTGCCGACGAACTGTTCGCCCCAATCGCGTCTGTAGACGAACTCTTCGCCCTGAAACGAAAAAACAGGATAAAGGGCGGGGCACACCGGCTCCGTATCCGTTCCGTATCCAGCTCTCGTCCGTAGTCACGCACGAACTTATGAAGTTGTAATGAATGGGGCTGTATGAGATACGGCACACCGCTTGCGTTGCGTATCCGTTCCGTGCTGCACGGTGTGCGGTGTGCCGTATCTCATACAGTCCCATACATTACAACGTCATAAGTTCGTGCGTGACTACGGACGAGAGCTGGATACGGAACGAATACGGAGCCGGTCTGCCCCGCTCTTAAGGGTTTACATACACACATACACAGATCAGGCCTATGATCCCTTGCGGGCCATCATGTGTCAATTATTTTGTACATTTTAGGACGCTCCTTCGAGAAAGTTGTTCAGAGAAAGCCCTTTGATCTCCATTCGGCTTACAGTGATTGTATAGTAGTGGTAGGGTACTCTAAAAGTCTGGCAAGTTAACAAAGAATGTACTATTAAGTAAAAACTTCACTCTGTTCACTTCACTTAAAATGAATCTTCTTTAAAGATTGAATGAAGTCTAAGCGATGAAAACCCGCGAAAAATTGAATACCAAATATTAAAACACTTCCCGTGTTAAGTATTAAATTTTTGAAAAATATGCAAAATTTTCAAGCGGCAAACATCTCATAGACATGTTTACTTTAACCGGAGCCGTTTTACTGCTGCCATCGGACTTCTTATCGCCTCCTTTCCCCTTACAGTTCAGACTTCCTAATTTGTACACGACAACCACGAGTTCAAATAGAGTGATGCTATTCCAAGCTGGCACCATTTAGAATTCTAATCAATATATGGTCATTTTTACCTTGACAGGGGCCGCTTCACCGCTGCTATCAGGCTTCTTATCTCCTCCTTTCCTCTTAATGTACGTTCAGAGTTAATACACGACAACCACGAGTTGAAATAACATACATACATACATAAATCACACCTATATCCCTTACGGGGTAGGCAGAGTGTTAACGGCCGCAAAACGGATATTAACACCACGTCTGACGAAAGCTTGAGGGTCAACTAGATAACTGTGTATGACTATAGTGACAAGTTGTCAGCCCATCGCCTAAAATTGCAATACACATCCCTCGAGTCCCTTAGTCGGCTCTTACGACACCCATGGGTTAGAAATGGGGCGATGCTATTCTAAGCCGGCATCACTCGGCATACAGACACGACACGACAGTTGAAATAAAGTGATGCCATTCCAAGCTGGCACCATTCAGCATTCAAAAATATATATGGTCATTTTTACCTTGACAGGGGCCGCTTCACCGCTGCTATCAGGCTTCTTATCTCCTCCTTTCCTCTTAATGTACGGTTCGGACTTCTTGATTTTCCTCTCGGCGACATACACCACGGAACTCTCGTCTTGAGACCAGTCTAGGTTACCGAATTCAGCTGAAAATAAGCACGATTTTTTTAAATTTAATGTACTTATACAGTTTATTTCACTTCAACTTTGAACGTATGTACAGTTCGTCATAGATAAATCTGGTATCGATAGAACCCTTATATTTCCTATGTACTAAGGGCTATTAAAGGATAAATCAAGGAAAAAAAACATCTTTCACTTCATGAACACTACTTAGTAAAAAAGTACTGATGTACAGTGAGTAACAAAGAATGTACTGACCGCCGTGTGATGCCGGCTTAGAATATCACCCCAAAACTACCCACGGGTGTCGTAAAAACCGACTAAGGGATTAATCTAGGGAATGGGCAGCAGCATTTTTGTGAAAACCTACAACATCTTACACTGCGCTCGCCAATCCGCCTGCCAAGCGTGGTGAGTATGGAAAATACCCCCTTGGGTATAGTAAGAAAATGTCCAGCAGTGGACTGTATCAGTATCTATCTTCTACTTTAAAGGGCGGGGCAGACCGGCTCCGTATCCAGCTCTCGTCCGTAGTCACGCACGAACTTATGACGTTGTAATGTATGGGACTGAATGAGATACGGCACACCGCTTGCGTGCAGCACGGAACGGATACGCAACGGACACGCAACGCAAGCGGTGTGCCGTATCTCATACAGTCCCATACATTACAACGTCATAAGTTCGTGCGTGACTACGGACGAGAGCTGGATACGGAACGGATACGGAGCCGGTGTGCCCCGCCCTTTATCTCTGACGCCCTGATCATTAGGTCTTGCAAAATTGGCGGGCAAGATACGAACTGCGGTAGCCCAGATGGAAGAGGCGTCGCCACTAGTAAGTCGCAGTTTCAAATCCTGCTTGCACTTGAAAATTTTGCAAGTTTTCAAAAATGGTATTCCTAACACGGGAAGTGTTTCAAAAATTTGGTATTCAAGGAGTAACGAAGTAAGTAGTACTTACAGTCAGCATAAACGTCACCATGAATATCTAAAGCTGTCAAATCAATGGCATGCGCCAGGGTTTGGTTGGACCACACCTCCAGGTACTGTTTCTTGGTGTCCTTCGCGTCTTTCTCCTCCCTGATCACAGCCTTGAAGGTCTCTCTAGGGGACACTGCTGATAACAGCCTGGAAATTATTAAAAACATGATATTATATTTTTGTGGCCATTCACGCTCTGCCTACCCCGCAAGGGATTATAGGCGTGATATATGTATGTATGTATTATATTTATTATTTATTATGATCATTTTTATTATGTTAGTAAGTTTCCGAATCTCGGGCCCACAGGGACCTAGTCCTTTAAGGCGTGAGTGGGGCCGAAGCCAACAGAGGCCTTTTTGCACCAAATAATGTTATTATTATTTAATTTCATTTAACAGTTACACTGTGTGCGAAATTATAACTTGCAATATGCTGTGTCCTTAGAATAGCATCACCCCATTTCTTTCCCGTGGGAGTCGTAAGAGGCGACTAAAGGACGAAGAAGGTGTGTATTGCAATTTTAGGCGATGGGTGATGAACTTGTCACTATGGCGATTCACAATTTTCTCACACAATTTAATTTAATTTGTCCCACACGAAAAGAAGAAAAAGCAGAACAAGGTGTTTGTAGTAAACACAAAATCTCGAAGAAGATAATTATATTTGCTTATTTGAAATTTGTCATTTTGCTTCTTTGAACCTTAGCATTATGCTACTGTGACATTTTGCTATGAAGAAATGTTAAAACTGAGAAAAAAAAATTGAAATACTGTAACTATTAGGTAATTTTACTTTTTAATGACAGAAAAGGAATTAAATCATGTGTAATAGTTTCATGAGTACCTTGACCTTTTTCCGGCTTGTAATAAATACCCTTTTTGTTACGCCTTGTAGATACTTCTCTTCTCTTTATTATAACACATAATATGTGATAAGATAAAGCTGGATTAGAGCTAACAATGGCCTGAACTCGAGATATAAATTCTCTTAACTTACCTTAAATTAGTGCTGTCACTTTCCGTCAAATGGTTTAGAAAAGGATAGGAGATATTTAGTCAATTTTCCGGATGATCCTCAAACTTTTGTCAGACGTGGTGTTAATATCCGTTTTACGACCGTTAACGCTCTGTCTACTCCGTAAGGGATATAGGCGTGATTTATGTATGTATGTATGTAAACTTAAATTAAAGTAACAGTTTGGTATGCTATTACTAAACTTGCTGCAACTTACTCCTGGCTGACATCAACTGCGAAATCACTTTGTGAAGCAACCCTGAGGTTTTCATTCAGCTGGTAGCTGTGCAGGTACTTAGTGGGCTTTCCCTTGTCCAGGTTCCTTATGGACCATTTGGCAGTGACTTTGTTGCCGGCGTTGTTCAGTTTTGCATTCACCACAGATGGAATTTTTGTCAAGCTTTTGTATGCTGACACTATGTTTTCTATCTGTGGAAGCATATGTTCAATTAAGATTAGTCTGTCATTGACACAATTCTCTTAAACAATCTATGTTGAGAAAGTTGTTCAGTTGTTCCATTTATATTTATTTCAAAATATATTATTTGTTGAAATTTCACTAGTGACCGATAACGAAATCTCCAGACGGGCTGCTGATAAGAAACCAGTTTCCCCTAGAAACATAGGTCAAAATACGAAAAAAAAACAATTCCTTTTTTACCACCCATACAATCTACTGATCAGCTGATTTGAGTTACTATGGAAACTTTCCCCTAGCAAACACATGTCAGGAAACAGCAAAAAAAACTCTACCTCCCATACAAAATCTTAATCAGCTGACTGCATTTACTTTGGGAAGTCAATCATTTTTAGATGTTTCTTGATAAAAAAAATGGAAGTTGTTCAGTTTCAAGGTCTGAATGCACCCTATCAGTATTTGGAGGGCTGTCCCTTACACCCTGTATGTTGCAAGTATGATGATTTTAATCGGAGCTTTGCTAGATATTATAGGAAAACTACTGATAAAGAACATACTATAAATATGTCATTAATAAAGAAATGAAAATATTAATTATTTATAATTTAGTATAATTAATTAATTGTTTTATTAACATACCTGTGAAGACATCTTTCGCATGTCAGATAATTTTCACTCTTAGGAATGGAATACCAACAATTTCAATCTGCAAACAAAGATAACAATGCAAAGTCAATAATAATTAATACAAACATGTAATCAACAGTCTATTAAGCAGTATATTAAATAATGAATATGGTAATAATAGTTGTACCTAACTTTGTACATTAGTTGGGATGTTACCTAACTTGAGGACACATAGTAAAACAAACAAATGAAATAAAAATACAAATCATAATCAAAAATACAACTTTACAATGAAAATGCTTTAAAACTACTAGGTAACAGAAAATTCTTAATACTTTTTATTTTGTAGGTATGTATATTAATGTCCACATACATTGGTATTTTGGAAATTTTCATCAGATGTACAGTCAAGATCAAGCTGGGTTAGACAGTATGAACTTTAGACTGTTCTTATGCCGTGCGCATAAGACTTACATTGGCATTTTGAGTGTCTAACTGCATGTGAGCTTGACTGTACAAGAACAAAGGTTGAATATATAACATGTTTTTTTTAAAAAAACAGTGCTAGTTGTACAAGCAGACACAGACACAACTGAACAAATTATGCCATTTTTTTACCTCAGCCAAGAAGTTTTGTACACATGAGCTTATCAAAGAAAGGAAATTGTGGTTTCAGACACTAAAAGGTTAACCAAAAGTTTACTTACCTATCTATTCTTCTGATATAAAAGATAACATAGCCCACACCAATGATACAAAATGGCCTACAATAAATAAGTATCTTGGACAATTCACAGAGCACCATCTAGCCCCAAACTAAGCAAAGCTTGTACCATGGGAACTAGATAGCTGATATCAATAGGTACCTACTTACATACTTTTTGTAAATCAATAAGTACATAGGTATAGTATACATAGAATGCACAAATATTTGAAAGTTTACTTGAATATATGTAATGCCAAAAAAATTATAGTCTGCTCCATTTGAGACTATTAGAGCTGGGCAGGCTAAAGGTCTAGATCTTGATGGAATACCAATATGCGTGGGCAGTTACGAAGTGATGTTCTACATAGCTAGATCAATCCATGGAAAATAGCAGCAGATACCTTTGACGTTATAGCATATAGGACAAGACAGTCACCTTCTACAAACAGCTACTAGGCAAGCAATGAAGCTACTAGACCAGCTACTACCAGTAAGGTACATCACGATATGTGTCTGTTTATTTGCTGACTCTTACGATTTCAAATAGGTTATATTTTATTAAATAAGTTTTATTGTTAAATAGTCTTACATGGCTCTAAATAGCTCTTGTAATTTAAGCTTTCTAGCATTTCTAATTTAAATAATCTCTTACCTTTATCACAAGTTTTAGCTAAAACCCGGCTCCGAAACAAATAAATCTGAAAATAATGGTATGTTCATAACATTACACGAAGCTTTGTCATTTTATTTATTGATGTCAGCTTAGGCAAAGTTATTAAAAATATAAAAATAAATTCGTTCAAGTTTCACTATCACAAAATACACCACAGTTTTAAATAAAAATTATATTACAATATATTAGTTATTTGTTTTCAGTATTATTTTTTAAACCTTGAAATAAAATCATAAAGACTATGAAAATGCAATTTGAGCATTATGACCACATCTTTTTCCTGTCAAAACAACTAGTGATTTCAAAAACCTAGAACTGCTCGCAGCTATCGATAAATTTAAAAATCGGTTTTATACTAGATGTGACGTTGCACATGTGAGCCGTGCCGTTCATCCCTCTCACTCGCTAGTTTATGGATTGACAGTTGACAAGGCAGGTGTTGGGATTGTGCATTTGTAACTAAATAATTAGTTAAAATGGTAAAAGTTTAATACGAAATACACAAAATGAAACTTGCAATTAATGTTACTCGATCTAAAAAGCGACCCAAACAAACTAGATATTCAGTGTTTCGTACAAGTGCATTGCTTTTTTCATGAAAGTTTACAAAAAAATCTAAATCATGTTTTGAATTAATAAATTGTCTACGAGAAATATTATTTTTCGAGATATGTCCTTAAACTACGCTTTTGGATTTTCTCTGTTTCTGTTGATTCTAGTGGGACTAAATATATATTTCTTTTACACTTTAAACACTGTTGGAAGAAAACCTTCCAATTTTAACGTGCCAGGTATTAAACTTGATCCCGCGCCAAGCATATTCAAAGATATATATGAGTACCTTAATTATTTACCTGGCCAGTATAAGAATAAAAACCCAAAGTTCGCAAGCATACAGAAAAGTCTTATAAATTCATTTAATTTCACAAAACCTGTAAGCATTAAAAATGTCTGGCAGGATACGGAAATGGTAAGAGGCAAAATATTAGTTACCTATGTATATTTTTTGGTTACCTTGAAAAACAGTTACATTTGTTTTAAGATTATTAAATTTTATGAGTTTTTATTTATCAGCTGGACTGTGGCCAATGTTGTATGTACCTAACTAATTAATATTTGATTTAACCGTAAACATTTTAGTGGGCAAGTGACGAATCGCTGTTTCCGCATGAAAATGGAGCTTCTGGACGGATACTACACGCAATCCGCACCTTACAGATAGCACTCGTAGACAATGCACCAAAGGGAACGCAGTTAAAGTTACTACTACTGCTAGAGGTACTGTAAATTTTGTTTAGCACATAGCTATTTTCTAATAAGTACATATCAACAATCCAATAATAGAAACATTTGTGTATAACTAGCAACATATTAATTTAAGCTTTTCCATCTGCAGACTTAGACACTTGACGCTAGTATACTTATTACTTAAATTCATATCTTTACAGAATAAACAAAAGTTATTTTTCAAACCAAAGAGATATAATCTCAATGACGTGATAAGAGGAAATATCTATGCTGGTTTTGACAGACACAACTCTGAGGTCTTTGCCTATTACCTCGCAAGGGTGATGAACTTTAAGTGGATCGCACCGTCAGTCATTAGGAAAATACATTTTCATAAAGATATTGTACCATACGCGACGATGGGCTTAAAAAGGACTATGATCAAGATTGGTACGTAACACTAGTATTAAAAAAAATGATTTCATAAACTTTCACATTTATCTCAAAAAAATCATATAAACGACGTACACATATCAAGCAAATTGTGTACGCAATAAAAAGGTCATATCATATTATCTAACTCGCATTAACTAGTCTATGTTTTTACTTCAGATCACGTAGCTAATAGTTTATCTAATCTACGCTTTTATAATTTTCTGTCTTCATGTGACAGGAAATGGACCGCTATGTATTTATGGGAAATGTTTTTATTGTAAAATGAACGAGACCGTTTGCCCGAATGAAAACGGTGAAATTGAAGGAGCAGGTATTCTTTACTTCGACAAACCATTTAAAATCCACAAGTCACCATGGAGAAGGTCTTATAACAGCAAACAAATGGAATGGGAAACAGATACAGAGTTTTGTAAGTGAGTATCAACCAACACACGTGAGTACCTACTTCACTGGGTGGAACCTATTGATTAATTAATCAATATTTAGATATCTATAATACAGAATTTCATCATTTTCAGAAAAGTGACTGTAAAACTTAGCATGAAAAGAATACTCAATTTAGTAGATGTGGCCATATTTGATTTCCTTATACAAAATGGAGATCGACATAGATATGAAATTTATAAGGATAAAATTGTACTTCTTGACAATGGAAAAGGTCTTGGAAATCCATCAGTAGACGAATTAGATATCTTGGCTCCGTTATATCAATGCTGCATGTAAGTTTCTTTTAATATTTTTTATGTACTATTCTGATAACAATATTCTAAGTATATTCCCCTTTCCCTCCGTACTCTCAGCTGGTCTAAACTAACTAACACACCGATTTTTTTTTGCTTAATCGTAATAATCTGTAAATTTAACGAAAGCCAAAATATAATTTTAAGGAAACGTACCAATCAAAAAATCCAAAATAAACACAACTTCAATCCGTTTAAAAATGTTTTATTGTGAGTATTTATAATTGTTTAAATTTTAGATTATCACAATCAACTTGGCAT
The DNA here is from genome assembly GCA_027580185.1 of Tuta absoluta. Lineage (NCBI taxonomy): Eukaryota > Metazoa > Arthropoda > Insecta > Lepidoptera > Gelechiidae > Tuta > Tuta absoluta. The sequence continues at coordinate 1,755,541 of JAQAHW010000047.1, forward strand.
CATTTGGAATTACTTTCTGGAGGTGTTTTAACGGATACAATCAAGTACCTAGCTTCTTTTCAAGGTGAAATATTGGCTACTGAAGACCATTTTAGAGCTGTTGAAAGAAGATTATTGAAAGTGTATGCCACTATTCAATTTTGTATAGGAAAACACGGAAGTGCCAAAGTATTCAAGAATGAATATTAATGAGGAGAGTGGATTTAATCCTCCTTTTTGCCCTAATGAATATTATTTTGTAAACTTTATAGATTACATCACAAAAACTACTATACAAAAAAAAACGGAATCACAAGGAATTATTTTTTTATACAAGAAAGATAGTTTAATTAACCCCTAATGCAATTGTTATTTTGTTTTATTTTTGGTTTAACTGTAATTTTATACTTCAATAAAACTATTACAATTACAATGACATTTGATTAATCATTATTGTAATTTCCAGATGTTATTCTGTACACACTAGTTAGTTTAAAACTGTTTTGAAAAGTAAGTAATATTCCTACTGACCAATTTTAGACGTTTTTGTCGGCATTTATGTTTCTCACGACAAAAACGAGTTTTAGGTAAGTAAAGTTTAGCAGGTATTGTACACGCACACAGATAAAAAATATCGATAGATAATAAATCGATATAAATAATTACTACCCCTTCCCTAATTAAAGTTGACAGTTGAGAATCTTTTTTCTTTTCGCAATGTTCTGATTTGGCGCTGGTTTCGAAAATAAAAAACGCCATTTATAGAATAAAAAATTATATTTTTTTTGTGGTTTTCTTCTGCTCTACATGAAAGTATTATCAGACGTGTAAGTAATTTTATCAAATCACAATATGAAATTTATTTTAGCATAGTAATCAAGTACATAGTTACTTACCTTACTAAACCTCCACTCATGCTGAAAGAAATCACGTGCGGACAGGTCAAATTTCTAAATGAAGCAAGCCAGAATTCAGACCGAAATCCAGATACAGAGCAAATAAAGGTAACTATGGGAAACTGAAATTAAACTCAATTTCACAAATATGGCGAAAAGGCGGGAAAACAGTCCTTCTAAACTTGTGGTCGTCGTATTGTATACTCTTACTGACACCGCTCCATGTTAGAAAACTGCAGACTACAATTTTACAGGTGAAATTCGATTTTAATTGCGTAGTCGGTCTTCTTCTTGTAGGCCTGTAGGGTCAATGGCATAACTTAGATTTTCAAGGTTTACCAGCCTAAAACTTTTCGGTCTTCTTCTAGTAGGGTCAATAGCAAAACGTGGATTTTAAAAGTTACCAGCCTGAAACGAGGCCACATTGATGGTTCGTTGGTTGGCGCTGAAAAGTTCATCCTGGGTACCTACTAGTGAACGGAGAGGTGTGGCACGGCACGACAATAAGTACGACATAAGGCCTCAAATTCGGGATATAAATTCTCTTAGCTTACTTAAATGAGTGCGATCACTTTTCGTCAAATAGGTTTAGAAAAGGATAGGTAAGATATATTTTAGTCATGTCATGTTTTATAAATTGACGCAAAGTACGTGTTATTTGTCAAAATAAGGCGACGATGAAAACAATGGTGACTAAATTGACTAGAAATTGCGAAGAACCCATTGTCATTTTTTAACATGACAGGACTAAGATATCTCCTATCCTTTTCTAAACCTATTTGACAGAAAGGGACAGCACTAAATTAAAGTAAGTTAAGAGAATTTATATCCCGAATTGAGGTCGTAGATTGTATAGAGCGCCGCACTCACACTTGTCTTTCTCGGAGAAGGGCATCTTTTTCTTATGTTCGTTGCACCTACCAACTTCTGACTGAAGTTTGCTCAGCGCCTTCCCAATGAACCAGGGAAGGTCGTGTAGTCGGTTAGCCATTATGATAACAGGAATATGAACTGACTACGCAATGTACTAAGAATCTCACCCGTAGACTGGTAGCCTGTAGTTTCATAACATAGAGCACAGGGTTCATCGGATTATTCGCGTTTCTTCGACTTAGATAGGCACCGACGTACCTTACGAAGCTGAGCTGCGATTGTATTTTAGTGACTAGAATACAGTCAGGTGATGAGTCCGTATCTACGCTAAACAAAGCCGGAAGAATATTTGAGATGAAACCCAGTAAATATGAGATACCTAGCTGTTACCCGGGTACTCATAAAAACTATCCTGTCTTAATCCATGTTATCTTCTATATGGGTGCCAAATTTAATTACAATCGGTTCAGTCGTTTTTGCGTGAAGAAGTAACAAACAAACAAACATACAAAAATTTGCATTTATAATATTAGTTGGATGTAGTAGTCATAGATATTTGCGACGGAGTTAAGTGCCCTGACTGCCTTATACTAACGAGGAGGCGTATTTTTGATTTCGCATGGTCTACACTCGTAACGTATGTAGCATAGCATACGTTTTACTACACATAATATTCTATGCTGAATAGATACGAATACAACGTGTGATACCTACTTACTGGTTACAAGGTGGCGCATGTAATCTTTTTTAAATTTAATAATGTGAGAACTACTAATATTGGGCTCAAATCTGAAACAACTTATATACTAAGTAATTAATCGGCTGAGCCGATGGCGTAGCGGATAGTACCCCTGCCTGCTACGCCGAGGGTCGTGGGTTCGATCCCCACAAGATACAAATATTTGTTAAGTCATTTTCAGATATTTGTGTTTAGTCTGGGTGTTTCTATGTATAATATGTATTTATTTACAAAAAAAACGTATATAAGTATTAATATCAGCTATCTAGTTCCCATAGTACAAGCTTTGCTTAGTTTGGGGCTAGATGGCGCTGTGTGAATTGTCCAGGATATTTATTATTAATTCTCAGAGGGAGTAATTCTCATTCCCGTTCGGGTACAAGAATCTTATCGTAGAGGACGAAACTCATGCACGAGTCTGTTGTCGTAGCACACTTATGAGACCGATGCCTTGCAGATTCTTACCAGGAGTCCATACGGACGCAGTTTTGTCGTTTAATTCTCAGAGTTAAAAAAAGGACTTCTTTTCTTAATTTTTTACCGCTAGGTACCCACTACCTAGACAAACCAAAACCTTTTCTTCAGAAAATGGAGCCTGTAATAAAGTTGACAAGAATTAAAACCTACAACTGCAAAGAGTGTACCGAAATATTTCTCAGTGTGGAAAAACTTGAGCAACATTTGAATTATCATACTCAACAGGTAAAGAAACAGCAATAAGTAAAGCAATATTTACTTGAGAATAAGTTTTCATTTAGAGATTAGGCAACTACTGCACAAAAATATTTTGATTTTCCATAGTCACTCAAATCAGCTAATCAGCAACTTTGTTTGAAAGGTATTTTTTTTTTCGTATTTCGACCTATGTTCCTTGGGGAAAGTTGTTCCTTGTCACCAGCCCGTCTTGAGATATTGCTATCGGCCACTAGTAAAATGTCACCCAATAGATAATAGGTCCTACTTAATCTGTTTACATTCGTATTATGTTTAGTTTGGGCAATTTTCATCAGTTCATTACTTTTCAGTGGCTTCATGCGTATACTTTACCAGAAAGTAAATTTTCGCTAATGGGCAATGGCTATGGTTATAGTGTTAGTAACGAAGAATGTGCGAATAAAACCTCTCTCAAAATATTAAGGTTGGTATTGCGAAGTATTCATCATATCTTCAGACCATCTCCATCTGGCTACTGTACCACAGGTTCAGCTTACCTATACTTTATGTTTAGTTATGTTGACGATGTTATTCTACAAGTAGTATACTAAGTGGTCGAAATCGATCAAACTGCATTTGTAGTAGTTTGAATTTTTGAAGTATGAATTTGATTTATCTTTTTTTAGAGACGAAGAAAAAGAAAACATTGAGTTAGCAACATTTTTTCAATGTGAATATTGCTCTTTAAAGTTTGAGACTGAAAACACTTATGAATCTCATTGGGTGCAACATCAGCAGTTCTCCTGTAGATGCACTTGCGGTAATGTCTACCACTTATTGTCTGATTTACAAACTCACAAGAGGCTTGCACATCCGGAAATGAAGGAAAAATTGCGGGAACCTGACACATCCAATGCAGAATGCAATATCATTTCAGAATTTTCAAATGCTGAAATCGAACATCACGAAAATAGATTAAAATGCGATAGCGCGAAGAAATTTCACGAAAATTCTACGAAGTCACTTGCAGAACTTAATTTAGCACCGTCGCCTAAAAAGGCGAAAGCAAAAGAAGAAAAGACTACATCAAAACAGAAACCTAAAAAGGGCTCAGACCTTTTAATGTCTGTTAATGAAGATGGGTCATTTTCTTGCTTAACCTGCGACATTAAATTTAATACAAAACGAATATATCAAGGTCATTACTATCAGCAGCATGAAAGAAAATTCGTTTGCCCGACATGCGATAAAAGTTTTAGAAGTAAAAATAATTTACGCATTCATATGGTTATCCATTTAGACAAGAACGATTTGCCTTACAGCTGCAGCATATGTAACAGAAGATTTTCTCAGGTTGGTGTGGTGAGATTACATTACAAGCGGGTCCATGCGCGCATAAGAGACGAAACGTGTCGATACTGCAAGAAAACTTTTTCAGACCGCGGCAATCTCGTAAACCATGAACGGATACACACTGGGATCAAGCCTTATGAGTGCAGCTACTGTGAAAAATGTTTTAGTGATCCATCTGCCTATAAACGCCATATCAGAACACATACAGGCGATAAGATATACGCTTGTCCAGAATGCCCTATGAGGTTCACTGACGCCAGCGGCTTGATCGCTCATAAGTTGCGACATGTCGGCATTAAAAATCATAAATGTGATATTTGCGATAAAGCTTTCCTACAAATCAGTGTGTTGAAAAAACACGTGGAAATCGTTCATATGGGTGTAAGGAAATTCGAGTGCCATTACTGCGGGAGAAAATTTAGTGCAAAAATTTACTTAAAATACCACATACAAAAGAGTCACGGAATATTATTCGCTGCGATGGGTAGAAATATTTGAGATGCGTCGTCACCAATGGTGTTATTGTTACTAGTGCGGCATTATAACATTGCGATAAAATTATTTCAGCAAAAGCACTTTAAGGACATTTAATTTAAGGAAACATTTTTATTTTCGTGAAAGACAACGAGAAATCCTTCGAGATCAAGGAATTTAGAAGGCCCAACGTTAATTATGGAACACAGGTTTTGTTTATCTTATTAAGATTGATTTAATTTACTACAATTGATTGTCTGAAACATGCGTTTTATGTACTTGAGAGAAAAAAAACTATTGAAGAGGTGAAAAAAGGTGGATGCTGAAAAATATGCAGAATAAAATATTAACCATTTTAAAAACATCCGCAATTGTTGATTCTTAGAACAGAAGATGCAGAATAAAATAAGTATAATTAACGTAAAAGAAGGTTGAATGAGCTATAAGAATTCTACGTCTAGGTACATATTATGATATGAGTATGACTGATAGTTTAGAAGCTGTTAAGAAGAGAAATCTACGTGGATGATATCTTCTTCTTCTTCTTCTGAAACTAGATGTTTAGTTTTATGAACTGATAAATCTGATTGGATCTAATTGTGAAAGAAAAGAGATTCTTTTAACGTGGATTTTGATGTTCTGACACTGAAAGTGTAGTTTTAAGGACTAAACTGATAAAAGTAAATTACGAAACTAGATTCTATGTTGATGATATATTGTTGATACGGAACCAACAAACATTTTGTTTTATGAAGAAAAAGAAAAATAAGTTTTGTTATGATGTGACATTTTATGTTAATCTTAAGTTTATTCTTTAAAATTTTTCTTCTTCGTTTAATCTTTATTTTAGTTATGTTTGTCAAATTGTGTTTAACAATACGGCGGGTCAATGATTGAATAAAAAGCATGTACGAGGGGAGTTCACCCCCTTGTCTCCCTGCCTCCCCTAAACCCCCCTTGCCCCCTTGCCGCGCCGACGCGCCGCGCCGGCCGTACCGCGTCGCTCAATACGCGCGGCGCGCGCGGGCCGCGCGTCACATCACATCCTCAGTATTAAATCAGCCCGGGCATCGGGGGTGTATTGCAACCCTCGCATTCCAAATTCGAATATTTGAAAGAAATAAAGCAGTACTGGTCGGAATTTTTGGTTTAGTTTATTTTATGTTAGTTTTTAAAATTAGATCGTCCAGTTTGGACGCATTTGTAAAGATAGTTGTGAGTGTTAATTTAGATTAATAGCTTCAAGCTCTAAGAAGTAGCATAACCCTTAGTGCGAAGTTTATATACCTAGCTCACTCACAAATTCTCATGAAAAACCATCCATCAAAAGTTACTTCGACCACTTCGACAGAGAAGTAACAACCGCGAATTTCAAATAACTTAGCAATTTTTTCACAATGAACGAACTGGACCTCATCAAAGAGGTAGAAAAACGTCCAATACTATACGATAAGTCTGTGAGTGGTTTCAACAAGACCAAACTGAGGGATGAAGCCTGGAAAGATGTCCAAGATGCTCTCAATGTTTCCGGTAAGTCACACGTCACATTTACATTTTTTGTGCTACACCTAACCTTATCACAAGGACAGAGAGTGGTAGATATCATGGTTTCACAAAGCCGGTGACCGGAACTTACAGGCACCTCTATACAGGGTGTTAGGAAAGGTAGGCAGGTGGGTACTGAATTCCATTCAACGAGTAAACCAACCTATGAAACTGATTAATTTTCCCCAAGAGGAAGTTATAGGAAACATTTTAAGGGATTTACACTTTTTCAGACGTCATACGAAGTGGCAAAGCACCTTGCTTACTTAGGTATGTCGGTGACAAACTAACTATTGCTCATATGCTCAAATCAGGCGTTTTATTACTTTGTCATTGTCAAGTTATAATCCACTACTGAAATAATTTCTAACTTGCGTTATCTCTTTTTCTAAAGTATTTATTTACTTACTAGCTGTTACCCGCGGCGTTTCCCTCATCATCATTCAAATTTAAGAGCATGGCTCTTGTCGATGGAGTAATTGCCATTTTTTTCTATATTCTGCCAGCGACTTGACCTCTTGATATGACACGACATTAATCTTCTCCTTTACTTGAGTGAAGAATGTGCGTCTAGGTCTTCCTCTTCCTCTCTTTCCTTCGACCTTTTCCTCATAAGTGGTAATAAAAACTATCCTATGTGTTAATCCATGTTACCTTCTAATGTGTGCCCAATTGTATAACAATCGGTTCAGTAGTTTTTGCGTGAAGAAGTAACAGACAAAGTTTCGCATTTATTATATTAGTAGGATAGTTTATGCGACTAAATAATTACTTGAGTTGTCACTGAATTTCAGAATCAGAATGCAAGAAAAGATGGCGCTCACTTCGGGACTCCTTCATAAAGCTTCAAAGGACGCACGGCGGCCGCACTCGCTGGCCGTACCACTATGCCATGAGGTTCCTTCTGCCGCATGTCGAGCCCCAGCAGAGTCAGAAAGCGGAGATAGTGTAAGTCATCTTTAACAGCCACAACCTCACTGGATATAGACTTTCGTCTTCCATAAAGCTGAGTACCAAATTTTTAAAACACTTCCCGTGTTAGGTATACAATTTTTGAAAACTAGCAAAATTTTCGAGTGCGGGCAGGATTTGAACCTGCGACTTTCGCATTACTAGTGGCGACGCCTCTTCCATCTGGGCTACCGCAGCTCATTTCTTGCCCGCCAAGATGGAAGAGGCGTCGAAACTAGTAATGCGAAAGTCGCAGGTTCAAATCCTGCCCGCACTCGAAATTTTTGCTAGTTTTCAAAAATTGTATACCTAACACGGGAAGTGTTTTAAAAATTTGGTACTCAATTTATCGCGGGTTTTCATCGCTTAGACTACATTCAATCTGTAAAGATAAAATTAGTCGCCGGTTATTAGTTGCAAAACTAACCCGGTAGATGGAGCCATGCCAAGCGTTACTGGCATTAAAATACACTTGCAAAATTGGCGGGCAAGAAATGAGCTGCGGTAGCCCAGATGGAAGAGGCGTCGCCACTAGTAATGCGAAAGTCGCAGGTTCAAATCCTGCCCGCACTCGAAAATTTCGCAAGTTTTCAAAAATTCCATAAAGCTTCATAGGACGCACTGCGAAACAAAATCAGAAGGCTTTGGTAGCGTGATTCATCATCAACAGTCATACAAAAAGCCACTGCTGGGCATGAGGACTATGTTACTACAGATTGGGGATTGTTTGCTATACTCAACACGCGTGGTAGTAGTAGCCTTGTTGGCAAGCGCAGTAGAAAGTGTTGTATACATTGGGTATGATACTGTTGGTTATTCCCTACATTAACCTCTTTGTCGACACGAGAAATGGGGTTTCGTTTATCTCAACCGATACTGCTCAGGCTTTGTAAAAACGTAAATACAGAGAACAAAAAAGGTATAGATATAGAGGTTCTTAATTTTTGATTCACACTTACCTATTTCTTTGCAATCTTCCACAGATCTGCGTCTTCTTTGAAAAAAGAATCAGAAGACTCAGATGCGGAAGAAGAATTGCAACGTCAGCATCAAATAGCGTGTCTGCCAGACTTATCTTTCCCCGAGAAGTACGAGGAAGAAGACACATCCCAAACCCAACCCTCGCCTAAGAGAGCTCGTGTTAATTCAGCGGAGGAAGAGATCCCTTGTCAATGCAACAGAACCGATCCTGATGAACTGTTTCTGCTGAGTTGCGCGCCGAGTCTGAAAAGACTTAACTCTAAGCAGAATGCTGTAGCCAGACTCAAGATTCAACAGGTACAGCCTCAAAAACAAAACAGTTTTTACGCAGAACTGGTAAATCGCACCTGTAGTCCATAAGGACGCAGTTACATTCCATTACAGAATAGCTGAATCGAAAGCATAATAGTTGCCTACTTCTTTTGCAAATATAGGTTCTTTCGTACTTCGGTACTCTTTTTCAAGTTTAACGTTAAAACTGAATTAAACTTCATAAAATTTAGCGATTACCCCGCTCGGGTACAAGAAGCTTATCGTTGAGGACGACGACGTTGTCGTAAGGCACTCATGAGACAGATGCCTCGCAGATTCGCACCAGTAGTCCAAATGGACACAGTTTTATTTAAATTATCTTATTTCTTGTTTTTTTAACTTAAGTAGCCAAAAAAGGATTAAAAGAGAAAATCAAGGGCCTCTTAGCTAAGTCAAAGCATCAACAAAATAAGATAATATAGAAACCTAAAATTCCACACGAGTTGAATTCGAACCCATCACTTTTGACCGTACCATCATCGTTTCGACCACTGAGCAATCGTGCTTCTAACTTGATAGGTGAAATTGAGTTTACAGTGATACCCTCGGCACGGTACGCTGAAAATGGTAGTTTTGAATTATACGGACAGCCCTTCGAATACTGTACGGTACATCACACCATGAAACTGAACTACTTTCCTCTAGGAAATATTGCATGAAGCACCGTTTAATTCTTTTCCGTAGTTAAGGCAGTCAGCTGATCGTAATTTTGTAATTGCGGTTGATTATTTTTGTAGTTTCCTGACATATGTTTCTTGGGGAAATTTGTTCAGTATCATGGTCTGTAGTCTGTGTGCACCCTATCAGTATTCGAAAGGTTGTCCCTTACACCCTGTACCTATTTGCTCTTTGATACTATAAATGACAAATTTAAGAATTCTGTATTCAACAGGTTCTTTACGAAGCCGAATTCGGTATTCAAATGGAGCTGCCCTACATCACTCCTACTGGCGAATGCGGGTTCGACAATAACATTATTGAAGGTAAATGGATATTTATTGAACAAATCTAGCAAATTAAGGTTAAACGCAGAAATCCCTGGCTAAACCTGAGCTAAACAGATAAATTACAATTCCTAATGCTTAATAAACACACATATCACGCCTATACCCCTTCGGGGTCGGCAGAGCGTAATAGGCCGTAAAAAACAATCATTTGCGCCACGTTTGAGGGTCATTCAAAAAAGGTTGTTATGCTATCGCCTAAAATTGCAATACAAATGAAACCCTCGAGACACTAAGTCGCCTTTTACGACACCCACGGAAAAGAAATAGGTTGATTTTATTCTAAGTCGAGATCACACGGTATAATAAACAAACTAAATAATGCTAAGACAAGCAATACGCTTCCAGTGGCTATGCGGCCACTACAGATAGTAGATATCATAAAGTTTTGCGTGTTTGTACGAAAAACATCGAAATATAAAATCAAGTAAATCGAAGTCTGTAGAGTATTGGTGGCCTTATACCTTAGGTAGTAATTTTTCTGAATAGGATACGCAATGCATCCGAAAATCAAAGCTAAGTCAATGTAAGTCCCGAAGATCACTTAGGAGAAACAATTTGAAATTGTCTGTTTTACGAAATAAGTATAACCTGCAAGATGTATTGCGAATCTAAACAGCGATTTTTCTGTGCTCTATGTTGTGAAACTATAGGCTACAATTTTGCAGGTGTAATTCGATGTTCATTGCATATTCGGTTAGCCATTATGATACCAGGAACATTAACCTACTACGCAATGTACTAAGCATTTCACCTGTAGACTTGAGCCTGTAGTTTCATTACATAGGGCACTGCTATCATAATATATACCGACTACACAATGTACATTGCATTTCACCTGTAAAATTGTAGCCAGTAGTTTGATAATATCGGGCACTGATTGTGGACGCCACTGGGGAACTTTAGTTTAAAGAAGTTGTTTTAATGTGATTGCAGAATCATCACAAGACGCATCTACCCGTGTTGTTCTTTGCGACCAGGACCGATGGAAGCGAGCGATAGTTCTGCAAATACCACCTAGCGAATAAATAAGGAAGGATGAGCTATGGTATAATAGTATGGGGCCATCCCATTAAGTTACACAGTAAAGTAGGTAAACCTTAAGCTCCGGTGCACAACTAGCGCCATTGGGCGCGAGCCGTTTTAAGTTTAAAATTGAGAATGAACAAAATTATATTGAGGCCTTTTTGACAGCTATTTAAAAAATAAAAAGGTACCCAGAATGTACTAAAAACATCGATAGATGGGTTGAAAATCTGGGGGGCATCTTTGCTGGTAAGTTTGATTCTTCTTATTTTCGTTTGGGACTTAGTGACGTGCAACGACCTAATTTTGAGAAATTGTAATTGGAGTTTGATTGAAAGTTTAGCCACAATATTTGCGGTGTTAGTGGGGCTTATATAAGCGTGTTTTGATATCGCAACCAATGAATAAGGACTACAGGTCCGAAAAAGGAATGACGGCAAGGTTACGAGGAAGAGTTAACTACTACTTGAACGCAAATGTTGGCTAGTTGAGAAACCCTCAGATGTTTAACGCCATCTATTGGCGAAATATTGCGTAACTTCTTTAATCTGTGAAAAAAGTTATTGGAATGAAGTTGATATAGGTCCGGACGTGGAATGACTGTAGGCGTCCCAGAATCATTTGTTTATGCAAGTATTTGCCAGTCAATAGCGGCTTCGAAACGTTCATTACCAATTTTCTCATGGAAACGGGTCACGTCCATAAGCGACAGATGTGTCTTAAGGCCCAGGAGGCGTATTTTTTAATCAATTTCGCATGCGAAAGTCTGCCATGGATAGGGTAGCCAAGTCCTAATATGCAAAAGCTGTGCATGAAGCTGAAAAAGGTCGGACATTTTTATTATAACACCTTTGGCAACCCTAGCAGCGGATCGTCTAACCGCTGCTCGTATCACACGTTCCACTACACAAATCCGTACACAGATATAGGTACCCTAAAGTAGGGCCATCCTAAAAAGCCATATTTGGCAGCTGACATCTCCATTCTAAAAGAGATGTCAACAAAGGAAAATGGACCCTCTGTCATAGCATTAACACGAATCTGACAGCTGACAAAAATGGCTTATTGGGATGGCCGAACTGTAATCCATTTACACTCAGGTACCCTTGACATAAATAAATGCGACTTATGAATTCTATTAAGAGAGTGGTTACTGGTTTGACTTTCACATGCTTCATTGTTTTAAAAATACGCCCCCAGTGTAGAGTAGGTAAATCCTACACATGTAATAAACTGCGCTAGTCCCTGACGAAAAAGAATGGCTGGAAGTGAAACCCAGTTTTATTCATATAATTATCTACTTTTGTAAACTCTTTTATTAGATACTTACTCTTATTTCTACTTCTTTCTTCAAAGTCATCACGTTTTGAATTTGAAACGTGCTTCATTTAAGTAGTTAAGTACAAAAAAGGAACAAATAGGTATTATAATTATAAGTGTTTCATTACTGTTATTTATGATAATATTAAGTAAACTATAATTTGCACTAAGCATTTTTGTAATGTTCACGCGTATTGTACGACCATTGAGAAAATAAATTGATATTCAAATAAGACTTGTTTATATTCGGCTAATTAGATACATTCCATTTATTCCCGCGGTCCACCATCCCTGTTACCCATCGGGTGGGCTTCGGGAATACATCCTTTCCGTTAAGGCGAGTGTAGCCGTCAACGACCTCGACAGTGGCGCCACTTCACGAAAAAAGGTTTTCTCTTTATACAAACAATCAATCAGAATATCCGTTGCCTAAGTTTTTAGTATTATCCTACAATAAAATTAGAACCTGCAAAATCAACGACATCTTCGCTGCAATTTAAGTTATGGAAAAAAGTACCTAAAAACGGCCACTTTTGGTATTAATTGCCATTTCTTCAATTACAGCGAATATTACATTGAGTTTGCAGGTTGTAATTTTACTTAAGAATAATACTAAAAACTTGAGCAACGGATATTCTGATAGATTGTTTGTATAAGTGTTTTTTTTTGAAGCGGCGCCACTGTCGAGGTCGTTCACGGGTACACTCGCCTTATTTCACGTGCTTAGAAAGCTTCTGTAATAATCCGATACGGCTGGCATTAGTTGAGGGCATAGCACCACGTAACGCCTTCGCCCTCGCCTCTTGTGTCTGACACCTTGTCATCTGTGACAACAAGTTCTTTAATCACTCGTCTGTCGCTTCATACTATAACAATTTCATTGGTTTTGAATTCTATTGTGGGTAGTTAAGGTTCAAAATTGTTGTCCGGCTCCCGGTACGTGACAGACAAGGGGTTAAAGAGCTCGAAAGTGGGAATTGAAAAATCTGAAATAAACGCCACTTTAATCCGTTTAAAATTGTTTTATTGTAATGTTTCAAAACCTTTATTCATTCGTTAGTATCTCGGACCATGTTGGTTGGTCCGAGGTTTGTATGATGGCAGTTTCTCGCGATATGGCAAGATTTATTTATTTATTGAGAAAACTAACAGCTATTTTTACATAATTAGGCAGAACACACTTATAAAACCTAAGCTAATAATTCCCTAAGTTAACATTACACCATAAGACTATCACAGAGATATAGATGGACGAGATGTTATTAAGTAATACGAACAACACTTACTTAATTTGAATTATGTAACTAGTATGCCTTGCCGTGCTAATGCCGTGTGATGCTGGCTATGCCGTGTGATGCCGGCTTAGAATAGCATCACCCCATTTCTTTCCCGTGGGAGTCGTAAGAGGCGACTAAGGGACTCGCGGGTGTGTATTGTAATTTTAGGCGACGGGCTGACAACCTGTCACTATAGCGATACACAATTTTCCGAATGACCCTCAAACATTTGTCAGACGTGGTGCAAATGGCCGTTTTTACGCTCTGCCTACCCCGCAAGGGATTATAGGCGTGATATGTGTATGTATGTATGTAACTAGTATGGAACATATTGGAGCAAGCAAGAATGCTTCCCGGTTCTTTTGGTGGCAGATTTTATTCAAAACGTAACTTCCGAGGTTGCCAGTTAAGCCAGGTCAAGACTCAGCACGATCTGCTTAGCATTCGATTTGACGAGACTGTGCACAGGTCCCGCTAGATGTCATTGCATGCAAGATGTAACACGCAGGAATGATACAACGTAGGGCAAGGTGAGGTCTCATTACCTTAACAAATGTGGAGAAAGTAGCGGCTTACTGTTGTTCATGTAACTAATAGCATTGTTAGTCATTTAAATCATACATACATATATCCTAGCCCTTGCGGGGTAGGCAGAGCGTAAACGGCCGCAAAAACGAACATTCACGCCATCATCTCGCCTTATTTATTTGGGGTCGGTAAAACATATCCTCAAAATGCTTAAAAATTGGTAGTGTTCGGACTACATTTGCGAATATAACTTTTTACGTTTTAGTATTAGGTAGGCTAATTTGCATTTTTTTTATAAATAGCTAAAATAAGTGACCTACTACACGTAAATATTACAAAACATTAAGTAATAGGTAGCTACAGGATGTTTAGACCGTGTCCATATTTTGAAAATAGTCGGTTAATAAGATTGAAAATTTTTCATGTTTTTAACCCTTTCAAGATATACAAATTTTAAGTGTGTTTAATTTATAAAATTTAAGCTAGTTACTTTAAGTGAGGAATCATATGAAAAGGCCTTAAGAGCATGTTATGGAATCCATGAAATGAATTGATGTAAATCAGTTGGCGAGTCAACACTTGGCCGGGTTTTTCAATATGGATATCAGCCAGCTTTTGACTTAGGGTTCCAAAATATGGGTCAAACACAAAAAATAACATGTTCCTTGAAACGGTGAATATACTTACTCATAATTTCGTGACATAGGTTCAAACAGTAGATGCGGGCCACAAAGGACCGGCGTAGATGGCTAGAAAAAGGAAAGGACTAGATATAAGTCATCATCTTCATCATCATCACTCAGCAAAGGTTAGATGTGAGCTGGTATGATGATGGTATATCATGATAAAAAAGTGGTAAATATATATATAACACACCAAGAGGTATATCCCTTGCAGGGTTTGTTTTTCAAATGTCTTTATTCAAGTATAAATAAATAAAGTACATGTTGTAAAATATACTACAAATTATGACTTAACATCATCAGACTTTAAAGCGTCTATAAAAGTATATTTTAAATGATCATTTAAAACACAAACAACCCTTGCAGGCCGCTGCAAAAACGGACATTTAGGTACGCCACGTCTAACAAACATTTTAGGGTCATTCAGATAACTGTGTATCACAATAGCGACAGGTTTTCACCCCATCTCCTAAAATTGCAATACACATGTAACCCTCGAGTCCCTTAGTCGCCTCTTACGACAGCCACGGGAAAGAAATGGGGGGCATAGTGGTAAGTACTTTAATTGTAAGTAGGTACACCTTGTATAAAGTTATAAAAGAATGCACCTAAGTGCATTTAATTAGGAATTCGATCATCGAGGCAGATCATATTACTAAAAGGTATGTAGGTATGCATATATCCACATTTAATTAGTAATTACATTCTTTGCCACTTGTAATATAGGCAACACTTCTAGCTACGTACCTACACTTTCAGTTTATCCTACTATACGGGGTGTTAGGAAAAGAACTGCGTTCCTTTTCCAGGCCATCAAAACTGAAAAACTATCCCCAAGAAACATAGGTCGAAATATGAAAAAAAAAATGAAGACCTTCTATACGAAATGTAGCAGCCGACCAAATCTGGTTATATGGGAGGTCTAATTTTTTTTTTTCATATTTCGACCTATGAAAGTTTTTCAGTTTCATCGGCTGGTTCATTCCTTGAAAGTAACGCAGCACTTTTCCTTACAACTTGTATAATGTTATTAATGCGAAAGTTTGTTTGTTACTTCCTCACGCAAAAACTATAACCGATTGTAATGAAATTTGACACGTATACATATAGAAGGTAACATAGATTAACACATAGGATAGTTTTTGTGAGTACGTGGGCAAGGTAACAGTATTTGTAAATTTAATTGATATTAATAAATATTTATGTTTAATTCAGCATAAAATACTTATAGGTGAAATTTTACTAGTGACCGAAAGCGAAATCTCTAAATGGGCTGGTAAGGAACAACTTTACCCGAGGAGCGTAAATTGAAATATGACAAAAATATTTTGAGTTTCCATAGTAACTCAAATCAAGGAGGACCACATTTTTTTCCGTATCTTGACCAGTGTTCCTTGGGGAAAGTTGTTCCTTTTCACCAGCCCGTCGTGAATTTTCGCTATCGGTCACTAGTCATCCTAAATAAATTAAACTACGTTTGGTTTTGAATTTCATTACAGTTAAAAAAATCTGCAACAAGTACAATATACCTAATTTGTAATGCGAATTATTATTAATACGAGTGCCCGATATTTCGAAAGTTTAAGTTTAAATCCGTGTGATGCTGGCTTAGAATAGCATCACCCCATTTCTTGCCCGTGAGACTCGAGAGTGTGTATTGCAATTTTAGGCGATGGGCTGACAACCTGCCACTATGCCGATACACAATTTTCCAAATGACCCTCAAATATTAGTCAGACGTGGCGTAAATTTCCGTTTTTTGTGGCCTTTTACCCTCTGCCTACCCCTCAAGGGATTATAGGCGTGATATATGTATGTGATCAGAACTTAAGAACTTTTTCGTTTTTTTCATACAGTTATTAAGTACTTACAGCTTAATCTCTTAAATGGTCAACCTGAGGTGATGCTGATAGTATCAATCGAATATCGATAATATTATCGATTTCAGCACATCATAAGAACAACAGTCTCGATTCTGGCGACACATTTCCATAGCAAAATGTTAGTTATAATTATGCCTGTAATAATCTTCTATTAGCGGAACAGAATAGACAGTGAACTGGTCATTCGATCATTGCATGCAAAAGTGACCTTTAATTTCTGAAGGGTCTGACACGAGCTAAAACTAGGTCTCTTTTTGACAAACGACAAAATGTGCGCGTGCGAACAGGACTGAATCCGCCTGATTTGACCCTTTTTCGTTTATTTGATGATAGCTCAGTCAAACCCAAGTTGTTTGATAATCGAAAACAATACTTTACTCACAAGAGTCTGTAAGTCTTTCGTTATGATGACAAACACTTTATAATTTCGTTTGTATTTTTCACTCCGTTATGCGTTATAATGTTTTTTAAAAGTAACTTTGCGATTTTATTCTATCGAGCCAAATTATTAGTATCTTGTTTTGGAAACAATAACATAAATCCCGATGATTATTAAATTATGTTTTCAAAAGGTTTTCTGCTATTTAACTTGGATACCTATAAACCACTTATGAATATTGATTTTAGGTCTATTCAGCCCTTTAAATAAGGTGAAATATGGCAAGTAAAATGCCGCAACGGCGGGGGCGGTGATGCCATTTACGACAGTATTCCCAAGGAGGGTTAACATCTGACATGGGACCTTATAAAACTAAGCCAAATCCTACCGACCCTAAATTACCTATTTAATTTTTATTATATTTTAAATTTTATTAGGGCGATGATTATTCTCTCTATTGAGAGCAAATAAAATAAGAAATAAGAAAAATTATATTATAAGTGAATGGTGAGTAATATTAAGTGTCCTCTCATGTTGCAATACCCTATAGAAAGGGTATCATGTGTTGTATCTATAAATTGTCATACTTTTAACACCTGTATGTACTACTACCATGTGATATCATGCAATACATACAATACGAATATAGCCGTGTGATGTCCTCTTAGAATAGCATCACCCTATATCTTCCCCGTGGGTGTCGTAAAAGGCGACTGAGGAACTCGAGGGTTTCATGTGAATCACATCTTTAGGCGATAGGCTAACAATCAGTCACTAAAAGTGTTAAACAATTTTCTAAAACTACCCTCAAATATTTGTCAGACGTGGCGCTAACAACAGTTTTCTGCGGTCATTTAAACTCTGTCTGCCCGGCGAGTGATAAAGGCATGATGTATATATGTAAAAATATACAGCTGATCTTCCGTCTATTTGCTTTGTTTTTATAAAAAAGTGACAATAATAGCTAAAATTAAGCTCAGAAAGTGTCCTGCCAGAATAGAGACCAATGCATGTTAAATAATGAATACAATGCGTTTACAAGTGCGTTTACGAAACAACAATAAGTATGATCGTCAACAATTATTGTAAATGTATTTAATTGACACGTGAGATGGTGCACTAAATAATTAATTCATTGTGTAATTATTGTAATAGAACAGACATTGGTCTTGATTCTGACTGTGCACCTCCCTTAGCTAATCCTGTCTTAGCGATTCCTTGAATGTATACAAAGAGAACAAGCGTGGCATTTGCGGGCGCTTTTGTTCCTCATTCATGAGTAATATTATTGATTAATACATTGTCAAAAAAGAAAAACAACAATATAATTTTTCTCTTTATACAAACAATCTATGAGAATATCCAATGCCGAAGTTTTTAGTATTATCCTTAAGTAAAATTAGAACCTGCAAACTCAATGAAATATTCGTTCGGTTCGTTGGACGACTTGATGTCCCACACAAAAAAGAGAATGAATTATTCGCTGTAATTAAAGTTATGGCAATTAATACCAAAAGTTGCCGTTTTTTGGTACTTTTTTCCATAACTTTAATTGCAGCGAATAAGTATTTCATTGAGTTTGCGGATTCTCTACCTCGTTCACGGGTACACTTGCCTTAAGACTAGATTCCTCAAATTAGGCTCCGTGGCTTTGAAACGTACAAATCCTAAAAAATCTGATTGGCGGGGAGCAAGGGGGCTCGCCCTGAGAAGTTTGTGTGGTTGTTCAAACACTTTCCCAACTGCGCCCTTGGGGCGCGACTGGGCTTAGGAATTATTCTAGGTACTAAGTACTGATCGGACTGAGGCGACTGGGTTTCCAAAGGATTTCAATGTAATTTAAAAAAATACTAATAAATGATAGTTCACTTTTTGCCGCGTCTGTTCTCTTACTCTATTTAACATCTTGTGAAATATAAGAAAACCAAAGGAAAAGAGACAGGAAGCAGTTCTTATAATTTGTTTCCTAAATATTGTTATTTTTATGTAGTTTCTAAGTGAGCCATATTTCTGGAAACAAACGTCTTTTTATCTCTTCAATTAGAAATTGACAGGAATATCTATGAATTGGTCAAGGAAGAGTCCCGTTAGAATCAAGAGCGTTATGATAATGATATTTGAATGTAAGTACATTAATAATAGATGACATAAAAATAATATATGTTATTGCTAAAATCTAATTAATGGCGCTAAGTAGAGTGAAGCATTCAGTGCGTTTTTGGGGGTTTATTAATACTTTTCACATGTAATATGCGGGATAATAACATTTGATTTAAATAAACGCCGTTTCCAGCAATTGACGATAATGAAGGGCTAATCGGGCCGGGCTAATAAATAGCTATCGCCGTAAGAGCAGAGTGTCAAGGGAAATTCTGTTCGACATTTCTGAGTTACGGATTGTATACCATACATTACATAACTATCCCGAACTGTCCCGATGGCGTAGCGGATAGTATTTCTGCCTGCTACGCTGAGGGTCGTGGGTTCAATCCCTATAAGACACAACTATTTGTGTATAGTCCGGGTATTTTCTATGTATAATATGTATTTATTCACAAAACTAGCTGGTGCCCGCGACTTCGTTCGCGTAGCGTAGTTCTGCTCAAAGTTTACTATCTGAAAATCTTCGGTTAACCTTTAGAGTATTTCTTTATTTACTACATTAGCTGTTTTTCCTTCTGAGGCCAATATGAACAATCCGGCAGTTAATATTCATTTAATTAATATATAGTCATTCAGTTAATATTCTGTCATCAGTTGGACTGATTTCATCTCCTGTGGTAGTCCTCAAAGTACGTAAAAAGTCAGATAGGAATGTTTCGTACTTTTCCCACAGTGTTAATGGATCCGAAAGACCACAGAATACTAACATTACTGAGAACAAATGCCGTTAGCAGCGGGGGCTATCGCTGACACAGGCTTCTTCAAGTGTAGTGTCCCAGTGTTGGTCATCGTCAAGTAAGTGAAGCGCTCTGCACGTCGCTTGGAATGTAGGATAATCTACATCATCCACAGTCTTTAAAAAGGAACACGAAGTTGGGCCTTTAACAACATGGAGCAACAAACGCAAATAGTAACATTCCCCATTGCTAGGATGGATTGTGTTATACTCTTCCGAGAGCAGCGTCCTTGAAAACTCCCGGAAAGCCTTCCACAGGTTGACCGCGTCGACGTCTATTTAAAAAAAATCCCTCTGCTTATCGTAGGTGAAATATGATGGTACCTCGTCATAAGTTAATGTTCTGGCAAATTCGTCCTCTTGACACAACCTGAAAAACTCCAGGAGTGTTGTTTGACGTGGGTTTTCAATGCGTTCTCTAACATTGTTAGGATCAAAATATATTCGTTGACTATTTTCCAAGTGAACATCTAGATGCATAATTGTAGGGTGGCGTTCATGATAAGGGAATCCCAATATTCGCCAAACAGCTTCAGAGGTACTTATATAGCGCCCGAACTGGTACCTGGTTACTTCGTCTCTATCGATTCCTTGCAGTGCAAATGTGGCCTGGTCGCTACCTTTATTCACGTATTTACATGATTGATTATATACTTTATGGATTCTACACTATTGCACATTTCAACATTAATGTGTGCTCCAAAAGTCTTCGATAATATAGGTGAAAAGGGAACAACCCACCTATTATCGATGGATATCTGTTGTCCACGTATTCTTATTTCAGCAGTGAAGCCACCTTGTTCTGGTGAACGACGCCGATACATGGGTATCCATTTTCACCTGTTACTGTCTGTTCTTTAAATTCACGGGGATATCTTTTCGTGCAGTGACCATCTCGCATACCACATGGACCGTGCAAATATTATATTCAATGTACAGACACGCGGTTTTTATTGTTTTATTAGAGTTCCCTATTATATGTTCCAGAAAAAAGTAGCTATCCGTCCAGTAGTTTCGGAAATTAACTATAAAATGTGTATTAATCGTATTTCCCTTAGGAATGAGCGATTTTCCCGCAGTAAAAAGTGGCTAAGATGTTGACCAGGCTTAGTAGCTACTTAACAAAAAAGCTTTCACTAAAATCCACTTAGTAGTTTCGGAAATTAACTTTAAAATGTATATTTATGGTATTTCCCTTAGGAATAAGCGATTTTCCCGCAGTAAAAAGTGGCTAAAATGTTGACCAGGCTTAGTAGCTACACAACAAAAAAAGTTTCATTAAAATCCGTCCAGTACTTTCGGAGATTAGCCGTAACAGACAGACAAACAGATAAACAGACAAACAGACAAAAAATTCAAAAAGTGTTGGAATGTGTTCCAATACTATTTTAACATCGCCCCCAATTAGTTTTTCGTAATTATATTCAATGTACAGACACGCGGTTTTTACTGTTTTATTATATGTATATAGATATAGATATAGATATAGATAGATAAAGTACATATGTATTAATAAATCTAGTTCCCATAGTACAAGCTTTGATTTGTTTGAGGCTAGATGGCGCTGGGTGAATTGTCCTGAATATTTTTTTTATTTATCGGTATCATGTAGAAAGCTGGTTTTTACAATATTTCATTTCATTTCATTTATTTCATTCAATTACAATATACATTGTGTTTGAAAATAACTTATAGTAGGTAAGTAGTATTGAGTAAAAATCACATAAGAAAAAAAATGGAAAATTAATTTGTCAATTTATAAAATCAAAATAACACAATTCAATATGATAATAAAATCTACACTTAATTAAAAATCCTGCAGAGAGTAGCAACACTTTTCCAACAGAAGTGCCCGTAATTTCTTCCTGAATATGTTAATATTTCTAATCGTCTTTAGCTCAATAGGCAGTTTATTAAAAAACAAAACTAACTGGTACTGTGCGCAATGTTTGACTATGTTCAGTTGTGGAACTATAATATTGTTAAGATCCTTCCGCCGAGTTTTCTCTCTTATCTCCATTTCCTGTACCGTTTCAAAAATGTGTCCATGTTTGACCACATCAGTTAACAAAACCATAATATATAGGCTAGGTACCGTAAGAATTTCTAACTTCATAAAATGCTCCTTGCAGCTTTCCCATGGAGGAATGCGAAGAATCGCACGAATAGCTCTTTTTTGTATATAATTGCAATCGATAATATTATTTGGAACTCCATTATTAGTGCTCAAAGTGCATCAACCTTTGATATTATTATTATACTGCTAAGAGGATTCCAGAGCGTAACTAGCGCCCTCATTACTTAAAAAATCATTACTCGATGAAAATATAATTTCTCGTAAATCCGCATTTTCAGATTTGTGTGGTCGGCCTAGGAGAAGATGGCGAGATGATATAGAAGCCTTTCTCCAAAACTGTCATTTGGGGGCCTAAGACCGTGACTTGTGGCGTGGGTGAATGCCTTTGCCCTGCAGTAGGACACTGAACAGGCCACTGAAAAAAAAAACAGATTGAAGTGTACTTAAAGTATTTGCCGAATATCGTATTATTAAAAAAATATCATAGTAGTTACAGATAGAATGTGACAGCAATTTCTCTATCGGTGACTACAAATTCACAATTTTTTCGAATGTCACTCAAATTTTTGACAGAAGTGGCGTATATCCCCTTTTTTTGCGGCCGTTTACACTCTGCCTACCCCGCAAGGGATTTTAGGCGTGATATGTGTAAGTGTGTGTAACTACAGCGACACTACTATTAATCATACAACATTCTAATAAGAAGCATCTGTACTTCAGCCTGACAAAAGCAGATTAACGATAAATTACGTTTTCACCGAGTTGTGATGAGGGCGCTAGTTGCGCTCCGGAATCCCCTTAATAATATTTGTTTCATTTTATGCAGAGAGGAAGAATGTTCTGATAAAGGTCATGTTTCCGGCAAACAAACAATAAAAACATTAGTGACAAATGAGGATGCAATTATTTTTCCTTGTATTAAGTATAGCTATATTATTATATGTTATTATTATTATTTATAGGAGGCAGCAATACATGCTGATAGGTACTTGCAGGGCGATAGGGTGAAATTTTACTAGTGACCGATAGCGAAAACTCAAGACGGGCTGGTGATAAGTAACAACTTTCCCCAAGGAACATAGGTCGAAATCCGTACTAATATTATAAATCTGAGAGTTTGTGTGTATGTATGTTTGTTACCTCTTCCTTCACGCTCAAACGGCTTGATCGATTTGGATGAAATTTGGAACACAGGTAGAGTATAACCCGGAATAACACATAGGCCACTTTACCGCGGGAAAACAACTATTACCACGGGAAAATGAGTGGCAGCTGGTGAAATCGCTAGGCGGAAAACTAGTATGAAAATAAAACTTGGACCCCGCATACAATATTGCCAATCAGCTGATTTGAGTTACTATAAGTTAAAAAAGTTAGTTCCTTGGAGAAAGTTGTTCCTTATCATAGTTATCACCAGCCCGTCTTATGTTTTCAGTATCGGGCATTACTCAAATTTCACCTGATATATAATGTAGAGTTCATAAAACTTGATAACAATTTATAGCTATAACCTAGACCTAATTGTTTGTTGTTTTTAGGTCATTCAACCAAGCACTAGACAGATGAGTATAGAATGACCTATCGCCATCGCGAAACTAAAATAAAAAATACAGAGTGTTATTGTCATGTTTAGAATTTTCATTTTATGTAGAGTTGGAGCAGTGAGTTTAATATTCTTTGAGTTAGAGTGTGTAATGTAAGGGAGAGAATTTTCAATTAAAATGCCGGACTTATATATAAGGTGTAAAAAAAATTGCTGAGAATATTTTAAGGGGTGAACCAGTACGTGAAACTGAACAACTTTCCCTAAGGAACATAGGTCGAAATATGAAAAAAATAATTTGACCCTCCCATACTTAGTGTGTTACCCGGCCAGGATAATTTGTATGGGAGGGCCAATTTTTTTTTCATATTTCGACCTATGTTCCTTGGGGAAAGTTGTTCAGTTTCACGTACTGGTTCACCCCTTAAAATATTCTCAGCTAATTTTTTTACACTATGTTTAATATAAGATCTAATATATATGATCACCCTGTAAGATAAGAAGATAATAAGTAGATAACTAAATTTTAAACTTTAGCGGTTGTTTACAGTATACATAGTTGCAATTTAAAGGGGTTCTTACCGACGAAATTTTTATTATTTTGAACTCCCGTTAAATTGTATCTATGAATTGATTATATTTTAAAGAAATTTGAATTACGTTTAGTGTTGAGAGCTATATTTCAATTACCATTAAGTTCATTTTGCTACTGAGAATTTCTCGAGCAAGTCTTGAGTACTCGCGAGCGAGCCTAGTAGGTATCTATTGAATTTACCACAAAAACAAGATGTTATGAAATTTATATTAAATTTAATTCTTTTGCCATAAAATATACCTATTAGAAACATTCTCACGTTACAACAAGTATCACATTAGGCTTATCAATAACATTACAAATAAATAGTGATATCACTTAAAACACACTGTACAAGCGTATTGACAATTATCTAATAAACTTTGCTACAAGTCCACAAGGCCACAAAGAACTACGTATAAATAAGTACATTTAGGTTTTGTCTACCGTAACGTAAGCTCACGCGATCATATCAGACGCACGTAAGGTAGAGTTATCTTTTCATCTAACGCCATCTCTTGGCCGTATTTCTGCAACAGTTCCAGTGCAATGCCGTTCGTCCAGCCAAACCCGTCCTGGACCCCGTATTCTCCACCGCCGCCTTGGTGCCCTGCCTGCACTGCACTGTACTTTTCAAACATCCTCTGCCATTTGGTGAACCCTATGTAATTCGCCCGGATCCAAGTATGTGCTTGCTCCAACGCAAGTTTCTTTGCCTCTGCGTGTCCGCTCGCTTCCAAACCTCCGATCAGAATGCTCTGCAGCGGTGGCCAGGCGTTAGGATAGTCCCATTGCTCTGAAGAGTGAATCAGCGAAGTCGGTACACCGCCAGGGAAATCTAACCCACCTGAGGATAGAAGATATCTAACCAAGCGTGCTCCCCTTGCTGGAGCATCAGATTTTTCTACAGCACCAGCCCAAAGAGGCGTTGCGCAACTCGGGTAAAAGTGCCTCCTTGGCGTTTGTGCTATGGCGTCATAATCATACCAAACTCCATCGTTATCATCCCAAAAAACATTATCAATTGCTGTTCTCCAATATTTTGCTAAGCTCCACCACTTTTGCGCCTCACGTCTGTCGTTTAATTTACTTCTAAAATCACCAACTATCTGTAGAGCTCCAGCAAACATTGAATTCAGGTCAACTGGGAGAATACGACTGGTGTGAACGTTGGTTATGTTCCCTACGACATCATCACTGGCAGTTACAAACCATCTGGTAGAAAAGTCCCATCCACTTTCTGCTGCACTCTTGATTTCTAAGTAAAAATCTTCTTGCTTATCTTCTTCTAATTTTTGTGCATGTGAGAAATCTTCAAAATAGGACTCAGGGCGCGGACCATGCGTTTCGGGGTCAGCATAATATCGAAGCAAAACGTATTTTTTTCCTTTCACTACAACCGTTATTTTCTTATTATCCAGCCAATATTGCAGCTCTTTTTCGACGATAAGAAGGTTACGTTTAACCCACGCGAGGTCCTGAGTAGCTGTGAAATAACTGCCAACCATTGATGCTAGTAGAGGCGGTTGACTTCTGCCCAAGTAGTAGACACGACTGCCGTTAGGTATGTAACCAAACTTATCGACTAGATACAGGAGATTTTCAATCATACCCTTTGCTGTTTCTGTCATGTTGCTGATTATTAAACCACGGATAATCCAAAAAGAGTCCCAATAGTACAGTTCTTTGAAACGTCCACCAGGTACAATGAATCCGTTAGGCACCGGCACAAAACTATATTGATCAGGATGTTTAAGCACGTCAGGATTGACTTTCCGACCTAATTTCTTCCAGATCGCGATCACACCCCTAGCGAACTTTTTTAACTTCGGGTCAGCAATTTGCGCTAGAATCGGCGGCTCTGGATCAAAATCTGGTGGGTTCCAATCGTCCAATTCGTTTCCATCCGTAAAATGCGTGTTCACAAAAGCTTGAATTTGATCCCGTGAAGGATTCTGTTTGGTGTCATGCAGGAGCTTGGCGAAGTCGGCTTGTGTGTCGGCTGCAGGGTGGACGAGTTTGAGATCGACGAATGTTTTGGAGTCTTTGAAAAACCGCGCAAGTTGCACTCGGTGGAGAAGATCACTGGAGCAGTATATGGAGGAATTGCAGGCTGGGACGAATGTGAACGCCTGCGCGTACGCCCCCAACAGTCCCAGGACCGGGTAGAGAGGCACGACACGAGGCACCCGCCGGAGCAACATATCAAATCCTTTCTATCACAGTTTCCGTCGGACACTATCCGGCGAGTCGAGCACGGAAGCGCGTTGTAAACATAACCTCGAGGAGAGGGGCGTGGATCGAGCGCCGGCGTCGCGGGGCGAGTGGCCGCGCGTCTGGCTCGCCAGCGCTATTAAACACGCACGAGCCATTGCGAAGTGTGCCGGTCACCGCGCGCCTGCCGCGCGTTCCATCTCCGGCGACAAAAAGCTTTCACTACTAGGAACTTGCAGTGGCGCGCGGGAAGTAGGCCAGGCTCAAGGCCCCGACCTAGACTAGCTGCCAACTCGGATTGTTCCCACAACTTTATTTAATCAGGGCGCGATACACGTGCTCTCTGCGAGCGGAGATGTCAGACTGACGTTTCACTTCTCTTGTTGACGTAGGCAGGCCTTGTCTATGCGCGCGCTGTGGGCAAAGCGGGCAACCTCTTTGAACAGACAGCTGAGCGATACGCATGCGTACTGATACACATAAAATAGTTGATCTGTGACTGATATCGCCCGCAAATAAGCCCGCCAAATACGACGTTAAAACATTGATATATTTATTGCGTAACTGATATCATAGAATAACTTTTGATTGATAAAGCAAATTTAAAACATAATTTAATTTAAATACCGACTTTATCTGTGCCTATTACTTCTTAATCAATCCATAAGATCCTGATCTGAGGTGGATCGGGGGTTTGCGTCATGGTCAATTATGTTTTAGCAAGTGGGCAGACTTTTCAACTGTTCAAGACAAGATTATAGAGTCTGTGCGGAAAAGAACAGGCGTGTACAAAAAGTGAACTATTAATTTTGTCATAGGTTGCTATGTCATTTCATTTCTCATACTGAGGCACAGAGGCGCCCTCTATTTCCACTCCTATCGTCTTTTCGCATCTTCTTCTTCTTCGTGTCAATAGTTCAATACTTTTCGATTTTCCCCTGTACTTACCGATGTAAATATGATGAATGACGATGACAAACGTGGCTTTTACTACTGAGCACTCTTCGGTATAGCCAAATCAATCGGCTGACATACATATGTCGCAGTATTATGGCAGAATTAGGATTTCGGCCGAAATCCTAGGATTTTGGCCAAAAGCCGGATTATGGTAAAATCGTAGACTTCATTCGACCATCGTCCTAAGTAGATCTAGGATTTCGGCCATAATCCTAGGATTTTGACCGAAATCCTGGATCTACGTAGTAATATGGTAAAACGAAGACTTCAGAACACTTTTTACAAATTTTGTAGTGACTATACACATACGTACATAAATACTTGCGGAGTATGCAGAGTTTTAATGGCCATAAACAATTTTGAGGGCTATTTTAGATAAAACGTGAATGACTATAGAAAAATAAAATGGTAATACACATGAAAACTTCCATCCGTTAGTCGCTTCTGGGTATCGTACCCGCGGGAAAGAATAGGGGTGATGCTATTTTAGGCCGTCATTACACGGAATAGTGACTATCGCCATGCATTACTATTTGTCTTTACTTTAATTTGTATTCTTATTATGCTTTTGGAGAGAAAAATAAGAACTTAAGAAAATTTTATGAAACAAAATAAAAGATAACAAAAATATTTATAATAATCAAATCAGTCTTTTATTTTTATTGATTCCAGATAGAATGTACTAATCACTATTATTATTAGGTATCTAGTCTCAACATAAAAATTACCCATTTTTCATAAACATTTAAGTGCTAACCTCTTCTAACTATGATTAATATAACAAACATTAAATAATTCGTTTTTCTGTCATTAACATAAACTTTTGAGTATCATTTCTTTCATTAAAGATTTTTCAAGTACCGTAGTAAAAACAATATTTTTCAGATAATCACATAAGTAACTGTTAATAATATTATTAGATGAGTAATAAAATAAACATTTGGGTGTCTTCTCTTTTACAAAATATAACAAGGTAAACAGAACCTCCTGTTATCATTTGCATCACCTAGAATCTAAATAAAGATTATGAATGATAGAAATAAACACTTTTCTTTTTTAAAAATAAATCAGTATTTTTGGAAAGAAAACTAATTTCACATAAACAAAAAATAACATATTATTGTTCCCTCCCCGCTCATAGATTCCCCCGAATCGCGATAAATGCCATAATACTAAGCAGATCCAGGATTTCGACCAAAAACCTAGGATTATGACCGAAATCCTGGATCTGCTTAGGACGATGGTCGAATGTAGTCTAAAATTTTGCCATAATCCGGCTTTTGGCCGAATTCCTAGGATTTCGGCCGAAATCCTAATTCTGCCATAATACTACGACACATACATATCACGCCTATTGTCCCTTGCGGGGTAGGCAGATCGTAAACGGCCGCAAAAAACGAACATTTACGCCACGTCTGACTAATAAATATTTGAGGATCATTTGGAAAATTTTGTATCGCCATAGTGACAGGTTGTCAGCCCTTCGCCTAAAATTGCAATACACACCCTCGAGTCCCTTAGTCGCCTCTTACGACTCCCACGGGAAAGAAAGGGGGTGATGCTATTCTAAGCCGGCATCACACGGCTACAATAAACACTGTAACATTTTCGTATATTGCATTCATATACTTCATTCATCTACATTGTACAATCTGCATTGGGCGTATCCCATTGATACGATAAGAAGAAGATTCATCTATATATCAAATGTAGGTATTTGCATACTCTTATCTAAGACCGTGCGATGCCGGCTTAGAATAGCATCACCCCATTTCTTTCCCGTGGGTGTCGTAAGAAGCGACTAAGGGACTCGAGGGTGTGTATCGCAAATTTAGGTGGTATATCACTATGGTGATACACAATATTCCAAATGACCCTCAAACGTTTGTCAGACGTGGCGTAAATATCCGTTTTTTTGCAGCCGTTTACGCTCTGCCTACATGTATGTATATGTATGTATGTACTCTTATCTCCTTCACTCCGGCTAATGCCCAGTAATGTATGACTATGACTAACCAGTTGTTAGTAAAAAGTACAAAACAATATTGTAGTTGTAACAAGACTTTTAAATTTTTGTCATTAATCACTTTAATTATGTTGAACAACCATGACATGACGTTCTTAGATTAAATTACGTTTCACATCGAATGGATTATATTCTTCGGGTAAATTTTCACAATTGAATATAAGGTACTATACAAATATTGAATAAAACCTACGATTTTATAGTACCTGATCTTATCGTAGCGCGGATTTTAAAATTTGTTTCCAATATTTTTATGCGTATATAAGTTAGGTAGATTTGTTTAGAATTCATACAGGCTGAAATTTTACTAGTAACCGATAGCCAAAACTCAGATCGGGCTGCTGATAAGCAACAAATTTTCCCAAGGAACATAGGTCGAAATATAAAAAAAATAATTGAGTCTCTCATACAAAATTTTATGGGATCGATCAGCTGATTTGACGGAAGCTCATAATATTTTAGTCTAATTTCGACTTATGTTTCTTGGGAAAAGTTGTTTTTTATCACGAGCCCGTACTCCGTTTTGAGTATCCATCACTAGTAAAATTTCGCTATATAATAAATCGGTAATAATATCAGCATGCAATAATACCTATAATTAAATTCCACCTAAACAATGCCTACGGCGTAGCAAACTGCTACGCTCGTAGCCAAATTTGACCCAACAAACCAAGGTTAAAATAAATTTAATTTTTCCAATTTTTTAAACTTGGAATGTTTAGTAATAAATAAGGTTAGGTGCTAAATTGCGATAAACTAGCGCCATCTAGATCTTCATCAGCAAAGAAGTAAGTGGGAAGGAAGTCGGTGGATAACGGATCGACTAAAGATTCTTCTTGTCTCTCCTACACTTATTTATTGTACACATCGATAGGTGGCGTTACAGGCGTCATTATTCGATATAAAAAATTGAAGTCGCTTCCCGTGTCCCTATGTATGCTTAGAACTTAAAAGTACGCAATGAATTTTGATGCAGTTTTCTTTTGTAGATAGAGTGATTCAAGAGAAAGGATTTTATGTATAATTTATGTCGGTAAAGTTCGTTAGCTCGCGGGAAAACGGTTAGCAGCGGGTAAAACCGCTGGGCAGGACGCTAACTCGATATAAAATTAGACTGATACCTTAACCCCAGTCAATTTAGCAGTTCTGATTTGGCAGTTCTTTATGCTTTATTTCTTGCAATGAATGCAACAGTGTTAATTTACCTTCCTGACTTGTGCTTTTTTTTGTTTCTGCCTCAAGATCCACACACACCTGATTTGCGACTCCCTAACTTTCGTTGATATGGGAAATGTATTATTTCTCCATTGCATAGACAACAAGTTTTA
Organism: Tuta absoluta; assembly: GCA_027580185.1. Taxonomy (NCBI): domain Eukaryota; kingdom Metazoa; phylum Arthropoda; class Insecta; order Lepidoptera; family Gelechiidae; genus Tuta; species Tuta absoluta. The sequence goes on from JAQAHW010000047.1 coordinate 1,786,016, forward strand.
TTTCTTCAATTTTATACCTAAAACATACATCACTATTCAACTAATGTATACAGGGTGTAAGGGACGGTGTACTGAAAACTTTGCAGGCATGATCAGACAATAAAACTGACTGAAGAACTATTACTATGGAGCCTATGAAAAAAAAACGAGTTACCTTAAAAAGTCAGTAAGCTGATCGGGAATTTTGTATGGGAGGTCGTTGTTTTTGCTCGTTTACACACATATCCTCCATAGAAAATGCTGTTCAGTTTCATGGTCTGATCACGCCAACAAAGTTTTCGGTACACCGTGCGTTACACCCCGTATAAATTCAAGCAGCAAATTTTATATGATAGGACTTTGATCTCAGCCAACTGAATATTTTATCAAAACCAATATTTATACAGAGATTTCTATGTTAATTCGGTGCCTATACATCCTTGACCTATGATATAAGAAAAAAGAATCTAGATTATTGCGTAAAAATAAATTCGCTTCTAACAAGTGCCTTTTGATCAAATGAAGAAATTATTTAAAACATACTTATACCAGTTATATATTTCTATAACTTTAGATAATTTATGCATGCAAAGTTTTCGGTATACCGTCCCTTACACTCTGTATAAGGTAATATAAAATACAATGCAAGTATTTTCAGTGAAATAGTTTCAGTTTCTGCTCGCCAAACTGAACAACTTTTCATTTTATATCGAAATATTTTTAAAAATTGGGCCCGCATACGAAAATGATAAAAAATATGTCAATTTGTATGAGAGTGGGAGGTAAAATATTATTTCTTATACATCGAAAAAAGAAAAAGGATAAGAAAAGTTGTTTCATTTTATGAGTAGAACACACTCTGAAAATATGTGCACTAAATTTAAAATTATCTTTGTATAGGCTAGTATCTTTCAACTGTAAATATCTTGACTTCATTAGAGGTAAATAAGCATTTTTAAAGTAAATAATTTAATGTTATTATGTTCAATAAAAGTATAATAATATTATGTTGGTACGTAATACCAAATTTTCAAAACACAGTGTTAGGTTCAAAATTTTGCAAGTTAAAAAAAATAAAAGTTGCACGTTTCCGAATTTCGGGCCCACAGGGACCCGGTCCTTTAAGACATGAGTGGGGCCGAAACCAACAGCACAGAGGCCTTTCTGCACCAAATAATGTGTTATGATTTTATGATGTGTAGAGGAGATCAAGCGGATACTTGCTCTGTCTGCACTATAGAAGTACACGCAGAGCCAGCATCCGTCTGTTGCAAGGACTATTGCAGGTGAGGGTCAGATTACTAGGGCTATGCGGAGGAATTAGCTGAACTGGTTGCTGGGTTATTATTATTAATTAGTAAATGCCGGAAAATACATTAGAAGGAGGTAAAACTCACCTGTTCCTAAGTTTGTAGTAAATAGTCTTAAACGGCTGGCATTATTTGAGGGCATAACTTATAAATATTCTTAAGTCGCTTATTTTTTGTACGATTGCGTAATGCGTGTCTGTAAAGCACATACATTTGTGTCATTTTTGACGCTTGCGTAAATTTACGATTCAATGTATGGAAGCTGGTGTATTACATTAGATTTTTAAGTGTCTATAATAAAATTTACATTTAAAAATGTCCCAGTATGTCAATGTGACAGTTAATACAGTGTACAAACCCAATTTGAGTCGTTTCTATCCACTGCAAACGAAAGTATGTACCTTATAATACCTTAAAATGACACAAAATAATAAATTGAGTTCGGTCAGTGGTCCAGAAACTAAGAGCCAAAAATAAACTACCTTAATATTTTTGAAACATGAAAAGCTAGCCATACTGGCCTAAAATGCAATGGTATTTTAGTACCTACTTAGAAATGTCAATGTTTTAGTCCTAAGAACTTGGCTTTATTTGGAGCTTGGAGGCTTGGCATGGCCGTACAAGGATGCCAGCCAGTCGAATCCAGTATGTTCTAGGACACAACCTACATATATAAGGTATTAAATTCAGTACAAATATTTTTCAGGTGAGTTTTAATCGTGAAACTGATCAACTTTTCCTGAGGAACTTAGGTCGAAATATGAAAAAAAGTTGGTCCTCCCGTACAAAAATGTTAAAAAATGTGTTAGTTTGTATGGGAGGTTTAATTCTTTTTTCACATTTCGACCTATGTTTATTAGAAAAAGTTGTTCAGTTTTTTACCGTAAAAATATTTGCACTTAACTTAATAGGACCTTATATATGTAGTATTTACATTTGATAAACCTAGAATTCTCTTACACAATTCTGTTTCTTTCCTCAAGCAGTCACTTAAAAGTAATATAGCCTTATGCTGAGAATCACTTACCTCATTCGTCCTACCAACCGATAGCTAGATAAGATTAGTTACAGCATTGGCTCAGTACGCACAGAATGTACGCGAATCCATCACGCTACGTCTCAAAATAAAACAAATTTATCCCATTCTTATACAGGATGTGAGGAAAAAGTACTGCGTTCCTTTCAAGGAATGAACCAGCACATGAAACTGAAAAACTTTCCTTAAGAAACATAGGTCGAAATATGAAAAAAAAATGACCTCCCGTACAAAATGTAGCAGCCGACCAAGACTGGATGCATACAACCAAAAGGAAAGGGGAAAGATTTTCAGTTTCATGGGCTGGTTCATTCCGTGAAAGGAACCCACCACTTTTCCTAACACCCTGTTTAAAGGATTATTTTCGGAAAAGACGGCCATGATGTTCTCTAAACCTGTATGTAACTAAGTTGCAATAAACTGACATCCCGCTAATTTTGTCTAGATCATACTTAAATAGTAATACGGGGGGTATTACCATTTGATACCTAATAGGGAGAGGCCATGTCCATCAGTGGTCCATTGTGGCTGTAATGTTTAACCACTTCGCTCAGGTCGAATTTTGCAACAATAGATTTGTATTGTACTTCAAGCACACATGTGTGCTGTTACGAGCGGAGTAGATAATATTAATGACTGAAATCGTCTCCCTAATGTGATGATCAAATCTAGAATTAAATTACCCAACTTATACCTAAATCCAAATGATGCAAATATACAAACCTGACCAGTTTTTTATACGACTGCTCAACCAAAAAAGGAGTGTAACGTTTATAGAGTTCATGTATGTATGTATGTATGAGCGATTCTTTAAAGCACTGAAACTCATTAAGCACTGAACAGAATCGAATGGGAATTGTATTGGAATTGGAAGAATCCTTACATTATACCGAAAGCAGTCGTGTATTTAATTTTTAAATTTATTATGTTTGTTTAAGACCCTCTTACTCATACCGTATGTATATTTTTTCACTAGTCAAACTCCAAAATGTGGAAAATTGGTCAAAATCCACAACAAAAATTCCCTTCGATAGTCTCACAAATCTGTCTGTATATATTGGTCTCAATTGTTTTCTACTTTTTCATATAATTTTCAAAACGATGTCATCAATATTTTCATGAAAAGGAGTTTTTAACATTTCCTCCCGCTATTGGTACAAGATTTTTCTAACCAGACAGAGGTCAGTGGGTTTTTTTTTAATTAATTAAAATGTATGTATACAGACAGACACGCCTCTACCTCGTCAGAAAGAGACGCCAGTACCTAATCTGTGGCCAGATAGCAGGCTATATTTGTAAATACATCAACTTATGCACTACTACATTTTACGAAAATTTCAACGCAGGGCAAATATACTGGGTTATTTTTTATACACTTCGGAAATTTGACAGGGTGATTCTACTCATGATTCTGAACAACTTTTATTATGGGGTAAACAGCTGCTCCATAGAAAAATTCATACCTACTCGAACAAAATGTATGGAACAGCTCGTTTTCTTTTCACGATTTCGCAGTTGACCCCATAATAAAAGTTGTTCAGAATCATGGGTAGAATCGCCCTGTAAAATTTCCGGGGTGAAAAAAAATAACCCTGTTAAACATACGACGTACAAGTAAGCGTTCATCTTTTTTTTGTCACTTACGGTGCTTATTATACCTTTTTTTGTCTAGTTGTTGCTAGTTTGTAAGTATTTTATAAAACTCTACACCTTTTTACGGACTACCGAATTTTTATGGAAACTTATGATTTTACGATGAAAATTTTGATCAATGACGGCCACAAAAGACTATTTGACGGGTGGATTGGCCGATAGAACAATACGAGTTTTAGGTAAGTACAAATATTTCCCTAAGATAGCGTAAATAATTCAGTTCAGGTAATCCCCTACAGTATATCAACCATTCTTTGAGTCACCTATTAAGGGATCATAAAATATTGGTTATTCATAGAGTAATTATAAAGATTTTTTTTTGAAAATTTGCAAAATTTTCGAGTGCGGGCAGGATTTGAACCTGCGACTTTCGCATTACTAGTGGCGACGCCTCTTCCATCTGGGCTACCGCAGCTCAAAATTTTCGAGTGCGGGCAGGATTGAGCTGCGGTAGCCCAGATGGAAGAGGCGTCGCCACTAGTAATGCGAAAGTCGCAGGTTCAAATCCTGCCCGCACTCGAAAATTTTGCAAGTTTTCAAAAAAATTGTATACCTAACACGGGAAGTGTTTTAAAATTTGGTACTCAATTATGAAGAACTTGTATGATTTGATCTCATAAAGGGTTGAGTTGATTTAGTTAAAGGATAAAATATTATTCTTTATTTTTGTATAACCACATTGAAGTAAATACTGCAATAATTGTAAATTTTATGGCCACAAGGTAGAAATTATTTCATAAAATATATTTTATAGCTAGAGCTATTGTTTGACTATGACATTAAAGATTTGCCGCACGAGTTACCATTACTGTGTTTATTTAGGAATGACTTATCATGTAAACAAACTTTGTATGTAACTGACAGCTCGCAATAGTCAGTTACATACAAAGTTTGTTTAAATGATTAGTCATTCCAAGATCAACGTAGTAAGTATATCACATTCAATAAAAAAAACCACTAACTTTTAGATTTTGGATAACTTATAGGATATCGATGGATATTGTACTAAAAGATGTAAATTAATCACACAGCCACTTTATTAATTTTAAAATAAATTTAAATTACTCACATATATTTAAAGTTATCTTATATCTAGAAGTAGTAAGTATAAGTTACATTATTGTTTCAACTTGCCTAAGCAATATGCATTATTTTAGGTTAATACATAAATAGGATTAATAGGAAAATTTACAAACGAAGCTTATCCCTATTTCATAGTATAAATTCGGTTTTGTGTAGGTATAACCATATGTCAGACGTGGCGTAAAAGTCCGTTTTGCGGTCTTTTGCGCTCTGCCTACCCCGCAAGGGATATAGGCGTGATGTATGTATGTATAACCATATGTCTGTAGGCTTTGATCTTCAAGAGTACGCAAAGTATCTTGATGCGGTTTTTCTACACATACAAAATTATTCAAAAGGCAGGTTAATAAGTATAATACATGCCGAGAGTATTTTCTTTTTTATGGACTACGGGAAGTATAGGGAAACCGCTAGTTATTTCTATAATAAAGAATTGCAGTAGGAATTGACTTTCATCATCTTCATCTCTTTACCCTTGTCCCATTTCATTTTGGGTCGGCGCAACATCTACAAATATATTTGATCTAAAAGTAAAATTAGATAGATTTTAACAAACCAAAAAATATTTAAATACATATAATTCGTTTAGCAAAGACTATAAGTAAAATTTACTAGTGACCGATAGCGAAATCTCAAGACGGGCTGGTGATAAGGCACTACTTTTCCCAAGGAACATATTAATATAGGTTTTAATATGGCTACATTATTTTGAGCTTCCATATCTCAAATCAGCTGACCAGCAGTTTTGTATGGGAGGTCCAATTATTATTTATTTTCGACCTATATTCCCTGGGGAAGGTTGTTCCTTATCACCAGCCCGTTTTGAGTTTTAGCTATCGGTCACAAGAAAAAGGAACCCCTCCCGCATTACGTCTACTCCCCTATCCTTTACCCTAAGGTTACAATACATACATACATATATCACGCCAATAATCCCTTACGGGGTAGGCAGAGCGTAAACATCCGTAAAAAACGGACATCTACGCCACGTCTGACAAACATTTGAGGGTCATTTGGAATATTGTGTATCACTATAGTGACAGGTTGACAGGTGACCCTAAGGTTGCCTGAAAGAAATCGCTACCTTAGCAACAGGGCCGCCTTGTGTACTCTTGTTTTAATATGTCTTGTTTTTACTGAATATCCTGTGTACAATAAAGTATTTTTGGATTTGATTTCAATTAAATAAAATTTCACTCTTTAATCTTTCTATATAGATTTTCGCGTGTCTGAGTGTAATTTACGCTAATTATAATTTTCTTCATAACGGTAACTTTATGGTAACAACACATTTTCATTGCTCTTATATAGATACCTACAACTTGTACTTACTTATATGTATTTGTTTATCACAAGCCGACGTAAACTGTAAACACTATACCTATATAAAAAATATTATAAATAAATTAAATATGCAGAACATAACAAATGTATATTGTTTGTGTATTTTTATTTATTAAAATTCCTACGTTTTCTGTTGGCCGTGTGATGCTGGCTTAGAATAACATCACCCCATTTCTATCCCGTGGGTGTCGTAAGGAGCGACTAAGGGACTTGAGGGTGTGTATTGCAATTTCAGGCCATGGGCTGTCACTATGGCGATACACATTTTTGCGAATGAACCTCAAATATTTGTTAGACGTGGCGCAAATGTCCGTTTGCCGGTCTTTTAAAGGGATTATAGGCGTGATATGTGCATTTTAGTGTCACCAAAAAGTAATGATCGGCTTAGCCGACTAGTCCGTGACTAGTTGGCTGATTTTACATGTAACCCTGGAGTTCCTTAGTCTTACGACACCCACGGGAAAGAAATTGGGTGATGCTATTCTAAGCCGGCATCAAATGGCACACGGCAATTTCATTGCACAAAGTAATATTGATACATATCTTTAACAACATAGTTTTGTTAGTTGGGCTCGAAATGTTCTACGGTTTATTATGCACTCACAGTGCTAAATTATTTTCATAAATAATAATAAAAAATTGAAAAATTTTACCGCCCGCTGGGAGTTGAACCCGGGACCACGGGGTACCATCCTATTGCTATGCCAACTGGGCTACCGGCGCCTCGACAGATATTTCTAAATTTTTAATCTTTTGGTACTCGTCTCGAAGCGACGGACAAGCGACAATCTAGTATTAATTATTGTAGAGTTTGTCAAGGGGTGCTAACACTTTTTAATTTCTTATTTTCATTTATAGGCTCGAAATGTTGTCCTCGCTTGTTTAAAGGTCAATTCGATTTTTATTAAATATGACAGATATCGCCGAATGTCTTTGAAGTCATATTCATATATCATACAATTTGAAGCCCCATCGCGTTATTTTCGACAGATGAATTCTTACTGGCATTTCTTTCATGGAAAACGTGTAATGGTGTAACTATAACATCTCTTGAAATACCATTTTAGGACAAAGCGAGTCTAACTTAATAATATTAGACTACTTATATCCACTTGTAGTATGGCACTTTTGGTAAAATATGGTAAACTACGTTTAATACTACCTATCTAATCTTTTGTTGTAACATTTTGTACTTATAGTCCTAATTAAATAACAAATGCAAAAACTTTGAAACCAATCCAAAAAAGTTTTTAAATGGTTGAGACTTAATGTTTTGTCAAATTAATTAGGTATAATTTAATATTAATACAGTACCATTAGTTAAATTATCAATAACATATGGATATACATCATAGGTATAACCATATTTGTACGATAAAGATGTTTTAAAAACAGCTAGCTTTAATTGATTATCTAATAGTTCATAATTATATTGTTTCGTCTTTGTTTTCTCGAGTCCATTATTAATATATACATATATCTATTCTTTCGTAAAAAGAATCGTGAATCGAAATAATTAATGCATTCTTTGTCTTGAATTTGAAAAGAAATTGATTCTTCATAAATCCCTTTATAGTACTATTTTGTCTGTACTGTATGTAAACCTTTGGAAGGCGTTTTAAAGATGGATTACGCGCTATTAGGAATGTTAAGACTCTAAGGATTCTTAGGACTGTTAGGACTCTTGGGACCCGCTGGACCATGGAACTTCAGGACTAATTGGACTGTATTCACCTATACCCAATACCTCCAGAATCCTTACCGGAACTGGGGCCTTTCCACTCGTTTCATTTCCAGCATCGTTCGCTCGCATTTGCTGTCCGTATTTAGCAAGAAACTCAAGGGCGACTCCATTCGACCATCCAAATCCTTCTTGAACCTTGTATTCGCCACCTTCACCAAATTTACCCGGTTCTTGTACGTCGTATTTTTCGTACATGTGCTTGGATTTCTTAAAGCCTATGTAGCATGATCGTACCCAAGTCTGAGCGACTTCGAAAGCCATCTTGTACCCATCTTCGGAGTCTAGAGCTTCGAGGGCGTTGACGACGACGCTGACTAGTGGAGGCCAGGCGTTGGGGAAGTCCCACTGTTCCCCACTGTGGATCAGCGACATGGGAACCCCACCGGGATAGTCAAGTCCGTGCGACTGACGCAAGTATTCAACTACCCTCGGAGCGTGTTTCTTGACATTATCCTTTTCTATAGCTCCCATCCACAGCGGAGCGACGTTACTCGGATAAAAGTATTGCCTGTGAAGTTTATCTTTCAGATCGTAGTCGTACCACACTCCGTCTTTCTCGTGCCACAAAACATCCTCAATATCAGCTCTCCATTGACGGGCTAGCCTGGCCCAGCTGGTTGATTTGAATCTGTTTCCTACTAAAGCTTGGAAGTAGACCATATTTTGTAAAGCGTTTGCAAAGATAGAGTTAAGATCGACTGGTATAAGGTGTTGAGTGTGGATGTTAGTCAGATTACCGGTATTGTTTCCCTTCTGGTCGATGAACCAACGAGTTGAGAAGTCCCATCCACTTTCAGCTGCGCTCTTTATATCTGTATAGAACTCCTGTTGCCGTTCTGATGTATTGAATTGTTGTGCATTTTTGTAATCCTCCTTGTAGGATTCAGGTCGTGGTCCCGTGCTTGGTGCGTAATACCTTAGAAGCGTGAATGCTCTATCTTTATCATCCATGCTAAAGGTGATCCGTTGCGTGTCTAACCAATATTGGAGTTCAGATTCCAACTTATCGATATTTTCTTTAAGGAAAGCTATGTCTCCAGTATGACGGATGTAAATTGACATCATGGCAGATAAAAGTGGCGGCTGACTGCGCTCCTGGTAGTACCACCTGCTGCCATTGGGGATGTGACCAAGTTTCACCAAAAGCTCAATCAAATTTGATATCATTCCCTTAACAGTCTCTTCCATACCACTGATAAGTAGTCCCTCGATTATCCAGTAAGTATCCCAATAGTACAACTCTGTGAAACGACCACCGGGTATGATGACGCCGTGTGATACGGGAATGAAACTATAATGTTCTGGATGTTGCTTCACTTCCTCTTTAACCTTCCTACCAAGAGTTGGCCAAATTGCATGGACGTCCTTAGCGAACTGCCTAAGTTCTTCGTCACGAATGGAAACCAAGAAGGCAGGGTTGGGATCGTAGTCAGGCGGGCTCCAGGGTTCGAGCTCAGAGCTGTTAGTTTCGAAATACTTTTCGATGAAAACTTGGAGATCCTCTTTGCTAGGATTATTGTTGGTTTCGTTGAGGAGAACGTCGAAGGCCTGCAGCGTTGTGTTTTGATCTTGTTTGAGGGGGAAGTCGACGAATGTTTTGGAGTCTGTGTAGATCTCGCTGAGTTGCACGTGATGGAGGAGTTTGCTCTCGCAGTAGACAGGTCTGTCGCAGGAAGGGGGCAACGGGGCAGTTGCGGTCGCTGCCGCCAGTGCCGTCGCCAGCACAATTAGGCCTTGCATCTGCAACAAGACAAACAAAAATAAACGGTTGGCCACGCTTCAAAAACAAGAGACGGCGATAAACAGTCATTTATACCCGCATAACTCTTTTTTTTGCCATGATATTGATTTATACAACTGTAGCTAATTTAGGCACCTTAGTTTGATTTATCATCATAACATAACAAAGTCAATTAATTTACAGGTAGGTAGAACATAAACCCAATGACACTTATTTTAGGACATTCGTGACCTTGGTCTTACATTGCATCCACTTGAACAGTCATCTTTCAAATGTATTGCCAGTTTTTTCTCTTTTTCATTAGACTACGCTTATAAAAACAAAGACACAAAAACTTTATGAAATACTTTATAAAAACACGTCTGTGTTTATAATTAAGTCGTAAAAACGCAGCCCATTAGAATAATCACTTTGATTCTGACAGACATTAGACTAAATCTTGATGAAAGGATTTTTAGGTTTTGATACTAATTAAGGAAACCAGCTGCCCTCGGCCCACTCACAAGGAGCCATGCAAAACTAGAGATTTCTAAGACTAAACCTACTTCATGTTATCTCACGTTAAAGTTATTTTGCGACTAGCTTTAACCCGCGACTTCGTCCGCGTTAGATAGTTTTTTAGAAACAGGTTCAGGTTAAGGTGGTCTCCTGATGGTACACCTAGTGGTATACATACGGTACTCCAGATCCTCAATGTCCTTCTGAAAAGAAGCGGCCCATCATACTGAACAACTTTTGTTTTGGAACCATTTCTGTATCTCTAATAGTTTAGGTGGGCTCCTGATGGTACACCTGGTGGTCTACATAAGGTACTCCAGATCCTCAATGTCCTTGTAAAAAGAAGCGGCCCATCATACTGAACAACTTTTGTTTTGGAACCATGCCTGTATCTCTAATAGTTTAGCTGGGCTCCTGGTGGTACACCTGGTGGTCTACATAAGGTACTCTAGATCCTCAATGTCCTTGTGAAAAGAAGCGGCCCATCATACTGAACAACTTTTGTTTTGGAACCATGCCTGTATCTCTTATAGTTTAGCTGGGCTCCTGGTGGTACACCTGGTGGTCTACATCTGTACTCCAGACCCTCGAATGGTGATAAAAAGTAGCCTATGTCCGTTCTCGGTATGCTAGCAATCTCTGTGCCAAGTTTCATGAAGATTGGTTCAGCGGTTTGGCCGTGAAAGCGTAGCAGACAGACAGACAGACAGAGTTACTTTCGCATTTATAACATTAGTGTGGATGTAGCCATTTGTCATTTAGCGAGAGAAAAATAACAAATGATAGATAATGCCCAATTCGGGATATAAATTCTCCTTACTTGCCTTAAATTAGTGCTGTCACTTTCCGTCAAATAGGTTTAGAAAAGGATAGGAGATATCTAAGTCCTGTCATTTTTAAAAACGTCAATTCTAGTCAATTTAGTCGCCATTGTTTTGATAACCGTGTGATGCCGGTTTAGAATAGCATCATCCCGTTTCTTACCTATGGGTGTCGTAAGAGGCGACTAAGGGATACGAGGCGAGGGTTAGATGTGTATTGCAATTTTGGGCGATGGGCTGACAACCTGTCACTATAGTGATACACAGTTATCTGATTGACCCTCAATCTTTTGTCAGACGTGGTGTTAATATCCGTTTTACGGCTGTTGATGCTCTGCCTACCCCGTAAGGGATATAGGCGTGATTTATGTATGTATGTATGTTGTTTTGATCGTCGCCTTATTTTGACAGATAACACGTATTTTGCATGAAATTAAGCAAAATAAAAATAAAACAAGTTTGACACAATGTCGGCGGGACGTTTATCCATGGCAATTTGAATGGGTACCTAATATATTTGACACCCAAAAATTACCCGTCCAAATTGTCATATTTCATACAAATCACGCAGCTGACTTTACAGGCATAACAACAATTCTTCTTTTCGTGTGGGACACCGAGTCGTCCAACGACACGATGAACCCTGGTGTCAAGAGTTTATCAACCGCCTACTACTAGTGGTAGGCCTCTGAACCTAATGAATGATTAATGTTATTGCTCCTTTCGATGCCGTGTCGGCTTCGAAGAGCATCACCCCATTTTTCCCCTTGGGTCACGAAAGAAGCGCGTAGTCGCGGACTCGAGGGTAACATGTGTATTGGAACTTTAGGCGATAGGCTGACAACCTGTCAGTATGGCGATGCACAACTTTCTGAATGACCCTCATATGTTTGTTAGACTTGACGTAAATGTTCGTTTTTTATGGCCGTTTACGCTCTGCCTACCTCGCAGGTATATGTATGTATTTTATTGATGTCACGATCAAATTCCGCCGTCTAGCAACTAAAATAAAATCTACATATTTACATCTAGAATTGATTATCGGACAGCGGCTTTTTTTAGTTTAGTTTTTGCAACACCTTGACCTACAAGAAACGTTTGATAATCCTAAATCTTATAACTGGTTCCATTCCGCATAAATTTAGTGCATTTCAATTAATTTTATGTTAATTTTGTTTCGTAAACATGACAGCTTATCTACATACGTATATCACGCCTTCATTTCTTGCGGGACAGGCAGAGCGTAAACGGCCGTAAAAAACGGGCTGTTTCGCAAAGTCTGACAAACATTTGAGGGTCATTCAGATAATTGTGTATCACGATAGTGACGGGTTGTCAGGCTATCGCCTAAATTGCAATACACTTGTAACGATCGGGTTTCCTTAATCGCCTCTAGATACCCACGGGGAAGAAATGGGGTGATGATATTTTGAACCGGCATCACACGGCACTTCTAAGCCGGCATCCCACGGCTAACATCACGTCTTAAAAAATATATCTTTTGTCCAGATATTTGATAAGTTTTTTCAACAAATGTACTTATAAGCGTTTAATCCTACCTAAGTAACTAAATACACCTGCCTTTAATACATTTTAGTCGCGGCCTTTCAAATACAATACAATAGTGTAAAAATTGTATGCTTCCGTAAAGTTTTTATTTAATTTATGGTAGCGCTATTTAATAGCACTATTTAAAAAAATTGTGTCTATAATTAAATAATTGTTTAAAATATACCAGTATTGTCTGTGATAGTAAACATTACACTGTCTAAAAAAATATATAGTATGTGAGTGATTGTCGTCTTTATCCACTGTAAACGAAAGTTTGTTAACATATACCTAGAATGACACAAAATAATAAATTGGGTTCCGCCAATGGTACAGAAACTACCCAAGTAGCAAAAAAGTGTGATGGGATCCTTTATTATTAGGCGCTATGGAAGTAACAAAGTTTGTGTTAGGGCACTTGCAGTGCTACAAAGGCAGCGCGACTCCAAGGCTTGCACTCTCTGGGCCTGCTTATCTATATAGCCCAGTATGGCTTCTTCTTCTTATTTTTGTGTGGGACACCAATTCATTCAACGACTCGATGAATCCAGTAGTTTTTCAACCACCAACTACCTACTAGAAGTTTGACTTATTGGCTACCTTGTCATGTAAAATAAATATTAAAGTCGTTTATTTTTGGCTTATAGAACATTCTGGTAAATCATGGCATACTTTTTATTTTATAAGAACTTTTTGTAAGTACTATCTATGGTTATACAATAAAAGCATTTGATTCGGATTTTCGTCTGACAGACGCATGCGTTACGGTGCGTTAGAAATACGCAACAACGGACGACAAGTAAAAGAACCGTCTATTGCTTGGTTTTTATAATAAGTGTTGTTATTTCTTTTAATGCCGTGTGATGCCGGCTTAGAATAGCGTCACCCCATATCTTACCCATGGGTGTCGTAAGAGGCGACTAAGGGACTCGAGGGTGTGTATTGCAATTTTAGGCGACGGGCTGACAACCTGTCACTATAGTGATACACAGTTATCTGATTGACCCTCAAACTTTTGTCAGACGTGGTGTTAATATCCGTTGAACGGCCGTTAACACTCTGCCTACCCCGTAAGGGATATAGGCGTGATTTATGTATGTATGTATGTATTTCTTTTAAATTTATACTTATTTTTTATAGTTCTCAGTCTAGCAAAGAATAATAAACACCAAGGCTGAACAAAATTATGGTAAGCGTTCGATTTGCATGAAATTCGCCACGGTCCAATGAAGTTTACCACAATTTAGTCGTACTGAAGCCACGTCTTAGTTTTTTTGCATTTGACGGTTTGTGAGTTTCGCATAAAAAATATAAAACCCCATGTTTTGTCTGGTGAAATAAAAACTTGCTAGTTGAGTTTTTTGCTATGTGATGCCGGCTTAGAACAGCATCATCTCAATACTACCCGTGGGTGTCGTAAAAAGCGACTGAGGGATAATTTCATCTAGAATAGGCATCTGACGGCCGATGTGGCGCAGTGGTAGTGCGACTGCCTGCGACGAAAAGGTTCCGGGTTCGATTCTCGGTGGGACACTCACAAAATTGATAGTTATCACTTTGTGAATTTGTTCCCGGTCTGGTTAGGACATTGCAGGGTGGACCACCTGATTGTCCGAAAAGAAATGGTTCCGTGCTTCGGAGGGCACGTAAAGGGCGGGGCACACCTTCTCCGTATCCGTTCCGTATCCAGCTCTCGTCCGTAGTCTCGCACGAACTGATGACGTTGTAATGTATGGGACTGTATGAGATACGGCACACCGCTTGCGTTGCGTATCCGTTGCGTATCTGTTCCGTGCTGCACGCAAGCGGTGTGCCGTATCTCATATAGTCCCATACATTACAACGTCATAAATTCGTGCGTGACTACGGACGAGAGCTGGATACGGAACGGATACGGAGCCGGTGTGCCCCGCCCTTAAGCTGTCGGTCCCGGTTGCTGTCTATGATTACTTAGACGGATGTCGTTACACAACCATGTCAGAGGCCTACTACTAGTAGTAGGCGGTTGAAAAACTCTGACACCAGGGTTCATCGGGTCGTTGGACGACTCGGTGTCCCACACGAAAAGAAAAGAGAGATCTAGGATAGGCAGCAGCGTTCCCTATGAAAGCAATTGCCAAGCGTGGTGAGTATACCAAAGAAAATAAGGAAAGACCTATTCCCATCAGTGTACTGTTGTGGCTGTTAATGTATGTATGTACCTAATGTTGTAGATGTAATGTTCACAACAAAACAATTTTAAACGGATAGAAGTTGTGCAAACACAAGAAAATATTAGATGTAATGTTCTTTGCCATTATTCTAGCGTTTAGCTACAAAGCTAGTACTATATTATTTTATTTAACGGCCGTAAAATTTCCCGTTTAACACAACGGCAGCGAGTTTACTCAACATTTCAACTAAGTTGTTTTAAAGTTGTATTTTAGGCGATTTACTGTTTATTTTTCCTTGTTTAATAAATAAATAACAATAATTTCAGGGTAATAGTATCATTAAACAAATCATAGACAACGTCTGTAGCTACTGTAGGTACTGTGTTAAGGAAAACATGGAACTTATTTACTCTAGTATTTGCACAACATCTAGATCTACCGATGCGACATCTAGTTCAGCCTAAATTGCTAAACAAGGTCTTGTTTTCACCAAAATATTATATCCTATCACTAATTACTAAATAGTATAAATTGAAGTCGCTTCCCGTGTCCCTACGTAAGCTTTAAAAGTATGCAACAGATTTTGATGCGTTTGTCTTTAGTAGATAGAGTGAATCAAGATATGGGTTTAAATATATATTTTTTGCCGGGAAAACGGTAAGCAGCTGATGAAACCGCTGGGCAGGCTAGTAAACAATATACCTAAGCAATGAATACAGGGTGTAAGAGACAGCCCTCCGAATACGTTTCGTTTCCTGATATATATTCCTAGGACAATATTTTCAGTTTTATGCACCCTACGAGTATTCGTAGGGCTGTCCTTTAACCCGTATATCAGCTAGGTAAATCAAAATGTATAACGTAAGTAATGCAAAAATATTAATCAACTACAATTCTATAGTTAGTATACTTTGGTACAGTTCTCTCGGTTCAACGTGTTACCTTGATAGTGTTTTTATTGAGAAACCATAACAAACCTTAGCCTTGTGGCAGGTCTTGTCATGCCGTGACAGCCCGACTGCACTATTGTCAGACCAACCTTTCTAACCTGCGCTTGCGTCGACCGAGTAGCGACAAGTCCGGAAATTAAGAAGAGTTTTCCGGTAATGTAGAAATCACAATAGAACACCGACAGGACGTAAAAGTAAACAATTATTTCTTATTTACAAGTCATTTCCTAAGGGACTCAAGGGTGTGCATTGCGATTTTAGGCGATGGGCTGACAACCTGTCACTATGTCGATACACAATTTTCCAATAGACCCTTAAATATTTGTCAGACGTGGCTTAAATTTCCGTTTTTTGAGGCTGTTTACGCTCTGCCTACCCCGCAAGGCCAAGTTTTTAGTAGATATTTTCCTTAAGTAAAATTAGAACCTGGAAACTCAATGAAATATTCGCTGAAAAAAGTACCTAAAAACGGCCACTTTTTGTATTAATTGCCATAACTTGAATTACAGCAAATATTTCATTGAGTTTGCAGGTTCTAATTTTACTTAAAGATTATACTAAAAACTTGGCCAATGGATATTCTGATAGATTGTTTGTATAAAGAGAAAACTTATTTTTGTGGTGTGGCGCCACTGTCGAGGTCGTTGACGGCTACACTCGCCTTAATTATTTTAGCGCGTTGTAGCGTCATCACTCATTAAATA
Organism: Tuta absoluta; assembly: GCA_027580185.1. Lineage (NCBI taxonomy): Eukaryota > Metazoa > Arthropoda > Insecta > Lepidoptera > Gelechiidae > Tuta > Tuta absoluta. The sequence continues at coordinate 1,802,580 of JAQAHW010000047.1, forward strand.
TCAACCAATAGTACGTAATGTTCTATTGTGTGACCATTATGACACGACTTAATGGTTTCAGCCGCCATGTACAGAGTTATTCTTCGTTTGTAGATGATTTAACAGTTGGTATATTATATAGGTAACATAGATACTTTGTTATGTACTGCGTTCTATTGATTCGAAATCGAACTTCTTTCGTGTGGGACAACGAGTAGATGAACGACTCGATGTACCCTGGTGTCAGACGCGCCTTCTACTACTACTATTAGCCGCTGCCATGGTAGTGTAACAACTGCCGTCTAAGTAATTATGAACAACAACCGAGACCGACGGCTTTACGTTCTCTCTGAATCATGGAACCATCTTTCTTACGGGCAATAAGGTGGTTCAGCCTGTTATGTCACCAGACTTTTCGAAGAACAAATTCACCAAAGTGATAATATAATCTTTCTATACCTTCAGCAAGGAGGAGACGTCATCCGGAAGGACATGAGTTCCTGCGATGTGACTGAGGAAGATACGTCCAACAGAGCGAAGTCGAGAGAGAAAACCAGAAAGGCAGGCCCCACCATCAAATGGGAATAATCATTGCCAAGGAGAGAGAGAGAGAGAGACCTTAAGCAAGGAGGTATTTTCAAAAGTGACAATATGGTTAGTATGGCTGAGTGACAGCTTCTATTTCTAGTTTCGTTATCTAGTTTCTTTACATTATTTTTAATACCTTCTTGGTTTAAGTATATGCAGTGTTTTTTTTTTTGGGCTGTACTCTGCAATGTTAGCAAAGGGGCTTTGACATCTACACCTAACTATTTGATGGGGAGCTGGAGCTCACCCGGAGATATGCCGTGTGATTAACTAGCCATCCCCGTGCCTTTATTTTTTTATTCCTTGCAGGCCGGTTTATATCAGGACGATACAAAACTGTTAATTATTTTTTGCAAAGACGGATCATGACGTCATTTAGTGATAATATTATCCTGCATTGAATATCCTTTGCTCTTTTTTGGGTATTTCACTTGTTATTCAACGGTTGCTGGAAATTGGAACTAACTTATAAAGGGAAGTTACCTGCAATTAGTACTAGCCTATGACTTCATTACCTGATTTGCTACACGTCTACTTTATCTAACACCTACTAAAGAAAACGCGGTTCCTCACAGTCTAGGATAATAAATCCTTTCTAGTCCAATCAAAAACTTAGGTACCTCGCGTCAAGGGTCGATGATATATATCAGCTTAGAATAGCATCACCCCTATTCTTTCCCGCGGTTGCTGTCAGAGGAGACTAAGGGACTCGAGGGTTTCAAAGTATGCAATAGGGCACAAGTGCACAACAGTGAAAAACAGCATTATGTCTATCTCAAGATTAGCTAGACGCTACCTATAGATAAAATATCCAGGACAATTCACACAGCGCCATCTAGCCCCAAACTAAGCAAAGCACTGTGTGAAATATTTATATATTTTTTTGTAAATAAATAATAATTATACATAGAAAACATCCCCCAGACTAAACACAAATACTTGAAAATGGACTTAACAAATATTTGTGTCTTGTCTGGGTTCGAACCCCTCGGCGTAGCAGGCAAGGTTACTATCCGCTACGCCATCGGGCCAGTATGCAATAAGGCACAACAGTAAAGAGATTGCCGTTTGATGCCGGCTTAGAATACCTAGCATCATCCCATTTCTTTCCCGTGGTTGTCGTAAAAGGCGACGAAGGGACTCGAGGGTGTGTATTGCAATTTTAGGCGATGGGCCGACAACCAGTCACTATGGCAATACACAATTACACCAGGGTTCATCGGGTCGTTGGATGACTTGGTGACCCACACGAAAAGAGAGAGAGAGAATACACAATTTTCCGAATGACCCTCAAATTTTTGTCAGACGTGGCGTAAATGACCGTTTTTGAGGCTATTTACGCTCTGCCTATCCCGCAAGGGATAAAAGCGTGATATATGTATGTATGTAAAGAGATTGCGACTCAGTATAATATCCATCTCAAGATTAGTTAAACGCTATAGATTTTTTTTATCCCGCCCGAGCCGGTTTTCTATTAGAACATTACAAAGCTGTTACAACAAAAAGAAAGTGGTATATAATATTACTTTTTTTTACAATGACGGATCATGACGTCAATTAGTGATAATACGTGGATAATACTATCCCACATTGAATAAATAATTTCAATTTCAATTAGATAGCTAGGCTACGGTTTGATTAAAATTTAAATTATATAAACGGCAGCTTTTAAAAAGGGAACTCTACAAAAGGTCATCAATATAGTGTCAAACCGGAAACGTTCGTTTTTCCGGACATGACGCACTGACACCGGCAGCGGACGTGTCATCACGTCCCAAAAGAACTGCGTCGAAAAAACATTTTTTACAGCTGTATTATGTCGTCATGTGATGCCGGCTTAGAATAACATCACCCCATTTCTTTCCCGCTGGCGGACTAAGGAACTTGATGGCTACATGTGTATTGCAATTTTAGGCGATGGGCTGACAACCTGTCACTATGGTGATACATAATTTTCTGAATGACCCTCGAATGTTTGTCAGATGTGGCGTAAATGTCCGTTTTTTGCGGCCGTTTGCGCTCTGCCTACCCCGCAAGGGATAAAGGCGTGATATATGTATGTAGAAAGTACTTTAAATATTGGCTTATATTGGCCTCCTAGGTAATTTCGACATATTTTGAGAGAATAAATCATTATTGCTGATTTAGCTTCGCGAATTAAAGAGGACCGAAACGAAAATCCTTTTGTTAATCAATCTAGCATGCATAATCTTGAACAAAAATTTCGAATAATTAATTCAACTGTAAATGTCAACGAACGTTCAGTATTTGCAAAGGCGTGAAAAACAACGTACGTCATTAAGGTAAATTGAGACAATCTAAATAGCTGAGCCGAGCTAGCAACATTTTTACCGCGGAAAAGTTATTTAGGTACTCATGTTTGGAAAACAGCGCTAAACCGCTCGTTGTGTAGGTTTCCACTTATACCTACACTAAATTATAATTTGAAATAAGATAATAATCTAGCTTAAGTTTGCCATTGCCTTGGCTTAATGCTGTCAAATTATTTTTCTACAACCCTTAAGGCGCTAAGTAGGGTGAAGCGATTGTCCCTTTCATTGCCACTGCGTCAGGGAAAAAACACCCTATCAGATTTCTCGCGAATTTCACGTGTAGTATGCGAGGTAAAAATAAAACTCAAAACAAAATGCTGTTAAAATGTTTAAGGTATTGTTTGTAAGAACGAACTTAATAACTAAACCCGTTTTGGAGAACATTTGCATTTAATGACCGAAATTAGGTTCACTTTGTTTTTCTTTTAGATGAATACAACAAAAAACTGCAATCCCATTTAACCAAAAATGTTACTTGATAATCAATCTAACACTATATTTTTCTTTATAGATTTCATTACTAGTTTTTTCATCATCACAATAGCGACTATTGGCGAGTTGGCCTCATTGGAGGTCATTTCCTCACTAATTACCATTTCTCTCACGCGCCGACAGTCATCTCTACGGAAAAGGTGGTTTACCATTGTTTAATAGATCTTTAGACAAAATTGCTTAGGAAATAGACTTCAGTACAATATAAATGTTGAAATTTTAGTAGTGACCGATAGCGAAATCTTAAAACGGGAACATACAGGTTGAAATACGAAAAAAAACATATTTTCCAATAAGAAACATTTAACAGCTGTCAGATTCGTGCTAATGTCATGGCAGAGGGTCAATTTTCCTTTGTTGGTATCTCTTTGAGTATAGAGCTGAGAGCTGTCAAATATGGTTTATTGGGATGCTTCTACTCGTCTACGAACTGCTACGTGGCTTCTTCGTAGCATAAAAAAAATCGATATCACCAGCAGATCAAATACCTATTTAAGGATCAATCTAAATTACTCTTAAAAATTGTATAAAGAATCAGGGCCCCACACACACACACATATTACGCCTATAATCTCTTGCGGAGTAGGCAGAGCGTAAACGGCCGCATAGAACGGACATTTACGCCAAGTCTGACAAACATTTGAGGGTCATCCGGAAAATTGTGTATTGCCATAGTGACAGGTTGTCAGCCCATCGCCTAAAATTGCAATACACACCCTCGAGTCCCTAAGACGCTTCTTACGACTCCCACGGGCAAGAAATGAGGTGATGCTATTCTAAGCCGGCATCACACGGCAATCAGGGCCCCGATTCTCAAATTTTTCAGTGATGCCATCGAAACCAACTTGTTATTGTATTGCTATTGTGATTTTCTAGACGTCAATATGTTCGCAGAATACGAAACGGCTAAAACCATTTAACTCTCTATTGAAACAAAACTGAGACTCTTTTCAAATAGTGGAATACGGCCCCAGTATTTATGCTGATGGCATCAATTTTCAAAGACTTGACAGATACATACATTACATACCTACACATACATTATATCACGCATTGAGCCCTTGCGACAGAACGTTAACGGCCGTAAAATACGGTCGCTATTGCCACGTTGGGCAAAGATTTTAAGGCTGTTTCGGAGAAACCGGGTATACTGACAGATTGTCACCCTGTCACCAGAAATTGTGCTACACGTGAAACCCTCTAGTCCCTTAGTCGCCTCTTACGACACCCGCGGCAAATAAATACTTAGGGTAGTGCTATTATAACTCATCACCCAGTTCCGTGTGATGTCGGCTTAGAATAGCATCACCCCATTTCTTCCACGTGGGTGCCGTAAGAGGTGACTAAGGAATCGAGGGTTACATGTGTATTGCAATTTTAGGCTATGGGCTGGCTATCTTGTCACTATGACAATACACAATTTTCTGAATGCCCTCAAATGCTTGTCAGACGTGGCGTAAATGTCTGTTTAAGCTCTGCCTGCCCTGCTAGAGATATAGGCGTGATATATGTAATGTATGTATGTATGACACGGCCTTGACAGATAAACCTACATACTGGGTCACTTCTATATCGATATGTTTCAATTGGTATCACAAGAGCATTCGTTTTGCAATTTGTGGAAAATTATCAAAAGTACCAGAAACTTATGTTGATGTTGGCAAACAAACGTATCAACAGTTTTCTTAAGATTAGATATCTTTATTGAGTGTATGATCTGATAAGTGGTTACAAACAATAGCAAAAAACCCGGCTAAGTGCGTGTCGACACGCGCACGAAGGGTTCCGATATTACAAGCAAGAAATTAAAAAAAAAGACGTTTGTCACATGCACCTTTAATATTAAATTTAGAAGGTAACATGGATTAACACATAGGATAGTTTTTATCACCACTTACGCGGGTAACAGCTAGTGTGGAAATAAATGGATGACGGACGACCAAGCGCTCATTTCTGACAACAATGACAACAGTGGATGCGGGAGAGACAGGACCGGCGTTGATGGCGACAAAAAGAACAAGCCTATACTTAGCAGTGGGATGATATGACGATGACGATGATTTTACTATTTATTGTTATCAGAAATACCTAATCTGTGATAATTTCAACCTCCTAACTGTCACGGTTCATGAGATGTAGCCTCCGTTCCATGATCGATAATCATCTGTCTTGAATGGGAGACCCCCTGAAATACTTTTTTATTTGAATTTTCAGTATTTGTTGTTATATTTGCAATGGAAATACATCATCGGTGAAAATTTCAACTGTCTAACTATCACGGTTTATGATATACAGCCTGGGTGACAGACGGGCAGCCGAGTCTCAGTAATAGGGCCCCGTTTTGACCCTTTGTGTACGGACCCCTAAAAACTAAGTCGCGCTAACCAGTAGAACGATGTATGATATACCGGTACTAAATTATGTATATGCAAAAGTTGTTGTAATAAGGAAATTTGCCGGATATTTGGGTGAAGTACCTTTGGTTCTAATGTATGTGTACCTACGAACTTGTGAGAAACGTGAATTCTAATTTCGTTACCGACATTTTGTGTTGCTTTATCTTGTTGAGATAAGGTGAAGATTAATTCATACATACACATTACAAATGGTGGTAGCGTAAAGTTACGTGCTGTGTGATTAACCTGGCCAGCCCCGAGGCAGTGCCTTTATTTTTATTTTTATTTTTTTATCCCGCCCGAGCCGGTTTTCTATTAGGACAATACAAAATTGTTATAAAAAGAAGAAGATTGCGTTATGCAAATTTCTTTTTTTTACAATGACCGATCATGACGTCAATAAGTGATAATGCTATCCTACATTGAATAAAGTTATTTCATTTTCATTTTCATTTTATCACGCCTTTAGCCCTTGCGGGTTAGTAAGAGCGTTAAGGGTCGTGAAAATATGGTCACTATCGCCACGTCTGACTAATATTTGAGCGCCGTTTCGTGTATCATTCACTGTGGTGACAGGTTATCAGACTGTCACCTAAAATTGTGGTACTCATGAAACCCTTCAAGTCCCTTAGTCGCCTCTTACGACAAAAAGAAATGGGGTGATGCTATTCTAAGCCGGTACCTATCACAGCGCACTCATTCAATATTCGCATACATTTATTACAAAACATGTCGTTAAATTGTGTACCAAACAGATCAGATTAGCATTAAAGTTTATCAGGTTACAACTGAATACGGAGGAATTTGGATACTAATTAAATGTAAGTATGCCGGACACGCGGATTTCGAAACGACGATTATGTAGTAGGTAACTGTGGTAATATTAAAACGATATTATTTTTATAGTGATCACCGTGATCAGAGTATTGGCGCCACTGTTTTTGGTTGAATTTATTCTTCACATAGCTTTTTTTATTAATAAATGGTTTACTTTACACACATACTAGCGACGCCTCTTCCATCTGGGCTACCGCAGCTCGTCGCTTGCTCGCGAATTTTGCAAGTCTAGCTTAATGCCAGTAACGCGTGGCACGGCTCCAACTACCGGGCTAGTTTTGAAGCAAGTAATGGCAAAAGTCGCAGGTTCAAATCCTGCTCGCGTTTGGAAATTATCCTAGTTTTCGAAAAAACTGATGGGGGTTTATTCGCAAGCCCAATGGCCTCCGGACATACTAGCCGGGTGCTGTTACCTAGGGTAGACTGCTAGTAAATAGACCTCCTAAACTTCCACTTCCATCGAACCTCAACGGCCGAATACCTGCGACGCAAAGGTTCCGGGTTCGATTCCCGGTGTGGCACTCACAAAATTGATATTTATTACTTTGTGAATTTGTTCCCAGTCTGGTTAGAACATTGCAGGCTGAACCACCTGATTGTCCGAAAAGAAAGATAGTTGAAGGTACGTTAAGCCGTCGGTCCCGGTTGCTGTCTATGATTACTTAGACGGCGGTCGTTACACAACCATGTGTGAGAAACTCTGACACTACCACACGAGAAAAAGAAGAAGACTTCCCTCGAAGAAGAGTAGATAATACCGCAAAGGATTTTTCGACTTTGAATTAATTGAACTTGGCGTAACTGCAGACCTGCGCCCGCGCAGACGACGACGGCGGCGGCACTTTCGAAATGAGAATTCGGGCCGATCAGATAATATGACACACGTCACTCAAGATTTGCAACTACGAGGATTAGTGCTCAAGAGAAGTGAATGATTAAAAGGATCGAGATCTAGGTGTATCCTGTTTTAAAGAAGAAAAAGTTTTTGTTCCCGTCCTTTAGTATTATTTAAGTAACATAACAGAATTCTTTATTGTCCAAAAAACAGAAATACAAGAAGTGAAAATAAAAAATAGATACAGTACAAGAATGCTAAATGCTAGGTAGCATTCTCTGCTAAGAAAGTGCATGAAAGCGGGATAGTGCAAATACCTATTACATACTGATATAATACTTAAACAATTACACATATATTACAAGTAGTATTTTGTGTTACATCCTTGACCGGACTAGTGATACTATTTAAGGTGGGACGTTTTACATACAAACGAAAAAATTAAATTCAATGAACTTAAACATGCGACAAAGAGCAATTTTTAACACATGATAATGCGATATAACAAATACCTATCGTTTTCAGATGGTGATGGCGTAAAGTTACATGCCGTGTGATTAACTTGGCCAGCCCCGTGGCAGTGCCTTTGCTTTTATTTTTTTATCCCGCCCGAGCCGGTTTTCTATTAGGACATTAAAAAATTAAATATTGTGTGATACACATTTCTTTTTTTTAACAATGACGGATCATGACGTCAATAAGTGATAATATTATCCTACATTGAATAAAGAATTTCAATTTCAAAATGATGAAGGCACACGTAAATTTGGCGCAAAACTAGTTTGTGTTAAAAGATAGAGAGTATTTCGTCCACAATAAAATCTCATTTTTTCAACAGTAACGCCGTCTATTGGCGTAAAGTGGCGAATCGGGTTTAACAAAGGAATCTCATGGTTTTCAATTTATTTTTATTATTTAGCGGAAATGTTATATCAACACGGTACTTTCCATCGAGTTTTTTAAGTAGAACTTGTCTTCTTGAAAGACTTAAGTCCATTTTACTTTTGTATGAAAGACATCCCATCTTAAGTCACATTAGTTCGGTGAGACGTAACACCCGAACTAGTGTGACTAAAATTTTATCAGTAGTCCGGTAACGGACAAACCAACCGTACTACTGAGACAAGACCATCTCGACTTGCTAACTCAAGGGATCAACATACGGGTGTAAGGTCGTTATATAACGAAAACTTTGCAGGCGTGATTAAACCATGAAACTGAACAACTTTTTCTATGGAGGCTACGTTGGTAAATGATAAAATATTCGACCTGACAGACTGTCTTTCTATAAAAACTTGAATTAATAAACCTTAATTATTATTTTTAGTTTTGATACTTAGAATAACATAAAATGCAGAAAAAAAGGTTAACCCTTAGCTGTTTTGACTGTGAGTTTGTTAGGGAAGCCGGGTATTATATCAGATCTTTTATTTTTATCATCTCATCGCAGTAATTTACAAATATTATAATTACTGTACCTACCTGACTGAAATCCGGCTTCATTAATGTTTTTGTATAGTTATTTGACTACCGTGGGTAAAAATAACAACAGTACTGATTCTAGCGCGCATTTCCTGATAAATTTTAAGCAACTCTTCTACTGTATACCAAATTTTAAAACACTTCCCGTGTTTGGCAAACGAACGAGAACTAGTTTTTTTTTTTTTGAAACATTCAAATTTTTCCTCCTGCCCGCAGTGAAAAATTTTGCAAATTTTCAAAAAAAAAAACTTCTCCTGTTTTACGATAGGAAAATATAAAGGGTATTTACTGAGGATGCCGTAGATTAAGATCCTAAACAGTAAAACGGGGTTCTTACTGCAATACTTTATTTTGTTGAAAAAGCTGTAACAACCATGTTTCAGTGTTTGGAGTCATATGTTTGACCGCGAAAATTTACAACAGTTTGTTGTAAGAAATTAATAGCAATTTTGAGAAGACTTGAATGCAATCAGCTCATAATCGTGGGCTATAACGCGCCTGAGGAAGGCTAGTGTCCAGCTGTGGACGTCTCATGGCTGTTAATGGTGACGGTAATAAATTAAAGAATAACTTCACTTGTAGGTATGCCTGTTTAGTTTAGTGTACGAGATATTTTCTTAAGTTTTATTTTGCAATTCTTTTCCTAATTTAAGACAGTCTAATCAAAATATTATCTAAAGAATGCGTTCGCCAGGATCGGCGCTTTTATGCTACTAACTAGGAACACACAGTTACGTGTTAAAATTGTTGCTAACGACATAAGCCTCATTATTGCATTAATTGTAAGTTTATAGTTTTGTGTTATTATATTTTAATAGGCTTTTGATTAGAATAAAATTTGTAATTTAAAACCTTGGTAAACATTGTTTGATTAGCAATACACGAGTTGTAAGGGACAGCCCTCCTTATACTGATAGGGTGCATTCAGACATTCATACAATAAAACTGAACAACTTTCCCCTAGAAATGTAATTCAGGAAAAGTAAAAATAATTACTTCCCATGGTAAAGGCAGTCAGTTAATCGTGATTTTTCTATGGGAGGTCTATTTTATTTTGTCGTTTCCCGATATATATTTATAGGGGAAAGTTGTTCAGTTTCATAGTGTGCATGCACCTTATCAGTATTCGGAGGGCTGTCCTTTACACACTGTATAAAAAGTATTGACCTGCGAATTCGAGCCTTGTAGTTAAGAAAATGCACAAAATCTCCAAACATATGGCTTTTTGACAACTAGATTTCCACCGCCTATCTACATTTATTACAGCTTAAAGGAATACCTTTAAGGCATTTTATTTTAAAAAGATATAATTTTGAAAATATTTCAAGGAGTTCCACTAGTAGTACTTAGGTACCTACTACATAATAGTTATTTAAACGTAGGTCAAAACATGTAAAAATTTACCATCTTCAGCGATTTGTACCACCTTAAACAAAATTATGTAGAGCAAGAATCGTTTTTCTTTTTTTGGGGTAAACTAGACATTTATATGAGCTGGTTTTATTAACAGTATTTTGTCCAAGAGTTCGACACCTCATATGAAAGAAAAGTATAATATCGTACTTACCATGAATAGATCCAAAGGCTACACAAAGCTTTCCCGAAAGGATCGCAAAAGTTTCAGCACGATTTTCCACACGTCAAACTCACTTCAATTCGTTCGCGAAATTATCGTTGACACTGGCACGTTATGTTATCTTTTCGTCGAATTATCTTTATCTCGGCATTGTTTATATTTTATTTCGTATTTTGAATATAGAATGCGTCCGTCTCGAGCCACGGTTGGGGTATGACTGGTGTGATCGCGGTGACAGCGGATGATTGTACGTGCGGCGTGGGCGCAACCTTTTATACCACCTGATAACGTGACGGCCTGAAGTGTCAGGATACTGGAGAGCTGGGGTTGACGTCACAGATTCAGCTGTTCAGGCAGCCATACCTATACCGCTTCATAGTCATACTTATAATTTCAGTATCCAATGTATAATGTGGTAAAAAAAATACTGTAAATATTTGAAGGTCCACGCCAGCAGTTGACTGCAATAGGCTGATTTATGTATTTCAAAGGGTAAACCAGTCCATGGAACCGAACAACTTTCCTCAAGAAACATAGGCCAAAATATGAATAAAATAAATTTAGACTTTAATACAAAATGTTTCAGCCGACCGGGTTAATTTGTGGGAGGTCCAATTAAGTTTTCATATTTTGTCTTATGTACTTGAGAAATTCAGTTTCATGGGTTTCATTTATTTTAACATCCTGTATTTCCTTATTCGATTGCAGTACCTACCTTACCTACCTATTGGTAAAAGTGGTTTCGTCAATGATTAGTTCATCGTCATCACATGACATTATTTGTTATTTTTCTTCTCTTTGTGTGGGACACCGAGTCATCCAACGACCCGATGAATCCTGGTGTCAAAGTTTTTACGCTGCCTTCTGCAAATACGACACGAATTGTCTCATTATATAATAATTGCCCGATAACAGCAAAAACTTTGTGAAAAAAACAGTGTCTGCTCAGTGGTGGTTTGACGGCGTGGATATCAGAGAGAAACGTCAAAAAAATAGTAGACTACGAATTTCATCTACCATCGATTCGTCATTATAGAGTAGAATACCAAAAATTACAATGACTAATGAATTGTAGTTCATTGATTTGGTACTGACAGTCAAAATTTTAACAGAACACGAAACGACTGAAACCATCCTATGAGACTGCATCGATAAACGATTTATACGATTTTAATTTAGCAGACTTCGGGCCCTGATAATAGGACCTTTAACATGGTCGTGTAATGACCCCATGCCATCTAACCGTCTAAGTAATCCGGAAACAAGGACTGATGTCTTAGCATGCCTTCCGAAGCACGGAACCGCCTATGATAATGCTTACGGATGATAATAAATAGATGTTGATCTAAAAATTTCCGGCTTTGTAATACAATTCTAAGCACGTGTAGCTTCTCACGTTAGCCATACAACATACAAACGCATCATACTAATATCCTTCCTTAGGAAATCTTTACATGAGGAAAGGAAACATATTGTACACTAGCGGCCTGCTGTTTTCCCGCGGGAATAAGACTATACTATATATTACTATACTAGTGGCCCTCCCAGCGGTTTTACAAGCTGCCACTCATTTTCCCGTGGTAATAGTTGTTTTCCCGCGGTAAAAAGTAGCCTATGTGTTATTTCGGGTTATACTCTACCTGTGTTCCAAATTTCATCTCGGTCAAACCGTTTGAGCGTGAAGAAGTAACAAACATACATACACACACAAACTAACAGGACTTAGATATCGCCTATCCCTTTCTAAACCTATTTCACGGAAAGTGTCAGGACTAATTTAAGGTAAGTTAAAATAATTTATATCCCGAATTGAGGGCTATGTTTATTTATTTCCTGAATGGAGGCCATCGTTTTGTATTAAGCATAGGTACGTCTACGTCATCTGGCGGTGTGGTCGTGATGCGGTCACTCTGACGTAGCCAAGAGCCTGACCTTACCTGACCTTTATCGTCATCATAACAGCTACAACAGTCCACTACTGGACATGGAGAGGGGTTTTACCGTACTATCCACTTTTGGCTGGCGGATAGGCAATCGTAGCGTAAGATGTTAAATTCACACAGGTAATGAGCAAAAGACAATTATTTTATTAAACCTGAATTATTTTATTTTATAGTTATATGTAATACAGTGTAACTTTATCAGATTACAGTTTCCTTTATTAAATTTATCAAAACATTCTTACACTAGGAAGAACTACAAAGTAAGTTTGATGTAAATAAAAACTAAGTATTTTACGAAAGGTACTGCAAAGATAGTTTTTTAAAGAATTACTAAATATATCAACATTTTAAATTTTTTCATTGTACAGCCTGCAAGCCCGTCTTATGAAACTATTTCTTGCGAAACAAGTGCGACTACGCGGTATTTGAAATAAGGGTTTACTACGGCAACCACGCTCACGACGACGAGGTACCCTGAACGACAGCAAAAGCAATAGCGTGGGGTCGTCAATAATAACGTTTATAATTTTGGAAATAATTGACACATCTATACATTCACGACGGCCGTGTAGCGAAGTAATGTTCAGTCTTTTCATAGATGAAACATAATCTGAATGAGTGCTAAATAATTATACCCATGTTCAACGTGTGATGTCGGCTTAGAGTAGCAACACCCAATTTATTTCCCGTGGGTGTCGTAAGAGGCGACTAAGAGACCGGAGGGTTACATGCACAGAGCACCGAAACGACATGTGCCAAGCGGAGTTTTTTGGTCTACATGTGTATTGCATTGTATATTGAATTACCCTCAAATATTTATCAGACGTGGCGTAATTGTCCGGCCGTTCATATTGAGGGACTTAGACAATAGATTTGATCTGTCGACCTCCGTGAAGAAGGCTGCCGTAAGCAGCCGAAACGTAAGAGGGATAAACTCTCTACCAACTAAAGAACAAGTAAGTCGTGTAAACACACATCAATAGTGTTTTTATTTGCAAAATTAGCATTCCCTTTTTAGCCTAAAGTAGGGCAATCCCAATAAGCCATATTTGACCGCTGCCAAGCGTAGTGAGTATGGCAATACACCCCAATAGGCGGAGGCCCATGTCCAGCAGTGGACTGTTGTGGCTGTTAATGTATAGAGGTCCATCATATTCCTGCCGTGCCGTGTGATGCCGGCTTAGAATAGCATCACCCCATTTCTTTCCCGTGGGAGTCGTAAGAGGCGACTAAGGGACTCGAGGGTGTGTATTGCAATTTTAGGCGATGGGCTGACAACCTGTCACTATGGCGATACACAATTTTCCGAATGACCCTCAAATATATGTCAGACGTGGCGTAAATGTCCGTTATCGCTCTGCCTACCCCGCAAGGGATAATAGGCGTGATATATGTATGTATGTATGTATATTCCTGCCTCTCAATGTTGCAGGTCAACCACGACACGACAACACGTCACAAGCCGCGCGTTTGTCACAAAAAGTGACAAGTTGATTACGGTTGTGCAAACCCTGTGATTTGTGACGTAGTAACCTTTTACCAGTGCGAATAGTAAACAAACATATTGCCAAATATAACATTATTAGAAAGTAGGTATGTTACCATTTGCCTTGAGCATGTTAAGTGTCAAAGCTTTGACAGTTGTGTTGCCTAAACGGAATCCAAGTCACTAAATGAGCCACGCGAAGGAGATATGCCTACGTCCAGCAGTGGACTGCGATAGGCTGGTGTGATGCTGGGCCTGATACATCGGTAAAAATTAAAAAAACCCTCTCAAGGGAATCAAAATAAAAAAAATTACCGTTGCAGAGTACCTAGCACACCAGCGTTCATATAAAATTAAATTAACAAAAGATATAACTAAAAAAAAATAATTATATATGTATTAATGTGTAAAATTGTTTAAGTAGTATATTTTGTGTATTTTAGTGCTCGTAGGTAATATTTGCACTACCCCGCTTCCAATGTCGCACTCTCTTTTTCACCCTAAGGTTGCCTGGTAGAGAATGCTACCTAGCATTAAGGCCGCCTGGTTGTACTGTTTCTTTTATTTGTGTTTATCTATTGTTGTATTATTCATTTAATGTGCAATAAAGAATTATGTTATGTTGTTATGTTATGTAAAAAAAAAGCTTTTCATTTTCCATTTTCCAACCCTAAATTCACAAGAATTTAAAAAACGCTATGAAAATTAGGAGCTCCATGAAAAATAATTTATAAAATGTTACGGAACCCTCGCTGGGCGAATTCTACTCGCAATTTTCTGCTTTTTTTCCGGTATAATGCTGACAGTGCCTTTAAAAATCGTGGCTTGCCGCTACGTTACTTGAAAATTTTGCCCATCTGGAAAATCTGTTGGCCGGCCTTGCCTTAAACAATAGCTTTAAGGAATCCCCGTGATGACTTATTATCTTTTCGGACGGCAGCGTTGCGTCTGGGGGGCTCTTTTCAGGCGAGGGCTCTACGTATAAAAACCATAAAAAAACTATTAAATCCATATATTTTGCCACAAAAACATTTAATTGAATAGACAGGATTAAATTCATGTTTGCGGTTTTCCTGTTTCGTCTGTTTTTATGTGGTAATTAGTTTTCTAATCACGTTTTAATCTTAGTCTCCAAATCATCCTGTTATACGTCATCAGCCAGATTTTAACGTCATGAATAGCATCATTGCATCCATCAAATACATGTGCCTGCCATGCCAGTCTGCTACTTGCATCGCAAAAATGATTTTTCTTCTATTACGTTTGGTCACAGATGGGTGGTTATTCGAAATCGCGTTCTTCGGCTGATTCCCGTAGTCCTTTTCATTTCTCATGATATGACTTAATGTGATACTCCAGGTCAAATTCTAGTATAAAACAAAGGTATACTTCAAATAGGCACTCATCCAAGATTAATAGCTTCCGAGATATGGGCATTTAAAAATTAACCGCCCACGGGAATCAGATTCTGTGACACGGGAATCAGAAATAGGATATTTCTGGTTATAATTGTGTGAAAAATGACTTATTTAATACCCCAACTTAGCTACGTGTCGATATAAGACAAAAGGGAAAACGACAGGGAAAAATATTGCGATAAAAATATTTGCAAAAGTGACATTTTACATTTGAGATGTTTTGCAAAATAGACGTTTTACGCAAGAGGATAATTCTTTTGAACGATTTAGGCACGAACAATGACAAGTCTGATGTAAAAATGAGTGAAAAGCTGATTCCCGTAGTTTTTTATACACGGGAATCAGTGTGACGGGAATCTGAAAAAATCTAAAAATGGCGATTGTTGCGAATTGACGCAGTCTTAAGCTATAATTTAAACATATAAGTTAGTAAACCCTAGGGTCTTTAAATTTGGTATGAAGTAGTCACCTTGTTACTTTTACTTTAATTTAAAACCAACAAACGGTAATCAGTTTTCAACCAAAACAAACACACGGGAATCAGTTTTTTACCTTCGTAGTTCGGGAATGCTGCACAATCGGTACCTCTGCTTCCCACGACGCACAGAGCACTACTGAGAGATAACGAGGGGCGATAGAACTAACTTTCGGGGCGTTTAATTAGGGATGTGCGCGGACTTTAGTGACGTTCCACGGGAATCAGAACTTGTTGCCGGACATTTTTAAATTAGCTTATAGAACAAAATCCAATATTTTCACAGAAATTAAATATTTTTTTCCTTGATTATT
This sequence comes from Tuta absoluta, assembly GCA_027580185.1. Classification (NCBI taxonomy): domain Eukaryota; kingdom Metazoa; phylum Arthropoda; class Insecta; order Lepidoptera; family Gelechiidae; genus Tuta; species Tuta absoluta. The sequence goes on from JAQAHW010000047.1 coordinate 1,818,734, forward strand.
GTACATCTGTTTTATCATGTAGAAATAGTTTGAATAAATAAGTAATACAGAAAAAAAGCTATATGCATTATTGTATCGAATTTTGGGACGCGGACACGTTACGGGAATCAGATTTCGGCAGTTTAATTTTTTTTTTTACTATCTTGGCATGATCCTATACTTAAATTTTATAATGTACCAGTTAGAATCAAGTATGAACTATCCAATAAAAAATATATCGTGTCTTTGTTTTTAAAAAACTATAGCGTTTTGCCCTTAGACTAGGGAAAAAAGAGTGGACTTGAAATACCTACGAAAAAAACGTGCATACCTACACTCGATCTGTCACAAATATGGCGGCATGCCATAGTGCTGCACTCATTATTACCTATGGATCTTGGATAAAAACTTATCGATAGTTGTATGTGCGGTGCTTACAGCAGTCGGAACTTATTGAACTCGATCATCTAAAATTCTGCAATATCTACATCTACACATAATAAACATTAAAGATATGTCTTTTTGTGTGTACCTATGTAATCGATAAACACTGAAACTGCTAGACCAATTATTAATTTTATATGAGAGTTAAAACATTCCAGAGTAACATGGCTACTTTTTACCATAGGAAAATATCTTATTCCCACGGGAAAACAGTTAACAGCATGGAAACCGGGAAATCGCAAAAAAAATAGCAGGTATTACCCAAATTAGCCGAACCACATCTTTGCCACATTTCTGACATAAATGAAAATAAGAGATTGAAAAAATTTCGTTGCCTGCCGGGGCTTGAACCCGGGACCTGTGGATAACCAACCCACTATTTCTAGCATATTAGAGACGTACATGGACAAATTAATGTCGGAAATTGAGGATCTGGAATTCCTGACAGAGGGCACCAGGTGCACAGCTAAACTTTACAGGGCTATTTTTTATTAACCCAGGAAAATTTGCAGGGTGATTCTACTCATAATTCTGAACAACTTTTACTATGGGGCCGTTTGCGAAATCGCTTCAAAAAATCAGCTGTTCCATACATTTTGATCGTGTAGGTATTCATTTTTGTATGGAACAGCTGCTTTTTTTCGCTATTTCGCAGGCGGTCCTATAGTAACAGTTGTTCAGAATCATGAGTAGATTCACCCTGCAAATTTTCCTGGGTGAATAAAAAACAACCCTGTACTTATAAGATGAGATACGATTTAAGGTATTTTAGAAAAAAATGTTCAGCACGACAGGCTGCTCCTGCTGGTCAATGAGGGTCTGGCGATCCGCTATATACATATGCATATCACGCCTAGTATCTTGTGGGGTAGGCAGACGTAGGCTTGATATCAATAAAACAAGAAATCCATATTTTATGATAAATTTATTAGAATCAGTACCTATATACAAATAATAGCAAAGTTTATACAACTAATACAATTGTTCTAATTGTAATTAAGATCTAAATATATATTTTTTTAAATATATAATTTTATTTTTCAAAAATCATAATAGCCTACTTATTGATAAATGCTAATTAATACCAATTGTAATATCATTATATTGGTAATCTATTGGTTATTTACTTAACCCTAGAGTGGGCGCGCTATGAATGAATGAATTTTAAAAGCAATACTTACCAACAACTCACTTGAAGGCAAAGCATCGTCTTGTTACATTTAATGTTCGGTTAAACCATTTATCTTTAAAATGCAGGGAACAAATGAAAATATCTTTGGTCATAGTATTTAAATTTTCGACCCCAAGTATATCTTCTTTCTTTCGGCCACTGCTTTCTTTGTTCTTGACGCCTTGGCAATCTATAATCATAAAACAATTCGGCTTTAAGTGTGCCCGCATTTATGACACTAAACTTCATACGAAAAACTTCGAATGTATGCGTGGGCACGATTCAAAAGTAAGCAATAAAGGGGATCACAATTGTTTCACTTATTCAAATATGATATCGATAAATTGAAAATGCCGTACCCCAACTCTATATACTATGATGAATGATTTTCGCAAAAAATCTCGGAATATCTTTTGTATAGCAGCAGATGATTATAAAAACGTAAGCGTTTCTTTAAAAAGTTTCTCACAGTTACCACAATCTTACAAAATAACAGGAAATACAACATATTTTAAATCAAATCGGTTACTTACCTGTGCAACGTTATCTTTTGATGTTTATTGTTGCTTTTCATGGGGCATCCCAGCACACTGCACCTAACCATATTAATACTATATTCTTCCAAGTTTTATCACTTTGAATAAGCTCAAATTTCACATAAAACACAAATATTCTTAAAAATTCCTCGATATTTACACGCGGGCTGACAACTGACGTACTTTCATCTGACAGGGACTAAACATGACGGCCGGCCGCAGTGTTGCTATTTATGGTAATGATAAAACATTAGTTGTCCTTTTTTTCATACTGTAATACCCATAAGTTAAAAAGAGACGCAGATATGTCTTAGTTGTCTTCTTTTAATGCCGAGTCCACTCTTTTTTCCCTAGTCTAAGGTTTTGCCCCCGGACAATGAAAATTTACGCTCCGAAGAAGCACCCAGATAATGGCCACAATTCGGGATATAAATTCTCATAGCTTACCTTTAATTAGTGCTGTCACTTTCCGTCAAATATATGAAAACTAAGTCCTGTCATGTTTAAAAATGACAATGGGTTCTTCGCAATTTCTAGTCAATTTAGTCGCCATTGTTTTCACGGTCGCCTTAATTTGACAGATAACACGTATTTTGCGTCAAATTATAACACATGGCATGACTAAGATATCTCCTATCCTTTTCTAAACCTATTTAACGGAAAATGACAGCACTTATTTAAGGCAAGTAAGGAGAATGTACATCCCGAATTGTGGCCAATATAATAAAGTCTACCACAGTCAAAGTCGTCATCGAAACTTGACACTGGCGAAATCATAATGAAAACGCCATAAAAACAAGAAATTGAATAATACTACCACAAAATAGATAATGTACAGAAGGATCACTCGGCCCTTTTTTCGATTATTTCCGCTTTCGGCAAGGGCTTCCACAGTTTTCTTACCGACTTTATTCAATAGAGTAGGTACCTAAACATACAGGGAGTAACAGAAAGGCTATATCAAGCCGAAAGGTGCTCATGAAACTGAACAACTTTCCCCATTTCCCCACTTTGACTTCCTTTCGGCTTGATATACCCTTTCTGTTATTCCCTGTATTTACATTACGTATACTACCTATATAGCACAATTATTATGAAATGGGGAATGACGAGTAGGTATAGGTAGATATCTGCTCTGGGGCTGTTGAGACTAAGCATCACCCCATTTCTTTCCCGTGAGAGTCGTAAAAGGCAACTTAGGGACTTGAGGGTGTGTATTGCAATTTTAGGCGATGGGCTGGCAGCCTGTCACTATGGCGATACACAATTTTTCGAATGACCCTCAAATTTTTGTCAGACGTGGCGTAAATATCCGTTTTTGCAGCCGTTTACGCTCTGCCTACCCTGCAAGGGTTAATAGACGTGATATGTGCATCAAAAATGAAAAGTTGTCTTGGTAGAAACTCAAATCACATTATAAAAAAATATACTGATTATAGTTATTAATCTTGTTTGTTCTTTTATGAAAGCAAGTTTTTATTTAAGTTGGTACAAAATATTATAATAACATTGTACAAATCACATCGTATACTGTTACCTATTTATATTAGTGTGAAGCCATTTTGCACGTCCGCACCAAACGCGGTTGACACTCGACTACAAGTGTGTTTGGATTGGTTTGGATTTCCTTGTAAACGGCGGCGTGTCAAATTGTGGAGAGTTTCGTGACGTTTGCTTGAAGTAAGCTCTCTGTATTCGGCGCGCAGCCGCCAATACTTACTTTGTGATACTACTGTGTAGGTTCGGATCAGTATTCTATTCACGCAAACAGATAGTGAAGTACTTTATACGACCTTCTATCGAGTCACTGTCGAATTTCTGCCATATCTGCCCTTGCTTCGTGTGCCGACCTAGGTTTAGTAACGTCGTTGTAAAATACCTTTTTATCTTACACTACCTTGAGTGTTATTACTTTTTAATCGACATACTTAATTAGTATCTTCTGTACCTACTTCCTCTTTATCCATTCGTAAAATAGACTGTTGTGTCGGAAGTACTTAAAGGACGTTATTAGGTATATAGGGAGTAACAAAAGGGTATAACAATTTTCCCGGCCGCAATATTAAAAACGCATTGGACCTCCCATACAAAACTGCTGATTAGCTGGTTAATTTAGACATAGACATAGACATAACTTTATTGGTAATGTTCATTACAAGTCGATTCAATTCATAGTCATCACTATACATTAAAATGTCTTAAATTAAATTACATAAAAAGAAAAAATATATATATATATATCATAAATAATAACTGCATTTGCAGACATATCCATCCTAGGTAAATACCTGTACGGTAGGTTTATAATTTAAAAATTCATCGTTGCTGTAGAACGCTTGTTCCACAAGCCACAATTTTAATTTGTTTTTGAAAAATTGCAAGCTCTGGGCGCTCGTGATAGTCTCAGGCAGTTTATTGAAAACATCTGGAGCCATGGAGTGCACAGTTCTTCGTGCTTTTTCTATACAGTGCCTTTCCCCCTTTAGGCGGCCAGGATTTCTCAAGTAATGCTGCTGTTGGTTTTCCTTGCTTTTTGAACATATCAAGATGTGTATGTGCATATGTAGCTACTTGGAGTATTAACAGACAGGGGTGTGTTAATATTCCAAGCGCCACAAAATAGGGTTTAGCACACTCATCTGATTGGGCACCTGCAATAGCCCTTACAGCACGCCTCTGTAGGCGGAAGACTCGATGCCAGTCGGCAGCGCGCCCCTAGAATTCGATGCCGTACTGTAAGAGCGATTGCATGGTAGCGAAATAACAGCTACGAACGGAACATTTGGGTAGCTTACTTAGTTTACTATGGGAGTTCCAATATTTTTTTTTGTATTTCTACCTAGTATGGGGAGAGTTGTTCAGTTTCAAGTGTACCTTGACCTCCTCTCGGATTGTTATACCTACCCTTTTTGTTAATTCTTGTAAAGGGTGAAATTTAACTAGTGACCGATAGCGAAATGTCAAAACGGGCTGGTGATAAGGAACAACTTTCCTTAAGGAAAATAGTAAGAAATATCACAATAATATTTTGAGTTTCCATAGTAACTCAAATCAGCTGATCGGCATCTATTTAGGACGTAAAATTTTTCCGTATTTCGATCTTTCTTCCTTTGGGAAAGTTAATCCTTATCTCCAGCCCGTCTTGAGTTTTCCCTATTGATCACTAGTTAAATTAGAGATTTCTTTTTAGAAATAAGCGACCTGTTGTTTATTGATCTATATGTTATGTCCTTTGTGTTATATTGTGTACAATAAACGGTTATATAAATAAATAAAATTTCACCCTATGCAAGGTGTAAGGGACAGTTCTCCGAATACTCATAGGATACATTCAGGCAATGAAACTGAACAACCTCTCATAAGAAAATATTTCATGAAACTTAAAAAAATTGTCTCTTCATAGCAAATGCAGTCAGCTGATTGCAACTTTGTGTCGTTTTTTGACACATGTTTCATGGTCTGCATTCACCCTTTTCGGAGGACTGTCCCTTACATCCCGTATATGATTCTCCTTACAGTTGTTAAGATAGCGCTCGCTAATACATAATTTGTGTACTTGTTCTGATAGGGACAATCACTTTAGGGAAACACTTCACCGCTATGACAAAGCCTAGATGAGTGTTTGTTTTAGAGTTTCCTGTGAAATGGGATTTACACAGTACCTAATAAATTTTACGTCACTGCCTCTGTAATCCAAAGAACGCTTTAAATTCTCTCGTCCCCTGGACAAGCCTTGTCGCTCCCATGTTCGAACGCTTCTGTCAATACCAATCCATCACTCTGACTTCTACAGCTATTCCTTTACTGTTCATGCGGCCAGACTGTGGAACTCCCTCCCCCACACAGTGCGTGACAGCCCTTCTATTTCTATATTCAAAAAACGAGTAAAAGAGCCATTATCTTTCTCTGTCAAAATAATTTGTATAGGTTTATATATTTATGATGTATTTATGTACGTAGGTATATATATATTTATTTATTTGTTATTTAAAGTATTGTATAATATTATGTAAGATTATCTTATAGTTCATATAATTAGGTATACTTTAGGATACATTGTTATTTTATTTATTGTAAGTACTAAGTATTCTTGTTTTATCAGCCTTATTTATTTTTTATCATACTAAGTAAGTTGTACACGTCAACATACATACATACATACATATATCACGCCTATAATCCCTTGCGGGGTAGGCAGAGCGTAAACAGCCGCATAAAACGGACATTTACGCCACGTCTGACAAATATTTGAGGGTTATTTGGAAAATTGTGTATCGCTATAGTGACAGGTTGTCAGCCCATCGCCTAAAATTGCAATACACACCCTCAAGTCCCTAAGTCGCCTCTTACGACTCCCACGGGCAAGAAATGGGGTGATGCTATTCTCAGCCGGCAACACACGGCACTGCTACAAGAATATGGCAATTTTACCTTATTTTACACGTCAACTGCCTTACTTTATGCCTTCTCACTACCCTAGGTCTGCTGGAAGAGATTTCTTTTTAGAAATAAGCTTACCTGTTGTGTATTGATCTATATGTTATGTCCTTTGTGTTCTATTGTGTACAATAAACGGTTAAATAAATAATAAATAAATAATCCACATACATATATCACGCCAATATGCGGGGTAGGCAGAGCGTAAACAGCCGTAAAATTGTCATTAGCGCCACGTCTGACAAACATTTGAGGATCATTCAGAAGATTGTGTGTCATCAAAGTGACGGTCAGCCCATCGCGTAAAATTTCTTTACACATGTAACCCTCGAGTCCCTTCGTCGCCCCTTACGACACCCACGGGAAAGAAATGGGGTGATGCTATTCTAAACTGACATCACACGGCATACGGTGCATTACACGGCATTTAGCGGTCTTACGGTGGTCGAAAAACTCTAAATCCAAAGCTCAACGGGTCGTTTATCGACTCGACCTACACAAAAAAAAACTGAGAAAACATTTTCGCTCGCATTCGAACTGCTGCTGCCCTTACCCCTAAAACGTGTCGTAAAAGGCGACTAAGGGATGAATATATTATTTTATTTTTTATTAATGATGGGTTTGCTCTTGACTCTAGTCTAGGTCATAGGACAGAGACAGGGTCTAAGGTGGAGCGAGCTCACCCAGAAGAAGCCTGTTCACTCTTACTTTGAAGAGATTAGGGTTCGGGATGAATCCAGGGAATGGGCAGCAGCGTTATTTGTGAATATGTACAACACTTTGCACTGCGCACACCAATCCGTCTGCCAACCATGGTCAGCATGGCAAATACGTCTCAATAGGGAGAGGCCCATGTCCAGCAGTGGACTGTTGTGTCTGTAGCAGTAGTAGATATGACCCTTCCATGCCCAGTGATGATGCTCTACTCTAACTACATGTTTTTTTAATGACCCAGAAGCCTAAAAAAGTGGGTTAAGATAAGGTACTTGTAATACTACGATACAGCCTTGAAAAGGCAATAAGGGCCGATGATTAAAAAAAATAACCGATTTCAAAAAGAGATTATCAATTCGATGCTTATTTATATAATATACTGATATAAAACTAAGTATAAAACTAAAAACAAATGTCAAGTTATGTTAGGTGCAAAATTTGAGATTTATGGATTAATGTTTGTTTGTGCTCGGATATGTCAAAAACTATTGCACAGATGTCTGTGATTCATTATTGGTTGACTTGGGAACTGTTTACACTTAGGAGTCGCAACAAATTCAACCAAAATCGGTTCAGTAGAACACCACATTTTTAACACTTCAAAGTGCTGATAGCACAAAGAGAAATTAAATGAAAATGAAGATAAAAACTAAATTTTGAAGAACTTGCAAAATTGCACCGCAGGCAGGATTTGAACCTGCGACTTTCGTTATCACTAGTAGCGACGCCTCTACCGACTAGGACGCGTTACTAGCAACAAGAAACACTTGCATAATTTCGCCAAAGATAGCAGAGCCGCGATAACATAGTCCATAAAGGCGCCGCTACTAGTGATAGCGAAAATCGCAGGTTCAACTCCTGCCTGCGGTGCAGTTTTAAAAGTTCTCCAAAATCAGTTCAGTAGTTTACAAGATACAGCGTTTTAAGTTTCTCGACTGTGAAGTTGGTTTTAATTTTACAAAATTACGATTTGTTACAACTAAACTGACTTACAACACAGCACCAATGCGTACCATTATTTACGTCAACAATGTTTGTCAAGATCAACGCCCGCATCCGATTACAGGGTTTCATCACTTCCCATGGTAATTACTAATTAATTAATAAAATATGTACCAATGTTACACTTAGTGTTGTTACTTGTTGATGGAACTCCATGTTAAATAAATAAATAAATGTTAATTTATTAATAAAACACTTTTCACTTATTCCACTAATTAGATATATATGTTTAATTTGATATTAGCTCTCTTCTACCAACGGACATCCAGACGCACCGCCGGATACCATTCATACCCGGATACCATTCATATTTTCTTGAGTTTGCACAACTATTGCCTACTCATCACAATAAAACAGTTTTAAATGGATTTAGGTAGTATTTGGATTTTAAAATTCCTACGTTTCGAGCTCTTTACAGAGCTCGTGGTCACGTATGACTGAGGAATAAAAAATCCCAAATAAACACAACTTAAATCCGTAAAAAAAATATTATTTGTGATGAATATGATTTATAAGTTTAACGCTGTGTGATACCTACCCGCTTAGAATAATATCACCCCATTTATTTTCCATGGGTGTCGTAAGAGGCGACTCGAGGGTTACATGTGTATTGCGATTTTAGGCGATCGGCTGACAACCTGTCACTATGGTGATGCACAATTTTCTGAATGACCCTCAAACGTTTGTCAGACTTGGCGTAAATGTCCGTGTTTTACGGCCGCTAAACAGTTAAAAAGATGACGGATAAAAGTTGTAATTTGATAGTTTCTCTTAACTTAAAATAGCGCTGCCACTTTCCGTCATATAAGTATAGAAGAGGATAGCAGATATGTTCGTCATGTCATGTTTAAAAATGACTATGGTCATGTACAGTCAAGATCAGGTTGGGTAGACAGTTTGGACTTTGGACCGTTCTTATGCCACGCGCATAAGACTTACATTGGCAGTTTGAGTGTCTAACCCAGACTGATCTTAACTGTACCACTAGAACCACCAGTGGTTCTGCTCGGTGGTTCTCGTGGTACTAGGGGGCATTTTCGCACATTTCTAATCTATGCCGTCTTTTTATTCGTCGCTTAAATTCGACAGATAACGTGCAATTTGCGTCAAACTATTAGAAAATTTTAGTCGCGATCATTACCTATTTTTAACATCATTAGACCCTATTCCAGAAGCACTTCTATTATTACTAAGTCTAATTTGACGTCTCTAAAGCCGTTTCCTATTCTGCATGTAACTGTCAAACTCAAATGACAGGATTATAAACTCTAAAAATAACTGACAGGATTAAACTTAGCTTTAGCCGATAAATGCAAATCTAGGAGGTGCAAAATTAAGCAATTTAAATATTTAAAAAGATTAAATTTACTAATCTTAGCGACCACTAAAAAGGTCCCGCTTAAAAATAGTACTGTCAAAACAAATCGAAATGGTTGCAATTTTGGAGTTTTCTGTGTGATATTCGGTCAGATAGGAGAGTTCTAAAGTGGGATCAATTAAGTTGGGAAGTCCTAGAGTGTCCGGGTAGGAAAGATCTAAAATGGCACCGGATCAGAATGTTCTAGGCTGGCACCGGGTTGAAAGGTTTTAAAGTGGCACCGGGTCAGAATATTCTAGGCTGGCACCGGGTTGAAAGGTTTTAAAGTGGCACCGGGTCGGAAAGTTCTAGAGTGGTACCGAACGAATGTTTATCTATCAATTTCATCTCTTTTTGGCGATTTTACACAAAAATGCACCAAATAAACGTTAAAGCATTATTGGGTACTGCGCTCGCCAATCCATCTACCAAGCATGATGTGTTAAGCAAATTCCCCCAAAGCCTCAACAGGGACAGGCCTGTTGCTATAGTTAAATATAAGAATTATTTTACCAAATAATAGAAAAATGCTTTTTCGTGGTGTATAAAAAATATTTGTTTTTTTTGCAACACTTTTATATATTTTTAAATTTGCAACACAAAATTTTGGTAAAAATAGCATTGTCATAATCAAATTATATTCCTGTCAAAAACTTCCCTAAAACATGGCTTTTCTGGAATAGCCACACTTAAAACCTCTAAGTTTAGGGATTTTATTTTAGTGATTTTAGCATTAGAAACTTAAAATGATTAAAACGTGGAATCGGGTCTATTGTCTTACTTTATTATAATACTAGATTTCCGCTGCCACTCATTTTCCCGTGGTAATAGTTGTTTTCCCGCAGTAAAAAGTAGCATTTGTGTATTCCAGGTTATACTCCTGTGTTCCAAATTTCACCCAAAACGGTGAAGCCGTTTGAGCGTGAAGAGGTAACAAACATACATACACACACAAACTTTCAGATTTAAAATATTAGTACGGATAATTCATAACCATAAGATATAAAAGGGGTTTACCCGAAGAAGCCTCCTTCATGTTTTCTGCCATGTAGAACTTTTTATTTCTTAGAGGGATATAAATATTATTTATTAACTTTTGTATTGTACATGATGTTTCAAATAAGTTACGGTAAGATTTCTATTGTTTTGTTTTGTACTTTAGCACTCTTTTGGCTATTTCAATAGTTTTAATTCTGTATTGATCTCTTTAGAAATACGGAAAAACAAAAAAAAAATTTTTGGTTTGTGTTCCCGGCTACGCGCTACGCCGTAGCACACCCGTAGCCCGTAGTAAATATTTCGCACATTGATTCCTATGTTCACTACTGTTCCTTTCCTACTATGTACTATCAAATTAGTTAGTATTTCGTAAAAAAAATGCGACGAATTCAGGACCTTTTTAAAGACTCTAAAATAAACAAGTGAGTGACCGTTATACAATAAATTTAATACTATTTAAAGACAGTTAAAAAAATACATTTAAAACAGTGGCTTTGGTGATACTTGAATTAACAATCAAAGAAATAAAGACTAATAACAAGTATCACAGACTTCTAAACGCCATGCTTATTAACATACATATAAGACGCCTACATGCCTTGCGGGGAAGGCAGAGCGTAAACGTCCGTAATTAACGGACATTTAGAACACCTCTGAAGAACATTTGAGGGTCATTCAGAATTTGTGTATCACCATAGAGAAAGGTTATCAGCCCATCGCCTAAAATTGCAATACACGTAACCCTTGAGTCCCTTAGTCGCCTCTTAAGACACCCACGGGACATAAATGGGGTAATGCTTTCCTAAGCCAATATAACTTGGTATAATGCTTATTAGGTCGTGTGATGCCGTCTTGGCCGTGTGATGACGGTTTAGAATAGCATCACCCCATTTCTTTCCCGTGGGTGTCGTGAAAAGAAACTAAGGGACTCGAGGGTGTGTAATGTAAATGCTGACAACCTGTCGCTGTGGTGATACCCAAATGACCCTCAAATGTTTGTCAGACGTGGCGTAAATGTCCGCTTTAACATCCGTTTACGCTTTGCCTACCCCGTAAGGGATTATAGGCGTAATATATGTATATGTATGTAAAATGCTTATTAAGACATTTCAATACATGTTTAGATTTATTTCAGTACTAGTCATCAATATTAATGACCATTGACCATAGCTAATGCTCATTATTCGTAGGCAATGTAAGTACAAGTCTTATACGGGGAGTAACAAAAATAACAAGCCGAAGATGATCAAAGTACTTGTGAAACCAAACAACTTTCCCTATGAATCATGGGTCAAAACTTTAAAAATAAATATTGTAACTCCCATACAAAATTGCCGATCAGTTGTTTACTATGGGGGGTCAATGTTTTTATATTTCGATCGATATGGGGAAAGTTGTTCAGTTTCATAAGTACCTACCTTCTACTAACGGCTTGTTATACCATTTTTGTTACTCCTAGTTACAATACAAAGTCAATAAGCAAGGTTAAGGCGAGTGTACCCGTAAAAGACCTCGACAGTGGCGCCACTCCACAAAAAAAAAACTCTTTATACAAACAGTCTATAAGAATTTCTGTTGCCCAATTTTTTTGTATTATCCTTAGGTAAAATTAGAACCTGCAAACTCAATGAAATATTCGCTGTAATTAAAGTTATGGTGCCTAAAAACGGCCACTTTTGATATTAATTCTCATAACTTTAATTACAGAGAATATTTCATAGAGTTTGCAGGTTTTAATTTTACTTCAGGATAATACTAAAAACTTGGGCAACGGACATTCTGATAGATTGTTTGAATAAAGAACAAAATATTTTTTTGTGATGTAGCGCCATTGTCGAGGTCGTTCGCGGGTACACTCGCTTTAATGTTATAGGCGGTTTGCAAATTGACAGCCATCATCGAGCTGCCTTTACAAGGCAGGTATGGTATGCTCCTTTGTCAAACATATTACTGTCTGCCATCGATCGTGACCACAAAGTAAGTATTGGCGGCGGCGCGCCGTGACCATGGAATAATTTCCACATCACACCTCAATTCGTAAATAGGTAAGGATGGACAACAAAAACTACGGTGATTTTACAGCAGACGTATTATAATTAGAAGCACTTTTTTCGAAATGAGAAAATTCGATTGCAAACCAAAGAAAATATGTTTTTGCGTAGATATGTTTTTAAATGGTAATAAAACGAGTATTCTTCGTTGTTATACTCTGACTGACACACTTGAATAAACAACGTTATTTTTACAGTTGATATTTTGGATTTATTGGCTTTAACACCTGACGATAACACCTCGTTTATAATTATAGAAAATGCGAAACACGTATTCATAATTAAAATATAAAAACGTTGTTACAGACGTTATTATCACTACTTTTAGTATTCAATCGATACCTTTTAAGATTATTTATCGTAAGTAGGTACATTATACTATAGGCTCTTTTATATTAATTATAATCTAGAATTAGTATTATAAGATTCTATTCTACAAACATGTATAAATTGTTTTTTTTTCTTGACTTAGGTTACGTACATTTATTTGGTTTCGCCGAGCCACATACCTACATATTGCACTATTATCGTTTATGATTCATCCTTCCTGCAGGTACTGTTAAACCATCTGTATCAGAGGTAAATCAGAAAAATTAGGCTCTATTAGATAGCCCAATACTGCCAATTTTTTTCGCTTACGCTGGGAACATATGATTTTATTCAATCAAACGAGATACGCACGTAAGTTGTAACAAAAGACATATTCATACCAGTTTAACAAACTCGGGTGGACGTAATAATATGTTCCTGCCAGCCTAACAAACTCGGGTGGTGATATTTTCGATCTGACATGTGCGTCATTTCTCTCTAAATAGTATTGATAGTAGGCTATTAATGAATATGACTTATAAAGGACAGTACCTCCCAAGTCCTGGGTATTCTATGGAAATCGGCACTGATATCTTAGTTCTGTATATTTAGTAGTGTTTATCTAGGGCAGTGCAAGCCGGCTGGTTGTCGTAACCAAGCTTCCTCAGGTCCTTGGAGAGCATGGTCAGAAGCAGCGACACAGTACCGTATGATTCTGTGCGTAGCACTAAAACAAACAGAAAAAAGAAATTACCACAAACTAATTTAAACATTTTGAGACCTAAACTAGCATCAAATGCTTAAAACGCATTAATATAATTCAAATGTTTGGCAAAACTAGTAATTGAATCCTTTTTTTTAAATGACCTCTACACAGCAAATAAATGATTGAAATAAATTCTCACAATAATTCTCTTTCCCGCTAGCCAGCATTTTGGGATCAGCCAGCTCCGGATGCCTTCCAGTGAGCCAGGCCAGCCACTCCCCTAGTAAAGTAGCAGCTTGCGGTCTGACCAGCGAAGCCGTCACATCTCGGCTGCCTGATGTTGGCGGAAGAAGGACCAGGGCATAGCCGCGGAGGGAGTCACCGCTGATCGTGTTTTGTGCTCGTATTGTTAATATTAACTGGGGCCCTGATAAAAAAAATAAAAATTTGATAATGATACAATAGATACAAATGTTTATTACTTTTTTTATATTAGTGGCACCTGATGAGTGGCTGAAAATAGTTATGTTAAAGGTGTTTATGTGGAAATCAGGTTCATCAAATAAATAAGATCAGTATCCCTTAGATAAAATACAAAGATTGTTGGGAATTTGGAATGACAGATTATTCAGATCAATAACTTACAACCGGACACATTAGTAGAACCGAAGGTCATTTCTAAAGGCATATTGAAAACGACACGTTCAGGATCTTTTCCAGACTCTGCCATCTGGCTAGTACCAGATGTAAGACCAGAAATCGGATCCCAGTCAGGACCCCAAACTGTGTCATACTGAATGTAGAGCTTTTCATCGAATACGCCGGCAGGGAATACAACACATTCTATCTGGCCGCTGAACGATACCAAAAATTTTGTTATGTCACTATCTTTCATTGATGATAATGGAAAAATCTATAGATTTTCTAAAATACAACAATTCACACTAACTCACAGATGCACTAACTCACCGGCCATTTGACAGCAAAAAAATCAAAACAAACGTTGTCATGGCAACGCACATTGCCATATGAAAAAATATGAAAGTAAAAAACCGGTAACCAGAATGAGATAATATTTCACTGCTTAATCTATCAGTGTCAACAATGAAAGTTGAATAAAAGTGAAATGCATTTTTAAAACCTTTTTTTCTGTTTACGTCAACGTTTTTGTAGAGAAAATCAATGTCTTTCTTTCATTACCGGTTATTTTCTCAGATTTTTCATTTTTTAGACCATAGACAACTGAAGTGCTTGTGTTGAACTGTTTTATCGACATAGTTCTAAATTCCGCCACAAGATGGCGCGACATGTGCTTTCAAATTGCAATCGTCCACCATTGTTGAAGGTGAATTTGCTTCGAGTTAGATGAAATTTTCATTTTTTTGTGATTGTTACCACCGAAATACCCAAGGTTTCTTCTAAAAAACGTGAATCCCAATATCGAAGAGACAAAAATCAAGCCCCAGCTGGACGCCACAGTGTATATTTGTGTAAAATAATTGCGTTCAAACTGTCACGCGAAGTGAGCATCAGACTCGCGAACAGCCTCGTATACTGGAAATAAACTGTGTTTTCATCCAAATACGTGCTATTGGACTGCAGAAGAGTGCAGTTTTAAGTTGTACAAGTTCGTGGCATGCTGTGGATAGTCAGTGTTTCAGTGTGTGCCGATGCAAAGGTGTCCGAAGCACCTGTACACGTCGTAAGCCAGCGCAGTTACGCGGGCGAAGGTTTAGAAGTTGCCGGCATCATAATGGTGGACTGAGAGGTGGTGGTCGGTCAGAGTAGCGTGGTCACAGCTAGCGGCGCTCGGCAGTATGTCCGGCGGCTCGCAACACAACCCCAACGGCAGGCAGGCGCAACTTGGCGCAGGATGGAGTCCCTTACAGGTGCCCACTTCTTATTACCAATGTTTTGCCTGCTGCTCACTTATAACCTCTACTTAAGTAACAGAACAGTCTCTATATGCTTTCTCTCCCTATCTGCATAATTTATCAGTGTGCTAAATACCTTAGACAAAAAAGTGAAGATTAGTATGGAAGAATGAACAATTACTAGACAGGTATGTGTGAAAGTGGATCACACTAATCAGCTGTTTCATTGATAACTTGTTGTTGTACATACTTGCTACAGGCAGTAAACATTACAGTAAAATATACTTACATAGTTATTATACCTTTGTATGTATATAGAATTTTATCTGTAGGTATTTTCTTGTGCAAGGCAAAAACAAGAACGTATTCTTATTAATTAAAGTTATTTATTGTTTGTGTTTTATCCAATAAGTAAAAGCATTTGTACAAATTAACTTTAACATGTCAGCCTGATTTTTGGAAATAGTAATATACATCTATGAACAAATTATGCAATGATCAAGGTCTCTTTGTAATTTTTATAATTCATAAAGAAGAAGGCTCAAAATTGCCCCACGTCCTATAACAATGTGACATATCTCAAAAAAAAGGAAAAAATGCATATAAAAATATGTCATACTCAAAAACTTATATTTTTCACGCCAACATGAAAAAAATTGCAATGAAAATTACTTCAGGGGCAACTGTAAAAATACGTTTTTACGAGTATTTATGAATCGATAAAAAAAAATATCATCATCATATTGTGTGGGACACCGACCCGACGACCCGATGAACCCTGGTGTCAGAGTTTTTCAACCGTCTAGTTTTTCAACTAGGCTCTGACATGGTTGATAACGAACGCTATCTAAGTATTTATAGACAGCGACTGGAACCGACGGCTTAACGTGCCCTCCGAAGCACGGAATCATCGTACTTTCGGACAATCAGGAGATTCAGACCTTCAATGTCCTAACCAGACTGGGGACCATACCCATACTCAAATCTCCACGGAAACAAAACACACACAGTATCACTCTCAACGCAAGCGGTCTCGGGATTCGTCTTCCGATGACGTTATGAGTATTGTGTGATCTATTGTTCCTGCTGCGGCTGTCGCCTCGCTGAGTCAGTGACTTGCGACCACAGACGAGCTAAGATTTTGTTGACTACCCTCATTGGGCGTTTGGAACAATAGATCACACAATACTCATAACGTCATCGGAAGACAAATCCCGAGACCGCTTGCGTTGAGAGTGATACTGTGTGTGTTTTGTTTCCGTGGAGATTTGAGTATGGGTATGGTCTCCAGTCTGGTTAGGACATTGCAGGCCTGAATCACCTGATTGTCCGAAAGTACGATGATTCCGTGCTTCGGAGGGCACGTTAAGCCGTCGGTCCCAGTCGCTGTCTATAAATACTTAGATAGCGTTCGTTATCAACCATGTCAGAGCCTAGTTGAAAAACTAGACGGTTGAAAAACTCTGACACCAGGGTTCATCGGGTCGTCGGGTCGGTGTCCCACACAATATGATGATGATGATGATATATTTTTTTAATCGATTCATAAATACTCGTAAAAACGTATTTTTACAGTTGCCCCTGAAGTAATTTTCATTGCAATTTTTTTTTTATGTTGGTGTGAAAAATATAAGTTTTTGAGTATGACATTTTTTTATATGCATTTTTTCCTTTTTTTTGAGATACGTCACATTGTTATAGGACGTGGGGTAATTTTGTATGAAAAGTGCGCCGTCTTCTTTACCTCATAAGTTGTAGGTTGGCAGAAGTTAAGATTATTGTATTTGTTATCTTGTAAGTTGTAGGTATGCAGATTTTAAGCTTGAAACTTTTTAATCCATTTGTTCATTGCTGCTTTAACAATAATAGGTGGTAAGGGTCATTTAGACTAGAAGTTTTAAAACTTAAAACTGATGGTTCAACCTTGCTCAACCAAAATTACCCTTTAAAAGGCATTAACAATTTTAGGTTTATTTTATTTTTTTCTAAAATATCTTGACAATGGGAAATTTTCTAGAGATTCTCGAGTGTCATTTAGAGGGCTGCCGCCAGCCATATTGAATAAATTTTCAGTTTAGCACAGTGCCCTCTGGTTTGACGTTCAGAACTATCAACAGAACTGTCAACAGAAAAACTCCCATTGGTACCACAAAATTTTTGGTACTGGTTATCTTACTCAAAAATTGTACTTAAACTTAAATTTTAGTGACCCAACTCACTACAGCTCTCATAATCTGTATATCTCATGGAATTTTCATTTGTTTTACTAGATATCTTTTTATAAATTAATGGACGCTGGCAGTAGTGTCTCCACAATGCATTGACCATTGCCATTAACTAAAAAATTACATAGTTACACGAAGTTTCTTATCTGTAGTCAATAAGTTTTTTCTGATTCCAGGTGGCGAATTTCCTGGCGCGCGCGCCTCAGGCACACATGGCGGAGCGGGGGCACACTTGGCACACGCCGACGCCTCCGCCGCACCTCTACCACGTGCCGGCGCCTTCGCCCCCCGACCCTCTGCAGGTAGGATGTCTATTACACTCTTCCAAGTTCAACATGACTTTCTAAAGGCGAGTGTAGTCATGAACGATCTTGACAGTGGCGCCACTTCACAATAACAATCAGAATGTCCATTACTCAACTTTTTAGTATTATCCTTGAGTCAAATTTGAACCTGCAAACGCATTGAAATATTTGCTACTCAATTAATTATGACAAAAATACCTAAAAACGGATTTTTTTGGTATTAATTGCCATAACTTTAATTGCAGCGAATGTTTCATTGAGTTTGTAGGTTCGACTGATATTCTGATAAATATTTTTTGTGAAGTGGCACCACTGTCAAGGCTGTTTACTATTACACTCGCCTTAAAATGCTTTATAATTTTCACATATTGCTCTTAATTACGGCAGAGCCATTCCTCAGCTATTCTGGTCAATTTCAAAAATATCTTGTATATCTAGCATGCTAGAGTGACATTCCTTAAGTAAGGAAAATGTCCTTTAAATAATGTTTTGTTTAAAACTGTGTAAAAACCAATCAATACCAAATTAAGCAAGATAGAATCACAATACTCACACATATCCCGTCTGGATTAGCTAAGGAAATGTCCTGTCAGAATTGATGCCATTAACTAATTAACTAACATCATCTACATGATTCCTCATACCATTAAGTTAGGGCCATCTATAACAAGAATTTGGTTTAAGCGAAGTTACTTTTCTGTAGAAGATATCCTACATATATAAAAGAGTTCTAAATGTTCAGATTAGAATTGTATTAGAGTGAGTTTGACAAGTTTTGTGTTACCTCTTATAAGAACATCGAATTCCTCTCAGTTCTACTTTGTTTAGTAAACTTCCTTTTGAGTGCACAGAAATAGTTCAACATTAAGTATTAAGGCAACAGCTGTATTACGAGAAAGCCAGCCGACCACACTTCACTAGTAAATTCAAAGATAATAATAATTTTTCATGTTGCTACTAGAAATAGTAATTTTTTGGCAGAACATTCTTAATTAGGCTTCAGTTCAGTTCTTTGTCTACCTTATTTTGGAATGCATGTCCAATTTCTAGGCCATAAATGAGTACTAGAGTCTGAGTGAAAATAGAATAGGCATGGTGGCCAAAAGTGAACAAATAACTTTTTCATAGGTTGCTATGACATTTCTCATACTGAGGCATTCTCAATTTCCACGCCTATTCTCTTTCCGCACAGACTCTAATATCCTTATTTTTAGTTTGAACATTTGAGCAAACAAGAGTTTCATTTTGTTTTCGGTATGCTTAATTTTCAATACTTAAGCATATTCTGGTACTATGCATGAATTGTAGGATATTTGGAATGTAAATTAACAATTGTGCTTTAGCTACTCAGAATGTTTGCATAATAAATTTTACATGCCATTGATATACTTCCAAAAATATTTTGTTGAAACTAACTGCATGGCTTATTTCAAGTTTTCTGCTTAGGTTTTATTATTTGCTGAATAATAATGTTTACATAAAACTTAATATAGGGTGAAATTTTACTAGTGACCAATAGCGAAATTTCAAGACGATTGGTGGTATGGGACAACTTTCCCCAAGAAACATAATATGATGAAACATGACAAAAATGAGTCATCGGCAATTCTGTATGGGAGGATTGGGAGATATTTTTTGGAAAGTTGTTCCTTATCTCTAGCCTATCTGAGTTTTCACTATCAGTCACAAGTAAAATTTCACTATATGTATATATTTGATTCTTAACTTTGAAACTTTAATAAGAAATTTCATTTTATAGTTCTGTTCTTAATCATTTTTGTAAAAGCTTCAGCTATTTAATTTTTGGTGATGGTTTTCATTTTATCATCAACTCGATGAATATTGTCATTACATTGTTGCTTTACAATCGTCTTTATACAACAAAAAACAACTATATTAATTCTTCAACGTAAAATTTCTTTATACATTACAAGGTAACCACAGTCAAAAATCTAAGCATATTGGAATTAAAAACCTATATCAAGTGCAATATAATGGCATTATAATCGAGTGTAAATTCGACTCATCATAACGTGTACTAATGTCTCGTACGTTACGCGACTACCGCAGGCACTATTGTTGCAGGCGATGAAAGCGTCTGGCAACTCCGTGTTCAGACACACGGCAACACCGCCAGAGCTCTACAGGCACACTCCCACACCGCCTGACAAGCATCTCATGAGGTATGCTAGTTTAGTGTCTGTGCGATTCCGGCTTAGAATAGCATCATTCCATTTCATACCCTTGGGTGTCGTAAGAGGCGACTAAGGGACTCGAGGGTTAGATGTGTATTGCAATTTTAGGCGATGGGCTAACAACCTGTCACTATAGTGACACACAGTTATCTGATTGACCCTCAAACTTTTGTCAGACAATATCCGTTTTACGGCCGTTAACGCTCTGCCTACCCCGTAAGGGATATAGGCGTGATTTATGTATGTATGTATGCTAGTTTAAATCACAGTAAATTGACGGCCGATGTGACGCAAAGGTTTCTGGTTCGATTCTCGGTGGGGCACTCACAAAGTTGATATTAAACAGTACTGTACCGTCATTCGAAGCCTAATTAAACATGAGAGTAGCATTTCGTTTTCTGTAGTACATATTGCATACTTCCGGTCCTCCCACCTCCTTCCCCTTCCTGTTCTGCAATCAACTTCACTCGAATCTGACGTCACTAGCGCCACCCTTAGGGCAGTTGAGTTCTCGGCTCAAAATATTCGTCATTTGGCAGTTCGTTTTCCGCCCGAGGCGGTTGTCTAGCCACTTCCGTGCACGTGGCCGTCTCGACTATACATATTTGTGTACTTATTAAATAAAAAGTTAAAATAAGAGTTTTATAAAGGATTTTAAATCTGGTAAATATATTTACCGATAAAACTGTAAGTACTTTTTGATTTTATTTAAAATTTAACGGTGTTACCGTTCGATAAAAAAATTTAAAAAATCCGTTACTTTTATAACGGTCTCTTTTTTATATGAATTGTAATATTGGTCAAAATTGTGTCCTAAAATCGTATTTGACTTTTTAGTGGACATGAATGAACCAGATCCGCCCACCTCAGATCAGGAGAAACGGAATGATGAGCGCATGGAGCGTGCCGAGGGCTCTAAGACGCAAAAGGCGGCTAAGCCGGCTAAAGCGCCCAAAAAAAGCCAAGTCGTCCAAACATGTTGAGGACAAGAAGAATAAAAGGAAGCGTAAGAGATCTAGAAGCTCGTCGAGCTCTTCTAGTTCTTCTAGCTCGTCAAGCTCATCATCGAGCTCCAGCTCATCTTCCGATCATAAGCGCAAGAGGAAGAAGAGGAGAAAAAACATAAAGAGGAAGCCTGCAGCGGACCACAGCAACCGTAAGTTGAACGATTTAATTAAATCAGTGAGTGAAATTAAAAAACAAATCGATCGTCAAAAGATGCCCTCTTTACCCAGAGATGACGATATTAGCATGTCAAGTAGGCGGGAATGTGGTGAATTTGTTGATTTAGACGCAAGTGGTGAACTTTACGATGATATTTCTGATACCGAAAATAACGAAACACGTAGCAATGACGCAGAACCGGAGTTGAATTTGGTTGTAGGGACTAAAGTCAAGGAACCTTCTGTTCCCCGTGCTTCGAGTGAGATGCTTAAACAATTGAGTGAATTGCAACATTTCGATCAGGATGACTGGAATGACGTCCGTTATTCAGACGTCCAAAAATCGTACGTGCATACGCCAGGTTTTATTTCGCTCGACACAAATGAAGAGATTAGACGTTACGATAATTCCAAATTTGTGGGTAATATGGAAAAAGCTTTCGCGGGTATTTCATATGCTTTGCTAAAACAACGTGAAACGTTGCAAGCCGAAATGCGTAACTTTCTTACTTGGGCTCAATTGACCGATAATTTAAATTATTCGGAGATTCATTCAAAGATCAACCATATTTTTACGCAAGGTGATTTTGTTAAGACGTCTAGCGACGTTATCCAATTGGTTTGTGGCCATCGAGCTGAACTAATCCAAAGTCGACGTGAAGGAATTTTAGTACACGTCAAGGACCCTCATCACAAGAACACCTTGCGTAAAATTCCGCCATCTTGTACTAATCTTTTTCAAGCAGAAAAGTTTAGCTCTGTCATTGATAAGGTTGGAGGTGTGAACAAAATGTTTTGGCCGCTGAACAAAGATCGCAAACCTGCACCGCAGAACGGTCAGAGTGCTGTGCAAAGCACTTCTCAAGGGCAGTCTAGACAAGCTGCTTATAGAGGGCCTCAAAAACAAATATTTCAAGGAACACAGAGAAGGATTACGTTCACAAGCAACAATCGGGGAAGAACCGGTAAGCGGCAGCCGCCTCACCGAGGCCAAGCCACAAACAAGACACCGGGTGCACGCTCTCCCTCATCCCGCCGGGATAGGAGAGAACAGCCCACTAAAAGGAACTGACTCGCCGAGTCAACCTTTTCGTGCGGGGCAACTCAACCTTTATCGCGATCATTGGGAGTATCTTGGGGCGCCGCCTCACATACTTCAGATGCTAATAGGGTATCGCATACCATTCAAACAAAAGCCCCTTATGCGCATGCCAGTTTTTGCCCATCAAACGCCGAAATCACCAGAAATGACGCAAATCCTGGAAAAAATGATATCCCAAGGTGTCCTGGAAAAAGCTCCGGTATCACCAAGCTTTACGTCTACAATGTTTCTTCGCCCAAAAAGCGACGGAACGTCACGTCCAATTTTCAACCTAAAAAATTTGAACAAGTTCGTTCATGCTGGAAAGTTCCGGCTTGTAAATGTTCAGCGGCTTCCGGATTTCTTACAAGAGAACGATTGGATGGCAAAAATAGATCTGAGTCAAGCTTACTTCCATTTGCCTGTAGCAAAAAGTCACAGACGATTCCTTCGTCTGATTTATGCCAACCAACTTTGGCAGATGACTTGCCTGCCCTTCGGACTCAGTTCTGCGCCAAAGGCCTTTGCATGCCTATCCAATTGGATCGCCCAATGCCTACGAAATCGTGGTGTGCGCATCCTAGTTTACCTAGACGACTTCTGCTTGGTAAATCAAAATGCAGCCATATTACGGGAGCACATTGCTATCACAGTAGACCTACTGCGATCCCTAGGCTGGAAAATAAACACAGAGAAGTCTATTCTGACACCACAAAAAACTTTGGAATTTCTTGGTTTAATTTGGGACCCATGGCAGAACCTAAAATACCTTCCAGAAAGGTTAGCGACAAAAATAATTACCCACATTCATGTGTTATTAACAAAGAAAAAGGCTACATTACTAGACCTACAGAAAACTGTTGGCATGATGAATTTTGCAAGCTTTGCGGTGAAACGGGGTCGCCTACACTATCGCAACCTTCAGAAACAATCCAACAAAATGCTGGCTCTTCACCCCGTGAAGACCTTACCTCTACCTCCTCAAGCTATTCAGGAGTTAATTTGGTGGAACAACAATTGTCGAACACGGTCACAACTACACCTTTCTATGCCATGTCACTACCTTACCACGGACGCGAGCGACCTTGGTTGGGGAGCTATGTTGGACAATCGAAGACTGCAGGGAACATGGACAAAGTCACAGGAAAAAGTACACTGCAACCAGAAAGAAATGCTAGCAATCCTAAACACTCTAAAGGGTCAGGCGGAGAACCTGCGCTCGAAAGTTTTAATAATACAGTCCGACAACAAGACAGTGATAGCGTACCTACGCAACGAGGGAGGAGTAAGATCAACAGCCCTCATGAGGCTTACCAAGGAAGTGTATCAAATCCTAGACCAACACGATATTCAAATATCAGTGTATCACATTCCAGGAAACTACAATTATCACGCCGATCGGCTATCTCGATACAAGACACCCTCCGAGTGGCATCTACTCCCAACCGTAACACAAGTGCTGTTCGAGAAATGGGGTACACCAACGGTCGACCTCTTCGCATCACGACGCGCTCACGTAGTGCCGACATACTGCTCTTTAGACCGGGCAGACAAACAAGCGACATTCTACGATGCGTTGAGCATGCAATGGAAACACGAACTAGCATGGCTGTTTCCACCCCCACACCTAATTCCGAGAGTCCTTGCACATCTAAACAGAGCTCAGGGGACGTATATAATAGTAGTTCCTCGTTGGGAGAATGCTTTTTGGAGACCAGACTTGAAAAGTCGCGCTCAAGACGCTCCCTTCACAATCAGGAACCTATCCAAGGTTTTAATAGATGTGACAACAATGCTCCCTCCAGCGAAGGTCTCAGAAATGACTCTGGAGGCGTGGAAATGTGGGGGTGGAATGAGGAACTAAAAGATTGGACTGACGAACAGAGAACTCTGTTATCTTCATCTTGGCGAAAATCTACGATGAAGACTTACAAACCAGCCTGGAAAAGATGGATTACTTGGTCAACGAAAAAGGGTGTCAATACACTCAACCCCACTGGATCTAATTTAGCCCGCTTTTTGGCTGACCTCCATCAGAAGGACGGTCTCTCTTTAAGTACAATTCAGGTACATAAATCAGTGGTCTCAACATTTGTTGATCCCAATAACCATGTCAAATTAAGTGCGCATAGTCTTGTGAAACAAGTCCTGAAATCTATAGCTATGGCGAAACAAAAACCAGAAAAGCCACCTATCTGGGATACGGACATAATTAAG
Organism: Tuta absoluta; assembly: GCA_027580185.1. Taxonomy (NCBI): domain Eukaryota; kingdom Metazoa; phylum Arthropoda; class Insecta; order Lepidoptera; family Gelechiidae; genus Tuta; species Tuta absoluta. The sequence continues at coordinate 1,843,499 of JAQAHW010000047.1, forward strand.
AATTATCTTAAATCAAGAGACGCTGACACAGCAAACTTATATGAGGTGTCAAAATTTACAGCAGCTATTTTGTTACTGTGTTCAGGTAGAAGAGTGCACGATTTAACTCTGCTCAAGATAACGCCGCAGCACTGTACAGTCGACGATAATGTTATAATATTTAGACCGGCTTTTGGATCTAAAACTGATTCCTGCTCTTACCGGCAATCAGCTTGGAAATTACTTACCAACTCTGACGACAAGTGTCTTTGCCCTGTTCATTGGGTAAAACATCTTATCAATTTATCGGAAGAAAGGAGATCAGCGGCCAATTCTGACAATCTATTTCTTGCTTTGACGGGAAAACCGCGTCCAGCATCTCGCACAATAATAGCTGGCTGGGTAAAGAAACTTCTTCAACAAGCTGGTATAAAAGCAACCGCAGGCAGCTTCAGATCGGCTGTAGCATCTAAAAACTGGGTCGAAAACTTTCCACTTGATGATATTTTGGCCAGGGGTAATTGGAGATCGGCTAATACATTCTGTAAATACTATTGCAAGAATATTTCTAACCCTAATGCTAGTGATTCGGTTTCGATTTCAAGATATTTTGCTCCTGTTGATGACTAACGCAATTTATCATTGTCATTTCAGAATCGATTAATAGTCATAATAAATAATTAGACTGATTTTGCTTTGTTAAAGTGTGTTCCTACACAAAAGTTTTCTATAATTATGATTGTTGACAGTTGTAAGCCAAAATAAAACACAATTTCCTTTCTAATTGTAATGTTTTTATTTTTATACTAAACACATTATCCACCTTATCATATCAGTACATAGATCTTCATTCATTACTTGGTATTATTGTAATAATATAACTCACACAACACAATTCTAGACCTTTAACAAGTCCAAAGTTATAAAAATAAATTATATAATAATTACACACATCACTTCACTAGGCGTTCACTTTTATATTTTCACACTAAATAATTATTTGACATAATATGTCAATATCATATCACATTGGCAATTTAGCGCCACCAGGCGATAGTAAACACGTCTCTCATGTTTAATTAGGCTTCGAATGACGGTACAGTACTGTTTAATAGAGACGTTTTACCTGAAATTAAAACGTTTATTAAACATACTTACCTCATTCGAAGCCTAATATTTTTTAAACCTGCCTGGTAGCCATGAGACGCAATGACGAATATTTTGAGCCGAGAACTCAACTGCCCTAAGGGTGGCGCTAGTGACGTCAGATTCGAGTGAAGTTGATTGCAGAACAGGAAGGGGAAGGAGGTGGGAGGACCGGAAGTATGCAATATGTACTACAGAAAACGAAATGCTACTCTCATGTTTAATTAGGCTTCGAATGAGGTAAGTATGTTTAATAAACGTTTTAATTTCAGGTAAAACGTCTCTATTTATCACTTTGTGAATTTGTTTTCAATCTGGTTAAGACATTGCAGGCTAAACCACCTGATTATCCGAAAAGATGGTTTCGTGCTTCAAAAGGCACGCTAAGCCGTCGGTCCCGGTGGCCGACTATGATTACTTAGACGGCAGTCGTTACACAACCATGTTAGAGGCCTACTAGTAGAAGAAGGCTACTACTTACGCCCGGTTTGCGCACTCACATACACACGACTACGACATAGAATCTCGTGCCGCTTGTGTCACAGCGAACTGTACTGCCGCCGCGCGTTTTTGTTTGAGTATAAGAAATCGGAAAAAAAATACCTAGAAACCTTACTATTCATTTAATAATAATGTTATTCACAGTTTTCTTCCTGTAACTTATAATAATGGTATCTAATTGTGACATCACTTAAATTCAGGTTCGCGAAACCAATTTGTTGACATCCCTGCTAATGTAGGTAGGAAAGGTGCTCGAGTTAAACTACTGCTCCTTGGTATATTGTGGTACCGGCGGGGTTCCCAATAACACTCACTGAAATATGTTTATCTCTGTCTGTAGCGGTATGCGAGAAGAGGAGCGCGGGAAACCGATGAAGCCCGGCAGCAATTCGGTGTTCCGACACACGGCAACCCCGCCAGAGCTGTACAGGCACACCCCCACGCCGCCTGACAAACATCTGATGAGGTAACATTACCGGTTTTTAAGTAATTACTGCTAAAGAAACTCGAACTACTTATGGGATAACTTATATCATCCATGATATTCTAAAACTCTGATGAAAACTTCATTAAGATACAACAATAATAAATTTTTAAAAACGGCTTTCTGTAATAAAGCCTAGCCTATGGAACTTGGTATAATTTACGGATTCTTCCGATACAATTCACATTCGAATCTGTTCAGTGGTTACCGAGTTTAAAACCTTTAAAGAATCGCACATACATACACATACATGAACTCTAAAAACATTACACTCCTAGTAACATCAGCAAAAAAAGATTTAGCATTTAAAGTGAGTAATTCTAACAAATTATTTGTCACTCATCGGAAACACCGCACGACTCCAATGAACAACGTTGCTGTGAATGTAAAGCAGCAAATCCACTGAATTTATCCTTTGCAACATCCTCGAGCCAATATGGAGTGATGTTGTCCTAAGATGTCGACACACAGCATGTTCACGAGTGTTTTGGTTGCAGACACACTCCGTCGCCGGGAGACGCGAAGGCCGGCGCGGCGCTGCCCCCCGCAGAGATGTACCCACATATGGGCCCTGGAAGAGGTAAGTCTTGCCACTTGGTAAATCGAACTCAGCACCGGTCAAACACTATACTGTACTCAATATTAGTTGAGTTATACCGAAGCTGAGCTTGATTGTACCCAACCCATCTTATCGCAGTTTTTCGGGTTTTAAAACTAAGTATTAAACATGACCTACTGGCCCGATTGAGTAGTGGATAGTACCCCTGCCATCTACGCCGAGAGTTGTAAATTCGATTTTCACACAGCACAAGTATATGTAAGTTAAATTTTGAATATTTGTGTTGAGTCTGGGTATTTTCTATGTATTGTATATGTATTTATTTACAAATAATAATTATAATATTTGCCGTGTGATGCCGGCTTAGAATAGCATCACCCTATTTCTTTCCCGTGGAAGTCGTAAGAGGCGACTTAGGGATTCGAGGGTGTGTATTGCAATTTTAGGAGATGGGCTGACAACCTATCACTATGGCGATACAGAATTTTCCGAATGACCCTCAAATATATGTCAGACGTGGTGTAAATGTCCGTTTTTGCGGCCGTTTACGCTCTGCCTACCCCGCAAGGGATAATAGGCGTGATATATGTATGTATGTAATAATATTTATGTATCATATCAGAAATCTAATTTCCATTGCTTAGATTGGGGCTAGATAGCGCTGTGTGAAAAGTCCAAGTTGTTTATTTAACATGCACCGATCATCACTCGTTCACAGATAAACTAATGCGTCCCGAGGAGCTGTTATACGCGCGCGGCGTGGACCTGAGCGTGAGCGCGCGGGGCGCTAACGGAGCGCCGCCGCCCCCCGCCGCGCACCAGCCGCCCCCCGCCGCGCACCAGCCGCCCCCCGCCGCGCACCAGCCGCACCCCGCGCCCGCGCCCCCCGCCGCCCCCGCGCTCTCCGTGAGAGACGCGCCCACCATCAACAGTCTCATAGCGAGACACCAGCCACGGTGAGACTATACATATCTATAGGAACAACAGTGCTAGAAAGGGCTCAAGGAAAAGATAAACACACTCCACATCAGACGCACTCTCTAACATGGCCAAGTATGTGTCGCCTTAGATAGAGAGGACATTGGATCTCACAAAAGCGTTTGATTCTCTCCTTCACATCCTGGAGCGTTATGGCGTCCGCGGTTCTTCTCTAAACTGGTTTCGATCTTACCTGGAGGAAAGACAGCAAAGAGTTCCACTATTCTCAATGAAGACACTTCCATCTTGGAAGATCTCGAATCTGACTTTTTCTGTCTACCTTTTGGCGTTCCACAAGGGAGTATTCTCGGTCCTTTGCTTTTCCTACTTTATGCTAATAATATGCCGTCAGTCGTGGAACATAAAGTAAACATGTTTGCGCCCGACGTTTCAATTTTTATTAGATTTTTTTTAGACTTGCAAAATTTACAAGCGCGGGCAGGATTTGAACTTGCGACTTTCGCAGAAACAAAACTTTTTCTAACACGGGAAGTGTTTTAAAATTTGGTATTCAGTTTCAATATTTTTTAAATCTTGGGGTTATCTTTGACTCTCACTTATCCTGGACATCCCAGGTTAACGAGGTTAGCAGGCGCATGCATTATTCTTTTCATTCTCTCAAACGTCTCCAGTACTTACTTCCCTTTCAGACTAAAGTACTGCTTGCTCAAGCACTCCTCCTCCCTACTCTTGACTATGCTGATGTGTGTTACTTGGATGTGACAGAGGAGCTGCTGAATAAACTTGAGCGCCTGCAAAATCTTGCAATTCGGTTTATTTTCGGACTTCGCAAATATGACCACGTATCTGAATTCCGCGCTCAATTAAAATGGCTCCCTATCCGCCTTTTTTTTTATTTTTTTATTAATGATGGGTTTGCTCTTGACTCTAGTCTAGGTCATAGGACAGAGACAGAGTCTAAGATGGAGCGAGCTCACCCAGAAGAAGCCTGTTCACTCTTACTTTGAAGAGATTAGGGTTGTATGCGTTTGGAAACACAGACGCAGGTAGTGAGTTCCACTCTTTAGCAGTGCGCATTATAAAAGATGACTGGAAGCGCTTAGTCCGAATTGGTGGAATGGCTACCAGGTACGGATGGTATCCGGCGGTGCGTCTGGATGTCCGATGGTAGAAGGGAGCTGGTGGAACAAGGTCGTGAAGCTCTTGAGCACACTCTCCGAAGTACAATCTATAAAAAACCGACAAGCAGGCAACCTTGCGGCGATGTGCCAGGCTATGTAGCTTGGTGTCCACCAGTTTTATGTCGCCTATGAGCCTCTTGGCCCTGCGTTCCACCGAGTCAAGAGCGGCAAGTTGGTATTTGGCTGAGCCATCCCAAAGGTGACTGCAATACTCCATGCAGGATCGGACTTGTGCTTTGTAAAGAGTTAAAAGCTGTCCAGGCGTAAAGTATCGCTTCACTCTATTCAGGACGCCCAGCTTTTTAGCCGCCGTCTGAGCCTTGTACTCGATGGTCGCGCCGAAGTTTAGATTTGATGTCAACTCCATGCCTAGAAGCTCAAGCCTGTCAGTGACTGGGACAGATGTAACCCGAAAAGTAGGTGTCCAGTCGAAAGGACTCCTTTTTGCGGTGAAAAGACACGCCTGTGTTTTGGTGGCATTGAATGAGACCAGATTGTCGTCGCCCCATTGGGAGACAAGACTTAAGGTCAGATCTGTTCGCTCTACCATGGCCTTTCTTAACGAACGTATTTCATCCCCACTGGTCCCTGCACCTGTCAAGTATCTCTCTGAAACGGTACTATCATCTGCGTATCCAACAATACCATGCCGAAGCCTTCGTCGTGATGTGCACATCCTGTCTGTCCTCTACAAGATCCTCAATGATCCATCCACACCCGAGTATCTCCGCTCCCGCTTTCACTTTTTACCTCCGGATTCCCGGCCTACGCGCATTTTTATCACAAAGGTACTTGAGTATACTGGAGCCAATACCAAATTCCTGTTTAACTCCTTTTTCGTTCGAGCTACACAACTTTGGAACAATCTTCCTATGGCAGTCCAGGACTGTCCATCTTTATCCTCTTTCAAAAGAAGGTTGAAAGAGCACTACCTTTAACTAAATTGATATTTACGTATGTATTTGTTTGTATTGTATTTGTATATTATGTATTTATATATTGGTTTTGTATTTATAGTTCAAATAGTTTAGCTATGTGTATTTATTTGACTATTATCAAATAATTATTTATCATATTGTTGTTTTTTTTACTATGTGTGCAATCTTGTCCCCGCACGTATTTATTTCGTACTTAGTTTTACAGGTTGGCTCGAAGAGATCTCTTTATAGAGATAAGCTCACCTTTGTGAACTACTTTTTTTAAACAAATATTATTGTATTGTTAATGCACCATAAAGAATATATATAAATATCCGAGGAAAAATATAAATAATCTCGAGCAGTCCCTCACGGAGTCTTTGGCAACTATCGTAACTTACATATCGTTACAGTCACTTGGCCTCAAAACGAATGTAAACAAAACCCACTTGCTGAATTTTAGAAACGATGGTACTAAGAGGGTTGATATCATGTGATGGTGAAAGGCGATTGTCAAGTTTGTTAAGAAAGCTAAATTTCTTCCGAGTCTGGACAGATGAGCACTTAAACTGGAAGAGACATATAGAAGGCTTGGAGAGCCAGTTGAGCAGTTTTTGTTACGCATTAAAGCACCTAATGAGGGTATCAACAAAGAAAGCTGCGCTCCAGGCTTATCATGCATTCTGTAAGGGATTCCAGGGTTCTATATGGTCTTGTTGTTTGGGGTGGGTCTGTCGACATTGATAATAGATTTACGCTTCAAAAACGCTGCATTTGTATTCTTGATTGCATACGATCAAGCCGAGAGTCATGTAGAGCATCATTTGCTAACATATCCTCCTGGCGCCCACGCGCCTCAGGAGAGGCCAAAATAAACATGGTGACTCCAGCCCAGAACTTTTTCTGAGTATCGTTTAATTACGGCCCGTGAGCCTTTCAGAGACCCATATTAAAAAATGTTGTAAAAATTTTCAAATTTCGCGGGTTTAATAATGCCATTTGTTTTAATTTATGGACGAAATAATATGGAGTAGTTTCCGGTATGCTTTGATTGGTTGTTACAATTGACAGACGTCATTTTGAAGAAAATTAACGGCGACATGGCGCCCGTCACGGACACGCGGTAAGTAAATCATATTTTTTTATGATATTTAATGATTATTAAGTATGTGTTCGTGCAAAAAACTATGCAATAATAAGTACTACCCACACGAAACTCATTAGTTCGCAGTTTTACGCCCAAAATTCTGCATAATCTTTGTTTAAAATAATATGTACTCTGGAAAGGCGGTAGGGTCGATGCTAGTATGAAAAGTATCTCAAGTTTATTTGTGTATGGCTTTAAGACATGCTGTTTCATGAAATATTTTTAATGTTTCGAATGTAAATAATCTTTTGAGCTTATACTAACAATTTAAGATTTGCCCACGCTGAGGTTTACAATTGTTTTGTGCACCAATACACCTAGTGCTTTATTCATAGGTTTGCAGGATCACGAAATTGAAGCCCTTGTGGACGGTGGTGCTCTGATGATTCAGAATTCGAAGATGATGGAGAAGACGATACAGGATTCGTCACTTTTTATGACGACAACACGCAAATAACTCGTCAGATACATAATTTAAGTCTAGAAGTTTGTTTCAGATATTTTTGTTGGCTTAATTCTGATTGTTTCTTACGAATATAAAACCTACAACTTTGAAAAATTGATGTTTTATTGAATTTTATGCGTAAAACCTAAGATTTTTAGTAGAAAACTGTTGAGAAAAAATACCTTTGATAGTTTAAGAAGAAGCAGAAAGTTAAAATAAGTGATTTAATTTAAAAAGAACTTAAAGAAACATATGAGGACTAGTCAGTTGTATATTTTTAGTTCAATACATAATTTTCTCAAGTACGGCCCAATAGCCTTTATGCAGAACAAAAGATAAATAAATAATTGAAATGAAAATTAAATGCTAATATAATCATAATTATACCCTGAAAGTTTCACTGCGAACCGATAACTCTAACATATTAAATTTTCAACTCAAAACCTTGGGTGTTTATGACTATAACAATTATGTACTATGAGAAGGCTATTCGGGCCGTTGTGAAGGATGACTCAAAAAATCTCTGGGCGCCACGAGGTTAAATTGCACACAATCACAGCCCTCTACATCTTAGAACTGTCTCAACTCGCGTTTTTCCCGCAGGCCGGGGCACGCGCGCGTGGACGCGCTGCTGGAGCGGCTGTCGTCCCCCGCGTCCCCGCACTCCGTCATCGTGCACCCGCGCGCCGCGCCCACGCCCTCGCCGCCCTCTTCTAACGAGGTAAGAGTGCTGCTGGAGCGGCTGTCGTCCCCCGCGTCCCCGCACTCCGTCATCGTGCACCCGCGCGCCGCGCCCACGCCCTCGCCGCCCTCTTCTAACGAGGTAAGAGTGCTGCTGGAGCGGCTGTCGTCCCCCGCGTCCCCGCACTCCGTCATCGTGCACCCGCGCGCCGCGCCCACGCCCTCGCCGCCCTCTTCTAACGAGGTAAGAGTGCTGCTGGAGCGGCTGTCGTCCCCCGCGTCCCCGCACTCCGTCATCGTGCACCCGCGCGCCGCGCCCACGCCCTCGCCGCCCTCTTCTAACGAGGTAAGAGCGCTGCTGGAGCGGCTGTCGTCCCCCGCGTCCCCGCACTCCGTCATCGTGCACCCGCGCGCCGCGCCCACGCCCTCGCCGCCCTCTTCTAACGAGGTAAGAGCGCTGCTGGAGCGGCTGTCGTCCCCCGCGTCCCCGCACTCCGTCATCGTGCACCCGCGCGCCGCGCCCACGCCCTCGCCGCCCTCTTCTAACGAGGTAAGAGTGCTGCTGGAGCGGCTGTCGTCCCCCGCGTCCCCGCACTCCGTCATCGTGCACCCGCGCGCCGCGCCCACGCCCTCGCCGCCCTCTTCTAACGAGGTAATGTCATAGAGTAGAAATCACATAGAGATGACACTCCCGCTCCAGACGCGCTCAAGGTCAATCCGTCTGGCTGTCTCTTAGAGAACAATTCAGTCGGGAGTGCGCTTCGCCGCGGAAACGTTCGTCGTGCGGGTCGATTTTATCATTTTTTGTGAAAAATTTAGCAATGCCGAATTGACAAGCGCTCAAATTTCATTATATCCACTTTTTCTATGACCATTTCGGAGATTTCTGATTGCAGATTCATAGTGAAAAAGTTTAAAATTTTTCTGTTGAAAATCTAGGAAAAATCATCAATTTTCTGAAATCGTGCTTGTGACGTCACAATACGATGATTATCCTGCAAAAAAAACACATCCGTTTGTAGACGTAAATTTACAAAAAAAAGCGCATCATGAGCGCCAAAACTGTCAATAACGTCAAAGTACATAGTTGGCTGGGTTGCCAACTGGGATTTTTTTTTCGTACTGAAGCACTTAAGGCTAGCGCAGACTGTGGCTTGTACGTCTACGCAAATGAAGCACGCGCGTCGACGCACCGGTTGTAATCTATGGAACCAATATGGAACTGGAAGCTTAAGAAACATGCCATGAACATGCCACACCAGATGCGGGCCGTGTTGACATGTCACACGCCAACAAGTAGGTAACTACCGAAGAGTACCAACTGACTAAGTTACTAGATTAGATGCCAAAGGCAAAACAAAATGCTTATCAATATCAATATCTACCCGGGTGTCGTAAAAGCCGACTAAGGGATGACTCCAGGAAATGGGCAGCAGCGTTGTCAGTGAATACAACACCTTACACTGCACTCGCCATTCCACCTGCTAAGCGTGGTGAGTATGGCAAATAACCCCTTATAGGGGGAGGCCCATGTCCAGCAGTGTGGTATTCCCACACTTGTGTCATTCCTGCTGGGGTTTTAACCTCTTAGTACTACACGACTGTACTAAAGTTACGTTAGTCACGACTCGTAGACTCTCCGTTTCTTAATTTGAGTAAAGTTTGTGCGTCTTCGTCTTTCTCTTTTCCCTTCCACCCTCCCATTCTGCAACGTTTTTTACTTCCTAAATAAGGCGGAACTATACTTTCTGACGCGTCCATCAGCCGCGTCCGTCAGCCGCGACTTATTTGAATCTGCGTAGTAATTTATGTGAAACTGCAAACTATCTAAGTCGCGCACAGTCTGAGAGAGATATCTAGCCGGTCGGATGCCATAGACATTGGCACTGGCCTTTAGACTCTGGAGTCGCTTTTAATTTATTTCGTGGACGTAAACACGTAAACGCTTCTTTTTATCTAATTTCTTGGTAGACAATACAATGTGCCAACAGTTAAATAAAAAAATTCTTCCTACTCGTTGCTCGACGTCATCATCGCGACCGCGACCATAGACGAATTTCGTCCGCGGACACTCCATGCACACTGTCTTAAGCCGCGGCTGATGGATGCGTCAGATAGTATGTTTCCGCCTTTAGACTTCTTTAACATCCAATTTAATCAAAACATTTCAATACGTAAAATCGTTTGCAATCAGCATTTGCAAGCAAAATTATGAAAAATTCCAAAACCTCGTACAGAAGTGAATACTTTGTCCTCGCGTGTCGTACGGGAGACCATAGTTTCGTATTCGTACGAAGAACCTTATATTGTACGGTTGGCAACCCTGGAAATGTATGGTAATGTCGCTGTCAATCATCTTTGAATCATCAGTATTGCCATTATATTTTATTATTTTCAAGAATTGTAGTGATACCATTTTAATAATCGTATTCTGACGTCATCATGCACTTACGACCTTTTAGAATGAGCAGTTTTAAATTATTTAAATAAAAAGGGATAAAAGTGTTGTTTTTTCTAAAATGTTACTCGGGGGCTCCACTTGTTCACTAAAGTTTAATGTAAGCTAATAATATCGGTAGGTTTAAGAAATGAGCGGTCATCAATTATTGTGGCTGCAAAAGTGATGCGAGGAAGACTCCGCATCTAAGTTTCGTTTAAGTTAAGTATTCATAGGGAGAACGCGTTTTACAAAAATAATGCTATTCTATTTTTGCACCTATTTTAAAATCCTGTACCTACCTATTAACAATAAAATGGTAAGGTAAGACTTTAAAACGGGTAAATATTTTGTTCCCACGGGAAAACTGTTAGCAGCGGTCGCAACCGCTTGACTGGCCGCTAGTCTGGAATAAAATTATTGGCACGTGACAGCCATGACTTAAAGCGCGGGAGAGTGCGGGGCGTTACGGGCTGCGGGGGGAAGTAGGTATTTAAAGCGCGGCTTTTGGGGCCCAGACAAAGGAGTTTCGTTTCTATACGCCAGTATTATTATCTATTCTTATGGTAATGTGTTCTTTAGAAGAAGCCTGATCACTCTTACTCTGAAGAGATTAGGGTTGTATGCGTTTGGAAACAGACGCAGGTAGTGAGTTCCACTCTTTAGCAGTGCGCATTATAAATGATGACTGGAAGCGCTTAGTCCGAATTGGTGGAATGGCAACCAGGTACGGATGGTATCCGGCGGTGCGTCTGGATGTCCGATGGTAGAAGGGAGCTGGTGGAACAAGGTCGTGAAGCTCTTGAGCACACTCTCCGAGTACAATCTGTAAAAAACCGATGCGCCCTGCGTTCCACCGAGTCAAGAGCACACACACACTCGCCTCATTAATGCTCGGATTATCAACTCGAAAACAGCTGTATAAAGACCTGCTTTATGCATTCTGCCTATAGAAATTGCAGTTTAATGGAAATTACAGACGCGTAATGTCTTAATGAGAAGGCTCTTATTTCGATAAAATGGAAAAATAAAACGAAGTTTTTTTTGCTAATACTCAAATCGCTCTATCTTCCGCCTGACCTGTCAGATGTTGTTGTACAGTAATTGTTCGCTTATTGTTCAGTTGGTCACTAGAATGCTCTTGTCAAACCATTATCTTTTATTTATTATCACAATAATATGATAAACAGACACTCACATTCTAGTGACCCTCATTATATGACTGTTGCATAAACTACAATTCCTGTACAGGTATAATGACACAAACTCAAATTTTAGCCTCTACATATAAACGTCCCTATTGAAATTTTCCAAACGGCAGTGAAAACTGCATCAAAATTTGCTGCGTTGTTTACGAGTTGACAGATAGACAACAGACTTTGATTTTATTTTATTCCATTTATTTTTGAGACAGCCAAACAAAAACACCACAGACTGGCCCGATAGTGTAGCGAATAGTTCCCTTACCTGCTACGCTCAGAGTCGTGGGTTCGATCTCCACAAACACAAATATTTGTGATGCAATTTTAAGATACATACACATATCACGCCTATAATCCCTTGCGGGGTAGGCAGAGCGCAAATGGCCGCACAAAAACGGACATGTACGCCACGGCTGACAAATATTTGAGGGTTATTAGTAAAATTGTGTATCGCTATAGTGACAGGTTGCCAGCCCATCGCCTAAAATTGCAATACACACCCTCGAGTCCCTAAGACGCCTCTTACGACTCCCATGGGAAAGAAATGGGGTGATTCTATTCTAAGACGGCATCACACGGCATTTATAGATACTTGTGTTTAGTCTAGGTGTTTTCTATGTATTGCATTATATTATGTATTTATTTACAAAAAAAGTATATGTAAGTATTAACATCAGTTATCTAGTTCCTATGGTACAAGCTTTGCTTAGATTGGGGCTAGATGGCGCTATATGAATTGGCCAAGACATTTATTATTGAGAATCACCAAAGACTAAAGATGTATAATAATAATGTACACATCACAACACATTATTTGTTGCAAAAAGGTGCTGTTGGCTTCGACCCCACTCATGCCTCAAAGGACCGGGTTCCTGTGGGCCCGAGATTCGGAAACGTACCAACATAATAATAATAATGTAACGTAACATTTTGTATGTTACAATATTGTAACACAATAGTCATCCTACTTCCTTCTAATATTATAAATGCGAAAGTTTGTATGTTTATTTATTTGTGTCCCTCAAGCTGTAATCACATTTATTTGTTACTTCTTCACGCAAAAACTACTGAACCGATTGTTATGAAACTGTAACATGGATTAACACATAGTATAGTTTTTATGAGTACGCGGGTAAAGCCGCGGGTTACAGCAACAGTATATTATAACTAACCTAGCCGAAGCCGATAAAAACTATCCTATGTGTTGAGCCATGTTATCTTCTACATGCTTGCGAAATGTAATTACAATCTTTTCAGTAGTTTTTTCGTGAAGAAGTAACAAACAAACAACCATACAAACTTTCGCAATATTTTTTTTATGAGTACGCGGGTAACAGCTAGTATATTATAATTATTATTAGCTAGTATATTATTATTTTGCTAAAGAGTGGAACTCACTACCTGCGTCTGTGTTTCTAAACGCACACAAGCCTAATCTCTTCAAAGTAAGAGTGAACAGGCTTCTTCTGGGTGAGCTCGCTCCATCTTTGACTCTGTCTCTGTCCTATGACCTAGAATAGAGTCAAGAGCAAACCTATCATTAATAAAAAAAGAAAAAAGTTGGTAAGTCGCCTTTCATGTAGTCTTTCATGGACCAATAGCTCCTCCAGGCGTTTTCGGTGCGTCTTGCTACTCCTAGGGTAACAGCTAGTATATTATAACTTGTTAAGGGCGGGCCGTGAGAAAATTGGGTATTTTTGGATGCACGCAATTTTGTTGGTGAATACGATAAACACTTTATTTTTATGTATAATGATTTTTCATTATATTATCTAGATTTTTGTCGCAGGAAAACACGATTAAAGAAAGTTTGCTCGATAGATTTATTTTTCAAAGTTTAGTCTATTTTCACACTTTTTTGCGCTTTGTATAGCAATCTTAAGAACATAACACATTATTTTTTGCGAATACGATACGTCTTGTAAATTACTAGTTTTTTGTCGTTCAGTTTTTTGATTACTTGTTTATGTGGCGAGAAATTTCCAAAATATTGAAAAATTGGCTATGGTGATTCCGCTCTGTTCTCACACACGGGATTTGCCATTAGTGGGAAAGGGACGTTTAAAAGTTCGAGGCAGGCCCTTACACTTGTTTGTTATGCTCACAGGACTCGGCGGATTCCTGCGGCGCGCCGCCCGGCTCCAAGCGGAAACGGAAACCGGAGCGCACCGTGCGAATGCCCACCGCTTTAAACCCCGCCCCCACCCTCGCCCCGCTCCCCGCCCACGCGCGCCTCACGCCCCCTCCGCCCCACCACGCAGCCATCCTGCCCCGCACCGGCGCTGGTTTGCTGGAGAATGGGGAGCACCACGGGACGGAGATCAAGTCGGAGACGCAGGATGCTGCCGATGCTGAGGACGACACCAAACCTACCGATATGGAGATTGAGGACACGCAGATACCTCAGGTGGGTAATATCTACATGTCACGCCTCTATCCCTTGTGGATTGCTAGGGAAAGTCGTTCAGTTACATGAGTACTAATTTCGCCCGTAAAATATTTACCCCTGTTGAGGACCACACTCTGAGTATGCATACATACATCACGCCTGCATCCTTTTCGGGGTAAGCAGAGCCTATAAATAACTGAAGATTAAGTTTCACCATAGTGACTAGTTGTCAGCCCATCGCCTGAAATTACAATACACATGTAACCCTTGAGACACCCACGAGAAAGATATGGGGTGATGTTATTCTAAGTTGGCATCACACGGCAGCATATTTCCATGTAGCAATAAATTGGCCCATCGCCTAAAATTACAATACACATGTAACCCTTGAGACACCCACGAGAAAGATATGGGGTGATGTTATTCTAAGTTGGCATCACACGGCAGCATATTTCCATGTAGCAATAAATTGGCCCATCGCCTAAAATTACAATACACATGTAACCCTTGAGACACCCACGAGAAAGATATGGGGTGATGTTATTCTAAGTTGGCATCACACGGCAGCATATTTCCATGTAGCAATAAATTGGCCCATCGCCTAAAATTACAATACACATGTAACCCTTGAGACACCCACGAGAAAGATATGGGGTGATGTTATTCTAAGTTGGCATCACACGGCAGCATATTTCCATGTAGCAATAAATTGCAAATTACAGAACACGTGGTTCAAGTTATATTTTAAAGTATGAAGGAGAATTCAGTCGAAATTTTATTACATTATACGCATTAACAGTCACGACAGTCCACTGCTGGACATTTACCCTCCTGTCGGGGGGTATTGACATACTCACCATTCTTGACAAGTAGATTTGCGAGCGCAGTGCAATACAGGCTGTAAGAGACGGTGTACCGAAAACTTTGCAGGCATGATCAGATCATGAAACTAAACAACTTTTAATATGAAGCCTATGTTGGGAAACGATTTTTTTTTTCTAATTTACATAGTAAGTCAGTCGGGAATTTTGTATGGGAGGTTGAATTTTTTTTCTCGTTTACCAACATCTTTTATAGAAAAAGTTGTTCAGTTTCATGGTCTGATCATGTCTGCAAAGTTTTCGGTACACCGTCCCTTACACCCCGTATTTTACTTAGTCGCTTTTTACAACATTCACATGCCGTGTGATGCTGGCTAAGAATAGCATCACACCATTTCTTTCCCGTGGGAGTCTTTAGAGGCGACTAAGGTACTCGATGGTGTGTATTGCAATTTTAGATGGGCTGACAATCTGTCAATATGGCAATACACAATTTTTCGAATGACCCTCAAATATTTGTCAGACGTGGTGATCAATGACCGTTTTTCGAGGCACTCTGTCTACCCCGCAAGGGATTATAGGCGTGATATGTGTGTGTATATATGTATGTATGTATTAACGTTATTGTACCACAAAACAAATTTAAACTATCAGTAAAGGATGGAATAAAACAAGAGGCACAAAGGCAGACTTATCCCACAAAGGGATCTCTTCCAGTCAACCTTTGAGAGACACAGAGGATATGTAATTTGCAGGTAAACTACGGTACTTTAGAAAGATGATAAAATAAATGATAATAAGAAATGTATGTATGTACAGCATCCACGAGTAGAATTGAAGTGATGCTATTTTAAGCCGGCATCACACTTCGAGATTTGATTGTATTGTTTTATCTACATTGATTGTATTGTTCTATCTACATTGATTGTATTGTTCTATCTACATTGATTGTATTGTTCTATCTACATTGATTGTTTTGTTCTATCTACATTGATTGTATTGTTCTATCTACATTGATTGTATTGTTCTATCTACACTGATTGTATTGTTCTATCTACATTGATTGTATTGTTCTATCTAAATTGATTGTATTGATCTATCTACATTGATTGTATTGTTCTATCTACATTGATTGTATTGTTCTATCTACATTGATTGTATTGTTTTATCTACATTGATTGTATTGTTCTATCTACACTGATTGTATTGTTCTATCTACATTGATTGTATTGTTCTATCTACATTGATTGTATTGTTCTATCTAAATTGATTGTATTGTTCTATCAACAGAAGCCTCCCACGCCGGAACCTCACGCCAGGAGAAAAGAGAAGACCAGGTCCAACTCGTCGGAGACCATCGACGACATCGCCGCCATGGTGGCCTGCGACAAGCCACTCGAACCACCGCCCTTGCAGGATAAGGTCACTTTTTCTCAAACATGCTAGGAAATGTGTTCATTTCTTTCAAAAAAAGAAACCGCGAAGTTTCACATTGTTTGTCACGTCTCAGATCACGCCAGCAAAGTTGTATGGAAATCCTTTGCTGGTGTCCATTAAGATAAATTCGTTATACGCTAAACCCACATAATTTGATTTCAAAATTATCTCGATGAATCTCATAGAAACGGAACGTAATTTTGTATGAAACAGGTAACTAAAGACGAGGCTGTATGATGTGAAGACCCTTGCCTGTCCAGAATTAAAAAAGAAAAGAATGAACTAAACATTTAGTATGGCTGAATATTACGTAATACTGTGCCTTACAGGCGAATTTATTTTAAAAAATTACAATTGGTGGGAAAATTGTAAATTTAAATTCGACAAAGTCTTATTTTCCATACCTCGACAACAATGTACTATTACTTATTTCTTTATTAGGATCACCAACAGTACACATATTACATCACATTAATAATAAACAATATTATAAGATACATCCTGATATGAGCACCAATAACAGGCGAACACAACATTCACAAAAAAAATATACAGCTACTCTTTATAATATTACCTAAATACATGAAATTACTTTTTATTTTACTTACTTCATATTACCTTAACCGAAACTCACTAAATAGTAGTCGCTTCCCATTGGGTGGTATTCGTATTCCGTTGCATGCTTAGAATCTTTAAAACTACGGATTTTGAAAACTTGCAAAATTTTTCAAGCGCTGGCAGGGTTTGAACCTGCGACTTTCGTGATTACTAGTGACGAAGCCTCTTACATCTGGGATACCGCAGCTCGTTCCTTGCCTGCCAATTTTCCAAGTGTATTTTTAGTGCCAGTAACGCGTGGCACGGCTCCATCTAACTTGTAAAATTTTTAAGCGCGGGCAGATTTGAACGTGCGGCCTCGAATCGCCGATGTGGCGCTGTGCGAAAAGCACAAAGTTGATATTTATCACTTTGCGAATTCGTTCCCAGTCTGGTTAGGGCATTGTAAACTGAACCAACTAATTGTCCGAAAGAAAGATGATTCCGTGCCTCGGAAGACACTTTAAGCTGTCAGTCCCGGTTGCTGTCTATGATTAGAGGGCGGTCGTTGCACAACCATGTCAGAGGCCTACTACTAGTAGTAAGCGGTTGAAAAACTTTGACACCAGGATTCATCGGGTTATTAAACGAATCAGTGCCCCACACAAAAAGGAAGAAGATGCGTTTTGAAATAGACAGAGTGATTGAAGAGGAATATTTTTAAGTAACTTTTACCGCGGGATAAAGTTAATTCTTGCAGGAAAACGGGTAGCAATGCTCACCAAATTATCCACCATTTTACTTATGCTCAAGTCAAAGCAAGACGTGTCGTAAATTTATTTAATTTTTAACTCTGGGTAGTCTATCTACACATCTACACTTATATTATAAAGAGGGAAGAATTGATTGTTTGTTTGAATTGAAAAGGCTCCGAAAATACTGGACCGATTTAAAAATCTTTTACAATTAGAATCCTACATTATCCCTAAACATGAACATAGGCTATATGAAGACTCAAGTAGAAGTTGTTTTATTGATTGTATACATACTTATATCGCGCCGATATCTCTTGCGGGGTGGGCAGAGCATAAGCGGCGGTGTTATTTACGCCACATCGGACAAACATTTAAGGGTTTGTGTATCGCTATAAAACAGGTTGTCAGCACATCGCCTAAAATCGTTATACACACGCAACCCTCGATTCCCTTAGTCGCCTCTTACAACACTCACGGGAAAGAAATAGGGCGATGCTATTTTAAATCGACATACACGGTATATTCAACTAATTGTTTGTTAATTATAGGTGGATCACGATGAAGAGGTTCCCGAGACCATTGACCAGCTCAAGAGTGTGCTGGCGAGCCCCAGACACGAAGAGAGCAAGGAGGCCACACTAGATAAGGTAAATGTTATCTCTTAATAAGATAATGGTAATTTTGCAAATTTTAAAAGACATGAGCCGTGGTAGCCCAGATAGATGAGGCGTCGCCTCTAGTGATAGCGAAAGTTGCAGGTTCAAATCATGTACGCAGTAGAAAATTTTGCAAGATTGTTCAGATTATAGTTCAGTATTTGAAAGGTACCCTTTAAAAAGTCTAACACATATTTTTCATCTACAGATCGAAGAACCGAAAATATCTCCGCCACGAACGGAAGAGAAAGAGAAAGAAGTGGAGAAGCCCCCGGAACCTGTAGTGGAGGCTCCGGCCGTCACCGCAGCCCCCGCCCCCGCGCCCGCCCCGGCCCCGGCCCCTGCCCCCGCCCCCGCGCCCGCCGCGCCCAAGCGACGCAGCACCCGGACTTCCAACTCGGAGACCACTAATGTACCAGGTATGAAGAGTGCAACTATACAAACATGTTTTAAAGGAAGTGTATGACTATAGTCTTTCCATGAGTTAAATTTTAGTTAAATTGTTGTCAGATTTTATTTTGTTGTTTTCACTCCAATTTATTATGGCATTCTGTTGTCAAAAATTAAATAAACTATGCACACTGCCAGTGGGGTATGATGTAGAACACAATTATGTACCTAAATATTTTTTATTGATACTGTGATTGTATTCTGTTCGTGTGCCTAATAAAAAAAATATAATCCTATAAGTGAGAAAATTTCGTATGCACCATGAGGTCTCAGTTAAACAGGTTGCACTGTAATTATATAAGAAGCAATAATAAATCGTAATCTCGTATTGCACAGATACACAGTTATCTGATTGACCCCAAACTTTTGTCAGACGTGGTGTTAATATCCGTTTTACGGCCGTTAACGCTCTGCCTACCCCGTAAGGAATATAGGCGTGATGAATGTATGCACTCCCATGGGGCTGGTCAGGTTAATCACACGGCATGTAACTTTACGCCACCACCATCTGAAAACGATATTTGTTTCAAATTGAAGTCAAGATTTTTTGAATCCTACATTATCCTTGATGAACATAGGCTATATTAAACTATCTTATTCCCGGGGGGAAATTGTAAGCGGCGGGTGAAACCGCTGGGCGGGCTGCTAGTCCTCTATAAGTGAGAAAATTTTGTATGCACCATGAGATCTCAGTCAAACAGGTTTCACTGTATAATAGATAGAAGCAATAATGGATTGTAATCTCGCATTGCAGTGGTCAAACAGGTTTCACTGTATAATAGAAGCAATAATGGATTGTAATCTCGCATTGCAGTGGTCAAACAGGTTTCACTGTATAATAAAGGCAATAATGGATTGTAATCTCGCATTGCAGTGGTCAAACAGGTTTCACTGTATAATAGATAGAAGCAATAATGGATTGTAATCTCGCATTGCAGTGGTCAAACAGGTTTCACTGTATAATAGATAGAAGCAATAATGGATTGTAATCTCGCATTGCAGTGGTCAAACAGGTTTCACTGTATAATAGAAGCAATAATGGATTGTAATCTCGCATTGCAGTGGTCAAACAGGTTTCACTGTATAATAGAAGCAATAATGGATTGTAATCTCGCATTGCAGTGGTCAAACAGGTTTCACTGTATAATAGAAGCAATAATGGATTGTAATCTCGCATTGCAGTGGTCAAACAGGTTTCACTGTATAATAGAAGCAATAATGGATTGTAATCTCGCATTGCAGTGGTCAAACAGGTTTCACTGTATAATAGAAGCAATAATGGATTGTAATCTCGTATTGCAGTGGTCAAACAGGTTTCACTGTATAATAGAAGCAATAATGGATTGTAATCTCGCATTGCAGTGGAGTCCCCGTCGGAGGGCAAGCCGGCGGAGCCCGAGGAGGGGCGGAGCGCCACGCCCACCGCCGCCAGCTTCGTGGAGGTGGAGAACCAGCTCGAGATGATGTTCGCGGGCATCGAGGAAGAATCGCCCGTCGACAATAAAGAGGTACGACTGTTAATTAATATCAGTTAGGTTAATTAAAGGAAAAATGGCTATGGTTTTTTGCCGCCGACCGTCCAGTGGCGCCCTCCCAAGTTTTTAACTAATTTCTTTTAATCTGAAACAAATATCAAAAATCTAAGACTGACAAATTGTTGCCCTATACGATAAGTTTATTCCAAAATACAACAATGAGCTTTTTCTTGTGTTTTAAGACACATTAAGACTCCTACTTCGGCGGAAGGAACGAAATTCAAATGAAATTCGGAAGTCATGTCAAAGAGTATATTATAGAGGTGGCACCATTTCATATAATGTTAGTCTAACTGGTACTGATACAATACTTGACGACCAATGGTAGTGCGACTGCCTGCGACGCAAAGGTTCCGGGTTCGATTCTCGGTGGACTACTCACAAAGATGATATTATAACTTGAGAGGAATATTAACCTACATTATATTATAAGGACCATATTTTGAAATAAGCTGAACCATTCGCCAAGACTTAGCTGAACGCATAGTATCCATATTAATTAAGAACTCTATAAACTGTACTGTCTGTTTGTTTGTTATTCTTCCACTTTCAGTACATGAAAAGAATTCATCTAAAAATAAGAGCTTCATCAGTTCACAAAACACTTATCTTCATAACATCTCAAATCATATTCACAACTTTTTAGTTTAACGTTATTACAGAAGAAGCAAAGTCATTAAACTAAATCAAGCCAACTTATTAGTTCAGGTTTAAAAATGCAAGTGGCCAGTATCATGTTACGCACTTTGCGCGAACATATTTTTGTTTCGTTTTTGTCCATCCTGGTATTGTACATTTTTTTGCGGACTTCGACATTAAGAAACTTTTTTTGGATATTTCTTTGTCATTTTCGTCATTGCGTGCACCTTAAGCGCAACTAATACTGAAAAATTGCAATTTTAAACGTTTATTGCAAAAATCAGTATACATAGATGTAAGTTCAAAATATAAATAGCAAAAACCAATTAGCGACGGCTATTATATATTCGAGTATGATATTATGATATGATAATATATAGCGGTCGCATTCTCACACCGTTCATTAGTTTTTGAACAATATTTGTTGACCATCAGACATACACAGAGCCGCATGCCTTAAAATTTTCAAACCTTCGAACACCTTTAACAATCGTTTTCCTTAAATCACCGACACCAGTTGAATTGCTTCATAGTTAAAAATTATCATACATTTTGGTGATATCTTTTAAAGTAACTAAGAAAATTTTAAAATCGAAGGTGCTTCTAATTGTTTTTTTGACTAAGGTTTTTAATCCATTCCTATCTGGATAATCCTGCAATTTATGGTCTTGAAATTGGTATTTTTAGAAAAGGGATTTATAGCCCTATACAATTTTTGGTATTTTTCGGTGTTACCAACGAACCAGGGTGACCACAAGCTTTAATATAATGATACCCTCGACCTTCCCGAAATGATAAGTACCTACCTGGAAATTAATTTTAACATTAGTGGCATTTTGTTCGGTGACACTCTAGGACTTTCCAGCTAGGTATAAGTCTAGAACCTTTCAACCCAGTGTTACCCTAGCATGAACATCTTGACCCAGTGCCACTCTAGAACCTTTCTACCCCATAACACTAAAAACCTTCCGAATCAATTGATCCCACTCTTTAACTGAAATCTGTCAAAAATCTTTTACTACATAAATAATACTTTTGTATACTAGGTACGCAAGTTGCAAGAGATATGGGCGTGATATGTGTATGTATGTATGTAAGTACATGTACATAATTATTATACTTGCTTTCTTATAATTTGTCCTAAAACTGTGGTTGGTGGTGACCGTATGCGCAGCGCTCCATATATACAATTAAAAATTTCCGCCGCGGTTAAAAAACTGCTTTTGTGCCGCCGTGCCGCCGTCTAGTGTTGCATATAAATCGAACCTTACTACTTCATACTAATCTGCACTAACAACCACGTCATCCTATTATTTGATCGTAAAAATATTTTTAATACCTACGTCTAATCGGTTCATATTTTGCGTTTCGTATCAATCAACGTAGTATTGACATTGGCAAAATTATCCAAAGCGGATAGAATGCCGTTGTTGTAGATAGTTGATATATTTTACGGCAAAGTTCTAGCTACAATAATTTTTCACAGTCAAAATATCGAACAAATGTACAGTGTGTCGCGTCTTCACATATTCCGTTTATCTATGATCAATTCGACGTCAGTTTTGACAGCAGAGGAAACACATCAAACAAAAACCTTTTATTCCCAAGGAAAACAGCCGGAAACAGTAAGTGTTTTGCCAAATTTCTTAATAACTAAGTTGTTTTTTCAAAAAATAGCCGCCCGGGCGGGTTCAACGTGAAATTGCCATTAATAATCATACTAAGATCAATACAGTTCGATTAGCACTGGCGGAGGAAATCTCTTACGCCACGCTTCATCACTGAATAATAGAGGTAACTTCAAATTTTAATTTCTCCGTAATTAAATATAATGAGATTTTGCGCTGCCCTGGCTTATTCCTCATATCTTGAAGATTAAAAAACAAAATTTTGTTGACAGTGATGTGCCTTAGATTATGTATAAAATGCATGCTCGTAGCTCGTTTTCACCTCATTTCACGGAATGACGCCCGTTAAGAGAAATTAGTTAAAAACATGGGAGGGCGCCACTGGACGGTCGGTTTTTGCTCGGCGCAGGCTTAACGGCCTTTAAATACAGTCGCTATCGCCACGTCTGACAAATATTTGAGGACCATTTCAGAAAAATCATGTATCCATATAGTGATTGTCAGTCTGTCGCCTAAAATTGTAATATACATGAAACTCTCGAGTCACATAGACGCCTCTTACGACACCCACATGACAGAAATGGGGTGATACTATTTCAAGCCTGCATCACAACATTTGCCGGGGCTTTGCTGGGGGGTTTGATACTCTTCTTTTCGTATGGGTCTCTCAGTCGTCCAACGACGACCCAATGACTGTCTTTGAAAATTGATTTTTAAGTCATTGTAGTTTGATTGGAAGTTTGAAATTTTAGATATAATATTTGCATTGCTAGTGGCGATCATTTAAGCGTAAATTTTGTCATCGCTAACATTGAATAAGGACTACGGTTCCGAAAAAGGAACGCCAGCAAAGTTATCTGGGAAAAAAGTGTACTACTACTAGACCGCTAATTTTATTACCTTAAGTGACTAGCTGAGAAACTCCCAGATGTTTAACGTCATCTATTGGCGTAAAAACGAGTAACTTTTTAATTTGTTTGTAAGACCATATTCTACGCCATTTAAAAAAATATATAAGTAGATTGACATGTCCAAAAAAGACTAAAAATGGCACAATCTGCAAAGTGAGGATATTACACAAACCCCACAAAATAATTAAAATAAAAACCAGTTCAAAAACTAACACCCGACTACTGAGATATCGCGCTCTAAAAAGTAAGAAACAAGAAATCGACCACGGCTATCACCTATAAACCACAATATTTTTTTATTAAATATACATTTAAATATATAATTATATGTCATATCTTCGTATAAATTTCGTGGACTATAGATATTAAATTGTTTGTAGTTAATATTCCAGATTTCTTGTTTCTTACTTTTTAGAGCGCGATATCTCAGTAGTCGGGTGTTAGTTTTTGAACTGGTTTTTATTTTAATTATTTTGGGGTTGAAGGTAAGTTTAACACTGTGGCATGTATTTTTTTTTCTGGATAGAAATGCAGCTCAATTCACAATTAAAACATCACTCGTTAATTAAATAAAATACACTCATCATAATCTTATCTTTGTATGTATGTATGTATGTTTGACCATGCATAATAGGGTAGGAGCCAACATGCAGCCTTGGCGAACACCTCTACGAACGGCTCGGATGTATTGCCGTTAAATACAACAGATCCTTTCATGTCCATATGGAAGGATTTAACGAGGCTCAGAAGTTTTGGCGGGCACCCGATGTCTGCTAACGGTGTCGAAGGCTTTGTCAAGGTCTACGAACGCCACAAACAGAGGTGTTCTCTGCTCTCTACACTTTTCCTGAAGTTGGCGAAGTGTAAAGATCATAATATCTGTTGTGGAACGCTGGGCGCGGAATCGACATTGCGATTCGGGATATACACGATCAGCTAGTTTCTGGAGTCTTAATAAGACTAACCGAGCAAATAATTTACCTACTATACTTAAAAGGGACATACCACGATAACAGTTACAGTCACCGCGGTCACCTTTGCCTTTGTATAGGGTAACGATGTTAGCATCGCGCATATCTTGTGGTATATATCCCGCTTCCCAACATTTACACAACAGATTGTGCAGGATGGGTAATATGCACTTGAGCCTGATGATTTCGGCATGGGTACCATCATTTCCAGGAGACTTTCCGGTCTTACGCTGCTTAACAGCCTTGCGGTATTCCCTTATGGTAGGAAGGTAATCTAACTCGGCCCAGGTAGCTAGTTTTGGCATGCAGTCTGCAGCTTCCGGCATTATATTAACTGGTTCCGAATAGAGACCGATATAATGTTCTATCCATCGTTCGAGTTGGCGTTGGGCATCTGTAATAACAGTGCCATCCACTTCTTTAAGGGGACCAAGGGCCTTTTTACTGCCAGCATACACACCACCAAAATTTACGACATCAGCGCACGATTGGATACTTTGGCAAAGCTCGGTCCAGTATGCATTAGCAAAGTACCGTGATGTGCGTTGTAATACAGCTTTTGCATTCGCTAAATTGACACGCGACTTTTCGGAAGGGTTAAGGCGATGAGTAAGCGCAGCTTGCCGTTTGGACTCGAGCAGGGGTGTTATGTGTTCGAGTTTCTCAGCGAACCAGTCTTGGTTTTTGACTGTCTGGTGGCCGAAAGCCGTACCAGCCACATCTGTTAGAAACTTTTTTACTTTGCACCAGTCTTCCTCTATAGGAGCGTCTACGTCCCAGGTGGCAGTTTCGTCGCGTACCAACTCCTCAAACTTTCGGACAAACTCACCATCCCTGGTTTTGGGAAGATCGATCTTCTTCCTACCGGGCAGTTTGGACGAGTGGATCTTTTTGTGAGTTATAGCAACGTGCGAAGCCACCAAGGAGTGATCTGTGTCACAATCAGCGCTATGAAATGTGCGCGTGTGTAGGGTCTCGCGGAGATTTTTCTTTTTGGTTAGGATAAGGTCCAGTTGATGCCAGTGACCAGAACGAGGGCGTTTCCAGGACACTTTGCGAGATGATTTGGCTTTGAAGTAGGTATTGGTAACACACAGTAGGTGTTTAGAGCATAGCTCTAATAAACGTTGGCCGTTTTCGTTTAACTTCCCTATACCGTGGTTACCTATACAATCAGGCCAAGCTACGTTGTCCTGTCCAACCCTTGTGTTAAAATCGCCCAGATTGTATAAGCGGTCAGATGGTCTTAACCCGCGTAGAGACTGGTCGAACTGGTCATAAAACTGTGTTTTGGCTTCATCCGTTGAGGATAATGTTGGTACGTAAGCAGAAATAAGTGTTACGTATCCATGATTCGTATTTAACCGCACCAACATAATGCGTTCCGATATGTCGCAAGGAGCCTCTATTGATGTTAAGAGATCGTTGCGGATAGCCGAGCCTACACCATGCTCACACACAGCGCTGCTGTCCTTTCCTTTCCAAAAGAATGTGTAATGTGTCTCACGCAAGGAACCCTCGTCAGGGAGTCTGGTCTCTTGTAAGGCACAAACAACAATGTTAAGTCTGTTGAGTTCGGCGTCGATAATGGCAGTTTTACGCAGATCTTGTGCGTCAGTAGAAGTGTAGAAGAGCCTACACAGGTGTCAGGGAGGCCTGTCCTCATAGTACGGACATTCCATGTTACAAATCGCATGGATAAGCGGTGTTGGGAATTGTTTCTATTATGCCTTTTAGTCGCAGGTGTAAAATGTAACGGCGCCAATTGTCCAGTTGAGGCTGGTGCTCTCTACACCCTAAAAGAGCAAACCAGCACCGGGGCGGAACAGTACCTTATTGGTCGGGGGCTGCCCAACTTGGAGCAGGCGGTAACTGATCAGTGGGCCTACGATGGACCCTTCCACTGTCGGAAGCGACCACTGGCACCCGCACTTACGCCCATATGTGCGGACTTATAACCGATCACTGCCACTTCCCGTGTTGGTATCCGCGTGACGCGGGTAAAGTGTCCTCTCCACAGACACTGCGTTGCCTGGGACGCAATTATGGAAAACGCAGGGCTGCCCAGGACCTGCGCCAACCTCTCGGCCTTCCTGGCTGGATACGGGAAGAGATGGGGTGGTGCTATTCTACTCTGCCGGCACCACACGGCTGACCGACCGATTTGAATAGTTTTTATAAAACCGCCTGTTCTATTTGGATCGTTTGGTATGTGCTCTTGCTTAGGTATTTGTCCATATGTTTTAGACTCTTTTGAAGTGTCTATTGCATTGATCGTATAGATTTTTGTTCGTAATGCCAAGCGCTCTGACATTTTTTTCTTAAATTGTTCTACATGTTTTAAAGTTGGAAATAATGTACAATTTCATCGTATTCAATTGTGTCGTTTACAATTCTTCTTGTGTCTAATATAGCTAATTGCTCCATTGTCAACTTTCCTGCACTGATGCTTTTCAACAGATCAACGAAACTGTTGTCATTTACTTGTCGCATATTTTGACCCAATTCACAGAAACTGAAAATTCTCCATAAATGTGGTTCAGCTGCATAAATGTCAGGTTTTTTGTAACAATATGCGCCTACACGAGTTGCAGATACGGGTGGTAATTGCATTAAGTCATCAAAGACTAATAGGTTAACCCTTAAAATTGTGTTTCACTTAAGTGACAGGTTGTCAGCTGTCGCCTAATTGTAATACCTTCACATGAACTCCTCGTGTCCCTTAGTCGCCTTATACGACACCCGTCGCGTCCCGTTATCCCGTAGTGGCCTCATAAGACACCCACGGAAAAGAAATGGGGTGGTGCTATTCTTAGCTGGCATCACACGGCAACTATTTTTTTCAACTGTGCTTATTAAGCCCTTTCATTTGATACCCAACACGACATTACTAGTAGTATAAACTTTTTCAATTTTTAGCTCTAGAGGGCGCCCTATGTAATGTATAGTGACATAACGTAACCTATAACCAGCGGACTGTTTAGACGATTCAAATGATACCTCATTTATCAAATTCTGATAAGTTGTTTAGAAGTTAGGACGGAACAAACGTTTTCGTTTCTACATACATACATACATACATACAGGTCAAAATCATAACCCTCCTTTTTGCTTTGCCGTAGTCGGGTAAAAACTAAATAACTTGGCATTCAGTCTAAACATATATTATTACAGGTCGAACAATCAAACAAACCGAAGAAACGAAGAAAATCAGCGCCAACCAAAGCTGAAACCAAACCGGGGCGGCGGACCGTCAGAGCCAACACCACCGACCGCCGCAGGGGGGGCAAGAAGAGGGGGGGCAACAAACAGAAGAAGCAGAAAGACCCCCCCAAGGAAACTGTCAAAGATGCATACTCGTATGACTCGGGGAGCAACGCGAGCTCCAGTCGGTCGCGGGGGCCCTACATACAGGTACGTTTTATACAGCGCTATATGTATAGGTCGCGGGGGCCCT
Organism: Tuta absoluta; assembly: GCA_027580185.1. NCBI lineage: Eukaryota > Metazoa > Arthropoda > Insecta > Lepidoptera > Gelechiidae > Tuta > Tuta absoluta. Next base: position 1,871,303 of record JAQAHW010000047.1, read on the forward strand.
ACATACAGGTACGTTATATACAGCGCTATGTCTATAGGTCGCGGGGGCCCTACATACAGGTACGTTATATACAGCGCTATATCTATAGGTCGCGGGGGCCCTACATACAGGTACGTTATATACAGCGCTATATCTATAGGTCGCGGGGGCCCTACATACAGGTACGTTATATACAGCGCTATGTCTATAGGTCGCGGGGTCCTACATACAGGTACGTTATATACAGCGCTATGTCTATAGGTCGCGGGGTCCTACATACAGGTATGTTATATACAGCGCTTTATCTATAGGTCGCGGGGGCCCTACATACAGGTACGTTATATACAGCGCTATGTCTATAGGTCGCGGGGTCCTACATACAGGTACGTTATATACAGCGCTATGTCTATAGGTCGCGGGGTCCTACATACAGGTATGTTATATACAGCGCTATATCTATAGGTCGCGGGGGCCCTACATACAGGTACGTTATATACAGCGCTATGTCTATAGGTCGCGGGGTCCTACATACAGGTACGTTATATACAGCGCTATGTCTATAGGTCGCGGGGTCCTACATACAGGTACGTTATATACAGCGCTATGTCTATAGGTCGCGGGGTCCTACATACAGGTACGTTATATACAGCGCTATGTCTATAGGTCGCGGGGTCCTACATACAGGTATGTTATATACAGCGCTATATCTATAGGTCGCGGGGTCCTACATACAGGTACGTTATATACAGCGCTATGTCTATAGGTCGCGGGGTCCTACATACAGGTACGTTACATACAGCGCTATATCTGTAGGTCGCGGGGGCCCTACATACAGGTACGTTATATACAGCGCTATATCTAGTCGCTACCAGCCGCCTTCTTTAAGTCATCGGTCCATCTGACTGGAGTTCGTCCAACGCTACGCTTGCCGAGGCGTGGCCTCCACTCGAGAACCTTCTTACTCCACCGTCCGTCGGTTCTACGACAATGTGCCCAGTCCAATGCCTCTTTACTTTGGTCTTTTTGGTGGGCTATATAGAGAGATACATTTCCGTGTGATGCCGGCTTAGAATAGCATCACCCCATTTCTTACCCATGGGTGTCGTAAGAGCCGACTAAGGTACTCGAGGGATGTGTATTGCAATTTTAGGCGCTGGGCTGACAACCTGTCACTTAAGTGGTACACAGTTATCTGATTGACCCTCAAAGTTTTGTCAGACGTGGTGTTAATATCTGTTTTACGGCTGTTAACGCTCTGCCTACTCCGTAAGGGATAAAGGCGTGATTTATGTATGTATGTATGTAAAAACATAAAAAAGATATTTTTCGAAATAATGAAATTAGTTTCTTAAAATAACTTTCAGAACAAACCTTGAAAAAAATATCCACCATACGGAATTGCTCTACTATGGCGGCGAGAGCACAGCTTTAATTTAATGTTCATGTAATTTTTTTTGCCGTAGATACGCGGCCCGCGCGACTCTCCCCTCTCTGTCTCGGTCATAAACGCGAGCACGGGTGAAGACGAGACGGAAGCTGTCACCGCCAGACGAAAGCCCAACGACTATCGCAACGGACTCAGGGCAAGGTACGTCTTTATTTGAATTGCTGTCAGGTTCATTACCTTGTCTCCATCTGGAAGACACTCTCTCTTCTCTTCTCTTTTCGTGTGGGACACCTAGTCGTCCAACGACCAGATGAACCCTGGTGTCTGAGTTTTCAACCGCCTACTACCACTAGTAGGCCTCTGATATGGTTGTGTTACGACCGCCGTGTAAGTAATCATAGACAGCAACTGGGACCGACGGCTTAACGTGCCCTCCGAAGCACGGAACCATTTCTTTTAGGACAATCAGTTGGTTCACCCTGCAATGTCCTAACCAGACTGGGAACAAATTCACAAAGTGATAAATATCAACTTTGTGAGTGTCCTACCGAGAATCGAACCCGGAATTTTTGCGTCGCAGACAGTCGCACTACCACTGCGCTACATCGGCTGACACTGAATAGACCTCGGTCAGGTGTAAGGAGCTCAGAAGGCGGTGGGGCTTCTCTTGAGGGGCGCACAATATGCGACAAAAATTTACCAAACGAAAATGTGCAGCAAATATGACGCGTCAAGTGACGAGTGTCATCTGAGAGCAGAACAGAAATATGGAATTCGCCTTAGTGTGACAAGCATAGATAGATTGTCTGGCACAATTCTTGGCATGACGAATATTTGCTGCACATTTCTCTCAAGGTGTGTGTGGCGCCCTACAATGTCACATCTAATGTCATGCCTTGCCTGTCTTGCTTCTTGCACACAGGAGTACGTATATAAAGGCAACCAAAATGATATTAACGTGGCTACATTCTGGTCAAAATACCAGCAATCTGGATTTCTCTGCAATTGACCCAAGAAGAAGATTTGATTGATTCAACTTTTATTTATAGTTTTTTTAATTTTAGATTCAATAAATATTTGCATTCCAAAGCTTGGTGCGACTTGCTTGATCTAAATAAGGTCTTATTAAATGATGTGCAAATATTTTTAGAGTAAGTTTTACTTGTGAAACTGAATTTTTTTTCCCAAGGAACATAATATGAAAAAAAAATTGGATCTCCCATACAAAAATAATCTTAAAATGTATTACGTTGTTTGGAGGTCCAGAAATTATAATTTTTTATATTTCGACGTATGTTGTTAAGGAAAAGTTGTTCAGATTCATCGGCCTATTTTGTTCGGGTAAAAGTTTTACGAGTAGAAATCACCTTAAAGCAATTAGCAGTCAACTTAATAGAACCTTATTTTGTCAACTTAATAGAACTTTTCAACTCATTTACATTGCAGGGGCCTCCACGCGAGCACCCTGGGGCTGCGCTACGACGCGACGACGCCCGATCTAACGTGGACGTGCGCGTTCTGTGAGAGCGGACCGCACGCCGCCGCGCTCGGAGACCTGTTCGGCCCCTACACCGTCGACACCGACTGCGACGAGTACAAGTAAGCATACACTACATCAGGGCCGCACGCCGCCGCGCTCGGAGACCTGTTCGGCCCCTACACCGTCGACACCGACTGCGACGAGTACAAGTAAGCATACACTACATCAGGGCCGCACGCCGCCGCGCTCGGAGACCTGTTCGGCCCCTACACCGTCGACACCGACTGCGACGAGTACAAGTAAGCATACACTACATCAGGGCCGCACGCCGCCGCGCTCGGAGACCTGTTCGGCCCCTACACCGTCGACACCGACTGCGACGAGTACAAGTAAGCATACACTACATCAGGGCCGCACGCCGCCGCGCTCGGAGACCTGTTCGGCCCCTACACCGTCGACACCGACTGCGACGAGTACAAGTAAGCATACACTACATCAGGGCCGCACGCCGCCGCGCTCGGAGACCTGTTCGGCCCCTACACCGTCGACACCGACTGCGACGAGTACAAGTAAGCATACACTACATCAGGGCCGCACGCCGCCGCGCTCGGAGACCTGTTCGGCCCCTACACCGTCGACACCGACTGCGACGAGTACAAGTAAGCATACACTACATCAGGGCCGCACGCCGCCGCGCTCGGAGACCTGTTCGGCCCCTACACCGTCGACACCGACTGCGACGAGTACAAGTAAGCATACACTACATCAGGGCCGCACGCCGCCGCGCTCGGAGACCTGTTCGGCCCCTACACCGTCGACACCGACTGCGACGAGTACAAGTAAGCATACACTACATCAGGGCCGCACGCCGCCGCGCTCGGAGACCTGTTCGGCCCCTACACCGTCGACACCGACTGCGACGAGTACAAGTAAGCATACACTACATCAGGGCCGCACGCCGCCGCGCTCGGAGACCTGTTCGGCCCCTACACCGTCGACACCGACTGCGACGAGTACAAGTAAGCATACACTACATCAGGGCCGCACGCCGCCGCGCTCGGAGACCTGTTCGGCCCCTACACCGTCGACACCGACTGCGACGAGTACAAGTAAGCATACACTACATCAGGGCCGCACGCCGCCGCGCTCGGAGACCTGTTCGGCCCCTACACCGTCGACACCGACTGCGACGAGTACAAGTAAGCATACACTACATCAGGGCCGCACGCCGCCGCGCTCGGGGACCTGTTCGGCCCCTACACCGTCGACACCGACTGCGACGAGTACAAGTAAGCATACACTACATCAGGGCCGCACGCCGCCGCGCTCGGGGACCTGTTCGGCCCCTACACCGTCGACACCGACTGCGACGAGTACAAGTAAGCATACACTACATCAGGGCCGCACGCCGCCGCGCTCGGAGACCTGTTCGGCCCCTACACCGTCGACACCGACTGCGACGAGTACAAGTAAGCATACACTACATCAGGGCCGCACGCCGCCGCGCTCGGAGACCTGTTCGGCCCCTACACCGTCGACACCGACTGCGACGAGTACAAGTAAGCATACACTACATCAGGGCCGCACGCCGCCGCGCTCGGAGACCTGTTCGGCCCCTACACCGTCGACACCGACTGCGACGAGTACAAGTAAGCATACACTACATCAGGGCCGCACGCCGCCGCGCTCGGAGACCTGTTCGGCCCCTACACCGTCGACACCGACTGCGACGAGTACAAGTAAGCATACACTACATCAGGGCCGCACGCCGCCGCGCTCGGAGACCTGTTCGGCCCCTACACCGTCGACACCGACTGCGACGAGTACAAGTAAGCATACACTACATCAGGGCCGCACGCCGCCGCGCTCGGGGACCTGTTCGGCCCCTACACCGTCGACACCGACTGCGACGAGTACAAGTAAGCATACACTACATCAGGGCCGCACGCCGCCGCGCTCGGAGACCTGTTCGGCCCCTACACCGTCGACACCGACTGCGACGAGTACAAGTAAGCATACACTACATCAGGGCCGCACGCCGCCGCGCTCGGGGACCTGTTCGGCCCCTACACCGTCGACACCGACTGCGACGAGTACAAGTAAGCATACACTACATCAGGGCCGCACGCCGCCGCGCTCGGAGACCTGTTCGGCCCCTACACCGTCGACACCGACTGCGACGAGTACAAGTAAGCATACACTACATCAGGGCCGCACGCCGCCGCGCTCGGAGACCTGTTCGGCCCCTACACCGTCGACACCGACTGCGACGAGTACAAGTAAGCATACACTACATCAGGGCCGCACGCCGCCGCGCTCGGAGACCTGTTCGGCCCCTACACCGTCGACACCGACTGCGACGAGTACAAGTAAGCATACACTACATCAGGGCCGCACGCCGCCGCGCTCGGAGACCTGTTCGGCCCCTACACCGTCGACACCGACTGCGACGAGTACAAGTAAGCATACACTACATCAGGGCCGCACGCCGCCGCGCTCGGAGACCTGTTCGGCCCCTACACCGTCGACACCGACTGCGACGAGTACAAGTAAGCATACACTACATCAGGGCCGCACGCCGCCGCGCTCGGGGACCTGTTCGGCCCCTACACCGTCGACACCGACTGCGACGAGTACAATACACAATTACTCTTAAATGTCTGTGGTGTATATGGCAGTTTTTACGACGGTTATGGTTGGTCAATCCCGTAAGGAATATAAGCGTGATGTATGAATAAACCTTGATTTATATTCAGATAGACTAAAATGACATTTGGTGGGTTGCCACGTTATTGTATTTAAAAATAAAAAATAAATAGTGTTGTACCCAAATGATCATGATTCGAATAGTGTGATTGAATCTTTTTGAAAATACATTTTGTTAATTTCAATTTTCATTAATAAATTCGCCTAAAAGACTAACATACAACTTTTTTCTAAACAAACTAACTTCACGTTTATTTCCTGTCTGATGACCGACGACAATATGTTTTTGTTGTTATCGTCAGAGGAGTTGAATTTATTTACCAGGTTCACAACAGCAGCAAATTAAGTTATAAAATTTGTTTACCATATGGGTTAATGTTACAGCCTTCTATTTAAGCTACCTACCCATTATTTTAACGGGGGACAACATGCGCCATTCGTACAAAGCGGGGCGGGGTAAATGCCAGAGAGGGGAACGAGTGTCGCTTCTTAGCGGTTAGTTTTCTTGGCTATAACCAAGGTCACTACAAATGTTTATTTGAACGCAAATGAGAACATAAGTAGTTAAGTATTCAACCTTACATTTTAAATTACAATACTATTCATTGTTGATTTCTTTAAACAAAACGAAAAGTTGCGTATAAACGTAAAGTAACGTATATTTATACTCTTTTACGTTACCGAGAGTCAAGTATTTATTATGCATATTTATTTACAAATATAACTCCATCGAGGAATCATCTCACAACAGTTCAATGAATAAAATGAATGAGTCAAACCACAACACTATACTTACGCTGGCAACATTTTAAAAAAATAAGGCTGTTCTTAGCTGTCAGTTTAGTCTATCTGATTATAAATTAAGGTTTAGGTAAGAATTACTTCAATAAATTCGCTTACTAAAGTATACAAGCACTGGCCCAAAATTTGCATACAAACTACCGTAATAATACACAATAAGTGTTAACTTGTAAGTTATTGGATGATTCCTTTGACAGCAGGTAACCAGATAAGAAACCAAGTGAACGTGGAAAGGACAAAATAAATTTATGAATCTGACAACTATCATCCAATAATTTTAAAAGTATAATATATTAAATAAGTATTATGGAATATTATGCGCTTATGGAATCAAATTCCTTCTGATGTAAGGAAAAGTAAAAATGTGTTAGGTTTAAAACTAACATAAAGAAAGTTTGGGGTTTTGGGTCGGATAACTCGGACAATTTGTAGGGTATATTAAGTATGTAAGTAAGTCTATTATATTTACGTCGTATTTATGTAGTATATTATTAAGTAGATAATATTGTATTCAGTTTGGTCCCAAGTATGTATATAAATAGCTTTTCGTTCACCTTTTCATTCTAGTTTACCTGCTCACATCGTATCCTCAGAGTTTCTCAAGGGTTGACTGGAAGAGATCCCTCAATGGGATAAGTCCGCCTTTGTGTCATTTCTTGTTTTTGATTTAATATATGTTTTCTGTATTAGTTTTAAGAATGCACAATAAAGAGATTATACATACATACATACAGTATTTATAGACCATACAATTCAATTTTCATTTAAAACAGTTAACAATTTTTGCTATTCTCCTTTAATTTTCTTTATGTCTAGCAAATTTATTAGTTTTTCGTATTATTATCGTTTTCTATAATCGAGTTTTACATAACAGAGCGCTAGACGAAGCGACGCGCCAGCGCTACGAGGCGTCGCCGTCCCCCGCCGAGGTGTGGTTCCACGAGGCGTGCGCCGTGTGGGCGCCGGGGCTGGTGGCGGCCGGGGCGCGGCTGTGGGGCCTCGCGCCCGCCGTGTGGGGCGCCCGGGGCGCGCGCTGCGCCGCCTGCGGGAAGCCGGGCGCCGGCATCGCCTGCCACCACAGAGGTGAGCCAGAAGCCTTTCTTCGTGATGGACACTAAGTCGATGTACAGCCGGTTGTAGCACATAAGGTACCAGGGTACTCCAAATAAGCTGAATTATTTTTATCTCCAGTTAATAAATCATATTTTTTTTTACTTATTCTCATAAAAGAAGTCATTTTCTACTTATAAATATTCATGCCAAGAAAAATATATTGCTGGGGACAAAAATAATAAAGTTCTTTTGGAGTACACCTGGACCCTGGTACCTTATGTGCTATAACCGACTGTACCTTGGTGTTTTTTTTCATCCGCTTACTGGTAGTTGTAGGCCTCTGAAATGGTTGTATAACGACCGCTGTCTAAATAATCATAGACAGCAACCGTGACCGACGGCTTGAGCTGCCCTTCGAAGCACAGAACTATCTTTCTTACGTACAATCAGGTGGTTCAACCTGCAATATCCTGACCAGACTGAGAACAAATTCCCAGTGATAATATGAACTTTGTGAGTGTCCCACCGAGAATCGAACCCGGAACCTTTGTGTCGCAGGCAGTCGCACTACCACTGCGCCACATCCGTCACCGTTTGTCAAATAGCAAATATCAAGCATGATTTCTTTCCCCAGGTTGCAGAGGCAGAACCCACGTGCCCTGCGCCAAGAACACGCACTGGGTACTCGATGAGGAGGAGTTCAAGGCGTACTGCCCTCGCCACTCCGCGCTTCCGGCCGCCCCCTCCGCCGCGGCACCCACTGCGCTCGCCTAGCCAGCGCGCGCGGCCCGCAGTATCATCCTAGTGTCGGGTCGCACTGAGAGACTTATACCCTTGAACGAGAAACAATAAAGTGGATACTGATAATATGGTCACTTTCTTTAATAAAGTTACCGTTCTTAAGTGAAGACTAACACATCTGTCATACTTCTAGAAATCACTTGAACAGTTATACGTGACAGTTCTCCTAATCTAGGGACAGGATTAACTGAGAATTAGCTGTGGAAAGTTTGGCTGAATCGAAGCCAGTGGCTTGGAAACTAGGAGTTTTTGATGACAAGTGACAGTGCTGCCAATGTGACAGACTAAACTCTTGAATACATTTGAAGGTGGCTTCTAAGTGGTAGTTTTTATTTGTACGCTTGGTAGGTTTTTTTTGTATTTCGCTTTTATTTCTGTAAATTTGAATGTAATATATACTCATGTAATCGGTGTATCTGAGACCGAATCTCCCGTTACCGAATACGGCTAAAGAGGGGGCGTATTGTATTTAAATGAACATTTGAATATAAGTACAGACTTAAGGGATGTTGAAACAATATAATTGTACTTTTAATGCGAGTGTTGGACCGACCAACAACAAAAAAAGTTTTCTCTTTATACAAACAATCTATCAGAATGTCCGATGCCCATGGTTTTAGTATTATCCTTCAGTAAAATTAGAACCTGCAAACTCAATGAAATATTCGCTGTAATTAAAGTTATGGCAAAAAGTGCCTAAAAACGGCCATATATAGCGGTTAATTCTAGCGAATTTTCATTGAGTTTGCAGGTTCTAATTTCACTTAAGGATAATACTAAAAACTTAAGAAACGGATGTTTTGATAGATTGTTTGTATGAAGAGAAAATGATTATTTTTTTTTTGAATCTGCGCCACTGTCGAGGTCGTTCACGGATACACTCGCCTTAAGTTGAAATTTTTCTAGTGATCTTGACTATTCGGCTACTGATAAAGGACAACTTTCCTCAAGGGACATCGCCCAAAGTTAACCCTACCCATAATAAATCAAATCAATAGAAACTTTGCACACATACACATATCACGCCTTTATCCCTTACAGGATAGATAGGCAGAGTGTGTTTGTCTGTAAAAATAAGGTCGCTATCGCCACGTCTGACAAATTTTTGAGGGCCGTTTCAGAAAAATCGTGTATCAGTATAGACAGAGATTGTCAGCCTGTGGCCTTAAATTGTAATACACATAAAAACCCTCGAGTTCTGTCGCCTCTTACGACACCCGTGGAAATTAAATGAGTTAATGCTATTCTAAGCCGGCATCACACGACCGGAAACTTTGTATGGCGGGTCAATAGATTCCTTTTTCATATTTTGGCCTTGATTCCTTGAGAAAACTATTCCTTATCATCATCAGCTCGTCCTGAATTTTCTGAATAGGTCAATTTAAAAAATTATGCCTGTTTTGAATATATTTCAAAATCGACTATCCTTGAAAAACATCGTTCTTAAGACTACTTAGGGCCGCCGCAGAGAAAGAGCAGATTTTGTAAGTGACAGCTCGACACTTGACTAGAAATTCGAAAAGGAATTCTATTATAATTGATAAAAAACATTGACTACAATGACAAATGGCTTTCACGGTCGCCCCTGTGTGTCATTCTGAGAATGTCACCTTTATTTCAATTATGCACAGTTATGTTTTCAAATTTCTATGCAAAGTGTTCGCAAAAAGGTATGTTTGGTCTGCGGTGGCCCTAACAAGTCACTCTCTTAAATGAATTGAAAGCGCTGGCGCATACAGTTATAAGAGCCATGTTTTTGTATGGATTCGTTTTAATACTAATTAATACCCTTGACTCTTCCAATACATATTTAAATTATTGTATGTGCTTATAAATTTATTTTCAAAATACTCTTTTACTCTGACGTTAATATATCTATGACAGTTTCAGACATCTCTTATTAGTAAAAACTTAAGAGGCATTTTATCTTGGAGTAATTGACTTACTTCTTAAATTATAATTTATTTGATTTTACATTTCCCTAAAAAATATTTGACTACAAAACATGGTTTGAGTGAAAAGTTTGTAAAAATTAATTCAAATCAATTATGCATCTTTCGTGTTGGTATCCCTGAAGAGCTTCTAGAGAAAAATGTATATAAGCAATAAAGAGTACTTTATTTTTATCGTGTCTCTGTGTGCCTGTAGCTGAACTTGTAGTGCCTCCAGTATACATGTTTATAAAAACATGGCGATCATTCGGCGAAGCAATAACGCATGTAGTTAGTGAAATCTAGGTAAATATATATTAGGGAACCGCCTTACTCATTAGGGCCGCCGCAGAGCAAGAGACAGGCACGGACAAGAAATTCGAAAAATAACTCTATCATAATTGAAATAAGGGTGACATTGGCTAGAATGGTAAATGGTTCTCACGGTCGCTCGGCGACAAACGGCGGCGTTTGTCATTCTAGGCAATGTCACTTTTATTTCAATTAGGTACAGTTCTTTTTTGAATTTATATTAAAAGTGCTCGAGCTGTTGCTCGCAAAAACGTACGTTTGGTCTGCGGCAGCCCTTAGGACAACAGTGAAATCGGTTCGTCGTTAATTCTATTACATTGACTGTATAAAGAAAATTGCATAGTGGTGACAGTAAGCATAAAATATTGTAAAATCAATGACATTTAAACAGTCGCTTTGTCGCTTTTGTGTTTGACTTTCTAAAAGAGAATCTTGTAAATTTGTACGTAGAAAAAAATTGTTTGAATTTGTGACGAAAATTATAGAATGCCGGCGAACTGTTTTCAGTTTATCAGGAATACCAATGGACAAATGCATTATTTCCATAAATGGTATATCATAAATAAAAGTACTTGATCGAACCATGTTAGATGTTAAGGGGTGTTCTGATGCAGGGCCGTAGACCAATGTCAGAAATACATATTAAAATAAATTGTTTTAATACAGTTGATCGAAGTTTAAAAACCCAATTTTACACACCATTGATATTTTTTAATTAGCTGAACTTTGAAAAAGAAACTCAAGTTATGCAGGTGGTATTCGTTGTCTTCACTACCCTGTCAATTTAACATAAACAAGTAGCTATTAGTAAATAGTATGTTCATTATCAAAACCCTTTGAATTTGCATGTTTTTTACTATTCCTTAGCAAATTGGCAATAATATTTAGCTGTTTTTAGGTGATTGGTTTACAATTTCCTACCAAAATAATCTTTGAACCTTTTTGTCCTTATGTCACGTCCGCACTATGCACCTGTTCCTGTCGCTACCGCGAATATTGCTCGAAATACCAACGCGGAAGTATCAACGCGAGTGTGTGTGGCCGTCGTCATACTCTTCTCGCAGCAATACGAGTGAGCGACACTACCCTTACTATTTTCCTGACCAAATTAGCATTGTGTGAACGTGACATTAGACCTGAGTATGGATCAAATCAAAAGAATGGGGATTTTTGGTAGGGAAATGTAAGATCAGCATAAAATTTGTAGAGAAAATTGTAGATGAAATTAATTCTAAATTTAGCCCTAGCTATTTGCATTAAACCTCAGAAACGAATGAATAATAACAACATAATATTGTACAACATAACATATACATGTACAGAATATTTTACTATATACATTTATTGAATACGCGAAAACTTTGAATTTTAGATTTGTAAATATAGTATTAATGTACATAACGGTTTTACGCTTCAATTCGCCTTTGTGGTGTACATAAATGTAAGGAATTCCGTAATCTTAAAACTGAACAACTTTTAAAAGCCTGAAAAGTGGGAAATGAAATTTCTTATTACATTACAAGGAGCAAAACAAAAGCCATTGATTAGCCAAAAAAGTTGTTCAGTTTCATATAAGTTATACCTCGTTAGATCACAAAATCGTTACTTTATGCAAGAGAAAATCAAACAAAATGCATGTATATAAAGGCATACGTCAATCAAAATTCAGTATTAAATACAATGATGATTGAGTTACAATGTTTTATCATTCATAGTATTACTCTATTTATTCTATTCAGTGATGATAGTTGTCGTGTTTGTTACCTGGGTTCCAAGAGGCATCGGCTCTCAGGTAACCGAGGTAACCGCAGGCGAAAGCTTGATCGACATAGTAATTCAAACATATGAGTCAAGGAGATAATGTCTCTGTTGCTAATGACGTGAAACATCTGGGAAAGCGACATTTTACGACATGGTGTCATTTTGCAAATGTGGCATTGGAATTTAAAAAAAAATGCATAGCTTCAACTACTTCATTTAATTATATGTGGTATTTACTCGTTTTATGATCTTCATTCTAATTTGTAAAACGATTTAATTAATGAAGTATAGTTAAAAGATTTTTGATAGTTTATATGAGTGCGTTTTAAAACATTGTCACTCGAAAGTCTGCGTACATAGTATCTGTATTTTGAATAGCCTTTAAAAACCTTGATTGAAATACTACTATAAGGTGAACCAACTTTAGTTGCCATTTAGCGTCTAACTAGTCTAATGCATAGTGTCTTGTGATTTAAATAATATGAATGAAAACATTTTGGGTCTATTAAAATTTTCAATTATTCAGCCTTTTTAGTTCTAGAGCCATCCGCTAATATTTCGTTTAATCTTTAATTTAAAGGCAACTGACAAAAAGTAATCTAAATTGTATATAGGTACAAGGAAGTAACACAAAGGGTATAACAAGCCGAAAGGAGGCCAAATTACTCATGGAACTGAACTTTCCCCATGGAACATGTTTCGAAATTAGTATATAAAAATGGACTGCCCGTACAAGATTGCTGATCAGCTGGTTAATTTATTATGGGAGATCCACGTTTTTTTTTATTTGGACCATGTTTTATGGGGAAAGTTGTTCAGTAACCTTGACCTTCTTTCGGCTTGTTACCTATACCCTTTTTGTTACTCCTTTGATAAAAGAACAGCGTGTGATTTGTTTATATACAATTTAATTAATTATCTCATTCACCGAGTCGACGAACGAACCGATGAACCTTGGTTATTTTGATTTCGGTAAAATTATTCACATTTTTTAATAGATTTTGATTAAATTATGATAAAATGAAATGTTAGTAGATGGCGCTAGAAATGTACAGATAATTCAAATTTTAGCTTGGTATATTGTATGTCGACCATTAAATTGTTGATGTAAATTATAAATAGCGACCACTTTTGGATGTAGTGAACATACCTAAACCTAAATTAATCTTACCATCCAATTAGACAATTTTGGAAACTTCGATTGGTTTGCGATAACTCATTTATTACAAACTACCTTATTCATTTCAAAAATAGTTACTGCTTGTTGTAAATATTTATTTGATTTATCAGTGTACCTATTGAACAAAATGTTTATCCACTGTAAGTTGTATAAAATGTATGTATTACCATATTCCAAATGCAAGCAAAGTTTCCAAAATATATTAAAACCTAAAAAAATGAAGATAAGGGCAGTTGGGAGTATTATTAACGCGTACTTTTATTCCAGTGGCTAGAAAATAGACTGTATGTAGAACATGTTAAGGTACAAATTTATCGTAGAATGGTCAGGCCAGTGTGTTTTAGAACCAACCAATCACAGAACATCCCAGAGTGTAAATGGTGTAATAATTTTTTATTCACATACGGCAAATGATTACTTTATTAAGTATGTAATTGTTATAAATTATATTTATCATGACATTATAAGCAAATTGAAATACAACATGTTTAAAATGAGATACATGTTTTTTTTTATTGCCTTAATTCAATTAACTCAGTCCTTTTTTCAACCTAAATTATAATCGAAACTAGCCTGAAAATATCTTGCGTGGCCAATTTCTCTCTAAAAACACATAGTGTACTTATACATATCGTAGTAATAATGTCAATATCATAGGAGCAAATGTCATATTTGTAAAAGACATGTATGCAAAATTTCCTGAAAAGTGGCCATTATGGACAATGCAGCTGGACAGCAAATGCAGTGCTGTGTGGCGCGTCGCCCACGCACTACGCAGAACGCGGCGTAATGTGTCATAGATAACTTGAAATACACTACGAGCGTATTTAGCGGAAGGTTGCGCGCCGTACGTTCCGCAGATGTGTCCACAAACTTACCAGTACGAACACGACGACATCTTGCCGTATTGCAGCTACTAAGGCATGATGTACCTTCTTAATTCGGTCGGCTTATAATACTATGTCAAGCTACGCAGCCTCCCGCGCGTGCCCGCTCTAGGCAGCTAGGACCTAACAAAAAAAACAGTGCAAAACTAACCCGGTAGATGGAGCCGTGCCACGCGTTAGTGGCATTAAAATACACTTGCAAAATTGGCGGGCAAGGAATGAGCTGCGGTAGCCCAGATGGAAGAGGCGTCGCCACTAGTAATGCGAAAGTCGCAGGTTCAAATCCTGCCCGCGCTTGAAAATTTTGCAAGTTAAAAAAAAAGAACAATAGTGCATAAAACAAAATTTATTTTCAACGAAATTCAAGTCAGCTTAGTGTACTAAGACTTAGACAAATTAAACTGACTGATATGCATTTTACAATCATAAAAAGAGCAAGTCGCTACCAAGGGCTTGTTTTCATCAAACTTCCAATCCGCCCCGTACGCTATACTTTCATGCTCCAAGTATTCCGCGACTACTTTCATTTCGTCCACCAATTCGAGTATACGGAACCCTCCGTACATGCAGGCAGCTAAGATGGTGCCGTGTTTGTATGGGTGCCATTTCAGTCGCCACACGCCGCCGCTCACGTCCGTTTCAGAGACGCAGGTTTTCAGCGACCGCGCGTCCCAAACGCGCACGCGTTCGTCGTAACTGTAGAAGAACAAAGATTTTAAAAAGAAGGTTATATCTATCACTTTGACCTGAGAAAGTTTTTAGAATTCTAGTGCACCTGTTTCTTTTTCTCTCTGTTTACCCTACGGTTGGCCGGTAGAGAATGCCGCGTGGCATTAGGTCCGCCTTTTGTACGATGTGCAATAAAGTATAAAATAAATGAATATAAAAAAAATTTTATATGCATTGTCTCTAAAATAAGTATAAACTTACAAATCTGAACAAGTCTGCTTCGCGAAGCCACTTATCATACAGGACAGATTTCTGTGATTCTTTCTATTAGTTTCGCAATTGAGTAACTCAGTAGGCATACCCTCATCAATTTAGTAGTTTTAACTACTCCGCTCGTAACAGCACACATGTGTCCTTGAAGTACAATACAAATCTATTGTTGCAAAATTCGACCTGAGTGAAGTGGTTAATGATAAAGGTACTGTGAAGTCAGTTAAATATCTGCTAAACTACGACTCTTCAATTACGATTGAATCCTGTATCATGCAAAGTAAAATAACACACACCTGCCAGTCAAGAGCTGGTGTTCCACGTCCACATGGCTCCTGATTGTGGTCACTCCAGCATCGTGTGACTTCCGGTTGGTAGATGTGGCCACTTCCGGTACCCTCAAGTCGTAACTTTTGAACGCGCAGTCATCGCCACCTAAAAAAAGTTGTTCCAACTTTACAAAGAGTGTCCATGGTAAAATATACTGTGTAAGGGAAATAGCAAATAATCTTTTGTGGGTTAGCCCTTAAACATATTTTGTATTCCCTATTTTGATGTATGTATGTATATGTATGAGATACCGGTTTAGAATAGTATACCCCATTTCTATCTCGTAGGTGTCGTAAAAGTCGACTAAAGGGCTCGAGGGTTACATTAATATTGCAATTTTAGGCGATAGACTGACAAGGTCTACAGCTCTATGGTGATACATAATTTTCTGACTACCCCTTCTAGTTATAAGTGGCCGTTTGCGTTCTGCCTACTATGGAAGGGATAAGGCGTGATGTATTTAATTTTAAAAAATCACATAATTACTGGTCTTCAGTAAAAAATGTACTAAGCCTATTTTAATGTTGTATAAAAATTATAAAAGCTTATTTAAGATTTTTCAAAACATACATTGACTAGATAACGTTTACTAACCTGAATAAAAGACGTCTGTATTCCAATAGTCGAACGCAGCTATCCAGGCTTCAAAACCATGACTTATCCACGTGCCAATGGCTTCTAAACCATTATCTACTTTGAACACATTGACACTCCCAGCCGAATCACTGACCACGATTTTCGGCTCCGTTTTGGATCTATTTGAAGACCAATCTAGAGATAGAGCTAATATATTCTGACCAATAGATGTCTCTAGCCAGAATTCTAATTCGAAATCTTCCTTTTTTACTAATTTGTAAAGCTGTAGCTTTCCATCGGATGTCACAACGGCTAGGATTGGAAAGCCACTGATTTCATGATGGCACCATTTTTGGTCCAAGATTCCCGAAGTGTCTATAGTTTGTATGGGATTCAACTCTGTGGTATCGTGGCCAATTTTAGCGAACAGGTAGATTCTTCCAAGCCGCTTTTGTTTTGCTAGCGGATCTGATGGCTGCTCTGTAATTAATAAAAAGTTATAATTATTATATAAATAAGTGAAATTCGATCTTTGTAGTACATCTACTCGATAACAGATAGCGTTGTATATCTTTATGCTTCTATTCAATTTTTGTAGTACATCTACTCGACAACAGATGACGTTGTATGCCTTTGTTATTATTTATTCCTTGTTTCATATCTACTGTTTTTATTTTCTTTGTCAACAATCACATAAAGTACACCTACTCAATACCAGATGGCGCAACTTTTTATTCCTTTTGCCAGATTTCGGTGGAAGCTGGGTAGAAAACCAAAGAACAAAATACCTTCTTCCTCTTTAAAGAGCTGGTAAGTGGCACACGCGAGGACATCCCGGAAGCCTTCCACTGGACACCACTCGACGGAATCTGCGCTGTAGCCGGTGTCCCAGCGCGCTATGGTCGTCCACGGCAGGGACATTGTGCTGTGGTCAAATTTTGAAAGGATTCAATATACAGTTGCAGTCTACATCAAATAAAGTCCAGCCATGGCCGCCGTAGCTGAGTTTTTCCATCTTCACGTTTTCTTATAATAATAAAATAAGTTTCCCGTGTGCTGTCCACTTATAACAGCATCACCCTATTACGACCCGTGGGTGTCGTAAAAGGCAGCTAAGGGATGAATGCTCAGCTGCGTTCCCTGCGAATACAACAGCTTGCACTGCGCTGGCCAAGCGTGGTGAGTATGGCAAGTATCCCCCGATTAGGGGGAAGGCCATGTCCAGCAGTGGACTTTTGTGGCTAAACAACAAGAAGTGGAGAGAACAAAATTGCGTTATAAAATAATAATACGCTAGTTTTTTGTTTTCAGCAGAAAAATGATTATACTTTAGACATAAAAAAATACGTTGTTCAAACTAAACAATATTTTTTTAACGGTTTTTATAGAACAAACAAAGCTAATTCCTAGTGAGGGATAAAAATAAATTTTACTTTATTCATGGAGGATAGTATTATCACTTATTGACGTCATGATCCGTCATTGTAAAAAAAAAGAAATTCGATTTACTCATTTTTCTTTTTTTATAGTCCTAATAGAAAACCGGCTCGGACCATTCATAAAAAGCCAAAACTAAATAAAACACTGATAGATATATTAGACCCATTTATTAATTCATAATAAAAATATACATGAATAAATACAGCAGACTAAACGCTATATATTCGTAAAGCTACGCGGCCGTCAGTCTGTACGACTGATCGACACGATACATTACACGTAATATAATAATTTGCTAAAATTTGTACTGTTTTATGGTTCATCACTTACAATTACAATGGGTTCTGGTTCATAAGAAAAAAAAGGTACCTACCATTCTGGGTTAAACGACAAGAAAATAAGTTTCTAGACATGAAGGAAAACACGCAAAGTGAAACCAATGTTTGTGTTCCCGGCTTTGATGAGTAGAGTAGGTCCGAAAAAATGCTCAGAAGAAACTCATGGAACGATTTAATTTACCCACGAATAATTAGTATGATTTCTGAGTGTACAATGGTTTATATTTTCAATTAGGCAGTATAACTAGCGTGTTGTTTAGCCTTAAGAGTAGGTATAAATGTCACAATTTAACACAGAATATTCAAGTAATAAAAACCTATTGTCTTGCCTTCATCTTACGATATGTAGGCACTGATTTCTAGATTGTTAAGATTATTAATGACAATATAAATAAATTGTATCGAAAACAATGGATAATAATGGTTTTTCTATCATTATGAAACATCACATACTGACTATGTTTATTAAAAAATTTCAATATACTAGTTGGGGTATTTAGAGTTTTTTGGCAGTGCAGCGTTATCCATTATTTGCAAGACAACCTATAAATACAAGGAATAAACTATATTATATCAAAATATTGAATTGGACTTCAGAAATTACTTTAGTACAATATAACATTTAAGTAAGTACATTATTTTTAATGGTAACTTATTTTGTAACGTTAAAATCTATTTCGTAACTTCTTCTTAGAACTAACTATTGTTAAAAGTATACTTCGTCGACAGTTGGGCCAAACTTTAAAAGGAGTTAAAGGTATACTGTTAAAAATATTGTATTTTTATTTATTTATTTGAATGCTGTTAGGCCACCATCGGCTTCATTCGGTCGTATTGTGACAAAAGTTCAGAAATGTTGCTAAAACGGTTCTAGTGGATTGTGTTAACGTCACATCGTGACGCAAATATAAACCTTTAATTTCACCGACCGACGTAGTAACAATAGCTCAGTGTTTAGTCGAGACTCACATGTACGAACCTTGGTCATGTAAAATTCTTGGTTTGTATATTTTCTTGCCTAGAATTATCTTCACCGATTTCGAAGCACGGGTGCCAATGAGGCAGCATTCAACAGTAATTTTTAATTTATATTTTCACGTTAAACGCGATGTCGTAGACTCGTATACATTCAAGACAACTCTGCTTTTATAGCTAGATACTGCTGCAGTTGTATGTAATGCAATTTACAAGCAAAATGACAAATAATTAAATATGTGTCATAAAATAGATAAACCAATACTGTATGTGATTTAAGACATGATAAGCTTTATTATCAAAGATATAATTTGTCGGTTCTGATTTAAATTCTCTCTTCAATATCTTAAAAGCGGTTACGAAAATAATTAAAACTAAATTATATACAACTTAAGACTACTTAAAATAAAAATTAGCAAAATCAATGAGCACATTTGATTCTTACGAGCTATGTTAATCTAGATGAGGTCACAAAATTGGCTTGATCACTTCTAACAAACACCTAGTTGGAACCACATAAATAATATCAAATATTGCTTTTTAATTCTCGTATGAAATTATTCCTGATATACTTTCATATTTATACTGAAAATTGCTATTGATCTGTTTGTTTTTTAAATTGAGATTTGAGAAAGTAAACAATTTGTTTATTAAAAGAAATATGACACCACGAAAATGTCAATATACAATTAACTAGGAATTCATAAAATTATATTAAATAATCGTAAACTGTCCCATACTATTTAACCAGTAATTACTTTCATATTGACTTCGGAAACATCAAACTGGACATCACATCTTAAATATACGACAACGACATATAAATATTAGAAATATTAATATTTTGTTAGTGTCTGAGGTAGATGTTCACAATAAATGTTGTGTTCACAGCCGTGTTCCTTGACACACATCTGCTCACAAAGATACTATTTACTAATTTTCAACTGCCAGATCATCTCGGGGCAGAAACTGTGTCACGCGCATTTTCCGTGTGGGCTAAAGTTGCATTTCTGATTTGGTAGAATTATGAAAAAAGTACTGTGTGTTTTGAACTTGAACTATGTGACTCGCGTTGCAGCATACTTGCTGCAAGCACACTTTGAATGTACATTTAACTATTTTTTTAATGTTATGTAGATTTGTCTTTTTAAAAGAGAATCTTGTAAATTTCTACTAAGAAATAAATGATTTGATTTAAACAAGACACATATTGTGCCAATAAAACTCTATGCACAATGTGGCTTATTAATTTGGATGAACTTAGCCCGCCCGGGTTATAAGCTTGACACAGCATTGACCCTAACTCTTAACACTTACATCTATTCAAAAATAATTGTTCAAAGAAAATGTTCAATATTTCTGTGATTCTTTGGAATCTAAGTTTAGATTTCTAAAAGAACAAAGACCAAGTTTCATCACATTCACTGAATTAAAATTGAAAGCTTAACTATGTCTAAATACCCTGAATTATATAATTTAACACTAACAAATTAGATGCTAAGCTTTTTCTTTATGTAAATAATTTGTTATACAATAATTTTTAAATTATTCAAATATTTTATCATAAAATATTAATGTTATTTTAAAATGTCTTGAATGCTTAAGAATTGTTCACAAATCATATTTTCATTAATGGTGTCAATTTGGAAAAAATGATTTCTTAACTTGACTTTAATTCATGAACTGACCCAAATTGACCTCAATAGCTCACAATTAGAACTATGACAGAATCAAAATGGGTATTTAAATGATTTCTATTTGGAAACCTACATTGTGTCTACAAGATATTGTAAATCTGGTACTTCAAATTGATGACCTTGTTAAAGTCAGAAAATGGTGTTGAAAAGACTGGCAGTTTTGAACTTGATAAAACATCAAGCATAGTCAAGAGATATGATACTCTAGAATTGACGATGGTGGGGTGTTTCAGTGATCCTACTGTCGCGCAGACCTCTCAGTCTCAATGAGACATTCTCTGACAAGTATGCGAGCGTGCACGATGCCGCGCTTCAGGCGTTCAGCAGAGCTACGGCTGCCAGAGTAACTTGGCCGGACCTCTTTACCCATCTCTTCGATCACAGCCAAGAGTTGCGCGTACTTCGAGGTTCCGTCCTTGTCCTTGCCGTTAGACGATGGAGAGGCTGCTGCCGGCTGAATTGTGTTGACGGTGGATATAGTCGCGTGACTGTTTCCTCCATGCCCCAAGTCCTTATGTACGTTCTTCCCGCTCATTGGAATCGCCGTCACCGTAACATCACTTAGCTTCGACTCCACCGCTTGAATATCCATCGCCTCCATATCTGCAAAATAAGGCGGCGTTACCAAAACAAAAGAAGCCGAAAGTATCGATCAACGAAACGAAAAACTTACCGAGCTACGACTAATAAACATATGGACGACCCAGAACTGTGATAAAACACGTTCAAGTTCACGCTATAGTACGCGAAAAATGCGATAACACTCTATTTCTACTTGTAATGTGTAGAAGTAGGACATACCTAATCCAGCGCCTTCGACTGCACACTCGAAATTGGAAGTACGTGTTATGTCTTGGAAAAGATAATTCTATCGGTCTTTGGGAATTTATATTTGCTGGTGATTTTCAGTAAAATTAGCGAATCTACCGATTGATATCCATATAATTTTTAATTCATTGAAATAACAAACAACTCCACACACAAATCACCCACATTGACCACAGATCTCTTATATATAGACATTGACAAATGTTTTTTTTTATTAGTCAACTAATAAGAACAAGCAAAATCTTAAAAATTATACAGCCATGTTTTATAGTTCCATCTATTAACAACAACAAAAACTATGTCGGTAAAACAGTACCGCGCTTGTCACACCTAAATGTTACATTGAATTACGTTACATTTTACGCGAAATACGCGTTTCTTTCCAGCCCTCAATTCGAAGTTGTATCAAATTAGTATTGTCAAAAAGCTGAAATTGATGGGATCGGTTTTCTTTCTTTCTTCGTATTTTTTATTTTATTGGCCTAAAAATAAAGCAAAACTTCTTAACCCCTTCTTATTTACGTGTAAGTTGTTGTCAGTAAGCTATGGGATACCACGGACGAGGTCGTCTGTTCAGGCCATGGTCTAAATCGGTCAAATGATAATCTAAATAATAAAACAATTCGGGTGTTGAATGAGTGACTCCTCAGATTCCTGTAGCGGAATGTGTGGTTTTTGATGATGTCCTCGTTCGGGGAGGATGGGGCTTCGGGCGGGGGCGAGCGCGCGTCGCGGCCGAGCTCGCTGGTGCTGGAGGCGGCGCCGGAGCGCGAGCCGCTGCGCTTCGACGTGCAGCTTGTCGGAGCCCCGCCGGAGGTGGAACAGCTCGTCAACAACATCAAGCAGGTCGCTGAAGACTTTTTGTATCATTGGAAAACTTTTCCTATTGGTGAGTATATTATTTGTCTTGTTTCAATGATGTCGAGTATAACTGTTTAGATTAGTTTTATAAACCATTGTTGTATTTTCTGAGATTGTTATAAACAGTCATGACTAGCCACTATTGACATGGGCCTCTCCTATATTTAAAAGTTCCAGATATTCACCATCCACACTATGTTCGGGTAGGGGCACACTTAGGTCACTTACCATTCTGGTCAGGGTTTGGCCATTCATTGAAATGGAAAGCATGCTGAAAGAATTCTGATGCATATTTCCTGGATTCATCCCTTGGTCACCTTTACAATACCCAATGGTAGAAATAGGGTAAAGCTTTTCTAAACATAGCAGAATCAGACATTTACTGTCTGTTATTTGCATAATATGAAATGGTGTATAATATTTCTCATGATTTTACAAATTAATATATTTTTAAGTAAAATACAGGTTTGGCTGTAAAGTTACAAGTTACATTCTTTTAGTCAGTTGGCATTCTCCAAGAAATTAAAGTTCCCACAATTATTAAAATAAAACTATACATCCATTCATTCACTACTTTCTTGAATGGCACATCTGCAATGCATATGAACAGCTTCCATACAAAAAAAACAACTGTAAAGATCCAAGTTTATATTACAGTAAGAACAAAGTAAGAATGTTGTAATTGATTCATTAGAGAAAATAGTTTCTCTTTATAGTATGAAGATGAACAGATTTCTTTTGATCTAGATTATGCCATAATCTGTGCAATTGATTTATGAGATCAGTGTGAAAGTTATTGTCTGGGAAAGATAAAATGCTCTGCTCTTGTAGATAGTAAAAGAATTTCATTAAATTCAGATAATTTGTTGTTATTTTCTCAATCTTCCTATTAGTCATACATAAATGTATTATATGGGACACTTAAGTTGATAAACTCTTCATAATATCCAATTATTTATTAATTACATTTGAAATGCAATTGAATTTAATAAAATAATAATTTACTAGTCATTTATAAGTAGTTATGGTTGTATAATACAACATGAAAATATTATTATTAAAGACAATTTACTATAACATATTATGAAGGATGTATAAAAAAATTATGTGAATATTACAGGATGAAAAATCGCTGCAAAGTTGTTCAGTTTCCTGGGCTTGGCCTACCACATAATACAGTTTATTTTTTATAAAAAGTAGACAAGCATTTGTCTGCTATCTCACCTGATGTTAAGTGACGATGCAGACAATGTTGGTACATGCTCACCTACATAAGTTGCAACTCTATTCCAATTCTAAACTTATCATTTCTAACATTATCTTAACAAAGATAATTCATAACAAGAGTCATACTTGATCCAGTGCTACCACCATCCCGCTTCACCGGTTCCGGCAACCGTCCCTCGGACATCATCATCGCGCCGCCGTGCGATGAGCTCGACGTGGCAGCCCTAGACGCCGGGTTGGAGCCCCATCCACTCTCGCCCAAGCAGCTACATGCCATCAGGGAGAAGGGGTAAGATAAGAGACAGTTTTTATCATCTAGTGAACAGGGGTGGGTCCTTATGAGCCCAGCAGACACTGCAATGAGTGAACAACTTTTGTAGCTAACACTTTTAACCAAATATGTCTTTAGATTCATGATTATTATAATACAGCTTTTTATTTTAGATGTTTAGGTTCTGTTTTACAGCATTACAAATTATAATAACTCTAATAAGCTGTTAAGATATATGCATTTAGTAAAAAGTAGCCATTTACACCTACATTCAGTCATTACAAGTTGCTGCTTATTTTATTACATCCAATCAGATTCTACATAGCCACCAGTGGCGAAGGGCCCATACAACACGATTCTCATCGACTTCCCTTTTCAGAATAACACACTATCCTTAGCAAATTTTATTCAACCTACTATTTCACTTTGATAGGCGAATGCCGACAACACGCGAGTTTTTATACCTGTTTCCACGAAGTAACGAGTTTTAATGTCGGAAAATCAGTGGAAGATGACGCTTTTAAACATTTTCGGGATATTGATTAATGATAACTTTTGCACTACTACGGATTACCTTTTGCTAATATCAACCTTCGCCACTGTTAGACACTGAACAAAATAGAATTAAATCCTTTCACTTTACGAATAAATATGAATAAAACTTTTAATTCCGCATCTTAGTGGCTTTAAAGATCGCTGCACATAATAACTGATAATCACTACATAGTCGCAAATAAAGTCGCTTCCGTTTCTGTCCTTATGTATGCTTAGATCCTTAAAAGTACGCAACAGATATTGATGCGCTTTTTAAAAATATGGAATGGTTCAAGAGTAAGATTTTATATATAATACATGCCAGGAAAAGATCTTATTACCGCGGGCAAACGGGTAGCAGCGGGTGAAACAAATAAGGAAAAAAAAAAGTGAAAAATCCGTACTTCCGTATCTGTACTCTGTACTAATTTATAACTCTCTGTGTGTGTATGTATGTTTGTTACCTCTTCACGCTCAAACGGTTTGACCGATTTAGATGAAATTTGGAACTCAGGTAGAGTATAACCCGAAATAACACATAGGCCACTTTTTACCGCGGGAAAACAACTATTACCACAGGAAAAGGAGTGGCGAAAACCGCTGGGCAGAAATCTAGTAAATACATATATCAGTGCTTCATTCCTACCAGCAAATAACCTTACACAAACTTTCAATGTACCTACTACCTATTAGTTTTTTGCTGCAATGATACAATTTGTGGTATCCTTGGAATATATTAGTGTAGGTGGCACGTAATTGTAACTGACGCCAATATGCGAGACAAACTACTACATGTACATGAACCGTACATGATTTTTACCTTTGTTGTTTACCTGGCCAAAACATCAATTCATTTCTTTTCCTTCAGAAATTCTAATAAATATTTCAGACCTTTAATATTATCTGCCAGTTACACACGCATTCATTAAATATATTTTTAACTCATATAAGGTGTTGATAGATATATTTAAAAACTCAGGGATAAAATAGATTTCCTCAACCCATATTTATAACATTTACACATTAAATTTATAACATTTTTGGACGACTATCGTAAAATTGCAAAAATCTAAGGAAAAAATTTACTAATAACATAGCGAAACCTCAAAACGGGCATGTCATATTGAACAACTTTCCCCAAGAACATAGATCGAAATAAGAAAGAAGTTTTGGAGCTCCCATGCCCATACACAATTATTTATTATTTTATAAAAATATTATTATAGAAACAAAATTATGATCAGCAACATGCTTCGTCAAATGGGGTACAGTATTTATATTCAGCAACATGCGTCGTCAAAATAACCTAGTCAAAAAGACCACCCCGGCTCATACCTTGCCCAAATGTTCCCAAAATACACAATTGCCGATCAGCTGATTTGAGTTAATATGGAAACTGAAAATATTTTTGGATTATTTCAAGCTATGTTCCTTGTGGAAAGTTGTTCCATATCACAGCCCCGTCTTGAGATTTCGCTTTCCGTTACTAGAAAATTTCACCCTACATCAAAAAGCTGTTATTTGTATGAAACCTTTTTTTACTACCCTACTTGTAGAAGAGAGGTTTTGTTCAATTCCACATATTGAATAAAGTTACGAAAAGTATTGCACTATTTTTCTAAAACCCTACATAACTTATATGTAGCTAAATTTAATGTTCACACAATACAGCTGCAATCAGGCAGGAAATGATCCCTCTGCATTCACTCGTACTTGTTAAGTTCAATTACTCTGTCACTGCATTGCATAATAGGGCTACCATTACTTGAGGTAACTGAATGTGTGCAAAAAACATGTTTTATATATACATACATACATGTATGTCTAAGTATTAACATGCAAAATGGCCTAATCAAAACCAATCTATAATCTGTTATCAATCTATTAATCCAATATAACTTTTTGGTATAATTATGTTTAAGCAGATTTAATAAGTTTTCAGGGGCTCTTTCTTTAGCGGATGTCATATGCCTTCCAAACACTGCAACAAGTCTTAAGTCCAAACCAAAGTTACACAACAACCATAACAAATTTATAAAAATGTAAACAATTTGCATGTTTTCTTTCTTCCGGTGGCAGCCCTATTTATGTGGGCCCTTTGTAGACATTAAAAAGTCAATTACGTGGTATCATACTTTTTAATTTGAATGTGGGCGCATTTCATTTTTAATTACGTTCAAATTGGTGGAAAGACACACTTTAACAGACACTAGACATTTATAAATTATACTTTAGAAGTTAGTGGCACAAAAAACTCATTTTCGTATTAATTAATTTGTAATAATAAAAATTGATACGATAAGACAGGGCTGTTAGGGCACTAAGTCACACGTAACGTGTGCCACGAGAGGGCTCAGCTTATAATGGTTTGCGTAGAATACTATACGTATACTGTTTTTTTTTTTAATGTACAATATGTATTTATAAAAAAAAGGATATGAGTACTAATATCAGCTAGTATCTACTTCCCAATTTCCCATAGTACAAGCTTTGGTTAGTTTGGGGCTAGAGGGCGCTGTGTGAATGGTCCAGGATATTTATTTTAAAACATTTTCCGTGTTAGATAAAAAAAATTTGAAAACCTGAAATTTTTTCAAGAGCAAGCAGGATTTGAACTTGCGATTTTCACCAACACTAGAGTCCAATGCCCGCCAACTTTGCAAGATCTACCGGGTTGTAAAAAAATGCAAGATAAGCTGAGAAACAATCTAAAAGTTTATATTTTGACGCCATTCTAAATAGTGTACAAAATGTTTGGTTTCTACCTGTGCTTATTATACATGGTGTAAAAAAAATAACTAAGAATATTTTAAGGGGTGAAGCAGTACGTGAAACTGAACAACTTTCCCCAAGGAACATAGGTCGAAATATGAAAAAAAAATTGGCCCTCCCATACAAATTATTCCGGCCGGGTAACACACTAAGTATGGGAGGGTCAAATAATTTTTTCATATTTCGACCTATGTTCCTTGGGGAAAGTTGTTCAGTTTCACGTACTGGTTCACCCCTTAAAATATTCTTAGTTAATTTTTTTACACCTTATATAGGGTGAAATTTTACTTGTGACCGATAGCGAAATCTCAAGACGGACTGGTGAAAAGGAACAAATTTCTCCTTAAGAACCCCCCATACAGAAATTGCTGATCAGATAATTAGGGTTACTATGGAAGCTTCAAATATTAATGTCATATTTCGATCTTTGTTCCTAGAGGAATATTGTTCCTTATAGCCCGTCCTCTGTTTTCAGTATCGGTCACTAGTAAAATATAACACGATATTTGCGGTCATCCATCACTGCGGTTTGCACGTATCCTCTATTGCAGCAGTAGTATCGTTGGACACTTGCGTCACCAATCAGTCAGGTGTAGGTTTCAAAGCCCCGGGGCTAAAATCGTAGTAACCAGATAAAAAAAAACTTATCTGAACTTGTTGCGCGCTCGCAACACATTTACATCTAAAGTTTAATAGGAACTAAGGCTTACGTCTAATTCTTACCAGCTAAGCTTAAATTTTTCCATGCCTATTTATTTATTAACACATTTATTGCAAACACATGTAATTATAATGTTTTCTATAGCTTTTATATTTTATTATACTTATTGTATATTATTTATAGAGTATTGTTTTGTCGAAGCTTACACAAGGAGCGGGGTTTTAAACCTATGAAGTTAAGTACTAAACAGTTGGATTCGATTCGAGAGTGGGGGTATGTCGCCGATTATCTATGTTATTTGTGTATTGTGTGGTTATCATTATCTGTACATTTGCGCCAATATTCGTAGAAATCACAATTTATAGAGTAAACAAATAGGACACATGAGTTAGCATTGTTATTTTTTCATGTGCATTCGAAAGTCTTGTAAATAATTACTTTTATTACTTACCGAAATGTATGTGATAAAGAAAACTATCAAGTCGAGTCCCTTGCGGCTGTTTTTTTTTCAAACGTAAACATCGTTATACATTGCGTCTTGCCCACAGATATTTTTGTTTTCCACGACCGATGGAAATCATAGTTTTTCGGTGATAAGTTTTAAACGCGAAAAACAAAGATAGATTCGAAAAGATCAATTACTTTTTGTTCATCAAACCTCAAATCAAGTAACGTCGTCAGTTTAACGCCATCTACAGAATGCTTGGAATCTAAATTTCTTTTTTTAATTCTCAAAAACAAATCTCCCTATTGTCGGGGAAAACATTCGCGAGTGACTCGCCTTCAGAGAGACGAGTGTAATCGGTAAATATTGGCGCATATTGTATTGCCCCCATCGCATGATCAGTCATCGTCATGTTGTACATTAGAAGCTTTACCTATATGCCATTTATACATGGTGTAAAAAAATTAGCTGAGAATATTTCAAGGGGTGAACCAGTACGTGAAACTGAACAACTTTCCCCAAGGAACATAGGTCGAAATATGAAAAAAAATATTGGCCCTCTCCACCCCTCTCATAGAAATTATCCCGGTCAGGTAACACACTAAGTATGGAAGGGTCAAATTATTTTTTCATATTTCGACCTATGTTCCTTGGGGAAAGTTGTTCAGTTTCACGTACTGTTTCACCCCTTAAAATATTCTCAGCTAATTTTTTTACACCTTATATACCTCTTATATAATCAATAGGCGATTTTAATCCAAGTTCTTTCTTATGGTGCGATGTCGTATAGTTATCATTAGTAGACAGATCGTTTTATTTTTATGTGTCCCGATATTCAGGGTGTAAGTGACAGCCCTTCGAATACCGATAGGGTGCATTCGGACGATGAAATTGAACAACTTCCGTTAAGAAAATATTTCAGGAATGACTCCCCCTAGTAGTGACGATTTTTTTTTGTCTTTTCCTGACATGTTTCTAGGGGAAAGTTTTTCTGTTTCATGGTCTGCATGCACCCTATAAGTATTCGGAGGGCAGTCCCTTGTCCCTTACATCCCGTATATAATACAGATAGTGTATTAGTAAGTGCTGCAGTCTTTTCCAAGGGTGAATGAACCAGACGATGAAATGGAAGAATTTTGACAAAGGAATGCTGGTTATGAAGTAACAACAAAAATTTGAACTTCCATTAAAATGAATCGATGGGCTACTTGAAGGTGAACGCACGCTTGTCAGCGCCGTACGCGACGTCTGGTAGTGTTAGCATATCTTGCAGATTTCTACAAGATAAATAACAGCAATTTTTCAGATAACACAGAAATAACAGCTATTAGCATTACCTTGTAGCAGAGTGAAAACTCTGCGTCGGCATCCTTTTCCATGTCACCTCTTCTTTTTCGAATTATGTTAAATTTCAAATCAAATAAAAGAATTGGAACGTCGTGCAGACGTATTTTTCTCCCTGACGCACTCAACAGCTAGCTTTTCACGAGAAAACATTGATCGTAACAAGATTACCAGTGCCGTTATAGTTCCGTGCTGTGTATAATTATATTTTACTAGGCCATAAGGCCAACATTATCCTTAATTTGTGGAAAAATTGTGTTGTGTGAAAAGGAACCCTCAAAGAGGGTTCGTCCTTTGTACTATAAATAAAGAAGTCTCAAGTTATCTCCTGATTTTATTTACCTGCGGCCTCCGGGCTACAACCTGATTTCTTAACTCTGGGTGTCGTAAGATGCCACTAAGGGACTCAAGGGTTACATTTATTGCAATTTTAGGCGATGTGCTGACAACCTTTCACTATAGTGATACACAATTTTCTCAATGACCCTAAAATATTTGTCAGACGTGGTTTGAATGTCCCTTTTCTACAGCCGTTTACGCTCTGCCTATCCCGCAAGAGATATAGGCGTGAATGGCGTGATATATGTATAAACATTTATTTAATTTTAAGATAATTGACAGCTACTTATCTCAGAAAATCTGGAAATTATGGTAACACTGTCAGATTCGGCTGATGCTGACTGAAACCGAAATTGATAATTTTCGTGTTTCGACCTTTGTTTTGTTAGATTGGGCTGGCTATCCCTTGGAAAGAATGCAGAACTTTTACTAACACCCTAAAGTAATGTTTAAGTTATGGTTTTTTCTGTAGTAACTGTTATTGAATAGCTTCATTTATTTTACTACGTGTGAGTCGGTATTTGTTATTAAAATAAAAATCTTTTATTACGTACTCTACGCTCTTTGTAATTAATTAGTTACAACTTTTCCTTTATAAAGCATGAGATGTGTCTACATAAATGTCTATTAAAAATAAAAATAAACTAGGGCCTTTAGTTAATCTATTCAATCATTTTCGTCCTGAATCTTACAATTAGTGAATTTACAAACAGAGTCTTATAACTAAATGTTAACTGCCAGATTGGTATAAAATTAAAAGCAATCGAACATTGATATAAACTGTTCAATGAGAATATTAATTTATTAAATTTCATACATGTCAATATAAATTACAAAAAATGACACTTTAAACTAAACTTAAGCTACTTACTCACAAAGCCCGCCTCCTTGTTGATCCGGGGGCTAAGGTCCCCATAACGCTCGCCGCGTACCTTTGCACCAGGAAAGAACCAGAGCGGGACTCACCTCCTCTCTCTCTTAAGCGGCTACCTAATTCTGCTATAAAAGCCTGTTCAATTATTTAATGTATTCACCCCAACCATAAAGTATACAATCTGATTAGTTCTTAAACATTTCAGCGAATTCGAAGTACCGTCCCGCCACTTCCCCGGTCAGACGCATGTGTGGCGCGTAGCTCCGTGGCTGCAAAGAGGCAGGGAGCGTGCCAGAGAGGAACTATACTGTCATATAGCCAGAGCTACAGCGCTGATAGTCGTGGTAGCCAGGGACAGACTGATGAGAGAACAACCACTGTCAGCTATAGCTGGGGCTAAGGCGTTGCTGGCTGGACTACACAGGTACAGTGTATATTGTAGCTTATTCTAGTGTCTATGGTAAGTGGCTGCAAAGAGGCAGAGAGCGTGCCAAAGAGGAACTATACTGTCATATAGCCAGAGCTACAGCGCTGATAGTCGTGGTAGCCAGGGACAGACTGATGAGAGAAGAGACACTGTCAGCTATAGCTGGAGCCAAAGCTTTACTGGGTGGGCTTCACAGGTACAGTGTATATTGTAGATTATTTTAGCATAATTCTAGTGTCTATGCTAAGTGGTCCCTGGCTGCAAAGAGGCAGGCAGCGTGCTGGAGAGGAACTATACTGTAATATAGCCAGAGCTACAGCGCTGATAGTCGTGGTAGCCAGGGACAGACTGATGAGGGAACAACCACTGTCAGCTATCGCTGGGGCTAAAGCTATACTGGCTGGACTACACAGGTACAGTGTATATTGTAGC
The DNA here is from genome assembly GCA_027580185.1 of Tuta absoluta. Lineage (NCBI taxonomy): Eukaryota > Metazoa > Arthropoda > Insecta > Lepidoptera > Gelechiidae > Tuta > Tuta absoluta. The sequence continues at coordinate 1,902,891 of JAQAHW010000047.1, forward strand.
TTATTTTAGTGTTATTCTAATGTCTATGGTAAATGTCTTCAAAGTAAGAGTGAACAGGCTTCTTCTGGGTGAGCTCGCTCCATCTTAGACTCTGTCTCTGTCCTATGACCTAGACTAGAGTCAAGAGCAAACCCATCATTAATAAAAAAAAATATGGTCCCTGGCTGCAAAGAGGCAGGGAGCGTGAGCTTAAACCTAAGATATCAGGGTTTATTTGGTCTTTCGTCGACACAGTGTCACATTCGACCCAAAATAAATAAAAAGTGAAATACGCAAGATTGTTTTGTTTTTTTTTCATATATGTGTAAATTTAAATGTTTATTTTATGTTTTAATATTTTGAATACCAAATTTTAAAACACTTCTCGTGTTAGATACACAAATTTTGAAAACTTGCAAGATGAATGAATTTCGCCATTAGTAGTGGCGACGGCTCTTCCATCTGGGCTACCGCAGCTCGTCCCTTGCCCGCGAATTCACAAGTGTATCTTAATGCTAGTAACACATCATTCATCATTCCCAATAATTTACTCTAATTTCGCTGTTTGAAATTTTCGTCCACAGATTACTCGACCTAGCGATCGGTATGCCATCACTAGAAGCCAGAGACCTGGACAGAAAGATCCGCGAGGAACGCTCCCGTTACCTGGTAGCCGAGCTGATCTGCAAGCCGGACCAACGGGAGGACATCTCGGCCCTGGCTGCGTGGGTCACGAGGGCTATGAGAAGGGCGGCTTCGGAGAAAACTGATGTTAGGGAGCCGAAGAATATGCCCAGAGTGCCTTGTATTTACAACACGCCACAGAATACGCAGGTATGAGTACTTGGAAACACACATGGACACATTCGAAAAGTACACTTTATACACTCGAAATAAACACAACCACACTTATATACAATCATCTACATATACATGGTGTAAATAAGTTTGCTGAGAATATTTTAAGGGGTGAACCAGTACGTGAAACTGAACAACTTTCCCCAAGAAACATAGGTCGAAATATGAAAAAAAAATTGGCCCATACAAATTATCCCGGCCGGGTAACACACAAAGTATGGGAGGGCCAAAAAAATTTAATTTTTCGACCTATGTTCCTTGGGAAAAGTTGCTCAGTTTCACGAACTGGTTCACCACTAAAAATATTCTCAGCTTATTTTGTTACACCTTATATTTGGTAAAATTTTACTAGTAACCGTTAGCGAAAACTCAAGACTGGCTGCTGATAAGGAACAACTTTCTCCAAGATCATGGCACGAAATATTAAAAAAAAATGCACCAATCAGCTGATTTGAGTTGGTATGGAAGCTCGTAATATAAGTCTTATAGTTTATACCACTTGTCACTATAGTGATACACGATTTTTCTGAAACGGTCCTCAAATATTTGTCAGATGTGACGATAGCGATCGTATTTTACGGTTGTTAACGCTCTGCTTACCCCGCAAGGGATAAAGGTGTGGTACCTATGTATGTATGTATAATCTCTTTATTGTGCATTCTTAAAACTAATACAGAAAATACATATTAAATCAAAAACAAGAAATGACACAAAGGCGGACTTATCCCATTAAGGGATATCTTCCAGTCTACCCCTGAGTAACTTTGATGTGAACAGGTAAACTAGAATGAAAAGGTGAACGAAAAGCTATACATACTTGGGACCAAACTGAGTACAATATTATCTACATAAATATGACGTAGATAAAATATACTAACATGTATGTAATTTTTCTCCTTTTCAGGTGGACCTCCGTCTCTACAAGCGTGACATCCTTCGCCGCGCCGCGTCACATCTACAAGGGATCTTAGAGCGGGAGTCCAGAGGGTGGTTCCTGCACTTCAGAGAGCGTCGAGCAGCCTTGTTGGCCAGCCAGAAGATGCCCATGAAGGATATTGAGGAGGTAAGTGTCAGTTGAAGGTGGGCGTCCATACAAACATCCACAAGGGATCTTAGAGCGGGAGTCCAGAGGGTGGTTCCTGCACTTCAGAGAGCGTCGAGCAGCCTTGTTGGACAGCCAGAAGATGCCCATGAAGGATATTGAGGAGGTAAGTGTCAGTTGAAGGTGGGCGTCCATACAAACATCCACAAGGGATCTTAGAGCGGGAGTCCAGAGGGTGGTTCCTGCACTTCAGAGAGCGTCGAGCAGCCTTGTTGGACAGCCAGAAGATGCCCATGAAGGATATTGAGGAGGTAAGTGTCAGTTGAAGGTGGGCATCTATACAAACATCCACAAGGGATCTTAGAGCGGGAGTCCAGAGGGTGGTTCCTGCACTTCAGAGAGCGTCGAGCAGCCTTGTTGGCCAGCCAGAAGATGCCCATGAAGGATATTGAGGAGGTAAGTGTCAGTTGAAGGTGGGCATCCATACAAACATCTACAAGGGATTTTAGAGCGGGAGTCCAGAGGGTGGTTCCTGCACTTCAGAGAGCGTCGAGCCGCCTTGTTGGCCAGCCAGAAGATGCCCATAAAGGATATTGAGGAGGTAAGTGTCAGTTGAAGGTGGGCATCCATACAAACATCTACAAGGGATCTTAGAGCGGGAGTCCAGAGGGTGGTTCCTGCACTTCAGAGAGCGTCGAGCCGCCTTGTTGGCCAGCCAGAAGATGCCCATAAAGGATATTGAGGAGGTAAGTGTCAGTTGAAGGTGGGCATCCATACAAACATCCACAAGGGATCTTAGAGCGGGAGTCCAGAGGCTGGTTCCTGCACTTCAGAGAGCGTCGAGCAGCCTTGTTGGCCAGCCAGAAGATGCCCATGAAGGATATTGAGGAGGTAAGTGTCAGTTGAAGGTGGGCATCCATACAAACATCCACAAGGGATCTTAGAGCGGGAGTCCAGAGGCTGGTTCCTGCACTTCAGAGAGCGTCGAGCAGCCTTGTTGGCCAGCCAGAAGATGCCCATGAAGGATATTGAGGAGGTAAGTGTCAGTTGAAGGTGGGCATCCATACAAACATCCACAAGGGATCTTAGAGCGGGAGTCCAGAGGCTGGTTCCTGCACTTCAGAGAGCGTCGAGCAGCCTTGTTGGCCAGCCAGAAGATGCCCATGAAGGATATTGAGGAGGTAAGTGTCAGTTGAAGGTGGGCATCCATACAAACATCCACAAGGGATCTTAGAGCGGGAGTCCAGAGGCTGGTTCCTGCACTTCAGAGAGCGTCGAGCAGCCTTGTTGGCCAGCCAGAAGATGCCCATGAAGGATATTGAGGAGGTAAGTGTCAGTTGAAGGTGGGCATCCATACAAACATCCACAAGGGATCTTAGAGCGGGAGTCCAGAGGCTGGTTCCTGCACTTCAGAGAGCGTCGAGCAGCCTTGTTGGCCAGCCAGAAGATGCCCATGAAGGATATTGAGGAGGTAAGTGTCAGTTGAAGGTGGGCATCCATACAAACATCCACAAGGGGTCTTAGAGCGGGAGTCCAGGGGTGGTTCCTGCACTTCAGAGAGCGTCGAGCAGCCTTGTTGGCCAGCCAGAAGATTTCTTTTTTCCTGGACATTTCACACAGCGCCATCTAGCTCCAAACTAAGCAAAGCTTGTGCTATGGGAACTAGATAGCTGATATTAATACGTATATACTTTTTTTATAGATGTATATTATAAATTGAAAACACCCAGACTAAACACAAATATTTGTAAATAACTGAACAAATATTTGTGTCTTGTGGGGATCGAACCCACGACCCTTGGCGTAGCAGGCAGGTATATTATCCGCTACGCCATCGGGACAGTCGAAAATAGAAGATGCCCATGAAGGATAGAATAGAATCCAAAAGGTCAATGGTGAACAATCATCTGGATCTAAGATAAGCATGGGCGTTACGCAGGGATCGATTCTTGGACCTTTTTGTTTCTATATTAATGTTTGTGTATATATTAATGATTTACCATAAAAGAAAAACATGATGTAGTTTTCACAATAAAACAATTTTAAACGGAGTATGTCTTAGAAACGAAACATTGGAATTTTGAAATCCAGAAGAAACACATTTTAAATATTGTTTTATTCTAATGAGGAAGAATTGTTTCAAAATCAAGAAAATAGTATGATGTAGTTTATATATGATATGCTTGCATAACTTCACCAACGGAAGGTAATCCCTGGAAGCCCAGTTGGTAGATGCGTCGGTAGCCAAGAAGCATGAAGGTAAAACTGGAGTCCGTACTCGGAAATAAGGAGAGCAGTCATAAATTATGACCTCCAAATTCGTTGGATCCTTCTATCTCTTTTTATAGTTTGTAAGTAGGCTGACCATGTAGTTTAATTCGTGTCAGAAGTAACCGGGAATATTTGTTTTTCAAAAAGGGAAGAAAAAATGGAAGATAATATTTTTCTTAAGTTTGCACAACTATTACTCATCACGAGTGGGTGTTGAGGAAGTGGAAACACTAGTTGCGTACCACGGATGTATGTCGAGGAAGTGGAGACACTAGTTGCGTACCACGAGTGAGGAGGCGAAATGAGAGAAGGGTTTGGTTCGGGCTTGGGCAGTCGAATGCCCCTTTATTCAAGTTCTCACCGCTATTTATACAAAATGTGAACTTAATATAATAGTCAGTTGAGGGTGTACTGTTTATCATTATTAAGAGGATACCCACAAGCTAGATTAATAGACAACTGTGGGTAGACCAAATATGAAGATTGTGGGGACACCCACACAATGAAACAATTTTAAATGGATTTAAGTTGAAAACGAAACGTAGGAATTGTAAAATCCAAAACAAAAGCAACTTATGACCGTTTAAAATTGTTTTATTGTGAAAACTGGAAGCATACTATAATGCTCTTTAGAAAGGCTGGTATTTAAAAAGTCAAAAAACGTCAATCTACAAAATATTCATTGTGTTCGGATTTTAGTGAGTACAAACATGATCCAAGCAATGAACCTAATAGATTTTCAATTTCAAAATGGTTATTTCGTTTAGATTACGTACCTCTTTTCTTTCGGTATACATACCGGTTTCAAAAACTGATTATATTATTGTCACCCTACTATCGTGGGCACACGTCGGGGACACTCGGGAGTAACTCGGGGCAACTCGGGAAAATAAGAAAGAGAGAAGTGTAAATGCCTTGCATCGGTCAAATAATTAACTTCACTGTTCAATACAGAAGGAGAGGAAGGCCTAAAAAAGTTTGGATGGATTGTAATTGTTGTGATTGATATGAAGCAAAAGGGTGTAAACGAAGATTTGCCAGCTGATAGCGATAAATGGAAGAAAAAACATGTTGCGCCGATCCCAAATAAATTGGGATAAGGGCAGGCAGATGATGATGTTCAATACAGAGTACGGCTTCCAGGTTCATCTATAGTTCCATGTCGGTAGCACTGATACCGAATGTCGCAGGTTCGAACCCTGCCTACGGAGTAACTTTGCAAGTTTTTAAAATAGTTGTTACCATGTGACCTCCTATGTTCAGCAGTGGACTGTTGCTGTTGTTCAGTTTTGGTCAAACACTTATTTAAATTACGATACACAATCTCTTCCTTACATGCGGTATTGCAGGGTTAATATATTTTTTACACCACCACATATTTGAACTTTTAATATTAAGTATTAACAGGTTAACCATTAGCCTGCTGTCAAAAATTTTAGTGGAAAAACTTTGAATGCGCTTTTAAAGTCCCTGGTTGTACTTTATGTTTTCAGCGTGAACACTTCGATACCGCGTTTCATAAAACTAACAGCGCCATCTGTAGACGAATAATAGATCTCAGTTGAACCATGAGATCTCAGTGAAACAGGTGCCACGGTATAAAATATTTTATCTTTACATACCGAATTGAAAGTTGTATATGTGCGGTTCGCGATGAAATACTTAGATGTTTGATATACGTATTTTATCTTTCTCTTTATATATTGGAACTTCTGTTGTGTCTTGCTTCCTTGTGTACCACTTGAGTGAGCTTATTGTACAGGGTGTCTGGTGGCAGATTTCTTATTTCATATTCAAATATAAGAAAAATAATAAATATTGCGGCGGGAAATTGGCGTCATTCGAACCACCAATCTTGCGGATTTTTCAGCAACAATGGCGCAGTGGTCGAAAGAGCATCGTGCGTTTGCTGTTGAAGCGTTTTTTAAAGGTGGCAATTCTAATATTGTTGCTCGTCGTCAATTTTGTTCCCATTTCAATATCCGCCGATTAAGTGATGGACCAAGCCCGAAATTAATTCGTTCGTGGGTGGAAAGGTTCCGCGCAACAGCTTCGGCTATGAATAAGGCGCGTCAGGGGCCTAGTCGGACTTCATGGAGCCCTGCAAACATTGAACTCGTGGAAAGGAGTGTTAGCAAAAATCCTTTTTTTTTTAAGATTCTAGGGGACGGGCGACAAATGACAACAGTGAAAATTATGGAAGAATGGAAGTTTCTTCTTATCAAATTATGAGCTCATGCATCGTTTCACAAGGTTTCAACAGGATGGCGCCACCCCACACACGGCTAGGACCACAATGAGCTTTTTGCGAGAAGCTTTCCCTCGAAATCTCATAAGTCGCTTTAGAGACATCCCATGGCCACCAAGGTCACCTGATTTGACCTCAATGGATTTATTTTGGTGGGAATATCTCAAAGAGAGAGTTTACTGTAACAATCCGCAAACTGTCGAGGCCTTAAAAGAGAATAGTCGTCGTGAGATCTAAACTATTCCACCAAGCCTACTGCAAAAGGTAGCGCGAAACACGAGGCTTCGTTTTGAACAATGCGCAGGACTCAACGGAAGATATTTAGACGATATTATCTTTAAAAAGTGAAATCCGCATCAATACTCTATCCATAAATACCTTACATAGATATATAAGTCTAATAGTTAGTTTTTTATTTAATTTTAAAAACGAAAATCTGCCACCCGTCACCCTGTAGTAGCTCCCAGAGGTCGCTACATAAAAGAAGCTCATTAAATTTTCTTGCATGACTCAATCAAAGTTGGTGATTTTCATTTCGTCTTATGTTTGTTACAGGAGGTGAAAATAGCAGCGATGCGGGAATACGTGAACCGTGTGTGCAACGCTGTGACGTGTAGCGAGGCGCTGCAGGCGCTGGGGCCCGATGTGCCCGCTCTGCTGGCCGCGCAGCTCAGGGCCGCTGCTATTGTTAACAGGTGTGTGTGTGTAACAGGAGGGTGTGTGTGTAACGTGTAGCGAGGCGCTGCAGGCGCTGGGGCCCGATGTGCCCGCTCTGCTGGCCGCGCAGCTCAGGGCCGCTGCTATTGTTAACAGGTGTGTGTGTGTAACAGGAGGGTGTGTGTGTAACGTGTAGCGAGGCGCTGCAGGCGCTGGGGCCCGATGTGCCCGCTCTGCTGGCCGCGCAGCTCAGGGCCGCTGCTATTGTTAACAGGTGTGTGTGTGTAACAGGAGGGTGTGTGTGTAACAGGAGGGTGTGTGTGTAACGTGTAGCGAGGCGCTGCAGGCGCTGGGGCCCGATGTGCCCGCTCTGCTGGCCGCGCAGCTCAGGGCCGCTGCTATTGTTAACAGGTGTGTGTGTGTAACAGGAGGGTGTGTGTGTAACAGGAGGGTGTGTGTGTAACGTGTAGCGAGGCGCTGCAGGCGCTGGGGCCCGATGTGCCCGCTCTGCTGGCCGCGCAGCTCAGGGCCGCTGCTATTGTTAACAGGTGTGTGTGTGTAACAGGAGGGTGTGTGTGTAACAGGAGGGTGTGTGTGTAACGTGTAGCGAGGCGCTGCAGGCGCTGGGGCCCGATGTGCCCGCTCTGCTGGCCGCGCAGCTCAGGGCCGCTGCTATTGTTAACAGGTGTGTGTGTGTAACAGGAGGGTGTGTGTGTAACAGGAGGGTGTGTGTGTAACAGGAGGGTGTGTGTGTAACAGGAGGGTGTGTGTGTAACAGGAGGGTGTGTGTGTAACAGGAGGGTGTGTGTGTAACGTGTAGCGAGGCGCTGCAGGCGCTGGGGCCCGATGTGCCCGCTCTGCTGGCCGCGCAGCTCAGGGCCGCTGCTATTGTTAACAGGTGTGTGTGTGTAACAGGAGGGTGTGTGTGTAACAGGAGGGTGTGTGTGTAACGTGTAGCGAGGCGCTGCAGGCGCTGGGGCCCGATGTGCCCGCTCTGCTGGCCGCGCAGCTCAGGGCCGCTGCTATTGTTAACAGGTGTGTGTGTGTAACAGGAGGGTGTGTGTGTAACAGGAGGGTGTGTGTGTAACAGGTGTGTGTGTGTAACAGGAGGGTGTGTGTGTAACGTGTAGCGAGGCGCTGCAGGCGCTGGGGCCCGATGTGCCCGCTCTGCTGGCCGCGCAGCTCAGGGCCGCTGCTATTGTTAACAGGTGTGTGTGTGTAACAGGAGGGTGTGTGTGTAACAGGAGGGTGTGTGTGTAACAGGAGGGTGTGTGTGTAACAGGAGGGTGTGTGTGTAACAGGAGGGTGTGTGTGTAACGTGTAGCGAGGCGCTGCAGGCGCTGGGGCCCGATGTGCCCGCTCTGCTGGCCGCGCAGCTCAGGGCCGCTGCTATTGTTAACAGGTGTGTGTGTGTGTAACAGGAGGGTGTGTGTGTAACGTGCAGCGAGGCGCTGCAGGCGCTGGGGCCCGATGTGCCCGCTCTGCTGGCCGCGCAGCTCAGGGCCGCTGCTATTGTTAACAGGTGTGTGTGTGTAACAGGAGGGTGTGTGTGTAACAGGAGGGTGTGTGTGTAACAGGAGGGTGTGTGTGTAACAGGAGGGTGTGTGTGTAACAGGAGGGTGTGTGTGTAACGTGTAGCGAGGCGCTGCAGGCGCTGGGGCCCGATGTGCCCGCTCTGCTGGCCGCGCAGCTCAGGGCCGCTGCTATTGTTAACAGGTGTGTGTGTGTAACAGGAGGGTGTGTGTGTAACAGGAGGGTGTGTGTGTAACGTGTAGCGAGGCGCTGCAGGCGCTGGGGCCCGATGTGCCCGCTCTGCTGGCCGCGCAGCTCAGGGCCGCTGCTATTGTTAACAGGTGTGTGTGTGTAACAGGAGGGTGTGTGTGTAACGTGCAGCGAGGCGCTGCAGGCGCTGGGGCCCGATGTGCCCGCTCTGCTGGCCGCGCAGCTCAGGGCCGCTGCTATTGTTAACAGGTGTGTGTGTGTAACAGGAGGGTGTGTGTGTAACGTGTAGCGAGGCGCTGCAGGCGCTGGGGCCCGATGTGCCCGCTCTGCTGGCCGCGCAGCTCAGGGCCGCTGCTATTGTTAACAGGTGTGTGTGTGTAACAGGAGGGTGTGTGTGTAACGTGTAGCGAGGCGCTGCAGGCGCTGGGGCCCGATGTGCCCGCTCTGCTGGCCGCGCAGCTCAGGGCCGCTGCTATTGTTAACAGGTGTGTGTGTGTAACAGGAGGGTGTGTGTGTAACGTGCAGCGAGGCGCTGCAGGCGCTGGGGCCCGATGTGCCCGCTCTGCTGGCCGCGCAGCTCAGGGCCGCTGCTATTGTTAACAGGTGTGTGTGTAACAGGAGGGTGTGTGTGTAACGTGTAGCGAGGCGCTGCAGGCGCTGGGGCCCGATGTGCCCGCTCTGCTGGCCGCGCAGCTCAGGGCCGCTGCTATTGTTAACAGGTGTGTGTGTGTAACAGGAGGGTGTGTGTGTAACGTGCAGCGAGGCGCTGCAGGCGCTGGGGCCCGATGTGCCCGCTCTGCTGGCCGCGCAGCTCAGGGCCGCTGCTATTGTTAACAGGTGTGTGTGTAACAGGAGGGTGTGTGTGTAACAGGAGGGTGTGTGTGTAACAGGAGGGTGTGTGTGTAACGTGTAGCGAGGCGCTGCAGGCGCTGGGGCCCGATGTGCCCGCTCTGCTGGCCGCGCAGCTCAGGGCCGCTGCTATTGTTAACAGGTGTGTGTGTGTAACAGGAGGGTGTGTGTGTAACGTGCAGCGAGGCGCTGCAGGCGCTGGGGCCCGATGTGCCCGCTCTGCTGGCCGCGCAGCTCAGGGCCGCTGCTATTGTTAACAGGTGTGTGTGTGTAACAGGAGGGTGTGTGTGTAACAGGAGGGTGTGTGTGTAACGTGTAGCGAGGCGCTGCAGGCGCTGGGGCCCGATGTGCCCGCTCTGCTGGCCGCGCAGCTCAGGGCCGCTGCTATTGTTAACAGGTGTGTGTGTGTAACAGGAGGGTGTGTGTGTAACGTGCAGCGAGGCGCTGCAGGCGCTGGGGCCCGATGTGCCCGCTCTGCTGGCCGCGCAGCTCAGGGCCGCTGCTATTGTTAACAGGTGTGTGTGTGTAACAGGAGGGTGTGTGTGTAACGTGCAGCGAGGCGCTGCAGGCGCTGGGGCCCGATGTGCCCGCTCTGCTGGCCGCGCAGCTCAGGGCCGCTGCTATTGTTAACAGGTGTGTGTGTGTAACAGGAGGGTGTGTGTGTAACGTGCAGCGAGGCGCTGCAGGCGCTGGGGCCCGATGTGCCCGCTCTGCTGGCCGCGCAGCTCAGGGCCGCTGCTATTGTTAACAGGTGTGTGTGTGTAACAGGAGGGTGTGTGTGTAACAGGAGGGTGTGTGTGTAACAGGAGGGTGTGTGTGTAACGTGTAGCGAGGCGCTGCAGGCGCTGGGGCCCGATGTGCCCGCTCTGCTGGCCGCGCAGCTCAGGGCCGCTGCTATTGTTAACAGGTGTGTGTGTAACAGGAGGGTGTGTGTGTAACAGGAGGGTGTGTGTGTAACAGGAGGGTGTGTGTGTAACGTGTAGCGAGGCGCTGCAGGCGCTGGGGCCCGATGTGCCCGCTCTGCTGGCCGCGCAGCTCAGGGCCGCTGCTATTGTTAACAGGTGTGTGTGTAACAGGAGGGTGTGTGTGTAACAGGAGGGTGTGTGTGTAACAGGAGGGTGTGTGTGTAACGTGTAGCGAGGCGCTGCAGGCGCTGGGGCCCGATGTGCCCGCTCTGCTGGCCGCGCAGCTCAGGGCCGCTGCCCTGTCTTTAAAAAAATAAAAGAAATTGGTATAACACAATTTTCTTTTATTTGTAATATTTTTGTATATTTTACTAGAAAACCGGCTCGTCACTTATTACACTCTCAACTTACATTTATTTGTACTACATCTGTCTATACTTTGTTTATGTGCAGATCAGAAGAAGCCGTGCGTAAGAAGCTGGAGGCAGGCTTAGCGTCGGCGGAGGCGCGGATATGCGCGTCGCACCCGATACTGTCGCGCGCGGACGCCTGGAGGAACGAGAGGCTTGCCGTCGCACACGACAGGTTAACATACATACATATATCACGCCTATATCCCTTACGGGGTAGGTAGAGCGTGAACGGCTGTAACAAAACAGACATTTACGCCACGTCTGACAGATATTTGAGGGCCATTTGGAAAACTGTGCATCGCCATAGCGACAGGTTGTCAGCATAACGCCTAAAATTGCAATACACACCCTTGAGTCCCTTCGTCGCCTACTACGACTCCCACGGGAAAGAAATGGGGTGATGCTATACTAAGCCGGCATCACACGGCCTAACATCCTTATTGTTAACGCCATATCTACACCGTGTGCCGTGTGATGCTGGCTGAAAATAGCATCACCCCATTTCTTTCCTGTGGGAGTCGTAAGAGGCGACTAAGGGACCCGAGGGTGTGTATTTCAATTTTAGGCTGACAACCTGTCACTATAGCGTTACACAATTTTCCGAATGACCCTCAAATATTTATCAGATGTGGCGTGACGTTTTTTGCGGCCGTTTACGCTCTGCCGACCCCGCAAGGGATTATAGGCGTGATATGTGTCCGTGTGTACATCTACACCGGTACAGCATGTGTAAAGCAATGTGCCGTTCTCGGTAACATTGGGAATATTCCCAGTAACTTTCCCGGGCACGAGTAATATTCAAACGTTAATGCAACTGTCATATAATGGGGGTCATTTAAATGCGAGTGTCACCGAGTGTGATAATAGTTTGAGACTAGCATTCTAATGCCTAATTATATAAATTTGCATACACTATTTTATCTACACTCTAAAAAAAAACTCAGTTAACACTTATCCAAACATCCGCACCGGCGATTGCAAGTCCCGATACAAGGTCAAATTCAATACGAGAACGTAATATGGCTTGATATGAATTTTCGAAAATTCAATACTAACATTTGTTTAGATGTCGAATCTGAACGCGAGGCGCGAATATGCGGACGCGTGGAGTAACGCGAGGCTTGCAATCACACACGACAGGTTCGATTACTTCTCCGGTAAACCTTATAGCACGTTCACACAATGCCAATATGGGCAGGGAAATAGTAAGAGAAGGAAGCGCGAGTATGTTAACAGGTTACTCGCGCTGCTAACTACTGTAAAAACTAAACGCTTCAGTTATGTATTGTAATACATAACCAAATCGCTCATTTTTTACAAGGTTATATTGATTCTAAATAATCTTTGTAGTTATTTATTGCCGCGAAGTGTTTAAAAAGTTATAAGGAAATTATAATCGCGTTAAAATTATCTACATACATACATATATAGGGCCTACATCCTTTGCGGAGTAAGCGTGTAGCAATGCGACCTCCGGGCATCGCACTATTTTGTCAACACTGTCTACCACCAAATTCTATCTCATCTTTCACATTTGAATTTTGAATCGCTGCCGTTCTAAGACGCCATTTTCCAGCAGATCAGGCAGTCTAAAGTAAACCTCGGCATGGACTAGTCGTCCAGAGAACGGTGTTTTTTTAAGTTATCATCATATACAAGCCCTCGTGCTTGCTAGTTTGTGCAAGTTTTCACTAAAGCTTTCCGGATCACCGATTTGAACCCTAAGAGGGTTTTTCCCCCCACATTAAATATCCATCAACCAAACAAGAGTTTCATTGCCTACCCTGACGATTGTCGCGGCGACGTGACAAGCGGAGTGCAAATGGCCGAAAAAAACGGACATTTACGCGTCTGACAAACAGGGTCATCCAGATAATTCTGTATCGCTATAGTGGCAGCTTATAGCCTAAAAATGCAATACACATGTAACCCTCGAGTCTCTTAGTCGCCTCTTACGACATGATTAAATAAATAAATAAATATGAAATATTGAATACCAAATTTTAAAACACTTAGGTTAAGTTTTCAAGCGCGGGCAGGATTTGAACCTGTGACTTTCGCCATTACTAGCGACGACGCCTCCTCCATCCGGGCCACTGCAGCTCGCTCCTTGCCCGCCAATTTTGCAATTGTATTTTAATGCCAGTAACGCGTGCAAGGCTCTAGTAATGGCGAAAGTCGCAGGTTTAAATCCTGCCCGCGCTTAAATATTTTGCAAGTTTTCAAAAATTAGAAATATGTTTGTCAGGTTAAAAAGCGAACTGCGCTGGGCGGCAATGGAGGACGCGGCGGCGACCATGCAGGCGCACCGGCTCGCGCAACATCGATACTTCCTGCTGAGGGACCTGGCGTTCCTACGGGACCGAGAACCACTGCTCATGAAGGTAGCATTCAATATACAGGGTGTAAGGGACCGCCCTCCAAATACTGATAGGGTGTATCATCATTGGCCTCACACGTCTGTGACAACATTGACCATCAAAGCTGGGATAAGCTTGCTGAGGATAGGGACGAATGGCGATAGGGTGCATGTAGACCATAAAACTGAACTTTCCCCTAGGAACGACGAAAACGACAAAAAATATTCGACCTTCCATACATAATCACAATCAGCTGACCGCATTTACTATGGGGAGTCCAAATAATTTTGACGTTTCCAGAAAGTTCAGTTCAGTTTCACGATCTGAATGCACCCTATCAGTATTCGGAGGGCTATCCCTTAAACCCTGTATATCGAGGACAATTCACACAGCGTCATCTAGCCCCAAACTAAGCAAAGCTTGTACTACATACAACATATCACGCCTATAATCCCTTGCGGGGTAGTGTAGTGCCCGCATAGCCACTGGAAGCGTATTGCTTGTCTTAGCATTATTTAGTATTAGGCAATCGAGCGTTCGAGCTCTAGATATGTAATTAATAGAATAAAGTAGTCAGTCTAAGTTCAACCACCAACTAAGTCGTATCATTTCTATAATAACTCCCTGTCGCCCATCCACTATTATTGGAGTAGGCAGAACGTAAACAATCGCAAAAAACGGACATCACCACGGACGGACCACCTGTGATAAATATTTGAGGGTCATTCGGAAAACTGTGTATCGCTATAGTGACAGGTTGTCAGCCCATTGCCTAAAATTGTAATACACACCCTCGAGTCCCTTAGTCGCCTCTTACGACTCCCACGAGATAGAAATGGGGTGATGTTATTCTAAGTCGGCATCACACGGCATAATGAAGGTATAATGAAATTAATACCTTGGAAAATTCACACAGCGCCATCTAACACCAAACTTTAAGCAAAGCTTGTACTATGGGAACTAAATAGCTATTATTAATCGTACTATCCTACTAATATTATAATTGCGAAAGTTTGTATGCTTGTTTGTAACCTCTTCAAGCAAAAACTACTGAACCGATTGTAATAAAATTTCGCACACATATATAAGGTAACATGGATTAACACATAGGATTGTTTTTATGAGTACGCGGGCAAAGCCACGGGTAACAGCTAGTACTCATATACTTTTGTTTTTGTACAAATATACATAGAAAACACCCAGACTAAACACAAATATTACCTAAACAAATATTTGTGTCATGTTGAGATAGAACCCACGACCCTCGGCGTAGCAGGCAGGGATACTATCCGCTATGACATCGGGCCAAGATTACCTTTAAAAAAAAAACATAATTTCACCGAAGACTATACAATTTTCTCCCTAGCCTTTACTATGCTGCCAATAATCCGTGAAAATCTTACATATGGTCAACTTCACCGAAATGGCAACTTTAATATGTGGCATTGACAAGTCCCTAGATTTTCGTAGACTATTACATTAACAGCTACAACAGCCCACTTCTGGAAATGAGCCTCCTCCCCATATAAGGGGGTATTACCATACTCACCACGCTTAGCAGGCGGATTGGCGAGCGCAGTGCAAGCTTATATTCACAGAAAACGCTGCTGCCCATTCCCTGGCCAAATTTCACCCTTAGTCAGGTAGAATTTGGATGATGCATTTATAAGCCGGCATCACACGGCGTGTGAGACTCTAAAAACATTTCAAATATTTGTAGAATTGGGATTACGCTTTTATAAGCCGGCATCACACGGCGTGTGAGAATCTTAAAACATTTCAAATATTTGTAGAATTGGGATTACGCTTTTATAAGCCGGCATCACACGGCGTGTGAGACTCTAAAAACATTTCAAATATTTGTAGAATTGGGATTACGCTTTTATAAGCCGGCATCACACGGCGTGTGAGAATCTTAAAACATTTCAAATATTTGTAGAATTGGGATTACGCTTTTATAAGCCGGCATCACACGGCGTGTGAGACTCTAAAAACATTTCAAATATTTGTAGAATTGGGATTACGCTTTTATAAGCCGGCATCACACGGCGTGTGAGAATCTTAAAACATTTCAAATATTTGTAGAATTGGGATTACGCTTTTATAAGCCGGCATCACACGGCGTGTGAGACTCTAAAAACATTTCAAATATTTGTAGAATTGGGATTACGCTTTTATAAGCCGGCATCACACGGCGTGTGAGACTCTAAAAACATTTCAAATATTTGTAGAATTGGGATTACGCTTATAAGCCGGCATCACACGGCGTGTGAGAATCTTAAAACATTTAAAGAAAAAACTATCTTATAATAAGCCAAATAATTTATATTGATTTTCTCTTGAACAGGAACTCCGTGCCGCAAAAACCCCAACTCGAGAGTACTCGTGGCCTACTAGAATATGGTTACCACAGAACTGGGTCGTCGTGAGACACTTCCGAGGACGATCCGAGAGAATACCCACCGTGTTGTCAATGAGAGCTACATCTATAGGTAATGTGTTTTTGTCTACACTCGACTCGTACCCCTGTTCCACCTATCCCTATTGGCCTATCCGCCCTAGGAGGGAAGAGTGGATTTTTTTTTCCTTTCTTCGCTACTAGTGGTGATACATGTAATGTTCGAATTATGAATTCAACAACAGTTGTACGAGTATAAAGACCTGCTTAATGGATTCTGCCTATATAAATTACAGTTTAATGGAAATAACAGACTCGTAATGCCTTAATAAGAAGGGTGTAGATAAAATAGAGTATGCAACTGCTATAATTAGGCATGAATGCTCGTGTCAAACTATTATCACACAAACAGACACTCGCATTCTAATGACCTCCATTATATGACAGTTGCATACATTACTATTGTGATAACATGTGTTGATATCTTATAAAGTTTTATTTATACAGGAAAACTTACTGCCAATATTTATAATAGTACGACAGATAAGCATAACTGGGCCATTGACATATTTTCACTTACATATTTTAGCTTTGTTAGTACTTACTTGAGCTCATTACATACAGGGTGTAAGGGACAGTTCTCCTGAACAACTTCCCTTCAAAAAAATATTTCAGGAAACAGCAAAAAAATCTTGACTTCCTATAGTAATTGCAATCAGCTGATCTTCATTTTGTATGTGAGGTAAATTTTTTTTGTAGTTTCCTGACATATGTTCCTTACACCCCGTATACTGTTACATATATAAGCTACTTTGTAAAACGATACTTTGTATGATAAACTGATGTTCTGACATCACTATACACTTTTTAGGATGGTGTCAAAATAGAATCTTTTATTTTTTTCTCAGTTTAATCTTTTTAAATACAATAAAAGAGAACTATTCTTCTTTTAGACACTGATTTTAAACATCCAAGTCTCCTATTTAATTACTTACCCAGGACACAACAGTATTATACCCTTTTTTATTTCCCAGTGACCCCAAGATCTGATCCTTCACAACCCGTTTTTCTTGCGGATAAAGAAACTGTTCGGACTACTAGCTCCAGGTACATTTTAGATACGTTTATTTTTCTTTTCTTATGGTATTTTCTTTCTTAAATGTGTTCACTTTTTGTCTTTATTTTTTTATTCAGGTGGCCTGGATGGAGATTGCTTAACTACGTCAACAGGTAAAAATGCATTTTATGTGCGTACAAAATAACATTAGTATTTATTTACTCATGGGTGGCGCATATGTAATCAAGAAATGGCGGTATTCCACATATATGGTATCATAAGACTTTCTGTGATAGGCGTCCCCTTGAATTAGACTATACATACATACATTAAGAGCCACAACAGTCCACTGCTGGACATGGGCCTCCCCCTATTAGGGGGTATTGCCATACTCACCACGTATGGCAGAAGAATTGGCGAGCGCAGTGCAAGATATTGCATTTAAACGGAACGCTGCTGCCCATTCCGTGAATGAATTTATCCCTTTGTCGCTTACGACGCCCACGGGTAGAATTGGGGTAATGCTATTTATTTTTTCTACATGAACATGAAAATTAAGATTGTTTAAACTGTCCACAGAACATGGTCTTGGAGCTGGAACATAATGTTCCTGCTGGGGGTTCTGATTCCCTGGTGCTCGCCGCTCTCGCTCAGGACTTTACTATGCGTCAAACCATTCGTACCTGACTATGAGTTGTCCCAGGTAAGACGATTTGCTTTATTTAACTTCTCAACAAGTTTATTTTCAATTTACTTTCCTGCTTTTCAGTTGAGTTGCCCCATAACATAAGTCCATATATCAGCAGTTGATATCATTATATATCAATACATTTATACTATGTGTAATTTACCTGAATAAGATTGTATTTATGACCCCTTTTTTCGCAGGTAAACGGGACATTATTTCCAAAGAGAAGTAGCGAGACGCAGACGATGTGGTCGAGATTGCTGAAATTATGGAGACACGTGTCCAAAGAACGGACACGGTTTGAGACTGAACCCGATACAGGTAACGTATTACGATAATTTAGTTTGGAAATGATTCTGCCTAAATAATCAAACATTTAAGAAATGAAGTAGATTGAAGAATATCGTTGTGCCCTATATGATTGATATGTGGTTCCATATGAGATGCACTTTATTTTGTAACATCGTTTTATACCCTAAAGAACGTGAATTTAACAATAACATAAATAATAAAACAGATTGAACTATGAAGTATGTGATATTAAAATTCGCATTCTACGTGATGAACTAGCCATGAAAATACATGAGAATTTTTGGCACATTCATTATCTTCATATATTTCAAAAATGAAAATAAGAAATTGAAAAAATGTTAACGCCCACCGGGACTTGAACCCGGGACCGTGGGGTACCGTCCCACTGCTCTGCCAACTGAGCTACCGGTGACTAAACTGACACATCCAAATTTTCAATTTCTTGCTACTCTTCTCGAAGCGACTTACAATAATATAGCACTGTGAGTGCGTAATAAACTATAGATTCAGATTAGATTCAGATTATTTATTTGCATTAAACATGGTACAGTTAGGTCTTAAGATTATTACACGATCACATATTTAGTCAAACATTGACATGCAAAATTAAAGAACATAAATTATATAAAGTCACGGATAAAGTCTACAAAAATTTATTGGCTAATACTTATGTCATCACACAGTATTACCATCAATTGTATTACCATGTATTACAATATTAAAGTTATAGTACTTCATATATCTGATTTCTTTATGAAAAACTAGCTTTTACCCGCGACTTCGTCCGCATTAGATAGTTTTTTTAGAAACAGGTTCTAAAGGGACAATTCAAAATTTGCTATCCGGTGTACTGCCCTGAGAGATCAATATTTATAACCATTGAATACAAAATTCAGTACATACCTAAAAAAAATCGTCGTTAAAAAGTTGCCAATGTTCTTTCTCAACTTATTCCCATTATACTGAACAACTTTTGTTTAAGAACTATACCTGTATCTTTAATAGTTTAGCTGGGCTCCTGATCGTACACCTGGTGGTCTACATAAGGTACTCCAGATCCTCAATATCCTTGTGAAAAGAAGCAGCCCATCATACTGAACAACTTTTGTTTTAGAACCATGCCTGTATCTCTAATAGTTTAGCTGGGCTCCTGATGGTACACCTGGTGGTCTACATAATGTACTCCAGATCCTCTATGTCCTTGTGAAAAGAAGCAGCCCATCATACTGAACAACTTTTGTTTAAGAACCATGCCTGTATCTTTAATAGTTTAGCTGGGCTCCTGATGGTACACCTGGTGGTCTACATAATGTACTCTAGATCCCCAATGTCCTTGCGTAAAGAAGCGGCCTATCATACTGATCTTTTTTTGGTTTAGAATCATGCATGTATCTCTAATAGTTTAGCTGGGCTCCTGATGGTACACCTGGTGGTCTACATAAGGTACTCCAGATCCTCAATGTCCTTGTGAAAAGAAGCAGCCCATCATACTGAACAACTTTTGTTTTGGAACCATGTCTGTATCTCTAATAGTTTAGCTGGGCTCCTGATGGTACACCTGGTGGTTAACATAAGGTACTCCAGATACTCAATGTCCTTGTGAAAAGAAGCAGCCCATCATACTGAACAACTTTTGTTTTGGAACCATGTCTGTATCTCTAATAGTTTAGCTGGGCTCCTGGTGGTACACCTGGTGGTCTACATAATGTACTCTAGATCCCCAATGTCCTTGCGTAAAGAAGCGGCCTATCATACTGATTTTTTTTTGGTTTAGAATCATGCATGTATCTCTAATAGTTTAGCTGGGCTCCTGGTGGTACACCTGGTGGTCTACATCTGTACTCCATACCCTCGAATGGTGTTAAAAAGTAGCCTATGTCCGTTCTCGGTATGCTAGCAATCTCTGAGGTAAGTTTCATGAAGATCGGTTCAGCGGTTTGGCCGTGAAAGCGTAGCAGACAGACAGACAGAGTTACTTTCGCATTTATAATATTAGTGTGGATGTGTACACAATGGTGTAACTTAACTTATGCCTTTTTATCAACAGGTCTTTTAGGCAAAGGCTTGAGCCGGCAAGCCAACCGCGTCTGGAACTACGGAGTAGTCGGCGGGCTGGGCTCGCTGGGGCTGCTACTTCTGTTCCCTATAGTAGCAATCACAGCTAGTACGCTGTCACTGCTATTGGCCGCGAGTGTTCCCGTGTGGATGCCGGCGCTGACCCTGGCGGTGCATGTCGCTAATGCTGTTGTATATGATCTGGACTGTCCCGATCCGCCACAACTCAATAGGTAAGTGGGTTTGTATTAGTGGACAGCCGTGTGGTGCCGGCAGAGTAGAATAGCACCACCCGTGGGGGTCGTAAGAAGCGACCGAGGGATAAATCCGACCCAACACAACGGTCCGTGAGAGGCCAACTCCACAATGAAACCCGGAACGGGGTCTCCTGGGGGCGCGTGTGACAGAGATCTACCGCGCGGCAGACTCCTGCAGCCGACCTGCAGGGCTAAGATGGCAGCACGACTCTACAAAAGTTCTATACGATTTGATATTACGGCGCGACTTCTAGTCTTCGATTGAGTCTTCGCGTTACAAACTGGAAATTTTGCCATAGACGATTATCACTATCAAGACCATGAAGATTTTCATCGGAGGTTTTCACCCACTCAAAAACTGTAGTTTTTTCAAATTTGCTTATTGTGTAATAAGTTTGAAGAAATCACTTAAATGGAAGTAACGTTACACGTATCGACTAGTCGTTCCTGCGGATCCAGCCAGGAAGGCCGAGAGGGTGGCGCAGGTCCTGGGCAGCCCTGCGTTTCCATAATTGCGTCCCAGGCAACGCAGTGTCTGTGGAGAGGACACTTCACCCGCGTCACGCGGATAAAAGTCTTGCCTCAGACACTGATTGAATCGTCTGTCACAGACGCGTGAGGCCAATGATGATTAGTGGACGGCCGATGTGGCGCAGGGGTAGTGCGTCCGCCTGCGACGCAAAGGTTCCGTTCGATTATCGGTGGGACTATCACAAAGTTGATATTTATCTCTTTGTGAATTTGTTCCCGGTCTGGTTAGGACATTGCAGGGTGAACCAACTGATTGTCCGAAAATAAATGATTCCGTGCTTCGGAGGGAACGTTAAGCCGTCGGTCCCGGTTGCTGTCTATGATTACTTAGACCCACACATAAAATATGCAATGCAACGTTGTATAGCATCCTAATGTCAATAATCTAATACATTTAAAAAAATTATAAATTTAACTAGCATAATAAATTACAAAAATTAAAAACACGACTGCTTTCTGAGGTAAAGCCTAGCCTTTGACACTCAAAATAATGAAAGTCCATTAATCCTCACAATTCCCATTCGAATCTGTTCTGTGGTTAAAGACTTTCAGTTCTTCACAATCGCACATATACATAAACTCTGAAAACATTGGTTGGTTGGGCAGTCGTGTAAAGAGTATGAGATTTTTGACATTAGGATGCGATGCGACGTCGCATCAAATTTATGTGTGGGCTGCCTAAGACAATTGACTACAAACTACAACGCCCTTAATTCGGGATATAAATAAATAGTGCTATCACTTTCCGACAAAATATTTGGGAGATATTCTGTCAAAATAAAGCGACGATAAAAACAATTGCAACTAAATTTACTAGAAATTGCGAAGAACCCATTGACAATTTAAACATGACAGGACTTAGATATCTTCTATCCTTTTCTAAACCTATTTCACGGAAAGCGACAGCACTAATTTTATGTAAATTAAGATAATTTGACTCCCGAATTGAGAGCAATAACTCAATTCGTCTGAAAGTTATTTTCATATGACATATATGAACTATTAAATTGGTTGTTGCAGATTCTTCGTGATACTAGAAGTGTTAATATGGCGGATAGCGGTACTAGGTATTCTGCAGCCGGTCGCCGCTTGCATAGTCGCCATCTTGATATGCCCGCTCTGCGCGTTTATACTGTTAGTTGGTGAGTAGTAAGTTGGTGCCGTGTGATGCCGGCTTAGAATAGCATCACCCCATTTCTTTCCCGTGGGTTTCGTATGAGGCGATTAAAGGACTCGAGGGTTACATGTGTTTTGCAGTATTAGGCCAAATTTTAAAACACTTCCCGTGTTAAGTATACAATATGTTGCTCATAGAGTCCATAAATAATAAAAACTGAGAGATATAACAGTTTTGTAGTAAATGTTTACATTAAGAATAATTAATTGATCAAAATACCCTGTGTGATGCCGGCTTAGAACACCGTGTGATGCCGGCTTAGAATAGCATCACCCCTTTCTTTCCTGTGGGTGTCGTAAAGGGCGACGAACGGACTCGCGGGTGTGTATTTCAATTTTAGGCGAAGGGCTGACAACCTGTCGCTATGGCGATACACAATTTTCCGAATGACCCTCAAATGTTTGTCAGACGTGGCGTAAATGTCCGTTTTTACGGCGTTTACGCTCTGCCTATCCCGCAAGGGATAAAGGCGTGATATATGCATGTATGTATGTAAAATACTATCAAATATAAAAATAAAAACGTCCATCATTGACAGAAAAATAAAAGTAACCCTAAAGTAAAATCCTGAGTGAAGCAAGGTATCAATTCGGTAATATCCCTTCTTAAATATCAGTGTTACTTAGCGTCAAATGGTTTAAAAAAAGGATAGAATTATTTATTTTATTTCAATAAGGCGATGATTAAAACGATATGGATTAAATGACTAGAAATGGCAAAAAAAAACAAAGAAGATATCTCCTATCCTTTTCTATACCTATTTGACGAAAAAAGACTGCGCTATTTTACATATATACATATATCACGCCTATATCCCTTGCGGAATAAGCAGAGCTTAAATGGCCGTAAAGGGCGGGGCACACCGGCTCCGTATCCGTTCCGTATCCAGCTCTCGTCCGTAGTCACGCACGAACTCATGACGTTGTAATGTATGGGACTGTATGAGAAACGGCACACCGCACACCGTGCAGCACGGAACGGATACGCAACGCAAGCGGTGTGCCGTTTCTCATACAGTCCCATACATTACAACGTCATGAGTTCGTGCGTGACTACGGACGAGAGCTGGATACGGAACGCATACGGAGCTGGTGTGCCCCGCCCTTTAAAGCGGAAATTTACCCCACGTCTGACAAATATTTGAGGACCATTCGGAAAATTGTGTATCGCCATAGTGACAGGTTGTCAGCCCATCGCCTAAATTGCTATACACATGTATCTCTCGAGTCCCTAAAACGCCTCTTACGATGCCCACGGGAGGGAAATGGGGTAATAAGTTAGGAGAAATTACCGAATTGACATTATGATGGGCATTGCTCTTATGTCTTCCTATAGATTTCTTTTTATTAAACATCACTATTTCCCCAGGTGGTGTGACGTGGTGCGCGCTACGCAGCGTGTGGGAGGACATAGCGTGGCGAGCGATCATCTCCCGCGCGGGCAGGGTGCCGGCGCACGAGTCGGCGTTCTGCAGCCGCGTCACCGGCCCCGGGAAGCACGCCAAGCATCACTATCAGATCACGTAAGCTTCAGATAGTCTAACCAGCTAAAGGATGACAAACAAAGTTGTATGATGTCTCTGGCATTGCTAGCCATCATCTCCCGCGCGGGCAGGGTGCCGGCGCACGAGTCGGCGTTCTGCAGCCGCGTCACCGGCCCCGGGAAGCACGCCAAGCATCACTATCAGATCACGTAAGCTTCAGATAGTCTGACCAGCTAAAGGATGACAAACAAAGTTGTATGATGTCTCTGGCATTGCTAGCCATCATCTCCCGCGCGGGCAGGGTGCCGGCGCACGAGTCGGCGTTCTGCAGCCGCGTCACCGGCCCCGGGAAGCACGCCAAGCATCACTATCAGATCACGTAAGCTTCAGATAGTCTAACCTAAAGGATGACAAACAAAGTTGTATGATGTCTGTGGCATTGCTAGCCATCATCTCCCGCGCGGGCAGGGTGCCGGCGCACGAGTCGGCGTTCTGCAGCCGCGTCACCGGCCCCGGGAAGCACGCCAAGCATCACTATCAGATCACGTAAGCTTCAGATAGTCTAACCTAAAGGATGACAAACAAAGTTGTATGATGTCTCTGGCATTGCTAGGCATCATCTCCCGCGCGGGCAGGGTGCCGGCGCACGAGTTGGCGTTCTGCAGCCGCGTCACCGGCCCCGGGAAGCACGCCAAGCATCACTATCAGATCACGTAAGCTTCAGATAGTCTAACCTAAAGGATGACAAACAAAGTTGTATGATGTCTCTGGCATTGCTAGCCATCATCTCCCGCGCGGGCAGGGTGCCGGCGCACGAGTCGGCGTTCTGCAGCCGCGTCACCGGCCCCGGGAAGCACGCCAAGCATCACTATCAGATCACGTAAGCTTCAGATAGTCTGACCTAAAGGATGACAAACAAAGTTGTATGATGTCTCTGGCATTGCTAGCCATCATCTCCCGCGCGGGCAGGGTGCCGGCGCACGAGTCGGCGTTCTGCAGCCGCGTCACCGGCCCCGGGAAGCACGCCAAGCATCACTATCAGATCACGTAAGCTTCAGATAGTCTAACCTAAAGGATGACAAACAAAGTTGTATGATGTCTCTGGCATTGCTAGCCATCATCTCCCGCGCGGGCAGGGTGCCGGCGCACGAGTCGGCGTTCTGCAGCCGCGTCACCGGCCCCGGGAAGCACGCCAAGCATCACTATCAGATCACGTAAGCTTCAGATAGTCTAACCTAAAGGATGACAAACAAAGTTGTATGATGTCTCTGGCATTGCTAGCCATCATCTCCCGCGCGGGCAGGGTGCCGGCGCACGAGTCGGCGTTCTGCAGCCGCGTCACCGGCCCCGGGAAGCACGCCAAGCATCACTATCAGATCACGTAAGCTTCAGATAGTCTAACCTAAAGGATGACAAACAAAGTTGTATGATGTCTCTGGCATTGCTAGCCATCATCTCCCGCGCGGGCAGGGTGCCGGCGCACGAGTCGGCGTTCTGCAGCCGCGTCACCGGCCCCGGGAAGCACGCCAAGCATCACTATCAGATCACGTAAGCATCAGATAGTCTAACCTAAAGGATGACAAACAAAGTTGTATGATGTCTCTGGCATTGCTAGCCATCATCTCCCGCGCGGGCAGGGTGCCGGCGCACGAGTCGGCGTTCTGCAGCCGCGTCACCGGCCCCGGGAAGCACGCCAAGCATCACTATCAGATCACGTAAGCATCAGATAGTCTAACCTAAAGGATGACAAACAAAGTTGTATGATGTCTCTGGCATTGCTAGCCATCATCTCCCGCGCGGGCAGGGTGCCGGCGCACGAGTCGGCGTTCTGCAGCCGCGTCACCGGCCCCGGGAAGCACGCCAAGCATCACTATCAGATCACGTAAGCTTCAGATAGTCTAACCTAAAGGATGACAAACAAAGTTGTATGATGTCTCTGGCATTGCTAGCCATCATCTCCCGCGCGGGCAGGGTGCCGGCGCACGAGTCGGCGTTCTGCAGCCGCGTCACCGGCCCCGGGAAGCACGCCAAGCATCACTATCAGATCACGTAAGCATCAGATAGTCTAACCTAAAGGATGACAAACAAAGTTGTATGATGTCTCTGGCATTGCTAGCCATCATCTCCCGCGCGGGCAGGGTGCCGGCGCACGAGTCGGCGTTCTGCAGCCGCGTCACCGGCCCCGGGAAGCACGCCAAGCATCACTATCAGATCACGTAAGCATCAGATAGTCTAACCTAAAGGATGACAAACAAAGTTGTATGATGTCTCTGGCATTGCTAGCCATCATCTCCCGCGCGGGCAGGGTGCCGGCGCACGAGTCGGCGTTCTGCAGCCGCGTCACCGGCCCCGGGAAGCACGCCAAGCATCACTATCAGATCACGTAAGCTTCAGATAGTCTGACCAAATAAAGGATGACAAACAAAGTTGTATGATGTCTCTGGCATTGCTAGCCATCATCTCCCGCGCGGGCAGGGTGCCGGCGCACGAGTCGGCGTTCTGCAGCCGCGTCACCGGCCCCGGGAAGCACGCCAAGCATCACTATCAGATCACGTAAGCTTCAGATAGTCTAACCTAAAGGATGACAAACAAAGTTGTATGATGTCCCTGGCATTGCTAGCCATCATCTCCCGCGCGGGCAGGGTGCCGGCGCACGAGTCGGCGTTCTGCAGCCGCGTCACCGGCCCCGGGAAGCACGCCAAGCATCACTATCAGATCACGTAAGCTTCAGATAGTCTAACCTAAAGGATGACAAACAAAGTTGTATGATGTCTCTGGCATTGCTAGCCATCATCTCCCGCGCGGGCAGGGTGCCGGCGCACGAGTTGGCGTTCTGCAGCCGCGTCACCGGCCCCGGGAAGCACGCCAAGCATCACTATCAGATCACGTAAGCTTCAGATAGTCTGACCAGCTAAAGGATGACAAACAAAGTTGTATGATGTCTCTGGCATTGCTAGCCATCATCTCCCGCGCGGGCAGGGTGCCGGCGCACGAGTCGGCGTTCTGCAGCCGCGTCACCGGCCCCGGGAAGCACGCCAAGCATCACTATCAGATCACGTAAGCTTCAGATAGTCTGACCAGCTAAAGGATGACAAACAAAGTTGTATGATGTCTCTGGCATTGCTAGCCATCATCTCCCGCGCGGGCAGGGTGCCGGCGCACGAGTCGGCGTTCTGCAGCCGCGTCACCGGCCCCGGGAAGCACGCCAAGCATCACTATCAGATCACGTAAGCTTCAGATAGTCTGACCAGCTAAAGGATGACAAACAAAGTTGTATGATGTCTCTGGCATTGCTAGCCATCATCTCCCGCGCGGGCAGGGTGCCGGCGCACGAGTCGGCGTTCTGCAGCCGCGTCACCGGCCCCGGGAAGCACGCCAAGCATCACTATCAGATCACGTAAGCTTCAGATAGTCTGACCTAAAGGATGACAAACAAAGTTGTATGATGTCTCTGGCATTGCTAGCCATCATCTGCAGCCGCGTCACCGGCCCCGGGAAGCACGCCAAGCATCACTATCAGATCACGTAAGCTTCAGATAGTCTGACCTAAAGGATGACAAACAAAGTTGTATGATGTCTGTGGCATTGCTAGCCATCATCTCCCGCGCGGGCAGGGTGCCGGCGCACGAGTCGGCGTTCTGCAGCCGCGTCACCGGCCCCGGGAAGCACGCCAAGCATCACTATCAGATCACGTAAGCTTCAGATAGTCTGACCTAAAGGATGACAAACAAAGTTGTATGATGTCTCTGGCATTGCTAGCCATCATCTGCAGCCGCGTCACCGGCCCCGGGAAGCACGCCAAGCATCACTATCAGATCACGTAAGCTTCAGATAGTCTGACCTAAAGGATGACAAACAAAGTTGTATGATGTCTCTGGCATTGCTAGCCATCATCTCCCGCGCGGGCAGGGTGCCGGCGCACGAGTCGGCGTTCTGCAGCCGCGTCACCGGCCCCGGGAAGCACGCCAAGCATCACTATCAGATCACGTAAGCTTCAGATAGTCTGACCAGCTAAAGGATGACAAACAAAGTTGTATGATGTCTCTGGCATTGCTAGCCATCATCTCCCGCGCGGGCAGGGTGCCGGCGCACGAGTCGGCGTTCTGCAGCCGCGTCACCGGCCCCGGGAAGCACGCCAAGCATCACTATCAGATCACGTAAGCTTCAGATAGTCTGACCAGCTAAAGGATGACAAACAAAGTTGTATGATGTCTCTGGCATTGCTAGCCATCATCTCCCGCGCGGGCAGGGTGCCGGCGCACGAGTCGGCGTTCTGCAGCCGCGTCACCGGCCCCGGGAAGCACGCCAAGCATCACTATCAGATCACGTAAGCTTCAGATAGTCTAACCTAAAGGATGACAAACAAAGTTGTATGATGTCTGTGGCATTGCTAGCCATCATCTCCCGCGCGGGCAGGGTGCCGGCGCACGAGTCGGCGTTCTGCAGCCGCGTCACCGGCCCCGGGAAGCACGCCAAGCATCACTATCAGATCACGTAAGCTTCAGATAGTCTGACCAGCTAAAGGATGACAAACAAAGTTGTATGATGTCTCTGGCATTGCTAGCCATCATCTCCCGCGCGGGCAGGGTGCCGGCGCACGAGTCGGCGTTCTGCAGCCGCGTCACCGGCCCCGGGAAGCACGCCAAGCATCACTATCAGATCACGTAAGCTTCAGATAGTCTGACCTAAAGGATGACAAACAAAGTTGTATGATGTCTCTGGCATTGCTAGCCATCATCTGCAGCCGCGTCACCGGCCCCGGGAAGCACGCCAAGCATCACTATCAGATCACGTAAGCTTCAGATAGTCTGACCTAAAGGATGACAAACAAAGTTGTATGATGTCTGTGGCATTGCTAGCCATCATCTCCCGCGCGGGCAGGGTGCCGGCGCACGAGTCGGCGTTCTGCAGCCGCGTCACCGGCCCCGGGAAGCACGCCAAGCATCACTATCAGATCACGTAAGCTTCAGATAGTCTGACCAGCTAAAGGATGACAAACAAAGTTGTATGATGTCTCTGGCATTGCTAGCCATCATCTCCCGCGCGGGCAGGGTGCCGGCGCACGAGTCGGCGTTCTACAGCCGCGTCACCGGCCCCGGGAAGCACGCCAAGCATCACTATCAGATCACGTAAGCTTCAGATAGTCTGACCAGCTAAAGGATGACAAACAAAGTTGTATGATGTCTCTGGCATTGCTAGCCATCATCTCCCGCGCGGGCAGGGTGCCGGCGCACGAGTCGGCGTTCTGCAGCCGCGTCACCGGCCCCGGGAAGCACGCCAAGCATCACTATCAGATCACGTAAGCTTCAGATAGTCTAACCTAAAGGATGACAAACAAAGTTGTATGATGTCTCTGGCATTGCTAGCCATCATCTCCCGCGCGGGCAGGGTGCCGGCGCACGAGTCGGCGTTCTGCAGCCGCGTCACCGGCCCCGGGAAGCACGCCAAGCATCACTATCAGATCACGTAAGCTTCAGATAGTCTAACCTAAAGGATGACAAACAAAGTTGTATGATGTCTCTGGCATTGCTAGCCATCATCTCCCGCGCGGGCAGGGTGCCGGCGCACGAGTCGGCGTTCTGCAGCCGCGTCACCGGCCCCGGGAAGCACGCCAAGCATCACTATCAGATCACGTAAGCTTCAGATAGTCTGACCAGCTAAAGGATGACAAACAAAGTTGTATGATGTCTCTGGCATTGCTAGCCATCATCTCCCGCGCGGGCAGGGTGCCGGCGCACGAGTCGGCGTTCTGCAGCCGCGTCACCGGCCCCGGGAAGCACGCCAAGCATCACTATCAGATCACGTAAGCTTCAGATAGTCTAACCTAAAGGATGACAAACAAAGTTGTATGATGTCTCTGGCATTGCTAGCCATCATCTCCTGCGCGGGCAGGGTGCCGGCGCACGAGTCGGCGTTCTGCAGCCGCGTCACCGGCCCCGGGAAGCACGCCAAGCATCACTATCAGATCACGTAAGCTTCAGATAGTCTAACCTAAAGGATGACAAACAAAGTTGTATGATGTCTCTGGCATTGCTAGCCATCATCTCCCGCGCGGGCAGGGTGCCGGCGCACGAGTCGGCGTTCTGCAGCCGCGTCACCGGCCCCGGGAAGCACGCCAAGCATCACTATCAGATCACGTAAGCTTCAGATAGTCTAACCTAAAGGATGACAAACAAAGTTGTATGATGTCTCTGGCATTGCTAGCCATCATCTCCCGCGCGGGCAGGGTGCCGGCGCACGAGTCGGCGTTCTGCAGCCGCGTCACCGGCCCCGGGAAGCACGCCAAGCATCACTATCAGATCACGTAAGCTTCAGATAGTCTAACCTAAAGGATGACAAACAAAGTTGTATGATGTCTCTGGCATTGCTAGCCATCATCTCCCGCGCGGGCAGGGTGCCGGCGCACGAGTCGGCGTTCTGCAGCCGCGTCACCGGCCCCGGGAAGCACGCCAAGCATCACTATCAGATCACGTAAGCTTCAGATAGTCTGACCTAAAGGATGACAAACAAAGTTGTATGATGTCTCTGGCATTGCTAGCCATCATCTCCCGCGCGGGCAGGGTGCCGGCGCACGAGTCGGCGTTCTGCAGCCGCGTCACCGGCCCCGGGAAGCACGCCAAGCATCACTATCAGATCACGTAAGCGAAATAAAAAGCCGTGTGCCGGCTTAGAATAGCATCACTCCATTTCTTTCCCGTGGGTATCGTAAGAGGCGATTTAGGGACTCGAGGGTAACATGAGGGATACACAATTAACTGAATGACCACCAATTATTTGTCAGAAGCGGCGTAAATGTCCGTTTTACGGCCATTTAAGCTCTGCCTACCCCGATAGGGATATAGGCGTGATATATGTATGTATGTATGTAATAAAAATTTAAAAAGTAAAATATAATAAAACGTAAGCTTCGTTGGCCTGATTAGATGGTCTGACCAGCTAAAAGATGACAAAATAACAAAGTTATGTGATGTCGTTGGCATTGCTACTGATAGAAGCCGATGGGGACAATTTATATGTGCCATATTTATCCAACACGACCACGGGCTACGTAACTACAGGCTACAAATCTACAGGTGATGTTCTAAGTACATTGCCTTTTACCCTCTCATATATATTTTTTTCTTTGTGAGATCAAAGTTGGCTACTAACGTAATAAGTATTCGCAAAAAAATTATAGTGTATATTTGTTGAAGTGGTTCAATAATTCTAAAAAATTAAATGTCTGCGTTCGTTACCTACTCAATTGTATATTACGTATATCTAGGATGAAAGACTGGCTTCCCATAGCACAGGGAAACCTAGTTTGGGGGCCAGGCAAACATATTTTTTTATGTAAGTTGTCATCATTTACTATGTAAGTTACAAATAAAGTTTATTTTATTATTACGTACGTAGCTGATTATTAATCCTGATATCATAATGGCTAACCGATTACGCAATAAACATTGAACTGCACCTGTAAAATTGTAGCTTGCTTGATAGTATCGGTTACACGATCTTCAGACATGAAGGGCCGAACAGAGAGAGAAGAGCTTTGTTGATTTGTCAGTGGCTTTCGACAACATATATCCTGGAAAAGTCTGATATTGAAATGAACTGAAACAATAAATTTACTTAATTTGTTAATATTCTTGGAGAATCGCTCTTCCGCCGTCCTGTTAAGTGTATTTGACAGAAAACAAAAGCAAATAGTGACTTAAAATATGTGGCCTTCCCTAGGGAAGTATACTCGGCTTTTTACTTTTCAATGTTTATGTAAACACATAAATCTCCCGCATAAATGCAAAATGTCAGGTTTTTTTATCTGTAATATTAAAAAAAGGTTTCTGATATAATTATTTGTTCCAGATGCGAGCAAGCATTAGCAGCGGTCTGTGCTAAAGCAGAACTAGAATCGCTCGCGTCGTGGGCTTCGGAAGTGGAGGCGCACATTGAGAGACCCCTCAGAGATTACGCGCACTTTGTCGACGCCTGCTTTGGACCTTTCTCTGTACAGATAGCTAAGGTAGGCTTCTATCATCATTAGCAGATATAGTCCACTGCTGGACATGACGTTTAGTGGCGTGGGTGTCGGAGCGTATTTACGTAATATTCTGGGGCACAACGCATCTATAGGAGTCTGCTCGTGTATACTTCGTAAATGCCACAGCCAAATCTGTCACTACGAAATATACAAGAACTGTGCATTGTGTTCGTGTATACTTTGTGACATGCACGCGCCAATGTGTATATAAGTAATATACAGGGTCACATCGCATCTATAGGAATCTGCTGGTGCATATTTCGTAAATGCTGTGGCTAAGGGTTGCTACAGACATAGGCGGGTCGGCACAATCGGTTCGGCAGCATTTGTCGACCCGAAATAATCACTGCACTTGTTCGGCTTTATTCGGCTTGTGCCGATCGGGTAGTTCATTCGAGTAAACGCATCATTCGACTCAGCAACTGCATATATTCGATTTTACCGCCCAGTTTTGCCGATCGCTCCATTCGGCTATTGCCCCGCCTTATTTAATCAAGCGGCAAAGACAGCGGCCTTTTCCCGAAAATTCATCTGCACATATTCGATTTTACCGCCCGGCTGTGCCGATTAGTGCCGGCCCGATTATGTGTGTAGCAACCCTTAGGTTATGAGTGTTGATTCTGTTCAGTTATCCGACCGTTGGATAACTGAACAAGAATATTTCAATAGCTTCGTCCCTTTTCTAACATCCACATGTGCGCATAAGTATGACATTCACAAAGTACATAAACACAGCCTTTCTTTCTTGGTTAATTTAGTTTGTATTCAGTGGTACATACCTTACAGCTTTGTCATGACG
Organism: Tuta absoluta; assembly: GCA_027580185.1. NCBI lineage: Eukaryota > Metazoa > Arthropoda > Insecta > Lepidoptera > Gelechiidae > Tuta > Tuta absoluta. The sequence goes on from JAQAHW010000047.1 coordinate 1,934,975, forward strand.
AATGGGATGAGGCGACTCAACAATGTACACACCACGCCTGACAAATATTTGAGGGTCATTCGGAAAATTGTGTATCGCTATAGTGACAGGTAGTCAGCCCATCGCCTAAAATTACACAGCCTCAAGTCTCTTAGTCGCTTCTTACGACTCCCATGGGAAAGAAATGGGGTGACACTATTCTAAGCCGGCATCAATGTTTTGTAACAAATTATGATAAGCTTTTTTTCTGACATGTTTGTGAATGTTCACAGACCGGTGCGTACAAGCAGTTAGAAAAGGAGTGTTCGGAGCTGACATCGTCTCTGCGCGAGAAGGTGTCTGTGCGGAGACGGGAGCTCGCGCTGGGGCTCACCGACTCCGTCCGGCAGCGGATACGCATGACCACGCACGATCTCAGGGTGAGCGCATAACACAAACTACAATAGATCAGTTAATCTACATAATATTTTCTTGAGTTTGCACAACTATTACTCATCACAATAAAACAATTTTAAACGGATTTAAGTTGTGTGGAACCCGGACGTTACGCTAGGCAATTAAGAAATAAATGGCGGTAGAACAAAAATAATTTATATTCTAAATAATGACGTCTAACACCTTAGTCATCCGTGACCACGGGCTCTGTAAAGAGCTCGAAACGTAGGAATTGTAAAATCCAAAATAAACACAACTGAAATCCGTTTTAAATTGTTTTATTGTTATTAATCTACACTTTTAGAAACAAATGTCTGACTGACTGACTGACTGACTGACTGGCTGACTAACTTACTCATTCAATCGAAATTCGAACCCTAAAGGTTTAAAAATTGAATAAAATATTTGTAAAGATGTTTGAGATTCCACCATTTTGGGCCAACTTCATATAACGGTTGTCTGCTATTATTGATAATTAAAATCATGCGCGATTTTAATGCAACAGTTTACGAAGAAATCTTGGGTTTGATTTGGGGTGATTTGGGTAAGGACATATTTTTGAACATACATACATATATCACGCCTATAATCCCTTGCTGGGTACGCAGAGCATAAACGGCCGTAATAAACGGTAATTACCATGTAATTACGCCACATCTGACAAACATTTAAGGGACATTCAGTAAATTTGTCTATCATTATAGTGACAGGTTGTCAGACCATCGCCTAAATTTGCAATAGATATGTAACCCTCTTGTCCCTTAGTCGCCTCTTACAACACCCACGGGAAAGAAATGGGGTGATACTAAACTATAACCCGGTAGATTTTTGAATGACTTGAATTTTTTGCCTCTGAGTTTTATGTTACGGGTTTCCACACACACACACACACATATCACGCCTATAATCCCTTGCGGGGTAGGCAGAGCGTAAACGGCCGCATAGAACGGACATTTACGCCACGTCTGACAAACATTTGAGGGTCACCCGGAAAATTGTGTATCGCCATAGTGACAGGTTGTCAGCCCATCGCCTAAAATTGCAATACACACCCTCGAGTCCCTTAGACGCTTCTTACGACTCCCACGGGCAAGAAATGGGGTGATGCTATTCTAAGCCGGCATCACACAGGTTTCCATGGTATGTATAATCCGTGTGTTTACTTTCAGCAAGCGGTCCAGGCGTCGGCTCTGGAGCTGTCCAAGCAGTGGTACACCCCCGCCAGGAGGGAGGAGTGGTGGGCGGCGAGGGGGTTGGGCCGGGGGGACTGGCATGCTCTGGCAGCTAACACTTTAGTTGAGGTTAGTGGGACTGGCATGCTCTAGCAGCTAACACTTTAGTTGAGGTTAGTGGGACTGGCATGCTCTAGCAGCTAACACTTTAGTTGAGGTTAGTGGACTGGCATGCTCTAGCAGCTAACACTTTAGTTGAGGTTAGTGGGACTAGCATGCTCTAGCAGCTAACACTTTAGTTGAGGTTAGTGGGACTAGCATGCTCTAGCAGCTAACACTTTAGTTGAGGTTAGTGGGACTGACATGCTCTAGCAGCTAACACTTTAGTTGAGGTTAGTGGGAACATCATAGGAACATACAGGAGGGAGGAGTGGTGGGCGGCGAGGGGGTTGGGCCGGGGGGACTGGCATGCTCTAGCAGCTAACACTTTAGTTGAGGTTAGTGGGACTGGCATGCTCTAGCAGCTAACACTTTAGTTGAGGTTAGTGGGACTGGCATGCTCTAGCAGCTAACACTTTAGTTGAGGTTAGTGGGACTGGCATGCTCTAGCAGCTAACACTTTAGTTGAGGTTAGTGGGACTGGCATGCTCTAGCAGCTAACACTTTAGTTGAGGTTAGTGGGACTGGCATGCTCTAGCAGCTAACACTTTAGTTGAGGTTAGTGGGACTGGCATGCTCTAGCAGCTAACACTTTAGTTGAGGTTAGTGGGAACATCTTAATTGAAATTGAAATTTGAAATTGCAATTGAAATTCTTTATTCAATGTAGGATAGTATTATCATATCACTTATTGACGTCATGGTCATGAACCGTCATTTTAAAAAAAAGAAATTTGTATCACACAATTATTATTTTTATAACAATTTTGTAATGTCCTAATAGAAAACCGGCTCGGGCGATATAAAAAAAAAAATCAAAGCACTGCCACGGGGCTGGCCAGGTTAATCATACGGCATGTAACTTTCACCACCACCATCTGAAAACGATATTTGTTTCAAATTGAAGTCAAGATTTTTAAAGTGTGTAGTTTACATGCGTATAATTAATCGGACCTCCTGAACAGGAAAAACCCCCATAAAAACCTGCCCAGAAGAGCTTCTACTCTAAATTAACAATCGTACTAGCCCCTAAGCTACCTTAGCTAATTCTGGAAGTAAAAAAAATATGTATAGACCAAAAATGGCTACATATTTCCTTTTTTTTTCATTGCAGTAAACATAGGAACATATATTTTATATATCGCGCCTATATTTCTTGCGGTGTAGGCAGACATTTGCGCCCCGTCTGACAAACATTTGAGAGTCATATAGAAAGTTCGGGCTGGTGGTAAGGAACAACTTTCCCCAAGGAACAAAGATCGCAATACGAAAAAGAAATTTAAACCTTCCATACAAAATTGTCGATCAGCTGATTTATATTTTTGTCATGTTACGTCCTATGTTCGTTGGAGAAAGTTGTTCCTTATCACCATCATGTCTTGAGATATCGCTATCAGGCACTAGTAACATTTCACCCTATATATTATATGTTGATTCAACTTCACCTATTTGAACGTGAAATGACAAGTTCGCTTTGCTCGCAATAACTTATTAATCATATGCGAGGCGCCCGCGATATCATATTCATTAACTGTACTTTTTATAATATTGTAGTCACAAAATATATGAAAATATGACTGAAAGAGTTTTTATACACTAGTGTTTGTTAAGTCATTTTCAGATATGTGCCTAAAAAGTATATAAGCATTAACATCAACTATCTAGTTCCCACAGTAAAAATTGCTTAGTTCGGCGCTAGATGGCAGTGTGTAGTTTACACACTGCCACAGTCCAGGATATTTATTGTTATTTTATTATAGGTGTTCGACGCAGAAATCCTGGTGGCCCTAGAAGAAAACTCCGCCTGCCTACCACTCGACAGCGGCGAGGGAGTGAGACAGTGGGCGCAGCGCTGCGTGCGAGTGAGAGAGAGAGATCACGAACCGCCCGACGTGTTGGAGCGAGGCGACTGGCCACACAAAAGCGGTAAAGCTTTTTTTCTATAGTTTCACATATCACGCCTATAATCCCTTGCTGGGTGGGCAGAGCATAAACGACCGTAAAAACGGTCATTTACGCCACCTCTAACAAACATTTGAGGTTCATTCGGAAAATTTTGTATCGCCATAGTGACAGGTTGTCAACCCATCGCCTAAAATTGTAATACACACCCTTACCCCCTACTTTTATATGATCATTTACTATATTCAAGAAGTCGGTAATATTTTTCTTCTGTTTAGCGTTTGAAACAAGATTTCAGATTGCAAATTCGTTTGCCGACGATAAGAAAAACAGAATAGCGAAAAAGACGCCACTTTATGTAGCGGCGTCTTCATTCATTTCTGTAACAGAGTGTCCTACAAGTTTTCTTCTTTTTTTTTATTAATGATGGGTTTGCTCTTGACTCTAGTCTTGGTCATAGGACAGAGACAGAGTCTAAGACGGAGCGAGCTCACCCAGAAGAAGCCTGTTCACTCTTACTTTGAAGAGATTAGGGTTGTATGCGTTTGGAAACACAGACGCAGGTAGTGAGTTCCACTCTTTAGCAGTGCGCATTATAAATGATGACTGGAAGCGCTTAGTCCGAATTGGTGGAATTGCATCAAGGTACGTATGGTATCCGGCGGTGCGTCTGGATGTACGATGGATGGATGTCTACGACTAACGACTACGACTGACTTTGAAACAGGAGAGTTTTTAAATTCTACTCGATGATATATGTATCATCGCGTATGATAAACGTTACGCGTTGACTTGTGGTTCTATCTAATGCCGTCGTCACGGAGATATCAGGTGAAATTTTCCAGTAGAGAAATCTGAAATCGGTACCAAAAAAGATTAAACTTATGATTATACTATGTATGTGGTGCCGTGTGATGTCGGCTAAGAATAACATTTCCCCATTTCTTTCCCGTGGGTATCGTAAGAATCGACTAAGGGAATCGAGGGTTACATAAGTATTGGAATTTTAGGCGATTGGCGGACCACTTGTCACTAAAGCGATACACAATTTTCTAAATGACCCTAAGATGATTGTCAGAAGTGGCGTAAATGTCCGTTTTTTTCGGCCGTTTACGCTCTGCCTACCCCGCAAGGGATAAAGGCGTGATATATGTATGTATGTAAAAGAAAGAAATAAACCTCTCATACTAATTAAATTACGTACATACTCATTATTAAATTAATTAATTTTGTATGGAATGTCCAGTTTGTTTCCTTTAATTTTTTTTTTTTTGTTAGCTAGATTGGTATCTTACATGTCCAGAAACTAGATTTTTCTTTGGGCCACTTTAAGCGGGACACCCGGTATGTTACGCGATCACTTCGTAAAATGTAGTACTTAAAGGAGTCCCGAGAAATCGGTACCAAAAAGTTTTAAACTCTTATGGCGGGTGACAGAGGTGATGCCAATAGGCAGAATGGAGGGTTCCAGGTGGAGTCGGGAAAAGGGTAGCTACCCGCCTGGCCGGGTGTTGTGGCCAGGGGACCGACTGGTCCACCTGGATAGAATTGGAAGTTGTATATATGCGTTGCGCGGTGAAACACTTCGATACCGCGTTTCAGGCTCTTTGTTCTGTCACGTGGCGCCATCTTGCAGATATGTTGGAACTTCTGTTGCGTCTTGCTTGCTCGTGAACCACTTTGAGTGAGCTTGTTGCAGTAGCTGCAAGAGGTCGCTACACTCTGATAATTTTATGTATGTTTCGTTATTTAGGTGTGTGGGGCGAGTGGGGCGGCACTCCGGCCCCCAGGGTGCCGCTACCCTCGCTGGAGGCGAGCGCGTTCTCCCCCCGCGCGCCGCACCACCCCCCCGTGCCCCACCCCGCCATCGTCGCGCTCGTCTTACACAACAGGTGAGCCCATTTTATTACAAATCATGATTTTTTATAAAGGACCACCGTATTCAAATATCGGTTTAAATGGCCTTGGTAATTTAACTGCGACGTCAGTCATTTGCATGCTAATATGTAATTTTGCAAAATATGTGGAATGATTAAGTGTTAGACTAACTTTTATACCATATTTTAGGCAAATAAAGCCCTAAATTCGGGATATAAATAAAATTCTCCTTACTTGCCTTAAATTAATGCTGTCACTTTCTGTCAAATAGGTTTAAAAAAGGATAGGAGATATTCAAGTCCTGTCATTTTTAAAAACTTCAATGGTTTTTTTCGCCTTTCCAAATCAATTTAGTCGCCATTGTTTTGATCATCGCCTTATTTTGATAGATAACACGTATTTTGCATGAAATTATAAGACATGACACGACTAAAATATCTCCTATCCTTTTCTAAACCTATTTGACGGAAAGTGACAGCACTAATTTAAGGCAAGTAAGTAGAATATACATCCCGAATTGAGGGCAAAGTATCATTTATATTCTTTTCATCTTATCCTACATTTCGCGTGCTCTCACGTATATCTGTAACCGCATAAATCCTAGCAATCACAAAAAAAACAAAAGAAACACAGTATTTTTCCACATTTGAAGTGAATATTTGAAGTGAATCAGTATAGGTTAATTACGTCATCATAATCAATGCATACAGGATGTAAGGGACGGTGTACCGAAAACTTTGCAGGCATGATCAGACCATGAAACTGAACAATTTTGACTATGGAACCTATGTTGGGAAACGAATTTATTTTTTCGAGTTTCCATAGAAAGCTGATCGGGAATTTTGTATGGGATGTCGAAAAAAATTTCTCGTTTACCAACATAGCTTCCATAAAAAAAGTTGTTCAGTTTCATAGTCTGATCATGCCTGCAAAGTTTTCGGTACACCCCGTATAATGATGTGTCTCATCCTAATAAAGCGAGTTGTTACCGAGCAGTCAGGTCGTTTACTTTCCTCCGAACCGCTGCACCTTACAATAATTAACAACACAAAATCTGAAACAGTGTTATTTTGCAGGGATTCGGACAACCCCGTTCCGCTGGAGTCTGAGCTCTGCGCTGACATCCTGCGCAGCCTGGAGGATGCGCCCGACAGCGAAGATAGGAGAGGTCAGTTGTACAAACACCATAGTACCGCCGCCGAGAGAAGTCGGTTTTGACAGCTGTCATCTCCATACTAAAAGAGATGTCAACAAAGGAAAATGGACCCTCTGCCATTGTATTATCACGAATCTGACAGCTGTCAAATACGACTTCTCTCGGCGGCGGTGCTATAGCGAACCTTCGAGTCGTTTTGACCATTGCATTTACTTGCGATACATAAACTTTTAATGACATTGATTATGTACTAATTTGACATTGTATACTTATATTTTTTATATTTCCTTGACGATAACATTATGGTGGACATAGATTTTTTAATTGTAACGAATTTTTAGAACCTGTAATGTGAAATAAATAAACTAAACTAAACTAAACTATGGCGGGTGACAGAAGTGATGCCAATAGCAGAAAATGGTGTCGGGAAAAGGGTAGCTACCCTGCCTGGCTGGGCGTTGTGTCCACCAACTTGTCCACCTGGATAGAATTGGAAGTTGTATATATGCAGCGCGCGGTGAACACTCCGATACCGCGTTTCAGGACCGTTGCTCTATTCCAATCCGTCACGTGGCGCCATCTTACAGATATATTGGAACTTCTGTTGCGTCTTGCTTGCTTGTGAACCATTTGATTCTTGTAGTAGCTTTCAGAGAGCGCTACAACTACAATGACTCAAAGTTTTAGCCAAAGGCCAAAACTATCTAAGTGACACTTTATCGAGATCTTACTGAGATGCTATTCAAATAGCGGAATACAGTCCGTATGTTTTTTGAAAAATTGAAAATTTTTAACAAGCGCGGGCAGTATTTGAACCTGCGACTTTTCCCATTACTAGTGGCGACGCTTCTTCCATCTGGGCTATCGCAGCTCGTCCCTTGCCCGCGAATTTGGCAAGTGGCGAAAAAGTCAATAGTAATGGCGAAAGTCGCAGGTTCAATTCCTGTGTCCTATGCTATCATTTTACAACTACAATTCTACAGGCGAAAAAGTGGCAACATCGCGCCAAAATTAATATTTAAATAGCAACACTGATGAAAATTACAACTACAGGCGTTTTTTAAAGCTACAGGTCTAAAACTTTACAAGTCTCAGCTACAGGCACCTGTTGATTTCCATCCACAAACCATAGGGTAGATTTTGCTTTTAAAAACACAATCGAGCATGTTTTTACAGGTGTTCATAAAAAGATTTGTAAACCACAACTGTATAAACTAACAACATGTGAATAATTTTACAGGTCGTCTGACCTAGGTAATTATTGTACAAGTGCAAGATTTCTGCATAAAAATCTATTCAATTTGCTCAAAAGTACTCGAAATGCGTTCCTTGCCTAATTATTTTGCTCGAGGCGTTAAATAAAACAAAATATATTCGTCAAATGTGGATTGTTATTACTATTTCACAACAGTAATATTTTAACGTACTCTATCAATAATATGATGTTAATTGGAAATATTATTGATTTCATTTTTGTGTCTTTACAAAATAATACTTTACAGTGTAATGTCTTATATATTTTGCGCAAAGATTTTACATACTTTAATATTATTTGAGTGAATGAAATGAATGAATCGATAGTGTTGTACTTCGACTTGTAACCTGTAGTCGAGATTTTAGTGCGGTACTGACAATGGTAGCTTTACAAGTGTCTTTATAAAACGCCTGTTACCTGTAAATTGTAACCTGTACCTGTAGCTTGATAACACACGACACTGCCCGAGCTTGAAAATTTTACAAGGTTTAAAAAATTGTATACTTAACACGGGAAGTCGTTTAATATTTGGTATACAGTCCCTGTGGTTTCGAAAATATTATTTGTGTATTCTTCGTCTTATCGAGTGGAATACGTCATCATGAGAATCTTGTTGTTCTGTCCATCCAGAAAACATAGAACGGTACCGCGGCGGTGGAAGCGAGGAGAGTTCGACTGCTGGAAGCAGCGCCAGCACGCCGGATGACGACACCTCCTCGCGGCAGACGGTGGATCCGGATGTAGAGGATGTGGGGCGAACGCAAGTCTGCAGGTAATAGTACATTACGTCACAGGCCGAGTATAAAGCAATTTCTGGTGGAGTGGCATTGGATTGTGGATTCTAAAGTAAACGAGACCAGAAATTGTTATTTCGGCCGTGGATTGTACAATACTTTTCTCTCATTTGCAAGGAAATAACAATAATAATACAGTAATTTTAGAAAATAATTAATTTATTATGAAAGAAAGAATTATGGAGCGACACTTAATTCATGTTGAAAGTTATGTTACAGTTTGTACAATTAGTTAAAAAATGGAACGCGCGCGGTATAAGTGTTCCTGAACATGGTATTGTGTACAATAAAACACCTAAACACGAAAGTGTTAAGTTAAAGAACCTTTTTTTTCCGGCCTAGTCCGGAAATTTCCATTACAGTCCTCTGCGCCTTGACTACATAAATGAGCCCATTGACGTATTCTTTTTTTAAAGTAATGAAGCCATTTCCGAGCAAATTGGAGAAAACTAATAAACTTTTTATCTATCTATCAGTGTATTTTGCCGTGTGTTTTGCCGTGTGTTTTGCCGTGTGATGCCGGCTTAGAATAGCATTACCCCATTTCTTTCCCGTGGGAGTCGTAGGAGGCGACTAAGGGGCTTGAGGGTGTGTATTGCAATTTTAGGCGATGGGCTGACAACCTGTCACTATGGCGATACACAATTTTCCGAATGACCCTCAAATATACGTCAGACGTGGCGTAAATGTCCGTTTTTATATAATAGGCGTGATATGTGTATGTGTATGTATGTATCAGTGTAAAACTCAGCGCCATCTATCGATGACTCGTGTACCTTCTTGCCTCGCAGGGCGGTGCGCTGTCTGTCATGTGCGCTCGCGCATTTGTTACTTCTTATAAATTTGAATAGATGTCGTGTTAAGTAAGTAGTTCAGAAAACTTAAACAGTAGTTCAAAAAACAGAAAACCACACATTCACACACAAACACACACATACACACACACACACCCACACACACACACACACACACACACACACACACACACATATGCATGCATGCATACACCTTTTTTTCCCCTTTTCTTTTATAGTTCTTACTGTTTAGTTTTATACCAGCGCATTGAAATTTTTTGTACGTTCACCTTTATAACACCCAAAGGCTGCTCTTACGACACTGTTGGTTGTCTTTGAATGTGAGGAACCCTATCTTCCAAGATACAGGTATTAAACCTAGTTTGGTAGAAAGAGTTTCAACTCGGTTTGTCATCTTGACCTAAAATGCCTGTTTGTGTACCTTCAATGTGTATCATTGGTGAAATAAACTATTCTTATTATTCTTAGTTCAGAAAACTTCCGTTGCGATAGAAGGCGCTAGTGTACCTAGATTGTATGTAGTAGCTCTAAGCTTATCCTGTTCACGTCCGATCGACTACCAATAAAGTCGTGTCCTTAAAATATAAAATATTTTATTGAATTTGGTCAACGAAAGTTACAATCAGGTCTATTATACTTATTTGTATTTATAGACGACCGATGTGGCGCAGTGGTAGTGCGACTGCCTGCGACGCAAAGGTTCCGGGTTCGATTCTCGGTGGGACACTCGCAAAAGTTGATATTTATCTCTTTGTGAATTTGTTCCCGGTCTGGTTAGGACATTGCAGGGTGAACCAACTGTTTGTCCGAAAAGAAATGGTTCCGTGCTTCGGAGGGCACGTTAAGCCGTCGGTCCCGGTTGCTGTCTATGATTACCTACTTAGATGGCGGTCGTAACACAACCATGTCAGAGGCCTACTTGTGGTAGTAGGCGGTTGAAAAAACGCTGACACCAGTGTTCATCGGGTCGTTGGATGAATCGGTGTCCCACACGAAAAGAGAGAGAGAGAGAGAGATTTATAGTTCTATTAGTTTAGGTATGTGTATTTATTTGACTGTTATCAAATAATTATTTATCATATTGTATTTTTACGAGTACGAGGGCGCGAGGCTTGTTAAGGCGCTAACACACAGGACACTTTACCTACACACACGCCCGCAGGGGTCACAGGCACTCGTGTTTGACTACTCTACACTTTCCTAGTAATTAAGCTTTCACCTGAGGTTACCTCTGTCCTCTGAGTGCCAATGCCTCTTTGAACCTAGGTAACGCGACAAAGCTTGCAAAGTTTTCGGTACACCGTCCCTTACACCCTGTATAATTGGGAGTGAGATGATTAAAGGATTAAATAAAATTACAATACATACATATATCACGCCTTTATCCCTTGCGGGGTAGGCAGAGCGTAAACGGAAGCAAAAACGGTCATTTACGCCACGTCTGACAAATAGTTGAGGTTCATTCAGTAAATTGTGTATCACCATAGTGACAGGTTGTCAGCCCATCGCCTAAAATTGCAATTCACACCCTCGAGTCCTTTAGTCGCTTCTTACGACTCCCAAGGGAAAGAAATGGGGTGATGTTATTCTAAGCCGGAATCACACGGCTAGCCGGAATCACCGTCCCTTACAGCCTGTATAATTGGGAGTGAGATGCTTAAAGGATGCAATTAAATTACAATAACATCGTTGTACGTGTCACGCTTTACTGTCATTAAAATACACTTGCAAAAGTGGCGGGCAAGGAATGAGATCCGGTAGCCCAGATGGAAGAGGCGTCGCCACTAGTAATGCGAAAGTCGCAGTTTCAAATCCTGCCCGCGCTTGATTCGCAAGTTTTCAAAAACATTTATTTATTTATTTAACCATTTATTGTACACAAAAACATACACAGGAACAATTTACAATGAGACAAGACACAACAGGTTTACTTATTTCTAAAAAGAAATTTCTTACAGCAAACCTACATAAGAGACATTCTATAATTCGAGACGCGGATATGACGTGCACAATAGCAAAAAAAAATATAACGTATATATACGAATACTACAATACTTAAATACCTTTATGATAGAATACTTATATACCTATTAATACATACATACATACATACATATATCACGCCTATAGTCCCTTTCGGGGTAGGCAGAGCATAAATGGCCGTGAAAAACGGTAATTTACGCCACGTCTGACAAAAGTTCGAGGGTCAATCAGATAACTGTGTATCACTATAGTGACAGGTTGTCAGCCCATCGCCTAAAATTGCAATACACACCCTCGAGTCCCTTAGTCGCTTCTTACGACACCCACGGGAAAGAAATGGGGTGATGCTATTCTAAGCCGGTAAAAATTAAAAATTACAATAACATCGTTTTATAACTTTTTAAGCACTCGCGATCACTTTCACTCATTTTAAGTATTAGACCGGGTCTATCGCGATAGTATTTAGGTAAATATTAGTAATTTACCTGTGTCCCGACGTTTCAACACAGTTTCATGTATTGTGGTCGCGGGTTGACATTGTCAACGACGTTTATTTTTATTACTAATATTTACCTAAATACTATCGCGATAGACCCGGTATAATACTTAAAACATCGTTGTAATTGGCGTGACTTGTTGCAGGGTGTCCCCGATCCGCGAGCGCGCGGCGTGTCGCTGGACGCTGACGGGGCGCGGCGTGCGGCTGCGAGCCGACCTCGCCAGCCCCGAGGACGTGAGTGTGGACCTGCCCGCGCAGCGACACGTCGGCACCTCCGTCTGAGGCACTCTCCGCTCCCACGCATCCTCGTGTACAGGTTACACCAGCCTGGGTTACACAGTTTGGACTTTGGACAGACAACACCAGCCTGGGTTACACAGTTTGGACTTTGGACAGACAACACCAGCCTGGGTTACACAGTTTGGACTTTGGACAGAGAACACCAGCCTGGGTTACACAGTTTGGACTTTGGACAGACAACACCAGCCTGGGTTACACAGTTTGTACTCTGGACAGACAACACCAGCCTGGGTTACACAGTTTGTACTCTGGACAGACAACACCAGCCTGGGTTACACAGTTTGGTCTTTGGACAGACAACACCAGCCTGGGTTACACAGTTTGGACTTTGGACAGACAACACCAGCCTGGGTTACACAGTTTGGACTTTGGACAGACAACACCAGCCTGGGTTACACAGTTTGGACTTTGGACAGAGAACACCAGCCTGGATTACACAGTTTGGACTTTGGACAGACAACACCAGCCTGGGTTACACAGCTTGGACTTTGGACAGAGAACACCAGCCTGGGTTACACAGTTTGGACTTTGGACAGACAACACCAGCCTGGGTTACACAGCTTGGACTTTGGACAGAGAACACCAGCCTGGGTTACACAGTTTGGACTTTGGACAGACAACACCAGCCTGGGTTACACAGTTTGGACTTTGGACAGAGAACACCAGCCTGGATTACACAGTTTGGACTTTGGACAGACAACACCAGCCTGGGTTACACAGTTTGGACTTTGGACAGACAACACCAGCCTGGGTTACACAGTTTGGACTTTGGACAGACAACATCAGCCTGGGTTACACAGTTTAGAGGGTTCCTATGCTGCGCGCATAATAGCACGTTCACACCTTGCACCTGCTCCTGCCGCTGTCGCGAATATTGCTCGAAGTATCATCGCGAGTGAGTGTTCATACACTGCCGATGCTCTCTTCTCGCATCAATATGAGTGAGCGGGATAGCAATACATTCCACACGCGTTGTGCTGCCGTTCCTGTGACTCGCGCACGAGGCGCCGACACTCGCGGGAGCACGGGAAGTGGCAGCGGCATGACGAGTAGCAGCGCGAGTAACCTGTTCACACATTCGCGCTGCCCACTTCCCTTACTATTTCCCTGCCCGTATTGGCATCGTGTGAACGTGCTATAAGACTTACATTGGCGGTTTGAGTGTCTAACCGCAAGTGAGCTTGACTGTACGTACGGTACCGTTTCAATTATTACGTCTGCCTTCATGATTTTACTATAAAACTGATGATAACATGTACTATGGTTTATTATGCACACACAGTGCTATGTTATTTCCATAAATGAAAATAAGCAATTGACAATATGATAGCGCCGTGGGACCGTGGACTGCGGACCCATTGCTCTACCAACAGAGCTCCCGGTGCCTCGACCGACACTTCCAAATCTTCAATCTCTTGGAACACGTCTCGAAGCGACACCTACAAGTCTAACCCACGGTCCCGGGTTCAAGCCCCGGCGGCGCTAACTTTTAACTTTACTTTCGTTTATGATAACAAAACGTTCTGACTTCGTATAAAAAATAAGTTTCTTCCAATCACTAAGTTTACTTGACTACTTCCTTGACTGCAACTTTAAAATATTTATATTTTCCAAATGGGAATGGTTCTTAAGCATTTATTATTTAAATTAGAAATTGGAGAAATATTTGCATTTAGCAATACGCTTGCAGCCCAATTGAAGCCTAGAAATAACCAGAAAAACTCTCGATAACTGGGTTCATCGGGTCGTCCGTCGATTCGATGACCCACACGAAAGAAAATGAGTAGAATAAGTTATCTGAGGCTTGAAGCTAAGCAATTGTATAAAAGCCTTGCAATTTAAGCTTTATTCTACAAATAAGGACTTAAAAACTAATTCGAAGAATAGTTATATAGCTAGTTCGAAAAATAAAGTAAATTATTCCTAATAATAAATTACTGCTAAGGTTTTGAAGTCAATATTAGAATGTTCGGGAACGTTAAAAATAAGATGAACTTTTATGTGTGACGCGTGTAGGGTAAGGAACGTAAGGAATGATACAGCTTTATACAGGGTTGCCCAAATAGTGACGACCAAAGACAAAATTTGAATGCCTTATACTGAAGGGTATTCAAATCACCCAATTGTATGTTCCGCGATTTTTCGTATTTTGAACTTTTTAAGTTGTATGAGAAAAAATTTACTGGAAGCACTTTTTTGCTTTTAAAAGGGGTTATAGAGCGGTTGTTTTGTAGCAAAATCTTCATGATTTGTACTTTCCAGCGAACAAAAAATTAAAAAGAGTCCGCCAGTATATTTTTATTCAATACAATTTTAAAAGTTGAATTACTCGGAAACTACAAAAAATCGCGGTATGCATGGGGGTGATTCGGATACCCCTCAGTATCAGGCATTAATTTTTTTTTATTGGAAGTCACTATACGGGCCACCCTGTATAATTATCACGTGTGTGTGTGGATATTTTTGTGCACAATTTGTACTTTTATTTGAACTTATGGCAGCTACAACAAAAACTCTCATTTAAGGTTTTTTTTTTTAGTTAGTACGCAAAGGCAGCGTGATTCTTATTATTATACTCATGTTTGGCTGGCCCGATGGTGTAGCGGATAGTACCCTTGCCTGTTACGCCGAAGGTCGTGGGTTCGATAACCACAAGACACAAATACTGAATATAGTGTTTGGTCTGGGTGTTTTCTATGTCCAATATGTATTTATTTACAAAATGTATATAAGTACTAATATCAGCTATCCAGTTCCCATAGTACAAGCTTTGCTTAGTTTGGGGCTAGATGTCGCTGTGTGAATTGTCCAGGATATTTTATTATTATTTATAAACAAGTCTTACCATAGGGCCATTCCGAAATCGGGAAAAAGATTAGCTGTCATACATTTTAGCAGTGATGATGCCTTATGTAATTTGATTTATAGTTTTCACAAAATAATGTTCAGATTAATACGTCAAGCAAAAATATTCACATATTCAAAAGAATGTAGGCCTTAAGTATATGAAGCTTTCTTTGAAGATCATAATAAGTGATGCACCGACTCATCAGGAAAGCCGAATGGACGGCCATTATTATAGTAGGCTGCTAGTGCCTGCTAGGCTGAATAGCCCATTATTCGGTTGTAAAAACGGCAGTAAACTTTAATATAAAAGAATTGAAATCTAGTAATAAAATGTTCTAATCTGAAACCAAAACTGTTAATGGTAGACGAGACTTTAAAACGAGTTCACACGCGACTTTCTTCTTCCAAGGGTCACCAAAGTAATGATGATGAAAGGCGGCTGTTTTTGTAGTCGGTGTCTAGTCGCCTGATTTCGAGCCGGATTAGTCGGTAGTCGGCTGATTTCGACCCGGATCAGTCGGTAATCGGCTGATTTCGACCCGTATTAGTCGGTAGTCGGCTGATTTCGACCCGGATTAGTCGGTAGTCGGCTGAATTCGACTTGAATTAGTCGGTAGTCGGCTGATTTCGAGCCGGATTAGTCGGTAGTCGGGTAGTCAGCCAAATAGTCGGTGCATCTCTTATCAATATATCTTAAAAGTGAGAGTAAACTAGTAGGAAAGGAATGAAGACTTGATACCCCAGCTCAAGTGCACTTGAATGGACAACGATAGCGCGTATTGTAAGGCAGCACGGTTCAAATTCGCGTAAGTCTTAAGAAACAGTAATGTTTAAGCGCCAAAAATAGCTTAAATTCTAAATAAGATCTTGGATAAGTATGGTGAGATTTAACTGAACAGTTTTTGTTCCAGCGTTTTTCAGAAATTGCAATAAAAGCGGGTTATTGGTAATTTTGTATAAAACTGCAATTTTTTTATTGCTATTAGAATAAAGTGGTTCTGTTTCATTGGGCTGAGTTTTTACTGTAAGTTTTCCGCTTTTGATAATATGACTTCTGATTATCAACTCATAATTGGATCTCTTTTTGATAAAACAGGACGACTACTGTTTTTATTATGTTCTGAAACATTTTTTGCATTTATTTTATACGTTTTGTATACGTAAAACAGGAAATTAGTGTGAGACTAATTGCCCTTTTTTTCGGCTAATGAATATAACAAACTAATCCATCTGAGATCAATCAGAATTGACTGTTGTTTAGAAAATGTGACAGACTTTCATGAATGCATTTTTAACTTTGAATATGATTTATTAAACGCCTTTTGCACTTTCAGTATTAAATAATTCGCTCTCTCTTTACGATAATACTCATTTTCCTTTATATTTATGATCTTTATAGTTAAGAAGAGTTTTTATATTTAAGTACATACCTGTGTAGCCAAAAACAGATTTGTTTATTTTGTTCGTTTTTATCTTACTTGCCAGTTTTTGTATTAACTATCTATAAATGAAATGATTTTGGAAAAAGTTAAGGTTATTGTATTATACGAGTTTAAATTTAGATATTGCAGTGCCTAGAATAAATCATTGCATCTACTCCTATCAGCTTTCCATTGGCATTGGTAAAATTGAAATATAAAAGGAAAGATCTTTGAAATGGTAATTATAGCAAGCAGGTAGCGGTTGCAAACCAGTAGGCTTATTTTTAAATTAGTAAATATCCAATACGATACACGTTCTACCAGTAGAAACCATTCTTGTCTCTTCTTTTTGACAAGTGTTTAGACTGGGCGCTTCCGAAACATAATTTGGCCCTCGCGTACCTTTTGCAAACCTCTGCCTGTAAAACTTAAACTGCTTTGGAAAGTATTGGTAGAGTATTTGCAATGAACCCCTAGAATAGAGATTTTTGCCGTCTCCTCAAAGCAAATAATAAGTAACGTGAACTGCCGAACGCCTAGTTAAAATATGTAGGTTAAAAATTATAAAATAAGATTTTATTGATTTGTAAAGCATTTTATTGGGTATTTGTAAAACGTTTTGCAGTATTTTCAAATGCGGATATTTTAAAATACCTACATTTAGACAAAATGTTTTACGAAAATCCACTTTTGAAAGTAGTTTTAAGTGAGAGTTTGGTCACATTATAATGAGTTTAGGAGTAGTAGTGCACAGGATTGCCTTGTTCCATAATAGAAGTTACGCACGTAGCAAGACTCGCCCGCGTAGATAATAATTTTAAATTAAATAGCACCTTGAACTACCCATTTTATAAAATCAAAATCCTACCAATTAGTAAAAATACAGTAAATTGGCAACACTGAGAAATTGGTCAATTATTTTAGTGTTGTTGCCCATTGTTCTGGCCTAAAGATTTTGAACTTATTAAATGAGTTTTTCAATTATTTATTAGTGTAAGCGAGCACGTTAATGAGTACTATTTATAAGAAGTTGTCTGTAAAAATCTGCTTAAGATTGAGATAAATTAATAAATGAATCATGACAAGTCATAAAATTGAATTATCAAAAAGCTGTGAATAATGAAAGTTGTAGAGATTTTGAGAATATTTAACATTATATTATCTTTGAACAAGACAAAAACCAAAATGTGGGTTTTACTTTAGAACACCGCGAAGCATTTATTTGAATTTTAGGGTTCGGTGTGACCAGAGTGGAATAAACTGTAAAATACGTTTTAACGATGAAACCAATGCATTTTTACTATAGCACGATGTGACCGTTGCAATATTATGAC
Organism: Tuta absoluta; assembly: GCA_027580185.1. Taxonomy (NCBI): domain Eukaryota; kingdom Metazoa; phylum Arthropoda; class Insecta; order Lepidoptera; family Gelechiidae; genus Tuta; species Tuta absoluta. Next base: position 1,952,903 of record JAQAHW010000047.1, read on the forward strand.
CATGACGTAAGCTTTAGTTAGGTTTAAATTATATTATTATTTATGGGGCAAATATTAGTTTCTGATTACAAATTAATTAATTACTTTCAAAATGACATAATGGTCGTATAAAACCACTAGCTGTGTCAGTTCCATGCTAAAAGAGGTTTCTATCATTACCATTAATGTAACAAGTGTTAAATGTGGCGTATTGGTATGACCGTACTGTAATTACACTATATTGAGACTGCAACTTGAAAAGTATGACCTTTTGATTAAGATTAATGAAATGCGCTTTAAAAATCTTGTTGACATCAGAAACTAATATTAATATATTTTTACGGGGATATATATAATGCTTATCAGTAGAATACTACTCGTGAAATGCAGGATTCACATACGATTTTGGCGTATAGATCTGTTTAAACAAATCATAGACAAGAACATGGAACGGAAAAACGGCTATTACATCACCCTGACGACAGATCCCGATTAGGCATACATGGCTGGGTATCTGGTACAGCACCGAAATTCCCATAAGCTTTGTATGAATTCCTGTAAAATTTTAAAAATAATAAATAAAAGTAATAATTATATTCGACGCTCTCTTTAGATCCTAAAGCCAAATACGGAAGCTTATTAAAGATCGTATAAATCTACATAATATCGCGACAAGACTCGATTAAATAACCAAAATGAATGGAAGATGAATAAATAATATGAAATATTGGTAAGATTATACGTTAACATTATACAAAAGGAGTCTTCGCTATTTTGCGATAACAGTTTTCGCCATTTTGATGTATTTTGTTCTTAAAATGTATTTAAACTGAATCGTTTGTTGCGATATTTTTTACAAAACGTAGTAGCTGAAGACGACTCATCACCTTTTTTTAGATAGGTGTATCACATTGCTTATTTTATGTTAAAGAAAAATATATTTAACTAGTCTATAAGATAATAATCACATTTTTTTTTATTATTTTGTTAAGTATTTATAAATTTACTTTCAGTGTAATGGATTGGTGTAAGAAAATGTTTTTTTAGTTGGTTTAGCATGAACTAAAACATTGATAAAAGAATGAAAGAAAACCTTACCTTTCTTCTGGTATAAGATCAAATGCTGTTGACTCCAGGCCAGTAACATTATGCATTTCTACAAAAAACAGGCCTCGCGCACTCTCTGAAAACTTGGAGCCATGGGAGAACGAGAGATTTGTTTTTCTTTTTAATATAGGTATGAACATACGCAGCTTTATTTGGTCTATCTAAATTGTCCGTCCTAGAATATAAAATAATGAACTTTACTTTTTACACGATGACTGCATGCATTTCGATAAATTTGAGCTCTCTAAAGTGTACTTTTTGTTACCTTATTTAATTTGGTTCTTGTGTTTTTTAACAATAACTATGCTACATTGTGAGATTTTTATTTATTATTAAACATAAACGCGATAATATGCTCGTTTTATTTCACCCTACCCAGCCTACTTCAAAAATATAATCGAAAATATTGATATTTTGCTGTATATAATTCCGTGTGATGCCGGCTTAGAATAGCATCACCACATCCGTGGGAGTTGTCAGGGACTTGAGGGTGTATATTGCAATTTTTGGCGATGGGTTGAAAACCTGTCACTATGGCGATACACAATTCTCAAATCAAATATTTGTCAGACGTGGCGTAAATGTCAGTTTTATAGGCGTAATGTGTGTGTGTTATTATAATAGTGGTAAAAATATCAGTAAATTTTCTGATACTTGTGGTTGGTGGACGAAGATTAAATTATGTAGTAAGATAGCACCATGAACGAAATCTATACAGTTTTTATCACAATATTATTCTAAGTCTGATCTTCACAGAGCCCCGAAACGTCATGCGCTGCCACTGTGGTTATATTATATACATACAAGCAATTGAAAAAGTTAATTAATTAAACAATAAATTGAAACCCCCTGTTTTTTCTAAATCGTTGCTGGGTTTTTCATGGACCAAGTGTTGTTTGTCTAGTTGGCTTGGTAGATAATAATATTCTCCTGCATATAATCCGCGATACGATATGCGTCACGCGTCTTAGAAATATGACTACGTGGGATGTCGTAGTAGGACCAGACAGAACTTCACAGTGCGGACTATACATATAGCCCGCTACCTGGGTGGTAAAAAATATTGAGATGCAGAAAATTGCATACGTATAAGTGACATCTAGTATCAAGTAGCTAACTTTTGAAAGCGCCATCTTGCGAAAATTAAAAAAAAAACAAGCACAGTCTCAAACAGCAGCGCTGTATGCTATCAAGTAGCAGAACTATGTTTGAAACCGCCACCTAGCGAACATTGAAGAAATCACTTAATAGAGCAGTAGAGCCATCTGCTATCCAGTAGCGCCACCTGTGCCCGATATAATATCAAACTACAGGCTACAATTTCACAAGTGAAATTCGATGTTCATTACGTAGTAGGTTAGCCATTAAGATACCAGGAATATAAACCGGCTACGCAAAGTACAAAGAGTTTCACCAGTAACTACTGTACTGGAGAAAATTAAAAATCAAGTACGACAGCGCAATCTCCTATCTTGTAGCGGAACTATGTTTGAAAAGGCCACCTAACTAGCAAATATTGAAGAAATCGCAGTATAGAACAGCAGCGTCATCTGCTCACCAATAGCAAACCTCATAAAAATGACACCCAGGGAAAATGGCGCTATGGTGGCGCTCTACAAACAAAATGTAAGCTCCTCCATAGCAAATGCTGAGTGAGAACCTTTTTGTTATCATCTAAGTTTTTAAATTTGTGACTGTACTTACCTTATGATAAGTTGATATTTTGATAACAAATAAACATTTCTATTTCTATTAAAATAAAAAAAGACACGTACAACAGGGCAGTCTGCTATCCAGTAGCGGTATATGTTTGAAAGCGCCACATATCAAACATAGTGAAAAAATCGTAGTATAGAACAGTAGTGCTTTCTAGTAGCAAACCTTCTAGAAGCGCTACCCAGCGAAAATTTAAGAACACATGTAACAACAGCGTCAACAGCGCTCTCTGCTATCGAGTAGGGGAACTTTTTGTGACCCTGCTGTTGCAATAGGTGCAGCAGGAAAATGAAATTACTTTGTTCAATGTAGGATAGTATTATCACTTATTGACGTCATGATCCCTCAATGTAAAAAAAAAGAAATTTCTATGACACATTTTTTTTAGAAAACTGGCTTGGATAGGCAGGAAGGTGCTTATCTTATGTTTGCAAGTTTTCAGAGTTAATTTTTGCATTAGGTTAGGAGACTATGAGGCATACAAACAAATTCAATTTCGGAAAACAAAGCTTTATATTTTAATTAGAACAAAAAATACTAGGTATAGGTAGGTACATCTTCAATACATCTTTACATTCAGATTATAACTTATTCTAATTAAGCAACGGTCTTAGCCTCCTCCGCCTCTAGTTCTCTGAGTCTGGCTTCAATGTCAGCTACAGGCTTCCCATGCTCTTTGTTGAATTTATAACTTTGTACCAACTGTTCTTTTTCTAAACCCTTTATTCTATCATACAGTGTCTTTGTGAATTCCTTGTCTACATCATTTTCCTCCCGGAGTACGCAGAAATACAACATAAACACAACAACACTGGCAATGACTGAGTAGGGCTGGTACCATGGCATGTCTGTATTGACTTTCCTCATTACAGGTCTGATTGTTTTTCTTGCCGCTTGGCTTGTGGAAAATTTGATTGGACCACTTTCCTCCAACTCAACCTCTGCTTTTTGAGTTGAGAAGAATTTGGTACAACTTCTGTTTCTTGAAAGGAGCTTGCTGAAAAATAATATAGAACAATTAAAGTACTAAGTGAATCTTACAAAAACAACCTCAAAACAAAATGAGAACAAAATAAATTATACTCAAAACAAGACTAGAATTTACTGCTACAGAAAATAAAAAATGTGATGCTGCATAATAAAATAGATTTACCTAGATAAATATTAAATCGATAATTTTCAAAATATACGAAACTGATAATGTAAGCCAAAATTGCGTAATACAAAGTTACGATATTATGTTACTAAAGAATGTTGAATTAGCATTAATTTACCTGAATTGCACAAGATTTCTGTTCATTTTTGAGGATATTTGCTACGAAAATCCGAAAATAGCTTCATAACACTAGCAGGCACTAGCAGCTGAGCATGACAGTGACAGTTTTTTTTTTTTTTTGTTAGGGGGTTTTCTGGCCTGGATACAAGTCCTTTTAGCCGTACACATCACTATTTTACTATTTAGATTCTCTTTGCTGTCACTTTTCAAAGTTCATTGACCGTTGCACAAATGAAACTGAACAAGTGCTTGAAAGTATTTGTATTCTTCATCAATTCTTGCACCCTCTGTGGTATATCTGAATTCCCATATACTTCTTGAAGTTCTGCGACTAGTGTTAGTCTTTGCAGACCATACTTTCTACATTTAAATACAATGTGGTCCAAATCTTCATCTTCTTGGCAATGCGAGCATAATCTGTCGTCTACTATCTTCAATCGATTCAGGTGAGTGCGGACTCTGCCATGTCCGAATCTTATCCTGTTTATAGTTGATATAAATTTGCGGCTATTGGCGTCTTTATGTTTATAGTACCACGGTTGGGCGGGCGGGGTACGTTGGATATATGCATACCATTTAGCTTTTTCTGTTGTACTCAGGGCGTAATATTCACTCCATATTTTTATTAGGGCTTCGTTTAAGTGCGCATGATAGTCTGTATAGGGCACTCTTAATATGGAAGAGTGATCCTCATCATATCCAGCTCGGGTTGCTTGATCAGCTTCTTCATTACCATTGATTCCGCTGTGTGAAGGAACCCACATAAATTTCACACTTTTGCCTTCATCATCTAGAGTCTTCAATAGTTGCTTAATATTATACACTATGTAGTTTAAGTCATATCTCAAAGAATTATTATTTACAGCAGATAACACACTCTTGGCATCAGATAAAACTAAATATTGTGTATGGTCAATATTTTTTATATACATTAGTGCTCTATAAATGGCGTAACATTCAGCAGTAAAAATACTACATTTATCATTAATTTTAAAACATTTTGTAACTTTCTTTTGAGGGTCATAAAATGCAGAAGTCACGCCATTTTCTGACTTAGAACCATCAGTGTACAATCTGTACAACTGGTGTGTTTCCATGTAGCTTGATAATTCAGCTTGGTTGCTAACTTTTTCAGTGTCTATATTTACAGTATACTTTAAAAGAGCATCATATTCTACTTTGTATACAGCCCATATACTATCTTTGTACATATTTTGGGTGTATTTATGTATGTGTAATACTATTCTCATCATTTCAGGTATATGCCCAGACATCATCTGACTGGCACTGACATAGGGACCGGCTTCCATATTGATTGCATGCTGAGGTAAAATTCTATCAAGAACAATATGATTATCAGAAGATATCAACTTCAGACAAAATCTTTCTGCTAATTGTAGCCGTCTGAAAGTCAAAGGTAATACACCAGTTTCACATTGCATAGCTATTAAAGGTGTTGAGCACATTGCTCCTGATATTATTCGTAATGCTTTATTTTGGACAATGTCTAGTTTTCTTAGACTAGTTATGTTTGCATTAAGGTATGCCAATGTACTGTAGTCAAAGTGACTTCTGACAATACTTTTATATAGCATTGCAAGAATACATGGATCAGATCCCCACTGTATGCCAGCTAAGGATCTCAGAATGTTCAATGCTTTTGAAGCATTACTTATAATATAATTTATATGTGCATCAAATTTCAGTTTGGGGTCTAGACATATACCTAAAAATTTTTGGTTAGTTACCCATGGCAAAGGAGCATCATTATATTTTACAGTAGTTGTACAGTCAAAATCCTTTTTACAAAATATCATAGCACCACTTTTGCTAGGGCTAATTTGCAATTTAAGTTTATTACTGTACAAGTTTTGCAAATTTTGTAAAGTAATATTTAAATGATTAACACCTATATTTACATCTTTGTTTACAGTATACACAAGAAGGTCATCTGCAAATTGCAAATATTTAACCTTAGTGTTTCTTAAATATTGGTTAATCTGACATGTATATAAGTTATACAACAGTGGCGAAATTGTTGCACCTTGCATAGTTCCCTTATATACATGTCTAGGTCCATGTAAAACATTATTATACTTAATGTACATTTCTCTTTCAAACAAGAAATTAAATATCCAATTACAGAGTTTTCCTGGGATGCCAACTTCTGATAAAACTTGAACAAGAATAGATGGATTTACGTTATCAAAAGCACCCTGTACATCAAGGAATGCACAAATAGTGAATGAGTGACTAAGAAAGGAATTTTTGATGTCAGCTATAAGTGAAGTAAAACTTTCAATAGCACTTCGCCCCTTCCGAAACCCAAATTGTTCTGCAGGTAATATTTTGTTGCTTTCTACATAGTATTCTAATCTAGTTTTAAGCATAAACTCAAATATTTTACCAATGCAAGATGATAAAGAAATTGGTCTATATGAATTAAAATCATTGTTAGGTTTGTTAGGCTTCAAAATGGGTATCACACATTGTGTTTTCCAAGATTTTGGTATAATTTGGTTGTCCCAAAGCAAATTATAAATTTCAAGTAATTTCTTTTGTGCATTAATATGCAAATTTTGAATGAGTTTGTATGGAATGTCATCTAAACCAGGTGTGGTGTTTTTTCGGGATTTCAGTGCAGTTGAAAACTCCTGCCATGTAAATGGATGTATTAAGAAAACACTATTCTCGGTACCATTTTTATCGAAAAAATAATTTAATTTATCAATATCTATTTCTTTTTCAGGTGGAGACAATGGAGCCAGTTTGTTAAAGAAGGAAGGGATCCACTCATCATTACGTGGGCGATTCTGTACTCCTACACGCTTAAACTTTCTTATGTAATTCCAGATTATGCTAACTGGAGTATACCTATTAAATGATTCACATAATTTTCTCCAACCACAGCGTTTTTTCTCTCTTATCAGTCTCTTCTTTATGGCATCTAATCTTTTATATTCTATATAATTTTCTAATAATGGATTACTTCTATAAAAATTAAGTGCTTCTTTACTTTTCTTGACAGCATCTTTACATTCATCATCCCACCATGGGACTGGTCTTCGAATTAAACGCTGAGATAAATGTTTTAGTTTAGGTATACAAAGATTTTTTAGATAATAAATTTTTTCACAAAACATTTCATAGTAAAGCAAGGGGTCATTCTGAATCAAAGTAAAATTGAACATTTCTTCAGACTTCTCTAAATATTTACTCCAATCTGTTTTATTGTACATATATTTTTCAGAAGGTTCACCTACGATGAACTTTTCAACAGTTGTGTATAAATCTGTAATTGTTGGGTAATGATAACTGCCCATAGGGTCATCATATACTTTCCAATCACATAAAGGAGCAATTACAGGGCTTACACATGTAATATCTATTGCAGAGGGATTAGCATTTGATCTACCTACTGTTGTTGGAGAACCTGTATTCAATATGCACAAATCATATTGATCAAAGATGTCACATACTTCATTACCTCGAGTGCTATTTGATAAGCAGCCAAAAGCTATGTGATGAGCATTCAAATCTCCAGCTAGCATAACTGGCTTTGGCATATCATTAATGATCTCCTTAAGTCTTCTACTTCTAAAGAATCCTCTACCTTCCCTTGGAGGAGGGGCGTATGCACACACAATGGATATATTGCCCACATTTGTCTTTAAATTAATAGCTACTGTTTGTAAAAAGTCATAGTATGGAGTAGAGATAACTGTATATTTAAAATTGTCTTTTATTAAAATACCTACACCACAGCGTCCATTATCTCCATTCTGACCTATGAAATGGTAATTAGCAACGCGAAAATTAGTATTTTCTTTCAACCATGTCTCATTCAATAAACAAATATCTATATCATTATCATCTAAAAATTGTAATAGTAAAGGTTTTTTGTTAAGTAATCCATCAACATTATATTGAGCTATTCTAATAAATGACTTATCCATTTCTAAGTATATCTAATAACACTTTCTTGGCCCGTTTCATATTTACTGGCTCGTTAGAATTACCCAATGCAACCACTGCTCCCACCAAACCTTTGAGAACACAGTCATTTTTCAAAATTTCTTCAACTAAGTCGACAATATCAGTAGATTTTTTGGTAGGAGGAGTAGTTTCATTGTTGACTGAGGAATTGGAAACATTTGATACTGATCGGTTTTCTTCATTTTTGTTTTGTGTGGTATATTGGTTTAATTTTGGCTGTACAACATTCATTTTGTTACCAGAGTTTTGGAAAGTTTTAGGTCTGAGTCCAGGAAATTCATTATTATAATTAGTCATTAACGAGGAGTTTTGTCGAGAACCTATCAGAGCCCTTGCATAGGTCTCTCTATTATTTTTTTCTTCCAACTTCCTTTGCTTTATCGGACAGATTTTGGCAACTGCTAGATGAGGACCACCGCAATTTATGCACTTAATGGCTCCTTCATCTCGCGCTTTATCGCATTCAGAGAAACGATGCTCCCCTGCACAAATTGAGCATTTCTGAGTTGAACGACAGATTTTAGCCCCATGGTTAAACTTAAAACATTTAAAACACTGGAGAAGTGGTGCGACATATTCGTATACTTTAAAACGAACTATGTCTATTAGAACAAAGTCAGGTAAAGAGTTTGAGAGGAAGGTGACGCTCACCGAGCCGAAGGGCTTAACCTCTCCATTTACTTTGCGGGTAAACCTGCGCACAGCAACGATATCAAAGTTTGATGATAGTTTTTTAAATATCTCTTCATTACTCATGCTAAGTGGGACATATCGCAAGACTCCAATAGTCTCCACCGCCCGAGCTGGTATGTAAGCCTTCAAGTTGTACTTCATTAGGAATTCGTCATTTTTGAGAAAATTATTTGCGTCTATGGCTTGTTTAAATGAGACGCCAACTTTACTTGCGTTAACTCGTTTGATATTGTTTAAGCCCTTGAATTCATTTTTTATCAAACCTGCCAGGTGCATCGGATTTCTGTTCCCTAGTTTGTCCACAGAGTTGACGCTTTCAACATACACCATATATTCCGCACTCACCGAATTTTCTGCGAATACTCGCCTGTAGCCGGGTTTGAGGTACGGCTTATAAATCTCCGTATCACCATCCAATGGATCCTGTGGACCTGTCTTGGGTTTTTTTCGTCTATTATCATCAGTCTCAGGGGGGTCATCAGGGACCCCCTGAGAACTAGTCATTTTGCTGAAACACTGCTATATACAGGAAGTGAAGTACTAACACTGTTAAAAAGAGTATCTATTTACAAATTTTACACGTTAAATAATTATAATAATTATTTTTTATCTAAATCTATCGAAAATCGCGCCTTTCTCTTAAAAAGCCCGCCAAAGAAGACTCGACAGTGACAGTTCGTACAAGTGCTGCCAGTGAAGAAAAATTTACTTATTAGGTAGAATTTTATTTTCGAAGATTTACGGTCATTTCTAAAGAATAGCGAAGAGCATTTTTTATCCTGAAAACATAAATTATTGTAGGTACTATGACTAGTACTGTTGTGTTATCACTGGTGAAAATATCTACGTTCTAGATCACTTTGTCATCCAAATAGATAAAACCCTAAGTTCTTGGGCTTTGTATTCTCTGTCTCACTGTATACACATACATACATATAACACGCCTTTATCCCTTTCGGGGTAGGCAATAAACGGTCATTTAAGTACGCCACGTCTGACAAACATTTGAGGGTCATTCGGAAAACTGTGCATCGCCATAGTGACAGGTTGTCAGCCCATCGCCTAAACTTACAATACACACCCTCGAGTCTCTTCGTCGCCTTTTACGACACCCACAGAAAAGAACTGTATACACCCACCTTATAAACTCTTCTCCATTATCCGGTTCGGACTTCAGTCGTTCTCGCTCAGCTAAAGCCTTTTCGCGTCTCCCTTTGGCACTTTTAAGTCGCTCATTTACCAACGCCAGTTCATTAATCTCTGATTCAGAAGACTTTTTGACCACAGCTCGAGGCAAAAACTCCGTAGACGGTTTCGTGAGCAACGACCAAACATCGCATTCATCGGACACCTCTTGAACAGCTTTGCAATAAGAGGCACGAACTTCTTGAAGTTCAAAAGTTGCTTTCTCCTGTGCAATCAAAATGGTGAAAAACAGAACAAACTATGCATCGTTATTTATATGAAAAATGAAAAAACTTACTAATTTACTTTTTATGTCTTCCAAATATTTATTTGAAGAGCGAAGTTGTGCTAGTAGAGCGTCTCTGCGAATTTTCTGAATAGTCGCTTGTGCCTGTAGCTCGTCAGTTCTTTTTATCAAATCTGCTTTATCTTGCTGTAGCTTATTTATTTGGGAAACAGTTTCACGAATAGAACGATCTACTGCTGCTCTAGCTGCTTCTACTGTAAATAATCGAATGGTGAGGACAAAATTATGATAAAAAATGTGGCTTAAAATAATTTAGGTACATCTTGCAGTAGCTAAGAAAGGTGTTTCTTACATTCACGCTTCGCTTTAAGTTTGACTTCTTTATTTTGTTCTTCTCGTTTAATTTTCTCTATTGCAGAACCAAGAGAATTTTCCATTTTTTAAACGAGAACCATCCATCCATTTTTTTAATTTGTGAAGTTTCTCGTCGCGTTTTTTTTGTTTCCTTCCCGCCAAAAATTTAAAGTCTGATCATTTTATTTTGTTCCATTACACGCTAGTTTTTCTTGTAACAACTTAGCAAATAATTTTGTTGAAGTTTATTATCATTTTGGGTGCGCTATAAGTGCAACAATTTTGACGCTTAAGGCTTGTACTTCGACGGAAGGAACGAAATTCAAATGAAATTGGGAAGTCATGTCAAAGAGTATATTATAGAGGTGTCACCATTTCATATAATGTTAGTCTAACTGGTACTGATACAATACTTGACGACTAATGGTAGTGCGACTGCCTGCGGCGCTAAGGTTCCGGGTTCGATTCTCGGTGGACTACTCACAAAGTTGATATTATAACTTGGAAGGAGTATTAACCTACATTATATCATAAGGACCATATTTTGGAATAAGCTGATCCATTCGCCAAGACTTAGCTGAACGCATAGTATCCATATTAATTATGAACTGTATAAACTGTACTGTATGTTTGTTTGTTATTCTTCCACTTTCAGTACATGAAAAGAATTGGTCTTAAAATAAGGGCTTAATCAGTTCACAAAACACTTATCTATAAGCATGTGGAAAGAGGAGACAAGCATATTTCTTTACGCTGGGATAACATTCTTTTAGTACTCCTAATAAGATTCCTTATTTCAGCAGTAAAACTATTTGTACCGCTAGGATTTCAGAGATATTGCCTTTCAAGATGGTCCTGTCCATCCACTTGATTTTATAACCTCAAAATTGTCAATGCTTAGATATCTTGGCAGAGGAATTATCTACACACAAAATGATTACAGCGTTGCCGTTACAAATCACAAATCTCCATTCGTACCGCCTTCTTATTTCAGAAAAATGTGAAATATGCGAGGAAAAGGCGATTGAAAGTTTTCCAACATGTGGTTGGACGTTCTTGCTAGATCTTCATAAATATAGCGGTACAAAACTTGTAATTCAAATCGCAGCATTAAGACGATACGTACCAAGCATTTGGTACATCAAACAAAGCCGTATCTTAAATGTACTATGGTTTTATTTTGCACTCACAGTGCTATATTACTTTCATAAATGAAAATAAGAAATTGAAAAAAAAAAGCCGGGTTCAAGTCCCGGCGGGCGCTGACATTTTTTCAATTTCTTATTTTCATTTATGAAAGCCGTATCTTCTCTAATTAATGAGAAAACACCAATTGAAAATTGCAAGATTAAGTGACGTACTGATGTACATGACCATAGCAAGACTATGATCTACCTACATCCATACCTACTTAAATAAAGTGTCTTGTAGAACAAAACCTGAAAATAATTGCACTGATTTAAAAATAATTATATATAAATATGAATGAAAGAAAGATGACTAAAAATGATAAATAACAATAAATTATTGTATACCAACTTTCAACATAACATCTCAAATCATATTTACAACTTTTTAGTTTTACGTTATTTCAGAAGAAGCAAAGTCATTAAACTAAATAAAGCCAACTTATTAGTTCAGGTTTAAAAATGCGAGTGGTCAGTATCATGTTACGCACTTTGCACGAACATATTTTTGTTTCGTTTTTGTCCATCCTGGTATTGTACATTTTTTTGCGAACTTCGACATTAAGAAACTTTTTTTGGATATTTCTTTGTCATTTTCGTCATTGCGTGCACCTTAAGCGCAACTAATACTGTTAAATTTCAATTTCAATTTTAAACGTTTATTGCATAAATCAGTATACATAGATGTAAGTTCAAAATATAAATAGCAAAAACCAATTAGCGACGGCCATTATATATTCGAGTATGATATTATGATATGATAATATATAGAGTCGAAGGGACTCGAGGGTGTGTATTGCAATTTTAGGCGATGGGCTGACAACCTGTCACTATGGCGATACACAATTTTCCGAATGACCCTCAAATGTTTGTCAGACGTGGCGTAAATGTCCGTTTTCTGCGGCTGTTTACGCTCTGCCTACCCCGCAAGGGATAAAGGCGTGATATATGTATGTATGTATGTAATATATAAAATAGCGGTCGCATTCTCGCACCGTTCATTAGTTTTTGAACAATATTTGTTGACCATCAGACAAACACAGAGCCGCTTGCCTTAAAAATTTCATACCTTCGAACACCTTTTACAATCTTTTTCCTTTAATCACCGACACCAGTTGAATTGCTTCATAGTTAAAAATTATCATACATTTTGGTGGTATCTATTAAAGTAACTAAGAAAAATTAAAATCGAAGGTGCTTCTAATTGTTTGTTTGACTAAGATTTTTAATCCATTCCTATCTGGATAATCCTATTATTTTTGGTCTTGAAATTGGTATTTTTAGAAAAGGGATTTATAGCCCTAAACAATGTTTGGTATATTTCGGTGTTACCAACGAACCAGGGTGACCACAACCTTTAATATAATGATACCCTTGACCTTCCCGAAATGATAAGTACCTACCTGGAAATTAATTTTAACATTAGTATTGGCATTTTGTTCGGTGACACTCTAGGACTTTCCAGCTAGGTATAAGTCTAGAACCTTTCAACCCAGTGTTACCCTAGCATGAACATCTTGACCCAGTGCCACTCTAGAACCTTTCTACCCCATAACACTAAAAACCTTCCGAATCAATTGATCCCACTCTTGAACTGAAATCTGACAAAAATCTTTTACTACATAAATAATACTTTTGTATACTAGGTACGTAAGTTTCAAGAGATATGGGCGTGATATGTGTATGTTTGTTTGTACGTTTGGACATGTACATAATTATTTTTCTCAAACATGCTAGGAAATGTGTTCATTTCTTTCAAAAAAAGAAACCGCGAAGTTTCACATTGTTTGTCACGTCTCAGATCACGCCAGCAAAGTTGTATGGAAATCCTTTGCTGGTGTCCATTAAGATAAATTCGTTATACGCTAAACCCACATAATTTGATTTCAAAATTATCTCGATGACTCTCATAGAAACGGAACGTAATTTTGTATGAAACAGGTAACTAAAGACGAGGCTGTATGACGTGAAGACCCTTGCCTGTCCAGAATTAAATGGCAGAATATTACGTAATACTGTGCCTTACAGGCGAATTTATTTAAAAAAATTACAATTGGTGGGAAAATTGTAAATTTTTATTTGTTTCGTTGTGTTGTGGTCGCTAGCTAACTTTTATAAGAAGTACAATCTTTCATTTACTAGCCTTTTTTTGAGAAAAGCACTATGTAAGCCTCGGGGAAAATTACTTTGCTTGACTTGTATAATTGAAGTTCAAACTATACTCGTAACTCGACAACAATGTACTAATACTTGCTTTCTTATAATTTGTCCTAAAACTGTGGTTGGTGGTGACCGTATGCGCAGCGCTCCATATATACATTTAAAAATTTCCGCCGCGGTTAAAAAACTGCTTTTGTGCCGCCGTGTCGCCGTCTAGTGTTGCATATAAATCGAACTTTACTACTTCATACTAATCTGCACTAACAACCACGTCATCCTATTATTTGATCGTAAAAATATTTTTAATACCTACGTCTAATCGGTTCATATTTTGCGTTTCGTTCGATGTACCAATCAACGTAGTATTGACATTGGCAAAATTATCCATAGCGGATGGAATGCCGTTGTTGTAGATAGTTGATATATTTTACGGCAAAATTCTAGCTACAATAATTTTTCACGGTCAAAATATCGAACAAATGTACAGTGTGTCGCGTCTGCATCATATTCCGTTTATCTATGATCAATTCCACGTCAGTTTTGACAGCAGAGGAAACACATCAAAACAAAAACCTTTTACTCCCAAGGAAAGCAGCCGGAAACAGTAAGTGTTTTGCTAAATTTCTTAATAAGTAAGTTGTTTTGTCAAATAAATAAAAGCTTTTAAAAATAGCCGCCCGGGCGGGTTCAACGTGAAATTGCCATTAATAATCATACTAAGATCAATACAGTTCGATTAGCACTGGCGGAAGAAATCTCTTACGCCACGCTTCATCACTGAAAAATAGAGGTAACTTCAAATTTTAATTTCTCCGTTATCAAATATAAAATGAGATTTTTCCTCATATCTTGAAGAATAAAAAACAAAATTTTATTGACAGTGATGTTCCTTAGAATATGTATAAAATGCATTCTCGTAGCTCGTTTTCACCTCACTTCATGGAAGTAGGCCCGTTAATATTTAGTGCACATTTTCTGTTGCGCATAGTGGCAGCCCATCATTTTAAAATATAATTTTTCTCCTTAGCAATTTTTATTTTATTAATTAAAAATTAATAATTTATCATCCATCCACTGACCTCTATATGTGCATCCATTCCAGCCCAAATCTACCCTTCCATATTTGTTTGATCGATGTCATATCGTTGTCCGGGAAATTAAAAACAAACCTGACTTTTTGTGTTGTTTGTTTGTATTTTTACTATTTTTAGCAATGCAGCAGCCTGATGCAGATGGATTTGTTAATATTGTATGGCCGAGTAGGAACGTCCCCCACGGCGGTATCTTCCATACCCGCTGCAATGCTCCAACCGCCACTCAGCGGGAATTCCTCAAAGGCACGTAAAGTAGTATATTATGTATTGTCCGAGCAACGTTCGTCCGTGGTCCGAGCATTGGCTTTGGTCACGGATTTGGTTCCTGGGTTATTTTCGGTTATCTGTCAATTTATGCCGTGTGATGCCGGCTAAGAATAGTATCACCCCATTTATTTCCCGTGGGGGTCGTAAGAGGCGACTAAGGGACACGAGGGTGTGTATTGCAGTTTTGGGCAATGAGCTGACAACCTGTCACTATGGCGATGCACAATTTCCCGAATGACCCTTAAATATTTGTTAGACGTGTCCGTTTTCGCTATGGCTATCTCGGAAGGGATTATAGGCGTGATATGTGAATGTTTATCTGTCAATTTATACATCACCTTGTTAGTTTGTTTGGTTTGGTTAGGACATTGTAGGCTGAACCACTTGATAGTCCGTTTAGTCGTGATGTTTTCCGCTCACAGTCTTGATAGAAGAAGCGAGGTTCAGCAATGCTCTGCGCAAAGACAAGAACTACAGACTCCGTCGAGAAGACCGAGGGGACGATGGCAAACCGGATCCGGAAACATACATGCGGATGCCAGCGGTGCGTCCGCGGACGTCCAAGCGCCGGTCGCTGTCGGCCATCAGGGAGTCGGGTGTCTACGACGATCTACCGTAAGTGCTACGCGGTGTAGCCCAGCCTACTCCCGTAGGGCATGTAGGAACAGTCGAGAGTGAGTGAACCCCACGGACCATGGCTAGAGATATTTAAAAAGACTCCTATAAAAAACTTCTTATTCGTTTGGGATACCGAGTTGACGAACGACCAGGTGCCTATGTTATGAAACTACAGGCTACAAGTCTACAGGTTAAAATTCTTAGTACACTGCGTAGCCGGTTCATATTCATGAAAAATGAAAATGAAATAAAATTTGTCTGTAAAATTTTAGCCTGTAGTTTGATAATATCGGGTACAGGTGAACCCTGTCAAAGTTTTTCAACCGCCTACTTCTGATAAAAATTTATACATGTTTCAGATTTATTTCCAATAAATGCCGTCATGTTCCATGGATCAAGCTCTTTGTAACCATGAGTTTTATTTTAGGTACATTAGCATGGCTTACGGGATTTGCTTTGCAGATACTCAACCAGTTTTATAATCTCTAACTTCAGTTTCAAGCCCCTGAAACGTGGTGAAGATCGCGAGAAGTTGAAGGATAAATTAGCGAACACTATGGCATATGGGCCGGAACCAGACCAGAAACCGCCGCCGCCTCCCCGCATCTCCAAACCTAAGCCTAAACTACCCACGGCTAAGGAGAAGTGGAACGATTGTGAGTATTTTCACCGTCGCATAGCATATAGGTCATAATGATTCTGCGGCATAATCTTCAATACGATAATGGATCGAAAATATAAGTACAGCTACTAGAAGCTAGAGGGCGCAATAAGCTATTCTCCTCAAGTACCTCCAGCTACTTAATTCCAGGGGGCGCAATAAGATATTCTCAATTATATTGTGCTATCAGTACAGCTACTCTAAACTAGGGGGCACAATAGATTTTATTTCCTTTAAAGTTGCTGTTTGTTAAATAAGCAGATTCTGTTGAAGTATTTCAAAATTGATTTACATTATTTAAGGTGTAAAAAAATTAGCTGAGAATATTTTAAGGGGTGAACCAATACGTGAAACTGAATAACTTTCCCCGAGGAACATAAGTCGAAATATGAAAAAAATATTTGGAAGAACCATTTTTTTTTCATATTTTGACCTATGTTCCTTGGGGAAAGTTGTTCAGTTTCACGTACTGGTTCACCCCTTAAAATATTCTCAGCTATTTTTTTTACACCATGTATTTAGTGTGTCTGCCGTGTGATGCCGGCCTAGAATAGCATCCCCCATTTCTTACCTATGGGTGTCGTAAGAAGCGACTACGGGACTCGAGGGTTAGATGTGTATTGCAATTTTAGGCGATGGGCTTACAACCTGTCACTAAAGTATTACAAAGTTATCTGATTGACTCTCAAACTTTTGTCAGACGTGGTGTTAATATCCGTTTTATGGCCGTTAACGCTCTGCCTACCCCGTAAGGGATATAGGCGTGATTTATGTATGTATGTATGTATGTATTTAGCAGCCATCATATTCTCTGTTTTAACTTTGCAGTGATAACCCAGATTCGCGAACGCGCGGACTGGCTCGCCGAAATGGAAGACCTCGGCCACGCGGAGCCTCATCGGGAAATCATCAAGGAACAGATCGCGGAAAGACTGCGCGCCTTGGACGCTTTAGGAATCGACAGCGAGTGTTCATCGGCGAGGTCCAACTTCAGCACTACGCGCAGTAGGGAAATATTTGTGCCACCGGCTAGATCGAATGGTAGCGCGCAATCTAAAAGCAGTGCTAAGTCAAGCAAAAGTAATAAGTCAACGGATTTAAGCCTGAAAGGTGGTAAGTTATGAATTCTGTTGAACCATTATATAGATTATGCATCACCATTTACTGTTTGTTTATAAATCACCAACTTTTTACAAGAACACCATTACCTACTGAAATTTTCATTTTGCTATCTGCAGAACATCAACTTAAATTAGTATTTCACATACATATCACGCCTATAATCCCTTGTGGGGTAGGCAGAGAGTAAAAGGCCGCAAAAACGGACATTTACGCCACGTCTGACAAATATTTGAGGGACATTCAGAAATTTGTGTTGAAATTAGTATTTCATACAGTTTTTTAGAAAAAACAGTAATGGTTGATCCCTGGTGCTGCTAATAGTATGATCATAACTGTTTTCAGAGCCCATAAGATCACCGGAGTCACAAGGAAAACTAAGACCAACTAAAACCTCTGCTAAATGTAGCAGTAGAGACAGAGAAGAAAATGTATCTGCATATGAATGTACATTGAAATATTCTCCAAGGCGACGTGTTTGAGTTTATCAAAATTAATTTATTATATTCTATTTTCCATCTTTAAATAAAGATTTGTTACTTGTTACTCATACAAAGCTTTTATTTAATCATCCTATAATATTAGTAATGCAAAAGTTTGTATGTTTGTTTGTTACTTCTTCACGCAAAAACTACTGAACCGATTGTAATGAAATTTGGAACCATGGAAGGTAACATGGATTAACACATAGGAAAGTTTTTATGAATACATGGGCAAAGCTGGGGGTAACAGCTAGTTTTCACAAAAACATTTGTTACTTGTATACAAAGCTTTTGTTTAATCACAGAAAAATACTTAAGTCTCATCATCATCATCATCAATTACTATGGTTTTAATTCTCTTAAACTTAGATCCATCAGGAGCACTGGACTTTCTTTTAATTGTTTCTCTGTTTGGTTCAATCTCTACTGTTTCACTTTTAGTCACTTGTTTACAATCTTTTGGAGCAGGTTCCTGTAATTCAAAAGAAGTATATCTCCTCACTGGCATCTTCAATATAAAGTTTGGATCTTTCACCAAATCCATGTTCGGCCCTTTCTTTATGTAACTGATAGTGGAATAAGCAGTGAAATGGAAATCTTCTACTAAATAGCTTTCAGTTAATAAATAAATTATCACATCTTCTCCTATTGTTCTACTGAAGTCTGGTTCCTTTCCTTTTTGCCTCAAGTTTACTGGACCTTTCAAGTACCAAGCATCAAGCAATTTTTGTGCAGTCAGTTTTGTGTCTTGTTTCTCTGCATTGTATATGATACCGCCCAGAATCCTGCAGTGGGATTGCAAGCTTATTTCTTTGACATGTGTGGAAGTTCTCTCACAAACATCACACATTTTGTTGCAATCAGCATCACCCCAGTCTTCATCAAAATGCTCAGCTATGATTTGCCTTCTACACAATGTACCATTAAGGCAGTATTTTACCATTCCATATAAATGGTCCAAGCTTCCAACTGAAGAAAACACCATTGTACTGACTTTGAACACATCTTGCATTCGGTACAGAGTAACACATTCAGCTCTCTGACTGTCACGGCCTGCTCTACCGCTTTCCTGGTAATAATTCTCCATTGATTTGCTTATAGTGTGATGGATAACAAACCGCACATCAGGTTTATCAATACCCATACCAAAAGCTACTGTAGCCACAATAGCTTGGTAACTTTTGCTATGCCACTTCATATGGACTTTAGACCGAGATTCTGCCTCCATGTTTGCATGGTAGCATCCTACCTTTAAACCTCTTTTAAGCAGTCCGTTTGCAATTTCTTCTGAGTCTTTAATACTATGTGTGTAAATTATACCACTCTCTCCTTTATATCTATATTTAAGCAACTTTTCCAAAATACCTAGACAGTCTTCTTGTGATGATGGTTTTTCTAGTATTTTGTAATATAAATTGGGTCTGTTGAATGTGGATTTGATGACCAAACAACCAGGAATGTTGAGCATTTTCTGAACATCAGTCAGAACATGGGCAGTAGCCGTGGCTGTTAAACCAAGGATTGGAGTTTTTGGGAACATGTTTGTTAATATTCCAAGGAATTTATAATCCGGCCGGAAATCATGCCCCCATTGCGAACAGCAATGCACTTCATCAATAGCAATTCTTTGCAACCTGCCATCAGCATGACATTTTTGTAAATTGGACATGAATCTCTTGCTTTTAGCCAACCTTTCTGGAGTTACATACAAAAGTTTAACTTCGGAATTTTTCTCTTTGAGTAAATTCAGCGCAGCATTAGTCTCTTCCTTGGAACTGGTGCTAGTCATCAGGTAGGCTTTAATATTTTTTAGGGCCAGAGATCTGACTTGGTCCTCCATGAGCGAGACGAGTGGTGATATGACCACCGTGAGGCCAGGTTGCACGAGCGCCGGCAGCTGGTAACACAAGCTCTTCCCCGCTCCTGTGGGCATCACGACTAAAGCATGCTGTCCAGAAAGCGTAGAGTTGATTGCACTTAGCTGCTTCGGCCGAAACGACTTTATCTTGAATACATCGTTCAGCACTCTTCTTACTTCATCGGACCACTCGTAGGTGGTGCCTGCCCAGTCTACGCTGGCTAAATTATCTGATTTCAGTTTGTTTATCGAATTTTTCAGTGAAGTTTTCTTTTCGTGTAACTCGCGTTGCACTTTCTTTAATTTTGCCAACTCGGTGTCTACTTTGACAAGTTCTTTATCTACATTTTTGATTTCTTTCTCTAATTCTTCAACAGTTTTCATTTTGAATAACAAACCATAACAAACAATCAGGGAAAAATCAGTGCACTTGTTGAGGTCATTTAATTAGTTAGGTTAGGTATATCCTCTCTCTCCTCTTTGGTGATGTGATGGTGACACTAAAAAATATTCAATGTTCCTGGATACCCGTTTACGGTCTGCCATACATTGCTGGTTATCTTGAGTCTATTGAAATAATACCCACATAATAACCAGCAATGTATGTTGGACTGTGCACGATATTCAGTTCAGACTAGTGTACTAGCCGTATAAGTGTTGCCACCCCCTCCCTTATATTTAAAATCTACCATAACTTTCTGTTGATAAGATACCTATTTTCTGTTGACAGTTCTGAGTCATAGCACCTTCATGTCCCAGCCCAGTAGATGGCGTTATGATTTTATGAATTTGACGTCAACTAGATATACAAATAGGGTAAAATTTTACTCGTGACCGATACGCCGATACTGAGAAAACTCGGGACGAGCTGGTGATAAGGAACAACTTTCCCCAAGGAACACATTAGACGAAAAATGAAAAATAATTTTGGACCTGCTTGCCATACAAATTGAATTGGTCGACTAGTACCTACATTTTGTATGGAAAGTACATTTCTTTTCATATTTTGTCTTATGTTCCTTGTGGATTTTGTCCTGAGTTTTCACTATCGGCCACTAGTAAAATTTGACCGTATCTCGTATTAGGCCCAACGCTGCCTTGAGCGGGATGCAACGCTGAGTGACATCGTAACCCGTACGAATTTAGAAAGCGTATCGTGCTTCCTTAGTAACTGTAATACGGCAAGTTGTATTTATACGAGTTGTACCATCTCTGCTGCTCTTATATTTTGCCTTATCTAGAGCTGCGCGTGCTGCCCGCTCGACACAGCGATGGCGAGGCGCCTCACGCACCGTCGTCGACTTAATTTGTGACTAGGACGAGTGTTGTGGTGTTTAGTAAGTATGGATTGTAAGTAAAATAAAACACGTTTCTTATTGAATGGAATTTAAAATTTATTAAACCTACCTACCTAAAGTAATAATTATAATCTTCACATCTCTGTTACACCTTTGTATCACATGGATTTGAAAATTATTTTGTTTATAAAATACCTACTATGATATTAATAGAAGCTTGAATGCATATATCGTAATAAATATAAAAAATAAAACACAATTAATTTGATCTTCAGTGAGATTGAACGCACAATTGGTTTCTACTACAACTTTATCTATTTCTAATTTAACAATAATAAATTTGAAAGAATTTGTTGGAACTACCTACCTAACGATTAAATAATTGGAAAAAAAATATTTAAATATAAAAAGGGGTCGATATCCTTTATTCCCAACGACCACGGGCGAGTCGGCCACGGCGCGGCCGATGGGAATAATCGGCCACGGCGCGGCAGACGGGAATAGTTGGCCCCTTATTATATATCCCGATATTTTAATAAACTTTAATAAAAATAATTCAATTTCTATGATAAATAATTTAAATCTACTTTTATATATCAACATATCCTGTGTATTAGTAGAATCACCCGCGTATTAGATGGCGGCGGCGGCGCGCCGTAGGAAGGGGCCAACTATTCCCGTCTGCCGCGCCGTGGCCGATTATTCCCATCGGCCGCGCCGTGGCCGACTCGCCCGTGGTCGTTGGGAATAAAGGGTCGATATTATGCGTACGCAAAACGTTTGAAGCTTGAGATAAACAAATTGGTCCTAAATAAAATAACTAACTAACGTAAAATGCAAACTGTAAATATGGATTATAAAGGTTAAAAATAATTGCTTACTTAATAAATGAATAATCTTAAAACAACAACAAAAACCACATCGCGCCAGAAAAAATAATACGAGAAACTTTTGCGTTCTTAATTTATGTTACAATATAATTCACACTTTTATTCACAAAGAAAGCGCAAATGCAAAGTTTGTGAGGAGACTGGTGTAACAATAATGTTTACTGTTATGTGCCAGTAAAAGTTGCCTAATAAATGCATTAAATAAAGTTTTTATGTTGTGTAAGAAATGCCCGTAACGTGCCCCGTACCAGCGACTTTCTTTCCCATAGAAAGTCACTGGTACATTCCCTTTCGGATTTCGAGAAAATTCTGCTTGGGAATTATTGTTATAATTTTTTCCTTCTCCCTGACGCAGAAAACCCTAGAAATTGGCGTATGATTCAAGCAGGGATTGTTATACGATATGGTCATGCATGATTTCCTTTTGTTTTAAGGTTATTGTACGTAACATCACACAGAAAATACTCTGTTACTATTTCACTTCTTCCAGACACACTGTGCCTATGAATATGTAGTAAATTAATTATTTTATCTACACTCGTCTCATAATGTTCGAATTATGAATTCGAAAACAGATGCATAATGACCTACTTTTTGCATTCTACCTATAAAAACTAGGGTTTACTATAAATTACAGAAGCGTAATGACTTAATGAGAAAACTCTTAATACGATAAAGTTGAGAAATGAAACGAAGTTTTTTTTTCCAATACTCAAATCGCTATCTTCCGCCACACCTGATAGTTGTTGTTGTACGGTAATTTTACGGATGTTGTTCAGTTGTTTTAATAGGTTTTTGTTCTGTTGTTGTTGAGATGTTGTTCAGTTGTTGTTCAGATGTTGATTAGTTGTTGTTCAGATGTTATTTCAATGTTGTTCAGTTGTTGTTCAGTGTTGTTCAGTTGTTGTTTAGTTGTTTAGTTATTTGCTGTGGAGACTCGACATCTAAACAACTTTTAGCAAAGAATCTTCAAAAATTCATATCAAGCCATATTACGTTCTCGTATTGAATTTGACCATGTATCGGGCCTTGCAATCGCCGGTGCGGACGTTTGGAAAAGTGTTCAACTGAGTTAATTTTTAGAGTGTAGATAAAATAGTGTATGCAACTGCTTATAATTAGGCATTAGAATGCTCGTGTCAATCTATTATCACACTCGGCTGCGCCTCGTGTGATAAACGGACACTCGCATTCTAATGGCCCCCTTTATATGACAGTTGCATAAACTACTATTAAACGTTTGAACTTTACAGTTGTCGTTCATAGTATCTTTCCCTATAAATAAAAGTGTGATTATAATCTATTCGATAAACGATTCGTTACACTCCAACAAATATGTGTCCGATATCCATCCATACACCAATCAATGTAAGTATTCCCTCCATGTGATAAAGATTCTATATAAAAATAAATGTGACTCTAATACACATCTAAATAAATGGTTTATTTCACAAATCCCCACGCATGTTGCCCCACTATTGGGAATTTTATTGCTTTATTTATAATTAATATTTTAAAGATTTTTTGTTTTAATTTTGAATTTCAATGACATTTACACAATTTGGATTTTTCCAGATACAATATTAATCTTAATCTTAAGAACACATAAGTAAAGATTTGTGAAAGCAACCTAATTTTAAATTATAAATACATATACTAGCAAGCTATATATACTTTAAAACTATGGCCACACGACGCACGTTGTTACATCACTCCACTTATACTTTACGTATATTTTTGAGACTCGAAATACAACTACAATTCCATTTGTGACTTTAGACCTACAAGTAACTTTGTGGTTAACACAATCGTATGCTATTATTTGAAACTGAATATTTTCGTTTAGTTACTTATAATTATATTAAATTAGCAATCGTTAGTGTAATCCGGTCTAATACTGCCAATTATAACATACAACGCCAAATGTACACATTCCACAGACAAACCAACCACACAAAATGTGCCGTGCCGTCATATTAATATGAAAGGCGATCGATCCGAATTCCGGAGTCAATAATTTTCCACCCAATAACATAAACACTAAAATACAGAGCGCTATCACAACTTGCCTGTTGTTCATTACATTCTCAACATTTTTCGTGTAAAGAACAATCATAAGTTTTAGTTGTCACACACAAGTCAAAAAGAATATAATAGAACTAGCGTTTTAATACTAGTGACACAAGGCCGCTACGGGGGCCAATTCAACGCCGTCGATTATGAGAATTTATCTGCGATGACCGATAGTATAACCGCATTCATGAAAATTTTTACTTTCAAACTTATCCTACCTCGTTCATGCGCACACGTCAGTTAAATTTTCTCGCTCTCGACTGAGAGAAAATGCTTAACGTCAGTTTGACAGGTGCATAGTGTTACCTAGTTTTTTAGTAAAATATGTATTAATGATGTTTATTTTGTTGAGAAATCTCAGATGTGATGACAAACTGTCATTAGTCCATAAACTTCGCTAAACCTCCGATTGGAGGTTAGTCAGCTATCTTACTAAATGGCAAAACTTTGCAAGTGTGTTTCTACAAATGCAACTTCTGTAATTTCACAAGGAAACTCATTGTTTAAACCTTGTATTTTAATCTTAAAATATGTTCACTGATTGCAAAGAAATCAAAGTTATTCTTTACCATTTCGAACGATGAATAGTGCGCTTGACCGATCGCCTTCACAATAAATAGAATATCTATGTATGTATATGATAAATATAATTAAAGGCGGCTGTGGTCATATTGCTTCAGATTACGATACATAATGCAGGCCACTACACACTTAAAATAATGTCCATTACAATTTGAAAACACTACTTATATCTAAATATTACATCTATGTTAATTTGTTATTTTATTACTTTTATAATTATAATATACCGATACAAAAAACTTTCAAAGACTTCTTTCAAAATATATATAAATATATTTTAAAATTGAAAATAAATTTTATATAAAATGCTTTTGGTTAGCGTAGACACAGTACACGTAGCTAAAGTGTTAAATATGTACCTTTATATGCGTGATTATATCTATACTGTCAATATACAAGATATTGACAAAAATACGACAAACTTCGGATAAAATAATGTTGACTGTGTAAATTTTCAAACAACTACGCTATATTCTTGACAAACCAATCCGTAAGGATAAGTTTAAATATAATTTGATATAAATTATTGTTCTATTAAAAAAACTAATCTCTTTCCAATATCAAGTTTTCATCACACTTTAAACACTGCAACAGATAAGCCTGTCAAAAATCTAAAAATTAATTTTACTTTAAGATTGTGTTGGAAACAACAAAATGGATGAATTGTGATAAAAACAGATCTATTGAACTAATTGTGTCTGCAGTTATTAATTACTTTTCGAGAACAAGGTACTCTGGTAGTTTTACAGATTATAAAGAAAAAAATTAAAACATTAAGTTATAAAAATGACATTATGATATTATAAAGACGACGTTTAATCGTAAGCACTGAGACTATATTCATCGAGTCGTTGGTAGACTCGATGTCCCATACTTAAATGCTTCGTTCGTAAAGGGGAATTTGTTGAAGAATCCGATGGGAAATTTTCTAGGGATTCTCGAGTGTCATGTAGAGTGCGCTAAGCTTAATTGAAATAACGTTTCTTTACACAAAAACTGTACCACTTTATAAATTATTCTTTATTTTGTGTTTATTGAATTGTTCTAAATTTATTATTGGTTATTTGTTTATTTATACGTATGACACTCAATATAATAGCAAGGCGATAAGTTTATTTAGTAGTAAATCAAACCAACATAATTAATTTGTAACGAACACAACGTGAAACGGAACCTGTGTATGCCTGTGACAATAACTATGGCTGACGCCATCCATATTGAAACGTCAAAATTTCAGTTTAGCACAGCGCCCTCTGGTTTGACTTACAGAACTATCAAGAGAACTGTCAATAGAAAAACCCCCATTTCGCACATTCGGTGCCACTTGCCCTCGCGCAATTAACAAATGCATTGACACGTCAATAAAAACTATACGTCAAACAAATTGTCTACTTTGTAAAGAAATGTGTTTAAAATACAACTAAATGCTGTTACTTGCATTACACCTACACCGATATTGAAATAAAAAATAAACCATTCTAACGATTACATGGGAATGTTAAACTTAAAAAAATGCTCTAATATCTAATAAAATACTCTGCCTGTAAAAATAGTTCGCATCAATATAAAAGAAATCGAGAATCTGAGTTTCATAGAAAATTCGATTAATATTGGTCCTTAAAATGGCTTAATCAAGGCAAAGTACCAAATATTGTGCAGCAGAAACAACTGAGGGAGCTAAGAATAAACAGTCGCACTTCCCGAGACACGATTGTATAAAAACAACAAGATAACAACTATACACCGTCTGATTCGAAGGTAATCCTACTCTGAACATGCATACTCAGTTTTAATATCGAACTAAAAACTACTTTAAATATTTCAATAATCGTAATTACTAATAATTTCACGTGGCCGTGCTTCCATCAACATCTTTCCTTATAAAAAATCCGATTTAATAATAACTAACATTTTATTTTCAAATCCCTAGAATGTATGAAGTATTTTTGTTCCGATCTTTGGTGCAAGCATGACCACATCAGTTATAAATACCTATATTATTTGATGTCGTTTATCTATCAGTAAAAGCAACAGTTCACTACTACACGAGTGTCTAAATAAACAAAAATTTGTTAACATCAAAAGCATATTTATTCTCGTAACATTTAATCTTCTACTGTGTGTAACCCATGCACTAATATTCGCTTTATGAAAAATATTTAATAGATTAATATGTTAATATTAATGTAGATAAGTATAAAATGTATGCGTTCATTTGCGTAATTTTAGATTTGAGTTATAGGATCAGTATCATGAAACTATCTCTAAGGTTCCATCTCACGAACGTCATTATCTGCAAAAATGCTTCGTTATATTCGATTTATGGATCGTCTTCTACTAGTCATACACAATATTTGCAATAAACAGGAAAGTGGTTAATGTTTCCTTAAATTAGTTATGACAGTGGCAGTTAATTAGAAAATCCTAATTCATGCTTTTAATTTCATTCAGTAAATTCACCAGAATAAGTCTTGCTCTTTTCTCTAGAATTAAAATATCCTATATTATTTATTATTATCAAGTGATATAGTATCATCCCATCAGACCCCTTAATACCCACATATAAAAAATATCAATGAAAGTATATTTTGATTTTGGATCGATAGCGGGGGCTATCGAAATACTAGACACGAGTAGAGAGCGACTTCGCGGAGGCGAAACGTACGCTCCGAACAAATATTACCAAACTACCATTTTGGTATAAATATTCTTATGCAGCATCACCGACAGCAACCGCGTTTTGTGATTGGTCGGCCGCCATCAGTATTGCAGAATCTACCAAAAATGGTAGTTTTGTAGAACGCGAGCGCGCGCACACAGACACAGCACAACCCAAAGACGACACGCAGCGAGACGCGGCTGCTGGCTACTGGTGATGTTGCACCGGCGTCTGGCAGTACGGACACTCCTTGGTCGTGGTCCCGCAGCTCTCACACAGCACGTAGTGGTTGCAGGGCGCCAGGGTGACGCTGCGCGGCTGCTCCTCGCAGACCATGCATTTCGTAGCTGTTTCTAGATATAAAACTTTCTCGATCTCCTCGAGATCGGCGCGCGCCTGTTGCTGGAGCGCTTTGAGCGTGTTGAGAGTCAGTCCCCGCAGATCGCGGCGACCGCCGACGGAATTGACACCGACCATAGCTCCGGCGCGAGCCACGTCTAATTCTCTTTGCAGGGTCATCACGTGGTTAAGAGCCTCGTCGCGCTGACGCTCCGCCATGGACGCCTTACGCTGCGCCTCTTCAGACTCCCGCTGCCAGGCCTCGCAAGCGGAGCGAGCCTGGGAGATCCGCTCGTCCCAGCGCGCCGCCTGCGCCCGGGACGCTATCACCTCGTCCCTCAGGCGATGGAGCTCCGGGTTGGGGGCGGAGGGGGAGGTCGCGGCGAAGTCGAACGGGCCGGCGGTGCCGCCGAAGCTGCCCGGCTTTATCGCATGAGAATTGAACAATCTTTCCGCGTTATCATTCTGAGCGTAACGCAGGAACGGCGGCAACGGCGAGCCTCCCGCGGGCGGACTGAAGCCGTGCAGCACCGGGCGCGACTGCGGGATGTTGACCGGAGCCGAACCACTCAAGATCCCTTCACCGTCGGACAAGTCTCTATCGAGCGACGCGACGAGATTCAGCTGGTCTTCCAAATGGAGATCATCCAACGCGTTCCCTACGACCTCGGTGAGGACGCTGGTGTCGAAAGCCGATCGTTGTCCCCAGACGGAGGATTGCACGGGCGCCGGTTGCGGTTTTCGTTCATCTTCGAAGTTCCTCGGAGCGATCGCCCTGGGTTGCGACCCCGGGGCTCTGCCGGCGCTGGAGCCTGCGCTGGAAGTTGAAGCGCACTCCGACCCGTCCCCCGAGCCGTTGGTGTGTGCGTGCGGGGGGGTGGCGGGGCGCAGGGGGAGGAGGGGGTCCTTACCGGGGGGCAAAGCTGAAGAAAGTAGGTCTGCGAGGTTGGTGCCGCATTCTAATGGTGCGGCCAGGTCGCGCGCCGCTGTTAAGTCATCCGCTGCAATACAATGCAACATTATAAACCTTTGCTTACGAATGGGACACACAAATGGAAACCGTTCATTTCACCGGAAAAGACATTATAGCTCAGAAAAACATCGGCCGGCATTCGGCAAGGAACGCTGAGATTTGTGGAGTCGAATACCTTAATTTATTAGTTTTTTATTTGACGGCTGATAGAGATGAATGGAAGAAAAGAACATGGTGCGCCGACCCCAAATATATTGGGATAAGGGAAGGCAGATGATGTTTTCTTATTCTTTTGCTGTTTTAATCCTGTTAAGTGCCAAAAACAAACTAAATCAACAATAAAATGTAAATTCCACCAATTCGGACTAAGCGCTTCCAGTCATCATTTATAATGCGCACTGCTAAAGAGTGGAACTCACTACCTGCATCTGTGTTTCCAAACGCATACAGTTAACAGGCTTCTTCTGGGTGAGCTCGCTCCATCTTAGACTCTGTCTATGTCCTATGACCTACACTAGAGTCAAGAGCAAACCCATACTTAATAAAAAATAAAAACTGCGTAAATACTTACGTTCAACGTGCGCGAAGGCACAGAACAGTCCCCTGGGGCAGTAGCCGGCTTGCTGCACGTCGTTGCATTTGGTAGACTTGTATATCTCCGGGTGGAATTGTTGCTCAGTTCGAGTGTGACAATACCTACGGACGATAAAAACATTATGTAATACATTAACACTAAATTTTAAACTATCGCGGTTGTTTACACTATTTATAGCATTAATTTAAACGGATGAAATTTGCCGTGTGATGCCGGCTTAGAATAGCAACACCCCATTTCTTGCCCGTGGGAGTAGTAGGAGGCGACTATGGGACTCGAGGGTGTGTATTGCAATTTTAGGCGATGGGCTGACAACCTGTCACTATGGCGATACCCAATTTTCCGAATGACCCTCAAATGTGTCAGACGTGGCGTAAAAGTCCGTTTTGTGCGGCCGTTTATGCTCTGCCTACCCCGCTAGGGATCATAGGCGTGATATGTGTATTTATGTATGTATTTAAACGGATTCTTACCGACGATTTTTCTTATTTTTTAAAATAATCGTCGGTAAGAACCCGTTTAAATTATAACTATGAATAATGTAATACCTTGTTTATATGAAACCTGTTACCCGCGGCGTTGCCCGCATAAACCTCGAGTGGTAATAAAAACTATCCTATGTGTTAATCCATGTTACTTTCTATATGTGTGCCAAATTACATTTCAATCAGTTCAGTAGTTTTTGCGTGAAGAAGTAACAATCAAACATACAAACTTTCGCGTTTATAATATTAGTAGGATAATAGTATGGTTGTTGATGTTTCATTCAAAGAGCGAACCAGCAAATTTAATAATGACAATGTTTCCAAAAAACAAAACTATTTCAAATACACAAATGCCTCAATACCTAAACTTATAGATACCACATACAATTTCATGAACTGGATCACAGGAAAACGTCAATCCTAACAACCCGTATTAGAAGAAACCAGGAATCTTGTAAAATAAAAAAAAAATTAAATAACATTAAAATTAATTGAAATATTTTTTTACAGGAAAGTTTTCTAAGGCTTTTTAAGTTTTTCAGTGTTGTTGCTTACTATGTAATTGATAAAGGTGTAACATGTGTTTCCGGGTTAAAGATATGGTTGGTGTAACATAATCGTAATTAAAAAGGGTTTTTATAAGTTTATTTTGCGATGTTTGTATGGTTTTGAGGTTTGTTTTGGCAGCCGATCCCCAGATTTCGTTTTCAGAATTTTAGATGTAATATGTATGAAGATTCATACCCGCAGGCGTCGCCGGCTTCACAATTGCTAGGCTCCCCCCACTCCTCCCCATGTTTCACATTCGGACACGGTGTACTTCTATACTTGTATTTACGAGGTGATCTACGTTTATCCTGGAAACAAAGCATTTTACATTATCAATGAAACTTATGATTAAAATTCAAGGAAAATATAATCAGTTTGTGAGTTGTTTATGAATCATTTTATTTATTATTATTATTATTATTATTTTTTTTTTTTAAGTAGCCTGTTCAGTGTCCCACTGCAGGGCAAAGGCCTCCCCTCTTTCGCGCCACTCGTCTCGATCTTGCGCTTCCAATTGCCAGTTTTGGAGAAATGCATCCACATCATCTCGCCATCTTCTCCTAGGCCGGCCACGACGACGGCGACCATCTTTTGGCACCCAGTTCGTTATTATTTTTGCCCATCTGTCCGAATGCATACGGCAGACATGTCCCGCCCAGTCCCACTTCAGTTTCGCGGACTTTTTGCCAACATCTATTATGCCGGTTTTTGAGCGCAGAGTTGTGTTCCTAATCCGGTCGATTTGTTTTACACCGAGTATACTGCGCTCCATGGCGCGTTGGCAAACCTTGAGTTTGGACTTTTGAGCTTCAGTCAAAGACCACGTTTGTGCGCCGTAGGTTAAGACGGGCAGAATACACATATCAACAAGTTTACGCTTCAGTGTCAGCGGAAGGTCTCCCTTCATAAGCTCCTTCATGGACCAGAAGCTCTTCCAGGCGTTTTGGATTCGTCTTTCGACTTCTTTGTCCTGCCTGTTTTCGAAGGATGCTATCTGGCCCAAGTATGTGTACTCGTTGACATAGTGTATTATCTTTTTACGCTATTTACGCTCTGCCTACCCCGCAAGGGATAAAGGCGTGTTATATGCATGATTAATTATGAAAATGATTACTGAATGATTTATGTTTTTTTTAAGTATACATTAAAATTATACATTTCATTTTTATTTATTATCTATGTATACTTACTTTACTATTGTGATATTGTGGACACGCATATCCTTGCCTACATAACCTAGGTGGTCTTTTACATGGTTCCGTTTTATATGATGACAATACATAGTTCGTATCTGGAATATAGAAACATTACATCATTAGGGAAAGTCATTTATAACTAGTATTTACTGCAGGGTAATCATAAATGTAACTCTTTAATTGCATCATTAATTAACACTCAGTTAAAACCAATTTACACTTTAACAGGTACAGTCGGTTTATGGGGTCCTTCAAAAGAACTGTTTTTTTTTGTCCCAAGTAATTTTTTTTGTCTTGAAAACGACAGCATTTTACCTACCAATAAAATGCTTATTAAACTACTTACCTTCCTTATAGCCTTACTTATAGAGATAGAGATCTTCCTTTGCAGCGATTGGTCGCACTTATCTGTTCCAAAGCTGTGTGATTGGTTACGTATTACGTACACCCCACCCCACTCCGACACGACAGCGGGGCGAGTCGGCCCGCTTGGCTTCATTGCGTCTCATAATAATATTCTAATTAGAATATTATTACTACAAAATACACCAGGCAGAATTAAAAATTTAAGGCTATAAGGAAGGTAAGTAGTTTAATAAGCATTTTATTGGTAGGTAAAATGCTGTCATTAAACCACTGTACGTTCCTTATAGCCTTACTTATAGAGACATGTTTGATATCGCCTGGAGGAGTGGGAGCTATCGCCAATGTGAAAAACTATAAAAAGAAACAGGTATGATTATTCTTTAAAAAAAGAAAAATGAATATCTTCATCAACAATAATGATTTTGATCCACTATACTGAAAATTTATTTATATTGTATTTATTAAAAAATACTGTAAACTCACCCTAAAATGACGATAAAATATAATAAATTATAATGAAAATGTAATGCAAAACCTCTTGTACTATATTATGGCATTCTAGGTAAGCATAATAGAATGATGAAAATGATGCATTTGTAACATGCTATTTATAATGTCTTTGAAAAACTTTACCTCGTATTTAATAAAAAATGCACATAATACAGTTATTCATTATGTAAGTCTCAATACGTTTTGATAAGTTAGAAAGTACGCGGAAATTCATCTGAAAGTTTCCGAACAGCAAAGAGAAAATTTCAAAAAAAAATTTGAAAAACTCAATAGCCAAAATAGTAAAATATAAAAATATTGAACCTTTAGTTAGAGGTAAATACGCATTGCAGGTCGTTTTTATAAAACCTTTTAAATATCATTTACTTACATAGTAAATAAATAGCTCTTTTACACAGAAAAACATAGCTTACATATTGTAAATGTGCTTGATCACTCAAGCTATAGGTAACGTAATAAGTAGGTTAAATTTCCCAACTATAAGGTCAACATTACTGTTTAAGATATGCATTGACCTAAACGGGCTTAAGCAGGTAAATCAAAAAACCTGGCCAAACGACTACCTAGTTTCCCAGGAGAATAAAAGGCATATAAATTTGTTATCAAATCATACCTTCATATGATTTTTTTTAAATATGATTCATTTGGGCTTGCCTTAATAATATTTGCTATAATACATAATGATCAATAACTAACCTTGTTTACTTTGTCGGAGTAACGGTCAAGCTTTATTTAAAACATCACTCGGGCCTCTGAATAAACTATATTGTATATAATAATATAGTTAATTAATATCTTGGTAAATCTACCTAAACTTGATAAAATAATAAAAGAGGCGATTATTGAAATTGTTTTCTGCCATAACTACCTCTGACCGTCCCATGCAAAGCCCAGATCTCTGTTTAAAACTTGAAAAGGGCACAAATTTGCTTTAATTTTATGTACAATCAAAAACGAGCTAGCTATAAAAGAATATGAGCTAAACTTTAAATTATAAGAATTTTATCATTTTGTTAACAGCTTACCTACGGAGAAAATTTAATCCGAAGGTACGTCGGTAAACGACGTTATTGTCTATTAGACAGTACAAACATTGCAGCATTGCAAATTAATTGTGGAAGCCTAGATCTTACGTGGGTCACCGTACAAATATTATATATCATTATGATCACCGTTGGTAAAATATACTAGCTATTGAACGTAGTAGGTAGTTCCCAATATAATTCTCGCTAGGTATCTATTCTGAAAATATTTTACTTGATAGGCAAACTATTTGCCTAGTACGTAGGTACATTCAAGCATTTTTTAACAACGTCTTGTGCTCGACATTCAGAGCAAATATATTGGAACAACGGTATTATTATTTTAGGCTGACGTCTTACGATAGGCAATTATGTTCACTATCGTACGTTTCTAACAACCATCTAACAATGTTATACACAGGAGTAGATACTTGTGTTTCAAACCCAAACAAGGCAGACAGGGCACTTACACAAATATCAATTAGCAAAAGTACCCTCTGATTGTAACCTTTTGTATATTTATTTAAAATACCCACATAGACTGTGGGTACTTGTTGTTTACTTGCCCAAAAGCTTTCATTCATTATCGAAAAAGTAGGTGTAGTAAGCATGACTACACTTGAGGAAACAAAAACTTAATATCGTCTGGGACAGTGTCGCATTATTGCTATTTGCCACTATCGCTCTAAAACTTTTCATCTCTAGAGGAGGTTGTTATACATATTACGCCA
The DNA here is from genome assembly GCA_027580185.1 of Tuta absoluta. NCBI lineage: Eukaryota > Metazoa > Arthropoda > Insecta > Lepidoptera > Gelechiidae > Tuta > Tuta absoluta. The sequence goes on from JAQAHW010000047.1 coordinate 1,987,170, forward strand.
TATGCATTTCATTCATAACATTTCAGGTAATATGAAAGCACCTGAAAAATATATCATGAACTTTTCATCTCTAGTGGAGGTTGTTATACAAATTACGTAATATGCATTTCATTCATAATATTTCGGGCAATATAAACGCACCTGAAGAAAATATCATGTTCAAGATCAAGGCACTCGAGTAGGTAACACAAAATTTGGCATATACCAAATAGGTATATATTACATCATTCGCCTTAGCATCTAGACAACCATCCACTAGTTTTGATGTTATACAGCTTGATATAGCAGAATTAACAATAGGGTGTACCTAGCTCCTAAGTTGCAACATGCTGGAATAAGTAAATTACCTACATACATCTCCACCTCACGAAATTTACTCCGTACACTCAATGCACGATGAATTAAAAAGTAAAAATTATTATAGTTTCGGTGTGAGATCTATTAAATGGGTAGGTCTTCATTATTTACTTATCCATTTTGAGATGAGGCCATTACAAAAAGGCCGTTTTCTCTCCCCACATTTGTCTGTTTCCATGTTGCTAAGAAAAACGTAGGACTATTTTAGGACAACTCTGCACTTAGAGAGCTTAGATTGTACACATTCCCTTCCGTGATTGATGCCAGAATCATAGCGAGTATTTAACGTAGGTACTCTTACGCCACTTTTTGATCATAGTTCAAAGAAGTAAACAAATGACAAGCGTGAGGGATCTCCATCAGAAATGCGTTAGCACTACGAGGTCTGTGATAGCATAGAAATAGAAGTGAATTATTGCTACTTAGGACAGTGAGCAAGGGAAAAATTTATAAATTCAGTCGTTTTCACAGTTACCTAATAAATCAATATGTTTCTCATTTTCTTACTGCGTGGCCTCGGTAGGCCACTGAAATGATCATAAAGGCAAACTGTTTCAGACTTAAACCGTCTATAAATTTTCCTTAACCTGCGAGAAATTAGACTCGGCAGTAACGGTTACTAGGATGGGACTGAATGCGGTGAATCTACGACAAATATGTCTTCTGCTTAAGAATCATTGTAAAACGTTAGACAGCTCTCTAACTTTGAACTTTATTCCGAGTAGATAAAGTTCATACTTACGTAGGAATATTGTTCCCTGTACTTTCTAATAGCCAAGACTTTTTCGGGCTAGGATGTTATATTTGAAACATTTTTTCAAACATTTAAGTAGGTATATTTTGCCTACAGATAGCCTATTTTGCAAATTCTCAGTGGAATCTAGCTATCGTTATTTGAAAGCGTAAGCTCATGGAACTAAAAAAAGGGGGACATTATGAACGCGTGCAAGGTAAAAATATTTTCAAATTAACATCTTAGGAATCCCCTCGCGTTCTATTTTCTAATACGCTCGAGGTAACACATGTGTCAGACAGTAAACTCCTTGTACTCAAGTCTGTAACACACCTTTCGAAGCTTTTATTTCTTAAATATATTTTAATACTTAACCTTAACCGTGTTAGGTAGGTATAAAATTATGGAAACTTGGCTAATTTTATACCACATGCAGGATTCGAACCTGCGCGCTTCACTATCAATACTAGTGCTACATACTACCCTTCGCTACAATTGCTTTATCTCATCGCAGGCGGTGGACCGGACGATGTACTTTCAGATAAGACAAAATTTAACGAGGGCATTTCACTGTCACGGTAGAAGACAAATAAGCATAGAAGTAAAGAAAGACTGCTTTACTTTGATCAGACAAAAGCAAATCATGCATGTGCCGGATGCCATCAAAACTTTTGGAAGTTTGATAAAAAGGTAGGTAGGTACCAAAAGTAATACATATACTTAAAGCAATAACGTTTTATCAAAGGTGCTGGCCGACTCTTTCTGCACGAGGTATTAAAAATATATTGGTGGGTACATTTCGAAACTTTGGCTCCACGAGGACCCAGTTCTTTGAGTTGCATATCGTACCGCAAACCCACAACACAAATACTTTTTAGTACTTGTTAGTATTTTTGGCAATATTTGGCTCTAAACCGTCTATAATGCATGGAATTTGTATCGCATGTCGATTTATTAATTCGTCAAGTATACGAAAGGCTCGAGGACGGAATTTCAGGCCCTGCAAGTGCAAGCGAGGGCATTCTGCATGACATCAAAAGGTACAACCCCTGCGCGGGGATGTAGGAGTCTAAGGACACGTCATGCGCTGACGGCCTAATGAACTCCTGATGATGTTATAAAATAGGGTATACCTTGCGTTGCGCAGAGGTAGCTTATAAAACCGACGAAATGTAGCTTGGCTTGTGCTGCCATTTCATATCATAGCAATCAACTAGAATATATATTTTCTGCAATTTATTCTAGGTACAACGAAAAGATCCTTGAGGAGTTCTTATTACTCTATTTTATAAGACGTTCTACGGACTTGGACTTCCGTAAACTTTCTTATTACTAAGAGCATTTCACAGGGTCATGGCGGCCCCCTTTTAAAATAAAAATTGTCGCTGTTCGACTTATTTATTTAAAGAACTTTGAAGGTATCCGAACAATACCTACAGATCACGTATTTGATGCGTTACTTGAATAACACGTTGCTACGTGAAAGGAGCATCTGTATACCATTACTAGCTCCAGTAAACGACATAAAAATGTATTTATGTCCAAATAACAATTTACAAAAACACGTGTAAAAATAAAATAATCATTCACAAATGAAAATCCATAAATCAATCAGGCACATTAATGAAAAACGTGCACGGGGGATATGTAGAAACTAGTTCGACGGGGTAGTAACCTATAAATAGAAAAAAAGGTATTACTTCTCTCGAGGAATACCTACCTATCAGTTCAAGGTAACTAGTTTAAAAACCTGCGAGGGATGAACATTTATATTGAAAATCTTAAAATAATGCCACTCAAAGCCTGTGCGAAGTGCACTATGATTATTGGATTTTCATTTGATCGTTCGTAAAGAATCGAACGAATTAATTACTTCCGGATTAAAAACTTTTCGTAAAAAAAATTCACTATTGTTAAATCCGGGTAACTAAAACATCGATAGCAACCAAATTTCTATAACACACTTTGCTTATTTATTTGGGATCATTAAGGGCGGGGCAGACCGGCTCCGTATCCGTTCCGTATCCAGCTCTCGTCCGTAGTCACGCACGAAACGATGAAGTTGTAATGTATAGGATTGTATGAGACACGGCACACCGCTTGCGTTGCATATCCGTTCCGTGCTGCACGCAAGCGGTGTGCCGTATCTCATACAGTCCCATACATTACAACGTCATCAGTTCGTGCGTGACTACGGACGAGAGCTGGATACGGAGCCGGTGTGCCCCGCCCTTTATTCTTGACAAATAATTCCCATAAATTATTAACTATTTTGTTCACAGAATTCAGATCGCCAGGAACAATTTATTTATTCGTAAACGGTCTTGACAGATTTCAATAATAATTTATTAAAATTGTAAGAAATTGCAAAGTTGTGTCCGACGGAAAACCGCCTTCAGAAATTTGATTTGCCACATACATAATAAAATATAAAGGACTTACCCAGTTTATACACACACTGATTTTAAAATTTATTTAAATAGGAACAATTAAATCACTAAATTTATTAATTTAAAAAAACGAACGGTGCAAAACCGTTAAAATTGTAAGAAAATAATTTTTCAAAGTTTAAAATTTAAAACTTTATCGAAATTTAAACAATTATTTTCTGAGCGCGACCGCTCACTGCGAAAGAAAAATCGCCAATGAAGCCAAGCGGGCCGACTCGCCCCGCCCTGCCGTGTCGGAGTGGGGTGGGGTGTACGTAATACGTAACCAATCACACAGCTTTGGAACAGATAAGTGCGACCAATCGCTGCAAAGGAAGATCTCTATCTCTATAAGTAAGGCTATAAGGAACGTACAGTGGTTTAATAATATGTATTAGTAGATAATCACTTATTTTATGAGAATAAGTTTAAATTCTAGTTATGTTTTAACTGGGAATAAAAATTACTCAGTTGTTTTGGATTGCCCCTGGTACCTTATGTGCTAAAACCGACTGTACATAACTGAGGTAAATAAAAAATATATGCTTTAACAATAATTGTACTTGCAGAAGTGTAAATAGTACTTTACTCCTTAAGTTGATGTTAAGTGATTTTGATAAGAAAATATGGGCTTATCAATGTAACGAGTACAAAGTTAGTTACACTTCTAACAGTTACCTCATAAAACAAACATTAAATCTAATGATAGTTTTATAGATGCATATATAGGCTGACATTTTACTAGTGAGTGACTGATGGTGAAAAATTAATACAGGCTGGTGATAAGGAACAACTTTTCCCAAGGAACATTGGTCGAAATACAAAAAAAAAATATTGGACCTCCCATTAAAACTTGCCAATCAGCGGATTTGAGTTACTATGGAAACTCAAGATATTTTTGACATATTTGAACCTATGTTCCTCGGAGAAAGTTGTTCCTTACTACTAGCCCACCTTGAGTTTTCGCTCTCGGTCACATTTCGCGATAGTTAAATTTTACCCTATGTTTTATTTCTTAAAGAATATTTTTCGTTTTATTTCCATACCTTGCCACTTAGGGTCCTCATTCATTAAATTCCGTTCCCTATCTAAAGCATTGGGTGCCGCTGTATCCCCATCAGCAGCATCAGGGTTCTCCAGCGCCTGCAGTTCCCTGACATCCAGCACCGGTGGCCTGAGGTCCGGAGCCCCGTGGGCAAACGCGCAGTGCGCCCCGTTCTTAGTGCAGAGCCCTCTGGCGTCAGTGTCGTGGACACACATACATGTCTTGTAATAGCGTAAGTGATATCTACGTTCTGTGTCGCCTGCAGTGCGGTGGAGGTAGGGGCATCTGGAAGGATGTTTTCGGTTAGATAGAAAAGAAACTGCTGCCTCTTTCTCTCTCTTTTCGTGTGGGACCACGAGTCGTCCAACGACCTGATGAACCCTGGTGTCAGAGTTTTTCAACCGCCGACTACTAGTAGTAGGCCTCTGACATGGCTGTGTAACGACCGTCGTCTAAGTAATCATAGACAGCAACCGGGACCGACGGCTTAACTGCCCTCCGAAGCACAGAACCATCTTTCTTTTCAGACAATCAGGTGGTTCAGCCTGCAATGTCCTAACCAGACCGGGAACAAATTCACAAAGTGATAAATATCAACTTTGTGAGTGTCCCGCCGAGATTCGAACCCGGAACCTTTGCGTCGCAGGCAGTCGCACTACCACTGCGCCACATCGGCCGTCATCAACCTCTGAAGGTGATGCTGGCTTAGAATATCATCACCTGAATAAAACTAGCGGGTGTCGAAAAGCGCGACTGAGGGATAAATTCATCCAGGGAATAGCAAGCAGTGTTGCCTGTGAAAGCAATATTTTACACAGCGATTGCCAAGCATGATGAGTATGGCAATAATACCCCAAAAAGTGGACACCAATCTTCAGCAGTGGAATGGTGGTTTTTAATATAAAAAAAGAGTTACTAAATATTTTTGTATTTTATTATAATTGGGGATGGGTTTGCTTTTTTTAAATAAAAACTTGGACCAGTAGTTTCAGAAATTGAACAGACATCTTCATTAGTTTCAGCAATTTTATTACATAAGGAACTCAAAAACAGATAGCTTAATTTTACATAATATTTGGCAATCCCATGAATCATAGTATTTTTAGTTTGTGGTAATATTGGATATTAATGGAAAATATCTGCATAAATATGAATAAAGAGATACCCCCCCAAATGGTAAAAGAACTTCATCATTATGCAGCTAAAATAGCAGAATTTATGGACTAGAAATTTTGATTATGATAGGTTGTCTAAATTTAAGTTAGTTAAGAAGACTGCGGTTTAGGCACTCAGCGACTAAAAGGTAGTTCTACTGCAATTATTTTTTTTATTTTTATGTAGCCATTTTTGGGCTATACATATTTTTTTATTTCCAAAATTAGCTAGGGTAGCTTAATAGGATTGTTAATTTAGAGTATGAGCACTTCTAGGCAGGTTTTTGGAGGGTTTTTTCTATTGAGGGATCCGGTTAATTATACACATGTAAATAACACGCTTTGAAATTGTGCTTCAATTTACAACAAATAATCATTTTCAGATTGTGGCATAAAGTTACATGCCGTGTAATTAACCTGGCCAGCCCCAAGGCAGTGCCTTTATGTTTATTTTTTTATCCCTCCTGAGCCAGTTTTCTATTAGACCATTACAAAATTTTTATGAAGAAAGAAAATTGTGTAATAATATTTTTTCTTTTTTACAATGATGGATCATGACATCATTAAGTGATAATACTATCTTACATTGAATAACAAATTTCGATTTCCACACTGTTATGTTTTTTGGTTGATTGTCATTTTCATCGGATATTCTTATTTGATTTGATATAAACAGTTATGGCTATGATAATGATAATGATAATGTTAAATTTATTGATAACACTTGTTACATGTCATTATAAAAGGTAACTTTTTAAAAATCTAAACATATTAACTAAACAAAAATAATAATAATAATACATTGCATTAAAAATTAAATTAAACCATAAAAATTACATTAAATACTTCACTTCAATAATCAATTTAATTAAATAAACTCTTTATATTGCCAGTGGCAATTTCATAAAATCGTCATAATTATAAAATGACTGTTCGTGGAGCCACTTATTTAATAAATTTTTAAACACTATTACATTACATACATTTTTAAAAATTTTTAAAAACTACAGCTAATTGTAGTTGTTTTACTAAGTGTAGAAATTTATTGTTTACAGCAACTTTAAATTTAAAAACAATGCATTTTACTTTTAGTAATACAATACTTCAAGTAGATATATTGTTGTTTCGTTTTTGTAATTAAGTATTTTTTATGTACCTATATTTTGTATCTTATTTTTCATAGAGGCTATTGGCAACAATGAAATAGTTTTTGTTCAGTATTTTGAGCTGATGTGCTTATGGGGCTTGCCTCTTGCAAGTGACCAGTTCTGGTGAATAGCTACATGACGCTTGAGATTTCGACAGGCCAATGGTCTTGTTATCTTTTATATTTATTTGTTATGATTTTAAATTTATAACGCAACAAAACTTTTGATACCTTAATGTTGTTTACTGAAATTGTAATCAATATTGTTGAGTTAATCAAATATGATTTATGATATGCAAGTTAGAGCTAAATTACAAGTTGCAAGTATATTAGTTAATTTGTTGAGTAATTTGGTTGATTCTATTTTAATGTGATAAGTAAAAGTATATCTAATAAGCTAGATGGCATAATACACCTGAACAAACACAGGTAAATTCGTAATATTCCGTAAAAAGCCCAATTCAACTTCATACAATCAAGAACAATGGACCACTCTCCTATAACAATCCCAAAAACAGAAGTAGCAGCATAACCCAAACATGGAGAGCAACTATACGACTTCCAAAATAGGTAGCATTATACTCAGAATATTGGTAAACAAAATCTCTTTACCCACAAAAACTTTAGGCATCCCATTTCATTATGTTGTTGATAATGATACTAAGACTCTGATAAGAAAGTTACCAATATTTCCACGATTACCACGAATCGAGTATCGTGTTGACGAAAACAAAGCAATGACTAATGTACTTACTCGTCTCCATCCTCGCATATACCCGACGTTTCGTTATATTTGGTACAGTAGTTGTCTGCGCTATAATTGAACGAACCATCTCTCTTCCTGACTGGCCTTCTTCTTCTCTGGTTATTGAAATGCCAGTGAAAACAGGTAAAAGGCCTATGTTGTGTACATTTGTGTTGTAAAAACGATGGACACTGCTCAACTCGGAATTCCTTGAGATATCTGCAAAACGGAAAGGCACAGCTCGGTGAAACGCACATCACAAGAAACAGCACACTCGGCACTTTCACAATACGTAGAATTTATGAAATAATAACGCTAGTTACTTGTAATGATTTGGTTTTTCTGTTTGAGCTGTCAACAAAGGCTTTGATTCCGACGGCATTTTGGAAAACTATTATTGCGCCTCTCGCGTCGCGCAGGGCACGCTCACCGACGACCAATTAAAATTCAATAGGAGATCACGTGATACACAATAATTTAGAAGGGAACATAATGTAAATAAAGACCGAATTATGATAAGTTTAACATATTTGTACGCGTCATATTAAGTTTTTATGTCCTTGAACTTCCAAAATATTCTTATCGCGCTACGAGAACGTAGAACACAAAAAATTAATCAACGCAACAACCATCATTGACAGAAATGTCACGTTGTATGTTTTCTATCTGTCTCCCTCATTTTCGAATTCCTCATTCATAGTTAGAGGGAGATAGAAACTAGGACAAACTTTTGTGTTCCTTTCCAAAAAATATTAATAAGTACAATACTTTATCAAGGACGACAATGAAATAAAAATAAAAATAATAATATTACAAATAAACTGTTGAATACGTACATCTTAAACAGCATTTATTTCTGGGCAAATAATGTTCTTCTTCATTGTCAAAAAATATCATAATTATTTCAAAGCGATAAGTTCAAAGCAAATTATTTTTAACTTTATTTCAAATACGGCATAGCATAGTTTGCAACTTAGGTCAGTCTCACTTTTAGAACTCTCTTTACTAGTAGCCACAGGGTAGCCATGGACATGCAAAGAAAAAAACCTTTTTTTGAAAAATATCATAATTTTTCATGATTTTCAATAAAAATAAAAATGACATTTATTTTCAATGGGCAACTTCTATCGATAATAGCGCCCAATAGAGTACTTTCGCCCCAAAATTTCTCTTTAATTAACCAATAGCAAAGCCTACTTTATCGACCAATGGCGTTGTCTGATTCGGCTTGAGGTCGACCAATCAAAGCACAGAATATTGGCGTCACCGTCACCGTTCGCCCGCCATTCTCTCTAGACGCCATCTTGAAGCATATGATCATTGTTGTGAAGCTCTCGCGTAAATTGTATTTGAATTCGTTAATTTGTGACTTTTCATCAAAAAAGGTGTGTATAACAGTGCATTTGATAATTATCTTCAGTTTGATTTATTAGATTACACTTGGGAAGTTCTTATTATTCGTAAAACATGAAATTTATTCTAAGCATCCTTGGCATGCATCTTTCGCAATAGGAGGTAATGTTTATTGTCGCTTTATTTCATGAAATATCTTGTTCACAGTAAACCATGGCACGTACCAAGCAGACTGCTCGTAAATCAACGGGAGGAAAAGCTCCCCGCAAACAGTTGGCCACAAAGGCGGCGCGTAAATCAGCGCCAAGCACTGGTGGTGTAAAGAAGCCCCATCGTTACCGCCCTGGTACCGTGGCTCTTCGTGAAATTCGTCGTTACCAGAAATCTACTGAGTTGCTGATCCGCAAACTGCCCTTCCAGCGGCTTGTCAGAGAAATCGCTCAAGATTTCAAAACCGACTTGCGATTCCAGTCGGCTGCTATCGGAGCTCTGCAGGTGGGCACTATTTATTTTTACCACGATGTTACCACCCGCATTTTGATTTTTACTAACCGCCATAACCGAACTGCCCCATGTCATTTTTTGTTCTATTGTTAATATTTTGTATTTTTGCCTTGCAGGAAGCCAGTGAAGCGTACCTGGTGGGCCTGTTCGAAGACACCAACTTGTGCGCCATTCACGCCAAACGTGTGACCATCATGCCTAAAGACATCCAGCTTGCTCGACGAATCCGTGGCGAGCGTGCTTAAGTTTACTTTAGTATACTTCAACGTAAATTATATAGGCATAATTTCCATAACATTATTATAATGTCCCACACATTTAATTCTATGCTAACAATAGTATGTAATATCATTTATTATTAAGGAGGCCGAACTGAATTTTTTATGTTCTTAATGTAAGTTTTTCTATGTACTTTCTCAAGATACTGTTTTCTAACATGAAACTGACCCATTTGGTATGATTCTGACTATTGTCACTTTTCCACATAATTGCTCTACCAACTTAACTGTACAATTATGTTGTACGATCATCACTTTACTGACTCAGCATCTTGTGAAAGAACTTAAGTTTTAGTGACTCGGTATAAATTCTAGTTCTAGTTTTATATTATAGGGCAAATGTAAACCACGTAAGTGTGAGAAATCTGTTCGTGAAGTAAATTGATGCACTTTTATGCTATGTGTAATGAGAAAAATTTGGTGTTAATTAAATAAATATTATGATTAGAATCATACAAACGTTTTCTTATTTAGTCATTTGACTCTGTCACATACCCAGCAAAAAATAGTAACTTGCTTCTATCTAGGTAGCTCATGAAACCCACCTAGTCACATATTACGACACCCGCGGGAACAGTGACACCATCCAGGATACAAAGTTTCTGGGTTGGGTTTGGAAGTAACGGAGGGTACTGCTACTCCATCTGACCACGCAGAGAATAAAATATGTAGGTATTATGCACAAACGTACCTACCTACAATACAATAATAATAAATGTAGGTACAGACCGTAATATACCGCGTGTTACAGAATAACAAGTAAAGCCGAGAGGGAGTAAAAGGGACCCTTGTAAGGAGTCTATTGACAAAAAATTTAAGCCGTAGTGACGATTTTGAAAATTACTAAAATCATATTTTTATATCAAATTACTCGAAAAAATTATCGTTGCATCGCAGCACTACTTTGACAGTTTAAAGTTCAACTGATGTTTTTAACGCGGCGCGCGAGATTCGATATACATTGCTTGTTATTTCATGGGTGTAATCATTCTAATGAACTGAAGATAACCAGAAATGTATGCCAAATCGAAATTCGTTGGAATTGAAGTGTAGTACTGACCTAGACTAGTGATGTTATTATTTCATCGACTGATGAAAATAAAGAATATTATTATTTTTGCGTCATTTTGTAACAGCTTGTATATGGGATGGTAAATTGCGAGTCGGAGTCGCGCACAAAGGGAACCCCGTACCTTTATAAATATAGACTAATAATAAATAGTATAAAATTGTTATTTTTATGGGGGCTCCATAAAATACAAGTTTAGTTTAATTTTGTTGTAGTAGAGGTAACTGTCCTACAACATTCATGAGATACAGCCTCCGAACTACCTATTATATATAAAAATCGGTCAATTATACAAGTCAAGTGCGAGTTGGACTCGCGCAAAATGGATTCCCTACCATTTTGTATCATAAAATTTACGGTTTTTGTACGGAAGCTCCCTCTTAAATACTTTTTAAAATGTAATTTACTTTCTGCGGCAACAGAAATACAGCATCTTTGAAAATATTAACTATCGATCTCGGTTTATGAGATACAGCCTGGTGACAGACAGACGAAGAGCCGAGTCTCAATAATACGGTCCCGATTGGATCCTTTGGGTACGGTACTCTAAAAAGTACATTCTTTATCATTAGTTTATTACTATCACTACATAGTTACAAAGAGCACCGGCGGTTGAAAGTTTAAAACAAAGCCGCTTCCTGCTGACTCCTATGTATGACGGATTTCAAAAGGAAGCTTTATACATTATATACAATTATACATGTCGGGAAAAGGTGTTTCCCAAGGAAAACGGTTAATAGCGGGTGAAACCATTAGGCCGCTAGCAGGTCTGGTGCACAGAAACCAAGGCATAATTTTAGTACAGCTACTAGAAACTAGAGGGCGCAATGAGAGCAAACTACTCGAAACCAGGGGGCGCAAATGTTCTTGATTAGTACAACTTTTCAAAACCAGAGGGCATGATAAACGTAGTTTTAGTATAGCTACGCGAAACGAGATGGCGCAATTGTACTGTTGTAATTTTAGTAAAGCTACTCGAAACCAGAGGGCGCAAAGAGATTTGTGCCGTACCTACCGTACCCTAGACATCCGTAGATTTATTACAGCCAGATGCACACAATATTTTTTTTTTTTTTTGTAATCAGTAGCGTCGTCGTTTGTATATTGTTCGCCTGATGCGATACTTTATCAAATCAATATACATAACATGCATGCGTACAATGTCCTATTTACCAACCAGCCCTTTAGTGTAAACAAGTCTAGGACTATCATCTCGAACTTGATTGTTTGATTGGACGGACGTCGGACGCTTGTCTGTCTGGAGGAAGTAGCAATGTAAGATTGTAGATTGCTTCGAGTTTACAAGTGACCATGTGGGTTATTCTACTGGTTTTATTATTCAGGTGAGGTATTTGTTATAGTACTGATATAATAATAAGAGAAAATAGCCGGGCTTACTGGTATGTACTTTTTCAGCTCTTCTCAAACTTTCTGTAAAAAATCAGCGTTGATCTTAGCAAGAGGAGGGTCGAGAGGAGTTCGTCTGAAGAATTTACAGACAGTCGGTGAAATCAGCCTGCTGGCCCGAGCCATACATACAGCAAAGATAGCTGGATTGGAAGTTACTGTTTCTACAGACCATCCGTTGATCGCGTTAGAGGCCCTGAAAAGTTAGTTGTACATCTTCTTGTTCTCTCTTTTCGTGTGGGACACTGAGTCGTCCAACGACCCGATGAACCCTGGTGTCAGAGTTTTTCAACCGCCTGCTACTAGTAGTAGGCCTCTGACATGGTTGTGTAACGACCGCCGTCTAAGTAAACATAGACAGCAACCGGGACCGACGGCTTAACGTGCCCTCCGAAGCACTACTTGTTACTAATCTGTAATGATTTTTGGAAAACTGCGTTGTTTGAACTGTATCTAAATTTGTTTTTAGGTAAGGCGCTCGTGTTCCACAGAAACAAAGTAACAGCCAGCGATCTGGCCCCATCTATTTGGGCTGCAGCTGAATTCGTAGCTAAAAAGCCCGATGTTGCTGTTCTAGTACTCATCCAAGCCACCTCTCCTTTTCTCAGAGCTGAGAGTTTACGAAATGCTATTGAAAAAATCGACCGATACGATTGCGTTTTTTCTGTAACGAGGTAAATAACACCTTTCCCTTGTTGCGAATTAATATTTATATTTCTGTGTAGAGCTTAAGGCTCGATTTATTTCTTGCAGAAGTTTTAAACTACGTTGGCGGGAAAATAATGGAATAGCTGAACCATTAAACTTCAATCCCTCTGCTAGACCACGAAGACAAGATTGGAATGGAGAGCTGTTGGAAACAGGGGCATTTTATGTATCACGGCGAGCGCTTATCGAGCAAGGACATTTTCAAAACAACAAGTATTTTTTAAATATTAAAACGCATCATCTTTTGGCGTTAGTGCGTAAAATTTGAGTACGAGCAAAACGCAACTGTCAAATGTGTGCTTTTGTTGCAGAATATTACCACGAAGAGCAAACGCGACAAAGAAAGCGCTCTAGAAATTTGTGATTATCTATCTCTGTTCTAACCCTAAAACACGTTAAATAGGTGCAATTTTCCATCCGGAAAGTAACGTGTCAAAAAGTTTTCATCTGCGGTGGGAGTGGAAAGTTGTCCGGTAGTTTTTAGTATTAAATTACGTAAATAAGTGGACCGTTTACATCTTCATACATATTCCAGTTGCTCGGTGATCGAAGTATCTGCTGCAGAAAGCCTAGAAGTGGACAGTCCTCGTGATCTTCAAGTAGCGAACGCTCTGCATAAGGTTAACTTAGCGTAAACTTACTTCGTCACAAGGTAAATAACTTGTTTACGTTCACGTTGGCCACTTTTTTGCAGTCGTTTTTCATTAATTTATTTTGAGCAAATTCTTAAAGAGTGAGAATACCAATAAAAATAGATTCAAGTTGTGTTTAAGATAAGTAAAGTAAGTAGGCACCTTCCGTCCTCATTACATAGAATATGTTGGAATGCATTCTCCACGCTCGCCTATTGTATGTATTGTTTAGTTAAAAATAATTGTAAGGCATTGTTATATTTCGAAAATAATCAAATATAAAAAGCTATGTATGTTATATGATCATGTGTATGAGCTAATATAAAATACCTACCTACATAAACCAGTTCAGCAAGTGATTGATGAATTTCACAATTAAATTCTAATGACTTGATTCTAATTTATAATTACAACTTTGCTAAAGTATTAATGAAGCACAATAATAGCACTTAAAATAATTAATATTTTGTAATTAAAAGTACAAAAACAGTGCTATCATATTCAATCTGGAAGAACATTATTTATTCCTATAAAACATGTAGTTAATCATGTATGCAAAAACTGAAGCCATATAGGTCTATAATATGAGGGGTAATGCTATTCAGTCAGCAAATAAAAAAAGGATGTTTCATTTTTCTGCAAATTATAAAATGGATTATATGTTACGTAAACAGTTTACGCAAACTATAATCATTATCCTATAGAAATTGTAATTTGCAGAATGCATTCAGCATGTAACAAATAGCTTCAAATATTTCATGGTCTTACTTCCATCCACTTCTTTAGAAATTTGCAGCATTTTTCCACATAACCAAAATATCATATCATTCATTGTGTCAATATTCATTTGAGTACTTTTGTTTTATCATATTAGTGTTTATCTGTGTGTACAGATATTTAGCAATTTGAAATAAAATACAATTCTCTAAACCTCTCATATACAATAAAATTGCAATAAATATTGTTATCTACCTTTTTATTCAAACTTAAATTGCTGTTCATAAACAGACTTTTTATCTGCATATAGTGGATTATGTGTGGGGGTGACAGGAAATTTGATACATTCCCTGAATGGAGTTAGTGGCATTGGGAGAAGGACCCTTTTGGTCTGAGAATGTGTTGTTCACATTCTTTTTTCCAGACCAGTGGGTAGTAGACATTTATAATTTTATGTTCTTAAATATTTGTATACAATTTGAATATCTACAGTCTTGCCCATTTCATACCATTCCAAAATAGTAACAATCTATCGTTTGTAGCTGTTTTATGCCCAAAGGCACCGAAGGTAAGTATAACATATAACTTATGATAAGTTTGTATGAAAAACATAACTAATACCATGGACCAATTAATACTATACCTACCCACTTAAGGTGGGACGTTTTTCATACAAATGTTAAATGGACTAATGTCTTTAAAGGAGATAAAATTTACGCCAATAGATGAAGCTACTGCTGCAAAAATGAGATTGATTTTATTGTGGACCAAATACTCTTTATCTTTTAACCAAAAGTAGTTTTGCGCTAAACTTACGTGGCCCTTCATCATTTCACATAAGCATTTGTTAAAAAAATTGCTCTTCAAAATGGATCACCTTAAGGGAATGTATCGAATTTCCTATTCCATCTCTTTCATTTGCCTTTGAAAAAAAACCTACATACACTGCCTATCAAGAAATGATCGTGTCGTAACAGGTGTCCCATCATCTTCCCTCTTCTATCATCTATGGTTCTCAACAAACTCCTCTGTTCCTTAACTATCTTTAGATCGTGGAAGGAAAAGTAGAAGGCAGAAGAGGTCGGGGTCGACCAAGACGAAATTACTTTGACCAAATAAAAGAAAAGGTTAATGTCGTGTCGTATCAGGAGGTCAAATCACTGGCGGAAAGACGACAAGAATGGCGATTACTCCACCGACAAGAGCTGAGCTCTTAAATTTAAGAAGAAGACACTGCCTATCTATCTCTTTCTCAAATCCTTTTTCCAGCAATGTCAGCTACACTGGTACCAACACCGCCACCTCTGACCTACGAAGACCTGGAGACGACAGACGTGATCAGCGTGGAACTGGTGCCGGAGCGCAAAGGCCTCATCCTGAAGCATTGCGAGTACTACGTCAGCTCCAGGAGGTTCGGCACAACTGTCACGAGGAGGTACAATGAGTTCGCTCAGCTGTACGACGTGTTATACGCGAAGTATCCTTACCGGTAAGATTTTCCTGCATTTACACGCACACACACACACACACACACACACACGCACACGCACATATATATATGGGCGATTCTCTGTAAGATTGTAAAGTGGCTGTCCAGACAAGTTTTGATTAAATAGATGGTTTAAAAAAAATAACAATCCTTCTAATCATTAGTAAAACATGCACACTTTATAGCACAGTAGTATTTAGGCCGGTAACTATTTTATATTTTAAACTAAAAATTGTCAAAGCCCCAAAAACACAGTCCCCTGGCTGTCCCATTTGCAGAATACCCGTATAAAGGTACTAATTATAAAGAATTCATAAACACTGCATACATTTGGCAACTATTATATTAAAATAGAATAATGTAAAAACATTGTTTCATTAGACATGAGATCATTACATATTTCTTTTAATTAAATACTGTAATGTGAATGTTGTCCGGGGATTTTTTAAACAGTCCCCTGCCAAAAATTTAAAGCTCCGAAAAAAGAAGAATGTATTGTTTTCAAATGAATTTTGTTGTGTAACAAAACGCTATCAGTGTGTAGTTAGACACAGTCCCGGCAAAAGCGAAGCGACACCATTTCTTTCAGTGCCAGAGCGTCATAAGTGGCGTGAGTGAGTGTTTGAGTCGGCACCACCAACAGTCCTCTGGTAAGTGATTTTACTGGCGTTTATTAGTGGAATCACATAATTCCTATGTATCATTTCTATGATCCTGGTTCCTATTCATTGGTAGCTTCGTAAGGAATTCTTTTTCAGAAGTTTTGTAAATAATCCACCATAACACCAAAAAAAACAGTCCCCTGACGACAGTCCCCTGTCTGGCAATAGGGCAGGGGACTGTTCTACACGTCAGAGGACTGTTGATTTTTCATATTTCTATTCTCCCGAGAGGAGGAATCGTTACAGAAAAGGAGATAAGCAGTGCGATTAAGATATCATACATACATCAGCCTATTGCAGTCCACTGGTCGACGTTGGCCTCCTCCAGGGTACGCCATAGAGCACAATCTCTCGTTTTTGCCTTCCAGTCGCTACCAGCAGTATTTTTTAAGGCATTGGTCCATCTGGCGTGGCCTCCATTCAAGAACCTGCTTACTCCACTGCCTGTGAGTTCACGACAAATTTGACCAGCTCACTGCCACCAGCTTGCTACACTTCCAGGCTATGTCCGTTACTTTAGCCTTCTGGCGAATAATCTCATTCCGTACTTTATCCAGTAGCGAGATCCCGAGCATACACCTTTCCATAGCTCTCTAAGGGACAGTAGCCGGTGGGCCAGTTTTGCTATCAGGTTCCACGTCTCGGCTCCGTAGGTCATGCCTGGTAAGACGCACTGATCGAACACTTTGGTCTTGAGGCATTGTGGCTAATGTGATTCCAGAATACGATGCAACTTCCTAAATGCTGCCCAGACCAGCTGTACTCTTCCGGTGATTTCAGCCTCAGAGTTGTCTCTGCCCAGCTGCAAAGTTTTCCCACACACCTTTGACGGAGACCGGCTCGGGGATGATGTGTTGATTGAACATGACTTTAAGCTTGTCCAAGTTTATCCCGAGTCCAACACGTCTCGGGGCGGCGTTGGGACTGGTTAGCATTTTATGCAGATCCTGCAGCAATTCAGCCATTATAACTATATCGTTGGCAAAGCGGAGATGTGTGAGGTATTCGCCGTTGTCGTTGATGCCTAGTCAATCCCACTGCAGAGTCTGGAAGATATCCTCCAGCGCATTGGTCGAGAGTTCCAGGGATATGACGTCTTAAACCTCGGAGTAGTTGAATGGATCCTGTTTTGTGGTTTTGTACTTGCACGGACTTCGTTGCCATTTGACAGAGGCTTCTCAACATCGCCACATCTCGCCAATCCACTTGGTACCGCTGCAAGGACTCCAAAACAGCACAGGTTTCAAAATATCTTTCAGTCTATAAGCGAAGGAGTTTGTGCTAGTACCATCTTTAACGCGCGTAGGCAGTGCATTGACCATACTTGGTCTAACAACTCGAAGCAATTTTCGCGCCTTTGCCAGTCTACACCGCGGTGCTTACAAGAGGTGGCGATTTCGGGTGTTGAAGTTATGACTGTCCCCGAGTGTTGGGAACTCAGTGAAGGTTCGTCTTACCAATATTTTAAGAACAGACCTTATTCCAAGATCTTGGACCTCTGAGCATGATGGTCATAACATTATCGGCTACTATTCGTATGGCCCGTTTTGAAAGCTTATATGCTCGATCTCGATTTGCGGCTGTACCCCATAGATCCGCACCATATGCAAGAATCGTGTGGAAATATCCATAATATGCCTTTTTGAGATTGTCGGTTGTCAGGGTGTGACGCAATCTGGATAGCGCGAAACGTGCAGATGATAACCTGTCACACAAGCCATCTATGTGGGCTGACCATGTTAGACCGAAATCAATAGTGAATCCTAGATACTTCACTTTATTGACCTGGGGAACTGTTGTATTTATCTCAACGTCAAGGTTATGCATATTTGATTTGCGCAGTTGGAAGTGCAATATGTTGGTTTGTTGCACCTTGGTTGACATTTAAAGCCATGCCATTACCAGTAAACCAATTGGATATTGGTTTACTATCGGTGGTTGGACTCCAGGTTTGATCAGAAAGCGACCTTCACGAAGTGTTTTTACCTTATATCTTTAGAAGTACATATTATTGTACGATCGTGCGAATTTAAGCACTAAAATAATAAATAATCCATACTATAAATATGACTATATTGTTTTTAAAACAGTCCCCTGCCGCACCCAACAGTCCCCTGCCACGTTTTTTAAAAAAATCACAATTATCTCAGAAATTAGGCATTAATTCAACCGCACCTCTTATGTATCAAAAGTTACAGCTAATTTCCTAAGTAATAAAACAGAATTTTTTCAAAAATGTTTAAAATATTCGTCTGGACAGCCTTTGTATGAGGCCATGACGAGTTTACAGAGAATCGCCCATATATATATACTAAGCTTGGCTCTTCATGTTCATTCTGTATGTTGACGATTTATCACTCATTAGGCTGGCTTATGTGGACTACGAGAAAACCTTCAACACACGAAACCCGGGTTATTTTGAAGTCTAATAATAACTAAATCTAAATCTAAATAAATGTCTATAATAAATTCTATAATCCAATCTGCAACTGTAAAAATATTTCAACGATACTTGAAACGTGATGCCGTGTGATGCAGGCTTAGAATAGCATCACCCCATTTCTTTCCCGTGGGAGTCGTAAGAGGCGACTAAGGGACACGAAGGTGTGTATTGCAATTTTAGGCGATGGGCTAACAATCTGTCACTATGGCGATACACAGTTTTCCGAATGACTCAAATATTTCTCAGACGTGGCGTAAATGTCCGTATCTTGAGGCTGTTTACGCTCTGCATACCCCGAAAGAGATTAAAGACGTTATATGTTTGTGTATGTATGTATCTTGAAACGTGATAGATATCATCACAAAATACCCAGTCTAACCCAGAACAAGCATTTTGACACGCGATAACCGACAACAAGGCGGTTATCCCACTTGTCGACCGTCGCTGCGTATTTTTAACGCATGCGCCTGTCACATAAAAGGAAACTGTGATTTCCGATCATATTACCATACAAATACAGCTACGGTGCGATCGAAATACGCAATTGTATATTTATTTATTCAAAAATACATTTTACAACATGACAGCCGAAGCCTGCACTATAAAACTAACTAGTTACATACACATTTAAAACAAAATAACACAAAACTAGATAAAATTTACACATTTTCTGCATAATAAAGACACACTATTAAGTATTGCAATGTTTTCTGCAAACAAGTCTGTTTGTGGCGATACATCCAAGAGCGAGTTAAGTAGGCTAAGCGCAAGCACCAATGGAGAATGGCAATGTTGATTTTTGCGCATTGATGGTACGGCTAGGAGACGGTGACTGCGGCCACATACATACATACATACATACATACATAAATCACGCCCATATCCCTTACGGGGTAGGCAGAGCGTTAACGGCCGTAAAACGGATATTAACACCACGTCTGACAAAAGTTTGAGAGTCAATCAGATAGCTGTGTATCACTATAGTGACAGGTTATCAGCCCATCGCCTAAAATTGCAATACACACCCTCGAGTCCCTTAGTCGCCTTTTACGACACCCATGAGTAAGAAATGGGGTGATGCTATTCTAGGCCGGCATCACACGGTAAACATACATACATACATACACATATCACGCCTATAATCCCTTGCGGGGTAGGCAGAGCGTAAACGGCCGCAAAAAACGGACATTTATACCACGTCTGACAAATAATTGAGGGTTATTCGGAAAATTGTGTATCGCCATAGTGACAGGTCGTCAGCCCATCGCCTAAAATTGCAATACACACCCTCAAGTCCCTCAGTCGCCTCTTACGACTCCCAAGGAAATGAAATGGGTTGATGCTATTCTAAGCCGGCATCACGCGGCCACGCAAGTAATTATTAGACACAAAGAAGCGGCACACTCGTGCAACCAGAGTTGGACCTCGCAATATTCTTTCCTCTGACAGACGCATGCGTTACGGTGCGTCAATACGCAGCGACAAGTAGGAGTACCGCTTTATTGTCGGTTATCGCGTGTCAAAATGATTGTTCTGAGTATGTTGTGATGTTATCTATCACGTTTCAAGTAGCGTTGATATAATTTTATAGTGACAGATTCCGCATCCAATTCAATAGTATTATGGTTTTCTACTAAAAAACAAATGAACACAACATCAATCTAAAATAACATATATTTGGGCTACGGTCAAGGGTTATGTACGATACGATTTTCAACAGTAACTCGTAAAGCCTTATGTATCGTGAAATGCCTAAAATTGCGTTAATATAAGTAAAATGTTTGGAATAACTAGTTATTGAATCAGTAAAAAATAAACAGGCTGTAAGGAACAACCCTTCGAATACTGATAGGGCGCATTCAGGCCATGAAACTGAACGACTTTCCATAAGAAAATATTTCAGGAAACGTCAAAATCTTTTGGACTTCCCATAGTAAATTCAGTCTGCTGATCGTGATTTTGTATGGAAGGACGAATATTTTTTATCGTTTCCTGACATATGCTTCTAGGGGAAAGTTATTCAGTTTCATGGTCAGCAAGCTATCCCTATCAGTATTCGGAGGGATGTCCCTTACACCCCGTATATAAAGTAATAGATAATAGTATTTTTTAAGTAAAATTTTTGGTAGAAAAGAATAAAGAGTCAATCGCTTCACCCTACTTAGCGCCTCAATAATATATTTTCGTTAAGTAAAATTTAAGTCATCGGTCCATCTGGCCGGAGGTCGTCCAACACTACGCTGGCTGGTAGCGACTGAATAGCGAAAACGGGAGATCGTGCCCTATAGCGTACCCTGGGAAGGCCTACGTCCAGCAGTGGACTGCAATAGGCTGATGATGATGATGATGATGAAGTAAAATTGAATCATAACCGCTGCGCGAAAGTGATTGTTCGTGGTCATACAGTTGGCAAGTCTGCGTTCCCGTTGCTCCAATCACATGTGATGAAATAGCCGGACGACCTTTATCCTGCATTACCTAACATTATGTACGAAACAGTTTTAAAGAGTGGGCCAAGTTATCAGAAAACGCGGTGTTTTATACACCTCTAGTCCACCGGCTGTTGCCTACTTTCTCGCGGAAATAAAGTGCTTATTCGAGGCAAAAAGTAGCGAATTTTACATGGTAATAACGAAGCTGTCTAACAGTGAAACAGTGCACAAGTAAAAGAATTTACTTGTGCACTAATATGGCGTGGTGCAAATTATCTTTAAAAATATATTTGATACTCTGTTCTCGAGGAAAGTTGATGAAACTATCATTGGCCCTTTCTTCCGTTTATAACTTTAAAAAAAAATTACACCCTGTATACTTTATTTGTCGTAATATGTCCATAATAATTCACTAGCGCTCTGTACCAAGCTTCGAGCGACTGACCTTCAGTTTTGTGATGCTGATAAAATACGAGCATGTTAGGTATTCTGATTTATTTTTATTAGATAAACAATCTAATGTATAGTATTGTGTTGCTTTTATACGGGAATGTGTAGATAAGATGAAATGTCCAAAGCCTAGCACACCCTACAGCTATTGCCGTAGCCAAATATTGGTCCAAGGCTATCTAAAAAGTTACCATTCGACTTGATGAAGAAGAAGATGGAATGTTACGACGTTTAAAAATATCTTGTGTGTATCTACCTACACCTTCTTGTTGTAGCTAGGTAACTATTCGTTTTTTAAAGAATAGACACTGCAATTTAAACCCGGGACTTTGAAATCTACACCTGACTAGTTGTTGGGGAGAAAGGGCTCATCTGAAGAAACCTGTGTAGTGAAATCCTTGGGGCGCGACTGGGTCAGGAATTGTTCTGGGAAGAACGGATCGGATTTAGTACCTATTCGTGGTCATGAAGGGCAGCGATGGACGCCATAGCATACTTCTTGGATTTTAGTTTAAATAACTTACACTAGCTGTCGCTTGTAAGTCGCTTCAAGACGAGTATCAAGAGGTTTAACATTTAAAGAGTTCGGCGCCGGTAGCTTAGTGTCAGAGCGAACGGTACTCCACAGGATTTATTATCTTCATTCACATTATATCCAGTTACACCTTCCAGCGCTGTCAGCCGCTTGCCCCCTAAACGCGTGGTGGTGAACGGCGGCAGTCCGCGCTTCCTGCAGCGGCGGCGTGCAGCGCTGCACCGCTGGCTGACCCTCGTGGCGAGACACCCGGTGCTGGCCCATGATGCGGATCTCAGGAGTTTCCTCACTGAGACCAGTCTGAGGCTGGAGAAACCGAAACATGACGAGTTCGTGTTGGCTGGTACGCAGGAGGATGCTGTAAGTACGAATTTGTTTATAAAATTGATTATATAATTTATGGATATGTGTGATGCTTATGACGTGTGAAGCCGGCTGAGAATATAATCACCTATCTATACAAAAATGTATATTAAAAAGTACTCTGTGATCATCACTCCATTGGGGAGTGTAATGTTTTTAGAGTTCATGTTTGTATGTATGTATATATGTGCGATTCTTTATAGGATTGAAACTCGTAAACCACTGAACAGATTCGAATGGGAATCCTTACATTATCCCGAGTATATAGGCTAGGCTTTATCTCAGAAAGCAGTCGTGATTTAAATTTTTGAATTTTTTGTCTTGTTTCCCTTTGTGTTTTGTATGAAGCGACGAAGGGACTCGAGGGTTACATATTATGTATTGCAATTTTAGACAATGGGCTGACAACCTGTCACTACTGTGATATACCATCTTCTGAATGACTCACCTCAAATGTTTGTCAGACGTGGCGTAAATGTGTTACTACCCCGCAAGATAGAGGCGTGATATATGTATGTATGTAATTTATAGAAATCATTCCTTTCTTTAACAAAAAATTATAATAATTGTAATCTCATTTATCATTCATGTATTTGTCGCTCTTTTACACGCATTTAAAGGCCTAATTTGAAATGTAAGTACTGGAAACATATTCATGATCAAGTATTATCCAACATTGAAAAAAGATTGGTGTACCCATCAACCCATCATTAATGCTGATTTACCCATTAACAAGTGCTATAGTGAGTTATAAAATCGTACGCCAAAAGGTAAACTGTAGTGATACCAACTAGTTTTAAGATCTTTGTTTATAACCTACAGTTACGAATAAACTATATTTGATTTGATTATGTGGATCTATCTTTCATTCGTTCGACTGGCCCGATGGCGTAGCGGATAGTACCCCTACCTGCTACGCCGAGGGTCGTGGGTTCGATCCCCACAAGACAAAAATATTTGTAAAGTCATTTTCATATATGTTTTTTTTGTGTGCGTATTTTTTATGTATAATATGTATTTATTTACAAAAAAGGTATATAAGTATCCATATCAGCTATCTAGTTCCCATATTACAAGCTTTGCGTATTTTGGGGCTAGATGGCGCTGTGTGAATTGTCCAGGATTTATTTATTTCCCGTCATGTTAAAAAAAGAACCCCGTTTATTTTAATTACACAAAATCGTATTATGGCAGTTTATTACTCATAACATAGCTCCATCTTAGACTTTGTCTCTATCCTATGACCTAGACTAGAGTCAAGAGCAAACCCATCATTAATAAAAAAAATAAAAAAAAACATAATTACCCCTTAGGCCACACGAACTATAGGAATAACAGCTTTTTGCCAAGAACGCTTAAATTAATTAACAAATTAAATAAAGACGCTCGGTTTGATCTATTTTGCTGCAGTACCAAACCAATAGCATAAAGAAATTGTTGCGCAAGGAACCAAACTTAGTCTCTGTTTAGTTGTACGTATTTAATTTCTTTTTGGAGTATAAAATATTTCTGTTTATCTGTGGTAGCTTGTAATTGGCATATACTGTTACAATTAATTAACTATTGTGTAAAAACTGCTGTAAGCTTCCCAAATAAAATAAAATAAAAATAAATAAAATAAAAACTACTTTACAGCGAGGCACAGTACCAACAGAAGAGTTGCAAGCGTGCTTCATATCAGAACAGGAGCAGCTAAGACTTGTGCAACTTGGCTTGGGAAGGCTCTACCAGATATTTGAGAGAGGTAAGAGATATTACAGAAATTTGAGAGAAATATATAAAAGAAATAAGAAATTAGAGAAATATGAAAGATATTTGAGAGGCGTAAGAGATATTTGAGAGGGGTAAGAGATATTAGAGAGAGGTAAGAGTTATTAGAGAGATGTGAGAGATATTAAAGAGGGGTAAGAGATATTAGAGAGAAGTAAAAGTTATTAGAGAAATGTGAGAGATATTTGAGAGGCGTAAGAGATATTTTAGTGAGGTTAAAGATATTAGAGAGAAATAAGTGTTATTAGAGAGATGTGAGAGATATTAGAGAGGTATAAGAGATATTTTAGGTTAGGCTTAGAGATATTAGAGAGAGGTAAGAGTTATAAGAGAAATGTGAGATATATTTGAGAGGCGTAGGAGATATTTGATTGAGGTAAGAGATATTAGAGAGAAGTAAGAGTTATTAGAATTAGAATTAGAATTAGCTTTATTTTGCTTATTACATGGTAATGTACAGATGTTACAGTATAATATATAGGAGTATCACACATAATAACCCTGCTCAGGGCATTGCAAACATTTTACACTTATATGTCAAATAAAAAATTAAATACATGGAAAATTAATTGATAATATTGGAATTGAAATGTACAGTTATTTAATTATTAATATTATTATAGTTATACATATCGTCAATTAATCAATAAAATAGGAAAAAGCAATATATACAAAAATTCAAATACAAATGATTCCAACAAAATGTCAAAGCCTAACACAAAATAATCCATCAAAAATCAGCTAGCACAGATGCCAGATTGAAAACTAAGCTAGAGCCACCCATCGCAGAAAAATTCATTTATGTCATAGTATCCCTTTGATTTAAGAATAGATGTTAATTTATTTTTAAACGTATTTATTTTAGGTTCATATTTCAAGTTGTCAGGTAGTTTATTATATATTTTCGCCGCTGTTCTGTTCGGCCTAGTACCGAATTGCCTTAATCTAGATAGTGGTACGATTAAGTGCCTTTTTGAGCGCGTGTTAAAACTGTGAACGTCTTCATTTTTTGTAAATAGGTGTGGGTTTTTCTTTACAAACATGGCCATCTCGAGTATGTAGAGAGAAGGGAGAGTAAGTATATTAAATTCCTTGAAGTAGGGCTTACAACTGTCAGGAATTTGTATTCCTGCTAATATGCGTATGCATTTTTTCTGAATTAAGAAAAGGTCTTGCGCCTCCGTACTCGTTCCCCAAAGGACAATACCGTACCGCAACCACGCCTCTGCAGATGCATAATAAGCTGCCAATGCGGTTTTAAAATCTGTACATTTTTTTAAATTATACAATGCATAAGTAAAGCTAGATAGTTTATTTTTTGTGTGTTCTATATGCTGTTTCCAATTTAAGTTACAGTCAATATTAAGGCCTAATAAATTAAACGTTTTCACATTCTCTATTTTATTTTTGTTTATATTTAAGTTTAGTTCGTAAGGTTTTGCTTGATACGTATGGAATTCCATAACTTTCGTTTTTGTGTAGTTGATCTGAAGATTATGTTCAGTAAGCCAGTTTTCGACTCTGTAGATGGTTTTCTCTATCTCTTTGTTACAGTTAACATTGTTTCTGAATTTGAACAGTATCGTAACGTCGTCTGCAAAGAGAGTACAGTGCTCATCGAGGTTATCTGGTAGGTTATTTAGGTATACTAAGAACAGCATACAACCAATTACACTACCCTGAGGAATAGATCCTTTTAGGGTACGAGGGTCAGAGCGGACAGTTTTTAGGATGCCTGTATTTTCATCATAGTGCCGCGTTTGTACGTATTGTATGCGATTTGTAAGGTAGGATTTGAACCAGCCATATGCCAAACCACGGATTCCGGATCCATATAATTTAGACAGAAGAATTTTATACGAAACTCGGTCGTAAGCTTTTGTTAAGTCAAGTAGTAGCGCAAAAGTTTTATATTTTTGATTTAAATTATCCAGGATTTGTTGTGTAAGGGAGTGTACCGCCAAGGTTGTAGATCGGTTTTGTCTAAAACCATATTGGCTGTCACTTAAAATTTTACTTTTTTCCAAGAAGTTTGTCACTCGTGTGCACATGGCTTTTTCAAATATTTTTGATATACAAGTTAGAAGAGCGATTGGGCGGTAATTATTCGGATTTGTGTGGTCTCCTTTTTTGTAAATAGGTTTCACTATAGTTATTTTTAGTGCATCAGGAAATAGCCCTTCATCAAATGACTGATTTATGAGTTTCGTGAGAAGCGGCACCTATGCAGATTTTTAGTATACTAGACGGTATTTCGTCCTCTCCAAAACTATTCTGGTTTTTTAGGTTACGAATAATTGAAGTTATTTCGCGCTCTGTGACAGGTTGCAGATAGATAGAGTTCGAAGGTGAGTTAAGCACAGGGTGTCCTATCGCTTCAGTGGCTGCATCTCTAACTGATGACTCGTACACATCAGCAAAGAAGTTATTAAAGGCATTTGTTACTTGTACTGGGTGTTCAGTAATGGATGAAAAATTTGCCGCGCTATTGATTTGCAGTCTTATATTTTTCGGGTTTTGGGTAGTTGTGGGTTTTCCCATAGTTTCATTAATAATTTCCCACATGGTTTTATTCTTGTTTGCAGATTTTTTCATTCTATTTACATTATTTATTTTTTTAGATTTAAAGACGCATTTTTTTAGGACGTTTCCATAGAATTTTTTTATTACAGGATGTTGCTTTGAATCAATAAGTAGTTTTCTAAAAATCCTTTTATGTTGGCAAGCTTTTTTTAGCCCACTTGTTAGCCAACTCTTTTTATTTAGCCTAATTATTCTCTTCTGCAAAGGAATGGATGTGTTTAATATTGATTTTAATTTATTTATAAATACATTATAGTTTTCATTCACATTGTTATTATATAAAAGTATTTTATTCCAATCTGTTTTAAGTAGCTCATTTTTAAATTTATTAAGATTTTCTTCATTATATATTCTTTTATATGTTATTAGTTTTCTATTTTGTTTAGGCTTTTCAATATTTATGTCTTTTAATATTTTGTAGGTAATACAACAATGATCAGAAAACCCGTAGTCAATTACTTCATACTCATGGTTTTCTTTATTTGTGTAGATATGGTCTATACAACTAGAGAGCTTTGCTGTTACACGGGTGGGTTCCTTTACAATTTGAGAAAGATTGTAAGAAGACATAATATATAGAAGACGCCTGGTGTGTTTGCTTGGTTTATGTAAGTTAATATTGAAATCTCCGCCAATGATAATGTGACAATTTGGTTCTTTTAATTTAATTTTAACTAGTAGCTTATGCAGACAAGTGAAGAAAGTATCGATCTCCCGATCCGGCCTGTACACACAAACTAATACAATGTTCAATTTCACTAATTCAATTATACGACATTCAAAAATAAATTCCTTAGTTAATATAGTCTGTAAGTCCTCTCTCTCTACATATTCAATGTGGTCTTTAAGAAATATAGTTATCCCGCCATGTATGTGCTGAGCTCTGCAGAAATTACTGGCAATCGTGTAGCCCGGTATTTTTACAGTGCCTGTATGGTGTTGTTTTAGCCAAGTTTCAGTTATGCAAACTATATAAATAAATCATAAATCATAAATCATAAAATTTATTGCTCACCATATGGTTAAACAAGATGACAACAAGTATATATGTATCACATATGGGCCCGGGAAGGCACAGCAAATATACATAGTATTTAATTAGATAGGTACATTTCATTTAAATTAAAGTAACAAGTATTTGATGATTAAAATATAAAATATGTAACATTCAATCAAATTAATCTTCATATTTCATGCATGTATTCTTAATATCTAACAATAATTATTAATAATTTATACTATATATTACAGATTAACAGTCTCAATAATATTAAAATTAATTAAAAGTCATAATCATGATTCATTAATACTTATAATAAATATAATATTTTAGTCAAGTTAGTTTCTATTAAATAAATTTCCTATTTTATACCTATTTTTCATTGAGGAACTCTTGTATTGTGTAAAAGCATTTTTCTAAAAGATAAGTCCTTAGCATTTTTTTAAACTTGTTTATATTTTCCTCAAGTTGAATTTCTTTTGGGAGCTTATTGTAGATTTTGGCAGCCATTGATAAGGGACCGGAGCTAACTAATTTCATATTTGTTCGCGGTAGGGCCAATCTAGTGTTTGGTCGTAAATTTTGGGGACGAGAATATTTTGGAAAATAATTTGGATGTTTTTTTACAAATAGGGATATTTCAAGAATATACAAAGAAGGAAGTGTTAAGATTTCATACTTTTTAAAATATTGAACGCAGCTTGTCATTGAGTCAATGTTGGCTATAATTCTCAGACATCGTTTTTGCAACCTGAATAGATTTAACACGTTGGTACTATTTCCCCACAAAATAACACCATACTGGAGCCAAGCATTTGCATAGGCGTAGTATGCGGTAAGTGCAGTCTTTGCGTTTGTGTGCTTCTTAAGTTCATTTAATGCGTAGGTGAATCTAGATAGTTTCGTAGAGATTTTTGCCACATGCGCTTTCCAATCAATGTTGCAATCCAGATCGATACCTAAAAGAGTGCATGTAGTGGCTTGGGTTATTTGTTTATTTTTGAACGAAAATTTTATATCTATGGCTCTTTTTTGGTAAGGTTTAAATTGTAAAAGTTTTGTTTTGGAGAAATTAATTTCGAGATTGTGTTCATCCAGCCAGTTTACTATTTGGGTTAGTGTAGTTTCTAGAGAGGAGTTTAATTCAGTTGAATTTTCGCACGGTAGTACTATCGACACGTCATCAGCAAAAAGAGTACACGAATGTTCAATTTGTTTGGGTTAATCGTTTATGTAGAGCAAAAACAAAATACAGCCCAGCACAGTTCCCTGCGGTATAGAGTGAGAGACTTGTTCTTTGTGCGAGCGGACCTTAATTATTTCCCCTGACGAGTCGTAGTACTCTATCTCGACGCATTGGCATCGGTTTTTAAGGTAGGTATCAAAGTCATGATCATTTAGAAATGCATCTAGTAGGTGAAGTTTATTGGTAAGACATTGGATATTCTGAAACAGTATTGTTGTGTTGGAACTCGCTATACTTTGTTTGGACTCTAAATTAGAAACGAAAAAATTTTGAATTTGCCGTACCAGGGGATTTTAATGGAGAGTCGGCGTTACAAGTCTTAATAGTAGCGTTTTCAATTGGTAGGGATATGTCATGATCATGAGCATCATGTTTTACATTATTAGTGAATCTAGAGGAGCTTACTATTTCTCTCATCAATGCGAAACTCAAATCCGAAACAAAACTTTTAGATCCTAGTCTTAATTGTCTATAATTCATTTTGAGGAATCTAGACTGATCAAACGCCTCACAAATTAACTTTATTTCGTAGTTGGCTGTTGAGTTTCGCAAGTTTGAGTTGTTTGGTAGATTACTATGTTAGTATTGACAATTGTCCTGAGGTATTTAAATAATGTGTTTTTAAGATTGAAAAGATGCATGTCATTGCTTCCGGCCACAACAATGAGAAAGTCATCTTTAGTTAAAATTTTTAAGCTGGACTCACAAGTTTTAATTACTTCGCCAAACTCTGCGCCACTCTTCCAGAAGCAACATACTTCATATTCGTGTCCTAATAGCGTTTGTAGAGCTTGCTGCATCCCCTGTCCTTGATCGTCAGCGATGATCAAGATTTTCCTTTTTGTAATAAGGCTGCTTTGGTCGTAGTGTGCAGAAGACTCTGGTAAAGAATTTGTAGAGTTGTGGGGGCCCTGTAGTTGTTCAAGGTTAAGATTTGTATCATCGATATTTTCGGGATTGGTTTTGAATCGCTGTTCATCCTCAAATTGCAGCTGCCTTATTTCCAATATAGAGCTACTAATTGGCTTAGTTGTAATATTTTTCTTTGTTTTCTTTGTAGTAGACTTACAGATTCGTGTCAGTTTGTTGATTTTTTGCTCGTACTCAATGATTATCTTCTTCATCTCTCCATTTTCGATTAACAGGTCTCTATAAAGCTTATCACTAGTTTTTAAGTTATTTTCTAATTCGAATATCCTTCTTTCGAGCGCCTCTGCCTCTGAACTAGAAACTGACATTAATTTTACAGGACAGCTTCGATTCAAGGTATTTAAATTTGTGAGTGTGTCTCCATTTATATTGTCAAAACTCTCGTCGTCATCGGTTGTTAGGGATTCAAACGAATTTGACGTGGGTATGTTGGTCTGAAATTCCATTTTATTTGCGGTTTGTAAGCTTATATTTGGAGAAGAAGTAGCAAAATCAGATCTAATGCATGTTTGAAATTGTGCTGAGGACTTAGCTAATTCAACCAATTTCACTGCATTAGTACTGTCATTATTTTGTTTTGTAGGTTTTGATGGTCCAGGTTTAGTTATCAATCTGGCATATTTCTTATCATTTGGATTATTTTTCGGCGCAAGTATAACGGGTGCACATTTAGAACATTTCCAAGTTTCTTTATTTTTCATTAATGTGAAGCGCTTTTCTGCATTTGTGCACGCTAGGCAAAAAATCTTGGAGCAGCTGCTGCATTTCAGTTGTCTCCTGGCCGTTACTTTTGCCTTACATTTAGAATTAGAGCATACCTCATTGTCTCTGAATATAATTTTATTACTCGATTTGCCAGATGACATTTTGATTATAATTAGTAAGAGTAGTATTTATTGTGTAGATTACAAAAGAAATATGTTCCAGTTGTTACCACCTGCGCCCTCTATGTTGTGTGCCAAGTACTTGTGTAGTATAGGTAAGGCAAGGCAAGGGTTTGAGTCTATTTTTAGTTCCGCTATTCCTCACTTAGTAGCGTAACGTGGCGTGGTAACTTTCATAGCATGTCGAAGTTTTGTCAGTAGAAGAAAAAATTGTATTATTTGTGTTGTACTTATAAAAAGACCTTCGCTGTTGAGATTCAGTGCCAAGGATCGAACCAGGACCTCTTGTAACTCTGCTTGCAGAAGCGTGCTAAAAAATATCGTGACACACTGACCGCTAGACCACGCGCTCCGTTAGTGACTTGGTCGAAATTATTAGCCAGTATCCACTCATATAGTGATTTGTGGTTTTCGTATCCACTAGTCTTTGCTGGAGGTCACTTTTATACGTTAGAGTTTTTAATTTAAATTTTAACACTTTTGCACAATATTTCTATACACTGTTTTTTGTTTATAAGGGTTAATGACTTACGTAGTTTTCTTTTTATATACTGTTTGTTATTGGTTGAAAGTTGTTCTTCTAGAATTTAATTCTGATAGTTTGAATGGAATAATTCACTGTTTTGTTTATAAAAACTTTAACCAACACTCACGCGCGTGAATTAGATTGTTTAGAACTTATTTATGCACTTTCTTTTCGAAAATATGTGATTATTATATTTTTGAGATATATATTCGCGGAGCTAATGTTTACTTCTCAGCGCCCTCTGGCGATGAAATGATATGATATTAAAGAAATGTGAGAGATATTTGAGAGGCGTAGGAGATATTTGATTGAGGTAAGAGATTTAAGAGAGAAGTAAGAGTTATTAAAGAAATGTGAGAGATATTTGAGAGGCGTAAGAGATATTTGAGTGAGGTAAGAGATATTAGAGAGAAGTAAGAGTTATTAGAGAAATGTGAGAGATATTTGAGAGGCGTAAGAGATATTTTAGTGAGGTTAAAGATATTAGAGAGAGGTAAGAGTTATTTAAGAGATGTGAGTGATATTAGAGAGGTATAACAGATATTTTAGGTTAGGTTTAGAGATATTAGAGAGATGTAAGAGTTATTAGAGATACGAGAGAGATATTTGAGAGGAGATACAGATATTTAAGTGGGGTAAGAGATATTAGAGAGAGGTAAGAGTTATTAGAGATATGAGAGAGATATTTGAGAGGAGTAAGATATATTTAAGTGAGGTATGAGATATTTGAGGGATGTAACATACTTCGGATACTTCAAAAGATTCAATAGGCTTTTGAAATATTGTATACCAACCCCGTTAAATAGACAAAAATAAATGGTTTTGAATGAAGTCTTATTTATTTATTTAAGTGGAAAGTCGTTGCGAGGCTGAACGGGCTGACATTCGAGAGTTGGGCGCTGGCATGAACGCGCTCTCGGCGCCCTCTCCCGGCGACTCCGCGCGTTGGACACACATACGGAGCGCCCTTAAGGCAGCGGCTGAGTAAGCATAGTGTCTTTAACTTATTTATTTAAGTGGAAAGTCGTTGCGAGGCTGAACGGGCTGACATTCGAGAGTTGGGCGCTGGCATGAACTGAATGACACACATACGGAGCGCCCTTAAGGCAGCGGCTGAGTAAGCATAGTGTCTTTAACTTATTTATTAAAGTGGAAAGTCGTTGCGAGGCTGAACGGGCTGACATTCGATAGTTGGGCGCTGTCATGAACTGAATGACACACATACGGAGCGCCCTTAAGGCAGCGGCTGAGTAAGCATAGTGTCTTTAACTTATTTATTTAAGTGGAAAGTCGTTGCGAGGCTGAACGGGCCGACATACATACGGGGCGCCCTTAAGGCAGCGGCTGAGTAAGCATAGTGTCTTTAACTTATTTATTTAAGTGGAAAGTCGTTGCGAGGCTGAACGGGCTGACACACATACGGAGCGCCCTTAAGGCAGCGGCTGAGTAAGCATAGTGTCTTTAACTTATTTATTTAAGTGGAAAGTCGTTGCGAGGCTGAACGGGCTGACATTCGATAGTTGGGCGCTGTCATGAACTGAATGACACACATACGGAGCGCCCTTAAGGCAGCGGCTGAGTAAGCATAGTGTCTTTAACTTATTTATTTAAGTGGAAAGTCGTTGCGAGGCTGAACGGGCTGACATTCGATAGTTGGGCGCTGTCATGAACTGAATGACACACATACGGAGCGCCCTTAAGGCAGCGGCTGAGTAAGCATAGTGTCTTTAACTTATTTATTTAAGTGGAAAGTCGTTGCGAGGCTGAGCGGGCTGACACACATACGGGGCGCCCTTACGGCTGCGGCTGAGTAAGAATCGCTTCTTTAACTTATTTATTTAACTATTTATTGCACACGATAATGAAATTATTTAAATTTCCCATCGTTTTCCAGTTTGGCGATAGAAGTGGGCGAGTCTCCGGAAGACTTCGACCAAACGGAGGACGGTCCGAGCGGGCGCATGCTGCTGGCGGTGGACGCGCTGGCCGCGTGGCGGGACCTCTGCGGCAGGCTCACCCGGGGGCTGCATGGGGAACGGTATTACCACTTATATTTCTGAAAATAATTCTTAATAGCAGTTTATGCAAATGTCATACATGGTGTAAAAAAATTAGCTAAGAATATTTTAAGGGGTGAACCAGTACGTGAAACTGAACAACTTTCCCCAAGGAACATAGGTCGAAATATGAAAAAAAAATGGCCCTCTCATACAAATTAGCCCGCCCGGGTAACACACTAAGTATGGGAGGGTCAAATAATTTTTTCATATTTCGACCTATGTTCCTTGGGGAAAGTTGTTCAGTTTCACGTACTGGTTCACCCCTTAAAATATTCTTAGCTAATTTTTTTACACCTTATATAATGGGGGTCATTAAAATGCGAGTGTCTGTTTATCACACATTAGTTGGACACGAGCATTCTACATACATACATACATATATCACGCCTATTATCCCTTGCGAGGTAGGCAGAGCATAAACGGCTGTAATAAAACTGTCATTTACGCCACGACTGACAAAAGTTAAGGGTCAATCAGATAACGGTGTATCACTATAGTGACAGGTTGTCAGCCCATCGCCTAAATTTGCTATACACACCCTCGAGCCCCTTCGTCGCCTCTTACGACTCCCACGGGAAAGAAATGGGGTGATGCTATTCTTAGCCGGCAACACACGGCGTATTTTTTATCTACACTCGTCTCATAATATAACTTTTTAAGCACTCGCGATCACTTTCACTCATTTTAAGTATTAGAACGGGTCTATCGCGATAGTATTTAGGTAAATATTAGTAATTTACCTGTGTCCCGACGTTTCAACTCAGTTTCATGTATTGTGGTCGCGGGTTGACTGACCCGCGAACGTCGCTGAATGTGTTTCATCGTATCATTCAAGTTGTTAAAACCCATGTGTGTGTGTGTGTACGCAAAAGAATGACAATAATTTAATTTGTATGTGATGTCTTTTTTCAATTCCGTTCTCTGAATGGGAAAGATGTTCATTTTGATAAGCTGGTACCTTGCTACATACATACATACATACATATATCACGCCTATAATCCCTTGCGGGGTAGGCAGAGCGTAAACTGCCGCATAAAACGGACATTTACGCCACATCTGACAAATATTTGAGGGTCATTCGGAAAATTGTGTATCGCTATAGTGACAGGTTGTTAGCCCATCGCCTAAAATTGCAATACACACCCTCAAGTCCCTAAGTCGCCTCTTACGACTCCCACGGGCAAGAAATGGGGTGATGCTATTCTTAGCCGGCAACACACGGCGTATTTTTTATCTACACTCGTCTCATAATATAACTTTTTAAGCACTCGCGATCACTTTCACTCATTTTAAGTATTAGACCGGGTCTATCGCGATAGTATTTAGATTTAGGTAAATATTAGTAATTTACCTGTGTCCCGACGTTTCCATACAGTTTCATGTATTGTGGTCGCGAGTTGACTGACCCGCGAACGTCGCTGAATGTGTTTCATCGTATCATTCAAGTTGTTAAAACACATATGTGTGTGTGTGTGTGTATACGCAAAAGAATGACAATAATTTAATTTGTATGTGATGTCTTTTTTCAATTCCGTTCTCTGAACGGGAAAGATGTTCATTTTGATAAGCTGGTAGCTTGCTACATACATACATACATACATATATCACGCCTATAATCCCTTGCGGGGTAGGCAGAGCGTAAACTGCCGCATAAAACGGACATTTACGCCACATCTGACAAATATTTGAGGGTCATTCGGAAAATTGTGTATCGCTATAGTGACAGGTTGTCAGCCCATCGTCTAAAATTGCAATACACACCCTCGAGTCCCTAAGTCGCCTCTTACGACTCCCACGGGCAAGAAATGGGGTGATGCTATTCTTAGCCGGCAACACACGGAAGAAGACCTTGCTGGTTTCTTATAATTATTTTGTTATGTTTCATCCTGTATTTAAGTTCTTACATACATACATACATACATAAATCACGCCTATATCCCTTACGGGGTAGGCAGAGCGTTAACGGCCGTAAAACGGATATTAACACGTCTGACAAAAGCTTGAGGGTCAATCAGATAACTGTGTATCACTATAGTGACAGGTTGTCAGCCCATCGCCTAAAATTGCAATACACATCCCTCGAGTCCCTTAGTCGGCTCTTACGACACCCATGGGTAAGAAATGGGGTGATGCTATTCTAAGCCGGCAATCACACGGCGCTTTAAGTTCTTATAGGTTTTGAATGTGTGTGTGTAGCGCGGCGGCGGCGGCGTCGTCCCCGCCCTCGGCCGCGAGCCAGCTGCTGCGCGCGCGGCATCGCTACGCCATGACCTGCAGTCGCGAGGTCAGTACACCTGTCACACACGCACCGCCTGTCGGGGCAGCGCTGTCACACCATGGACGTACTATTAAAACAGGACTGATTACTTCAAAAACAGTTATGTACAAATAGTAACTTTATTATTACTCGAATATGGTCTATTTTACATTAACTCTTTCCCAGAGGCTAATCCGAGCCGAGAGAGATAGCATGTAGAAAGGCTGTGTGTCTCGTTCTTTCATATTGCCAGTGTAGAAAATAACTGAAGATAAAATTGTTGACTAACTTATTTTTGACAAATATAATTATATAAGTAATATAATAAAACAATTTGCGTCAGAATATCAAAAACTTGTTTGAAATCATAAAATTATACACTGATAAATTATAATTGTGTAAAAACTATTAATCAAATAATTTTATTATGGTTTCCCTATAAGTTTTAATTTTGGCGGTAAGTAAGTTTAAATTTTACTTGCAGATGAAAAAGTTTTACATTCCTTATTTATGTCTTAAAATCAGTAATTTGACGAAATTTTTCATTCAAAATGGTCAAAAAATATTATTCGAAAATAAAAAATATTAATAAAAAAAATAGTGTTCAAGGTTGTCCAAGTGAATCGTATATATGTAAATTTCCCTATCTTTATGCTCATAATATTGATACCCTATTAGAAAGAGACGAAAGCCTCGGTGAGTGCGGTCTCGCTCGGCTCGTTTTTTCTGCAACAGTTATCAGTCCTGTTTAAATAGTACGTCCATGTGTCACACACGCACCGCCTGTCAGGGCAGCGCTGTCACACGCGCACCGCCTGCCAGGGCAGCCCTCCGCATACTGACAGGCATTCACTGACCATTCAGACCATCAAACAACTATAGAAACATATTTCAGGAAACGTCAGAAAATTTTAGTATGTAATACAAAATACAAGATTTTGTTTATTGTCAGATTATGGTAATACAAGTTCTTAGAAATATTATCATATCAGCTCACATAATACGGTCTTATGGGGATAAAATAACTATAATTCTCAAACACAATCATTCTCAATACATGCAAATGTCAAGAAGTTACAAATGTGAATTGAATCCCGTAGTGAATAAAGTCAGTTGATCATGATTTTGTATGGCAGGTCGAATATTTTTTGTCGTTTCCTGACGTATGTGCCTAGGAGAAAGTTGTCTAGTTTTATGGTCTGCATGCACCCTATCAATATTCCGAGGGCTGTCCCGTATACAAGTTATTCCCTTTACATACATACATTAACACAACAGTCCACTGCTTTAACACAACAGTCCACTGCATTAACACAACAGTCCACTGCATTAACACAACAGTCCACTGCATTAACACAACAGTCCACTGCATTAACACAACAGTCCACTGCATTAACACAACAGTCCACTGCATTAACACAACAGTCCACTGCATTAACACAACAGTCCACTGCATTAACACAACAGTCCACTGCATTAACACAACAGTCCACTGCATTAACACAACAGTCCACTGCTTTAACACAACAGTCCACTGCATTAACACAACAGTCCACTGCATTAACACAACAGTCCACTGCATTAACACAACAGTCCACTGCATTAACACAACAGTCCACCGCATTAACACAACAGTCCACTGCATTAACACAACAGTCCACTGCATTAACACAACAGTCCACTGCATTAACACAGCAGTCCACTGCATTAACACAACAGTCCACTGCATTAACACAGCAGTCCACTGCATTAACACAACAGTCCACTGCTGAACCTATCGGGGAGTATTGCCATACTCACCACGCTTGGCAGGCGGATTAGCGCAGTGTAAGATATTGCTTTTACAGTTAACGTTGCTGCCCATTCCCTGGATTAATTTATGCATCAGTCGCTCTTTAACTATACCTGAACGCCCCAATAAGACTACACTTTACTTCGAAATTGTCTTATTTTCGACCAATATCATGTCTAAAGCGACACCTAGTAACGAGTAGCAATAACAGGCGTGTCTAAAGTGATGTCTGGTGTCAAATAGCATAAACCCGTGTTAAAAACTACACCTAGTATCGAGTAGCAGCAACATGCGTATCACTTATAATCGAATGTGTCGTAAGACACGCATAGTACTGCTACTCGATACTAGGTTTCGCTTTTGACGCGCATAGCAACACGCGTACGTAAAGTGACACCTAGTATCGAGTAGCATTACCATGAGTGTCTAAAGCGACACCTAGTGTCGAGTAGCATTACCATGAGTGTCTAA
This sequence comes from Tuta absoluta, assembly GCA_027580185.1. NCBI lineage: Eukaryota > Metazoa > Arthropoda > Insecta > Lepidoptera > Gelechiidae > Tuta > Tuta absoluta. The sequence goes on from JAQAHW010000047.1 coordinate 2,025,342, forward strand.
AGCGACACCTAGTATCGAATAGCATTACCATGAGTGTCTGTAGCATTACCATGAGTGTCTAAAGCGACACCTAGTATCGGGTAGCATTAACATGAGTTTCAAAAGCGACATCTGGTGTCGAGTATTTGTAGCATTTTTGTAGAGTGCGCGCCACGTAAGGACACCGCGGAAAATAAATGATTTAATATAGCTCTTAACAAGAAGCCCTATGGAGAGCATTATGATATTCCTACCTAGTATAAAATAAAGTCGCTTCCCGGTAGATGGTGTCCCGTTGTATGCCTAGATCTCCAAAACTATGTTAAGGTTTTTTATGGGGTTTTGTAAATAGATGTAAAGAGGATGGTTTTACGCTTGAAATATGTTGGAAAAGGGACTTAACACCGCGGGATAACGTGTAGCAGCGTGTAAGACTGCTGGGTGGTCCGCTAACTGGTAAACAAAAAAAAACTGGCTTCCTTCACCTCATTTCTCACTGACTATCATTTTCTTATACCTTATCTATTTATTGTGTAAAATCATATCACCCTTCTTATATATATATTTTATTAGTTTCAAGATGAGACGAATTAGAAGTAAGGTGGCCTTTGGTAACCTGTTCTGCCTCTCACCTTTTGCTTCCTAATTAGCATTCTGTTTGTGCATGTCTTTGTAAGTGTAGGTGGTCTTTATAACCTGTTTCATGTCTAATAAAAGCATAACTATTATTTATTTTCTTTTTCGCTTCTCTAACAAGAAAGTCTACATTTTTTTTTGTTTCCAGGAAGCCGGCGTAGCGCGTGCCTACGCCCTGTCAGCTGTGGAGTCTCTCCCGGAGATATTCCGCGCGCACGACACCGCGCACGCGCGACACGCCGCGCTGTGGGCCGACCTGCACTCGCGGCTACGACGCACGTAGCCCAGCTCGTAGCACAAGCGTAACGCGCGCCTACGTCCTGTCAGCTGTAGCTCGTAGACATACTACGCGCAACTCGTAGACATACTACGCGCAGCTTGTAGACGTACTACGCCTAACTCGTAGACATACTACGAGTAGCTTGTAGACATACTACGAGTAGCTTGTAGACATACTACGAGTGGCTTGTAGACATACTACGAGTGGCTTGTAGACATACTACGAGTGGCTTGTAGACATACTACGAGTGGCTTGTAGACATACTACGAGTAGCTTGTAGACATACTATGCGTACCTCGTAGATATACTATGAGGCGCTCGTAGACATACTATGCGTACCTCGTAGACATACTATGAGGCGCTCGTAGACATACTACGAGTAGCTCGTAGACATACTACGCGTAGCTCGTAGACATACTACGAGTAGCTTGTAGACATACTACGCGTAGCTTGTAGACATACTACGAGTAGCTCGTAGACATACTACGCGTAGCTTGTAGACATACTACTAGTAGCTTGTAGACATACTACGTGTAAGTTGTAGACATACTACGAGTAGCTCGTAGACATACTACGCGTAGCTTGTAGACATACTACGCGTAGCTCATAGACTTACTACGAGTAGCTTGTAGACATAATACAAGTAGCTCGTAGACTTACTACGAGTAGCTTGTAGACATACTACGCGCAGCTCATAGACTTACTACGAGTAGCTTGTAGACATACTACGCGTAGCTCATAGACTTACTACGAGGAGCTTGTAGACATACTACGCGAAGCTCATAGACTTACTACGAGTAGCTTGTAGACATAATACAAGTAGCTCGTAGACTTACTACGAGTAGCTTGTAGACATACTACGCGCAGCTCATAGACTTACTACGAGTAGCTTGTAGACATACTACGAGTAGCTCGTAGACTTACTACGCGTAGCTTGTAGACATATTACGAGTAGCTCGTAGACTTACTACGAGTAGCTTGCAGACATACTACGCGCAGCTCATAGACTTGTGAGCACTTCATAATAGTATAAAGATATAACACGTCTTCAAAACGTCTATTAATTTAATTGTCTGTATAAGCTTTTTAAACTCAACACATTCCAATATTATTTAGCATAGTTATTTGTTATATTTAAACATTCCTGTTTTAGTCATACATTCATAATATTAAAAATATAAGGGTAATTTAGTATTCGAATATATTATTTAACCTTTTCGCCGCCAAGCCATTCGAGTAAAAAATTGCAACCAGCGCCACACCAATTTCTTGGTAAAGAAATACTCAATAAAATAGAGATGTCCAACAGTTCATATCGACAATAAATCTTCACTTTTTAAACCGAGTTTTAATTAATCTAAAACCATTATTTTGCCCCCTACTTTCAGTTCTGATTTCATATAGGTCAAAATAGTAATATAGGATAGTGGTAGTAGTGGTGGCCTCGCAAACAACACTAGGCATATTCAACAAGTTTATTTTTAGTTCAGTTTTCGATCAGCACTGGCGCATCTCTATTACGCGTCTCTCTATATCGCGTTGTCGGCTATAGACGACTGTGGCGTCGGTGGCATTTCTATATTCTCAAACCCTTAGGACAAATAAGGATGTAATATAGAATATCGATAAAAAAAATTAGAACATCATAGGATTTATGCTGGTATTTATTTTAATATTTTATTGTGACTATTTGTTTTCTTTCATTTCTTTTTCTTATTTTACTTACGTTGAATATTAATTAAAAACGATTTTAAATGGCACAAATTTCATGTGAACTTAATTTAACGGGTCAAATTGTGATACAAGATTATTATTAGATAATAAGAGAAAAGATAATTATTTATTTAATAAACTTAATTACAAATAGGTACACTTATATGAAATAATTCTGTGGCTTAACCATTTCCTAAACTAAGAATATAATTTCCTGTATCTCAGGCAAATGGGAAACCGACATAACTATTATTTTAAGATTTATGATATATTATTAAATACTTGAATTTTTTTTCTATTCCTACCCGGTTTATTTGATTATTTCTTCGGTTTGTTTCTATTTAATTTTTATAACGCCCTTCGTAAGGTATTGTACTTATATTAGCGGTTATTTATTAGCATTTCATAAATACTTATAAAGAAGAGGCATATGTCCAACAGTGGGCTAATATAGGCTAGTTAGATAGATAGATGGATAGTTACTTATACGTTTATTAAATAAATAATTATCTTATCTCTTATTATCTAATAATAATCTTGTATCACAATTTGACCCGTTAAATTAAGTTCACACGAAACCCTCCTAAACTCTCTTAATTAATTTATTATTATTTATGATTATTAGGTATTTACTTAACTCTAAATCTTCTTCTTCGAGTAATCCAGGTTCAAACGACAGATCAACGTCATCCTCTACGCCTTCTAAAATATGTAGAAGTTCTGCTGAACTAAGCTCGTCATCACTCATTTTCCCATCACTATTTTTATGTCACTACTGCAATGACGTCAGAGCGTGTCGTCTTTACCCGACTACGGCGTACAGTGCACTCACAATGGTCAAGCAATTATCGCTGTGCACGAGTCGTCGAAACCTGTTTGTCGATACTCAATTAAACAAAGAAAATAATGTCTAATACTTGGCGTATTTCTACAAATCGATGTCGGGAATATTTTCAATATACATTAAAATAATAAGAAAATGCTATTGTTATGACAAACTTGACAAATATCTAGGCATAGTATATTCCGTAAATATATTATAGATGTATCGATATTTCACATTTGTACTAGTAAGGAACAACACTTCCAGTCGTGTGGGGCCGACTATGGCGTGTGCGAATGGTACTTCTGACAGCTTTAAAACGTAATCAGTATTTTTCTTATTTATGCTACAAATCTAATAAATATCTAAGCGCAAAAGTTCAGAAATGAAAGTAGAGGGTACAATAAATGCAATATGCGAAAAAATAAAAGAAAGATACGGTTTTAGAATGCTAGTTTATGAACATAAACTTTAACGACGTTTTGTCGGCTGTACCCGACCGTGGCGCTGACGGCAAGTCGCGGGTTGTCGGCTATACCCGTCTGTGGCGGTGAAAAGGTTAAAAAAGATTTCTCCATCACAGAGGGTTTGAAATCACAAAACTTATAGTAGATAAGAAAAAACTATTTAAGAAGTATACAAGGTGTGAGGTACAGCACTCCAAAACTGATAGGGTGTATGGCAAACCATGGTACTAAACAACTTACCTTTTGTAACATATTTCAACAACCAACCAAAAAAATCGATCTCCCATAAAAAATCACGATCGGCTGACTGCCATTACTATGGGAAGTTTTTGTTCTACTTTTCCTTGGGGAAAGTTGTTCAGTATCACGCTCTTAATGCATTCTATCCTTATTCGGAGGACTTACCGTACACCTCGTATTTACCATTACAGTTAATTTTATTATTTATAAGATAATAAGCTAAAATTTTGATATTTACTAAACTATTTTTACATTTAATGTTATTATTTATAAGGTAAGTAATAATAATATACGTTATAAGTAGTAGTAGTAACTAATATTTTGATATTTACCAAACAAATTCACTCTGTGATACTTCTAAAGCAATCTCTACGAATTTAGGTAACTATTTTTGTGTACTCACAGCCTTATTAGCAGTAAGTAATGTAACATCATATTTATTTAAAAGCGTGTGGTAAGATTTATGTCAACTGTATATTTTGGAATATTATTTAGGTTTACAACGTTTACAAATATACTTACAAGTTTTAAAATTTGTTTCATTTTATAATACAATCTAATATGCCGTTTAATGCCGGCTTAGAATAGCATCACCCCATTTCTTTCCCGGAAGTGGGAGACGTAAGAGGCGACTAAGGGACTCGAGGGTGTGTATTGCAATTTTAGGCGATGGACTGACAACCTGTCACTATGGCGATACACAATTTTCCAAGTGCCCCTTAAATATTTGTCGGACGTGGTGTGAATGTCCGCTTTTTGCGACCGTTTATGCTCTGCCTACCCCGCAAAGGATTATGGGCGTGATGTGTGTGTGTGTGTGTGTGTATAATACAATCTCACTATTGCTGTTAGATTTAAGAAGGATATTTTCTCGATTCCATGTTTCTGACTTTATGGGCTAATCAACAACATTTAAAATTTCTAACAAGAGTTTTTTATATTTTTAGATAGTTTACCGCTAAGTTTTTTCATTTTTTTTAAGTACTTTTCATTTTATTTTGTTTCATATTCAGAAATTTATAAAGTGCCTTCGTTTCGCTCCAACAACTAAGCTGCTGAAAACAAAATTCATTTGCCTACTACTTATATGATGTTTATTATGAAAAAACCAAAAAACTGGTTAACATTCACCTGTCTACGACATTCACAGATGAATGAATGAAGTTTTCTTCACAGATCGTTTTCTCTTTGGTTGACTTGGCGGATTCTGCATGTCCATGTCGCTGGCTCCCCAAAGTATATATTTTTCAAAGCTGTGAGGCTCAAACGTTTGTGACCAATGGATGGACTCTTATTTTAAGACTGGTTTTCAATGTGACGCTACCTAGACTGAGATCTCAGGTCAAAAAATTGGGGAGCCAGCGACATGCTTTTAGGTTAGAATTTCAGAGAAATCATCAGATTACTTGTTAACGGCGCAATGTGCCAAAATGATGGCTATGCCAAAGAAATGTGACGGAATATGTGACAGCTACAAGCACATTCAATAGCTATGTGACTCAACTGGAGCTGAGAAATAAGCCATGGAATGTTTCCAACCCATGTCGCTGGCTCCCCAAAAAACCGGCATCCGAAATCTCTGCAAGTATCACCTAAAACTACTAACCAAAGAGGAATTCTCGATCGTAATGTAGTAAATACACGTTATTCAAATAATCTCCTCTAGAATCAGCTTCGTTTTTGAGAAAACACAACATTTGTTTTTGTATGAATATAAGGGTGACTACATCATTCAACCCTTTTTGGGACAGTTTCAGGAACTTATGGCTTTTGATTTCCGTACAGATTTTACTATAAATGACCTTCAATAATTTTAAGAAAGTGCTCCGCTTAAATTGATTCCCATAATTAATAAATCAATATCGTTTATTCTCATAAAACGGTAGCGTTGTTACATTTTCACAGTCTGTACAACATGTATGTAGGTATAGTCAGTTGTAGCACATGAGGTAACAGGGATACTCCAAAAGAACTGAATTATTTTTATCCTCAGTTAATACATAATCAAAATTTAAACCTATTCTCATAAAATAAATAAATTTTCTACTAAATTATATTCATGTCAAGAAAAAAATATTGCTAAGGACAAAAATGATTCAGCTCTTTTGGAATACCCCTTTTACCTTATGTGCTATAACCGAGTGTACATTCCATTTTTTTTATATTGGACCTGTGTTCCATGGGAAATGTTTTTCAGTTTCATCAATACTTGACTAGACTTGTAAAAATATACTCTACGCGCATTATTTCAATTTAATAGTTTTATACATGAGAATAATAAAGCACTGTTAGTGCATAAAACTCTAAAACATTAAAACCTTAACTCAGCCTTATACGCGCTAGCGCTCACATGCAACTTTATTGCCGGGTGACATTCGGACCTATCCATGAAGATCTCTTTTCGACGAAAATGAAAGGGACTTCCGATGTGCTCCTGATAAGTCGCCGGCCGCGCTGGTGACGATTTCTCCCGAACGACAACAACGAGATCGTGTATACTACAATGAATTTGTACTATAAATGTTATAATAATAAACCGTGGAAAATAACGTCAAAAATCTAAGTACCTTTAATAGGTAAGTTGATGTGCTGCTAATAGTACCAGTAAAATATAAACACTAAGAGCCCTTCGCGGACATTGTTCAAGGTAATATTTAGTATAATTTGTACGGAAATCATTAAACCATAAGTTCCTGAATCTGTCCCAAAAAGGGTTGAACGATGTAGTCACCCTTATATTCATACAAAAACAAATGTTGTGTTTTCTCAAAAACGAAGCTGATTCTAGAGGAGATTGTTTGAATAACGTGTATTTACTACATTACGATCGAGAATTCCTCTTTGGTTAGTAGTTTTAGGTGATACTTGCAGAGATTTCGGATGCCGGTTTTTTGGGGAGCCAGCGACATGGATTGGAAACATTCCATGGCTTATTTCTCAGCTCCAGTTAAGTCACATAGCTATTGAATGTGCTTGTAGCTGTCACATATTCCGTCACATTTCTTTGGCATAGCCATCATTTTGGCACATTGCGCCGTTAACAAGTAATCTGATGATTTCTCTGAAATTCTAACCTAAAAGCATGTCGCTGGCTCCCCAATTTTTTGACCTGAGATCTCAGTCTAGGTAGCGTCACATTGAAAACCAGTCTTAAAATAAGAGTCCATCCATTGGTCACAAACGTTTGAGCATCTCAGCTTTGAAAAATATACAAAGAGAATATAATAGAACTAGCGTTTTAAGAGTTGGGACTCCGAAGAAAAAAAATGAACGACGCAAAATGTCAAAACGCAGTTCCCAAATCATTGCCAACATGTCAAAACAAGTCAATTCTAGTATAGCCAACATAAAGAACACACGTAGTGATGTACCTACGCGACAGCCTGCAATTTATCGATATCGACAACGTAGCTGCCGAAACGGTGCGGCAGCTCAAAATAATATTTTTATTTTTATAATAATTATGTTTCAGCAATTTAGCAGGTAAGTTCCGAACAACCGACTTTTCCGAAGACCCTCAGCTAAACCCGTCAAACTTAGCAACTTTCCCCGAGGATCAAAAGTGATAGACAACATTAAAACAAATTACCTCCCATACAAAAATTAAGCTGACCGAATAATACTCTATGGGAGGTAATTTTTTTAAAGTTTTGACCTATGCTTCTTGGGGAAAGTTGTTCAGTTTAGCCGGTGGAGCTTAGCGTTTTCGGGAAAGACGGTCGTTCGGAACCTCCCCGTATTTGAATATTATCGAAACAATTTTAAATCAATAATTCAATAACAATAAAGTTGCCGAAACATAATTAATGGATTTTTTTCTAAGTAAAACAAGCTAAAGGATTTCAATAATTATTACTTTTGTAAAATTCTAAATAAATATAATAAAACAGTAAGTCAACCAAGTGTGTACATTTGAATACTTAAAATTCCGTTCAAGTTATAGGTCTCAAAACAATAGTAAAAAAAAATACTGTATCTATCTGTCTATTTTTCCACGTTTTAAGCAAAAACTACTAGACGAATTTTTACCAAATTTTGTATAACTGGTCACTAGAGGATACTTTTTACTTCAAAAAAGTCCCACACACCCCATTCCCACAGGAAAACAGAGCAACTGGTTTGGCGGTGTTCATACAAGCATGTCCATGCATTTAATCGTCTACTATTATTAGTGAGGTCCTTTTTATTCATCAAAAACTTTGACCATATTTTCAATCATTGCACATAATTTGATTGTAGGGTAGATCGAAGATTTTTTCTTGTACCATTCGTTTAGGACTATATATCGGTACATTTATTCTTCACCTGAAACATATAATAATATCTTATCAAATAATAAATACATTTAATTTAATACCAAATTGTTAAAACACTTCCCGTGTTATGTATACAATTTTGGAAAGCCCGCTTTTTTTTCAACCGTGGCCATGATTTGAACCTGCGACTTTTTCCTTTACTAGTGGCGACGCCTCATCTATGTGGGCTACCGCGGATCGTCCCCTGCCCGTGAACTTTGCAAGTGTATCTTATCTTACGCGGGCAGGGTACGAGCCGCGGTAGCGCAGATGGAAAAGGCATTGCAAATGGTAATTCTCGACGTTTCATAGGGCCCAGAAGCGTTTACTCCAATATCCCCCCGCCCCGAAAAACATAGGTACTCTAACCCAGAACTCGGTTGTAAGGAAATGTTAGAAACATTCTCCATTAAAAAGAAATTTGTGACAAGTGACAACGCATTGTATCGATATCGATTATACATTATTTTTGGTCGCACTATATAACAGCAACTTCTTCAACTAAATAATAATATCAACTCAAATCAATGTTTATTGCTATAATGACGATGTTTATGAGTCATATTCCAAGCATTATAATGATTATCTTTACTAACTTTTCTTCATCCAGAGGAAACTGAGCCATGAAATGCCGTTTCTGTCCATTCTTTCTTGCGGCTTTTAATCCACAAATATCACATTTCCTACACTTCATTATTCCTTGGTTTAGCCAAATACTAAAGTTTTGTCACTTTTGAAAATAAAACAAAGCAAAATAAACTAGGAACTTGAAAATAATTTCACAAACAACAATTACTTCGTTTTAACAAACTTGAACTGCCAAATGATGTCCACAGATCAACAGATCAAATGATGTTGACATTATTGACAAACAAAAGAGAAAGAAAACGGAAATGAGTGAAACAGATATAGCCGCCATGAAAATGCTATTGCGTTTCATACATTAATTTTTTTGTTTGAAGTTTCGATAGACTGAAAATATATACTTTGGGGAGCCAGCGACATGGACATGATTCTGCACGTGTCCGTCATTGTTTTTTTTAATGGCTATAGAGGTATTTTTACCTTGTATTCTGGACAGGGGAAAGTGCAAGACCATACTGCCTCAATGTGTTTTTTTTAAGACAAAGGATATTATGTAGTCTGAACCTGTCTGAGATCTAGGAAACAAACAAGTGAGATAGGCGTCTCTCCTTATCTCCGTGTTTTAGGCAAATTAAGGTCATACATATGGCAACACCGACTATTTGGCGGCAAATGTCAGAAGACAGTGGCGCCACCCGCTTTTATTTATAGAAGCTGGGGACGGTTGAATGCTTACAGTTGGCGTTTTTCTTTCTTCGTGGCAACATGCCTAGACGATCCTACGAATCGTCTAGCGGCAGCGAGGACTCCGGCGACGAGGGCACACCCAAGAAGATGCGCATAGAGGCATTTGTCGAACCTTTGCCGCCGGGTTCACAGCGTGAAGCGGTTCGAGTGGCTTCGCCCCAGCAGTTTCAAGAGGAGTATCTAGATCTGGATGTTATTGAAGAGGCTACAGATGATCTTTTTGCACGTGCTGAACGTGCACCGGATTCAAATATTTCGCGCGCTGAGCGCAGAATTACGGCAAACAACGTGTCTTCGGCGATGGAACACGTGCGTTCAGAGCGTGCAGATTCGGAGCAAGGTCAGGTTGGTGTGGACCTCGATGGTATTAAAAGTATTATCAGAGTTGAGCCATTTCTTACGATTCCGGTCTGATCCAGTCGAGGGTAGTTCACAAAAAACCAACCTCAACCATATCAACGATCTGTCCGATTTTGTTCCTCCAATTCTGCCAAATTCGCTCGTGCTAGATCAGCTTGCTACTACAATTTCTGAATCGACAAAAAAAAAAAAAAAAAATCTGATTCGTCTAGAGTAGAATCTGTTAAAAAGCTGCAACACTTTGGTGATCCAGATTGGGCCGGAATACGTTATGCAGATACTCAAAAGAAGTTCTTGGCAAGTCCTGCTTTTACATATTTAGACCTGAATGAGGAGCTTTTAGCTTACGAACATAAACCATTCTTTTTGAGGTCATTAGACCAGACGTTTGGCGTGCTCACTAACATGTTACTAGCTCAGCGAGAAGCAGTTCAGGCAGGCGTTAAAGAACTTTTGGCTTTGCCCGGTGTACCTGATACCCTTCATAAAAAGCTTTCGGATATTTTTGCAAGCGGCAGTTTGTTTGCCGATGTCTCTAAAGATATGTTGCAGGTTGTATGTGGAAGACGCGCTAGTATTATAGAACAGCGTCGGGACTCGGTGCTAAAGGCCGTTCGGGACAAGTACCACCGTGCGATGCTGAGTCGCATTCCACCAAGCTGTGGGAACTTGTTTGAAAAGACAGCCTTCTCCGACGCCGTAGCTAAGCTGGGTGGAGGAAGCAAGATTTTCTATAAGACGCTGGACAAGCGCCAAAGCTCCCCATCACGTACCTCTGTTGGACTTCCTAATTTTCGCACCCCAACAAACTCTGGTGCTACCCGACCAAGAAGCGTCGTGGCAGCCGTTCTACCAGCTCGAGCTGCCCAACTGCCCACAAGACGTGCTGATGCAAGCCGCCCACGCCCGCAGCAGCGTCGATCTCGGCAAGATGGCCGCTCCAACAAGCGCCATTGACTTCCGGGCTGGCCGACTTCGCCAGTTCGCTCATGCTTGGCGAGCTCGGCAGGCCCCTATTCACCTCATGGGCATTATTCAAGGTTACCGAATACCCTTTGTTACATCACCACCTCTCAAGAAGATCAGCCAATCGCCTCAGTTTCCGGTAGACTCATCGGTGGAGATGTCGCAGGAAATCAGCAGAATGATCGCTCAGGGCATCATCGAACCAGCTCCAGACCAGGTAGGCTTCGAGTCCCACCTATTTCTGGTGGAGAAGCAAAACGGGTCATTCCGCCCAGTTCTGAACCTAAAAGGTCTAAACCGTTACTTGGGAAAGGAATACTTTCGTCTCACAAGTATGCACAAGGTACCCAGTTTCCTACAACCTCGAGACTGGATGTGCAAGGTGGACCTTCACCAAGCTTACTTCCACGTTCCAGTGTCAGAATCCCACCGCCGCTTCCTTCGCTTTGCGGCAATATTTCAGGGTCAACTGCGGTACTGGCAGATGACATGCCTCCCATTCGGCCTAGCCTCGGCTCCAAGGGTCTTCGCCTTCCTTTCAAACTGGGTGGCCCACCAGTTACGCCAGGAAGGTATACGGCTACTGGTGTACTTGGACGATTTCCTTTTGGTAAGTCAATGCCCGCATACACTTCAAAAGCACGTACAGCGAGCGGTCAACCTGCTCCAACAACTAGGCTGGGTAATAAACATGGAGAAATCGTCCACAGTGCCGTCACAATCACTGGAATTTCTAGGCATTCAGTGGGACACTCGGCTCAACCAAAAGTCTTTACCCGAAAAGAAACTCCATGCTCTCGAGTTCTGTCTGCACCAAATGCATCAGACCGTAATTTGGTCTTCTCTGAATCTACAACGGCTGGTGGGTCGACTGAACTTTTCAAGTTTCGTAGTCCCGTTCGGAAGATTCAATCATCGCAACATTTTGTCCTTGATGCAGTTTGCGATAAGAAACGGTGTGTCAATAACACCGACGAAAGCGGCGCTAGCAGACCTGCACTGGTGGAAGGAGAATTTTCAGCACGTGAGCGAGATTTGGTTGCAACCGGTATCGCACTTCGTCGTAACAGATGCATCCAATCAGGGTTGGGGAGCGTACGTAGACGGCGTTCACGTTCAAGGACCCTGGTCGTTGACACAAAGAAGCCTTCCATCCAATGTGAAGGAGCTCCTTGCGGTGAGTTTCGTTTTACAAGAGTTCGCTCGCCTCTTCAAAAACGAAACAGTTCTAGTCCAAAGCGACAACAAGACTGCTCTTGCCTACCTGCGCAACCAAGGAGGTACTCGCTCTGCTGTTCTGATGAGCTTGACACGAATAATTTTCAACGTCCTGATGACATACCGTATAAACCTGGTAACGAGCTATATACCAGGTCCTCTCAACACAATCGCCGACAGTCTGTCAAGATTCAAGCGACTGCCAGAGTGGCACCTGCTGCCGGAAGCCTGCCAGGTAGTATTCCGCAAATAGGGCCGTCCAGTCATAGACCTTTTTGCGTCACATTCGGCACACGTGGTTCCCTGTTATGTAACCAGAAACCTAAGGGATCAGAAAGCAGTGTTTTACGATGCCTTCAGTCAAAGATGGTCGTTCCGCCTTGCGTGGGTGTTTCCTCCTCCGTCCCTCATGCTACAGGTTCTGAATTCTCTAAACTCGGCAAAAGGCAGGTTTGTGATAATTTGTCCCAAGTGGACAAACGTGCCGTGGAGGTCGGACTTGAGAGCGCGAGCGCTGCAGTCACCTTTGGTGATCCCCAATCTACAGAAAGTGTTGGTCGACACATCAACGGGTCTCCCACCTCCCCACCTCCAGTCACTCATCTTGGAGGCATGGTTAGTACAGGGTGGAACGAGCTTCTCCAAAGCTGGCCCCACTCGCTAAGATCTGTGGTTGAATCTAGCTGGCGCATTTCTACACTTAAAACTTACAAGAATGCCTGGAGTAGGTGGACGAACTGGTGCCATTCTCGATCAATAAATCCCAAAGATCCTACTGCTGCGGAGATAGCTTTTTATTTGGCCCATTTGTTTAGATCTGTCAAGCTTAGCTACAAAACTATTTTAGTGCATAAATCTGTAATTGTAAATTTTTCTAATCCTCTGAAATCAGCCGAACTAAGCTCTCACACCTTAGTGCAGCGTGTCTTAAAGGGAATGGCGAATGAATCGGCTAGTAAATCCTGCAAACCAGCTAAACCTCCTATCTGGAATCCACAGGTAGTAATCACTTGGCTTATGAATAATGACTCTCGGACTGACAGTCTCTTTGAAGTTTCCAGAAGGTGCGCTCTGTTACTTCTCCTAGCATCTGGAAGAAGGGTGCATGACTTGACACTTCTCTCGATTGCTCCAGGTAATCTCATTATGGAATCTGAAAGTGTTGTAATGTGGCCAGTTTTTGGTTCCAAGACCGATACTTTAAGACATCGACAGTCTGGCTGGCAGCTTACTGTAGGCGCACATCCTAATGTCGACCCCGTACGCTGGATCCGTTTGCTTTTAGAAATATCTGAAACTCGACGTTCTGCTGGTTCTATAAAAAGCTTGTTTGTTTCAACCAGGGGTTCCCCACGTCCTGCTTCGCGTGCGGTCATAGCTGGTTGGATCCGCACTCTCCTGCGTGACGCCGGTGTTAACGCCTCGGCGGGGTCGACTCGATCAGCTGTCGCCTCCCTCAGCTGGGTCGAGCAGTATTCGGTAGACGACATTTTAGCAAGAGGAAACTGGACGTCGATTAATACTCTTGCTAGGTTTTACCGTAAACCTCTAGCTCAAAATTATTTGCATAATGTTCAATCTTTGGCTTCTACTTTTAATCCTATTTCATGAGTACCTAGTTTGCTTCTAGTATATTTTTGTATACAATTGCAAATCGATCTGAGATATTTAAGTTTTTGTTTATTGTATATTTTCTTTTTGATTGTACCGTGTTACGTAAGATTAATGTTTTGTTGATTACACACACATTAAAACTATATTTGATGTTTTCATATTTTTATCATTTCCTTGAGCAGTACCTACCTTACCTACCTTCCTCTTATTACCTATCTATCGCATAAAGTATAGTGTATGTATGGTTCATCATAAGTCATAACCTACACTTTCCAGTTTTAAATAGATGTTTAGTTATTATTTTTTAGGTCATACATATTGTTGCAACCCGAAACCACCATGCGATATTAGACACATCTCACTTGTTTGTTTCCTAGATCTCAGACAGGTTCAGACTACATAATATACGCATTTTTCCTGAAATAAAAATGACTTATTATGTATCTAACCTGTCTGAGATCTAGGAAAATTATCCCCTGCATGGTGCGAAAAACGCAACTAAAAGCATTCAACCGTCCCCAGCTTCTATAAATAAAAGCGGGTGGCGCCACTGTCTTCTGACATTTGCCGCCAAATAGTCGGTGTTGCCATATGTATGACCTTAATTTGCCTAAAACACGGAGATAAGGAGAGACGCCTATCTCACTTGTTTGTTTCCTAGATCTCAGACAGGTTAGATACATAATAAGTCATTTTTATTTCAGGAAAAATGCGTATATTTTCAGGGTAATCCTAACTTTGTGCTTAATCCGAAGTTTTCACATCTTTTCAAAATATTTCAGAAAAAATTGCATTAAAAATTATGAAAATATGTGTATCTTATGCTTCCCAAACACCCTAACGATATATATTTTTTAGTATGTATGTATCATAAAATAAAATGTTGTGGATTAAAAATAGTGCTGTCACTTTCTGTTAAATAAATTTGGAAAAGGATAGACTATTATAGGTTTTTTTTTATCGCGGCTTAATTTTGACAGGTACCGTGTGTATATAGTAGAGAATATACGGGGTGTAAGGGACGGTGTACCGAAAACTTTGCAGGCATGATCAGACCATGAAACTGAACAACTTTTTCTATGGAAGATATGTTGGTAAACGAGAATTTATTTTCGACCTCCCATACAAAATTCCCGATCAGCTGACTGACTATCTATGGAAACTTAAAAAAAAAAAAGTTGTTTCCCAACATAGGCTCCATAGTAAAAGTTGTTCAGTTTCATGGTCTGATCATGCCTGCAAAGTTTTCGGTACACCGTCCCTTACACCCCGTATATTCTCTACTATATTACACACGGTACCTGTCAAAATTAAGCCGCGATAAAAAAAAAAAACCTATAATAGTCTATCCTTTTCCAAATTTATTTAACAGAAAGTGACAGCAAAAGCCTGCAAAGTTTTCGGTACACCGTCCCTTACACCCTGTATAAGAGGCGATCATCTTCTATCCTTTTCTAAATCTGAAAGTGACAGTGCCATTTTTAGAGTTAGAGACGGAAGACCGTGTTGCTCGAAGGTTAGAGATATTAGTCGGTAACATGGAGTTGAGACTATTGAAAAGCTATTAAACTTGTTTTTGTGGTACGAATAGATATGATGTACAAAAATGATTGATGCATAAAAGAAGGATAAACACCATTATTGAAAACAAAACCAGGTAAAAAAATGCAATTGAGTGATGTAAGTGTTAGTGTCCGTTAGTGGAATGGGGCGTTGGACGACTCGGTGTCCCACACGAAAAGATAGAGAGTGGAAGGGAAATTATAGAAATTCTACTCTTGAGGACCATAAAGTACACTTCCCCGAACCTCCACTAGATCCAACGTCTATTTCACCGAATATCCACTCCGTTAACGTCCTTTTTAGCGACCGATTCCTTAATAAACTAGGTTGAAATATGTACATTCCCAGTTCTCAGATTTGTTATCCAAGGAATGTGCAGCAACGTTCCCTATGAAATCCATCACTGTTCTGCATTCCAACCCTCCTAGTATGGCAATCACTTTCCCCAAATAAGAGGAGATCCATGTCCAACAGTGGACTGTCCATGTGATGTACGTGTACTGGTGTAACTATAGAATTACGTAATTGTCATTGAATGTCATTCAAGCGATGCTACGTATGCGATCATCATGTACAAATATAACGTAATTTCAGCACCAAATATTTTACTACAGGACAACAAGTTCAGTAAACAATAGTATTGTATCACCATTGAATGATCGCATTATCTTTATATGTGCATTCAGTAATGTTCCGGGTCTCTCTGAAGATGGTCGTGCGAAATGTGTTGTACTTGTTGTTCCTTGCTTGGGACCCTTGCTCAGCAAAGAACATATTCAAAGAAAACAGTTCCGTGATTTGGGGTGAAAGGAGTACTAGAGGTATACGAAGTAAATACCGACCGATATACCATATCACCTCTCCTAAGGGATGGCTGAACGATCCTACAGGATTTGTCAAGTTCCGGCAACAGTACCACATATTCTACCTCTACCACCCGTACTCTGGCGCGTGGGGTCATATTAGCTGGGGGCATGTCGTCAGTGATAATCTCCTCGATTGGAGAACATATACTCCAGCTCTCCAACCTAAAGAATACTACGAGAAACACGGCTGTATGGGAGGATCAGTGCTTATCCACAACGACTATCTAACCATCTTCTACACCGGTAACGTCATTGGAAATAATCGAACGAAGCAAACCCAGAACATCGCCATAAGCTCTGATGGTATCGTGTTCCAGAAATACCTTTACAACCCGATCATTAAAAAATCTCCATACGCCCCCATTGGGGATTTCAGGAATCCGAAAGTGTGGCGGTATCGCAACTCTTGGTTTATGCTTGTTGGAGCGATGTCGCCCAAACAGATGGGCCAGTTGTTGTTTTATACTTCACCAGACATGTTCCATTGGAGGTTAAAACGTGTACTCGGCGAGTCTTATGGCGATATGGGTTATATGTGGGAGAACCCTGATCTTTTCGAACTAGGCCACATGCACGTGCTCATGTTCTGCGCTCGCGGCGTGCAGACAGATGGATATCGCTTCAGAAATCTATACCAGGCTGGCTATTTAGTGGGTAAGTTTGATTATGAAAATGGACAGTTTCGTGATCCCTTCGAAATATCAACTGCGACGTATAACACCATCGATTACGGCCATGACTTTTACGCCCCGAAGACGATGTTAGACAGCGACGGTAGAAGACTTCTGATCGCCTGGATGGGCATGTGGGAGAGTCACTTCCAGGAAGCCAGCGAAGGTTGGGCAAGTATGCTGACTACCGTAAGAGAGCTAAGTCTATCTCCCACGGGAGACCTCCTTATGAAACCGGCTCGGGAATTAGCTGACCTTCGAACCGAAGTCTTAGAAGAAGCCGTGTACTTGCCCGGTGAGAGGTTCCGAGCGGAATGTAAGGCGTTTGAATTGCTGGTGCACTCAAGTGAGAATGCTAATCATGCCATGTTGGTTTTAGATTGGGGCAGTGAGACAAGGTTCATTGTTGAGTACGATTCGTCGCACGGATACGTGAGCATCAACAGGGGCGGATCCGACGGGATCCGACGAGCGAGCTGGGCTCCCCCGCAAGATAGGATCCGCTGGCGGATATTCTTCGACTACAGCTCTATTGAAGTGTTTTGCGGAGACGGCGAGGTGGTATTCTCTAGTCGGATCTACCCGGGACGAAAGCTGGACATTAGAATTGGCGGCGATACTCAGTTAAACGTTCTTCAGTACCGATTGCGGCGCAGCGTGGGCAATCAACAGCTAGAATCACTTGATAACATTATGAATATGTTTCCCAGCTATGAAGACATCTCTCGAGCTCGACGGAAAAGAATGTATAAAGAAAACGTCCCCGTTGGGACAAACACAAGCAGAAGCACGTAAAAGCAGTTCTTCTAATGGCAAACAAGGTCTTCGCTCAGTGTTAGGTAAAAGTGTTCAGAACAAGACAGTATAGTGAAGCTAATGTGCTTAAATTGTGCGGTGGGGTGGTGTGTTGGCCCGTGCACATCTAGCTTCACTTGGCATGGCACTACCTAAAAGTGCCGTTTCAGAAGCCCATGTCCAGCAGTGGACTGTTGTGCTTATCACATTTTCGGTAGCAAATTGAACATAAAGGGCCTTACCACAAAAAAATAAGACATGTGTTGAACGTGTATTTAACGTTTATCTGTATGGAGTTATGCTTTGAACACGCGTTTGACTGCTGTCTAATTTTATTGTATTGGCTGGCATTAGCAAACTGGATATAAGCCGGCCCTTGCGTCCGTGGTCTAGCGGTCTCACTGTTGTCTCAGATCTGGAAGTCCCAGGTTCGATTCGATCAGGGGTCCAAAAATTATATGCCTACGTATTTTTTTCCTACTTGTGCTAGGACATTGTAGGCCGAACTACCTTATTGTCCGAAAAGAAAGATGGTTTCGTTTCGGGCTTCCGAGGGCGCGTTAGGCCGTCGCTCGGTCCCGGTGGCAGTCCACGATTGCTTATGCGCGGTCGTTACATCAACCATGTCAGAGGCCTACTGCTAGTAGTAGGCGGTTTAAAACTCTGACACCATTGTGCATCGGGTCGGTCGTCCACTCGGTGTCCCGCAAGGAGAAAAACTAAGAACGTGATGTTTCCGTTTTTTTTGTAGCATTGGGAGCGGGACGTCGAGCCGACGAACGAACCTATGATTCCCTACAGTACGGCCATCCAAATAAGCCAGATTTGACAACTGTCAGATTCGTGTTATGGCAATGGCAGATGCCATTTTCTTTTGTTGACATCTCTTTTAGTATGGAGATCCCGGCTGTCAAATATTGGGATGGCTTTACGTTATGGTACGTAGTGTAATAGCGGGGTTTCGTAGGGGACGTGTAATTAAATAATGATAAGATGGAATAGGCTAGGTATTGTTATTTATTAAAACATTTCGCTTTAAGATTCCGGGAAAGTAGATGTTTTAGTAAAGTAGACGTTTTGGGAAAGTAGATATTTTCGGAAAGTAGACATTTTAGGAAAATATTGACATTTAAGAAGATAGACATTTCGGTAAAGTAGACTATGTGCCTCCCAAAATCTTGTGCTAATGGGTAATCTATAACCTTTGTCTCTGTCATATTTTATTTTATGATGAGAAAAAATTGTTACTCTTCATCGGTTCTAGTAATTTTTGAATAACATAAGGAAAATTACGGAGAAATGTGAACTCTAATATTATTATGCTAGGCACGCTTTTCATAAACCTTCCAGCGATCTCTAAGCCATTGGTGTGTTTGACGTCTTTGATGCCATAGAGTAATTTGTAGACAGGTCAGCCTATAAATACATGAAAGAAATAAATATGGAAAATAAAATAGGATATAATAAAATAAGGAAACTAAACTTGTTCCATGTAGTTATTTCAAAGAATGTAGAGTCTGTGCGGAAAGAGAATAGGTGTAGAAATTGGGGGTGGGATACCGTCGTTTTGCATATAGTTGAAGTTCCTAATATACCTACTTTGGCATATCTCGGTTTGCATAAAATTCTTTGTCATACTATTTGTTTGGCATAATTTTTATATGTCATACTGCATTGAAAGTCATACTATTATTTTGACTTATTATATTTTATACTAGTTTTGAGTCGCATATTTGCTATTTTTCATAATGTTTTTCTTCATAATAGGTTATGTAAGGTTAAAGCCGCGAACATGTTTTTAAAATAATGCCAACGATTATTATGCCTAGTTATTTTTATGCTAATGAATAATATGCCTAGTTCGCTCTATGCTTATAGACATTATGACTTGGTAATTTATGCTACAAGGGTTATGCGTGTTGTTTTTATAACTTTGAATAATTATGACTATATAACATATGCGTAATACAAATATGACTTAGTATTTTATGCAAACCGACCCCAAACCTCTGCGCCTCAGTATGAGAAATGTCATAGCAATTAGCAACTTTTGAAAAAATGTATAGTTCACTTTTGCCCTATGCCTATTCTCTCTCCACACATACTCTAAACAATTATGCTTAGTGACGGCTACTGTTTTCTGATATAATAGTGTGACGTGATGTAATAAATGTGCACTGTAAATATGACGATAATGAATAGGTAAGTGTTTGTTTATTTATTCAGACAGGTACAATTTGTTGATTGTTGTACCGTGGGTAGAATATGTGAACTCGTTTGTTCGTTCTACATCGGATGCAATATTATTATTTTGGGTGTAAGGGACAGCCCCCCGAATTCTGATAGGGCGCATTCAGGCCATGTACCTAACTGAACAACTTTACATTAACAAATATTTCTGGAAACATCAAAAAGTTCTGGACTTCCCATAGTAGGTAAATACAGTCAGCTGATCGTTATTTTGTATGGGAGTTCGAATATTTTTTGTGGTTTCCCGACATAATGTTCCTAGGGGAAAGTTGTTCAGTTCCATGGTATGCATGCAATGCACCTTATACTTTACACCCTGTATATAATAATCTGTATGTTTATGGCGGGTGACAGGAGTATGCCAATAGGCAGAATGGAGGGTTCCAGGTGGTGTCGGGAAAAGGGTAGCTACCCGCCTGGCCGGGTGTTGTGGCCAGGGGACCGACTGGTCCACCTGGATAGAATTGGAAGTTGTATATATGCATTGCGCGGTGAAACACTTCGATACCGCGTTTCAGGCTCTTTGTTCTGTCACGTGGCGCCATCTTGCAGCTATGTTGGAACTTCTGTTGCGTCTTGCTTGCTCGTGAACCACTTTGAGTGAGCTTCTTGTCGTAGCTCCCAGAGGTCGCTACATGTTCATTATTTAGGCCGTCCTGTCTGTGTGTTAATGTTGCCATAGTAAGTAGTAAAACATATTTTTATTTGTCTTTGTTACTGTTGGTTTTACTTTTTAAATAGTTTTAGTAGGGTTAGGATTTTTTTTTGTGTGATGTAATGAAAATTCTACATTTACAAATCTATCATTAAAAGAGATACCATAAAATAGATATACTTTTGAAATTGAACAGAGAAGCACTGTTAATTTAGCACAATTTTGAAAACCTTGTATGTAGGTACTAAAAGTCCTTATTATGTAAATGTATTCCATTATTTTCTAGTTAGTACAATAAATCAATTAAATATTATTAAGTAACCGCTACCGTTTCCCAACGATAATATAATAAAAATTTCAGAAAGTGTTTTTTTGGATTTATTTGCATTTAAATCTTTTGCCGTGTGATGCCGGCTTAAAATAGCATCCCCCCATATCTATCCCGTGGGAGTTGTAAGAGGCGACTAAGGAGCTCGCCTATGTAGGTATTTAATTTTAAGTTTAAACTTTAAAAATGTATGCAATAAAGAATATTTATATATAAATATAACGGCGTCACACAATGCCTCAATGGGCATACAAATAGAAAAGGAAGTGGGCAGTGCGAGCATGTATACAGGTTACTCGCGCTGCTACTCGTCATACCGCTGCCACTACCCTTGTTCCCGCGAGTGTAGGGTTTTCGTGCGCGTCTCAAAGGAACGTTAGCACGAGCGCGAGCGGAATGTATTGCGGTCGGTCATTATTGGTGGGCCAGGAATGATCTGCGGTGGCCCAGATGGAAGAGGCGTCGCCAGTAGTAATGCGAAAGTCGCAGGTTCAAATCCTGCCCGCACTCGAAAATTTTGCAAGTTTTCAGAAATAGGCTTCCCATTGGGAAAGAAAGAGGTACGTCAAGGGACATAAAATAATGAACACTGTAATGGGAAATTTTCTAGGAATTCTCGAGTGTTATGTAGAGGGCGCTGAGCCTAATTAAAATAAGGTTTCTTCACACTAAAGTCTGTACAAGTTTAAAAATAATTATTTTTTTGTGTTTATTGAATTGTTCAAAATCCCTTTTTGATTTTATGTTTACTAATATGAATGACGTTCAATATAATAGCAAGACGACAAGTTTATTTTGTAGCAAATCAAACTTACAGAATGAATTAGTAACTAACACAACTTGAAACGGGACCTGTGACAAAACTATGGCTGCTTTGAAACTATTAACAGTACTGTCAACAGAAAAATTCCCATTTCACTTCACGTGATGAAGGATATTCTTTGAACAACAGTACATCTGGGGGAGGCCTACGTACAGCAGTGGACTGCAATAGGCTGATGATGAGGATGATGAGAACCGTGTTAGCGAGACTTGTCAATCACGTCGTCGGTCGTCAATACAAGGAGTAACAAAACAGCCGAAAGGAGGGCAATGTACTAATGAAACTGAACAACTTTCCCCATTAAAAATAAATTGGTCCTTCAATAGTAGATTAAGCATCTTTGTATGGAAGGGCATGTTTGAAATATATATACAAGTATAAATAACTTTATTTTGCTTCATACGGGAACACCATGCAAAATACATTATAAAATTTCATTAAATTAAAAGCATGTTATTATATTTCGACCAATGCTCGATGTGAAGAGTTGTTCAGTTTCAAGAGTAGTACGTTGACATCCGTTCAGCTTGTCATACCCTTTACGCTACTCACTGTATGTTCACTGTATATTTATTTTTTTGTACGAAATTAGAAATTTTCATACTTTAGTGTGGTATCCCTACGAATGTCAGTTTGACAGTTCAGTTGGTAGACCGAAGTCTGGTTCTCGGTGCTTCTCCGCAAATTTATCAGTAGAAAGCGAAAGACGGATGTGAATACAGCCCGAAGAAGAAAATCTCCGTATTCCAATAAACTCGATTACATGTGGCAGTGAATTCATAAATAACATTATACGTGTTTTACACTAAAATACTCATTGAAGTTGTTAGCAAGTAACTGTAAACAATCATGTCTTTCGTCGCAAAGTTCGCGATCTTTTCGTTTTGCTTTGCATTTGTTAACACAGATAAAACATTGAAGTTTTACCAGGAAAAGGTAAGTCAGTATTTGTATTTTGATTACTTTTTGTATGGCTGTAAACTTCCTCTAACTTTGACTTGAAGGTCACAAGTTTACTGTATGTTGACCTAATACTTTCGTTTTTATCTTAACTTGTAACGCACGTTATACTGTACGTGTCTATAACATTTGAACTAAATGTATTTGCTGATAAAGCTAAAAATGAATTCAAAAATAATTTTATCTAATAAAAACTAACAATTAAAACCATATGCCAGTTTTGAGGTGAAAAGTCAGAGAGTAAATTACAGTAGTTCCACGCTTTACGCACCATTTAGTGTTGATTTGCTATGCTAGTTGAAAATTACAAAACACCACTGGACATGTTGCTGTGTGATGCCATTTAGAATTGCATCACCCCATTTCTTTCCCATGGGTGTCGTAAGATGTGACTAAGGGTCTCAAAGGTACAAGTGTATTGTAATTTTAGGCGATGGGCTTACAACCTGTCACTTTGATGATACATCATTTTCTGAATGTCTCAAAAGTTTGTCAGATGTGGGATAAACATCAGTTTCAATCCCTTATGGGATATAGCTGTGATATATATATATATGTTTGTACTCTACATGTAAAAGTTTTTAAGAAATAAGTAAATATGTCTTTGTCTATATACAACATAATCTGTATTTATCTGGAGTGTGTCCCTTGCATAAAATGAGCCATCCTTGTGTTTGATGTATTTAAATTAAACAACTATGTGATAACAATCATAATTAACTAACTTGTTGTACTAATAGTAATTTAATATTTACTCAACTGTATTCGGTCTTACTGTTTTTATTCTCTGTTTTAGAATATCCATGAGGCACAAGATTTAACAGACAATGACATTAGAAACTTATCAAATTTGTCTGACATGAAACATTTTAAAGCTGTCTTAAAAGAAATTCTAATACCAAGAGTGGTAGGTTCTGAGAACCACAAAAAAGTAGGCGATTACATCGTCACACAAATGAGCAATCTTGGCTGGAACGTAGAAGAGGATACATTTGTGGACCGGACTCCAGTATTTGGAAACTTAAACTTCAGGAATATTATCACAACGTTGAATCCTAATGCTGACCGGTATTTGGTATTGGCCTGCCATTATGACAGCAAGTATACAAGAGAACACACTTTTGTTGGTAAGTTATAAATGAAAAAAGCCAATTAATTTACTTTAAAACTATTATAATGTGTCAATTTCTTATTTTATTTTTTATTATTTTGGCATTTAGTGGCAAGGTAATAATAATATCCTTTTTATTCAGACATAAATACGTGTAAGTATATGTATCTATTATATATATAATATATATATATTTAAATAATGTATATATTTGTGTAAAGTACTGTAGTATAGTTAAAGTTCATTTTAATTGTTGCATTGTTTTGTCCCCACAAAAATATTGATTCTCGCACTACCGACGGGTTGGCTGGAAGAGATCTCTTCTTAGAGATAAGCTCGCCTTTGCTCACACTGTTTGAACATTTTTCGTTTGTTTTTATGCAATAAAGGATATATATAAAAGAGTTACATGCAATATACTATAGTTATCTGTTAAATATGTCTGCATGGACATATGTAACAGATATCATGGAATGGAACCTTCGCGTCTACCACGGTGTGTTCTGCTTGGCGCTGTAGCAAACGCTAAAAGAGGGGTTGGAAGACCTATGCTGCGTTTCAAAGATTGCGCCAAGCGGGACATGGCTGCGTTTAACATTGACCATCAAAGCTGGGAGATGCTTGCTGAGGATAGGGACGAATGGCGTAAGCGTGTGTTTGATGGGCGTAAAACCACGTAAAACACACGATAATGCCTGGTTTTCTGGTCTCGCTAACAAAAGGCAAAAACGTCATCTAAACATGCATGTGCCAGTCTCAAATTCCACCTTCACTTGTAGAGCGTGCGGAAAACTATGCCGCTCCCATATCTTCCCACTTTTATGATTATTTGAATAGTTAAATTATTAATTAATTTCTTCAACAGGTGCAACAGATTCAGCGGTACCGTGTGCCCAGATGATAAACTTAGCCAAAGTGATGGCGCCTCAGCTAGAAAAGCTAAAGAATGCTCGTCTCAGTCTCATGTTCATATTCTTTGACGGTGAAGAGGCGTTCCGTCAGTGGGGACCGACGGACTCCATCTACGGAGCCCGGCACCTCGCCGAACACTGGCATCAGTCACATTTCAAAGATGGGGCTAGCAACCTGCAGAGAATAGTAAGTGCTTTTTTATCATTAGCTTAAATGTTTTGCGATTTCGACGGTCATTAAGCGCAACTGGGACAAAACTGGAGAGCCAGTTTTGTCCTAGTTGCGCTTAATGACGCACCTTTACCAGTCTCCTTAGACTTCCGCTACCTTGGTTTACTCCTACATGGCGTGATAGACCGGACCATCAAGCATAGTATTATATTCTTGTAAAACCACTGAAATTGGGAGAGAGCGCGCGCGTTACTCACCTGATAGTACCAGACTGGTTTTTCTACATGTACCCACATGTTCAGTACATGACATGCCTTCCCCTCAAGATGGCTCACTGTTAATCCACTTTATATTGTCTTTATAGTCTTTATTTAACACTACACATGCATATTTATAGTATAGTCCTGATTATCCTACTACTACACACACATATAACTGTTCTACTACTTTTAACACTAATTGTCTGTATCACTCGACACCACTTCTTCACATGCTGTATCTTCATTTTCTGTTGTATTTAAGTCAACCCTCTTGCTGGTTGACTGTAAAGGTGACTCAGAACGAGCTCTTTTGGTTCTTTCAGCATAAGCCGGTGGTGGTATTTCAATGTCTTGTGGTCCTGACACTCCAATTATCTCGGCCCACTTTGAGGGTGTAGGAATCAATACTTCATCATCTTCATAGTAACTATTCTTTTTCCTATGAGGGGTCTGTTCTTCTTCTATAGTCTCCTCCTCCCCCCCAAAACTGTGAATTTGGTTGATATGTCTTTTCATAAGTTTTCCATTCCATCTCACCAAATATCTGCAGATTCCAATCTTCTTTTCAATTATTCCTTTAAGCCATTGAGGTTTCCCATTGTAATTTCTGATATACACAGTCTGTCCAGGTTCAAATGACCTGACCTTTACTTCTTCATTACTTTCCACATCTCTTAATTGTGGGTTGTTCTTGGACATCAGTGGATTTAGGTAATCAAATTTGGTTTTAAAGCGTCTATTATTTAACAACTCTGCTGGTGTTTTATCACTAAGAGTGTTAGGTGTTGTACGCAGGCCATATAAAATTTTTTGAAGTTTTAGATCCCATGGTTCAGATGAGTGTTTTTTAAGTTTATTTTTAATTGTCTGAACTGTTCTCTCAGCCTGACCATTAGATGCTGGATGATATGGTGCTACTAAAATATGTCTGATGTTATTATTTTTACAAAAATTTTGAAATTCTTCGGAGATAAAGCTTCTACCATTATCACTTACAGTGGTATCTGGTAGACCCTGTTCAGTGAATACTTCTCTCAATTTTTTTATTAGCGTAGTACTGCTCATATCCGGAACTATCTGGCCATTTCGAAAATGAATCAATCAAGATGAGAAAAATCTTCCCTTGAAATGGTCCTGCATAATCTATATGTAATCTTGACCAGGCCTTCTCAGGTCTTATCCACTGATGTGTACTTTTTGCAGGCATGTTCATATTTTCTGCGCATATGTGACACCTTTTGACCATCTCTTCTATCTGTCTATCAATAGCAGGCCACCAGAAATAACTCCTAGCCATGGCTTTTGTAATAACAATTCCATCATGATTTGCATGCAGTTCCTCCAAAACTTTCGGCCTCATTTTGTCTGGCAAAACTACTCTATTTCCCCACAAAATGCAATTTTTAAATGAAGATAATTCATCTCTTTTTCGCCAATATATTTTGTACTCATTTTCTACTTCCTTTGGCCACCCATTACGTATCCAATACATAATTTTACTTAGCGTACAATCTTTGATTGTAAGTTTTGCAACTTCCTCTGCTGAAAACTCCAATTCTAGAGGTGTTTCCTCAATAAGTAACACTCCTGAATACTCTTTTTCTTCTTCATCTTTTTCTACTGAAGGCCAACGACTTAATGCATCAGCATTTCCTAACATCTTGCCTTGGATATATTCAATTGTATAATCATAAGAGTTCAACAGAAGGGCCCATCTTAGCATTCTTGGAGAAATTATATTAGGTATGGGACGTTTGGGGTCAAATAAGCCTAGCAGAGGTTTATGATCTGTCCTGATAATCACCTTTCTGCCGCTAATAAATTGATGGAACTTCTTGAAGCCAAATATTATAGCTGCTGCCTCTTTATCCACTTGAGCATAATTCCGTTCATGAATATTCATTGTCCTTGATGCAAACATGATGGGTCTTATACTGCCATCTTCCATCTCATGTTCTAATACTGCTCCGAGTCCATACTGCGATGCATCACATGATAGAATAAGTTTCTTCTTTAAGTCGTAATGGACAAGTGTATCCTTACTTGTCAACATTCTGCGCAGTCTTTCAAATGCATTCTGATGTTGCATCTTCCATTGCCATTTTGTCTCTTTATTCAGTAGTTGATCATCTGTCCATGTTGATAGGGCCAAGGCACACTTATTTAATTTTGGTAATTTCCCTTTCCATATGAGTCTGGCAGTCGGTTCACTTAATACTGTGCGTGCACACCCTGAATCTACTTCCATTTCAATTTGACAATTATTTAGGGTGACATTCATCTTATATGCAGGTACATTACCCTGTCTAACATTATAGATGGGCACTTCATATAGACCATTACAGTTCGATCTAGGTGTGCTATCATTGTTTTTATTTTTAGTCATACATGCCACTTCAATATGTCCAGTACGACCACAAAAATTACACTTAGCCCACCTAAACTTACATTCTCCTCTATGTTGTTTTGAACAACGAAAACATGTTTGTTTTTCAGTAGATTTTACACCTTTCTTATAAAAAATTTTGTTTACTTCCATGGGTTCCTCAAAATCCATGTTTATGTTGCTAACACCCGCATTTGGAACAATAATATCAGCATCACAGTTAGCAGATTCATGTGATAAAGCCAATTCAGAAGCTGATTTAAATGTTAAATCAGTTTTCCGTAACATTTGCCGTTGCAATTCTTTGTCTCTAATACCACAAACTAATCGATCACGCAGGGTACGATCAATATCCTTGAAGTTGCAGTGAATTGACAGTTTCCTCAAATTAGCAAGATAATCGCGTATTTTTTCATTTTGTTCCTGATTACGAGTATGAAATTTAAATGATTCCACTATCTCATTTGGTGTGGGATGAAAATGACTGTCTAGAAGTGTCTTTATTGTTGAATAGGTAACCTCACTTATTTCCTTTGGGGCAATCAAAGATAATATTAAATCAAATAAATCAGGACCACATACCGCCAACAAATTCGCCTTTTTTTAGCATCTTCTGTGATTTCATTTACCTCTAAACAAAATCCAAACCTTGACACGTAATTTTCCCAGCAGCCATGTGCTACATCAAATTCGGCAAACTTAACCACCATTTTTCTCAATTATTTGCACTTTATTTTCACAAATTTTCTATTAAATTTTATAATCACACTTATTTAAACGTTTTTCACTTATTTTCCTTTCGTCGCCACTATTATATTCTTGTAAAACCACTGAAATTGGGAGAGAGCGCGCGCGTTACTCACCTGATAGTACCAGACTGGTTTTTCTACATGTACCCACATGTTCAGTACATGACACATAGAATAAATGCAGGGTGGATGAAAGGGCGACAGGTTACGGGCACAGTGTGTGACCGCCGAATGACCCTCAAATTGAGAGGAAAGATTTATAAAACGGTGGTGAGACCTGTCGTCATGTATGGATCTGAGTGACCCACAAAGGTGATGGATGAAAGACGATTACATTACATGTATCCTTCGATCAACGCGAATCGAATGTTTGTTCTAATGTTCCATTAGCTTTGCTTGACAATGACCAACATTTACCCATACATTATTTCTGCCTAAATCAGTTTTTTTAGGCCATTGACGTTGTGCCTACCCTGTAAAGTGTTCAGGTTTAAATAGGTGTGTTAAGATTAAACTTGTTAGCTTTAGGTATATTTTCTGAAATGCGCGCGGTATTATGCATCGGTTCATTTACATAATTCGTTTCACATAATGTTTTACCGTGAAACAAACAGAGTTTTAGGTACCTATATAGAGGTACACTATACTGTTTTTTTTGTATCATGGCGATAGCGTGCATTGACCTTAACTACCACTGTACTCTCATTTGCGATAGCGATACATCGTATTTCCTTGAAAAAGTTAGCGACATGAATATCGCTAGAGTACATGAGCTTAGGGCAAGGTCGCTGCAGGGATCAGAAACATTTTTATTTGTGACCATATTTTAGATCATTATTGTAAGTAATTCTACTAGTTTTCGTCTGCTTTAAATTGCCATGAAAATTAATTATTTTCTCGTGGTTAAAGGTAGCCAATGATGTGTGTGTTATTCTGATGTATGAACTGTATTTTCATACAAAACGCGAATTTTTATACAAACTTCAAGTCCCTGTTTACCCCTTGTGGGTTGAAATTAGAAAACGCTGAAACACGTCTGTAGTAATTATTTTATTTGTTTAGTCTTTTATTATTTATTATTTGATTCTAAGTGACCAAAATGTAAAAAATTTAAAAATGTGAAACAAATAAAAAAGGAAAAAACCAAAAAATCTAATTTAATTTGAGAAAATTAATTTTTCCAAGCCTAAAGGTTTATTCACACACATCTGGGTAGTACGCAAATGCATGGGTATAATTTGAGCCGCGCTACAATAACAAAACGTGACTGGCTAACAAGTAATGTAACAAAAATAAACTTAACATACAAACAATAACCAAAACACCGAGAAACAGCAAGAAAGACTTCCAAACACGAACGAACGCAAGCGCACTTCACGACGATCGATCAAAATGAAAACAAAATTGAGCCTGCGGGACCGCACCTCTGGCCAGCTAGGGGCTCATTACAAAACAACGTAACTCAAAAATTTTAGTTTTAGTGTCAACAATTTTGTTTTATAACTTTTTAAGCACTCGCGATTTTTTTCACTCATTTTGAGTATTAGACCGGGTCTATCGCGATAGTATTTAGGTAAATATTAGTAATTAAATATCAGTCAACCCGCGACCACAATACACGAAACTGTGTTGAAACGTCGGGACACAGGTAAATTACTAATATTTACCTAAATACTATCGCGATAGACCCGTTCTAATACTTAATTTTGTTTTATATTTATTTATGGTAAAAATGTATTTTGTAAAGCTTTTTGGTTTCTTATTTGCTCAAATTATAATTGCAACCCAGAATCATTTTTATTTTACGGTATTATACCTATAATAGAGAATACATTTTGGGCAATATTTTAAATCGTATGTTATAGAATTGAACTCATTTCAAAAGTTAGCGAAAATTATCGACATATAAAAGTAATAAGTAGTTAAAAAAACAACTTTTTGAATTGGCTACAAGTACACTCATTTTTGAAAATTTTGGATATACATGGTTGTGGAATGACGCCGGGTTGTGCCGGGGGAATACCCGAAATTATGATACTTTAGCGATGTGAATTCTAGCGATAGTTTGTATGGAGAGCGATAATTATCGCCTAAAAATGTTGTTTTTGGGACCGGTCGTGTCAATGTACGCTATTGCCATGATAACGCGTAAATGGTATACCTGTATACCTTCAGTGTAGGTATAAAGCCGCTTTCGTAATGCAACAAACAACTGAAAATTCTGTCTATTCATTTAATGCTGCATGCACACACTCGAGCTATGGGCAGAGAAATAGTAAGGGAAGTGGGCAGCGCGAGCATGTAAACAGGTTACTCGCGCTGCTACTCGTCATGCCGCTGCCACTTCCCGTGCTCCCGCGAGTGTCGCCTTTTCGTACTCAAGTCAAAGGAACGGTAGCTCAACCGCGAGTGAAATGTATTGCTATCTCGCTCACCCGTATTGCTGCTAAAAGAGTATGACGGCAGTGTGTGAGTGTGAACACTCGCTCGCGTTGATACTTCCGCGGAAGTATTATGAGCAATATTCGCGGCAGCGGCAGGGGCAGGAGCATGTGCATAATGTGAACGTAGCATAACATTTTCCGGTCTTCCTACAAGCAGATCAATTTCAGTGCTACCAACGTAACGAGCTAGTATCAACTTTTAAAATACATACTATTTCTCTTTTTTTTATTAATGATGGGTTTGCTCTTGACTCTAGACTGGGTCATAGGACAGAGACAGAGTCTAAGATGGAGCGAGCTCACCCAGAAGAAGCCTGTTAAGGCACTGGCACTCCCACACACTGACGGAACGCAGCAAGCTACTTGGCGCCAGACTTCGGTGGGATGGTGGTCGCGAGCCAGGCGGCCCCTTACGGAGCCTTCCACCGCTTAGTGGGATCGTTCAGCCGGACTTATCCACAGGCAAGCCTGCGTTGCCGTTGCCCGGGGTGGACCGCCAGGAGGTAGATCCCATACCACCCCAAGTATTAGGCCTCTGGCATGGTTGTGTAACGACCGCCGTCCCCTCCGAAGCACGGAACCATTTCTATTCGGACAATCAGTTGGTTCACCCTGCAATGTCCTAACCAGACCGGGAACAAATTCACAAAGAGATAAATATCAACTTTTGTGAGTGTCCCACCGAGAATCAAACCCGGAACCTTTGCGTCGCAGGAAGTCGCACTACCACTGCGCCACATCGGTCGTCTTTTTGCCTTTTTTACGTGAAATTTCGAGCTCGTCTCAGCTCAGAGCGGGGTGTTTTATTGAGCAACGTTGATAAGAAAAAAGCCGTACGTAAGTTTATCTTACTAGGTCGCTGCCGTGTAATGTCGGCTTGGAATAGCATCACTCCATTTATTTCCCGTGGGTGTCGTAAGAGGCGATTGAGGGACTCGAGGGTTAAATGTGTATTGCAATTTAAGGCAATGAGCTAAAAACCTGTCACTATGGCGATACACAATTTCCCGAATGACCCTCAAATTTAATGTTTGTCAGATGAGGTGTAAACGATAGTTTTTAGGGCCGTTTACGCTCTGCCTACCCCGTATGGAATATAGGCGTGATATATGTACGTTTAATCACAAATTGTGAATGTATTTATAAATTATTTTAGCTAGGTTTCATTATCTAAAAAAAACGCGAGTGATACGCGGTCAAGTACATACTAAATATCCTGGACAATTCACACAGCGCCATCTAGCCCCAAACTAAGCAAAGCCTGTACTATGGGAACTAGATAGCTGATACTTTATTCAATGTAGGATAGAATTATCATTTATCGACGTCATGACTACATAAAGTACTATACTCGTAGAAACACCCAGACAAAACACAAATATATGAAAATGGACTTAACAAAATATTTGTGTCTTAATTATAATAGGATGTTTAATGCCTTGTGAAGCCGGCTTAGAAAAGCATCACCCCATTTCATTCCCGTGGGTGTCGTAAAAGGCGACGAAGGTACTCAAGAGTGTGTATTGCAATTTTAGGCGATGGGCTGTCAATCTGTCACTATGGCGATTCACAGTTTTCCGAATGACCCTCGAAAGTTTGTCAGACGTGGCGTAAATGTCCGTTTTTTGCGGCCGTTTACGCTCTGCCTACCTCGCAAGGGATAAAGGCGTGATATATGTATGTATGTTTAATGTCCCTCTCCGCAGAAGTTCCGCTATCAATTTTCTATTGTCTTTTTACCATTGTGCTTTTACAGTCGGCACTACAGTATGGCCATCCAAATAAGCCATATTAGACAGCTGTCAATTCGTGTTTTTTTTTTAGGATGGGTTTGCTCTTGACTCTAGTCTAGGTCATAGGACAGAGACAGAGTCTAAGGTCGAGTGAGCTCACCCAGAAGAAGCCTGATCACTCTTACTTTGAAGAGATTAGGGTTGTATGCGTTTGGAAACACAGACGCAGGTAGTGAGTTCCACTCTTTAGCAGTGCGCATTGTGCGCATAAATAAATGACGACTGGAAGCGCTTAGTCCGAATTGGTGGAATGGCAACCAGGTATGGGTATGGATGGTATCCGGCGGTGCGTCTGGATGTCCGATGGTAGAAGGGAGCTGGTGGAACAAGGTCTTGAAATGCTAATGCTATGGCAGAGGGCTCATTTTCTTTTGTTGACATCTCTTCTAGAACGGAGATGACAATCTGGCTTGTTGGGATGGCCTTACTTTAGACAGCACTTATCCTCGATGAGTTAAGACTTAAAACATGAATAAATTATGTAAAAGACGTTAAAATTTTTGTGAAAAATCGCTGCATTGTTTGTTCTTTAAAAATTTACATGAAACTACAGAAGCTATTAAAAAAACGGCTATCCTTGCCAGCGCTCATAACCACTGTAATAGAGTAGATAGTATTATTCATTCTGTGCCTAGTTTATATAAAATAGGGCCGCATTTTTGCTATCTCACCTGATGGTAAGTGACGATGCAGACGATGATGGGACATGCTTGCCTAGATAATGCCTATTCACTCTTGCCTTGGAAAGTCCCAAGTTATAATGTTCCGGAAACAAATCCGCCGGCAAGGCATTCCACTCCTTAGCTGCTCGCATGATGAAGGTTGAAGCAAATCGCTTCGTGCGATATAAAGGTATATCAACAACATAAGGGTGGAACCCAGACGGCGACGCGTGCCGCGGAAATTGAATGGGGATAGGGGTATTAGGTAGTGGAGTGATTGCGCATAGTCACCGAATTGTATCCTATAGAATACCGACATGCATGCAACTTTGCGTCGGTGTACCAGGCTTTGGAGTCTAGTCTCAGCCAGCGATGCGTCAGCGACGAGCTTCTTGGTGCGTTTTTCGACAGAGTCTAAGACCGCCGGTGGTATTTGGCAGATCCATCCCAATGGTGGCTACAATGCCGTGTATGGAGCATTGTAGCCACCTTTGGGATGGATCTGCCGGAATTGAGCTTGATATAATTGCAGAAGCTGTCCCGGTGTGAAGTATCGCCTAACCTTTGATAGAATACCGAGCCTGTTAGCTGCATTCGTGGCCAGAGATTCAATATAACCCCCAAAGTTGAGGTCTGCTGTAAGGGCCATACCAAGAACATCAACACACACACACACACACATATTATCACGCCTATAATCCCTTGCGGGGAAGCAGAGCGTAAACCGCTGCAAAAACCGAACATTACGCCACGTCTGACAAATATTTGAAGGTCATTCGGAAAACTGTCTATCGCCATAGTGACAGGTTGTCAGCCCATCGCCTAAAATAGCAATACACACCCTCGAGTCCCTAAGTCGCCTCTTACGACTCCCACGGTAAAGAAGTGGGGTGATGCTATTCTAAGCCGGCATCACACGGCACCAAGAAGATCAAGATGGTCAGAAATTTATATGGATACATTTCGGAAAGTCGGAGTCAGATTAAAAGGACTCCGTTTTGCAGAGAAGAGACACGCATGTGTTTTCCAAGGGTTGAACTTTACAAGTTACTACCACGACAGAAGCTTATACTTCGTAGATGGTTTAAAACGACTTCTTCGGTATCCCCCATGTCAAAAAATATAGAAATTTTTCAAATCGACATCTATTATTATTGAATACCAAATTTTAAAACACTTCCCTTGTTAGGTATACAATTTTTGAAAACTTGCAAAATTTTCAAGCGCGGGCAGGATTTGGACCTGCGACTTTCGCATTACTAGTGGCGGCGCCTCTTCCATCTGAGCTACCGCAGCCCGTTCCTTGCCCGCCAATTTTGCAAGTGTATTTTAATGCCAGTAACGCGTGGCACGGCTCCTTTATTATTATTATTAGTGCAGGCACGGTTATTTTTATCAAAACTCACAAAACAGGTTGGATTTTTTATATAACACCACGAGACGATCCAAACTTGTTAATATATTCAGTTGTTCTTTAATACTTTGTTAACTGTGGCTTTAGCATAATACAACAGGGTCTTAGTAAAACAATTTGAAACGGATTTAAGTTGTGTTTATTTTGGAATTTATTGTAATGAGTAAAAGTTTTGCAAACTAAAAAAAATATGATACAGGGTGCAGCTACCTTACCTAAGTACCTTTGCATACATAATGGAAAATCCCTTAAAGCTGTATGCTGCTTTCCCTGACTAAATGGAAAGTATGGGAAAATTTCAAGAAACAGATTCGGGCTCTCTCATGCTCTATTTACAATGTAATTTTAATGGGAGATAATAATTATTCAAATATCAACACAACCCCTTCAAGCAACCGACGCCACCGCCGGCCGGCAGGGGCGCGGAGGTCCCACATTTGTTCCCCATTTTAGGAACTACTTTTATGTACCGATTGGGCTGGTTTTTTGAACAACCACACAAACTTCTTCGGGTGAGCTTCTGCTCCCCAACAATCAGTCAGGTGTAGGTTTCAAAGCCATGGGGCTAAAATCGTAGAGCAGTCTTAAACACAAGCAAAAAAAAAGCTCTTATGCTTTTTGAGATAAAGCTTAGCCTATAACACTCAAGATAATGTAAGGATTCTTCCGATACAATTCCCATTCGAATCTGTTCAGTGGTTAACGAGTTTCAGCATATATAATACATACATATATGAACTCTAAAAACATTACACTCCTTTTTTTGTTGGGCAGTCGTGTAAAAAAGAAAACAAATACATATCAGCCCATGTTGCTTATGTTGCTACTAGCGGCCCGCCCAGCGGTTTCACCCGCTGCTAACCGATTTCCCACGGGAAACAGACTTTCTCCCGACAGTTACATAAAAACCTTCCTCTTGAATCACCCTATCTTTAAAAAAAACATCTAGATCCGTTGGGTGGTTTTCAAAATATAAGCATGCGCAAGCAAGCGAAAAGTGTACTTAATTCTTATAGTGGAGACTGGAGGTACAGAGCCCTCATTTGCCACGCCTATTCTTTTTCTGCACAGACTCTAGGTACGTACACCCTGTATAGCAGTTACCTTCCACTTTTGAATGTGTTGATCTATCTACTTAAAAACTTTTTGTTAGCTCAAGAAGGTCACGCATGGTCGCTCCGGTTTTGAGCAGATTAGCACTAACGCTGTGAAAATGTAACTAATAGGTAC
Organism: Tuta absoluta; assembly: GCA_027580185.1. NCBI lineage: Eukaryota > Metazoa > Arthropoda > Insecta > Lepidoptera > Gelechiidae > Tuta > Tuta absoluta. The sequence continues at coordinate 2,061,308 of JAQAHW010000047.1, forward strand.
TTACAATAACAATATATACGGTGAAAATTTACAAGTGCCGATAGCAAAATCTCAAGACGGACTAGTGATTTGGAACAACTTTCCTCAAGGAACTTAGGTTGAAATATGACAAAAACGAACAAAAAAGACTCACCATATCTATGGTGAGTCTTTTTTTACAGAAATTTACAGACACACATACATATTATCACGCCTATATCCCATGCGGGAAATCGTAAATTGCGGTAAAAAGCGGACATTTACGCCACGTCTGACAAACATTTGAGGATCATTCAGAAAATTGTGTATCGCCTTAGTGACAACTGGTCAGCCCATCGCCTCAAATTGCAACACACATGCAACCCTCGAATCACAGAAGTTTTAAACTTAAAAACCCCAAGATTCTAAGATTACAATTAAAATAAAAACCAACGAATATTTCGATTGCCAGTATTATTGAATTCAAATACTGTACGTGTTAGGGTATCTTCTTGCCAAAACAGAGGGCATCACATACAGGGTGTAAGGGATAGCCCTCCGAATACTGATAGGGTGCATGCAGACGATAAAACTGAACAAATTTCCCCTAGGAACATGTCAGGAAACGACAAAAAAAAATTTATCGCACCCATACAAAATCAAGATCAGCTGACTGCAATTACTAAGGAACGTTTTTTGGCGTTTTGTGAAATATTATTTCATAGGAAATTGTATAGTTTTATGGCCTGAATGCACCCTATAAGTATTCGGAGGGCTGTCCCTTACACCCCGTGTATGGTAGGTATTCATTGCTAACATCCGAAACGAAGAACAAAACATCCTTTTAGCATTTTCAAGTGTAACTTGAGTTATTCGTGTGTGTACTCAAGTCGGTTTCATCTTTCTATCCTAAGTGTGCGAGATATAATTTACAAGACACATACACATACATCACGCCTATAATACCTTTCGGAGTAGGCAGAATTCGGGCGAAAAACTGACATTTACTCCACGACTGACAAACATTTGAGGATCATACGGAAAATTGTGTATCGTCATAGTAACAGGTTGCCTATCACCTAAAATACACACCCTAAAGTTCCTTAGTCGCCTCTTTCGAATCCCGCGGGAAAGAAATGGGGTAATGCTATTCTAAGCCGGCATCACACGGCACCTAATTTACAAAACATGAATATGAATAAATAAATGTCCTGGACAATTCACACAGCGCCATCTAGCCCTAAACTAAGCAAAGCTTGTACTATGGGAACTAGATAGCTGATATTTATTTTGTTAATAAATACATAATTTACATAAAAACCAGACTAAAAACAAATACTTGAAAATAGATTTAACAAATATTTGTGTTTTATAGGGATCGAACACACGACCCTCGGCGTAGCAGGCAGGGGTACTATCAGCTATGCCATCGGGCCAGTCTCTCAGTTAAAATACAGGCTGTTTTAGAATTAGGATAATACATAGATTGTATTCTTTCTTTATTCATTAAGTTTAGGTACAAATCTATTTAAACGTTAATTGAAGTTAACAATACCTATCACACCTCACTCGGGTATGTAAACGCAAAGACGTAGAAAGCGAAAAGTGTACTTAAGGCGAAATCTGGCCGAGGTAGCCGCGTTTTCAAGGGGGTGAAGCAGCCGCGCGGGTGGAGCAGGCGCGGGGTGTACCCCCCGCACGGGCAAGTAGCAAACGCAGCGTATCAGGCTCCCGCGCACGACAGTATAGGCGTAGGGTAAACGTGCTAATAATTGAACTATTTGTTTCATTGAAAGGTTGTCTTTTTTAATGTTATTAGATATACCTATTCAATGTTTATGTTTTTAGACACGTAAACCTAGTTTATGTTTTTTAGACATGTAAACCATGTAAAACTTTACGTAGTGCTACTTCGTAAAGTTTATAAATCAGTCATAGTTAGGTAGGTACAGATTTATTTATAAAGAAATTATGTCTAGGGATCCGTATGATTATTGATTATTTATGTTTTATGGGGAAAAATTTAAATAATATTCATCAAAATGTACATATAAATGTAATTTAATTTAATGTAATATACATCAAAATGTAATCAAAACTCATTTACAAGACAAAAAAATTACATTCAAATTAAGATATCTGCTTCATTTACTGACGCCCATAAATAGGGTTCCTTCCGTAGTCTGTTGAAATTATCGACGCGAGGCATACAAACGAACAGACATAGAAATAGAATTGGCAAAATAATAAGGGAATAAACTAAGGAAATCTATAACAACCCCAATAAACAGGATCTGACAGTCCAGCGCCCACTTTCCTGGTTATATAGCCGGTTTTTCAGAACCTCTCAAAGGCATCCCACGGGCTCAGCGAGAATCTACCATTCTCATTCAGGGAGAATATGATTTTATTTTAGTTTACCAAAAGTTGTCATATCTTTGTTTATACTGTCTCCATTTCAGATTGTTTTCTCCATATAAAACACATCTTATCTTTCCCGTCGCACGTAATTGTCCCTAAACTTGGAAAAACCAATTACTATTTTTAATTCACAGTAACTCAATCTTGCTTTTTATGATATTTCAATATTTGCACTTTATTTTGTTTTATAGCATTTTGAATGCCATTTTTTGAGGCAGCAACTGGGCATTTCAGTTCCACTGCGGTATCTTCACCCACGATTCCGAAAGGCGTAGCACCTATGAAGAGAAATTTTTCATCAACAGTCCACATTCCCCGATTCTCAAATTTTCTTGGCTGCTCAAACAAACTGTTGAGAAATCGATGTCGTCTGTGTAGGGATGCGAAAAAACGCCACATTGATGACTCTATCGATAATTATAAGCCAGCACAAGTCTGGAAATATTTACGCGCGCTTGGTGTTGGGAAGTCGCCAGCTACCCCTAGTGGTGCTGTAGATTTGTCAGCACTCAACCGGCATTTTTCGTCTCCTTCTGTCACACTGACTGATGTCGTCAAAGCAACGACTATCGCTAACATAAACCGTCACCACTTCCACAGTGTTCTTTCTTTTCTTTTTAAAGTTGTTGCCGAGGACGATGTTAAGAAACATATATCATCCATCAAATCTACTGCCGTGGGCAATGATGGTCTCTCCTCCCGTATGATCTCCCTTATCCTTACTGAACTCTTGCCAATCCTCACACAAATCTTTAATTTCACTCTGGTTACGAGTTCTTTCCCCTCAGCATAAAAACTTGCAATTGTTATACCTCTCCCTAAAGTTTCCAATCCTTCATCGTTCTTCCAATTTCATCCTACTTCCATCCTTCCATTCCTATCCAAGATCCTTGAACACATTGTCCACAAGCAGGCATCTGACTTCAACACATCTAGTAGTCTTCTTTCTACGTATAAGTCTGGCTTTCGTGCTGGTCACAGCACTGTGACAGCACTTATCAAAGTCACCGATAATATTCACCATACCATGATAAATAAGTCTTTGACTATTCTTATTTTACTTCATTTCAGTAATGCCCAACTCAGTTGATCTTGATGTACTTTTCGCTAACCTTCGCTCTCTTAACATCTCTTCTCTGGCAATAACTTGGTTTGATTCATTATTTCGGGGTCGCTTGCAGCGGATCCGTTCTGATGAGGCTTTCTCGGAATGGAGTAATCCCTCTGCAGGCGTACCTACAAATGGCGTCTTTTCACTTCTTCTTTTTTCTGTTTTTATTAACACAGTTACTCCTCTCTTTTAGCTTCCATCTTTACGCAGACAATTTGCAGATTTACCGTCATTTCACCTGTGATGATATAAATAGTGCAACTGTGGCTATCAACAGTAACCTCAGCAAAATTGCTATATGGGCTGAATTCTTCGGTCTCGTGGTCAACTCAATAAAATCTCAGGCCATGCTAATAGGTAGTTCCTATATTTGTGTGTAGGCAAGTGCACCATCCAATTATCCCAAACGTTATTCATAACCGCACGTCTATAGCTTACACAAAAACTGCCAAAAACCGTATTTTTCTGGATTCCACTCTCAGTTCGACTGCGCAGGTCAACGCTGTCAGCTGTAAAGTATTTTTCTCTTTTCTTTCGCTTTAATGCCTTCAAAAATTCTTGCCTCTTAAAACTAAGATTACTCTTGCTCAGACACTTCTCCTCCCCCGTTTAGACCACGCCGACACCTGCTACGTAGATGCCACTGAGGAGTTGTTTAGCAAACTTGAGCGTCTCCAAAACCTCTGCATCAGATTCATTTTTGGCTTACGCAATTACGATCACAGTTTGGCTCACAACTCACATTGAATCGTTAAAATAGGTTGTACGGAACTGTCTTCACTTATCGAGTCCAACTCGCACTTTACCGGTTTTTATCTATCCACACTAATATTACAAATGGGAAAGCCTGCTTATTTGATTTTCCTTTCTTCTCGTCGCAACGGAGCGGTTTTATGTAAAATTTAACCTCCCATACAAGGTGTACTAGCCGGCCTAGTCAATTTGTATGGGACCCATATGTTACTTGAGAAAATTTGTTCCTTATTCTCAGACTGGTGTCTAGTAGGCATTCCATGGTTTTCGCTATCAGTCACTAGTTAAATTTCACCCTATACAATAGTAAAGTTAGGTTGTACGGAACCTTCCTCAGCTATCAAGTCCAACTCGCACTTGACAGGTTTTTATCCATCGATGCGTGTTTGTTTGATTGTCCTTCCTTGACGTTGTAATTGTAACGTCACGTTGCGTTGGGTTGATTGTGAGGCTGGAGTGGCCTATGTCACTCACTTTGGAGAAATATCTTTTCCTACGGGAAAAACATCACGCCGTGGGTGAGGCTAGGTATAAATAAATTGTTATGTTTACCATACATAAGGTAGTCCTTGCAAGGTACTTCTACCCTAATTAAAAAAAATATCTTGAAATTTTTTGGTAAATATTATGCCGTGTGATGCCGGCTTAGAATAGCATCACCCCATTTCTTTCCCATGGGAGTCGTTAAAGGCGACTAAGGTACTCGAGGGTGTGACAACCTGTCACTATGGCGATACACAATTTTTGCGCATAACCCTCAAATATTTGTCAGACATGGCGTAAATGTCCGTTTTTTGCGGCCGCTTACGCTCTGTCTACCCCGCATGGGATTATAGGCGTGATATGTGTATGGGTGTTTATGTTTATATTACGCCGCAAACTACAGAATCCTCTGTTTTTATAGCAAGGCTTGGATAGCTTCGTTTTATTTCTTTAACTTGGCATTTTTCTTCCCTGCTCGCTAAATGTCGTAATATCTCCGCGGCTGGAAAAAAATTGTACATGTCTGCTTCCGACGAGGCTCAGTGGCCGACTGAGGGGAGCGGGCGCGGTAGAAACCGACGTGCCCGTGCGCAAACCGAACATACTTTTGTGTTTTAGTGTTCTTTTTTAATGATAATAAGTAGATAATTGAAAAACTAGCTCCATACGATGATTACACATACAATAAGGAAGAAAATGACATAAAATAAATTTTGAAATATTGGATACCGGTCAAATGGTACAGGTTTTTAGTCTAAGAAACAGGCCAAAATCCGCAAAATTAGAGCTTACTTTGCGATTTTTTTCTATCGAGAAAATTTTAACCAATCGTGTTTTGGGCCCCATAGTTTTGTAGCATATATCTTGAAGTAGGTTTAAAAATAATTACGTCTCGTGTTTTTGAGATTTGAAGAAATGGCATCGAAAACTCCGAACACTACTCCACCTTTGCTCGGTAGATTTCTAAGGCCACCTCACCTTAATGCTAAATGATTAAGTAATTACTGAGAATCTGTGCAGGAACCTTACTAAATAGATAGGTAGGAGCAAGTTATTCACATACGGGTTGGTCTAGATGTTCCTATGACTAGGTATTGCCTATTACGTAGGTACGTGCTATAAACTAAGTATATAGTGTGAAATTTTACTAGTGACCGATACCGAAAACTTAGTACGGGTTGGTGATAAAAAACAAATTTCCCCAAGAAACATAGGTTAATATATACGAAAAATAAATTTGAACCCCCCATAAAAAATTGCCGATCAGCTGATTTAAGTTACTATGGAAACTCAAATTATTGTTTTCATATTTCCACCTATGTTTCTTGGGGAAAGTTTTTCCTTATCACCAGCACGTCTTGAGTTTTCACTATCGGTCACTAGTAAAATTTGATGCGATATCCTAATATTCCTAATAATGGTAACCATTACAATAGATTAAAAATCGACTCTACATTATTTACTGGACATACTGTAACAACATTTTCTTTTCATAAAAAACATTAAAGCATTGACGTCATCAACCCACACTTTCTCTCAGCTGTCAGTTGTAGGCATAAAGGCAGGCGGCGTAGAAATGTCCTTTGCGCTACCGTTTGCGTCGGAGGTTTTTACATAAATATTTATAGGGTGACATTTTATTAGCTACCAAAAACGAATGTACGGGCTGGTGATAAAGAACAACTTTTTTAGGAACATAGGTTAAATTATATCAATACTGGTGGTACTAGATTTTACCTCGACTTCGTCCGAATAATATAGTACGTGTAGTTGTAAGAAAGGTGCCTGACACAAAAAGCAAAGCAATCCACACAACGAATCCTCGTCTGATGATTTTCTTCGGCGTTATGCGCTATGTTTCTTATGATTTACTTTGTTTCCCGCGGGATTGATAGATTTTCCTGCGGTAAAAAGTAGGCTATGTCCTTTCTTAGGTTCCTGTCTATGTTTATGCCGAATTGTATCAAAATCGGTTCAGTGATTTAGACGTGAAAACGTAACAGACAGACAGAGTTACTTTCGAATTTAAAATATTAGTATGGAAGTATGGATTTAGAGTTTCCATAGTAGGTATCTCAAATCAGCTGACCGGGTATTTTCATTGGGATTGTTTTTCCTTATCGCCAGCCCATCTTCAGTTTTCGGTATCGGTCACTAGTGAAATTTCTCTCTATATACTGAACAGTTGGACACCCTGTGTCCAAATTTTCATTTCTTTAAATCCGTACTTCCGTACTAATATTATAAATCTGAGTTTGTATGTGTGTGTATGTATGTATGTTTGTTACCTCTTTACGCTCAAACGGCTTGACCGATTTGGATGAAATTTGGAACACAGGTAGAGTATAACCCGGAACAACACATAGGCCACTTTTTACCGCAGGAAAACAACTATTACCAAGGGAAAATGAGTGGCAGCGGGTGAAACCGCTGGGCGGAAATCTAGTATAAAATAAAATAAAGCGTTGACGTCATCAGCCCACACAGCCCAAATGTTCCCCGACCTGTCAGTTGTAGGCAGATAGGCAGAACTGAAATGTCATTGAGCTACCGTGGTGCGCGTTGGAGGTGTGTGGGATGGGTGGACCTAGGGACAGCGGGCTGAGTTTTAGCAGAAATTTGGTTTTTACAAAGATAGTGTAGGCGGCGGTACCGACTAAGAATAGCATTAGATACCCCAATTCTAGTCGTGGGTGTCGTAAATAGCGACTAAGGGATAATCATTCAGCACAACCATCCAGGAAATTATTTATTTATTGTGTACTTAAAGATATTACAATAATTTACTTTAATATTCTCGCCAAACTGCAAAAACAGTTTGTTGGCAAGATAGGCAGCAGCGTTCCTTTTAAATGCAATATCTAACACTATGTTCGCCAAACAGCCTGCCATGCGTGACGTGATGAGTATGTAGGGCAATTTGCCCCTTTCTAAAAAATCTTCGAGCAGGAGTAAAACTGTGTAGAATAATATCAAAGTTATTGAACATCTTTGTTCACTTTGAAAAGCTGAATCCTTGAAATATTTTCAGTTTTTTACAGCTGTCTTTTTCCGCCCCAGTTAAACCCAAGGCCCATGTCGATGCGATTATTTCTAATGCCGCGTTCACACACTCGAGCTATGGGCAGGGATATAGTAAGGGAAGTGGGCAGCGCGAGTATGTAAACATGGTTACTCGCGCTGCTACACGACATGCCGCTGCCACTTCCCGTGCTCCTTCGATTGCTTTTTTTTTGCGGTTTTTCGTGCGGATAAGTCAAAGAAACGGCAACTCGAGCGTAAGTGGAATGTATTGCTAGTGTATGACGGCAGTGTGTGAACCACTTATTTGACTCCAATAGAAGGGACACCATTTTGGCCGGTTGAAACTGGTGACATGCACGAAAGTAATAAAAACAGCCACTCTTTTGCATCTTGCTTATACTTGCATAAGCTAATAAAGCAAAATTGAATAAGATGTAGTTATTTTCGTTCGTCTTAAATTAAAATATTGTGTTGGTTCTATAACTTTAGTCATAGTTCTGTGGTGTGAACACTCACTCGCGTTGATACTTCCGCGGAAGTATTTCGAGCAATATTCGCGGCAACGGCAGGAGCAGGAGCATTGTGCATTGTGTGAACGTGCTATAAGGCATATGTATGTAGGGACTACACGGAGAGGCCTCTTCTTCTTTTCGTGTGGGACACCGAGTCGTCCAACGACCCGATGAACCCTGGTGTCAAGAGTTTTTCTACCGCCTACTACCACTAGTAGGCCTCTGACATGGTTGTGTTACGACCGCCGTCTAAGTAATCATAGACAGCTACCGGGACCGACGGCTTAACGTACCCTCCGAGAAGCACGGAACCATTTCTTTTCGGACAATTAGTTGGTTCACCCTGCAATGTCCTAACCAGACTGGGAACAAATTCACAAAGTGATAAATATCAACTTTGTGAGTGTCCCACCGAGAATCGAACCCGGAACCTTTGCGTCGCAGGCAGTCGCACTACCACTGCGCCATATCGGCCGTCAAAAGGGGAGGCCTCTTATGGAACCTCATTACCCGTCACTCTGAATCGAGCTGTGATTAATCTAAATAAATAGCTGACCAAGAAAAGCTTTTCAAATTTCCCCCGAATATAAGTGCTTACTTACGCCTTTCATGATACCATGCAATTAGTAATACATTCATACATAATCACGCCTATAATCCCATACGGGGAAGGCAGAGCGTAAACGACCGCAAAAAACGGACATTTACGCCATGTCTGACAAATATTTGAGGGTTATTCGGAAAATAGTGTATCGCTATATCGCCATAGTGACAGGTTGTCAGCCCATCGCCTAAAATTGCAATACACACCCTTGAGTCCCTAAATCGCCTCTTACGACTCCCACGAGAAAGAAATGGGGTGATGCTATTCTAAGCCGGCATCACACAGCATATTAGTAATTCCTATGTGAAAATATCAAATTGATTGAGTTGTTTTTATAAGAGGCTAGCGGCGCGCCTAGCGGGTTCACCAGCTGCTAACCGTTTTCCCGCGGGAACGAGACATTTTAATATAGCCTAGGTATGTTCATCAGAGTCAATGTAGAATTCTAATGGTGAAGTTTATTTTTTAATCGGTCCTGTAGTATCGGAGCCTATTCAATTCAAACAAACAATCAAATCTTTCCGCTTTATGATATTAAAGTAGATTACAGTAGATGTAGACTATGTAGTGATAAACACTGTCCATAATTTTCGATTTAGTCAAATAAAAAAATAATATTAACCAAATCCCAGTTTCCCTAGTAGGTGTAATTTTTTTTTTAAACCAACAGCTGTTGACATAACATACATAAAAACAATAAAAACAGAAAGCCAATAATAGGTTTTCACCTGTAGACAATAGAGTAAGCTGAAATAAGCATTTACAATGAAACACGACACCATTTTGTTGTAGCACACAACACACATTGGGCATAAATCTATAACTAAAAGTTTAGGAAAAACACAACCAAATCAAACAGAAAATGCTTGGTTAATCACTACATAGTATAAAATAAAGTCGCTTCCCGTTTGGTGTCTCCATTATACCTTTAGAAGTACCCAACGGATTTTGATGCGGTTTTTTTTATTAGATAGAGTAACTTGAGAGAAAGGTTTATAAGTATAATTTATTCCGGGAAATTGTCATGTTCCCATGGGAAAACGGGTAGCCCAACTGGTAGTAAAGTTTTGACCCCCTCTTGACACCATTAAGGATTAAAATTTCAAAAATGCTGAAACACGTATTTAATTATTTTAATTTATGAGTCTAATCAGAAATTTTGAAACAGATCAGATTCAATTAAAAAAAACGAACTTTCATACAAACTTTTAGCCCCCGTTTGACCCTATTAAGGGTGAAAATTTCAAATATGCTGAAACACGTGTTTAATTATTTTAAGTCATAAGTTTAATTACTAATTTTGAAATGGATCACACTTAAGACAACGAACTTTCATACAAACTTTTAACCCCCTTTTCATCTCTTGGGGGATAAAAAAAAACGGAATTTGAAGTAAAGTCCCTGTCTGTTTGTTTGTATCTTCAAAACCACTTAACGGATCTGGATGAAGTTTTCTTAAAAGATAGAGTGACTCAAGAGGAAGGTTTTTATGTATGATTTATGTCGGGAGAAACTCTGTTTCCCGTGGGAAATCAGTTAGCAGCGGGTGAAACCGCTGGGCGGGCCGCTAGTTACAAAATAAAACAAAAATCCTCATAAAACATATTAGTCGTGTCTATCACCGAAATTCACGCACGCCAAATGACGGCCCTAGATGTGCACCGGTCCTCATAGTTAAAGTATAGTTAGTACGATTAGCATCACCCCGATTCTACCCGTAGGTGTCATAAAAAACCATTTAAAGAATAAATTCATCCAGGGAATATGCAGCAGCGTTCCCTGTGAATGCAAAATCATGCACTGCGCTCACCAATCCCCCCTATAGGATTCCTTGTCATACAGTGAACGGCCGATGTGGCGCAGTAGTAGTGCGACTGCTTGTGACGCAAAGGTTACGGGTTCGATTCTCGGTGGGACACTCACAAAGTTGATATTTATCACTTTGTGACTTTGTTCCCGGTCTGGTTAATGAAAATGAAAATGAAAATGAAATAACTTTATTCAATGTAGGATAGCATTATCACTTATTGACGTCATGATCGGTCATTGTAAAAAAAAGAAATTTGCATAACGCAATCTTCTTCTTTTTATAATAATCGATCGTTGATCGTTGATACTACTTAAAAACGAGTTAAAATATAAAGAACGGCCTGATATCGTAAGCCTATCAGTTGAGCGAACTATTGAAATAGCCTGCGTAGAACTTGAAGATCTTGTTATAATGAGCGTATACAGCCCACCTGATGCTAAATATGAACCCTTTGAAAAAGTTATGGATGTAGCTTTAGATAAAGCAACAAAATCCAATAAAGGGATTATTGTATGTGGAGATTTCAATATAAATATTCTTGAAAATTCTAATATCAGTAATAGGTTTCTATCATTATTTTTATGTTACAACCTAGTGAATCTTATTTCGGTGCCAACGAGAATCACACCTACCTCAGCCAGGTGCATAGATAATATCTTTACCAACATTAAACCTGAAGATGCGGCTGTCATAAATAAATTAAGCTCCGACCATACGGGTCAATTAGCTTCTTTCAAAATTAACATTGAGCAGGCACCTAAACAAGATATTACGTGTGTACCGGTAAATGAAAGTAGGCTAAATCGATATAGAGAAAATATCTTGCAAAAATTACCTGAATTGCCATATAACGAAAATCCAAATAAATTATATAACGCAGTATTTAGTCTTGCCAAAAAAGAATATGACAATGTATTTAAATCTAAGAAAATTAAAGTTAACACAAAATTATCATTTAGTGACTGGGCCACAGTTGGAATTCATAGAAGCAGGCAGAAGTTATACGATCTGTATGAAGAAAGAACATATAATCAATCAAAAACTTTTGCTGATTATGTAAAACGTTACTCTAAAACTTTTAGAAACGTTTGTGCAATAGCTAAATCTAACTTCATCAAAAATAATATAAAGAATAGCACAAACGTAATCAAAACCACTTGGAAATTTGTAAATAATGAAACTGGAAAATCTAAACGTCGTAATGAAAATTATAAACTTATGATAAACGATGAAATTAAAAATACTAATTTGGAAGTAGCTTCCGCTTTTGAACAATTTTTTACTGATATTCCAGTTTCGACTACCAAATCGTTAAACTCATGCCCTATTCTCGCTGAATCTATTCTAAAAGATAATGTAAACCATTGTGACAAATATTTTAAATTTTCTCACGTTAGTAACATTGAAATAATAAAAGTATTTAAAAGTTTACAAATGAAAAATACTTCAGATCTCCACGGCCTCTCTGTTAAAATTATTAGTTCCATAATCGATTGCATTTCTCCATACCTAGCATGTATTTTTAATGACTGTGTAGACAGTGGCGTGTTTCCTGACTTGATGAAGCATAGTAAAGTTATTCCCTTGTTTAAAGCTGGTAGTACTACTGACCCTACTAATTTCAGACCTATATCAATACTACCAACACTAAGTAAAATTTTTGAAAAAGTTATTTTAAATCAATTGCAAGGACATTTTTATCGTAATAACTTAATGCACCTGCAGCAATTTGGTTTCACACGTGGTCGCTCTACTACTGATGCAGGTGTGGATCTCATCAATCATATAATCGAAGCCTGGGAGGAATCTCATGATGCAGTAGGTGTGTTTTGTGATTTGTCCAAGGCGTTTGATTGTGTTCATCATGATACTCTGGTCAGGAAGCTACATCAACTACGAGTTAGGACATTGCAGGCTGAACCACCTGATTGTCCGAAAAGAGAGATGGTTCCGTGCTTCGAAGTGCACGTTAAGCGTCGGTCTCGGTTGCTGTCTATGATTACTTAGACGGCGGTCGTTACACAACCATGTCAGAGGCCTACTACTAGTAGTCGGCGGTTGAAAAACTCTGACACCAGGGTTCATCGGGTCGTTGACGATTCGGTGTCCCACACGAAAAAGAAAGAAGAAGAAGTGGACTTTTGTGGCTTTTATGTATATGTATTAAGTATGTTAGTAGAAATGCCAAAGAGGCTTAGATTTAATAACAGGACAAACAGTCCCTAATCAAAGAGAATACGACGTACAAAGGGAATGTAGCCTTACAAAGCTTTGACCGAGTTTCAAGGTTTTTTTTATATTATTTTCTGTCCAAGGCAAACATTTTTATCCTTAAAAAAAAGTTTTATTACACACATATTAAGGATAACGTCCTTCGTAAAAAGAGGGAAATTTATTTCGAAAAGAATATTATAATATTTTTAAAGGCGGAGCTTTTGTTACGTGCAGTCAGAAAACTCGACGAAAAATTGTCAGATTGAGCCTAAAACGATTAGGTATTTTATAGTAAAATAATGTACTGATGGATTAGATATTATCAATTCGAATAATATTATGCTGTAGGCATGTATTTTTGTTGGGTGCATTTTGACAAGTGAATGACACTTAAGGGTTTACTTTGGCTTGTACAACAATATTAACGATATAATAATATACAACTTCGCCCAAGAAACTTAGGTCGAAATATTGCAAAAAATAAACTTGGGGAATGTTCCCAATATTCCCGGAAACTTAGTAATTTACTGGGAATATTCCCTGTAAATTACTAAAATGGGAACGCCACATTGCTAGTGCGACGCGTCTGAATGCGCACAGAATTATGTTTGTTTCATGGGAGCCCCCTAAAACACTTATTTTATTATATTTATCAGTAACGTCAGTATCCATGTAAATCGATTATATTTAAACGATGAAACTGCGTCCATATGGACTACTACTGCGAATCTGCGAGGCATCGGTCTCATGAGAGTCTTACGACAAGTCGTATATGAGTTTCGTCCTCTACGATAAGCTTCTTGTACCCGAGCGGGGCAATCAACTTTAGTGTAGTTTAGTTCAGTTTTAGAAAGCTAATCAGGAAACGTCGAAAAAAAACGATGTCCCATACAAGTCAGAATCAGGACATTTTTTTGACGTATGCCGAAATATTTTCATAGGAAGTGGTTCAGGTTCATGGTCTGCATGCACCCTATCAGTATTCGGAGGGCTCTCCCTTACATCCTGTATAAGTATATGTTCAGTCCAGGCAATCAGTCAGGCAGGAAAGTCAACTCATACTCCGGTCCCCAGGTACTTGGGTACAGTTCTAAGATTTACTTTATAGGTACACCTATAATAATAAGAATTGATACAGAATGTAAAATTATTAACTGCCAATATTTTAAGGGGTGAACGTACAAAATAGGCGCAAGAAGACGTCGAGTTGCGGAAACCTGCCCGTTTTACCATTACCATTACCATTACACCAGTCCATGAAACTTTACAACTTTCCCCAACTTTTCCCAAAAATATAATATTTGGACCCCCTATACAAAATGTTCCAACAGACCTGGCCAGTTTATTTGTGAAGTTGAAAAATAATCACAATTCGACCTATGATCCTTTGGCAAAGTAGTTCAGTTACATGGACTGGTTCACCCCTTAAAATATACACCTAATATTTATAACATCCTGTATGTTTGTACTTGCAATGAACAATTCAATTACTAACTGCCTGGCTGGTTGCCTGGGACTGTTTGATTAAATTTGAAACGTATAGGTATTGCTGAAAGTCAGTATGTTTTTTTTGACGAAGCATGAGGCTGATTAGTTCTGAGTTTCATTTACTTTTTGAGGAAGGTTTTCAGCACCGTATCACGCCCATAATCCCTTGCGGGGTAGGTAGAGCGTAAACAGCCACAAAACAGACATCTACGCCACATCTGACAAATATTTGAAGGTCATTCTGAAAATTGTATATTGCCATAGTGCAAGGTTATAAGTCCATCGCCTAAAATTGCAATACACACCCTCGAGTCCCTCAGTCGCCTCTAACGACTCCCACGGGAAAGAAATAGGGTGATGCTATTCTAAGCCGGCATCACACGGCATATCATGAACCTTTTATTTTCATGAAGGAAGGTTTTTATGTCTATATTACTTGTCGAGAATAAATCTAACTTCTGTTGGAAAACGGTAAGCAGCGGGTGATACCGCTTTGCAGGACACTAGTAGAATTTAATAGACAACATTTATTTAAAATAAACATTACGTAGAACTGGGTGAGACGACCCTTTATGACGCTGCCTTATCAGGCGCCAGCGTACACAAAGCAAATTAATTGTCTAGCCTACCTACAGACGTCAACACCAAGAGTCCAGTGGGGT
Organism: Tuta absoluta; assembly: GCA_027580185.1. Lineage (NCBI taxonomy): Eukaryota > Metazoa > Arthropoda > Insecta > Lepidoptera > Gelechiidae > Tuta > Tuta absoluta. The sequence goes on from JAQAHW010000047.1 coordinate 2,076,348, forward strand.
AGGGGTGTCTTTGCTGACTTAAATACAATCACAAGTACTAGTATTTCATAGTTTTTTTCCCTAGTTGTCCAACCACCTGATGAACCCTGCTGTCAGTTTTTCAACCGCCTACTACGTATGACTCTGACATAGTTGTGCAACGACCGCCGTCAAAGTAATCATAGACAGCAACCGGGACCGACGGCTTAACGTACCGGTCAAACGGTCACCCACGCCACCTCTGACAAATTTTTGAAGGTCATTCGGAAAATTGTGTATCGTCATAGTGACAGGTTGTCAGTCCATCGCCTAAAATTGCAATACACACCCTCGAGTCCATTTAGTCGCCTCTTACGACACCCACGGGCGTGAATTGGGGTGATGCTATTCTAAGCCGGCATCACACAGGATATGTGTATATCTTAATGTGTGCGGCTGTGTTTAATGAAATTCTACTCACAGAAAAGAGAGAGTTTTATGAGAAGATACCCCTGGCGACAACCCTACGTGGGCGTAACTATTGTGAAGTAAGGTCGTGGGTAAAAAGGTCATTTATATCTGTTTTTGCATAATGAATATTAATGAGCTTCCATTATTATGCGACAGACTTAGGTTATTGGTTATCGATCGATTCTTTATCTAAGTTTGTAGGTCAATGTGTTAGGAACTTTCTTCTTCAGTTTTATTATTTGAAACATAACCAAATTTTAATATTGTTTGATTTGCTAACCATCTTTCTTTCTATCTTAGCTGTTGCGTCGTATTTCTTTATGTTTTGTATCTTTTCTTTAATGTTCTTGTTTGCAAAAAACTGCAAATAAAATTGATAATAAATAGAGAATCAGTGTCCCTATATTATCAAACTATAGGCTTCGATTTTACTGGTGAAGTTCGATGTTCATTGCGTAGTCGGTTAGCTATTCATTAAGAGATACCAGGAATATTAATTGGCTACGCAATGTTCTGAGAATTTAACCCGTAGACTTGTAGCCTGTAGTTTCATAATTTCATTACATTGATCACAGCTCACAGCTGGTTCAGCTTTCTTGCAATATCTAACTAAACTGGAACCAATTTTGTTAAGATTTTGTTAGAACATAAGGACTTGTAACACTTATTCAATGTAAAACCCATTTTATTGTTCGTTGCTATAAATAACAAGTAAAGCTTTTGTAACAAGGTTACGCTTGTAAATATTATGTCGGAGTTCGTAATTAATTAAGATTAGGTAATTGATGTTATTTATGCTCGAAGTTAACGAACGGTGCTTCTCTTGAGAATAGGTCACAAATTAACGATACGATATTTTATACGCGAAGCTTACCTACAATGTTGCTAAGCGATAATTAATTTTCCTAGTGGCATAAAGTATATTCGCAGAAAGAAAGCAACAAAATTTTACCATACTTGACGTAGTTTATTCTAGATTGATTGATTAGTCATATAAAAGTAGTTACTTTATTCCCCGAATATGCAATCACAGTTTAGAGCTTCATTAAAGTATGATTAAACAGACTTGACTAGTACAGGGCCATCACAGTAAGCCATATTTAACAGCTGTCAGATTCGTGCTAAAGCGTTGGCTGAGGGTACATTTTCCTTTGTTGACATATCTTGAAGTATGGAACTGACAGCTATCAAATATGGTTTATTTTGATGGTTATATGAAGTTCTTAACTGCGATTGCTTTTTTTACATGTAATTTTGTATGTAAAAAAAGCTATCCAATTTTCTATCACATACAAATATCACGCCTATAATCCCTTGCGGGGTAGGCAGAGAACGGCCGCATAGAACGGACATTTACGCCAAGTCGTTTATAATGTCATACCAGATGGCGTTGTGCTATGTTTAAATTTTGAAATTTGAGTCAGAAATACATTTAATCTTTTTACATAGGTATGTTTCTAAGGAAAGAAACTTTGTCAGTTCAACTCAGCGCCATCTAAGTACCTACACTTGAAGAGTGGCTAAAAAAAACATTATATTGTTACATTTCATCCAGGCAATGGCACATCTATACAAGAGATACATACATATATCACGCCTATAATCCCTTGCAGGGTAGGCAGAGCGTAAACGGCCGCAAAATACGGACATTTACGCCACGTCAGACAAATATTTGAGGGTCATTCGGAAAATTGTGTATCGCCATAGTGACAGGTTGTCAGCCCATCGCCTAAAATTGCAATTCACACCCTCGAGTCCCTTAGTCGCCTCTTACGACGCCCGTGGGAAAGATATGGGGTGATGCTATTCTAAGCCGGCATCACACGGCATAAGAATAAGAGTACCAACATAATAATAATAAAATTCTGTATTACACATAAAAAAAGCAAATACCATCCTTAACATAGAAATATGTGAAGTAGGTACAACAAGGCGACCTTCTTGCTGTGGTAGCAAGTTCTACCAGGCAAGTTTTGGGTGATAGGAAATATTTTAATAAAAATAAAGTAAAATATTTCCTATTACCGAAAGGTTGCCTTTAATATATATATAAAACAAATAAAGTAATATTGATTAAGTGGCCAACTGAAAGTAGTGATTGTAAACAAGTAAAACGGTTACGGTCCCAGAGACGTGCCGCTTCAACTTTGAAGGAATGATCGAAATATGCCTTTACAGAGCAGTGTGAGGCTAGAACAAGGAATATTTTTTTTTATTAATGATGGGTTTGCTCTTGACTCTAGTCTAGGTCATAGGACAGAGACAGAGTCTAAGATGGAGCGAGCTCACCCAGAAGAAGCCTGTTCACTCTTACTTTGAAGAGATTAGGGTTGTATGCGTTTGGAAACACAGACGCAGGTAGTGAGTTCCACTCTTTAGCAGTGCGCATTATAAATGATGACTGGAAGCGCTTAGTTCGAATTGGTGGAATGGCTACCAGGTACGGATGGTATCCGGCGGTGCGTCTGGATGTCCGATGGTAGAAGGGAGCTGGTGGAACAAGGTCGTGAAGCTCTTGAGCACACTCTCCGAAGTACAATCTATAAAAAACCGACAAGCAGTAAAATATGAGTTTGACAAGTTTTTTCTTCTTCCAGGACGTGCTAGTCCTCCTAGATCTTCTCGGCGCCCCAGACCCAGTGTTCTACAGCTACTTCCAAGCGACGGAGAAGTGGTACGTGCGTCTCGCGGCGGCCGAGCAGCGCCTGGCCGAGCTGGACCAGCTGCAGTCGTACTCCAAGGGGAAGGCCGAGCAGACCTACTTCCGGCTGCGGAGCTCCGGGGCCTTCATCGAGGACGATCACATCCCCTTCTTGAGGAGAAGTAAGTACTTTAGATACATATAATACAAGCCGACTCAAAGATGGTTCACAAGCCATGCGAGAAAGTTCTCAACAAATCGTCTAGATGGCGCTGAAGAGAAGAACGCGTGAATGCGAACTACATAAAACACGCTATTGAAGTGTTCACGTTGTTCTGCTCTCTTCACGTGCCAAATTACAGAGTCGAGCCACTATAAAAGTCTATCGTGACAGCTGTCGATTCTATATTAATCATCATATCAGCCATAGGACGTCCACTGCTGAACATATGCCTCCCCTAAATATTTCCACCTCGTCCGATTAGAAGCGGCCTGCATCCAGCATTTATGTTAATGCTTTGGCATAAAACCAATTTTCACTTTGTTGGCGACTCTGCTAGTATTGTATTTGACAGCTGTTAAAATGGGCTCTAAAAGTGGTTAGACTGTAGTTACCTCCACCGAGAAGTGGTACGTGCGTCTCGCGGCGGCCGAGCAGCGCCTGGCCGAGCTGGACCTGCTGCAGTCGTACTCCAAGGGGAAGGCCGAGCAGACCTACTTCCGGCTGCGGAGCTCCGGGGCCTTCATCGAGGATGATCACATCCCCTTCTTGAGGAGAAGTAAGTACTTTAGATACAATACAAGCCGACTCAAAGGTGGTTCTCAAGCCATGCGAGAAAGTTCTCAACAAATCGTCTAGATGGCGCTGAAGACAAGAACGTATCAATGCATACTACATGAAACACGCTATTCAAGTGTTCACGGTGATCTGATCACGTGCGTAACTACACACACAGTCGAGGTACGTATAAAAGTCTATCGTGACAGCTGTCAATTCTATGTTAATCATCATATCAGCCATAGGACGTCCACTGCTGAACATAGGCCTCCCCTAAATATTTCCACCTCGTCCGATTAGAAGCGGCCTGCATCCAGCATTTATGTTAATGCTTTGGCATGAAACCAACTTTCACTTTGTTAGCAGCTCTGCTAGTATGTATTTGACAGCTGTTAAAATGGGCTCTAAAAGTGGTCAGACTGTAGTTACCTCCACCGAGAAGTGGTACGTGCGTCTCGCGGCGGCCGAGCAGCGCCTGGCCGAGCTGGACCAGCTGCAGTCGTACTCCAAGGGGAAGGCCGAGCAGACCTACTTCCGGCTGCGGAGCTCCGGGGCCTTCATCGAGGATGATCACATCCCCTTCTTGAGGAGAAGTAAGTACTTTAGCTACCTAATGTATAATACAAGCCGACTCAAAGATCGTTCACAAGTCATGCGAGAAAGTTCTCAACGAATCGTCTAGATGGCGCTGAAGACAAGAACGTATCAATGCGAACTACATAAAACACGCTGTTAAAGTGTTCACGGTGATCTGCTCTCTTCACGTGCTAAATTACACAGTCGAGCCACTTAAATAAGTCTAATGTGGCAGCTTTCAAATCCGTGTTAACGCTTTGGCATAAAATCAATTTTCACTTTTAACTATGTATTTGACAGCTGTTAAAATGGGCTCTCTCAAACACGCTTTTCAAGTGTTCACGGTGATCTGCTCTTTTCACGTGCCTAACTACACAGTCGAGGCACTTATGAAACTCTATTGTAACAGCTGTCAAATCCATGTTAATGCTTTGGCATAAAATCAATTTTCACTTTTCACTATGTATTTGACAGCTGTTAAAATGGGCTCTCTCAAACACGCTATTCAAGTGTTCACGGTGATCTGCTCTTTTCACGTGCCAAAATACACAGTCGAGGCACGTATAGTAGTCTATCGTGACAGCTGTCAAATCCACGTTAATGCTTTGGCATAAAACCAATTTTCACTTTGTTGGCGGCTCGGCTAGTATTATATTTGACAGCTGTTAAAATGGGCTCTAAAAGTGGCCAGACTGTAGTTACCTCCACGGAGAAGTGGTACGTGCGTCTCGCGGCGGCCGAGCAGCGCCTGGCCGAGCTGGACCAGCTGCAGTCGTACTCCAAGGGGAAGGCCGAGCAGACCTACTTCCGGCTGCGGAGCTCCGGGGCCTTCATCGAGGATGATCACATCCCCTTCTTGAGGAGAAGTAAGTACTTTAGCTACCTAATGTACAATATACAAGCCGACTCAAAGACGGTTTACAAGCAATGCGAGAAAGTTCTCAACGAATCGTCTAGATGGCGCTGAAGACAAGAACGTTTCAATGCGAACTACATGAAACACGCTATTGAAGTTCTCACGGTGATCTGCTCACGGGTGTTGAGCCACTTAGAAAAGTCTATTGTGACAGCTGTCAAATCCACGTTAATGCTTTGGCATAAAATCAATTTACACTTTGTTGACGGCTCTGCTAGTATGAATTTGACAGCTGTTAAAATGGGCTCTAAAAGTGGCCAGACTGTAGTTACCTCCAAGCGACGGAGAAGTGGTACGTGCGTCTCGCGGGGGCCGAGCAGCGCCTGGCCGAGCTGGACCAGCTGCAGTCGTACTCCAAGGGGAAGGCCGAGCAGACCTACTTCCGGCTGCGGAGCTCCGGGGCCTTCATCGAGGACGATCACATCCCCTTCTTGAGGAGAAGTAAGTACTTTAGATACATATAATATAAGCCGACTCAAAGATGGTTCTCAAGCAATGCGAGAAAGTTCTCAACGATTCGTCTAGATGGCGCTGAAGACAAGAACGTAATACAGAAACAGGCTATTAAAGTGTTCACGGTGATCTGCTTTCTTCACGTGCCAAACTACAGAGTAGAGCCACTTATAAAAGTCTATTGCAACAGCTGTCAATTCTATGTTAACGCTTTGGCATAAAATCAATTTACACTTTTTTAGCAGCTCTGCTAGTATGTATTTGACAGCTGTTAAAATGGGCTCTAAAAGTGGCCAGACTGTAGTTACCTCCAAGCGACGGAGAAGTGGTACGTGCGTCTCGCGGCGGCCGAGCAGCGCCTGGCCGAGCTGGACCAGCTGCAGTCGTACTCCAAGGGGAAGGCCGAGCAGACCTACTTCCGGCTGCGGAGCTCCGGGGCCTTCATCGAGGACGATCACATCCCCTTCTTGAGGAGAAGTAAGTACTTTAGATACAATACAAGCCGACTCAACGATGGTTCACAAGTCATGCTAGAAAGTTCTCAACAAATCGTCTAGATGGCGCTGAAGACAAGAACGTAATACAGAAACAGGCTATTAAAGTGTTCACGGTAATCTGCTCACTTCACGTGCCAAATAACAGAGTCGAACCTCTATAAAAGTTTATTGTGACAGCTGTCAAATCCACGTTAATGCTTTGGCATAAAATCAATTTTCACTTTTCACTATGAATTTGACAGCTATTAAAATGGGCTCTCTCAAACACGCTATTCAAGTGTTCACGGTGATCTGCTCTTTTCACGTGCCTAACTACACAGTCGAGGTACGTATAAAAGTCTATTGTGACAGCTGTCAAATCAACGTTAATGCTTTAGCATAAAATCAATTTACACCTTGTTGGCAGCTCTGCTAGTATGTATTTGACAGCTGTTAGAATGGGCTCTAAAAGTGGCCAGACTGTAGTTACCTCCAAGCGATGGAGAAGTGGTACGTGCGTCTCGCGGCGGCCGAGCAGCGCCTGGCCGAGCTGGACCAGCTGCAGTCGTACTCCAAGGGGAAGGCCGAGCAGACCTACTTCCGCCTGCGGAGCTCCGGGGCCTTCATCGAGGACGATCACATCCCCTTCTTGAGGAGAAGTAAGTACTTTAGATACAATACAAGCCGACTCAACGATGGTTCACAAGTCATGCTAGAAAGTTCTCAACAAATCGTCTAGATGGCGCTGAAGACAAGAACGTAATACAGAAACAGGCTATTAAAGTGTTCACGGTAATCTGCTCACTTCACGTGCCAAATAACAGAGTCGAACCTCTATAAAAGTTTATTGTGACAGCTGTCAAATCCACGTTAATGCTTTGGCATAAAATCAATTTTCACTTTTCACTATGAATTTGACAGCTATTAAAATGGGCTCTCTCAAACACGCTATTCAAGTGTTCACGGTGATCTGCTCTTTTCACGTGCCTAACTACACAGTCGAGGTACGTATAAAAGTCTATTGTGACAGCTGTCAAATCAACGTTAATGCTTTAGCATAAAATCAATTTACACCTTGTTGGCAGCTCTGCTAGTATGTATTTGACAGCTGTTAGAATGGGCTCTAAAAGTGGCCAGACTGTAGTTACCTCCAAGCGATGGAGAAGTGGTACGTGCGTCTCGCGGCGGCCGAGCAGCGCCTGGCCGAGCTGGACCAGCTGCAGTCGTACTCCAAGGGGAAGGCCGAGCAGACCTACTTCCGCCTGCGGAGCTCCGGGGCCTTCATCGAGGACGATCACATCCCCTTCTTGAGGAGAAGTAAGTACTTTAGCGACCTAATGTACAATACAAGCCGACTCAAAGATGGTTCTCAAGCCATGCGAGAAAATTCTCTACAAATCGTCTAGATGGCGCTGAAGACAAGAACGTATCAATGCATACTACATGGAACACGCTATTCAAGTGTTCACGGTAATCTGTTCTGTCCACCCGCCAAACTACAAAGTCGGGCCACTTATAAGTCTATTGTGACAGCTGTCAATTCTATGTTAATCATCATATCAGCACATAGGCCTCCCCTACATATTTCCACCTCGTCCGATTAGAAGCGGCCTGCATCCAGCATTTATGTTAATGCTTTGGCATGAAACCAATTTTCACTTTGTTGGCGGCTCTGCTAGTATGTATTTGACAGCTGTTAGAATGGGCTCTAAAAGTGGCCAGACTGTAGTTACCTCCACCGAGAAGTGGTACGTGCGTCTCGCGGCGGCCGAGCAGCGCCTGGCCGAGCTGGACCAGCTGCAGTCGTACTCCAAGGGGAAGGCCGAGCAGACCTACTTCCGCCTGCGGAGCTCCGGGGCCTTCATCGAGGATGATCACATCCCCTTCTTGAGGAGAAGTAAGTACTTTAGATACATATAATACAGAACTACTCAAAGATGGTTCTCAAGCAATGCGAGAAAGTTCTCAACGAATCGTCTAGATGGCGCTGAACACAAGAACGTATCATTGCGAACTACATGAAACACGCTATTGAAGTGTTCACGGTGATCTGCTCACTTCACGTGCCAAATTACAGAGTCGGGCCACTTATAAGTCTATTGTGACAGCTGTCAATTCTATGTTAATCATCATATCAGCCATACGACGTCCACTGCTGAACATAGGCCTCCCCTAAATATTTCCACCTCGTCCGATTAGAAGCGGCCTGCATCCAGCATTTATGTTAATGCTTTGGCATAAAACCAATTTTCACTTTGTTAGCAGCTCTGCTAGTTTGTATTTGTCAGCTGTTAAAATGGGCTCTAAAAGTGGTTAGACTGTAGTTACCTCTAACGAGAAGTGGTACGTGCGTCTCGCGGCGGCCGAGCAGCGCCTGGCCGAGCTGGACCAGCTGCAGTCGTACTCCAAGGGGAAGGCCGAGCAGACCTACTTCCGCCTGCGGAGCTCCGGGGCCTTCATCGAGGACGATCACATCCCCTTCTTGAGGAGAAGTAAGTACTTTAGATACCTAATGTACAATACAAGCCGACTCAAAGATGGTTCTCAAGCCATGCGAGAAAGTTCTCAACGAATCGTCTAGATGGCGCTGAAGGAAAAACGCGTGAATGCGAACTACATGAAACACGCTGTTGAAGTGTTCACGGTGATCTGTTCTCTTCACGTGCCAAATTACAGAGTAAAGCCCCTTAAATAAGTCTAATGTGGCAGCTGTCAAATCCACGTTAATGCTTTGGCATAAAATCAATTTTCACTTTTCACTATGTATTTGACAGCTGTTAAAATGGGCTCTCTCAAACACGCTATTCAAGTGTTCACGGTGATCTGCTCTTTTCACGTGCCTAACTACACAGTCGAGGCACGTATAATAGTCTATCGTGACAAAGTCGGGCCACTTATAAAAGTCTATCGTGACAGCTGTCAAATCCACGCTAATGCTTTGTCATAAAATCAATTTTTACTTTATTGGCGGCACTGATAGTATTTGACAGCTGTTAAAACGGGCTCTAAAAGTGGTCAGACTGTAGTTACCTCCACGGAGAAGTGGTACGTGCGTCTCGCGGCGGCCGAGCAGCGCCTGGCCGAGCTGGACCAGCTGCAGTCGTACTCCAAGGGGAAGGCCGAGCAGACCTACTTCCGCCTGCGGAGCTCCGGGGCCTTCATCGAGGATGACCACATCCCCTTCTTGAGGAGGAGTAAGTACTTTAGATACCTAATGTACAATACAAGCCGACTCAAAGATGGTTCTCAAGCCATGCGAGAAAGTTCTCAACGGATCCTCTAGATGGCGCTGAAGACAAGAACGTATCAATGCATACTACATGAAACACGCTATTCAAGTGTTCACGGTGATCTGATCACGTGCGTAACTACACACACAGTCGAGGTACGTATAAAAGTCTATCGTGACAGCTGTCAATTCTATGTTAATCATCATATCAGCCATAGGACGTCCACTGCTGAACATAGGCCTCCCCTAAATATTTCCACCTCGTCCGATTAGAAGCGGCCTGCATCCAGCATTTATGTTAATGCTTTGGCATGAAACCAATTTTCACTTTGTTGGCGGCTCTGCTAGTATTATATTTGACAGCTGCTAAAATGGGCTCTAAAAGTGGTTAGACTGTAGTTACCTCCACCGAGAAGTGGTACGTGCGTCTCGCGGCGGCCGAGCAGCGCCTGGCCGAGCTGGACCAGCTGCAGTCGTACTCCAAGGGGAAGGCCGAGCAGACCTACTTCCGCCTGCGGAGCTCCGGGGCCTTCATCGAGGATGATCACATCCCCTTCTTGAGGAGAAGTAAGTACTTTAGATACATATAATACAAGCCGACTCAAAGATGGTTCACAAGCAATGCGAGAAAGTTCTCAACAAATCGTCTAGATGGCGCTGAAGAGAAAAACGCGTGAATGCGAACTACATAAAACACGCTATTGAAGTGTTCACGGTGATCTGCGTTCTTCACGTGCTAAACTACACAGTCGAGGCACTTATAAAAGTCTATTGAGACAGCTGTCTAATCCATGTTAATGCTTTGGCATAAAATCAATTTCCACTTTTCACTATGTATTTGACAGCTGTTAAAATGGGCTCTCTCAAACACGCTATTCAAGTGTTCACGGTAATCTGCTTTTTTCACGTGCCAATCTACAGAGTCAAGCCACTTATAAAAGTCTATTGTGACAGCTGTCATCATGTTAATGCTTTGGCATAAAATCAATTTCCACTTTGTTGACGGCTCTGCTAGTATGTATTTGACAGCTGTTAAAATGGGCTCTAAAAGTGGCCAGACTGTAGTTACCTCCACGGAGAAGTGGTACGTGCGTCTCGCGGCGGCCGAGCAGCGCCTGGCCGAGCTGGACCAGCTGCAGTCGTACTCCAAGGGGAAGGCCGAGCAGACCTACTTCCGGCTGCGGAGCTCCGGGGCCTTCATCGAGGATGACCACATCCCCTTCTTGAGGAGAAGTAAGCACTTTAGCTACCTAATGTACAATACAAGCCGACTCAAAGATGGTTCTCAAGCCATGCGAGGAAGTTCTCAACGAATCGTCTAGATGGCGCTGAAGACAAGAACGTATCAATGCATACTACATGAAACACGCTATTCAAGTGTTCACGGTGATCTGATCACGTGCGTAACTACACACACAGTCGAGGTACGTATAAAAGTCTATTGTAACAGCTGTGAATTCTATGTTAATGCTTTGGCATAAAATCAATTTTCACTTTTCACTATGAATTTGACAGCTGTTAAAACGGGCTCTAAAAGTGGCCAGACTGTAGTTACCTCCACCGAGAAGTGGTACGTGCGTCTCGCGGCGGCCGAGCAGCGCCTGGCCGAGCCGGACCAGCTGCAGTCGTACTCCAAGGGGAAGGCCGAGCAGACCTACTTCCGGCTGCGGAGCTCCGGGGCCTTCATCGAGGACGATCACATCCCCTTCTTGAGGAGAAGTAAGTACTTTAGATACATATAATACAAGCCGACTCAAAGATGGTTCACAAGCCATGCGAGAAAGTTCTCAACGAATCGTCTAGATGGCGCTGAAAACAAGCACGTATCAATGCATACTACATGAAACACGCTATTGAAGTGTTCACGGTGATCTCTTCACGTGCAAAATTACAGAGTAGAGCCACTTATAAGTCTTTTGTGACAGCTGTCAAATCCTTGTTAATGCTTTGGCATAAAATCAATTTTCACTTTTCACTATGTATTTGACAGCTGTTAAAATAGGCTCATTCAAACACGCTATTCAAGTGTTCACGGTGATCTGCTCTTTTCACGTGCCTAACTACACAGTCGAGGCACTTATAATAGTCTATCGTGACAGCTGTCAAATCCACGTTAATGCTTTGGCATAAAATCAATTTTCACTTTTCACTATGTATTTGACAGCTGTTAAAATAGGCTCATTCAAACACGCTATTGAAGTGTTCACGGTGATCTGCTCTTTTCACGTGCCTAACTACACACACAGTCGAGGTACGTATAAAAGTCTATTGTGACAGCTGTCAAATCCATGTTAATGCTTTGGCATAAAATCAATTTACACTTTGTTGGCAGCTCTGCTAGTTTGTATTTGACAGTTGTTAAAATGGGCTCTAAAAGTGGCCAGACTCTAGTTACCTCCAAACCGAGAAACTTCTGAGCTATGGGGATGTGGTACTTGCGTCTCGCAGCGGCCGAGCAGCGCTTAGCTTCTTGAGGAGATAAAAGCTCTAGCAATTCGGCTTGTCAGCTGAAAAACTCTGACACCTAGAAACTGATAAGAAGAAGAAGCGATCTCAAGAACTGTTGTACTCTAAGCACGCTTAAAGATAGTTCATATCATGATCCATGGGACACGCGAGAAATTTCAAGATTATCGTGATCCTTTCTTAAATAGGAGTGAGTAAGTTTATCTAACACATACTTAGGAATAAAGTCTTTTACACCGGTGGGTGTGGAACTCACATTTCTGGCGATTTGAGCCAGCGCTCTTATCTACTCAGCTACCGTGAACGGCTGCCTGCGACGCAAAGGTTCCGGGTTCGATTCTCTATGGGGCACTCACAAATATAGGTGATATTTATCACTTTGTCAATTCGTTCGCAGTCTGGTTATGACATTGCAGGCTTGCCCACCTGATTGTCCGAAAATAAATATGGTTCAGTGCTCCGAAGTTCGCCTTAAGCCGCCGTCGGTCCCAGTTGCTGTCTATGATTACTTAGACGGCGGTCGTTACACAAACATGTCAGAGACCTACTAGTGGTAGTAGGCGGTTAAAAAACTCGGGTCGTTGGACGACTCGATGTCCTACACGAAAGAAGAAGAAGCGACCGTGTGTTGACATCTCAAAATTGAATTTAAATACTCTGACACAAGTGTTCATCTTTCACACGAAATAAAGCTGATATTGGGGGGGGGGGGGGCTTTAGAAAAGGATATATATATATATATATAGATCCGGACTGTACTTTTTGATTAATATTGCAACTTGATCTTTGTGTGACGAAAGTAAGCTCAACCATCAAATCGATTTCGTAGGTCCGATATCATTCGATATAAGAGACCGTATCAACGATATATTGAAGTGGATAATGCATTATTAGCCGTACAAATTCTCGTCACAGATACGGAAGATAAGAAACGGCCTTGTCAATTGTTGATTTGTGATTTTGTTACGTGACAAATTGCTATCGAACCAATCTGATGGAAAAATCTTGTAATAATTATGTGGTCATTTCGCTATGATTGAGGATAAGATGTAGGTAATGTGGCGGCTGTTAGCAACTGGAAGACAAAGGGAGATCGTGCCTTTTGATGGCGTACCCTGGGCTGGGTAGGTCTACGACCAGCAGGCTGGATGATACATACATATATCACGCCTATAGTCCCTTGCGGGGTAGGCAGAGCATAAATGGCCGTGAAAAACAGCAATTTACGCCACGTCTGACAAAAGTTCGAGGGTCAATCAGACAACTGTGTATCACTATAGTGACAGGCTGTCAGCCCATCGCCTAGAATTGCAATACACACCCTCGAGTCCCTTAGTCGCTTCTTACGACACCCACGGGCAAGAAATGGGGTGATGCTATTCTAAGCCGGCATCACACGGCGATGCGGCGGCAGGCTGGATGATGGTGTTACGTAAATGTGATGTGTTGTTTTGTATGACCTAAGGTTTATAGTCTATAAGTCGATTGTCCTAAAATTTGATGGTCCTTAATATTGATTATTCTAACATATTGTTTGTCCTAATGTTTTCTTTAGTCCTAATGGTGATGTTCCTAAACTTTAAAGCTTCTAGTTTTATGTGATAATATCAACTTTGTGAGTGCCCCACCGGGAATCGAACCCGACACAGGCAGACGCACTACCACTGTGCCACATGTTCCAACTAAATCAGTATAATTAGCAGCTTATATATGCGTCTATATATATATATACGGGGTGTAAGGGACGGTGCACCGAAAACTTTGAAGGCATGATCAGACCATGAAACTGAACAACTTTTTCTATGGAGACGATGTTGGTAAACTAGGGGAAAAAATCGACCTCCCATACAAAATTCCCGATCAGCTGACTGACTTTCTATAGAAACTCGAAAAAAATATTTTGTTTCCCAACGTAGGCTCCATAGTAAAAGTTGTTCAGTTTAATGGTCAGATCATGCCTGCAAAGTTTTCGGTACACCGTCCCTTACACCCTATATATAGTATAAAGATCGGCCTGGTGATAGGGAACAACTTTCCTCAAGGAACTTACGTCAAAATATGGAAAAAAATATGTAGAACTCCCATACAAAATTGCCGATCATCTGATTTGAGTTACTATGGAAGCTCAAAATATGTTTGTCTTATTTCGACCTCTTTTCGATCTTATTTATGCCGTGTGATGCCGGCTTACAATAGCATCACCCCATTTCTTTCCCGCGGGAGCCGTAGACGGCGACTCAGGGACTCGAGTGTGTATTGCAATTTTAGGCGATGGGCTGACAACCTGTCACTATTGCGATACTCAATTTTCCGAATTACCCTCAATTATTTGTTAGACGTGGCGTAAATGGCTGTTTTTTGCGGCTGTCTTCGCTCTGCCTACCTCACAAGGGATAATAGGCGTGATATGTGTGTGTGTTATTTCGACATATGTTCTTTTGGGAAAGTTGTTCTTTAGCCCGTACTCGTTTTTAGTATCGATCACTTGTAACATTTTCACTCTATAGATTATAGATTCCTCAAGATTTTGGTAAAATCAGGTTGCTAATGATCAGAATTTTGATTTTGAAAAACATTTTGATATTTCTAGAGTGGATCGGTTGTATAGGCACGTATGAACATATGTATATTTGGTTCTCATATTCACAAAATCACCATAATTTTGTTAACGTCATAAGCGCTTCGTGCGTCACGTCATATTCAGTGTGTCAGACAGATTAGTGCCAGTAGGTTGCCTGGATGAGACCTAAACCTAGAACTAGTGACATTTATGGAAGGTTTAAGAACAATTTATTATGGAAGCCACAGACGTGGCTATATATGTCTTGGTGTTGTTGCCGTTCGATAGTTTAAAATCGTAGTTCAAGAAGATAATTTCGACTCTCGAGAAGTAAAACTACTACAACACTACGTGATTTATAGCTCCATTTGTGGCCGTCTTATTAGAGATTGATATAGTAAATAAATAAATATCCTGGCCATTACACACTTTTCTTGTATTACACTTTCTTCTTCTACACAGAGTCGTCCAACGACCCGACGAACCCTTTCTTCTACTCGAATACAATAATTTCAAAGGTATATGCGAATGGATTAATTTAGTATCTAGGCGAAAGCAAAATCGTATTTCTACTGATTCAAAAATAGGTCTCCTGGTCGCTAGTAAAGTAGATTTCACCAATAATTAGTTCTTATAAATCCCAAACTATTCACTTTATACCTATTCTATTCCAGACGTGGACATCCTACACCTGATCCCGACGCCGTTCCCCTCCGTCTGGCACACCGCTGCCGACGACAGATCAGCCTTAGACTTCCACACCATTGACAACTTAAACAAGATCCTGAGAGTGTTCGTGGCGGAGTACCTGCACACGAAACCCTAGCGCCACGTGAGTCAAACGCACCACGGAAATCAAGAAAGGCGCCCGCTCATTCTACACCGACTGCCAACGAATTGGATACTAGACAGGGTTCTTGTTACTTAAATATATAACACTATAATTATTATTTTACTGCTCCTCTTCAACAGCCAACGATAATACCATTACAACACTAACTTATCTAGCTATCTAGACAGAATTGTTATGTTTTTATATATTACTCTATTATTTATGCTTCTCAACTAACGACCAAAGTTCAGCGCTGGACCTCCACACCATTGACAACCTGAACAAGATCCTGAGAGTTTTCGTGGCGGAGTACCTGCACACGAAACCCTAGCGCCACGTGAGTCAAACGCGCCACGGAAATCAAGAAAGGCGCCCGCTGGTTCTACACCGACTGCCAACGAATTGGATTCTAGACAGGGTTCTTGTTACTTAAATATATAACACTATAATTATTATTTTACTGCTCCTCTTCAACAGCCAACGATAATACCATTACAACACTAACTTATCTAGCTATCTAGACAGAATTGTTATGTTTTTATATATTACTCTATTATTTATGCTTCTCAACTAACGACCAAAGTTCAGCGCTGGACCTCCACACCATTGACAACCTGAACAAGATCCTGAGAGTGTTCGTGGCGGAATACTTGCACACGAAACCCTAGCGCCACGTGAGTCAAACGCGCCACGGAAATCAAGAATGGCGCCCGCTGGTTCTACACCGTCTGCCAACGAATTGGATACTAGACAGGGTTCTTGTTACTTAAATGTATTACTCTTTAATTATTATTTTATTGTTCCTCACTCAAAAGCAAACGATAAGACCATTATTAACTAACTTGCCTATTTATCAAGACCATTACAATACTAACTTACCTAATTATCTAGACAGAATTCTTATGTTTTCTATATATTTCTCTATTATTTATGTTCCTCAACTAACGACTAAACGCTGGACTTTTTACACCATCGATAATCTTAACAAGATCCTGAAACCCTAGCGCCACGTGAGTCAAACGCGCCACGGAAATCAAGAAAGGCGCCCGCTTATTCTACACTGACTGCCAACGAATTGAATTCTATACAGGGTTCTTGTTACTTAAAGTTATTACTCTTAAGTATTATTTTATTGGTCCTCACAGCAAACGACAAGACCATTATTAACTAACTAACCTTGCTATCGAGACAAAATGATCATGTTTTTTATATATTACTCTATTATTTACGCTTCTCAACTAACGACTGTCAGTCAGCGCTGGACCTCCACACCTTGAGTGTCTTTGTGGCAAAGTATCTGCATTCGAAACCCTAGCGCCACGTGATTTACTCACGCGCCACGTAAATCAAGAAAATCTAAATTATCGAAACATAAAGCACAACATTTTACACCGACTGACAACAAATTGGATTCTAGACAAGGTTCTTGTTACTTAAATTGATTAATAGACTTTGTATTAAATAAAAAAATTCGAGGTCTAAACTAGCGTTAAACTATAAAACAACATTTGCCAAGCTAAATCCCATATATAATATGACAAATACAAAGTAATTTTGTATGGAAGTTTTTTTTTTCTTTATTATTATTTTGAGCCATGTTCCTTGAGGAGATTCCTGGGCTGGTTTACGCGTAGAAATATTTTATTCATATTTTCAACTGCCTCTGAACTTTTGACAGTATGAACGTCCGAAAGTTCTAGATAAATCCCAATAAACCTACCAACATTGTATTATGTTATATATGTACTTTTATTAATATTGACTGGATGACAGCTATATCACAAATAAAGAAATCACAAAAAGAAAATAAAACTCATTCTCATTTTCATATTAAAACGCTTTAGAAAACTATGTAGAAGTATTATTCACACATTCCAATATGATTAGTCAAGTGTACCTATCTATACAGGTATTTGTGAAGAAAAAGAAACCACAATATATACAGGGTGTAAGGGACAACCCTCCGAATACTGATAGGGTGCATGCAGACCATGAAACTGAACAACTTTCCATCAGAAAACGACAAAAAAAAATTACCTCCTATACAATATCACGATCAGGTGGCTGCAATTCCTAGGGGAAGTAAAAGACGTTTCCTGAAAAGTTTTCTCATGGTAAGTTGTTAAAATAAGAATTCGGAGGGCTGTCCCTTACACCCTGTAAAATGAATTAGGGCCACCGAAAAGCAAGAATGGAGCACTATTGACTTTAAAAAAATGAAAAATAAGTTTATTAGACTTTAAAACCTTACAGACTATTGTTACTTTTAGTAAAGTTTGTCGGCAGTAAGTAGGTGCTCCAATAGTACCGCCGCCGAGAGAAGTCGTATTTGACAGCTGTCAGATTTGTGATAATACTGTGGCAGAGGGACCATTTTCCTTTGTTGACATCTCTTTTAGTATGGAGATGACAGCTGTCAAAACCGACTTCTCTCGGCGGCGGTACTATAGAAACTCTATCGTCATTAAAATAAAGGTCACATTGGCTAGAATGACAAACGGCTGTCACGGTCGCCTTGCGACAACCGGCGGCGTTTGTCATTCTAGTCAATGTCACCATTATTTCAATTACGTACAGTTATTTTTTGAATTTCCATGAAAAGTGCTCGCGCTGTCGCTTACAAAAAAAAAACTGTGGTCTGCGGCATACCTTAAGGGTTCATTGGGTCGTACGTCCACTCGGTGTCCCACACGATATGTATGTAATTAAATTAAAAAAGTCGTAAGGATACTCGTTCAGATTATAATTATATTGACAAAATGGTTAACCATTCCAAATTTTAAAACACTTCCCGTGTTAGGTAATTTTTGAAAAATTGCAAAATTTTTCTTTTTTCTGCTCGCGCTTGCAAAATTTTGCAAGTAATTGTTTAAATGTTTTTATTATAAATGTTTTGACGTTTTTAATCACGACTGGTGCTTTGCAATCTTTTAAATCAATTGTTGATAATTTATTAAATTATAAGTACTATCATGTTTTGGCAGAGACTCGATTCCACAGAACCATTTACCAGACTGTACCGATGGCGTAGTGGATAGTACCCCTGCCTGCTACGCCAAGGTCGTGGGTTCGATGCCCACACAGCACAACTATTTGTAAGCTACTATTTGTCAAATATGTTTTTGTGTTGAGTCTGGATGTTTCATATGTAAGTATTGTATATTT
This sequence comes from Tuta absoluta, assembly GCA_027580185.1. Classification (NCBI taxonomy): domain Eukaryota; kingdom Metazoa; phylum Arthropoda; class Insecta; order Lepidoptera; family Gelechiidae; genus Tuta; species Tuta absoluta. The sequence goes on from JAQAHW010000047.1 coordinate 2,094,869, forward strand.
ATTTAAAAAAAAATGTATTATATCAGCTATCTAGTTCCCATAGTACAATCATTGTTTAGTTCGGGACTAGATGGAGCTATGTGAAATGTCCAACATAATTATTTATTTAAAATAACGAAGTAAATATGCTAACAATACCAAGTTTAGACAGTTCGTGGAAAAGAGTCTAGTTAGTGACAATTTTATTCCGACATCACAACAAAAACTGCAAATATCTTATTTTATTAGCCAATTGAATAGATATTTAATATTTTTTAATAATATTATTTATCTTTTTACCATTAGGTGTAAGTGCCTATATATATTTTGATGTACTTACTTATAAGAGTAAGTAAAAATATATTTTATTTTTATTTTTGACATCTGAGAATATTTTAATAAAAAGTAAGTATAATTTAAGGACATAATTATTGCCTTCTATGTTGTTCGTTCCTAAGGAGGTTGTGTAAGTATAGAAGAACTCCTAATATTTTACATATTTTGTTACAAAATTTATTGTATCCTCTATGTAAATAGTTATTTATGTCTAGATTTTGGGCATGATATACTAGTATGAATGAACTAAAGACATTAAGTATTCAGAATTATTAAAAAACTTTCACCTCTCCAGTTTGAAAAGAACAGTTTTGCCGCGTAAATCCAGTCTGAAAACGTCGTTTTTATACACTGTATGGAGAAAAGTGATTTAAATTTCGAACATCTCATTATATCAAAACTAATCATAACAATGACGGCGGTGCGTTTTGAAAATTATTTCATCAAGTTATTTATTTATTTTATATTTGACAGTTTTCTTAATATTGACACTTATTTAATATTTCTGAACGCACAGTAAAAAAAAGGGGTGAATTTAATTTTTGAAATTGGCAGAATTTTCGCACTAGTGGAAAGCAAAATACAGAGAGCAAATTCATACGCTTCTGTGATTTTGAATCCCCCACTTAGCTCAGGATACTACTTTTGATTCTATTTTAGTATCCTTCGCTCCCTCGGGATTTAAAATTAGCACTCGAAACAAAAATAAACTTTGCTCTCTTGTTGTACAAATAACTATTATTTTCTCAAAAAAGTAATCGCACAAATGTGAATGAAAAGTCTTTTTTGTTTTAACCTTTTAATTATAAAAATCCACATTCCATTAAAAAGTACTTAATATTAGTCTTTGCACATTTATATAATATAATGCTGGCATTGCACAATGGCCAATAATTTGAGATAATTCACTTATCAGTACAGTTTGATTGCCAAGTTTATAAAAAATGCATTGTTCAATACTAGCTCAGATAAGTAAATAAATCTGGCATAATGGGAGTTTTTCTGTTGACAGTTCTGTTGATAGTTCTGAATGTAAAACCAGAGGGCGCTGCAGCCATAGTTTTGTCACAGGTTCCGTTTCACGCTGTGTTCGTTACAAATTCATTATGTAAGTTTGATTTACTACAAAATAAACTTATCGCCTTGCTATTATATTGAGTGTCATTCGTCTAAGTAAACAAATAACCAATAATAAATTTAGAACAATTTAATTAACACACAATAAAGAATAATTTATAAAGTGGTACAGTTTTTGTGTAAAGAAACGTTATTTCAATTAAGCTTAGCGCCCTCTACATGACACTCGAGAATCCCTAGAAAATTTCCCATTTATTTCGTTGCGAGGGCCTTATTTACTTTTAATTTCAAACCAGAATGAGGTGTTTTAAGTCATGAAATAAACGTTTTTAAGTCATGAAATTAACTTATTTAATAAACAAACAATTATGTATAAGTAAAATTGTATGTATGTTACAGAAATGTATATAAATATAAAGATATTATTGATATTACTTATGTTCATAAAAGAAATAAATAAATGTTCAAGCATTGACACTTTAGTTTCATTTATAATAATAACTAAGCACTACCAAACTAGAAGCTAGAAGTCTACAGGTGAAATACTTAGTACATTGCGTAGCCGGTATATATTGCCGGTATCATAATGGCTAACCGCCTACGCAATGAACATCGAATTTCACCTGTAAAATCTTAGCCTTTAGTTTAATAAGTTATAACATCAGTGTCCGATATTATCAAACTACAGGCTACAATTTTACAGGTGAAATTCGATGTTCATTGCGTAGTGGGTTAGCAAAGATGATACATGGGATAAGTCCGCCTTTGTGCCTCCTGTTTTATTCCATCCTTTACTGATCATGTAAATTTGTTTTGTGGTACAATAAAGTTAATACATACATACATACATACATGGAATATTTAACGGCTACGCAATATACTACGAATTTCACCTATAGACTTGTAGCCTGTAGTTTCATAACATAGGCCACAGGCAGTGATAGCTTTTACACAAAACTTTGCTATAAAAAATACAGAAATTAGACTCAATTCACTGGACTAAAATTAAAACAATCCGCGTGAAAAAGTAAGGGATAATAATTACATAAAATACCTAATATGTTACGCATTTCGTAGCGAGTTTGGCTGCGAGTAAAAAAATTGCGCTAAACAGATATTCAATCTGTTAACCATAAAGAATAAAATCTTTTGTTCTTTTTAATACAGGGTGTAAGGGACGGTGTACCGAAAACTTTGCAGGCATGATCAGACCATGAAACTGAACAACTTTTACTATGGAGCCTATGTTGGGAAACGAAATTTTTTTTTCGAGTTTCCATAGAAAGTCAGTCAGCTGATCGGAAATTTTGTATGGGAGGTCGAAAAAAATTTCTCGTTTACCAACATAGCTTCCATAGAAAAAGTTGTTCAGTTTCATGGTCTGATCATGCCTGCAAAGTTTTCGGTACACCGTCCCTTACACCCCGTATTTTAAAAGCTGAACTGACAGCATTTTTTAGCTAGCGATTTTTAAAGGTTGTGTAGAATTGAGTCGTCTCGACTTGTTTAAATTCTAAATTAAGAAAAATAAACACGAATTATAGAAATATAAATAAATTTATTTCAATAATAGAAGTGCGTATCGCGTACTAAGTACTCAAATGGTACTTCATATAAATTCAATCTTTTGCAATGAAGCAAAAATAATAACAATAAATAACATCTGATATACAAAACACCTTAAGTTGGTACTTACTATAATATTTTATGTTTTCCCTTCATATAGATGCCCTAAAGCCGAAATAAGCCAAGCACACGAATTTATTCATCGCCTAAGGGCCGGCACACATCCAACGCTATCTGGCGCTGTTTTCAGTAGATAATTGTAAATAAACCGTATCATAATTTGAAATAAAGTCTTTTTTGGCCATGCCAATTCGGAATATAGATTCTTAACTTACCTTAAATTAGCGCTGTCACTTACCGTCAAATAGGTTTAAAAAAGAGTAGGAGATTTGGTAATTTCTAGTAAATTTAGTAGCCATTGTTTTCTTCATCGCCTTATTTTGACAGATAACGCGTATTTTACGTCAAATAATAAGACATGACATGATTCAAATATCTCATCCTTTTATAAACCTATTTGACGGACAGTGACAGCGCTAATTTAAGATGAGTTAAAAGAATTAACTTCCCGAATTGAAGCCAATATCGACTGTATTTCAACTAGCGCTGCTAACAGTTTTCTCGTGTGAATAATCATTTTTTTCGGTATACATTATACATAAAAAACCTCCTCTTGAATCAGTCGTATCGATTAAAAACTGCATCATTACATAATCCGTTGCGTGGTTAAGGAGTTAGCGCCAACGCTGTGTAGAGCGGCCGGCCCACGCGTGCAGTCCGCTCTACACAGCGTTGGCGCATAACGTCCCTGACAGACAGACCGACACTCACTAAGGACTTCATTTTTAACTCCGAATTGATGATAGCTCATTTATAATTTGCAACTAAACCTCACGCAAAATGGCGCTAGTTTTGCGCCGGCCTTATGATAAAATTTCACCTTAACCTAATTTAGTCTTAAATTCAGAATAAGCTATCTAGAATAGAGCCCTTGAATTTTTTTAAAGCTTTGGCTTCGATTTCCGCCATTTCAGCATCAAATTCCTCGATTTTCGTTTTTTTCTTACCTACATTAGTTTTAGAGTTCGTATTGTCATTAGCATTACTTGTTTCACCTTTATCCTGATCCCCTGTAATACTTTTAGAATCTTGAGACACTTTATTTTGTTTACTAACTAAATCTTCTTGTATTTTCCAATCATTAGATTGTGGTTCTTCGGATTTCTTTTCGTCAAAATTATGAATAAAGTTTTTGAACATATCACGTGTATTTTCGCTTTCTGTTTCAGGAATGGTTATATTTCTGTTAAAAGTTATGTTTGAAATATTTTGAGATTCTTCTGTGGCAGGAACGATTATTCTGTTGGAAATTTCATCACCGACGTCTACAGTTTCACTGGTGACTTTTTTTTTATTTGCTTCATGAGAATTTTTGGTTTTATCTTCAATTTGAGATATGTTATTTTCTATATCATTAACATGATTTTCAAAATCGATACGATCATTCTGTGAAGCTTCATGCGTGGATATTTCTAAAGATTTTTCATGTTCAACAATTTCTTGAACTGCGCTAGTAAAATCAATTTCCATAGATTCGGATTCGTTGTTTGGAACTGTTACACTGTCTTGGGATGTTTCGTTGGAGTTTATGAAATTGAAACCTTCAGATTGTATGGGTTCTTCATTTCGGATGAAACTTTCAACATCCATATCCACTTTATTGTCATCATTATGATTTTTAACAACCCTCGTATCTTTTACTATTGACGATTCATTAACATTATATTTATTGTCATCATTAGCAAGATTATCTCTAGGAACTATCGTAGCAGTTGCAATTAATGATTCATTAACATGATTATCATCATCGTCATTAATGATTCTCTTTTTTGATCGTTTGACTTTAGTTCCGGTTGGATCTTTATTTTTACGAGTTACTTTTACTGGTGAAGGTTCAATTTGAGTTATTTTCTGAAAAAGTAAGAAAAAATGCTTATTTTATAACGTGCATCATCTATTTTCATAATTAATAGGTCGGGGAAAATGGAACCTATCCGTCGGGTCTGTATACCGCATTCAGGCCATAAAACTGAACAACTTCCCATAAGAACATATTTCAGGAAATGTAAAAAATTTGTTTACTCCCCATAGTTAATGCAGTCAGCTGATTGCAATTATGTATGGGACTTCGATTTTTATCATTTATTAATTGTCATGTCTTTTCCTGACATGTGTTTCTAATGAAAAGTTGTTGTTTCATAGTCTGCATATACCATGTAAGTGTTCGGAAGGCAGGCTGTCCATTCCATGTTCCATTCCATGTTTTATTATAAAATATAAATATATATAAAAACATTGACGTGTGTTTGCTTCATATGCAGTGTGATTTAGCTAGCATCACCCCATTTATTTCCTGCGAGTTAGTCGGTTGGTAAGTTAGTTGACTGGTTACTGACCTTGGGTTTATAGAACGGCGAAATAAAATCGGTTCGTCTTATCAAGAAGTCCTCTAAGAAAGCGTCTAGCAGCAATGCCTTTTCCACTTCATCTCGCTTATTATCCTTCTTAGCAGAGAATAAATTTACGTTGAACTTCTGATTAGGATGCAGCCATTCGTAAATCGATGCTAGAGTGTACAGGTCGTCCTGAAATCGAAAAAAACTGCTTTTACTACGGTCTTTTTTTTAAACTTATAAGTAAGTTTTTAATACATGATTTGAACCCGGGACCGTGGAGTACCGTACCGCTGCTCAGCCAACTGAGCTACCGGCGCCCCGACTCACCCTTGCCAATTTTTCAATCTCGTATAGTAAGGTTAGTCCACAATTAGAGAAGGAATTCAAACCATGCGATTAAACTTTGCTTATTTAAATGTAGTATGTCAAGTCCCGCTTTCAATATGAAATTTTCATTTATAAAAATAATACAGCACTGTAAGTGCAAAATAAAACCATAGTACATTTAAATACAGGTGTAAATTGCCCCATGGTTGAGCTAATAGTTTCACGTTCAAATAAATTAGGTGTCTGCCACATTACACAACAACGCAGTACATATAGCAAGCGAAGCAAGTTCGTTGTTTTACGATAAAATGATTGAGAGGCGTGCTACGTTGCGTTACACCAACACAATACATATTGCGAGTGAAGCAAGCTCGTTGTTTTGCAATAAAATTATTGAGAGGCGTGCTACGTTGCGTTACACCAACACAATACATATTGCGAGCGAAGCAAGTTCGTTGTTTTACGATAAAATGATTGATAGGCATGCTACGTTACACCAACACAATACACATAGCGAGCGAAACAAGCTCGTTGTTATACAATTAAATGATTGAGAGGCGTGCTACGTTGCGTTACACCAACACAAAACATATAGCGAGCGAAACAAGCTCGTTGTTTTACAATAAAATGTATGAGAGGCGTGCTACGTTGCGTTACACCAACACAATACATATAGCGAGCGAAACAAGCTCGTTGTTATACAATTAAATGTTTGAGAGGCGTGCTACGTTGCGTTACACCAACACAATACATATAGCGAGCGAAGCAAGCTCGTTGTTTTACAATAAAATGATTGAGAGGCGTGCTACGTTGCGTTACACCAACACAATACATATAGTGAGCGAAACAAGCTTCTAAAATTGAGGTTATTTGGGAGGGTGCCACACTGTACCAACATAAAACTTACGATGACAGTTACCCGACGATCGATAGGGTTGGACGTTTCTGAGTGAAAACCTACCTTCAAATCGTTCGCAGTGACCCAGATCTTGTAATCAGCATTGAAGCGTATCTTGAGCAATTCCTTAGTGGCGTGTTCATCATGAGCTACAACCACACCCCAGGCGCGGCGGCTGAACGAGACGCCATCTTTCACGGGGTTGATGCATATTTGTTTCGCTGTGTACGGGTTCGGGCTTTCTACCGCTAGGTCTGGTGAATAAAGAATCAAATAAGAATTATGACCCATATGACAAATTATAAAATCAAAATAAACACAACTTAATTCCGTCAACTTAACGCCATGTGATGCCGGCTTAGAATAGAATCATCCCATTTCTTTCCCGCGAGAGTCGTAATAGGCGGCTAAGGGACTCGAGGGTGTGTATTGCAATATTAGGCGATGGGCTGACAACCTGTCACTATAGCGATACAAAATTTTCCGAATAGTCCTCAAATATTTGTCAGACGTGGCGTAAATGACCGTTTTGCGGTCGTTTACGCTCTGCCTGCCAAGGGATTATAGGCGTGATATATGTATGTATGTTAATTCCATTTAAAATTATTATATTGGGATGTAAAAAAATATGTCGTGAATTCGGAAAAAAGTGATAGATGTCATTAGTATAAAGGATGGAAATTTTACTAGTGACTGATAATGAAAACAGAGTACAGGCTGGTAATAACAACTTTCCCCAAGAATTATAAAAGGTCGAAATAAGACAAAAATATTTTGAGTTTCCATAGTAACTTAAATCAGCTGTTCGGCAACTTTGTATGAAAGGTCCCATATTTTTATTCTTATTTCGACCTATGTTCTTTGGGAGTAGTTGTTCCTTATCACCAGCCCATTTTGAGTTTTCGCTATCTGTCACTAATTATAAAGGATGAAATATTACTGGTGACTGGTACTGAAAACAGTACAGGCTGGTGATAAGGCACAACTTTCCCATAGATGTAAAGGTCGAAATAAGACAAAAATATTTTGGGCTACCAAAGTAACTCAAATCAGCTGATCGGCAATTTTGTATGGGAGTTCCAATTTTTTATTCAATTTTGACCTATGTTCCACCAGCCAGATCTGTATTTTCACTATCGGTCACTAGTAAAATTTCACCCTTTAACCTTTTCGCCGCCAAGCCATTCGAGTAAAAAATTGCAACCAGCGCCACACCAATTTCTTGGTAAAGAAATACTCAATAAAATAGAGATGTCCAACAGTTCATATCGATAATAAATCTTCACTTTTTAAACCGAGTTTTAATTAATCTAAAACCATTATTTTGCCCCCTACTTTCAGTTCTGATTTCATATAGGTCAAAATAGTAATATAGGATAGTGGTAGTAGTGGTGGCCTTGTAAACAACACTAGGCATATTCAACAAGTTTATTTTTAGTTCAGTTTTCGATCAGCACTGGCGCATCTCTATTACGCGTCTCTCTATATCGCGTTGTCGGTTATAGACGACTGTGGCGTCGGTGGCATTTCTATATTCTCAAACCCTTAGGACAAATAAGGATGTAATATAGAATATCGATGAAAAAAATTAGAACATCATAGGATTTATGCTGGTATTTATTTTAATATTTTATTGTGACTATTTGTTTTCTTTCATTTCTTTTTCTTATTTTACTTACGTTGAATATTAATTAAAAACGATTTTAAATGGCACAAATTTCATGTGAACTTAATTTAACGGGTCAAATTGTGATACAAGATTATTATTAGATAATAAGAGAAAAGATAATTATTTATTTAATAAACTTAATTATAAATAGGTACACTTATATGAAATAATTCTGTGGCTTAACCATTTCCTAAACTAAGAATATGAATTCCTGTATCTCAGGCAAATGGGAAACCGACATAACTAATATTTTAATATTTATGATATATTATTAAATACTTGAATTTTTTTTCTATTCCTACCCGGTTTATTTGATTATTTCTTCGGTTTGTTTCTATTTACTTTTTATAACGCCCTTCGTAAGGTATTGTACTTATATTAGCGGTTATTTATTAACATTTCATAGTTACTTATAAAGAAGAGGCCTATGTCCAACATAGGGCTAATTTAGGCTAATTAGACAGATAGATGGATAGTTACTTATACGTTTATTAAATAAATAATTATCTTATCTCTTATTATCTAATAATAATCTTGTATCACAATTTGACCCGTTAAATTAAGTTCACATGAAACCCTCCTAAACTCTCTTAATTTATTTATTATTATTTATGATTATTAGGTATTTACTTAACTCTAAATCTTCTTCTTCGAGTAATCCAGGTTCAAACGACAGATCAACGTCATCCTCTACGCCTTCTAAAATTTGTAGAAGTTCTGCTGAACTAAGCTCGTCGGCACTCATTTTCCCATCACTATTTTTATGTCACTACTGCAATGACGTCAGAGCGTGTCGTCTTTACCCGACTACGGCGTACAGTGCACTCACAATGGTCAAGCAATTATCGCTGTGAACGAGTCGACGAAACCGGTTTGTCGATACTCAATCAAACAAAGAAAATAATGTCTAATACTGGCGTATTTCTACAAATCGATGTCGGGAATATTTTCAATATACATTAAAATAATAAGAAAATGTTATTGTTATGACAAATTTGACAAATATCTAGGCATAGTATATTCCGTAAATATATTATAGAGGTATCGATATTTCACATTTGTACTAGTAAGGAACAACACTTCCAGTCGTGTGGGGCCGACTATGGCGTGTGCGAATGGTACTTCTGACAGCTTCAAAACGTAATCAGTATTTTTTTTATTTATACTACAAATCTAATAAATATCTAAGCGCAAAAGTTCAGAAATGAAAGTAGAGGGTACAATAAATGCAATATGCGAAAAAATAAAAGAAAGATACGGTTTTAAAATGCTAGTTTATGAACATAAACTTTAACGACGTTTTGTCGGCTGTAACCGACCGTGGCGCTGACGGCAAGTCGCGGGTTGTCGGCTATACCCGTCTATGGCGGTGAAAAGGTTAAACAGTGTGTACCTAAGTGAAATGACTGGACAAACTTTTAGGGCGAGTTCTAGACGTGAAAGTGAACTTTTAACTTTTCGTACGAGCGAAGCGAGCACATTGTTTCACGTTAAAAAAGTAACACCTAGCCATAACAGCATAAAGAAAAAAATACTTACCAGAACTACAGCTAGTCCACTTATCGAATTGCTCCTTCCAGTCTTCCACAGAGTTAGAGATAACCAGTACGGGTCTCTTTAGAGTCGGACGTATCGCATTCAGATATAAAGCAACTTGCAACTGTTTGCCGTAGCCTGACGGGTCGTTCAGTATTACGCCTGGAGCTTTCTGTAAGATCAAGAGAAAATGTTTTTTTTACGCTTCTTCTCTTTTCGTGTGGGACACCGAGACGTCTAACGACACGATGAACTATTTGTCAAGAGTTTTTCAACCGCCTGCTACTAGTAGTAGGCCTTTGACATGGTTGTGTAACGACCACCATATAAGTTATCATAGACAGCAACCGGGATCGACGGCTTAACGTGCCCTCCGAAGCACGGAACCATTTCTTTTCGGACAATCAAGTGGTTCACCCTGCAATGTCCTAACCAGACCGGGAACAAATTCTCAAAGTGATAAATATCAACTTTTTGAGTGTCCTACCGAGAATCGAACCCGGAACCTTTGCGTCGCAAGCAGTCGCACTACCACTGCGCCACATTGGCCGTCTACATGTCTTTTTAACGCTACAAAATATGGGCGTTCGACGTACTATCAATCGGCAGATGTGGCGCAGTGTTTATGCTACTGGCAAAGGTTCAATTCCCGGTTGGGCACTCACAAAGTTAATAGTATCACTTTGTGACTATGTTTTCAGTCTGGTTAGGATATTGCAGGCTGAATCACCTGATTGTCCCTTTGAAAGATGGTTCGCAAACGCAATGAACATCGAATTTCACCTGTGAAATTGAAGCCTGTAGTTTGATAATGTCGGGCAATGGTAGCGAACGGGAGATAGTGCCATATGGCGTAATCTTGGGGACGTCCAGTAGTAGACTGCTAAAGACTGGTGTCATGATGAATATGGATAAAAGTAAATATAATAAATATCCCTAACCCTCTAAGCAAAGCGTGTACTATGAGAAGTAGATAGCTGATATTAACCTTTTCGCCGCCAAGCCATTCGAGTAAAAAATTGCAACCAGCGCCACACCAATTTCTTGGGAAAGAAATACTCAATAAAATAGAGATGTCCAACAGTTCATATCGAAAATAAATCTACACTTTTTAAACCGAGTTTTGATTAATCTAAAATCATTATTTTGCCCTCTACTTTTCAGTTCTGATTTCATATAGGTCAAAATAATAATATAGGATAGTAGTAGTAGTGGTGGCCTCGTAAACAACACTAGGCATATTCAACAAGTTTATTTTTAGTTCAGTTTTCGATCAGCACTGGCGCATCTCTATTACGCGTCTCTCTTTATCGCGTTGTCGGTTATAGACGACTGTGGCGTCGGTGGCATTTCTATATTTTCAAACCCGTAAGACAAATAAGGATGTAATATAGAATATCGATAAAAAAAATTAGAACATCATAGGATTTATGCTGGTATTTACTTTAATATTTTATTGTGACTATTTGTTTTCTTTCATTTCTTTTTCTTATTTTACTTACGTTGAATATTAATTAAAAACGATTTTTAATAGTAATGAACACGATTTAATATAAAATATTTAATAAACATTACTAGTGTCAACATCTTTAATTAACGAAAATAAACAAGTTATAGAATCATGTATAACAATGAAATTGGATCAATAAAAACGAACAAAATACAAGTACCTACTGATCTGCTAAGTATAACTTAAATAAATATAATTATGAATACATAATTTGAAATTAGGAGTGCCGACATGCACACTCACTTTTTCTATCGTAACATACAAAATTATACCTAACAGATATCAACTGCATAAAAATATACCTATAATATGAAACGAAACTAAATATATGATATAAAATTCACTAAAATCAACATGCATAATCAAAACTTATATTCAAACTTGTACTTAAAAACTATTTCGTTTGAGCTTCTTTTATGGTCGCATTCTTCGTCCTTAACCTGGTCCAACTTCTTGTCGGGGACTTCTTTTAACATTTCTTTCGTTTTGTTCAAAATAGTTTGTCTTTTGTCAAATTGGCATTTTGAAAAAAAATGTCATGTCTACTCTAAATAAATAATTAAACTAATAAATTATTACAAGTATAATAAATAACATACGTCTGTTATCAGCAAGTTTCTGCGTAGCACTAGGCAAAGGAGCTTCTGCAGCTTCTTTTCTTTTTTGCTTATCTGGAATACACAATAATTGATTAGGTATAAGTTTAGTGTAAGTAATTTAAATCTAATGATTTTTAAACGAAAATATTCAGTCACGTATGTTGATGCCTTTGATGTGGAAGGACAAAATAATAATATAAAGAAACAATACGAGACAAAATAACAAAGAAATGAAGATAAAGTATATTATTTGACTTTTATTTTGTACATAGATAAGATGTCTTAAAATGCCCTACAGAACTGCGACGGCATATATGTCTATTTTACATAAGGAAAACTTTCTGTTATTAAATTACTAAACTAAAATTTAACATAGTCAAGTCCAGTAAATAAGTAAATAGGTACTTAATAATAATAATTTTTAAAGCCCATAAATTTACTTGTTGCCATATAATTTGAAATAATAAATTCGGTCAGTATTTTGTACTCACTTTTCATCGCCTTTATTTCTGCTTCAGCTATTTTCTTCCATTTCAAATATTCGCGACGGGACATCATCTTGTATGCACTTTAACTTGACCGTACTCGTCAAAAAAAAACTGAAGGAATGACAAAAAACATATCTCATAACATAACACAAACTAAAAAAAAGCACGAGTGCCAATTACTTTCGTGGAAAAACTGCAACTTTGAGTAAACAGGGCCATAAAACACGTGCGCATAAAACAATAAATTGTTCCAGGCGGCATAGGGTTCAAACAGCTCTTATCCTATGAGGTTGCGGTATTTCGTTTTTGACCACAAGAGACAAAAGAAATGCATATTTCTAGTTTTATTGTCATTTGCTGCTATTATGCTTGGTTTAAAACTATTTATGTAATCTTCATTGAGGTTACGTGTCTGATGTATTTCAAAAAATCTTTCCCATTTCGGTAAATAAATTAAAGACAAATGTCAATGATTTCTGTCCGACAAAGATAAGGCTCAAGGTGTTACTCCGTGTACAGTATTGTACCTATTCGTTTGTAAATTAACATCCGTAACAACATTAAAGTAACTATGAAACGCTAATAAATAACCGCTGATATAAGTACAATACCTTACGAAGGGCGTTATAAAAAGTAAATAGAAACAAACCGAAGTAATAATCAAATAAACCGGGTAGGAATAGAAAAAAAAATGTTAAAGTATTGAATATAATATATAATAAATCTTAAAATAATAATTATGTCGGTTTCCCATTTGCCTGAGATACAGGAATTCATATTCTTAGTTTAGGAAATGGTTAAGCCACAGAATTATTTCATGTAAGTGTACCTTTTTGTAATTAAGTTTATTAAATAAATAATTATCTTATCTCTTATTATCTAATAATAATCTTGTATCACAATTTGACCCGTTAAATTAAGTTCACATGAAACCCTCCCAAACGCTCCTAATTTATTTATTATTATTTATAATTATTAGGTATTTACTTACCTCTAAATCTTCTTCTTCGAGTAATCCACGTTCAAACGACAGATCAACGTCATCCTCTACGCCTTCTAAAATCTGTAGAAGTTCTGCTAAACTAAGCTCGTCGGCACTCATTTTCCCATCACTATTTTTAAGTCACTATTGCAATGACGTCAGAGCGTGTCGTCTTTACCCGACTACGGCGTACAGTGCACTCACAATGGTCAAGCAATTATCGCTGTGCACGAGTCGCCGAAACCGGTTTGTCGATACTCAATCAAACAAAGAAAATAATGTCTAATACTTGGCGTATTTCTACAAATCGATGTCGGGAATATTTTCAATATACATTAAAATAATAAGAAAATGTTATTGTTATGACAAACTTGACAAATATCTAGGCATAGTATATTCCGAAAATATATTATAGATGTATCGATATTTCACATTTGTACTAGTAAGGAACAACACTTCCAGTCGTGTGGGGCCGACTATGGCGTGTGCGAATGGTACTTATGACAGCTTCAAAACGTAATCAGTATTTTTCTTATTTATACTACAAATCTAATAAATATCTAAGCGCAAAAGTTCATAAATCAAAGTAGAGGGTACAATAAATGCAATATGCGAAAAATAAAAGATAGATACGGTTTTGAAATGCTAGTTTATGAACATAAACTTTGACGAAGTTTTGTCGGCTGTACCCGACCGTGGCGCTGACGGCAAGTCGCGGGTTGTCGGCTATACCCGTCTGTGGCGGTGAAAAGGTTAATACATACATACTTCTTTTTGTAAAAAAATACATATTATACATAGAAAAACCCAGACTAAAACCAAATATCTGAAAAAGACTTAACAAATATTTGTATCTAGTGGGGAACGAACCCACGACCCTCGGCGTTGCAGGCAGGGGTACTATCCGCTACGCCATCGGCCTAGTCAGCCCAGTATGTGGACTTACTTTATGAAACTGCCGGAACAGAAATCGGATGCCGTCTAGCTGGTGTTGTGGTAGGGGTATCGGGAGGGTGATGGCAACACTGTCAGCGCCATCTTTGTGTAGGTACAGTGTGTCCTGTTCCTCCCATTGGTTGGAGGGAATCATACTCGCTGCGCAGCTGGAAACATTGGAAGCTATAAGTAATGGGATGTACTGTGGTATCTACACTAATATTATCAAGCGTTTGATCATCAAAGCTGGGAGAAGCTTGCTGAGGATAGGCACGAATGGCGTAAGCGTGTGTTTGATGGGCGTAAAACACACGATAATGTCTGGTTTTCTGGTCTCGCTAACAAAAGGCAAAAACGTCATCTAAACATGCATGTGCCAGTCTCAAATTCCACATTCACTTGTAGAACGTGCGGAAAATTATGCCGCTCCCGTATCGGCTTATACAGCCATGAAAAGTCTTGCCTCAGACACTGATTAAATCGTCTGTCACAGACGTGTGAGGCCAATGATGATGATGATTATCAAGAGGAAAGATCGGATTAAATACCAAATTTTAAAACACTTCCCGTGTCAGGTATACAATTTCTGAAAACATGCAAAATTTTCAAGTGCGGGCAGGATTTCATCCTACGACTTTCGCCATTACTAGTGGCGACGCCTTTTCCATCTGGGCTACCGCAGCTCGTTCCTTGCCTGCGAATTTTGCAAGTGTAACTATATGCCAGTGACGCGTGGCACAGATCCATCGACCGGGTTAGATTTGAAAGATACTTGCAAAATTCGCCATTAATAATGGTGAAAATATTGCAAATTTTCAAAGAAATATCTGATTGTTTGGTTGAATTGAATAGGCTCCGAAACTACTATACCTACCGATAAAAAAATACTTTTAGAATCCTACTTTATCCCTATTCCGCGGGAAAACGGGTGAAACCGCGAGTGAGGCCGCTAGTTATGAAATATAAATAAATTAAAAGTCGATTAACTACTCCGCTCGTAACAGCACACATGTGTGCTTGAAGTATAATACAAATCTATTGTTGCAAAATTCGACCTGAGCGAAGTGGTAAAAAAACAGTTTAACGTAAGTGTAATTTCTTTATAAGCAAAAGTAATCAGATTATAGGAGTTCGAACGCCCGATCGATCGATACAGTCTCGGTGATTTTCGAATGGTACCTATATACAAAAAAAGAACTTAAAAAAGTCTTATACATTTTTATTTTACAAAAACCTATGTTCTATTTTCGGAGCCTATTTAATTCCAACAAACAATCAAATCTTTCCTCTTTATAATAGTGTACAATACATTAAAAAAAAACAGATTAAAGAAAGTTAAAAAGTACTTGGTTTGTTTGTGGAATTTTTAAAAACACATACAAACACGGCCGCAAAATACGGTCGCTATCGCCACGTCTGACAACTATTAGAGTGCAGTTTCAGAAAAATCGTGTACCTATCACTATAATAAAACTACATGAAACCCTCGAGACCCTCAGTTGACTCTTACGAAAAATAAAATTGTACATACATACATACATACATAAATCACGCCTATATCCCTTACGGGGTAGGCAGAGCGTTAACGGCCGTTCAACGGATATTAACACCACGTCTGACAAAGGTTTGAGGGTCAATCAGATAACTGTGTATCACTATAGTGACAGGTTGTCAGCCCGTCGCCTAAAATTGCAATACACACCCTCGAGTCCCTTATTAAAATAAAATTGTAACCAATTAATAACTATATGACTAAATTCATTGCAATTAAAACAAAAACCAATTATTTATGTTGGGAGTTATATCCTACACATATTCTAAAATAAGAAATGAATAAATTTATTCTCTTCAGTAATTAAAGTAACAGGTTAAAGTTAGTTAAAAAAAAATTAAATAATTTTTTTTTGAGTTTGGTTCTCCAAATTTTACTATTTTTAAGTATTATATCAGGCAAAAAAAGGTACTCAAAGTAACACACCCATACAGAGGTACCTATTTAGAAAGTTACTACTTAAAGTTGATAAAAAAACTATTAATTAATTATTTATTTAGTTTGGTACTCCAAATTTTACTTTTCTTAAATATTATATGTAGCAAAAAAAATACTCACAAAGTGACACACCTATAAAGTACCTATTTAGTAACAATGTTATGTGAACATTTTTATCTGTAAGTTACTTACTGAGTCTTTTGTGATTCAGCTTTTTAGACACTTGTCTTTCTAAAAAGTTAAATAAGTAGTTTTATACGACAACCTACCAACAACAGTACAAGTAGCAGACTTATAGAAAAATAACAGTTGTCTGAAGTTCGGCTATCGCCTACACAATAATCAATCAATCTTTGAGGACTTTTCTCAGAAAACAGATTTTTTTCAATCTATAGGATATCAACCCACACAATCATGTACAAATACTATTGGCAGCACTTTGAGTTACATATTGGGATTGGCTTGTACTGGTTTTCTTACATACATAAATATTACGCCTATATCCCTTACGGGGTAGGTACAGCGTAAACGGCCGTAAAGAACGGACATTTACGTCACATCTGACAAACATTTGAGGGTAAATCAGAAAATTGTGTATCACCATAGTGACAGGTTGTCATTGTCAACCCATCGCCTAAAATTGCAATATGGGAAAATGGGGTGATGCTTTTCGAAGCCAGCATCACACGGCATGGTATTTCTTTAATTTTTTAATTCCGTGGCGGACACCGAGTCGTCCAACGACCCGATGTGCCCTGGTGACAGTTTTTCAACCGCCTCCTACTAGTAGTAGGCCTCTGACATGGTTGTGTAACGACCGCCGCCGCGCCGTCTAAGAAATTATAGACAGCAACCGGGACCGACGATGGCTTAACGTGCCCTCCGAAGCACGGAACCATTTTTCTTTTCGGACCTAACCAGACTGAGAGCAAATTCACATATTGATAAATACCAACTTTGTGAGTGCCCCACCGAGAATCAAACCCGGAACCTTTGCGTCGCAGGCAGTCGCACACGCACTACCACTGCGCCACATCGATCGTCAAATGTATAAAAAACTATATTTTGTCCATATTTGGTAACATTTAAACATTTTTCTTTCTTTCAAAATTTTGAGTATTAATTATTTTTTATAAGTGTACCTATTTATAAGTAAGTTTATTGAATAAAGAATTCAAACCTTACCCTTCGAAGTCCAGTTTTTGTTCTGTTTATTACATACATACATACATATATCATGCCTATTACCTTGCGGGCTAGGCAGAGCGTACACGGCCGAAAAACGGCCATCTACGCCACGTCTGACAAATATTTGAGGGTCATTCGGAAAATTGTGTATTGGCATAGTGACAGGTTGTCAGCCCATCGCCTGAAATTGCAATACACACCCTCGAGTTCCTTAGTCGCCTATTACGACTCCCACGGGAAGAAATGGGGTGATGCTATTCTAAGCCGGCATCACACGGCATTCTAAGCCGGCATTACACGGCATAGGTTCTGTTAATTAATATAATAGGCTTTATTTTTTTGTGAGGGTTCTGTGAGGAGCTAATGGGAGGTTGAGGATTAAATCAGTAACTTGAAGTGCTGCTTATGGTACAACCTACACCCCTCCCCCATAGTTTCAACCGTACCCCTCTGTTGGCGGGGCACCATCATTTCTGACTATAGTACGGCCATCCCAATAAGTCATATTTGACAGCTGTCAGATTCGTGCTAATGCTTTGGGAGAGGGTAAATTTTCCTTTGTTGACATCTCTTTTAGTATGGATATGACAGTTGTCAAATATGGCTTATTGAGATGGCCTAACTTTAGAATAGAAATAGTTTTGTTTGGATCAAACAAAGTAGTCAGGATTACATTGGTTTTATTAGATCGCATGTTTTGCCAATATAATAAATTAGCATGCAAAAGTATTTGGTCACATGTTATTAATTTTGAAATTATATAAGTACATTAAAATCATTATTCGTAGAAATTTATAATGATTCAAGCTACATCAAATACAATGTCAAGAAAACATGATAACATTATTTAAAAAACTAATTTTAACTATAAATTGATTGTTTTTTTAGCCATTTACATAATTTTGTCTCAAATGATTTATTATGCCGTGTGATGCCGGTTTAGAATAGCATCAACCCATTTCTTTCCCGTGGGAGAAGTAAGGACTGACAGGAAAAATTCGAGGGTGTGTATTCCAAATTTATGCGATGGGCTGACAACCGGTCACTATGGCGATACACAACTTTCAAAATGACTCAAATATGTGTCAGACGTGGCGTAAATGTCCGTTTTTAGTGGCCGTTTACGCTCTGCATACCCCGCAAGGGATAATAGGCGTGATATATGTATGTATGATTTATTATCCAGATTTCTCATGTCAATAGGTATTTTATTATAAATTCTAACACACACATACACAGGCAATTTATGATGAAAATTTCCGTGGAGACACCCTCCACGGAAATTTTCCTTCCTCCATCCTTTTCACATTTCTAGTTTGTTATTTTCGGAACGTCGTTTACGTAGAGAATAAATAGGAGTGGACCGAGAACACTTCCTTGCGGCACTCCACACGAATTAAAGCGATATTCCGATGCAAAAAAGTAATTTCATTTTTCTCATTAAGTTTTGTAAGCGCAATCTGCTGTTTTCTATCTTTTGAATAAGTTTTTATCCAATTGAGGGGAACTCCACGAATTCCCTTGACTTCTAGTTTATTGAAAAGTATCTCATGATCCACAAAGTCGAACGCTTTACTTAACTTGCAATACAATGTTGTATTGAGTCATCCTTTATTAGAATTTAGTGATACTACTACTAATGAAAAAATTGCTGTAGTTATTGACTTGTTTTTCCGGAAGCCGAACTGTTCTGAGCAGATTGAATCTTTCTCACAGTAATTCAAAATTTTAATGAACATACATTTCTCGAATATTTTTAAGAATATTGGGAGTAATGTAGTAGTGGGCTTATAGTTATTTTGATCATTTTTGTCACCTTTTTGAATAGGGACCTTTGGGTAAGTTCCTGTTAACAAGTAAATCAAATAAGTAAGAACAGGCAAATTTGAATCTAGGCATGTTTTAATCACTTTCATGTAGATTCCATGGAACCCATCAGAGTTTGTATTCTTTAGGGACATGACCTGTTTTCTAACTTCAGCATCCATCATTGGTAGTAAGTACATTGATTGTGGATTTGAATATTTTATATTATTATGATGACTGAATATTTTTATTATTGGAATCAATAATATGTTTGTTAAATTCTGTCGCAATTCTGTGTGGGTCATTTAATATTTTATCTCCAACTTTAATTTATTCTATATCACTTTCAAGAGCATGATTTATTCCAATTTCATCGTTAATAACTAGTTGTACGTGCTTTTTATGACGGACAAGTGTAACGGTATTTCTTTAGCAGGTGATTTAATATTATCTAATATGTGATCTCAGCAGGCTTTGTACCTGGTTGGTTCATTTAGGCAAGTGTACCCGTGAACGACCTTGTCAGTGGTGCCACTTCAGAAAAAAAAAAAACAATATTTGCTGTAATTAAAGTTGTGGCAATGAATACCAAAGGTGGCTGTATTTAGGTACTTTTTGCCATAACTTTAATTAAAGCAAATATTTCATTAAGTTTTAAGTTCTAATTTTACTTAAGGATAATACTTAAAAGATGGGCAACTGATATTCTGATAGATTGTTTGTATAAAGAGATTTTTTTTTTGTGAAGTGTCGAGGTCGTTGTTGGCTACACTCGCCTTAATATGTATTGGTAGGTTGCAAATTTAGAGCCAAGTCTAGATGAAAGGTAGACAATGTTCTTTGAACTTTGTGAGCCACAGTGTTAAATAATTTGTTCAAAGATCTATCAAATCTATAATTTTACAAGTATAGTATTGTAATGCATCTATTTGCCAGACTGCTTAGAAAAGTCCTTGTCCTGAGCAGGGACCAAAACCAGTTTCAAATTACAGGCTAGTATAATTTTAAACCTGTTTAAAATGGTTTGCAGTAGCAGACCAAAATCAAAACAATTTTTAAATTTTTCAAACCTTAAAGCAGCATCCTATTGATCTGAGAATGCTGCAGACAAGTCTCATGTGTCACATGAAATTGTATCTGTGCTTTCCCTTCACCTATATCACACTGGTGTAAAATTAACTGGCAAATTTATCTCACCAAAACCAAATTGATTTCAAACTGGTTTGTCTAATAAACCGGTCAATAAAAAATATTGGTTTGGGGCAAAAACCAAACCAGGGTTAAAAAAATTATTTGTTTCTAATCTCTGGTCCTGAGAAAGCCAATACTCCCATTTAAACATTTAGCTTGTAGAAATCTTTAATACTCAAAATCTCTAGTTTTAAATGTTATAAATAGTTCTACATACCTATTCACTCTTAGTTGAGTTTCTGTTATTCATAGTTAGATAATATAAAAGAAAACAGTCAATGATATCATAGTATAACCTGTTTTGTTGTTATTTCTTTTTACATTTTAGTTTATTATAACCAAGAATAGGCATTATTCTTATAGAGGCAATTTGCACTGATGATTACATAGCTGAAGTTTATGATAACTTACTCAACACGTAGGAAATCTGCAGGATCATCAAAGCGGACACTAAAAGCTATGAGGGCAGTTGTTGGTTCAGCCTATTCAAGATAGAGAGTGTCATGATCAGGATATACAGCATCTCCAGGTAGAACAGCGCCACAAACACCGACACGCTAGTCTTATGAACTTCTATGTCCTCAAACTCCTGCATAATATGCCTGTTCCGGTAAACATGATCCCAAAACATGGAAACCACTTTGGACAACAGTTTGGACAAAAAACACTAGTTTGTTTGTCTGAGTTACGCAAATCACTACTTGTGCGCGATTCGCATTATGGAATTATGTATTATTTATGTAAATTAAATAGATTAAAGGGCAAAAACACATCGGTTTACACCAAACTTGTTTTCGCTACAATGTATAACTTTATTCATTTAAAATGTTAGCCGTACCTGCTGAAACTGTTTTGAAAATGGCGTTCTCTTAACTTAGTTGGATTATAGTTTGACAAACGAATGACAGGACACGTAATTTGGGTGGCCAGATCAAAAATATATAAATATTGGTAGAAAATAAAAATCAGAAGGGCAGTGGCAAGGTAACCTCCATTTATGCCGCCGCTACTGGTTATATTCAATTATATTTTCTAAGGGCGTCCGATGCGTTAAGCGGACGCGCGGCTGTGCTGCTGTTTCTTGAAATCTCATAGATCAGCGCTGCGTGCAGCGGGTCCGGGTCCCCCGTCGCACGTGGCGCCGGGTGTCCGTAAGACGGAGCACGTATTTCTTCTCACCCTCTCTTAATAACGTAAACTTGGATACAAATTCTCCACACAACAGTTTGGCTAGGTAGTATATCACATAATCCATGATATCGATTGTACACCCGCGCGATCAAAATGTAATGGCGGCGCTGCGAGAGACGAACACCCGCTTAACGCAGTGGACGCCCTAGTTATTTCATCTGTTTTTTATATTAACAAAAGAAACAGTAGATAAAAATAAAGGTGTACCTATATTTAAATGTATAACATTTGAGTACATAAAAGTATACAAAAGTGATAACAGAACGGATTGCACTTACACTTATATTCTACTTGATTTAACATGGAAAAATGCATTATAAATTCGTTAAAAATAGTTTTGTTAACTTATTCATTCTTGAAGTTAGGTGCTCTCTTCTCAATGAAGGCTGTCATGCCTTCCTTGCGGTCCTCCTGCAAATAACAAAAAAACATTGATCGAATTCAAAGTAATATATAAGGTAACATTTAAATAAGTTCTACTGTTTTAAGAGTAACTTCTGCTTGTGAATCTGAATAACTTTTCTTAGTATCTTTATAAAAAAATGAAATAAAATAAATTTAGCCTTCCCTTAAATAATGAAATACTCTTTACAACTTATTGTAGGACAGCGCGCGGTCTGTTTTTTTTTTTCATATTTAGTTTTTTACTTAGAAAACTTATTCAGAGTCACGAGTAGAACCTCACCCTTAAAATATTTGTACTTGATTTTTAAGGCGTGTGTACCCGTCAACTACCTCGACAGTGGCGCCACTTGGCAAAAAAAAGTTCTTTATACAAACACCATATCAGAATATCCGTTGCCCATGTTTTTAGTATTATTCTTGATTCAAATTAGAACCTGCAAACTTAATGAAATATTCGCTGCAATAAAAGTTATGGAAAATGTACATTGAATCAGCTACTTTTGGTATTAATTGCCATAACTTTAATTACTTACAGCGAATATTTCAATGAGTTTGCAGGTTCTAGTTTTACTTAAAGATAATACTAAAAACTTGGGTAACGAACATTCTGATAGATTGTTTGTTTGAGAAAATATTTTTTGTGAAGTGGCGCCACTTTCGAGGTCGTTCACGAGTACACTCGCCTTAACCTTATAAATAAATTCCGGTAGGATATTTTAAGGAAGATTTGCAACACTGAATAAGAACGTACCGTAGCAGTGCACTTAACCTACAAAGACTCATATTTATTGCAGAAATGACAGATTTAGAAGATAACAGAGATGTGCCCTCCACATTACAAGAAATTCTTTCGAATGTTAAATACTACAAACCGTTATATACTTTCATTTCAAATTCCATTGGTGACATCTAAAGGAAGTTTGGATTGGAAGAAGAATTAGAAGAAGAAGAAATTGAAACATTTGCCTTCTTTTTGATGATTGGCTCATAAGGGCATAATCCCAGAGCCGTAAAAGGCTTTAAAAAAAACGTACCGTAGCGAAAGTGCCGTAGAACAGCGACTTCTCGTAGGCCAGGCCGGTCCTGAGGGTGGTCTCGTAGGCCTGGTTGACGGCCTCCTTGGCCATCTTCACGACCAGCGGCGAGTGCGTGCCGATGCGCTCCGCCAACTTGATGGTCTCCTCCAGGAGCTTGTCTACGGGGAACACGCGCGCGACCAGACCTGGTGGGGAATACACATTAATAAAAGTCGGAACAAAAAAAAAATTGAATATAGCCGCGGTGTGGCTTGGTGAGATTTTCCGTTAGCATAGTGTGAAAGAGGCGTGGCCTAAAGTCCTAAAGCTACATCCTCACCCATTTTCTCAGGCCTCGTGCTCATCAACGAAGTTCTAAAGCTACATCCGCACCTATTATCTCAGCTTCGTGAGCATCAACGAAGTTCTAAAGCTACATCCGCACCTATTATCTCAGCTTCGTGAGCATCAACGAAGTTCTAAAGCTACATCCGCACCTATTATCTCAGCTTCGTGAGCATCAACGAAGTTCTAAAGCTACATCCGCACCTATTATCTCAGCTTCGTGTGCATCAACGAAGTTCTAAAGCTACATCCTCACCCATTTTCTCAGTCTCGTGCGCATCAACGAAGTTCTAAAGCTACATCCTCACCCATTTTCTCAGCCTCGTGCGCATCAACGAAGTTCTAAAGCTACATCCTCACCCATTTTCTCAGTCTCGTGCGCATCAACGAAGTTCTAAAGCTACATCCTCACCCATTTTCTCAGCCTCGTGCGCTTCAACGAAGTTCTAAAGCTACATCCTCACCCATTTTCTCAGTCTCGTGCGCATCAACGAAGTTCTAAAGCTACATCCTCACCCATTTTCTCAGCCTCGTGCGCATCAACGAAGTTCTAAAGCTACATCCTCACCCATTTTCTCAGTCTCGTGCGCATCAACGAAGTTCTAAAGCTACATCCTCACCCATTTTCTCAGCCTCGTGCGCATCAACGAAGTTCTAAAGCTACATCCTCACCCATTTTCTCAGTCTCGTGTGCATCAACGAAGTTCTAAAGCTACATCCTCACCCATTTTCTCAGTCTCGTGCGCATCAACGAAGTTCTAAAGCTACATCCTCACCCATTTTCTCAGCTTCGTGCGCATCAACGAAGTTCTAAAGCTACATGCTCACCCATTTTCTCAGCCTCGTGCGCATCAACGAAGTTCCCGGTGAGCACGATCTCCATGGCCTTGCTCTTGCCGACGTAGCGCGGCAGGCGCTGGGTGCCGCCGGCGCCGGGGATCGTCCCGATGTAGATCTCCGGCTAATAAGAGACCTAAAGCACAGAATATAATAGTACTACCTAAAGATACATCCTCACCCATTTTCTCAGCCTCGTGCGCATCAACGAAGTTCCCGGTGAGCACGATCTCCATGGCCTTGCTCTTGCCGACGTAGCGCGGCAGGCGCTGGGTGCCGCCGGCGCCGGGGATCGTCCCGATGTAGATCTCCGGCTAATAAGAGACCTAAAGCACAGAATATAATAGTACTACCTAAAGCTACATCCTCACCCATTTTCTCAGCCTCGTGCGCATCAACGAAGTTCCCGGTGAGCACGATCTCCATGGCCTTGCTCTTGCCGACGTAGCGCGGCAGGCGCTGGGTGCCGCCGGCGCCGGGGATCGTTCCGATGTTGATCTCTGGCTGACCGAACTTGGCCTTCTCGCCGGCGTAGATGATGTCGCAGAGCATGGCTAGCTCGCAGCCGCCTCCGAGCTAAGAGGAAAAAATACGTAAAACACGTGGTTAAAAGTCGTTGAAATTGAAATTCTTTATTCAATGTAGGATAGTATTATCATATCACTTATTGACGTCATGAACCGTCATTGTAAAAAAAAGAAATTTGTATCACACAATTTTCTTTTTTTTTATAACAATTTTATAATGTCCTAATAGAAAACCGGCTCGGGCGGGATAAAACAATATAAAAATCAAAGCACTGCCACGGGGCTGGCCAGGTTAATCACACGGCATGTAACTTTACGCCACCACCACCGTTAGTTTAGTCGCCGTGTGGTGCCGGCTTAGAACAGCATCACCCCATTTCTTTCTCGTGGGTGCAATTTAGATACTCGGGGGTTACATGTGTATTGCAATTTTAGGCGAAGAAGAATTTCAGAAGTTGATATTTATCACTTTGTTAATTTATTCCCGGTCTGGTTAGGACAATGCAGGGTGAACCACCTAATAGTCTGAAAAAAAAAATGGTTCTGTGCTTCTGAGGGCACGTCAAGCCGTCGGTCCCGGTTGCTGTCTATGATTACTTAGACGGCGGTCGTAACACAACCATGTCAGAGGTCTACTAGTGGTAGTAGGCGGTTGAAAAACTGACACCAGGGTTCATCGGGTCGTTGGACGACTCGGTGTCCCACACGAAAAGAAGAAGAATGTGGGCTGAAGATTATGACACTTACAGCGAAACCATTGACTGCAGCAATGATGGGTTTGCCACACCTGGACACGTCTTCCCATTCTTTGAGGAAGCCACCTTTCTGGTTGCTACTGTATGTGTTGTTCTGCATCTCTTTGATGTCAGCCCCAGCAGCAAATGCCTTCTCGTTACCTAGAAAAGTGATGTCAATGTCAATGTGTCATCTAACATTGATAAGTCATAATAGCTATCATGGCACTCGTTCGATGTTATGTCCGCGGGCAAATTTGAAGTACCAAGGGTAAGAAACTACTTTGGAGATAGAACCGCTAAAAACGATTACCGTACCTGCTAGTCAGTTTGCTTGAGTACATCCGACGAAAAACAAATGTAAACAAACTTAAAAGATTGCTTAAAAGCCATTTAATGTCACAATTAGAGTAATCAATCTCACTAAGTACACTATTATAAATTGTATGAGACTCATCTGATCCTGCAGACAAACTGTGTAAACAGTTTTGCGGGACTATGTTTAGTTTCAAGATAGTGAACTTGTGTTTTTTAATAAATAAATGATAAATAAATAATATGGGCAGGGAAATAGTAAGGGAAGTGGGCAGCGCGAGCATGTAAACAGATTACTCGCGCTGCCACTCGTCATGCCGCTGCCACTTCCCGTGCTCCCTTGAATGTCGTCTTTTCGTGCGCGAGTCAAAGGAACGGCAGCACTAACGCGAATTAAATGGCTATCTCGCTCACTTATATTGGTGCGAGAAGAGTATAACGGCAGTGTGTGAACACTCATTCGCGTTTATACTTCCGCGGAAGTATTTCGAGTAATATTCACGACAGCGGCAGGAGCAAGAGCAGATTCATAATTTGGAGGCTCATTAGTGTCAATTTCGAAAAGAGGCTATTATTTAAATAGAGTGAGATTACCGTAAACGAAAACGAAAAAAAAAAGAGGACTGCGGCTGGGACTTGAATTTAGGACAGTGGAATACCATTTCACTGCTTTACTAAGTAAACTTTTGAACTATAAAATAACTTTATTGAGTACTTTTCATACTATTAACAAATTTATTATAAGTTTCTGTAAGTAAAATAAATTTTCCCTTGTTTCATAAGCATCAATGAGTTTGTTCATGACTCATTTTAGGTATTAGACCGGGTCCTGTGTCCCACCCCCACCCAACACAGGAAAATATACTAATACTAGCAGCCCGCCCAGCGGTTTCACCCGCCGCTAAGAATTTCCCCCCGGGAATTAGACAGTTTAATATAGCCTATGTTCATCAGGGATAATGTAGGATTCTAAAAATCTTCAATTTGAAACAAATATCGTTTTCAGGTGGTGGTGGCGTAAAGTTACATGCCGTGTGATTAACCTGGCCAGCTCCATGGCAGTGCCTTAATTTTTATTTTTTTTATCCCGCCCGAGCCGGTTTTCTATTAGGTCATACCAAAATTGTAATAAAAAAAAAGAAAATTGTGTGATTCATTTTTTTTTTAGAATGACGGTTCATAACGTCAATAAGTGATAATACTATCCTACATTGAATAAAGAATTTCAATTTCAATTAACGGAAAAAGATTTTTTTTAATCGGTCCAGTAGTTTCGGAGCCTATTCAATTCAAACAAACAATGAAAAAAACCTGTTTCTAATATTAGTGTAGATTATATTATTATTATTTTAGCGTGATGCCGGCTTAGAATAGCTTCCCCCGATTTCTTTCCGTGTCGTAGGAGGCGACTAAGGGACTTGAGGGTGTGTATTGCAATTTTAGGCGATGGGCTGACAACCTGTCACGGTGGCGATACACAATTTTCCGAATGACCCTTAAACATATGTCAGACGAGGCGTAAATGTCCGTTTTTGCGGCCGTTTACGCTCTGCCTACCCCGCAAGGGATAATAGGCGTGATATGTGTATGTATGTATTATTTTTAGTGTAGATTTTTTTAATGCAATATTTAATGTTTCTTGTCGTCTTTTTATACCGAGTAAGGGACAGCCCTTCGAATACTGATATGGTGCATGAAACATAAAACTGGACAACTTTCCCCTAGAAACATATGTCAGGAAACGCCAAAAAAATTACCTTCCATACAAAATCACAATCAGCTGACTGCATTCACTATGGGAAGTCAGTTTTTTTACGTTTCCTGAAATATGTTCCTAGGGGAAAGTTGTTCAGGTTCATGGTCTGCATGTACCCTATTAGTATTCTGACGGCTATCCCTGACACCCTTTAATACAGTAATGATTAAATGTAATCATTACACTGGTACGAATAATGTGGCGTAGTTTGTACATTTTTAAATTAAAAAGTAGTTATCGTGGCATAACTGTAATAGTTAGACATATGGTGTCGCGGACATCATTATAGATATTGATGTCCTCTATAAAACTGTAGTACATCACTTTGCTCTATTGTCAATAATTTCCACAGCGTGCGCGATATAAGATATTTTTTTGGTACATTTTCACACGTTGGGTTACATTATCGAAATTTTCACGCGGATCCCTATTTTTTTCTCGTATAAAATATAGCCTATGTTCATCAGGAATAATGTAGGATTCTAATGGTGAAAGAATTTTTGAAATCGGGCCAGTAGTTTCGGAGCCTATTCGATGCAAACAAACAAACAAACAAACAAACAAACAAACAAACAATCAAATCTTTCCTCTTTATAATATTAGTGTAGATGTAGATTTACCTAAATACTATCGCGACGCGATAGACACGGTCTAATACTTAAAATGAGTCAAAGTGATCGCGAGTGCTTAAAAAGTTATATTTGTTCATGACACTTACCAGTGATGATAATGGCTTTAATGCTCTCATCCTTGTCGAAGTCCATGACAGCCTTGCCGAGCTCCACAAACAGCGGCTTGCAGAGGGCGTTGAGGGCCTTGGGCCGGTTCAGCTGGATCAGGCCTACATTCTTCTTGGAGCCTACTACGTCAATGAGGATGTTCTCGTAGGCCGGAGCTATGGAAATAAAATCAATTCATATTTATTTTTCTTTTTTTATAACTATTAAACTGAACTCGACTGTCTGTAAGCCTTTAAGAAAAAGTTTCTCTATTGCCCTCATATTTAAAAAGTGGTGTCTTTTTTATAGAATTACTTCAAAAATCATAAGCAAAATATAGGCACTCATACTTAGATATTCAAGACATGATATTGAAAAATAATAAGAAATTAAGAACAGTCAGGACGAAAATTCACAAATTGATAAGAAAATTATCTATTTGAAAAAAATAAAGAAGACAACTTTGACCAAGAAATGTCTTAAGAAACAGCGAATAACAGATAAGATAAACTGGATACCTACTTGTGTATTAACAATATAGGTGTGTCTGTCAAGGTCGTACAATCAACTTGTATAACAACTGAGATAATATTATTCAATTGAGCACATCACCATGTGAATAGAATCTTGTGAAGACCAATATTTAAGTTCTCACACAGTGTAACTGTTTTTGAACAATAAATGATGAATATATGTTTTGAGGATGAAAGGAAGAGTTTTATTGTACCTACAAAGACATCTCATGATTTTAAATATTAGTGCCTACACAATATCAATAGCAGATTTAATTTTAAGTGTAATAATTAAATGTGATAATTTTTAATTTGCACATTTGGATGTTGAGCATGACTGTGTTGGCCCTTCCTGGAATGGCTATTACACTAGTCTGAATAGCAAGCATGGTTTGGCTTACATTGCTTGTTATCTTAGGTTTTTAGGAGGAGTGATGATGTGGCCAGTAGGCTGAGTGACGACTGTGAGGAAAAGGGTAGCTACCCACCTGGTCGGGAGTTGTGACCAGGGGAACGACTGTTCCAACCGGACATGTTTGGAAGTTGTATATATAGCGATCGGCGAAATAACTTCTATACCGCGTTTCAGGACTTTTATGTGGAGCGAATGCGCACCGCCACAGGTTTATTGTAATGACACCTATTTAATAAACAGCAATGTATGCTGAAGTATGCGGGGTATTCAGAATGATGTTGTACATTTTAGAAAATTCGCTTTTCCAGTCGTGTCTACAAACAGTGAACAGATACTGTTTAACTTTTTAAAGGGTGGTGTAACTAGGAGATATTAATTTTACATGAACTTTGGACTTGTTTTTGAGAACGTTTTACATAATCAGTGAAACCTATCTCTTATAATAGTTGAATGCGGACTTACCAGCGCTGTAGAATTTAACCAAACCGGTATTGGGGAGAGCAGCTACTCGGCCACTGTTCAAAACAGTTTTGCCCAGCAAAAGCCTGGTTACAGCGCCGACAGAAGCCATTTTTTGTGAATAAGTCTTTACTGCTGCCTCCCTTTTTCAATACTGAGTGATAAACTAACTGATAACGAATTAAAACCGGCGAAAATAAATTACGTGAACTTTGATACGGCAGTGTTGATAAGAAAAATTAAATTTTAATGGTTGCTAAATTAAAAAGCAGCATAATTGTAGGCTAATCTTGCTTCAAGGGATGCAATAGAATTTGGTTGCCTTATATTAGTTTGACGTTTGTTATTGCGTTTCGATTTTGCAAAAGATGTTAAACTGTGCGGCACAAAGACGTGCGTTATTATAATAGTGATCTGTGAAAAGCAAAAAAGAAGAAAATAGTGTGTTTTCAAATAATTACTCTACAGCTGTTATAACCTCAACTTTTGTTAAGTAGTTCTGAAAAAAAAAGAGAGCTGATTTTCTAATTCTGGAGTCACTAGCATGGCGAATAATAAACTAAAGTTTTTCATTCTTACCGGCGATCCTGGTTAGGTATTACTATGGTGTATTTTAGAGTTCCGTTTCTTTCTGTTTTTATTCTACCTGTAGGTAACTTTATTTACTGACTAAAGTCTTCTTCTGTTTTCCAGGCGTTGGCAAAACCACGTTAGTTAAGAAATTGGCTGAAATTATTGAAGAGAAAGGGGTGAAATGTTCAGGGTTTTACACGGAAGAGGTTAGAAAGAATCGCGTAAGAGAAGGCTTTGATGTGGTCACTTTGGATGGACAGAAAGGAAGTCTAGCGAGAGACCAGACCCTACTGCAAGGACCCGTTAAGCACAAAGTTGGAAAATATGGTTTTCTCGTACAAGAATTTGAAAACGTAGCATTACCAACTTTGTTGAAGGTAGGATGCATTAAGATAAGCAGTTTGTAGCTACTCGATACCAGGGGACGCATGATACACATATATTTCACCTATTTCTCACTAGGTGACGCTTAAATGCACAAAAGTTGCCGCCACCCGATACTAGGTAGCGCCTAATGCACATTTGTTTCATCTACTTGACACTAGGTGGAGCTCAATGCGCATTTGTTACTGCTACTCAAAACTAGGTAGCGCTTGATTAATAAATTGTTACCGCTACTCGACACAAGGTTACGCCTATTGTAAGAAACTGCAATTGCGCCTCCTATTATCGAGTAGCTATAACAGTAATGTATTTAGGCGCCACATGGTATACAGTAGCTATTCTGGTGAACATAAAAAATGAGATCTTTTGCAGCCACAAGACCCTACCACTCATCTGCTAGTAATTGACGAAATTGGCAAAATGGAATTCTTTAGTGAACAATTCAAGAGTAGAGTAAAAGATATATTCAGTGCAGCATCAGATTATGTCGTGTTAGCGACTATTCCTGTGAGGAAGGGAGATGCCTTGATAGAGTCCCTTAGAAATAATCCCAGAGGAAAAGTTTGGTTGGTAAGTATTGAGATACAGATGTTTTATTACATACTAGTGTGCGTTAAGGTACATGCACATTGTCTTTGTGTGCCTCGACCAAAACCGACCGCTCCCTAGCTTACGCACACAAAGACATTGTGCATGTACAAATTGTACAACACACACACAAGCATGGCCTACCGGCAATCGTGAGGAAAAGTATCTGTAACTGCTGTTAACACAAAGGCTACTTTTTACCGCGGGAAAACAACTATTACCACGGGAAAATAAGTGGCAGCGGGTGAAACGGCTGGGCGGAAATCTAGTAAATGTACCTTTGTCACGTCGCCGCGACACTCGTCAGTGCAGACAATGAAACTCTTGTTTGGGGTCAATGGATTTATTTTGGGGG
This sequence comes from Tuta absoluta, assembly GCA_027580185.1. Lineage (NCBI taxonomy): Eukaryota > Metazoa > Arthropoda > Insecta > Lepidoptera > Gelechiidae > Tuta > Tuta absoluta. Next base: position 2,126,534 of record JAQAHW010000047.1, read on the forward strand.
GGAAGAACCCTAGAAAATGTACATTGATTAGAAATGTTATTTACAATGTTTACGGACTATTTTAACAAAGGTCTGGAACTAAATAAGGCCGAGGCAGGCGACTTACCTCTAAGGGTTCAAATCAGTGTTCCAGATAGTTTATGTGGGCACTTCACCACTGATAAGCTCGAGGGCTTGTATGTGGTGGTCACACTGGTAACTTATAAAACACACTGTGTACACAAATAAACACTGGGGGCACTAGCCCGTCACCAGCTTTACTTTAGGCTGCCTGATCTCCTGGAAAAATGGCGTCTTGGAACGACACCGATTCAAACTTCAAATGTGAAAGATGAGATAGAAGTTGGTGGTGGACAGTGTTGACAAAATAGTGCGATGCCCGGAGGTCGCATTGCTACACCTTTAAGTCTATAAGGTCCTATTAAATTCAGTACAAATATGTTTTAGGGTGATTTCTACTTGTGAAACTGAATAACTGTCCTCAATGAACATAGGTCGCAATATGCAAAACAAATATTGGACCTCCCATACAAAAAAATGTGTCACTTTGAATGAGAGGTACTATTTTTTTCTTATTACGATCTATGTTCATTGGGGAAAGTTGTTCAGTTTCACAAGTAGAGCTCACCTTAAAAATATTTGCACTGAATTTAATAGTACTTACATATTAGAAAACGTTTCAAGCCTTGTCATTCTGTGCTAACTTGTTGTTTATATAATTTTCAGGTAACTCGAGACAACAGGAATTCTATTCACGAGGAAATCCTAAAAGAAATGAAAAACACGTTAAACTTCAATTGAGAATACTTTAATATTATATCCTGGACTATTAATTATAATTACAAACATTATTTTCATTTATTAAAAAATTGACTAGGGTGAGTTGAACAAAAGTAATTTGAATTTTTTGATGAATAGTATCCTCGATTCTGAGAGAACACTTGCTTACAACAATAACTTGCAATAGCAACTTTCTGAAATAAGTATGCAAAAAAAAGACCTTGCTAGATTTTCATATTTCAAAAACATTACAGTATGTTTTTGACTTGAAGTGTCAGGACTCTAGACCGAACACAATTTATTATTTTGTGTCATTTTAGGTATATGCTAACATACTTTCGTTTGCATATCAACGACTGAAACTGTAAACTGAATACAATACTAGCATATTTTGTAAAATTTAATTATAGATAAGTATCTACACATTTTTTATTTAAGAGCTACCATACATAGATTCGAAAATTTACGTATGCGTAAAAAATACACAAAATGTAGTATGTGCTTACAGGCACACATAACGCAATCGTACAAAAAATGTATGCTACTTTAGAATTTTTGTAAGTTATGCCCTCAAATAATGACAGCCGTACCAGAATACAGGAATCCTGTCAGATGTAACTTCTTTGTGACTTTGTAATGACTACGACTATGTACCTATAGTACGCACTTTAACACATAATCGTAGACTTTATATTTTCGCCTGAAGGAATCAAACGTATCATAGCCTGTGCCGTAAAAATCTTATATTTTTAGAAATTAATTACTTACAGGTGATGGCGCCACTAGATAGTCGGTGGCGGCCGTAGAATTACAGGAATAGAACAGCTATTAGTTTTAGTTTTTGAGGAAACATTCTATCAGAATCGAAGCCATTATTTCTTATCTCCTTCATAATATTTTTTAAATCACAATTATAAATGCGCAAACCTTAAACTATTGTTCATAAGTAACTACAAAATCTACAACAGTCCACTGCTGGATATGGGTCTCTCCCTATTAGGGGGGTATTTGCCATAGGTAAACCTACCAACCTGCTGACCACGGGAAACGGATTGGCGAGCGCAGGTGTTGTATTCACAGAGAGTGCTGCTGCCCATTCCCTGGAGTCATCCCTTAGTCGGATTTATATGGTGATGCTTTTCTAAGCCGGCACCACACGTTCTTAAATAAAATGATCCTTAATCTAACTAAAAATGGCCTCAGTAAAGAGACTTTAAATTCTAAATTAAATGTAGCTGTAGATACAGTCAATCAAACTCAGCTCCGCTAAAACACTCGAAATAAAAATGTAAGTAACTCTTATTGTGTGCGGGATAAGAACGGCACAAAGTACAAAACTACAAAGTGTTTAAACTAAGTTGTACCCTTATTAAATCAATACTAGCTGTCCGTCTTACGATCTTTCTTACACGCCGCAAACTTTCTAAACGTCTATTAGAGGACACATTCTGTAGGTAGCCCTACATAATATAAAGTGAAATTTTACTAGTGACCGATAGCGAAAACTCAAGACAGGCTGGTGATAAGGAACAACTTTCCTCGAAGACCATAGCTCTCTAAATGCGGAAAAAATAATTGTCTTCCCATACATAATTGCCGATCAGCTGATTTGAATTACTATGAAAACTAATAATAATTTTGACATATTTCAACCTATGTTCCTTGGGGAAAGTTGTTTTGGTTGTTTCTTAACACCATCCCGTCATGAGGTTACGCTATCTGTCACTAGTAAATTTTTACACTATTTTGTTTACATTTTATACGCTTAGCTTACAGCCATTGTTTAATTTAGCGTTGCTATGCTGGGGTAAGTTAGGTATTAATGACGGTCTATGAATACGCCGCGATGCTCGCCTGCACGCTTCGCTCTGGGCATATGTTGTCCCTTTCTCACTCGCGGGGCGAGGGTGGCGGCGTGCGCGCGGGCCGCCTGGTAGGCGCCAAGCGGTGATTTCTGCACCGCACTATCAGTCACTCAAAACCGTTCGGGCGAGAACGTATTGTGTTTTGTACGGATTTCCCGCCACGCGTTTTGTGATGCCGCGTGTAATGGACGATTCAATTTGAGATCGCGCGTGTTGATGCATCGTATTATTGCGGTTCTCCTGGGTTATACTAGAATACCAGGCTTAGTGATTGTTGGATGTCTCGACGTCTTCCACGTGAGCGTCGCGTTGAATAGGCATCAAGTGGCCATATCGGCTCGCGTTTGTACGACCCAAATTCGGGTTGGGTCACGCGTAATGACTGATATCAAAGTGGAATACGAACAGAAGCTGTGAGTGGTTTGAAGTGAATAACGCGCCAAGGCTGTAGTGGAATGCTGGGTGTCGATATCTTTTCCACCCAGCCCTGTAAGTACCCACGGAATCCCCATTTGATCCATTCCCTGTACTTCCTTTCTCCGTTGGGTATTTTATGCATTTGCGCCGGCGACGTGACTGTAAGTGTGAAACCTAGTTGTTTTAGTATAAAACTGTTTCTTTGTGTTAATGGTGTGTTCCCTTTAGTCATATTTGTTGTACCATATCATTGTGACTCCTTAGTACGAATTGCGGAATTCGTGGGGTGATATAATTTGGAGGTACTTACTTATAATCTAGTGCTTATACGTGTGACGTAACGCCAGATCGGCAGACGGTATTTACTACAGAATTGAGTTATGTAAAGGTCAGAACACATCATTTGCCAATTTCACTCAACTTAGTTAATTAAGTTAAATAGATTTAGGTTCACGTTTAATTCATAGTATGCGCTGCTATATTGTGCAGCGTATGCTATTTAGCGCTGCGTAACGCGGCCATTGTCTGCCTTCAGTTGAACTCCTGGTATTTTACTAGAAATTTACCTGTGTAAATCGCTTCCACTGCGGGAGTTTAGCTTGGAATTAGACAATTTTTGGTAGCAGAGCGTGGTTCAGAAAACCACTAGATTTAAGATTATTTTAGTATAAGATTTTTAATCTACCTACATAAAAAATATATTTATTGTGATTGTAGTGTGTGCCCTGTGTAGAATATCCTATCGGTAGGATCAGGGCCAATCAATTAGTGAATTGCTTGTTATTATCGTTGTGTTTACCCTGTGCGGATATCCTAACGGTAGGATCAGGGCCGATTGTCTATTATTTTTTTTTATTGTAAGGTTCGGTGTTACTTTGAGTTGGTACCATGGCTCCCACAATTACACAGCTTCAGGCAAAAATTAGAACGCACCTAATTTGGTTCGCGACTAAGCAGGCGATGGTCGGTCGCGGGGACCGAGAGGACGCACTCATCGCTTGTGCGCAACGGATTGACGAACGGGTCGCGGAGGTGTTGGATTGCCTCACTGGATGCGAGGAGTTATTTGATGGGACGCCTGATGAGGAGGTCAAACTTACGGTCCGGACGAATGTGACCCAGTGCATGGAGATGGGGCAGGAGATCCAGCAGGCGGCTGCTGTGATCACCAGGCGTAGAGCTGGGGAGCCGGACCCACCCCATGGTCCGCGGGGACCGGGGGTGCAAGTGCCCCTGCCGGCTGTGGCGATTCCGGTCTTCCACGGGGACTACACGGATTGGACCCGATTCCAGGATCTGTTTGACAGTGTGATTCATAACCGCACTGACTTGCAGCCGGCATATAAAATGGCACAATTGATGGCCAAGCTGCAAGGTGAGCCCCATGAGCTGGTAAAGCATCTACCAGTCGATGATGCAAGTTACGAGACGGCTCGCGGTTTGCTGATCGAGAGATACAGCAACAAACGTCTCATGATTGACCAACTCCTGGAACAGTGGCTCACCGTGCCGACCATCACACGAGGGACGGACCTCAGGGCCAAGGTCCTCAACCCTGTCTGCGTTGCAGTGAACGCTCTTGAGAGACAGGGGATGCCGGTGTCAGGCTATGATTATATCCTGGTCCACACGTTGTTGCGCCGCCTGCCGAGCGACATGGCCGCTCGTTTTGAACAGTCGCACGGAGGTAAGACATCTGATTACCTCCCGACCTTCGAGGAGCTCAAGTCCTTCCTCGAGGCCGAGTGCAGGCGGGTAGATGCCCAATTTGGAGAGTCGCCTCACGCGGAGTCTGCGGCCGCTCGCCGCCCGGAACGGCCGGGTGCACAGGCGCGAGACGGTAAGAGTAGGCCACCCAGGCGATACAACGTCGCTAATTTGGAAACGAGGTGTGCCTACTGCAGAGAGGCGGGGCATCAGGTGACTGCGTGTGAGGAGTTCGCTGCACAGCGGGTGCAAAAACGTCGTGGTGTTGTGCAGCAACGGCGTTGGTGCTTTAGGTGTATGGGGCCGCATCAGGTGCGAGAGTGCCCATCAAGCACCAACTGCAGGTACTGCCAGGGTGCCCACCATCAGCTCCTATGCATGAACCGCAGCGGAGATTACGGAGGCAGAGCTGACGCGGGTCAGCGAACGGAGTATGCCCTACCTAGACGGGAGCAACGCTCCCCACCCCCTCCAAGGAGGAGTCCTCTTCCACCAGGGTTTCAGGGACGAGGCCAGGGACATCAGCAGGTGATGCCCCCTTCACCACGCGCGAGACAGTCACCACCTCGGCAGCAGGTGCCGGAACAGGGTAGGTGGTCACAGGTCCAAGGTCAGGGGCACCCATCACAAGTACGTGATGCTACGGGCGGGTGCCAATACCAGGGCCAGTACATGCAGTACTCGGCGGGACTGAACAACATGGTGAGGTCTCATGACCCACGCATGCCTCTCCCCTTGGCTGAGCACCCGCGGCTACAGGCGCATCCACGGTACGCGCGCCTGCCGCAGGGTTACTATAGGCTGCCAGCCATGGCGTACAGGACCAGAGGTCCCTATCAGCAGGAGTGGGACCCACTCGAAGGTGTACGGAGAGAGGGGACCCCCCCGCAGGACGCGGACACTCCGCGCTTAGATTCCTGCTAGGTAATCGCCGCCTACACGCCAGCTTCGGCCCCCCGGCCAATTACGGTATTGTTGCCTACGGCAATGATTTGGGTATGGGGATACGGTGGCCGCAGCATACAGGTAAGAGCCTTGTTAGATACAGGGGCTCAGGGTTGTATTGTGTCTAGTAAGCTGGTGAGTAGGCTACGCTTAAATATAAGGCCCACAACGGATGGGGCTGTAGGTATTGGAGGTGTAGATGTGCCTGACGTTCGGGGTCAGGTGAACTTCGAGTTCACATTAGGTAATACAGGTACAGGGGTCAGCTATCATGCCTCAGCAGTGGTGCTGGATGAAGTGGTAGGGAAACTTCCTCAGGTTCGGTTACCGTCAACGGTACGAGGGTTAACCACAGGCTTAGAGCTAGCTGATCCTGACTTTGATACTCCTGGTACGGTGGACGTTCTCCTCGGGTCAGACGTCCTCGGGAGATTCTGGTGTGGCAGAAAACGAGTACTTCAGCAAACTGGTTTAGTGGCCGTTGATACCACAGGGGGGTATGTTATTTTTGGCCCAGTTTGGAGACCTCAGGACCTACCAGAGGGCGATACGGTGCTCTATGGTAGTGTGTTGTCGGAGGTGCTGCAGAGGTTTTGGGAGTCTGAGGAGCCACCCACGGCGGATAGACGGAAGCCAGAGGATGACGAGTGCGAGCTGTTCTATCAGTACAACACTGCACGAAGTTCGTCAGGTAGGTTTGTTACCAGGCTGCCATTTCTCCCAAACCGCCCCTCCTTAGGTAGTTCGCGACAGATCGCGGAACGGAGACTACTGGCTATGGAGAGAAAGATGAAGCGAGATGCAGCACTTCGGCAGAAGTATATCGAATTCATGAGGGAGTACCTAGAGTTAGGCCACATGTCGGTGTCCAGCATAGATTGGAGGTGTGTCGAGCATTACTATATACCACACCTGGCTGTTTTGAAGTCACCGGAGGCGAAGATACGGGTAGTGTTTGACGGTTCTGCTCCTACATCGAATGGTGTGTCTGTGAACCAGTGTCTGCACGCGGGTCCCAAGTTGAACCGGGACATTGTGGACATCCTCACAGATTTTCGGTTGCACCAAGTAGCGTTCGTCGCAGACGTCAAAATGATGTTTCGCCAAACAATTATACACCCGGATGACCGTCGGTACCAGCTGATTTTGTGGCGTGAGAGCCCTGACGAGCCGATGGTCACTTATGAGCTTAACACGGTAACGTATGGTCTGAAGCCAAGTCCGTTTTTGGCAGTACGCACGCTGCGAGAGTTGGCCGCACAGGAAAGGGTAAGATTCCCTCGGGCCGCAGCAGTACTGGATCGCGACGTCTACGTGGATGACATCTGCACGGGTGCAGATAGCGTGCAACAAGCACTGCTACTACGAGACGAGCTGATCGCGATCATGGAATCAGGAGGTTATGAGTTGCGGAAATGGCTGTCCAGCTGTCCAGAGCTCCTGGCCGGGTTGCCAGGTGAGTTCCAGCAGGACCCGCACCTTTTCGAGAACCCGGACAATCCAAATACGTTGAGCATCCTAGGGGTGCAATAAAGGCCAACGTATGATGTCTTTACGTATCAGATCGAGCCAGACCTTTTGCAGAAGACTTGGACGAAGCGTTCGGTATTATCGACGATCGCCAGAACTTTCGATCCTAACGGGTGGATCGCACCGGTGACGTTCATGGCGAAGTGCTTCTTGCAAAGGTTGTGGATAGCAAACTTGGGTTGGGACGACCAGCTCTCCGGAGAGCTGTTGAATGATTGGACCAAGTTTGTGACCACCTTACCAGGGATCGTACGCATCGCCATACCTCGCAAGTTGCTCCCATCGGTGGGATGTAAGGCTACCCTACATGGGTTTTGTGATGCCTCGGAGCGAGGGTACGCGGCAGCTGTCTATTTGCGGACAGTCAGTTCAACGGGAACTGTAGACGTGCGTCTAGTTATGGCCAAGAGTAAGGTGGCTCCGGTTAGGACAAGATGGACCATTCCAAAGTTGGAATTGGCGGGAGCAGCGCTTCTCACGCGCTTGCTACATCATGTCGCTAGTAATCTACGCGGTACCATCACTTTGGATGAAACGGTGTACGCATGGACCGACAGTAGGATAGTTCTGTGCTGGTTACAGACGTCGGTACATACTCTTGAGGTTTTCGTGGCAAATCGGGTGTCACAGATTAAAGGATCGGAAACTCCGTTGGTATGGAGACACGTACCGGGAGAACAGAACCCAGCGGACTGCGCCTCACGGGGATGTAGGGCCCCTGATTTGGTAGGTCACTCACTGTGGTGGGGACCTCAGTGGCTGACTGAGTCACCTGAGAGATGGCCATACAATGAGTGCGGGTCGCCGCTTGGGCCACCTGATCGAGGTTTGCGAGTGAACGTAGGGCAGATCGTACCTAAGCCTAGTGCGGCTTTCTTGCTGGAACGATACAGCTCCCTCGACAAACTTCTAGGGGTGACAGGTTGGATCAAACGGTTCGTGAACAACTGTAGAAAACCTCAAGCAGAACGGAACTTGGCACCTGTCCTCTCGCCTGCGGAGCGGAATGCGGCTCTAAGTTTATTGGTTAGGGTCGTCCAGGCGGAACATTTTGAGGAAGAGGCCAGGCTGCTCAGGGATGGCCGTGGAAAGCTGAAGGGAGGTCTTGTGCGCCTCAACCCGTTCGTGGACGAGCATGGAATGCTCCGGGTTGGAGGTAGACTTCGGAACGCTAACCTGCCCTTTTCAGCACGGCATCCGCTGTTACTCCCAAAGAAGGGACCTTTGGTAGAACTTATAGTTAGGGATCGTCACCAGAAAAACTCGCATGCGGGCTGCAATGCACTTTTGGCTATTCTGCAGCGCGAGTTTTGGATTTTGTCTGGACGACGTACGGTACGGAGCATTGTGTTTCGGTGCTTGCCTTGCTATCGGTTGAAGGCAGCCACAATGCAACCTCAGATGGGAGACCTCCCACCGGACCGGGTGACGGAAGCCTGGACGTTTGCGGGTGTGGGAACGGACTTTGCGGGGCCTTTTATGGTAAAGGCATCACGCCTTCGCAACGCGAAGTCAATCAAGGCGTATTTGTGCGTGTTTGTGTGCCTAGCAACCAAGGCCGTCCACTTGGAACTCGTGGCCGACCTCACTACGGAGGCTTTCTTAGCAGCTTTAGATAGATTTGTGTCGCGAAGAGGGCGACCAGCGCTGATCAGGTCGGACTGTGGTACCAACTTTAAGGGCGCTGATCGATGTATGAAAGAGATTATAACGTTTTTATCGGAAAACGAGGAAGCTATCGGCACGAGCCTCTCCCGTCAGGGCATTAACTGGGTGTTCGATCCACCAGGATGCCCCCACTGGGGTGGTATATTTGAAGCGGTTGTAAAGTCCGCTAAGACGCATTTGATGCGCGTTATAGGTTTAACGATATTAACCTTTGAGGAGCTAGCGACCGTGTTTTGTAAAATTGAGGCCGTTCTCAATTCACGTCCTTTGTGTCCGCTTAGCTCAGATCCGAATGATCTGGAGGCCCTGACACCAGGGCATTTCTTAATTGGCCGACCACTTAACGCCTTGCCAGAATACCCCTACACAGAGGTCAGTAGCAATCGTTTGACGCGTTATGAGTTGCTGCAGCAAATGTCTCAGAATTTTTGGAAGCGATGGTCGCTTGAGTATTTGCACATTCTGCAGCAACGCCTTAAGTGGACGGACAGAACTGAACCCCCTCGCATCGGAGATCTCGTTCTGGTTAAGGATGCCAACCTGCCGCCACTGCGATGGCGCAGAGGGCGCATTCTCAACTTGTTCCCAGGTAGTGATGGCACTCCTCGAGTCGCGACAGTTCAGGTAGGGGATTCAGTTCTTAAGCGAGCAATAGCAACGCTATCTCGTCTCCCCAGTAGTGAATAGGCCTAAGGGATTCGGCCTAGGGCGGGTGAATGTTTAATTTAGCGTTGCTATGCTGGGGTAAGTTAGGTATTAATGACGGTCTATGAATACGCCGCGATGCTCGCCTGCACGCTTCGCTCTGGGCATATGTTGTCCCTTTCTCACTCGCGGGGCGAGGGTGGCGGCGTGCGCGCGGGCCGCCTGGTAGGCGCCAAGCGGTGATTTCTGCACCGCACTATCAGTCACTCAAAACCGTTCGGGCGAGAACGTATTGTGTTTTGTACGGATTTCCCGCCACGCGTTTTGTGATGCCGCGTGTAATGGACGATTCAATTTGAGATCGCGCGTGTTGATGCATCGTATTATTGCGGTTCTCCTGGGTTATACTAGAATACCAGGCTTAGTGATTGTTGGATGTCTCGACGTCTTCCACGTGAGCGTCGCGTTGAATAGGCATCAAGTGGCCATATCGGCTCGCGTTTGTACGACCCAAATTCGGGTTGGGTCACGCGTAATGACTGATATCAAAGTGGAATACGAACAGAAGCTGTGAGTGGTTTGAAGTGAATAACGCGCCAAGGCTGTAGTGGAATGCTGGGTGTCGATATCTTTTCCACCCAGCCCTGTAAGTACCCACGGAATCCCCATTTGATCCATTCCCTGTACTTCCTTTCTCCGTTGGGTATTTTATGCATTTGCGCCGGCGACGTGACTGTAAGTGTGAAACCTAGTTGTTTTAGTATAAAACTGTTTCTTTGTGTTAATGGTGTGTTCCCTTTAGTCATATTTGTTGTACCATATCATTGTGACTCCTTAGTACGAATTGCGGAATTCGTGGGGTGATATAATTTGGAGGTACTTACTTATAATCTAGTGCTTATACGTGTGACGTAACGCCAGATCGGCAGACGGTATTTACTACAGAATTGAGTTATGTAAAGGTCAGAACACATCATTTGCCAATTTCACTCAACTTAGTTAATTAAGTTAAATAGATTTAGGTTCACGTTTAATTCATAGTATGCGCTGCTATATTGTGCAGCGTATGCTATTTAGCGCTGCGTAACGCGGCCATTGTCTGCCTTCAGTTGAACTCCTGGTATTTTACTAGAAATTTACCTGTGTAAATCGCTTCCACTGCGGGAGTTTAGCTTGGAATTAGACAGCCATAATCTACTTGTTAATAGATACCAAATTACATTAAATCCTAGAATATTCTGTCATTTCTGTCACGTTTTAAACGGCACAAAAAAAAACTAAAATACTTACTTTATATACATAAAATTACTCTTAGCTTGGGATGCCTGTCCGAGCAAAACATTTGACCAAATAGCAAGCATAAGCTGTAAGTTTCCTAAAGAAACTAATAATAAAATAAACTCATATTAAAATTTGTAATAAGTTACAAAACTATCCCGGTAGATGGAGCCATGCAACACGACTTGCATAATTTTACCAAAAGCCGCGGTAGCCCAGTTGGTAGAGACGATGCCATAGTGGTAACGAAAGTCACAGGTTCAAATCCTGCCTCCTCCGGTGCAATTTTGCAAGTTCTCTAAAATTACATTGTTTAACGTTGCCACTAAGACTTTACCTTTTCTTTTTTGAGGCTGTATAGAGTAACATAGTCGCTTTTTGTGACTCAACTCTTTAAACAAAAAGACTTTCAAACCTCTACGACCATAACATCTCTATGAGGCATAGCATACCGCAACTTGTCCCAGAAGAACGGATCGTTGCACCTAAGAAACGTGTGATATTCAAGATACCCCTGGAGTTCCGGCTGCAGCTTCTCATTCAAGACATCATCTAGGATCAGAACTAACAGCCGCGAGCGCCCTTCCGCCATGGCGCTGGCGTGAGCGTACCGGAACTCCAACACTCCCCACCAAGACTTCACGAAGTTCTTTGATAACACTATGATGGTCCTCTTCGACTGCCGCACAGACTGCATGATTTGCGCCGGGATCCATTCACCAACCGCCCAGTCTCTATAATGTATGCACACGTGGAAATCATTAGGCGTGTCCTCCAGCTTCGGCAGTAGAGTTCCCAAGACAAACTCATCGTCACCGTGAGCGAACGAAAGGAACGCATCGTACGGTCTATCCGAGTCAATGTCGTCTCGTAAACAGCTGGTGCAATACCCTCGGGAGTACATCAGGGTTCGCACTAAGGGGCCGTATCGCCTCGTCAGTACAAGTAGAACCACGGAGAAGACAGAAATGGAACAGCATAGGCCCCAGACGTAGCCGAGACCGTATTCCAAGTTGCTCATGACGACGAGACGGCAGATCTCGGGCACTGATATGGAGCGAAGTTTCCGTTGATCAGAGCATATCAGCCCTTCATAGTCGATGACCTGAAAGATGAGAAAATAAACTTTTTATTACAACTGCATTTGATCCAGCAAGATTGCTATCTGATATTTGATCAGTGCTTCAAGAGGTACCTACCAATATTAACATTTCGCTGATAGCACCGGATGAAATGCCGGTTTAAATAGTGGTTTCCCTACAGATAGATACCCATTTAAAACGAAATTGGGGAAGTATATACCTTGCTGCCTTACCTGAGATTGGTTGATATGCAAGGCCTCCAACATCCTCGCGTTATCACATTTGCATGAGATGGGATTCCCTGCAAGCCAGACCCTTCTAGCTCTTGTCCCAAACAACTGTGACACCTGCTCCCGATTCAACCCTGATATGCGATTACTCCGGAGATCCAAGTGTGTAATGTTGATGTGCAACTTGTCAAATGGAAGATCTTTAAGCTTGCAACCATGAATATGCAAAAACTGCAAGTTGAGAGACTTTGGGACAATGGTCTCTAACAAAAATCGGGCTACTTCTTCCGTAGTCTCTATCAGATGCAAACTTTCCAATTTGGTGCAATTTTCATGCCATTCATCTGGAATCTGCTTCGAGCTTTGTACTCCCCATACGACTAGTTTGCGTAAATTCTGACAGCCATCCCAAGCCGTGATTGATGCGTCGGAAAAAATATTCAATATTTCCAAATTCGGTGGTAAAGTTGGTAATTCTACGCCAGTGATCGTTAGGTTCAAATGGGTGATTGGTTTGAAGAAATCATATGAACCTGTGAAGAGTTTCCGTTTTGTTTTAAGTTCCAAATTCTCTATCTTCAAATCTCTTGTGAATTTTTCTCCCACTGTCCGTAAATCGATGTAATTCAAGCTAAGAGTGTTGATATTTGTCGAGTTAATATTTATAGCTCTTAATGTCTCAACTAGTGGTTTTTCTGGTAGCTTGCACAATGTTATGGCGAGTTTGTTGGCGAATATTGTTTCATTGAGCGACGGAAATACGTCAGTTATTATCAGATCTGGATTCTTGCAGGATAAGGCTAAAGTTCCGTTGTGAAAGTCCAATGACACTGAAAAATAAATAGTGAAAGGTGAAATATGACAAGGCTCCTATTTATAAAGAACACACTCATAGTAGCTACTTTTAGATTAATGGAATTGGGAATTCCCTTGTTCAACGACGAGTTTTACAAAAAGAAATGAACTAGAACCAGACAGATACCTACTCATATTTAAATACATAGTATGTGGCAGGGCAGGTACATTAATTTATTTTTAAATAAACAAGTTTTTTCTCACACTACCAAACTAAGTACCTACTCTTTTATCGGGTGAAAACTAGTGACCGATACTGAATACAGATTAGGTACGCGCAGGTTATAAAGAACAACTTTCCTCAAGGAACATAGATCGAAATAGACAAAAATATTTTGAGCTTCCATGGTAACTCAAATCAGCTGATCGGCAATTTTGTATGGGAGACCCATTTGTCTTCAGATGTTTGACCTCTCCTTGCTGAAAGTTGTTCCTCCACCAGCCCGATCTAGGTTTTCATTATCGGTCACTAGTAAAATTTCACCCTATATTAATCAGGTACTACTTATCCATCTCGGCCATAATCGAAGAAAGTGTCAATAGTATGGCCAAATCTTGGGTATTACGATTCGAAGGTACTGCCTGGGTACTGGTGGGCGGGTCACAAATTGATAGGTAATACTTGAACGAACAGAGTGCATGCAGTAAGTTTGAAATGGTCTGTAAACAGGGTTTAGCAGGTCATTCACCGACGACTTAGTGTTGCCTAGCTGAATAAGGTCACTAAGTTCTACTAAAGTCGAAACTTAAAGTAAACTGGTTTAATCTTATTCCGTCGGCCAGTCAGTATCTAATTATACTTACCTAATAATAATGATCTACCTAATAAAAGATACCATAGGCAAGGACCATGGGCAGGTTTAGGTATTAGCAGGACTATACTTATGGCTACCTATAGCTTCGCAAGCGATAAATATGTAAATCAAATTACATTTTTCGTTCTTAGATAAGATGAGTTGCTTTACATGTCACTATTAGGAATGTGGACTAAGCATTATGCAGTTTATTCTCATCACAGTAATTTAATAGGTAAATCACTTACCTTGACGACTTTTGAAAATCCTTTGCTGCGCACGAGACTGCGTCGACATGAACGCGAGAAAAACGAGAAAATGTCCAAATCCAGACAGCATTTTGATAAGGGATAATCACAATTCCAGCCACTAAGAAATCCTAGACTCAGGTAACACGGAAACTTTATGAATTAAGTTACGAACAATATGACCTACGAAAGGGCATCATCTTTCCTCAAATTGCGGTTGAAAGAATCACTCGAAACACGTTTGAAGAACAAGCTGCCCACGTAAATACTAACTTATAATAAGGCCCGGTTTTATTCAACACCATTTTCCTCATAAGTTAATGTAAATCACGGTTTTGATCTTTATGGAAGTATACATAGAACGCAAAATGAGTGGGTTGAAGAGAAATACCCGAAGAAAGGTGGATCTGCCAGTTCCTTGCGCGGTACCAGGTGAATGAGGAATTTATTTTGCAGTGCAGGATAACTCCAAAGAAAGCAAGTGGTTTTAAAGGCTGTACTGTAAGTACTCGTACCTAATATGCGTAGGTAGGTATCTTGTCAATAAGGTCCGCATCTTATGTAGGTAATTATTTGTTATTATTATTATCAAAAAGTATGATTTTTGCCATGTGATGCCGGCTTAGATTGCCGTGTGATGCCGGCTTAGATTGTCGTGTGATGCTGGCTTAGAATAACTTTACCCCATTTCTTTTCCATGGGTGTCATGAGAGGCGACTGTGGGTGTCCCCACAATCTTCATATTTAGTCTACCCACAGTTGTCTATTAATCTAGCTTGTGGGTATCCTCTTAATAATGATAAACAGAACACCCTCAACTGACTATTATATTAGGTTCACATTTGTATAAATAGCGGTGAGAACTTGAATAAATTGGCATTCGACTGCCCAAGCCCGAACCAAACCCTTCTCTCATTTCGCCTCCTCACTCGTGGTACACAACTAGTGTCTCCACTTCCTCGACATACATCCGTGGTACACAACTAGTGTTTCCACTTCCTCAACACCCACTCGTGGTTCGCAACTAGCGTTTCCACTCCTTCAACCCTCTCTCGTGGTTCGCAACTAGCGTCCCACACGACTTAGGGACTCGAGAGTTTCATGTGTACTTATAACAATTTTAGGCGATGGGCTGACAACCTGTTACGATAGTGATAGTGATACACGATTTTTCTGAAACAGCCCTCAAATATTTGTCAAAGGTGGCCAAATATTTGAGGGCTGTTTCAGGAAATCGACACATTCTAGCGACCGTATTTTTACGGCCGTTAACCAACCCCGCAAGGGAAAAAGGCGTGATATGTGTGTATGATTTTGCTTTTTGAGAGCGATACATATCAATAATATGGTTGCCGACGAATACGGTTCTATTTACTCAATTATATTGTAGTCTTAACGTCAACCATGGTTGAGTTGAGTTGAAAATAAGCATATGAAAAGATCATTAAAATGCGTTTAAACTTAAAAATGTGTTAATACAGCTTAATTCCCTATTATATATTTTGTCAACGTTTATTTAATGTATTAGGTTTTCCTATTTACTAATATAAGGTTTTAACCTTTATGTTAGTGTAAATGCTGTTTAAGGTGCTGTATATTCAAAGTAATCGATGTTTTAGTATGATTATAAGCTGTTTAACTTAATTTTTTAGACCATACAACAGCTTCATGCAATATTAATTTTACCACATTCTACTCAAAAGCATTTAAACTAACTCAAAACTGATTTGAACTGGTATTTTAGTGACTATACAGATTACGTGTTACTTGGGCAACCAAGAACAATTACAGCAACCCACACAATTAAGCCGAGCAACATCTCCTACGAATATATACATCGGCTGGTACTGATAGCGAGAGTCACATCGCAGGGCCAAATCCTGCCAGCAGTAGACCGACCGATTTAAAAAAATATTTCGGCTTTTGTTCCTTGTGGAATGTTGTTTAGTCATGGAACTAGTATGTACCTAGTCCTACGTCTTAGGACGTAACAGTATTTGTAAAATCCTTGAGTGTAGTTTCATGAACTGGTTTACCCCTAGACGAAATCGTGACGTAGGTATTTATAGTAAATTATATACTTAGGTAGGTATATATGTCGCAGTATTATGGCAGAATTAGGAATTATTATGCCGGATTATGGCAAAATTGTAGACTACATTCGACCATCGTCCTAAGCAGATCCAGGATTTCGGTCATAATCCTAGGATTTTGGTCGAAATCCTGGATCTGCTTAGTATTATGGCATTAATCGCGAAAAAGAAAAGTGTTTGTTTCTATAATTCATAACCTTTATTTAGATACTCGGTGATGCAAATGATAACAGGAGGTTCTGTTTACCTTGTTATATTTTGTAAAACCTAAATGTTTATTTTATTACTCATCTAATAATATTATAAACAGTTACTTATGTGATTATCTAAAAAATATTGTTTTTACTACTTGAAAAATTTTTAATGAAAGAAATGATACTCAAAAGTTTATGTTAATGACAGAAAAACGAATTATTTAATGTTGTTATATTAATCATAGTTAGAAGAGGTTAGCACTTAAATGTTTATGAAAAATGGTTAATTTTTATATCGAGACTAGATACCTAATAATAATAGTGATTACCTAGTACATTCTATCTGGAATCAATAAAAATAAAAGACTGATTTGATTATTATGAATATTTTTTGTGTCATTTATTTAGTTTCATAAATTTTTCTCAAGTTCTTATTTATCTCTCCAAAAGCATAATAAGAATACAAATTAAAGTAAAAACAAATAGTAATGCATGGCGATAGTCACTATTCCGTGTAATGACGGCTTAAAATAGCATCACCCCTATTCTTTCCCCCGGGTACGACACCCAGAAGCGACTAACGGATGGAAGTTTCCATGTGTATTACCATTTTATTTTTCTATAGTCATTCACGTTTTATCTAAAATAGCCCTCAAAATTGTTTATGGCCATTAAAACTCTGCATACTCCGCAAGTATTTATGTATGTATGTGTATAGTCACTACATTTTTAAAAAAGGGTTCTGAAGCCTTCGTTTTACCATATTACTACGTAGATTCAGGATTTCGGTCAAAATCCTAGGATTATGGCCGAAATCCTAGATCTACTTAGTAAGATGGTCGAATGAAGTCTACGATTTTACCATAATCCGGCTTTTGGCCAAAATCCTAGGATTTCGGCCGAAATCCTAATTCTGCCATAATACTGCGACATATAGGTACATATTATCAAACTATAGGCTACACTGACGTGTATTGAAATTTTACCATTGACCGATAGCAGGGCTGGTGATAGATAAGTAGCAACTTTCACCAGGGAACATGGGTTGAAATATAACAAAAATATGTTGAGTTTCCATAGTAACTCAAATCCTCGCAGGACCAGTCAGCTGATCCCTGAGGCCCATTTTTCGTATTTCGACATATATTCGTTGGGGAAAGTTGTTTCTTATCACCAGCCCAGCCCGTCTTGAGTTTTCGCTATGGGTCACTAGTAACATTTCACGGTTTCACCCTATGTACACACATAAAATATTAAATCTTGTACCGTAGGTAGTTAAACCTGTAAAATTTTAACCCACACAGGCTAATATGAACATCGAAAATTCATCTTGTACTATTTAAAATTTTAAAATTTTTGCTTGTGTAGGCTACTATTTTACAGGTTTAATTACAGTACAAGATTCAATTTTCGATGTTCATTACGTAGTCGTTTAGACATTATTATACCAGGAATATTAACCGGCTACGCAATGAACTAAGAATTTTACCTGTAGACTTGTATCCTGTAGTTTCCTATCATAGGGCACTGGAACCTGTAATGTCCTGGCCAGTCTGACAGCCAACTGACAACACATTGACAAAATATGAATAAACACGTCAAAAAATTTTCCGATATTCAAGAAATTGAATTGATTCTTAATCTGCCATTGCATTTCAAGTATTTTTTCATAGAATTTCGTAGCTCCATATAAAACGATCCAAGATGTCTGACCAGCAATCTACGACGGTATCAGAAGTGGACCTAACAGAAGACCGCCTTGAAGAGTTAAGAGATGCATTTGCGTTATTCGACAAGGACGAGGAAGGAACTATACCTTCCAAAGAGCTTACTTTGATCATGCGATCACTTGGATACAACCTGCTTGATGCTGAGCTCAAGGATATGACCAAGGAAGTCGATCCTGATGACACCGGCATCATAGACTTTGACCAAGTAACTAAAGTGTTATTTTAGCAACTTGTTTATTCTTTTAGTTATTGGTTGAAGAGTAAAGTTTTTCAGTTTTATGTGCTGGTTAACTCTTTGATGGGATCATGCATGACTCATTACCAGTAACGCTGTTAATGATTTACGTATAGCTAAGAATATTTAAGCGCCAACGCTGCGTCGAGCGGGCTGCACGTGGGCTAGATTCGGCAAAATCTACAAGAGCAGCGCACGCTGGCCGGCTCGCTCATGCAGACGCAGCGTTGGCGCTTAATCCGGTGTAATTTGATTTCAAGCGGGGTAGTCTGCAACGAGAGGTCTCAACAATAGATATCACCCACGCACAAAACGCATTGCACTCAATCAGCTAATTTATAGCGTAACTGTCTCTTTCGCTCTTACGCTATTTCTATTTGTGGCGCGCTAAGCTGTGTGTAAACCTCCTTCGGGGACATAGGAGCGTGTGGCACGCTGAGATGTGAGTAAACCATCGGGGGCATATGTTGTACGGGATCTGATGTCTACAGTATGAAAATAACGTATCTTAATGAGTCTTTTGGGGTGGTATGGGATCTACCTCCTAGCGGTCCACCCCGGGCAACGGCAACACAGGCTTGCCTGTGGATAAGTCCGGCTGAACGATCCCACCAAGCGGTGGAAGGCTCCGGCCGCCTGGCTCGCGACCACCATCCCACCAAAGTCTGGCGCCAAGTAGCTTGCTGCGTTCCGTCAGTGTGTGGGAGTGCCAGTGCCTTAACAGGCTTCTTCTGGGTGAGCTCGCTCCATCTTAGACTCTGTCTCTGTCCTATGACCTAGACTAGAGTCAAGAGCAAACCCATCATTAATAAAAAAAAAAAAAAGTCCTACCGAATCGCATTTCTATTTATTTATGTCAAGGGTAGGTATGTGCATATGGATTCGTGTAAACATGTGATACGATACGAGTGAACTTCTAACGTTCCAAAACGACGTCTCCAGTTCACAGCAATAGCAATGCGCAAGATAAACGCAACGGACAATGTGGCTGAGATCCGGGACGCTTTCCGAGCGTACGACGTCGAGGGCACCGGACTGATCACCACGAAAGATCTGCGCGAAACCCTACTCGATCTCGGCGAGAAATTTAATGATGAAGAGGTACCTAGTTCCATTAATTTACTGTGCCTTTGTATGAAAGAAAGGCCTTTTTTATTTACAGAATAGAAATTTATGAAACTATATAGGTGTTATACAGTAAAGGGTTCATTGGCGTTTTTGAGGAGACGAGAGTAATTTCGACGTTTTGGGAGTTTCAGTAGTTTCTAATAGATTAATAAAAGAATGAGGATTTAGTAATTAATCAATGACGGAGATATTTGAAGTTCCAAATGTCTACCATTGAGTCGCAAACTTCGTTAAGAACTAAGCCTCAGTTTTAGCGAAAAACTCAAATCGATGGTTTATCTCTCAAACTCCCAATCATTATCAACCATTATTGCACCACCACCAAATGTATCAAGCAGTGTTTGATGTTCTTTAATTAATTACTAAAATGATGGCTTTAACGCGCCTTCAGCGGATAGCATTATAACCTGTCCGAATTCATCTAGAAGGCGCAACGTGCCTTAGTAGGTAGGTGTAACACGGCAAGATGTCGTCGTATCCGTACGGTTTGTACCTGTCCGTGCTCGTGCCGCGGCGCTGGCTGGGCGACGCGCGTCACGCAGCGCTGCTCTTGGTTTTTGCCAAATCTAGCACGTGCTGCCAGCTCGACACAGCGTTGGCGCTAAATGTGAGTGTAGGTATAATTAATAAATAAATAAATATCCTGGACAATTCACACAGCGCCATCTAGCTCCAAACTAAGCAAAGCTTGTACTATGGGAACCAGATAGCTGATATTAATACTTTGTACGTTTTTTATTGTAAATAAATACATAATACATAGAAACACCCAGACTAAACACAAAAATCTGAAAATTACTTAACAAATTGTAGGGATCGAACCCACGACCCTCGGCGTAGCAGGCAGGGGTACTATTCGCTTACCATCGGCCCAGTCAGTGTGCCCCCTGTAGATGCTTATTTAAGCCAAACCAGTTGGGACCACAAAAATCTGCGAAACGAGTGTCAAGTGTTTGCAACAAAATTTATATTGAATGTTTATTTATTTTGTAAGGTGTACGAGATGGTCCGCGAAGCTGATCTCAACGCCGACGGTCTGGTCAACTACTGTGAATTCCTCGACATGATGACGTCATCGCGATGAACCCCCTTTTTTAACCCCTGCTAGTGTGGAAGCAAAAAAATTCAATCATTATGAGACAATTTTTGAAAACTTGCAGTTTTAAAGCACGGGAAGGATTTGAACCTGCGACTTTCGCCATTAGAGTTTGATCAAAAACAAAAATCAATTAAGCGTAAAAAACCGAAGTTACATCACTTTAAGTAAAAGGCTATTCATGTGCCCCATGTTCCCCTATTAGTGGCAAGTTTAAATTTTTTTTATATACGTACCTGACACGGGAAGTGTTTTTGGAATTTGGTATTCATTATGAGTCAAAACAAGTATTTATTGGATATAAATTTATTCAGAAAAATATTAAGGTGATCTTTGAAATAATTCAGTAGAAGAACATACCTAACATGCAAAATATAACTGAAGTACTAAATACATGCAATGTAAAAAGATATGTAACTAATTGTTATTTGTAGTCTATTATATGCAAACAAACAAACAAATAATGTTCTATTGCAATCGAATAGTACAAAAAACAAAAATAAAATTGAATCTAATGCACTGTTAATGCAAACAGAGTCAGGAAAAGTCAAAAAATCTGAGAAGGCGAGGATTTTAATACTAGCAGATCAACAGGGCAAGGGAACTCGTAAAGAATTACAGGAGCTCGTAGGTGATGATTACATTGTGTCGAGTTTTTGGAAGCCTGGCGCAATACTTGGAAATGTCTTAAACTCTTTTAAAGATGATATTGATAAATTAACCGAGCAGGACTTTGTAATAATTTTGGCTGGCAAAAACGACACGAACCCGTTCGAGCTTAGTTCAAAACTACTAATATGGCTAAATAGAGTAACAGCCAATGTACTCATTTGTGAAATTCCTTTTAACAAATATTTGAATGAAATTAAGATAAACTACGAAATCAAGTCTTTGTGTTGTCACTACCGAAATGCTTTGTTTTTAGATTTAAACTACAGCAGATTTCTTCCCCGACACAGTGAGTCTACAACCTATATCTGTCGTCATGTTTTAAGAGAAATCTTACGTATTTGTTACAAGCAAAATTACAAAAATTATTGTAAATCTCAAATAAATGTTAATAAAGAAACTTTGAATAACAATTTAAGCAAGAGTACCCAAACATCTCAATTATGCTTTGTCACTACTAGTGACCTTCCAACAAGCTTTGTTTCAACAAGTACTCAAACTGACAGCAATCCTGAAAATATTGTAAATATATGCAATTCACAAAATAGACATGATCAATCTTCCGTTCAAATAAACCAGACTGGAGCAAGCAGCGATATTTTTCATGTACAACCATCTAATGATCCTTCACCAGAACATTAATGGACTGATTAACAAGGCGGACGTATTCACTGAATGTCTCGGTACTTTAAAGGATATGGGTAGGGGTTCAGATGTGCTTTGCTTTACTGAACACAACATGACAGCGGAAGATACTTCCGTCTTATGCATACCTAACTATACGTTGGCTACATACTTTACTAGGCGGAAACGTGAGGGTGGCTCATGTATACTTGTAAAAAATAACTACAAATTCAAATCTCTCGATACTATTTCTAATCTTTCTTTACCCAATGTCCTAGAATGCTGTGCATGTAACCTTGTAGATCATAAAATAACTAAATTATGCGTATACAGAGTCCCAAAACAAAAAAATAGAGCTAACTATTTTGCCATATTCATAGATCGTATGTTTGAGATATTAACCAAAATTACTCACGACACTAGCAGAAAAATAATAATGTGCGGAGACTTTAATATAAATATACTGGACACAAAAAATAAATGGACAATAGAATTTCAACAGCTACTGATGAGTTTTAATTTAAAATGTTCTATCAATGAACCAACAAGACTTGCCAGCGGCACTTGTATAGATAACATTATTCACAATGGGATTAGGGGTTGCAAGGGCGATGTACTTGAGTTTGCTGTCTCCGATCACACAGCTCAACTACTCCGTTGTCCGGTAAAGAAAACGTGTATTTTGAAATATTGGTATACAATTGTACGTGATCTGAGTCGAGACAACATGAATAAGTTTAGAGAGTGTATTGCGAGCCTAAGTTTTAATGAGGTATATCTAGAGAATAATTGTAATAAAGCATTTAATATATTCTACGATCTATTTGTTATGTTTTATGAATTGTGTTTCCCAAATTTAAGAATGAAAGTTTTTTGTGAAAAGAGACCAAAATGGCTATCCAAGGGTATTAAAAAATGTGCTCAACGGAAAAGGGAATTATTATGGACATACAGACGTACAAATAAAAATATGGACAAAACAATATTTAAAAAATATTCTTTCAGGCTGCGCAAAGTAATTAAACTAACTCAAAGGTCTCAAAATGATTACCACATTGCAACAGCGAGTAACAAATCTAAAGCCACTTGGCAAATTATTAATAGACCAAAAAGTAACTACCCGAAAGAAGAAATTCCCCAGATAAAAGCAGCAACGGGAGAGTATATACGTGACCCTCAACTGATTACACAGGCGCTTAATGACTTTTTCATTGCCCAGGTACAACCAGGTACAATTACAGATCAAAATGACTCGGATGATTGTTATTTGTGCAAATTTGACAAACACACTTCGATCTTTATGTTACCAACTGTCCCCAAGGATATCTTGAATATTATACATAACCTCAAAAACACAAAAAGTACAGGGTATGATAACGTTGGCACCAAAGTCATTAAATATGTATCACATTTGATCGCCCCAGTTCTAAGCCATGTCATAAACATGTGTGTCCTACAGGGAATTTTTCCCGATAAGCTTAAGTTAACTATTGTTAGACCAGTTTATAAGAAAGATAATAATGAGGAAATGACATCCTATAGACCTGTTGCGCTGATACCTGTATTCTCCAAGATTTTTGAAAAGGTTATCTATAACTCACTGTACTCTTATTTAGATCATAACCATGTACTTATTGACGAACAAAAAGGATTCAGAAAAGGTAAAGGTGTTGATCTGGCTATGTATGACTTTTTAAATAAAATATATGTCAGAATGGATAACAGGTTACCGGTTTTAGCGCTGTATATGGACATGACAAAGGCGTTTGACCATGTTGATCATAAGTTACTGTTAAGAAAATTGTACACGTATGGAATTAGAGGTAATGTTCATGATCTATTAAAATCATATCTGACAGGGCGTACACAAATGACACAAATTAGGAAAATCTGTACTAAAAGCCAAACTGAAGTTACCTACAGTTCTACCAAAAGAGATATAGAATTCGGTGTGCCTCAGGGAAGTGTTCTGGGGCCACTCTTATTCCTTATTTACATTAATGATATAACGAAATCCACAAACGAACAAATGATACTCTTTGCCGATGATTGTACAGTTATATATAATAATGAAAATGATATAAAGCAGAGCCTTACTAAAATAATTAATTGGCTTAGATATAATAATTTAAAAATCAACCTGAATAAAACTAAAATTATGAATTTTAAACAAAGAAATAAATCAACTATTGACATAGACGTTAAAAACTATGAAAAACAAGTTGGCGAGACTAATAACACAAAGTTTTTAGGGTTAAGTATCGACAGCAATATGAGGTGGACTTCGCAAATTGAAAATGTATGTAACAAATTAAGTAGGTACTCGTATAGTTTGTATATGCTCAGTAGGGTAGTAAGCCAAAGAGCTGTCTTGATGGCATATCATGGATCTGTGGCTGCTACATTGAGGTATGGGATTATATTTTGGGGAAATGCAACAGGAAGGGAAAATGTCCTTAAGGCGCAAAAAAGATGTATTCGAAGTATATGTGGTCTCGAACGTACAGATAGCTGCAAACCGTTTTTTAGGAAGCTAAAAATACTAACAGTGCCTTCTATGTATGTGTTTGAAGCCGCGTTATTTGTTCGGAAAAATCCTCATCTTTTCCCAAATGAAAAGAGTATTAGACGCAGGAACCAGGTCTGCCACATTCAATGTAAGACTGCCCTCCTCCGTAAAAGTATCTGCGCTATGGCACCAAAGATTTATAATAAACTACCTAGGCACATCCGAGACATCAGTGAATTATCGAAATTCAAAACAGCGCTTCACAATTACCTAATTGATGCTGCTTTCTATAAAATTGATGATTTATTTCTAATCGCTGCTTGATTCAAGATGGGATTAAGTGACATACCTATATTATAATTATTAGTGGTTTTGTATTGAATTTAATGTCGAATGATAAAGATAATTGTATAAATTTAATATTGTATAAAATTTGTATGTCAAATGGCGGGTCACGGCGGGCTTTTTATATTTAACACCTTTATGTATAACCTGTGTACCACAAATAAATAAATTGATTGATTGATTGATTGAACAAACTCGAAATGGAAGTCCGTTGTTTTTTTTTACGCTATTGCTGAAATACTGATGTTAGAATTATACATGGTGTAAAAAAATTAGCTGAGAATATTTTAAGGGGTGAACTAGTACGTGAAACTGAACAACTTTCTCCAAGGAACATAGGTCGAAATATGAAAAAAGAATTGGCCCTCCCATACAAATTATCCCGGCCGGGTAACACTAAGTATGGGAGGGTCAAATTATTTTTTCATATTCCGTCCTATGTTCCTTGGGGAAAGTTGTTCAGTTTCACGAACTGGTTCACCCCTTAAAATATTCTCAGCAAATTTTTGTACACCTTATATTCGGCCATGACTTTCCGCTGCAACTTTACAAGAAAACGCATAACGAATTATTTGCGTCAGTTTTCTTGTGGTACTATAACATCCAGTGCAAATATTTTTAGTGTGAGTTCTACTCGTGAAACTGAACAACTTTCCTAATAAACAAAGGTCAAAATATGAAAAAACTAATTTGGACCGCCCGTACAAAAATGTGTCACTTTGACTGGGACTGGGAGGTCCAATTTTTTTTGCCATACCTAAGTATTTCGACCTATGTTTAGGTATTGGAAAAGTTGTTCAGTTTTACGAGTAGAACTCACCCCAAAACTATTTGCACTGAATTTAATAGGACTTCATTTAAATAGTCACGCGACGGCGAATATTTCATTGAGTTTGCAGGTTCTAATTTTACATAGGGATGACACTAAAAACTTGGGCATCGGATATTCTGATAGACTGTTTTTATAAAGAGAAAATATTTTTTTTGTGAAGTGGCGCCACTGTCGAGGTCGTTGACGGCTAAACTCGCCCACCTTAAGCCTGCGCCGAGCGAAATCCGACTGTCCAGTGGCACCCTCACATGTTTTTAATTAATTTCTTCAAATCTGAAACAAATATCAAAAATCCAATACCGATTTTTTTTGTCCTATTCGACCATGTTAATTTCAAGATATAACGAATCTTGTGTTTTAATTTTTTAATCTATTTAACGATTAGTGGTGGCCACCATCTTTTGTTTTAGTGATTTTATAGACGCATAACAATATAAAGCTGATTGTAGTATCTTGAAATCAACTTATCCTATAGGACAACAATTTGTTCGTCTTAGATTTTTGATATTTGTTTTAGATTTGAAGAAATTCATTAAAATCATGTGGAGGCGCCACTGGACAGTCGGCGCCACCTTAATACTTATACAGCAAAAAACAGACGATCCGAAAGAATGGAAAAAATAAGGTAAGTATAGAAAAAAAACTATCAAAAAACTTAAGGAGTTACCACAAAAAAATTACATGTAAAACACATGTTTTTTTTTTGTAAGGAGATAATGTTTAAACACGTGTTCAACGCAAATCTTACTTTGTTGTGATGATTTCAGACTTTATCATAGTGTATCAATATAATAATACCTACTTACCTATACATAAATCACATTTTAACCCCAATAAGTACCTACTTTTTTAACTAACTACATGCAGCTGCAAATATTTTAACGGGTAAACCAGCCTATGAAACTGAACAACTTTCAAAACATGAAAATAAACTTCCATACAAAATATTCCAGCTTCTTTTTTCATGATTTGACCTATGTTCCTCAAGGAAAAGATTGAAAGAAAAGAAAGTTGTTCAGTTTCATGAACAGGTTCACCACTTAAAATATTTTGGTCGCTCGAGTATTTAGTATATTGAATGCTCAGTTACTATAATAATAGTACCTAAATATATAATTCCAGTTAAAGTATGCATAATATAAACACATAAACACACAAAATAACAGCAGTCAAAATTAACTATGCTCTTGATTCTGGTAAAACGTAAAACATTTCTATTGCCGATTCATAACTACTCCTCTCACTTTCTTAAATAGAAATTAAGAGAATTTATTTCCCGAATAAAGGCCAATGACAGCATTACATTTCAATTAATATTTGAAACAACATTGGTTAAGGCCAATAAATTCGGGATTCGGTTCGGGAAATAATTTCTCCTAAATTAAATTATCCCTGTCACTTTCAGTCATATTTGAACCTAACGTATTGGTTTAGAAAAAGGATAGGAGATAACTAACTCCTGTCATGTTAAAAACTTTCAACGGGCTCTTCGCCATTTTTAGTCAATTTAGTCGCCACGCCATTGTTTTCATCGTCGCCTTATTTTGACAGATAACGCGTATTTTGCGTCAAATTATATAACACATGACATGACGCAGATATCGCCTATCTTTTTCTAAACTTATTTGACGGAAAGTGACAGTTTCAGAGCGCCTTTTACCTCAAATGCCGTTTTTCAAAACGATCTTACTCAATAGAAAAGAGTCATAAAATTTTGAAAAAAATATATATTGCAGTTGAGGATCTAACAGATAAAAATTCGATCTCAACTACACAATCAGATGAAATTCGCTCGATAGAATAAAATGCCAAAGTTGCCTCTATTCAAAATTTCATTACGATATTATGCTTAAAATATTAATCTTATTGAGATAATTTTTATACTACTCTTTAGATAAATCAATTATCTAGTAAAAATCGGCAAGTTCAATGTTGTAGTGCTACTTTATGAATTATGATGTCTAAATACCTACAAAAAGGCGAGGGGCACGGCTCCGCGGGCTTCGTCAGTCGCGCGGTGGCGCTTACGGAGGCTGGACCTGTGCTGGTGCTCTGCTCGACGTGCGACGTGATTTGATTTTTCGATTTATTTGTTACCATTTAGTGCCACAGTATAATTAATGCAGTATAACAACGGAAAGAAAAAGTAAGGCCGGCTACTAGATATTCCAACTTTTTAAAAAGGGTCTTGTAATATTTGGATATTAACAACATCAACAACTACAACGGTCCACTGCTGGACATGGTCCTCCTGGTATTAGAGGGTGTTTTCCATGCTCACCGCACGCTTGGTAGGCGGGTTGGTGAGTGCAGTGGAATGTGTTGTATTATATGTAGCAGAGAAATATTGAAATCCCACCAGATGTCGAAATGATTGATTATTATTACATCTTATTACAAAATATTAATAATTGTATACTTAAATCTATCTACTGAAATTACGCCATCCAGGGCCAAACACAGGAAGTTCAACAAAATTCAAAACTCCGGTCACCCATAGTCCTTTATAAAAGACTTTTGCTGAAAAGTTCTTGGGGCCAGATAGTCTGGACGAAGGACTCGATTTTGAGAGTCGTCGTCACCTCATACGCGATAGCTATAACACGTTCCGTTTGATTCATCATAATCTCCTAATGATGGATCAGACTGTTTTGGTACACTAGGTATCTGTGACGTCCGCATAGATGGCGGCTTTACTATTTAGTTTTATGCAATAATACCGTTTGCCGTGTGATGCCGGCTTAGAATAGCATCACTCCATTTCTTTCCCGTGGGAGTCGTGTGAGGCGACTAAGGGATTCGAGGGTGTATATTGCAATTTTAGGCGATGGGCTGACAACCTGTCACTATTGCGATACACAATTTTCCGAATGACCCTCAAGTATTTGTCAGACGTGGCGTAAATGTCCGTTTTTTTGCGGCTGTTTACGCTCTGCCTACCCCGCAAGGGAATATAGGCGTGATATGTGTGTGTATGTATGTATACCGTTAGCCGTGTGATGCCGGCTTAAGGTGCTGTTCAGAACCACCTTTTCCGACGGCCGATGGCACATGTCAGAGTATAGTTTTCAGGACTTAGTTATTATGTTTATTAGGTTATTATGGTTCATCGGGTTATGATGGTTCATAGGGTCGTTGGGTTCATCTTGTCGTTAAGATTCATCATGTGGCCAGAGTTCATCGGCTTGCTAGGGTGGGCGGGTCATCATGGTTCATCGGGTTATTATTTTTCATACATACATACATAAATCACGCCTTTATCCCTTACGGGGTAGGCTGAACATTAACGGCCGTAAAACGGATATTAACACCACTTCTGACAAAAGTTTGTGGGTCAATCAGATAACTGTGTATCACTATAGTGACAGGTTGTCAGCCCATCGCCTAAAATTGCAATACACATCTAACCCTCGAGTCCCTTAGTCGCCTCTTACGACAACCATGGGTAAGAAATGGGGTGATGCTATTCTAAGCCGGCATCACACGGTATTATTTTTCATCGGGTTATTATGGTTCATAGGGTCGTTGGGTTCATTTTGTCGTTAAGGTTCATCATGTGGCCAGAGTTCATCGGGTCGTTATTGTTCATCGAGTCGCCAGAGTTCATCGGTTCGCTAGGTTCATCGGGTTATCGTGGTTCATTGGATCGTTGGGTTCATCTTGTCGTTAGGGTTCATCATATGGCCAGAGTTCAACGGTTCGCTAGGTTCATCGGGTTGTTGGGTTCATCGAGTCCTTAGGGTTCATCGTGTCGTTAGGGTTCATCATGTGGCTAGAGTTTATCGGGTCGTTATTGTTCATCGAGTCGCCAGAGTTCATCGGTTCGCTAGGTTCATCGGGTTATCGTGGTTCATTGGGTTATATTCAAATTAGTTTACTTAACTGTCCTTCCAATATCCTAACACACATAATAAAATAACTAACTAACCAACACAATGACCAACTTAGTTTGCCTACTGCATAATTTTATACTGTGGCGTTATCGCCCGCCGCGTAAGGTCAGCGAAGTTCAATTCAAAACGGCCCGCGCGTAAAGCAGAGGCGGGTCGCCTTGGCGCGTAAAATACCTAGAGCTCCCGAAGAACGCGCCCTTAAGGTAAGTTATTATGAGAATAGTTATCCTGTTCTCGAGTAGAGGCCAAACGTATTATTGGACGACCTCCGGCCAGGTGGACCGATGACTTAAAAAAGGCGGCTGGCAGCGACTGGATGGCGAAAACGGGAGATCGTGCCCTATGGCGTACCCTGCCGGAGGCCTACGTCCAGCAGTGGACTGCAATAGACTGATGTATGTATCCCGAATTGATACCATTGGCCTACCTAAATTGACGGTTTATTCCGTAAACAAGGTGAAATAAGAGTCTATATCCCGAATAGTACTGTGTAAAAATGCGAAATACATGGTGTAAAAAAATTAGCTGAGAATATTTTAAGGGGTGAACCAATACGTGAAACTGAACAACTTTCCCCAAGGAACATAGGTGAAATATGAAAAAAAAATTGGCCCTCCCACTTTGGTTCACCCCTTAAAATATTCTCAGCTAATTTTTTTACACCATGTATTTCGCATTTTTACGCAGTGACATTTTTAGTCAGAGATTTTAGTTGGTAACATGGAATTGAACCTAGTGTTGTCAAATTAAAACTTTGTTAATTTCTACAAATTGGGAAACCTCAAATTAGCTCTCATCATTAGACAAATCATCGAACTGTCCTTCACTCACCGTCCACACTTTTGGGTTAATTGCTTTTTCATAACGGACTTTTTCCACAGCGGACACAGTATGTATGTCCATGGGGCAAAAGTTGCCTTCTGTCATTTTCCGTTTGATGAAATGTAACCACGGTGACTCGGTGTATTTGCCCCACTGGTAGAAACGGGGCACCCAGTATTCGTCTGAATCCCAGTCTTCCGGTGAACTGGTTCTTTCTGGTTCTACGTTGGTGTTTGCTGGTTCTGTAAGTAATAAACAAAATGTGTAATTACATAAATAGTTACATATATCACGCCTATATCTTTTATGGGGTAGGAAGAGCGTAGACGGCCGTAAAAAGCGGTCATTCAGAAATATTTGAGGGTCATTCAGACGATTGTGTATCACCATAGTGACAGGTTGTCAGCCAATCGCCTAAAACTGCAATACACGTGTAATATTCAAGTCCCTGTCATTGTGTGTTATGTAATGTTTTTTAAAGTATCAAATAAATATTGAAATGTATTATTTAATACATACATACATAAATCACGACTATATCCCTTACGGGGTAGGCAGAGCGCTAACGGCCGTAAAACGGATATTAACACCATGTCCGACAAAAGTTTGAAGGTCAATCAGATAACTGTGTATCACTAAAGTGACAGGTTGTCAGCCCATCGCCTAAAATTGCAATACACATCTAACCCTCGAGTCCCTTAGTCGACTCATACGACACCCATGGGTAAGAAATGGGGTGGTGATATTCTAAGCCGGCATCACACGGTATTTAATATCTGGAAAAAAAGGTTAAACAATTGACATTCATTCAATAAAATGGAAGTGTTATAAACATACATTTATCACGCCTATATCCCTGGAGTAGGCAGAGCGTAAACGGCCGTAAAAAATTGCATTTTCGCCACGTCCGACAAACATGGAAGTGTTTATGATTATGATGCTTCTCAGGTTTGGAACCCTAGGCAGGCCTGTGTCACTCCGCGTGTAGGTATTGAAAACATACCTCCAGGCGCCGGCCACTGCGAAAGGGCTAATCTAGCGGGCTGCCGCAAGCGAAAGAAGTCACACGCGTGCGCTATTTGTTCAACTTTCTCGACAATTTTTTGCAAGATGGACAGACGAAAACATACATACATATATCACGCCTATAATCCCTTGCGGGGTAGGCAGAACGTAAACGACCGCTAAAAACTGACATTTACGCCACGTCTGACAAACATTTTAGGGTCATTCAGAAAATTGTGAATCGCCATAGTGACAGGTTGTCAGCCCATGGCCTAAAATTTTTCGTCGTCGCCTTTTACGACACCCACGGGAAAAAAAATAGTATACATTATAATATTATTATTATTAGTATACATTTTATTATTATTATGTTGGTATTCTTTTCGGATCTCGGGCCCACAGGGACCCGGTCCTTTGAGGCATGTGTGGGGCCAAAGCCAACAGCACAAAGGCCTTTTTTATACCAAATAATGTGTTGTGATGTGTACATCAAGCGGATACTTGCTCTGTCTGCACTATAGAAGTACTCGTACACCCAGAGCCAGCACCCGCCTGATGCAAGGACTATTGCAGGTTTATTACTTCATTGAATTAAATCTTCGGCAATAATCGTATAGCTTAAACAATTATGCTGCTAGGTCTTAGACTACATGAACGTACTCGTACTGCCTGCTGCGTGCCCGCCAAAAGTAGGAGTAAACGCTCGTGTTGTGCGCTAGATGGCGTAAGTAGTTTCTCGAAGTAAGCAACCCTAGACCGCGGCTCATATTCCCTCAAAAAAATATTTGGCAGGTATGCAAATGAACACGTGGTTGACTGGAACGCGAACTAAATTAAATCATATTGTCTATCAGATTGAGTACATATTTCTTTGAAAACCATTGCGAAGTAAAGCTTCTGTAACGCTAGTTACTAGTTATTATTCTGTGCCCTAGGTATGATATCTACATTACACGCATAGAACGTATTCAAAGAAAATTCATTAAACATATGTGCTTTCGCATCAAACATCAATATCATTCCAGTGAATATCACAACCTATTGCCTCTAGAGATGCGTCGTAATATAGCTGACGCAGTCTTTCTCCTTAAAATTGCTAATAATTCAGTTGATTGTCCGGATTTATTAAGCAAGCTGAACCTAAGAGCACCTCGATCGTATCGTCGTAAAGTTCCTTTGGCCTTACCACCTGCATCAACTAACTATAGGCAAAATAGCTTTATGTACCGAGCGAGCAGCAAATTTAATGTACTATTTTCTGTAATAGATTTAGACCTGTTTAACACGAGTGCAGCAACAGCGAGACGTCTTATTGGTAACCTCTTCTTTAATAATAGTTAAGCAGCATTATATGTAATTAAGTACATTCTTAAAGGTATAAATTATCTTGATAATGATAATCTCTGTTAACTGCCGATATTTTTAAGTTTTCAACTTGTTTCTATTTGTGAGAAACCATAAATGGCTTCCTGTTTCTAATGTCAACTATTTATTTGAATATTGTAAGCTGAGGTTTTTCCTAAAATAAATAAATAAAAAATAAAAAAAAAATAAAAAAAAAAAGCTTTATTTACCTGAGATCTTACAATTATTGATGTAATCAATATATTCTTCGTCCTCACTTGTTTCTGTAGAATATTTGCCTTCACTTTCTGGAGGACTAACATAATATTTTCTGAAAAAAAAAAGGAATTAAAACCTTTTTTTTATAAATATATTCTTTCATTATCTGGTTGAGTCAGATGAACTGCGACGTGACTGCGATTGTGGACCCGTCAATGGAACATGTATATATATATACTAGCAGCCCGCCCAGCGGTTTCACCCGCCGCTAACAATTCCCCCCGGGAATAAGACAGTTTAATACAGCCTATGTTTTGAAACAAATATCGTTTTTAGATGGTGGCGTAAAGTTACATGCCGTGTGATTAACCTGGCCAGCCCCATGGCAGTGCCTATATTTTTTTTTATCTTACCCGAGCCGGTTTTCTATTAGGTCATAACAAAATTGAAATAAAAAAAGAAAATATGACGGTTCATGACGTCAATAAGTGATAATACTATCCTACATTGAATAAAGAATTTCAATTTCAATTAACGGTAAAAGATTTTTTTAAATCCGTCCAGTAGTTTCGGAGCCTATTCAATTCAAACAAACAAAAAAATCTACAATTTTAGGCGATGGCCTGACAACCTGTCATTATGACGATACACAATTTTCAGAATCTCCCTCAAATATTTGTCAGACGTGGCGTAAATGTCCGTTTTTGCTGCCATTTACGCTCTGCCTACCCCGCAAGGGATTATAGGCGTGATATATGTATGTATGTATGTAGTAAAAAAAACCTGTTTCTAATATTAGTGTAGATTATATTATTATTATTTTAGTGTGATGCCGGCTAAGAATAGCATCACCCCATTTCTTTCCCGTGGGAGTCATAGGAGGCGACTAAAGGATTTGAGGGTGTCTGTTACAATTTTAGGCCATGGACTGACAACGTGTCACTATGGCGATACACAATTTTCCGAATGACCCTTAAACATATGCCAGACGTGGCGTAAATGTCCGTTTTTGCGGCCGTTTACGCTCTGCCTACCCCGCAAGGGATAATAGGCGTGATATGTGTATGTATGTATTATTTTAGTGTAGATTTTTTTAAATGCATTATTTAATGTTTTTTGTCGTCTTTTTTTGTACCAAGAAAGGGACAGCCCTTCGAATACTGAGAGGGTGCACGAAACATAAAACTGGACAACTTTCCCCTAGAAACATATGTCAGGAAACGCCAAAAAAATGACCTTCCATACAAAGTCACAATCAGCTGACTGCATTCACTATGGGAAGTCAGTTTTTTTACGTTTCCTGAAATATGTTCCTAGGGGAAAGTTGTTCAGTTTCATGGTCTGCATGTACCCTATCAGTATTCGAAGGGCTATCCCAGACACCCTTACAGTTATGATTAAATGTAATCATTACTCTGGTACGAATAATGTGGCGTAGTTTGTAAATTTTTAAATGAAAAAGTAGTTATTGTGGCATAACTGTAATAGTTAGACAAATGGTATCACGGACATTATTATAGATATTGATGTCTTCTATTTTCACGCGGATCCCTATTTTTTTCTCGTATAAAATATAGCCTATGTTCATCAGGAATAATGTAGGATTCTAATGGTAAAAGAATTTTTAAAATCGGGCCAGTAGTTTCGGAGCCTATTCGATGCAAACAAACAAACAAACAAACATACAAACAAACAAACAAACAATTAAATCTTTCCTCTTTATAATATTAGTGTAGATATATATTTTTATATTAATAATGGGTTTGCTCTTGACTCCAGTCTAGGTCATAGGACAGAGACAGAGTCTAAGATGGAGCGAGCTCACCCAGAAGAAGCCTGTTCACTCTTACTTTGAAGAGATTAGGGTTGTATGTGTTTGGAAACAGAAATATAGGGTCAAATTGCGAAAAACTCTAAAAGGGCTAAAGATAAGAAACAACTTTCCCCAAGAATCATAGGTCAGAATACAATAAAACATGTTGGGCCTCTCATACAAAATTGCCAATCAGCTGATTTGTGTTACTATGGGAAATTCAAAATATTATTGTCATATTTAAAGTCATGTTCCTTAGGAAAAGTTGTTCCTTATCATCAGCCCGTCTTGAGATTTTGTTATCGGTCACTAGTAAAATTTACATACATACATATATCACGCCTTCATCCCTTGCGGGGTAGGCAGAGCCGCATAAAACGGACATTTACGCCACGTCTGACAAACATTTGAGGGTAATTTGGAAAATTGTGAATCGCCATAGTGACAGGTTGTCAGCCCATCGCCTAAAATTGCTTTGTAATACTATTTAATTTTACCACCTGTATTAACCAGTTCTAGCAATAAATATTTCTGATTCTGCTGATCACCCATCTGAGACCTATGAGATGTCCCAACCCAAGGAAGAAGGTATGTTAGCTATTCATATTAACCTATGAATTTTGTAAAATAATTTTATATTTTATTTCTAATACAATACAATAGTGGATTTATCAATAAATAAATAAGTAAAAGAAAGAAATCACCTTCCATTATCTCTTTGTAGAACATTTAACCGCAGCTTTCCTCTTCTATTCAGATATTCTCCATCAGTTGGTTCATCAAAGTAGTTTTGCGCTACATCCACTTCTTCAATTTTCATGAGTTTATCTGCCACTTCGTACAAGCAATTATTGTATAAATCCAGAATTTTCAAATTTGGTAAACTAAATAAGTTCTCCGGCAGCATGCAGAGATCATTAGAGTCTAAACGGAGGCATTTAAGATTTTTTAACTTGATCATATCATCAGGTAGGTACATAATTTTGTTATGTGATAAAACACAGATCTCTAATTTCTCTAGATTGCAGAAATTGTCCGGTACACTATTGATGCAGTTGTGAGATAGATTAATTTCCACTAAATTCTTGTAAATGTCTATATTTTTTTCTATTGAGTAAATCTCTGTGTTGCTTAAATGTAGTCTCTCAATTTCAAGGCATTGATTGAGTCCTTTACAGGGTACTGTAGGCAGGTGATTCGTTTGAAATGTTGTGATTTCGCCCGAACCTATTTCCATTGATTTTGCTTTGGGAAATGTACCGAAAAGTTCCGAATGTCTCTTTAATCCACAATTAAATATGATAATATTTTTGATTAGTGTTTTGTACTGTAAAAGCTCATATAGGTAATCATCGGTGAATGAATAGGTCAAATTCATATTGCAGCTAAGGTTGATTTTGATTAAATTTGCTGGAGATTCCGTCCAGACCCAGTATGGTGGACGTTCTAAACGATTATGCGACAGATTTAACTCCTCAAGACTCTGACAAAAACTTGGATATTCATCAAAATACTTTATACAGTTGTGAGAGAGATCTAAGTATTTAATGTTCGTCAAATTTAATACTCCAACTGGAACATCGCAAAAACTATTATCCGAAAGATTTAAATTCATCAGATTTGGTGGAAAAATTATGTTTTCATCGAAAACGGAAATTCGTTTGTTGCTCAGGTCTAGAACAGTAAGGTTTTCAGGCCATTGTAGCCTGATATCTTTTACCAGTCTGTTACTACATTCTGGAGTCTTCTTGTCGTCAGATTCCATTGCGTTCTAAAATTTCTTGTAAAAGATAATCGTGAAATTTCGCGGAAAAACAAATCTTGACATCACATCACAACATAACCTCAAAAATATGACGTTTGCGTTTCGTTTCGTTTTCTTTTTTTCTGTTTGTCCTTCTCATTATTCTTTCATAATAGGGTCTCTGATCATACCGCCTACACAGAGTACTATGATAAGAAAAGGTTAATTATACGTCCAGTTAAAAAGAAAAATTAAATACACAATTCTTTGCGCTATTCGTATTTAATAAGCAAGTAAAAGTTACAAAACTATCTCTTATAGAACAGGTTCCCCTCTCCGCCCCACAGTCTTCTGCCTCCGTAGCCGATCAGCTCCATTCGGACCGCGTTGTATTTCTTGAAGAACAACTTCTTCAGGATGCGCTTCCGACGCTTGTCCTCCTTCAGGCAAGACTCCAGTTTGTCCATGCACACTTCCTCTCTGAAATAAGAAAAAAGTGTTTAAAATTTTATCTTCCTCCGGATACTAGCGGTCTGAATTAAGGTCAGCGGCCCGGATCCCTACCCAACTAACACAAAAAGTTTATATTATTTTGTTTTATCACTTTTGATTCGTTCGACTGAATCGATTGTCCGTAAGAAAGATATTTCCGGGCTTCGGAGGGCATGTTATTGTTGGACCTGGTAGCTAGCTGTGTATAATTGATTACACGCTTAGATGGCGCTCGTCACACAACCACATATTATTTAGGCTTACTACAAAGTAGTAGGTACCTAGTAGAAATAGTGGTAATAGAATAAGGCGGTTTGAAACTCTGACATCACTTTATGTCGATTCGTTTGTCAACTAGGTGGATGTTCCCCATGGCAAGAAGAAGAGTGCCGTGTGATGCCGGCTTAGAATAGCATCACTCCATTTCTGTCCCGTAGGAGTCGTTAGAGGCGACTAAGGGACTCGAGGGTGTGTATTGCAATTTCAGGCGATGGGCTGACAACCTGTCACTATGGCGATACGCAAATTTTCCGAATGACCCTCAAATATTTGTCGTACGTGGCGTAAATGACCGTTTTTTGCGGAAGTTTAATGCCCGCAAGGGATTATAGGCATGATGTGTGTATGTATGTACAGTCGGTTATAGCACATAAGGTACCAGGGGTACATAAAAGAACTGAATAATTTTTATCCCCAGTTGATACATAATATTTTGTTTAACTTATTCTAATAAAATAAGTTATTTTCTACTAATGCATATTCATGTTAAGAAAAATATATTGCTGGGCACAAACATATTTTAGTTCTTTTGGAGTACCCCTAGTAGAAGATGACTGGCTTAGTGTTAAAAATACGTTGATTGCTCGTAAAAATAATGGCCAGTTGAAGGTCTTACTTATAGTTCTGATCGAGCAGCAGTTTAGAGGGTTCGGTCTTTGTGAACTTGTCCGGGAGACGGGAGCCCGGCGGCATCTTGGCGATGTCCTTCATGATGCCCATGATGGTGTTCTCCAGCTGCGCCAGCTTCGGCACCATCAGCCTTTTGATCACCTGCAACAATACGACGATTTTTATTGACGACCATTAAAAAGTTCATGGGAACGATGAGTTGCTCTGCTGCAACGCACAAAATACTAATTGGTCACTCATTCCAATAGTTTTATCAATTGAAAGAAAGAAGAAAGAAAGAAAATACATTTCTTTCGGTCCACACAACACAACAACAAAAAATACTACATTAATGGCCCTTAACCAAGCGTGGGTAATACTAAAGAATTGAGGCGAGTGTAGCCGTGAACGGCCTCGACAGTGGCGCCACTACGGAAAAAGTTTTCTCTTTATACAAACAATCTATCAAAATAGCCGTTGCTCAAGTTTTTAGAATTATCAGTAAAGTTAGAAACTGCATTCTCAGTTAAATATTCGCTGTAATTAAAGTTATGGCAAAAAGTACCTAAAAATGACTACTTTTGGTATTAGTTAATATTAATAATAAATAATATAAGTGGACTCCAATAGGCTGATGTAGATGTAGATTTATTAGTCTTTAGAATAGGATCCCGACGGCTCTAAAAGGTAAGAATAGTATTTACGCCTGATAAAAACCTAAATGCAAAATGTGTCAATTGATTTGCTATTCATGTTCGATCAGGCGCTATCTTACCTTCCCGCAACGATTCCCCGTTTTGCATGGAGTCCTGAACTTCCTTCCGATATCCATCACGGGAAGATTCTGGATTTGTGTTATCACATTTGATAGCGTGCCTACTGCTGTTTTTTGTGCTGCAATAAAATAAAAAATCGAGCAGTCAAAGTCAAACTATTTTTATTTATTTATTTATTAAACTTTATTGCACAGAAAGTACAAAGGGCGGGCCTAATGACACGCAGCATTCTCTACCGGCCAACCAAAAAATAAACAGAAAGAGTCAAAGCGGGTGTCAATACACAAAAAAAACAAAAACGAAATATAATCGTACTTAAAGTTCGCACTAAAGATAGCATACAATACATAAAATATACATACAATATAGCATACAATACATGGATATGGATATTAACTATTTCTTTGAGATTTTTTTAGTTCGATAACTTTTGTTTACTGTAAATTGATACGTATAGATATGTATGAGATAGGTACTTTCTGTCCTGACTTCCTTTACTAAGTTCTAGGGTACTGACTTACTAAAGGAATCGATCATAAAGGAAAAGACAGAAAAAATTGACGTTAAAACGTGACTTACTCATTTTCGATCTACGCGTTTTCCCAATTCTGGCGATTTCTGGTTTGTTGTTTGTTTCATCGGAGTTTTTGACTCCATTTGCAAAAGTAATTATGGCTAAGGTTAAAACTAATTTTAAAACTAAATTACTGTGTGAAACCATTTTGTGTGAAGGCGCACTGCTTTGCACCTTCGATCCAGAATAAAGAAAGATTTGTTGCTTACTTTTTACAAACCTTTTTTAAAAGTTTACTCAAGTTGCACGTTTTCGCTTAATCGGTTTCTTAAAACAAGAAATTTGTTTGTAAACAAAAAATCTGAACTTGTAATTACAGTACTCTTATCGCTGTAATTACAGTTTTGTGATTTCCTGTGCCTTATTTTGAATCTCAATAACAATTTAAACACGACAAATCACGTTGGTACATAATATGCTTTGAATGATCTAGTTTATTTATCTCTTTTAGTTGCGCTAGCTTCGTCTTAATGTACGATATTTATTTTCTTTTTCATGTTATTTTTACCCTATTTCATTTAAAACCTTGTCCAAATAGCTACAAGCCGATATGACGATTGTGATTTTTTGATCGATTTTAAAGCAATTTATTTTCTATGAGATATGGTGCTATATATTGGTACAGATAGGTCCTATTTATGTAAGACGTAGATAATTTGTGTTTCAATGTAGAACATAATGAAACATTTTTGACGGCAGATGTGGCGCAGTAGTAGTGCGACTGCCTGCGACGCAAAGGTTCCGGGTGCGATTCTCGTGCTTCGGAGGGCACGTTAAGCCGTCGGTCCCGGTTGCTGTCTATGATGACTTAGAGATGACGGTCGTAACACAATCATGTCAGATGCCTACTAGTGGTAGTAGGTGGTTGAATACTCTGACACCAGGGTTCATCGGGTCGTTGGGCCACTCGGTGTCCCACACGAAAAGAAAGAGATGAAACTTCGTCTATATGGACTACTGGTGCGAATCTGCGAGGCATCGGTATCATGAGTGTCTTACGACAACTCGTGTATGAGTTTCGTCCTTTACGATATTTTTCATTCCAACTGTAGAAGGCACATTACCTTACTTGAAGAGCTGAATCGAAAGTGAAACAGTTGCCGACTTATTTAGCTAATATACTTACTTTTCGTCTTTCGTACTCTTTTACAGTTCAGCGTAATACTAAACTAAACTACATAGAAAATAATGGATGATTAAATTAGTTACATATTTTTTTTCTATTATATCAGCATCATTAGCAATCTTTAGTCCTAAAGCTCTAGCAGAAATATTATCAACTAGATTTCCGCAGCGGTTTCACCCACTGCCAGTCATTTTTCCCGTGGTATAGTTGTTTTCCTGCGGTATAAAGTGGCCTATGTGTAATTCCAGGTTATACTCTACCTGTGTTCCAAATTTAATCCAAATCGGTCAAGCCGTTTGAGCGTGAAGAGGTAACAAACATACATACATACACACACACACAAACTCTTAGATTTACAATATTAGTACGAATATCTAAATCAATCACGTGTAACTCCGAAACGTTTCAAATAAACACGTTTGTTTAGCCCTTTGCCGTTAATCACGTTTTTAAACATAGCGGGTAGTTGAAAAACATAACGTATTTATCAAACAAATGGAAGTCTTAACTTTTAAACGCCTTTTTGGTATTAGTTCTACTTTAACAGCCATTTCGAAATACTTAAAATTGTACTTTTGCCGTTTTTTGTAATGAAATGTATATTTCTTAGTTCATGACTTTTTCGATTCGTTTGAAAAGCCTATTATAATTTTTTCTATATTAAGCAATAGTTACAGATAAATAAAAGACTGAAAAATGTGTGAATCGAAATTAAAGTTACATGTAGTTTTAATAGTTTTATGTTTAACAATCAAAAATTTATACGCTGTTGAGGACGGTAAGTTTAATATTAAGTTTTATTCATAATATATCCAATTTTTACGTAGAGTTTTATGGATTTTTTTACTTACAATAAACGCTTAAAAAAGTTTATTTCTTACCTATAAATTACGTATTCTTGTAAATATCTACTTATTTCTAAACTGAGGGAACTAAATGTGCTGTGTGATGCCGGCTTAGAATAGCACCACCCCATTTCATTCCCGTGGGAGTCGTAAGAGGCGATTAAGGGACTTAAGGGTGTGTATTGCAATTGAAGACGATGGGCTGACAACCTGTCACTATCGCGATATACAATTTTCCGAATGACACTCAAATATATGTCAGACGTGGCGTAAATGTCCGTTTTTGAGACCCTTTACGCTCTGCCTACCCCGCATGGGATAATAGGCGTGATATGTGGGTGTGTGGGAACTAAAGAGTCTCTGCGGAAAGGGAATAGGCGTGGGCAAAAAGTAAACAATAATTTTTTCATCGGTAAAAAAAAACACTTTATTTCATTAAAAAATAGTTTACAATAGATATTTTCAATCACTTAATCTATTATGTGTGGTGCAATGGTTAGCTTTGCAGCCATTAGCTGTAATGGTATTTCTCATACTGAGGCACAGAGGCGCCCTCAATTTCCACGCCTATCATTTTGCCGCACAGACTCTTACAACATTTTCGTCATCACTAGTGACGACGCCTCTTCCTAGCTAGTCTACATATAGTTAATTTGTGCCTCTTCCATCTGGGCTTCCGCAGCTCGCTCCTTGCCCGCGAATTTTGCAAGTGTATTTTAATGCCCGTAACGCGTGGCACGGCTCCAGCTTGCGGGTTAGTTTTGCAACTAATACCCGGTGACTAATTCTATCTTTACAGATTGAATGTAGTCTAAATCCCGCGATAAATTGAATATCAAATTGTAAAACACTTCCCGCGTTAGGTATTTTCCAAGGGCGCGATAGAGCTGGTTGTTTGAACAACCAAAAAACTTCTCCGGGTGAGCTCCTGCTTCCCACCATACAGTCAGGTGTAGATTTTAATAGCCCCGGGGCTAAAATCATAGGGTCAAGATCTTAAAAAAAGAAAAAAAAAACAAGTTTTCAAAAATTGT
This sequence comes from Tuta absoluta, assembly GCA_027580185.1. Taxonomy (NCBI): domain Eukaryota; kingdom Metazoa; phylum Arthropoda; class Insecta; order Lepidoptera; family Gelechiidae; genus Tuta; species Tuta absoluta. The sequence goes on from JAQAHW010000047.1 coordinate 2,168,608, forward strand.
GTACCTAACACGGGCAGTGTTTTAAAATGTGGTATTCAACATTTTGGTTTTGTTTGTCAGACCTGCTATTCACGGTGACTCGAGCGCCCAGGTACTTTGGTATCCTACAGGACCACCGAGGCCAGCCGCTGTCCGTGGAAATGTCAGAGGAATACATGGACCAGGACTACATAGCCACCAACAGGTGACGAATATCGTATTACTTATAATGATGGCGAAAGTCGCAGGTTTAAATCCTGCCTGCGGCAGAAAATTTTGCAATTTTTCTAAAATTTCAAAATAAAAATAAAACAATTTTATTTATTATTATGTACTACAATTTATAAGTATTTAAATCATAAAATAAGTATTACATAAGTTCACGAACCCTTGTAAGAGGGCGTTGCAAATTGTATCAGGCTTCTGATTCTATACAATAAAATTAATGTCTAATAGCAAAATCCATAATTATTAGCTAGTCAATAGTTTAAAGATTGAATAATTTTAATACAAGTTGGTATAATGAACAAGAATCAATTAGTATTATTCTAAAGTTGATGTAGGCGATGGGTTGAAAACCTGTCACTATAGTGATACCTAGCCAATTACTAAATGACCCTTAAATTATTGTAAGACGTGGCGTAAATGTCTGTGTTACGGCTGTTTTTGCTCTGCCTGCCCCGCAAGGGATAAAGGCGTTTAATTCACTACAACTGCTCATTATTACTTTTTTTATTACAGGAAGCGGCACAAGATTAATTGGAATAAGTAAGTTTTAGCAATCTTCATATTATAAATTCACATTGATCACATAATTAAAAGTGTAACAGCACTGGTTTAGGTTTTAAAAACAAACAAATTTCTACGAGCTACGGGCTACGTTTAATGCTACGGCGTAGCATTTTTTTTAGTTATGTCTTTGTAGTTCTCTTTCATAGTTTTCTTTGGTGTTTCTTTAGAAGGAATACAAATCTGCAAATATTTTAATGCCTATGAAACTGAACAACTCTCCCCTAGGAACATAGGTCGAAACATGAAATAAAAAATCGACCTCCCATACAAATTAACCCGATTTTGTCCAATTTATTTCTTCATATTTCGATCTATCTTCCATAGGGAATGTTGTTCAGTTTCATGAACTGCTCCACCCCTAAAATATTTGCAGCTAATATTTTGTCGATCCCTTAAATACAAGGAGTTGGTTTGTGTTCTATTTATCATAAGTTGGTTGGTAACTTCCCTTCACGACAAACTTCACGAGGTTGAAAATTTGGAAGTGTTCGATCGAGGCGCCGGTAGCTTACTGGCAGAGCGGTGGGGCAGTACTCCACGGGTTCAACCCCCGGCCAACGCTAATATTTAGATTTTTTTATTTTCATATGTTAGTTAGTTTGCAATTTTGTTCATCTTATGTTGTTATTTGTTTGACAGAAACCCTCTGGATATGGACGATTTTGACGATGACGAGACGGATGAGACTTTCGACAATAAAGATACAGACGTGAAAGTACCCAATAAGTTCAACCTACAAGCCGGGCCTGTATAAGATAGATACTAAGAATTATGTAGGGCTAAAAATAAAAATAAAAATTTTATTTTAAATTTCTAGTAGCACGTTCACACGATGCCAATATGGACAGGGGAATAGTAAGGGAAGTGGGCACCGCGAATATGTAAACAGGTTACTCGCGCTGCTACTCGTCATGCCGCTGCCACTTCCCGTGCTCCCTCAAATGTCGGCTTTTCGTGCGCTAGTCAAAGGAACGGCAGCACGAACGCGTGTGAAATGTATTGCTATTTCGCCCACTCATATTGCTGCGAGAAGAGTGTGAGAACACTCACTCGCGTTGATACTTCCGCGGAAGTATTATGAGCAATATTCGCGACAGCGGCAGGAGCAGGAACAGGTGCATGGTGTGAACGAGCTATAATAGTACTGATACGCCATATCGAATTGCATAGGTCCCTATTTGATAGACATCATGTATGAAAAAATACAACCAAACGTCATTGTTCGCTGCAAACGTCCGCATACCTTAGTATTTTACTTGTATTTTTGATGTCTAGTTAGTGTTTACGTAATATTCATTTAATTACAAAAAAATATAAGGACTTAGATCTATTTCACTTACCTTTGTTTCAATTCAAAAAGCGTATCATATCAATGTTATATAATGAATGATATGAACAGATTTTTATGATTTCAACCCAATTAGACATGATTATAGTTGTACCTACCTGCTCAGGCTGATGAATATAATGCTTTACTTTCTACAATCACATTTTAGTCGTTTTAAGCGAATACATGTAATTGGTTTATAAGAAACATAAAACTGTGTAAACCTAATTTGTTGTACGGTTTTTCCATACCAAAGTCAATTAAATAACACAATAATCAAACAATTACACGGGGCAATAGTTTTGGTTGAAGATCTAATCTCTGGTTTTATTTCTACGTAAAATTTTCGCAAAATTATTTGAAATATACGACATATGATTCTCACTGTTTAAAATATTATGAAAAATATTATTATTAATAGAATATTACAGAATTAACTAACCTTTTTGTTTCGTGTACATTTTGAAAAGGATATTTTTCTAAAACAGCCTATTCCTATATAAAACAATTATTTAAATAAAAATATATGAACAATACTTGTTCTTTTATTTATTAAACGCATTATTTGCCTACTATAATCCCTTGCGGGTTAGACAGAGCGTGTTTACGCAAAAAACGGACATTTACGCCACGTCTGACAAATATTTCAGGTTCATTCGGAAAATTGTGTATCACCATAGTGACCGGCTGTCAGCCCATCGCCTAAAATTGCAATACACACCCTCGAGTCCCTTAGTCGCCTCTTACGACTCCCACGGGAAAGAAATGGGGTGATACTATTCTAAGCCGGCATCACACGGCACTAATAGGTATATTATTTACTACATTTACAGATTACGATCATTAGTAGAATAGGAGATGAAAAAAAAAAACGATTTTATAAAAAACATATATTAGCCTTTTTTAAACGTACTGTCTTTTATTGTCCTTTAACTTTTGTCTGTCTGTGTGCTATCTTAAAAGGCAATAAATGATATCTTTTTTTAGCGTCACTGGCATATTTAGAATTTTACTAAAATATGCGTGTATCTACTAAAATAACACTTTTACTCTCAGTAAATAAAATAAACATAGTTTAACAAAAACATTTAATCGTAAGTACCAAAAGATATAAAACTGCAAAAAACACATCTATCCTTAGAGTATACATAAACAAGCTTGTCTATGTATACTCTAAGCATCTATCACTTTCGTTGACTGAAGTCGTCGTACATATTCTGTTCGCCGATCTCGCCGATCGGCGCGGGTCCTCCCTCGGGCGGGTATATCGGCATCCGAGCCATCTCCAGCGATTCCTCAGAGAAGTCGGTAGACTCATCCGTGTACTGGTCTGCTATGTGATCCTGGAATAAAAAGACATTTTTCACCACTCCAGCTTGAAAATAACTATTTTGCCGCGTAAATCCAGTGGGCAGAAATCGTTTTTATCCACTCGATGGAGAAAAGTGATTTGAATTTCGAACATCTCATTTTATCAGAACTAATCGTGACAATGGCAGCGGTGCGTTCTGAAAACTATTTCAGTCAGTTATTTATTTCTTTTTGAGGGCGTTTTGTTCTAGCAAATATTTCTGACATTTCTGAATATTGGTACATATTATGTAATATTTCTGAACAAAACTTGAAAAAAATAATTTGACGGGAATTTTTATTTTGTCTGAGGCATTCGAACTATACAGCTAATTTACCAAACATGACATGGGCAGAATTTTCTCACTGGTAGAGATGAAAATTTTTGTGTACCACACGAGAGCAAATTCATTCGCATCTCGTGCTGTTGAATCCCTCACTGAGCTCAGGACACAACTTTTGAATCACTCGCGACGCTCGTGTTTCAATTTTAGTATCCTTCGCCACCTCGGGATTTTGCTTCGAGTGCTAATTTAGAATTAGCACTCGAAGCAAATTGACCTTTGCCCTCTTGTTATACAAATAACTAATCTACACTCGTCTCATAATTTTCGAATTATGAACTCGAAAACAATTGTATAAAGACCTGCTCTATGCATTCTGCCTATAGAAATTACAGGTTCATAGAAATTACAGACGCGTAATGGCTTAATGAGAAAGGTCTTAGGTACTTGGGTGGATATAGTTCAGAAATGAAACGAAGTTTTTTTTGCCAATACTCATATCGCCATCTACCGCCGCACCTGTCGGATGTTGTTGTACGGTAATTGTTCGGTTGTTGTTCAGTTGTTTTATTAGATTGTTGTTGAGATGTTGTTCAGATGTTGTTAAGATGTTCTTAAAATGTTGTTCAATTGTTGTTTCGATGTTGTTCAGTTGCTGACTTGACATCTGAACAACTGCTGACATAAAGAATTTTCATAAAGAAAACTTTCATAAACTTGTCGTCATGAAATAAATTACATGACGACAAGTTTATTTTGATTTGCTACAAAATAAACTTGTCGTCATGTGAGCAAACAAAAAATGTATAAGAAATTTAGTACGATTACATAAATACAAAATAATGAACATTTTGTAAAGTGGTACAGATTTTCATGTAAAGAAACGTTATTTCCATTAAGCTGAGCGCCCTCTACATGACATACGAGAATCTCTAGAAAATTTCCCACTACCTAAACATTGACTTAATAATTTCGGTGACCTTCTGCTACAAGGTAATAAAAAATCTATTCACCTGGTAGATCTTCTCACACTCGCTGGGGTGATCACTCTTGATGGTGCTGGGATGGTACCCGATGGCATCAATCGGCCCTACCGTGAAGTATGGCACCTGGGTCGTCACCTCGAAGAACCTGTCTGTGAAGTGCAGTAGAATACATTGAGAATACTTGAAAAATAAAAAATCCGTACTTATATTATAAATCTTAGAGTTTGTGTGTGTATGTATGTATTTATGTTTGTTACCTCTTCACGCTCAAACGGCTTGACCGATTTGGATGAAATTTGGAACACAGGTAGAATATAACCTAGAAAAACACATAGGCCACTTTTTAACTATTACCACGGGAAAATGAGTGGCAGCGGGTGTAACCGCTGGGCGGAAATCTAGTAATTAATATATTTCCGGTTACACTAGTTTCAGTGATCTGCCTGTATCTTGAAGACCAACTAAAGATTTACCAAGTTGGATTACCCTCGATAGATGTTAAATCATAATTTAGAAATATTATGCATGTTAAAGCCAACTTAACTAGAAATCATACAAATAAAATTATAGATATTTTATCATGAATAAACTAAAAGAAAATAAGTATAAGATAGATAATATAGTTATAACATGTTATACAATTGACGAAAGGGTGTTTTCCGCTTTGCTTGTCAAGTTGTGTAAGCTAATTGAGTAATACACGTTATGCTTATGACAACTTACATTTTAAAATATCACATGATTATGTGATATGATATATGATATGAATATGTGATGTGATGATTAAAACGGTATTATAAACATGCGACCGTATGAAACTTCAATCAATTTCCAACTGTCCGTAGATGTATAAGTTGTGTTATGGAATTTCGGACTGTTTGAATATGACATTAAAAATTTTATACTAAGTAATCGATAACGCGACTATGGATGAACCTGACCATAAACATTTTTTATGGTCTTATGTGAAGACAAGTGACAATCCCCAGATTGCCTGAGCCGCGGTGTGCAGATATCCGGCTCGAAGGACCATGTTAGAATTCTTAGAGGTTCAGTACAACTTAAAGCCTGATTCAATAGACTGTAATCTACACTAATATAGAGGTAATAAAGTGGAAAGATTTGATTCTTCGTTTGTTTGAATTGAATAGGTTTCGATACTACTAGACCGATTTCCAAAAAACTTTTATCATTAGAATCCTTTATTATCCCCGGTGAACATAGGCTATATTAAAATGTCTTATTCCCTCGTTAAAACGGTTAGCACCGGGTAAAACTGCAGGGCAGGCTGCTAGTCATTTTATTTTTGCACAAATTCACAATACTCTTGATAATCAAGAAGAAAAAGAACATGATAGTTTGTAATCACATGGCTTTTTCCGGGAAAGGCAATACTGCCAGTGTCAAGCTTGATGAAGGTTTCCTACACCTACACAGATGGAAGAGTCTTATTTAAACAAAGCAATTAAGTATTCCTTCAAAAAATGCTCTTGTTTGTCTGTTTCTCGAAATGACTGGTAAATTACGTGGTAATTAGACGCTTCAAAGACCTCGTGGTAGAACCATTCTGCTTGAGAATTCACAAACCAACCCATAATCTGCCTCCCTCTGTGACAAATGTTTTCAGTACTGCTTAAGGTTCAGTCAAACGAGAATCAGAAATTCATACTTACGATCGATATGGTCCGGGAATATAACAGTAGCCACGGTTTTCGCGAACCTCTCCTCGTAGTAGTCTCCCCAGATTTCCACATGAGCTCCCTCGTAGACCTCCTTCCCTGGTTCCCTCTTCCCACAGTCAGGATCGAAATGTCTTCGACCGCTGTGGTAGTGGACCTCAGGGCGGTTGGGTGGAGGTAACTCAGTCAGGGGCACGAAGCTCTGTGCAATAAGCCCGCCTACTGGCTTTATCAGTTGTTTTCTGGGAAAATGAGATCAAGCTTCAAAATATTTCAAGTATAAAAATAAGTAACATTAGGTAGTGGATAAGTGTAAAAACTTTCTGAGATGGAACAAATAAATGACTATCACAATGACACATTTTTCAAACGGATTTAAGTTGTGTTTATTTTGGAGTTTACAATTCCTACGTTTCGAGCTTTACAGAGTTCGTGGTCACGGATAACTAACGTTACTGTGTAGAAAATTGTCGTCATCGTTTAAAATTGTTTTATTGTGACGAAAATTAGTAGTGCAAAATCAAGGAAATATAAATGACTAAGCATTCAAATTATTAATAACTTCTATTACTGCTACACCTTTTTTCGTGACAAGCATCTTGAGTTCGATTATTTCCAGACTATGGCCAAGACTCCGATAGCTTAGAAGGTAGAGCTGTGGAACGGTATTCTACGATCACAGGTTCAAGTCCTGGCTGCAGTCGTTTTTTTTGTTTCTTATTTTCATTTAAAGATCCGTCCCACTGCAGGGCAAATGCATTCCTCCCTTTCTTCAAATTGGGCTTCCTCAATCCAAATTCGGTCATGCGAGAAGGTCTGTGCGGAAGAGAATAGGAGTGGAAATTGAGGGCGCCTCTGTACCTCAGTATGAGAAATGTCATAGCAACATTAGCAACCTCTGAAAAAAATATTTGTTCACTTTTGTCCACGCTTATTCTCTCTTAGCACATACTCTAGTAAACTTACTTTTCAAGTGGTATTAGCTTCTGTGGTAATGGTTCCGGGTCCCGAATCCTTAAAAAGATGAAATAAAACAAATTAAAGATTTTTTTACATTGTACTTTTCTTTATGTTTTATAAGGAGTTTAGAAAAATGACCTGGGCTTCAAATCTGGGTTGCTCACGAAATGTCAGTGACGAGATATAGCACGAGATATGGCATCTTCTGGCTCAACGACGAAAAAACGCGCTAACATAGAAATACATTGAACATTTTGTACTGAAAAAAATAACAAAATGCTTTATAACAATCAATGTATACTAAATTATAATTTTGCAAATGTGTGAGTGATGGAAATCATAAGTCAAAAAATTGATATCATTCATTCAAATTCGAATGAAATATCGGAATACGGACCCAAATATCTGTCAAAATAGGATAGCTTTCCATGCCTATTTTATGTCAAATACAAGATATAGCTTTTTGACATAAAATAACAAATCACAACATAAACAACACAGAATATTTTATAATTATTTGTTTTATTGGACTTTTCGACGAAATTAGAATGTTATAAGTGTTTTTCAGTGTGTGTTTTAAGCTTCTGGTGGGAACCACCCTCAGGATAAATAGCACGAGCAGCCAATATGGACCCAATTGATCCATTCCAAATACCTTGCCTGCTTTGCCCCAATACTTCGAACAAAACTTACGAAAAGCCATGGTCTGGCCATCCTACTGCCTGGCCTGGCCACACTGGACGTATACACCGCCCCACTGCTCAAGATGATATCAATAGCACCTACAGCGAACCCACAGTTCCATCCCAGCACAGCTCTTTCCCTGCGGCTTCCTCACTCTTTGACGACCTCGCATCGCACATCTCAAGGCCATCGTCCCTGTGTTTAAGCACATATCAAGAGGTGCTTGATGTTTAACTGCTGAAAAACGAAGAGAAATGCATGCCTTTCGCATACACATCATTCAGTGTCCTAGACTAAGGGGTTATTTAACCACCAATATGAAGCACAACGTAGACGGTGCTCCTCTCTGCTTGGAGGCCTGGTCAATCCAGTTTTTCAAAGGCCCATTTCAGTGTGAAAAAGAAATGAAACGAACGTGTATGACGGAGATTTGAGAGGAGCGGTCAGAATCCTTACGTCGGACTACAGAGTGGCTACAGCAGATTCATTCAGACAAGCACCAACCTCCTTCTAGACTAATTACTATCCCAGACAAGCCAAACCCCACCGCGCTTCACCTTGCTGTGTCGCCCTGATGACGTGATAACCCATCTATGGTCATTTCACTCTGTCTCTGCAGCTGGCCTGGATGGAATGTGCCCTCAATACCTATGGAGCTCACTATAAATTGAAGGCACGGCGACAGTGTCTCTGGGCCAAATATAGAGAATATTTAAAGCATAGCAATTGGAAACATGGTTTTATTAAATACACATAAAATAGATGCATTGTAGTTTGTATATCAGAAAATTCTAAGTAGCTTGTTCCTTTTTACACAATCCTAAGACCTAAACTGAGTTTATGCTTTAAGATCGATTTCTGCCACTAAAACAGTCGTGTTTTTAAAATACTTTTAAAATTAATTTTCACATCATCACATCGCATCAGCCTACGGCAGCATTCCACTGCTGGGCATAAGCCTCCCCCAAGGTACGCCATAAGGCACGATTTCCCGGTTTTTGCCTCGAGTCGCTTCTTTTTCCTATTTTCGAGTAGGACATTGAGTCGTCCAACGACCCAATGAACGAGTCGCTACCAGCCGCCGTCTTTAAGTCATCGGTATTCGGTACATCTGAACGAAGGGTGTCCAACGCTACGCTTGCCAAGGCGTTGCCTCAACTCGAGAAACCGCTTGCATCAAAACAATTTTAATAAATTTTTATTTAACCTCCCAATGTTAGTGCTACATACCTAAAACAAGCGGCATTTACAAAAAGTGTACTCGATGATTTCCTCTAGGACCACGAAAACCATCAGCACCGTGTAGAACCAGTGGTTCTAGAGGTATCCTCAAACTGTTGTTGGCTATGTGTATCTATTACGGTGGCAACAAGTGTTAATTAAAGTAAAACAAATCGAATTTCAAATTAGTTAATTTTATTTGAATAATTTTCCTGCCCCATCAGCAGTTTCTTGATAAAATTACTTTTTAAAAGGATCAACAGTTTAATGCGATATCTTAAAGTGCTGCTGATAACACCTATCTATCTAATAGAAATAATAACTAGTCAATCTATGAAAATCCTGTTTTGGCTGAGAGTTTTTATCGCATCTGATGTGTTCTTCTTGCTCGTGCACTAAAATTTTTGCAACGATACTTTCGGACGAATTACGCTGGCAAATTGTGTGAAAACCGCAATATTTTGCACCATTATAGTGTTTCCTGGAGACAGCTGCGCTGCAATGAAAACATAAAGTAGTTAATATCTGGTAAACATAAGCTTACTATCAAACCAGTAACCAATATTCCGCCGGTATTTTAGGCAGAATCTGGGATATAATGAGCCAAGTTAACACACACAATCACTCCTAAACATTATATTATAATATATATATATATACAATATAAGTTAGAATAATATGATTATACTACCATATTTAAATAGAAGATGGCAATGCTGGAATGTTGTGCATTGGGAAAGCTTCAAGGCTTTCACTAAGAGCCTTGTACCTTATGATGCCTTGTTACAGTTTATTCGCCAATATACGTTCATTTATGCAAAAGAAACACGTAATTTTTTATTTCACGTTTGTTATTGTAGACTATGTCAACGTCAATAGGTAAAATGACAACTGAATAAACGACAGCAATGACATTTTGTAAAAAAAGGCTCTTTGAAATGACATGATTTTACCAAAAAGAATTTGGTAAAATAGTCCCGTTCACGGTTGTTTCTACCTTTTAATAATAAAAATTGATTGCTTTTCAAGGTACCATCACGTTTCCTATTATTATTATTTTATTATAGTATTACCGCTAAAACCGCTAAGTATAATAGAGGTATAAGTATGGCGATACTCAATTTTCCAAATGACCCTCAAATGTTCGTCAGACGTGGCGTAAATGTCCGTTTTACGGCCGTTTACGCTCTGCATACCTCACAAGGGATTATAGGCGTGATATATGTATGTATGTATGTAAAGCAACCGACTGTCAAACGTTACAAGATTGAACTGTGATAGTCAACATTCACACATCATGTCAATTCCTTCCGGGGGAGGCAGAGCGTAAAAGACCATTAAAAATGCCCTTTCATCATCATGTCTGCTAAATACTTTATGGTTTTTTCAAAAAATTGTGTAGAGATGTAGATAAATTGTTGGTCCATAGCCTCCAATTGTTATACGTGGCTAGGAACGTGAAGCTAGTTCCTTGGTCACCTCTTATGTATTTACTGAATATTATGAGTTCTTACGTTTGTACAGTGTTTTTTTCATATTAAGAAGTTTATATGTGCCAAACCGCAATATTTTTAACTAATCTAGGACTACGCTCTCTAAACAAGGTGATAATTTATTGAATTATGATTATTCTTTCAAAGAGAACTCTGTTTTTACATATTATCCTTAATAATGATATACCTACATCTACTGCTTAGAACTCCTTTGGATTGCATTTTCAGAATTTAATTATTTAGAATAAATCTTCTTCTTCGTGTCCAGTTCTATATAATTTTTTGTCAATATTTGTGAAGGCCACAGCACTCCTAGTTGCCGTATTCAGATCCTTCCTGCTATTGTTTGAGATGGGGCTCCACATCTTCATTGTGGGTGTGGGGGTCTTAATTGGTCGTTTTCCATGAAGCCTCATTTGCCGTGTTCACCCTGCAGTGGCCAACTTGAACGATGGTGTGATGAACCCCACAGGAGCCGGCCAACGGGAGTACCATAATATTGGTCCCTGGCTTGCGGCGCATTGTCTGTAGCAGATGTATTCCTCATAAGCTTTTTCGGCTTTTCAAATGAGCGCGAGACATTGAGTAGTTGTTCAGTGGGTGTCGAGTGTCGGTTTCTTGCTTCTGTTACTCCAATGCACAAGCTACTTCTCACTGGACGTCTTGTTATGGATACAGCATATTCAGAGGAATAGGTTTGAGGTTCTAGAATAAATAAAGTATCGTAAATCGTAATAGTAACAAACACAGACATTATGCCACTAAACTTTAAAAAAATCGCAAAGATTTCTGGGAACTGCAACGAATGCATAAATAAACCTAGCATAATAGGAGCGATTTTATTAGCGACTGAAAATAGTAAAAATCGTAGTAGGTCTAAAGTATTTGTAAGTACCTTAACCAAATGCATTTGTACAGTTTATCATCTTCTTCTGCAAAAAATACATTATGATGTCTTCTCGGGCCGGCTGGAACATGAGCTAGCCCAAAGCTAGCGGGTTTTTCCAGAAAAAAACAGCCATTCACTTGATTCTTCTTTATTATTATCATTTGTGAAAATTACTTTCCTTTTGTTTGTTTTGATATTTTGTTTACATTCAACATATTGAATGACCGGAATGAACGATATTTGAAACATTAGGCTGAAATGTTTTCTGTTTCTTCTGTTGCCATAAAAACTGAAGGGGATAGAGTAACCAATTTGGTTCAGATACTGGCCAGAATCTCAGAATAGGGCCATATCTCGTTTTTGACATTATCAGCTGATTTTGATTGATATTTAGCCGCTCGCATGTGCGGTTTATAGCTTACAATATGATCCTACATTGCTGGCTCTAAAGAAACCCAGTGTGATTTTGGTAACAAAATCCGTAATGTATAAGGCCAAAAGCGTAACCGAAGCCAGAACCGCCATATCTCGTTGTATTGCTATTTCGCCCACTCATATTGCTGCGAGAAGAGTGTGAGAACACTCACTCGCGTTGATACTTCCGCGGAAGTATTATGAGCAATATTCGCGACAGCGGCAGGAGCAGGAACAGGTGCATGGTGTGAACGAGCTATAATAGTACTGATACGCCATATCGAATTGCATAGGTCCCTATTTGATAGACATCATGTATGAAAAAATACAACCAAACGTCATTGTTCGCTGCAAACGTCCGCATACCTTAGTATTTTACTTGTATTTTTGATGTCTAGTTAGTGTTTACGTAATATTCATTTAATTACAAAAAAATATAAGGACTTAGATCTATTTCACTTACCTTTGTTTCAATTCAAAAAGCGTATCATATCAATGTTATATAATGAATGATATGAACAGATTTTTATGATTTCAACCCAATTAGACATGATTATAGTTGTACCTACCTGCTCAGGCTGATGAATATAATGCTTTACTTTCTACAATCACATTTTAGTCGTTTTAAGCGAATACATGTAATTGGTTTATAAGAAACATAAAACTGTGTAAACCTAATTTGTTGTACGGTTTTTCCATACCAAAGTCAATTAAATAACACAATAATCAAACAATTACACGGGGCAATAGTTTTGGTTGAAGATCTAATCTCTGGTTTTATTTCTACGTAAAATTTTCGCAAAATTATTTGAAATATACGACATATGATTCTCACTGTTTAAAATATTATGAAAAATATTATTATTAATAGAATATTACAGAATTAACTAACCTTTTTGTTTCGTGTACATTTTGAAAAGGATATTTTTCTAAAACAGCCTATTCCTATATAAAACAATTATTTAAATAAAAATATATGAACAATACTTGTTCTTTTATTTATTAAACGCATTATTTGCCTACTATAATCCCTTGCGGGTTAGACAGAGCGTGTTTACGCAAAAAACGGACATTTACGCCACGTCTGACAAATATTTCAGGTTCATTCGGAAAATTGTGTATCACCATAGTGACCGGCTGTCAGCCCATCGCCTAAAATTGCAATACACACCCTCGAGTCCCTTAGTCGCCTCTTACGACTCCCACGGGAAAGAAATGGGGTGATACTATTCTAAGCCGGCATCACACGGCACTAATAGGTATATTATTTACTACATTTACAGATTACGATCATTAGTAGAATAGGAGATGAAAAAAAAAAACGATTTTATAAAAAACATATATTAGCCTTTTTTAAACGTACTGTCTTTTATTGTCCTTTAACTTTTGTCTGTCTGTGTGCTATCTTAAAAGGCAATAAATGATATCTTTTTTTAGCGTCACTGGCATATTTAGAATTTTACTAAAATATGCGTGTATCTACTAAAATAACACTTTTACTCTCAGTAAATAAAATAAACATAGTTTAACAAAAACATTTAATCGTAAGTACCAAAAGATATAAAACTGCAAAAAACACATCTATCCTTAGAGTATACATAAACAAGCTTGTCTATGTATACTCTAAGCATCTATCACTTTCGTTGACTGAAGTCGTCGTACATATTCTGTTCGCCGATCTCGCCGATCGGCGCGGGTCCTCCCTCGGGCGGGTATATCGGCATCCGAGCCATCTCCAGCGATTCCTCAGAGAAGTCGGTAGACTCATCCGTGTACTGGTCTGCTATGTGATCCTGGAATAAAAAGACATTTTTCACCACTCCAGCTTGAAAATAACTATTTTGCCGCGTAAATCCAGTGGGCAGAAATCGTTTTTATCCACTCGATGGAGAAAAGTGATTTGAATTTCGAACATCTCATTTTATCAGAACTAATCGTGACAATGGCAGCGGTGCGTTCTGAAAACTATTTCAGTCAGTTATTTATTTCTTTTTGAGGGCGTTTTGTTCTAGCAAATATTTCTGACATTTCTGAATATTGGTACATATTATGTAATATTTCTGAACAAAACTTGAAAAAAATAATTTGACGGGAATTTTTATTTTGTCTGAGGCATTCGAACTATACAGCTAATTTACCAAACATGACATGGGCAGAATTTTCTCACTGGTAGAGATGAAAATTTTTGTGTACCACACGAGAGCAAATTCATTCGCATCTCGTGCTGTTGAATCCCTCACTGAGCTCAGGACACAACTTTTGAATCACTCGCGACGCTCGTGTTTCAATTTTAGTATCCTTCGCCACCTCGGGATTTTGCTTCGAGTGCTAATTTAGAATTAGCACTCGAAGCAAATTGACCTTTGCCCTCTTGTTATACAAATAACTAATCTACACTCGTCTCATAATTTTCGAATTATGAACTCGAAAACAATTGTATAAAGACCTGCTCTATGCATTCTGCCTATAGAAATTACAGGTTCATAGAAATTACAGACGCGTAATGGCTTAATGAGAAAGGTCTTAGGTACTTGGGTGGATATAGTTCAGAAATGAAACGAAGTTTTTTTTGCCAATACTCATATCGCCATCTACCGCCGCACCTGTCGGATGTTGTTGTACGGTAATTGTTCGGTTGTTGTTCAGTTGTTTTATTAGATTGTTGTTGAGATGTTGTTCAGATGTTGTTAAGATGTTCTTAAAATGTTGTTCAATTGTTGTTTCGATGTTGTTCAGTTGCTGACTTGACATCTGAACAACTGCTGACATAAAGAATTTTCATAAAGAAAACTTTCATAAACTTGTCGTCATGAAATAAATTACATGACGACAAGTTTATTTTGATTTGCTACAAAATAAACTTGTCGTCATGTGAGCAAACAAAAAATGTATAAGAAATTTAGTACGATTACATAAATACAAAATAATGAACATTTTGTAAAGTGGTACAGATTTTCATGTAAAGAAACGTTATTTCCATTAAGCTGAGCGCCCTCTACATGACATACGAGAATCTCTAGAAAATTTCCCACTACCTAAACATTGACTTAATAATTTCGGTGACCTTCTGCTACAAGGTAATAAAAAATCTATTCACCTGGTAGATCTTCTCACACTCGCTGGGGTGATCACTCTTGATGGTGCTGGGATGGTACCCGATGGCATCAATCGGCCCTACCGTGAAGTATGGCACCTGGGTCGTCACCTCGAAGAACCTGTCTGTGAAGTGCAGTAGAATACATTGAGAATACTTGAAAAATAAAAAATCCGTACTTATATTATAAATCTTAGAGTTTGTGTGTGTATGTATGTATTTATGTTTGTTACCTCTTCACGCTCAAACGGCTTGACCGATTTGGATGAAATTTGGAACACAGGTAGAATATAACCTAGAAAAACACATAGGCCACTTTTTAACTATTACCACGGGAAAATGAGTGGCAGCGGGTGTAACCGCTGGGCGGAAATCTAGTAATTAATATATTTCCGGTTACACTAGTTTCAGTGATCTGCCTGTATCTTGAAGACCAACTAAAGATTTACCAAGTTGGATTACCCTCGATAGATGTTAAATCATAATTTAGAAATATTATGCATGTTAAAGCCAACTTAACTAGAAATCATACAAATAAAATTATAGATATTTTATCATGAATAAACTAAAAGAAAATAAGTATAAGATAGATAATATAGTTATAACATGTTATACAATTGACGAAAGGGTGTTTTCCGCTTTGCTTGTCAAGTTGTGTAAGCTAATTGAGTAATACACGTTATGCTTATGACAACTTACATTTTAAAATATCACATGATTATGTGATATGATATATGATATGAATATGTGATGTGATGATTAAAACGGTATTATAAACATGCGACCGTATGAAACTTCAATCAATTTCCAACTGTCCGTAGATGTATAAGTTGTGTTATGGAATTTCGGACTGTTTGAATATGACATTAAAAATTTTATACTAAGTAATCGATAACGCGACTATGGATGAACCTGACCATAAACATTTTTTATGGTCTTATGTGAAGACAAGTGACAATCCCCAGATTGCCTGAGCCGCGGTGTGCAGATATCCGGCTCGAAGGACCATGTTAGAATTCTTAGAGGTTCAGTACAACTTAAAGCCTGATTCAATAGACTGTAATCTACACTAATATAGAGGTAATAAAGTGGAAAGATTTGATTCTTCGTTTGTTTGAATTGAATAGGTTTCGATACTACTAGACCGATTTCCAAAAAACTTTTATCATTAGAATCCTTTATTATCCCCGGTGAACATAGGCTATATTAAAATGTCTTATTCCCTCGTTAAAACGGTTAGCACCGGGTAAAACTGCAGGGCAGGCTGCTAGTCATTTTATTTTTGCACAAATTCACAATACTCTTGATAATCAAGAAGAAAAAGAACATGATAGTTTGTAATCACATGGCTTTTTCCGGGAAAGGCAATACTGCCAGTGTCAAGCTTGATGAAGGTTTCCTACACCTACACAGATGGAAGAGTCTTATTTAAACAAAGCAATTAAGTATTCCTTCAAAAAATGCTCTTGTTTGTCTGTTTCTCGAAATGACTGGTAAATTACGTGGTAATTAGACGCTTCAAAGACCTCGTGGTAGAACCATTCTGCTTGAGAATTCACAAACCAACCCATAATCTGCCTCCCTCTGTGACAAATGTTTTCAGTACTGCTTAAGGTTCAGTCAAACGAGAATCAGAAATTCATACTTACGATCGATATGGTCCGGGAATATAACAGTAGCCACGGTTTTCGCGAACCTCTCCTCGTAGTAGTCTCCCCAGATTTCCACATGAGCTCCCTCGTAGACCTCCTTCCCTGGTTCCCTCTTCCCACAGTCAGGATCGAAATGTCTTCGACCGCTGTGGTAGTGGACCTCAGGGCGGTTGGGTGGAGGTAACTCAGTCAGGGGCACGAAGCTCTGTGCAATAAGCCCGCCTACTGGCTTTATCAGTTGTTTTCTGGGAAAATGAGATCAAGCTTCAAAATATTTCAAGTATAAAAATAAGTAACATTAGGTAGTGGATAAGTGTAAAAACTTTCTGAGATGGAACAAATAAATGACTATCACAATGACACATTTTTCAAACGGATTTAAGTTGTGTTTATTTTGGAGTTTACAATTCCTACGTTTCGAGCTTTACAGAGTTCGTGGTCACGGATAACTAACGTTACTGTGTAGAAAATTGTCGTCATCGTTTAAAATTGTTTTATTGTGACGAAAATTAGTAGTGCAAAATCAAGGAAATATAAATGACTAAGCATTCAAATTATTAATAACTTCTATTACTGCTACACCTTTTTTCGTGACAAGCATCTTGAGTTCGATTATTTCCAGACTATGGCCAAGACTCCGATAGCTTAGAAGGTAGAGCTGTGGAACGGTATTCTACGATCACAGGTTCAAGTCCTGGCTGCAGTCGTTTTTTTTGTTTCTTATTTTCATTTAAAGATCCGTCCCACTGCAGGGCAAATGCATTCCTCCCTTTCTTCAAATTGGGCTTCCTCAATCCAAATTCGGTCATGCGAGAAGGTCTGTGCGGAAGAGAATAGGAGTGGAAATTGAGGGCGCCTCTGTACCTCAGTATGAGAAATGTCATAGCAACATTAGCAACCTCTGAAAAAAATATTTGTTCACTTTTGTCCACGCTTATTCTCTCTTAGCACATACTCTAGTAAACTTACTTTTCAAGTGGTATTAGCTTCTGTGGTAATGGTTCCGGGTCCCGAATCCTTAAAAAGATGAAATAAAACAAATTAAAGATTTTTTTACATTGTACTTTTCTTTATGTTTTATAAGGAGTTTAGAAAAATGACCTGTTATTTTTTGGATCATACAATCCATTTTTATCTAGGAAAACTAAAAAAATAAAATAATAACAGTGCTTAATTTCAAAAATAGTATCATTTTTTTTTATTAATGATGGGTTTGCTCTTGACTCTAGTCTAGGTCATAGGACAGAGACAAAGTCTTAGATGGAGCGAGCTCACCCAGAAGAAGCCTGTTAAGGCACTGGAAATTATTCCGCGTAATCTCCTATAACAGGTTCCTCTATAATTTTCAGCCGATATTGAGTGCTTTTGTATAACGTTGAAGACACACGATTTTTTAAAGAGCTTAGGTATATAGAAAGTTAGTCAGTTGAGCGAGAATTTTGTATGGAAGGTCGATTTAAAAAACAAAAAATCAATCAAGGTTATTGACGGTTACACTCGCTTTAATATTACATTGATGGTACATCCAGGCACTTACTTGTTCAGCATAAAACTGCCACCAATTTCCGCGTTGTTGTACCATCATTGCAGAAGATGTATGAAAATTGTAAGATTCCTCATGATTACACCATACATCGAAACTGATCACCACTGGTTGACAACAACTGAACAACAACTTCGCTCAGGTGCGGCGGAAGATGGCGATTTGAGTATTGGCAAAAAACAATTCGTTTCATTTCTCAATTTTATCGAAAGAAGTGCCTTCTCATTAGACATTACGAAGGTTATACAACCTGTTTTCGAGTTTATAATCTGATCATTATGATACGAGTGTAGATATAATATTATGACTTTGACTTTGAACTAGGCACTTACTTGTTTAGCATAACACTGCCACCAATTTCTGCATTGCTGTACCATACTTGCAGAAGATATATGAAAATTACCAGATCCCTCATGATGTCACCACTTTACATCGGAAAACTGATCACCACAAACTTTTGACCACTGTTTGAGCACTATAGTAACCTGTAGAGTGGTATGTGTAGTACTTTTAAATCCTTCGATGATTACGATTTTAGGGTTCCTTGGTCAGATTTGAAATTCATAATCAATTTGTCCAAAGATATAATGTGGGATTTTCGTAGAATGGATGTAGACGAAATATATAAGGTGTAAAAAAAAACTGCAAATATTTCAAGGGGTGCAAATATTAAAAGGACAAACTTTCCCAAAGGAAAATAGGTCGAAATATAGAATAAAAAAATTTGGACGTCTCATAAGAAACGTTCCAGCCCACCGGGTCGATTTGTAAAGGAGTTCCAATTTTTTTTCATATTTCGTCCTATGTTCCTGGGAGAAAGTTGTTCAGTTTCATGGGCAACCTCACCCCTTAAAATATTTGCAGCGAATATTTTTACATCGATCGTCTGGTTCGCGTACACAGATATTAAAACTCGTGAATTGTCGGCTTATTGCCTCCTTTATTTCGCGTTGCGGAGACACATACTCGTGATTTGTTGATGGCTTAGATACCTATATGGTTTTGGGTTAGATAAAGATGCCTACATTTCACGTAATTTGTTGGATACTGGCATACAAACTCGTAACTTGTCAAGTCAACTTTCAAAATGAGATGGTAGTTTGAATAAAATTTAGTTAACTAGTGAAGCCGATGGGAATCGTGTTAGACATTGAAGCCTTGAAATTGTACGGAACACTGCAATAGCAATTTATCATCACCCTTGACTTACAGATTACCTAACTTTTCTCTAGTTTTGTATTTATTGCGCGTTTTGATGATGGCAACAATGGCACTGCCGATTGTATAAGACAATGGAAAGCGAACAGGTGTGGTCCGTTTCGTGCTGAGTCTTATGTAAATGCATTGCAGTGCCGTGGAGAGAAGTTTTTCAAAATGGGAGCCATAAATAATTTAAATGTTTTTTTTTGTTTTTCAATCTACAGGGCGACATTTTACTGATGACATACACAGACATACACATACCACGCCTATAATCCCTTGCGGGGTAGGCAGAGCGCAAACAGCCGCAGAAAACAGATATTTACGCCACGTCTGACAAGTATTTGAGGGTCATTTGGAAAATTGTGTATCGCCATAGTTACAGGTTGTCAGCCCATCGCCTAAAATCACAATACACACCCTTAAGTCCTTTGTCGCCTCTTACGACTCCCACGGAAAAGGAATGGGGTGATGCTGTTCTAAGCCGGCATCACACGGCAAATGGTTTACTGATGACCTATACTGAAAACAGAGTACGTGCTGGTGACAAGGAACAACTTTCCCCAAGGAACATAGGTCGAAATAAAACAAAAATATGCAAGAAAATGAGTTTAAAATATATCGGAGGTCCAATTTTTCCCTTCGTGCACTTAAACCCAAAATTTACATAACTTGCTACGAAAATACACTTTAATCACTGTTTCGTTACTGGTTACGAATATTTCGACCTAATTTCCTTGGGGAAAGTTGTTCTTAATTACCAGCCCGATCTGAGTTTTCTTTATCGGTCACTAGTAAACTTTCACCCTATATAAATAGGTAAGATCTGTTAAGATATTTCTGCCAATTTTACAGCATCCATAAAACTCGAGGTTTTTCAGCTATAAGCCACCCGAAACCAATGTACTAAAACACGCACCATTAACGATAGCGTTACAAATTATGAATAAGGTGTCGATTAAATTGGACATATTTCAATGCTCGTTGGCAGAGTTCACGGAAGCGGTAATAGAGTGTTTGACTTTTATAATGACTTGGAGTTCGTATAAATAATTAATAATTTGTAAAAATAATGACCTTAATTGCTTATATTTATAATAACGGTAATAGTAAATGTTATTTTATAAATTAGACTAAGGTTTTAGGTGCATTGTCGCCTTGGGTACGCCTGTATGACAATGTATTTGTAATTTTAGCTTGAATAAATTGAAAATTGAAAATTGAAATTGAAAGTGAGTTATTCCCGATATAACACGTAAATACGTGAAATTATAAACTTAGCACGTGAAATTATGTAATTTTTAGTAAGTTATGGTCAGTTATCAGAGCACCCAAACGTAATACAATGGTACCGGGCAGTACAGGTGACGGCTGACAACCTGTCGCTATAGTGATACACGATTTTTCTAAAACGGCCCTCAAATGTTTATCAGGCGTGGCAATAGCGAACGTTTTTACGGCCGTTAGCGTTCTGCCTACCCCGCAAAGGATAAAGGCGTGATATATGTTTGTAATAAATATTATTATGGTCTTAGTGCTCATCTATTTGTGTAACCAATGTGTTTTTTGTGTATTCTCCAATAAACAAGCAAAATAAACAGGAAAATTAAAAACACGACTGCTTTCTGAGATAAAATCTAGCCTATGACACTCGGGATAATGTAAGGATTCTACCCATACAATTCCCATTCGAATCTGTTCAGTGGTTAACGAGTTGCAGTCCTTTTAAAAAAAACGGACATATATACATACATACATCAACTCTACCAAGCATAATAAATTAAAAACACGACTGCTTTCTGAGATAAAGCCTAGCCTATGACACTCGGGATAATGTAAGGATTTCTTCCAATCCTTTTTGGTTGGGCAGTCGTGTAAAAAATTAAAATAAAACAACGTATTCAGAAGCGGTGTTTATTGGACTTCTTGTAGCTGACGAGGTCGAGGTGCCAGGTCTGGTTGCCGCCGCAGCCGATGAGGGTGTAGCAGCCCCCGAACACGACAGGCGGATCTGTGTCCGGCACGCACAGGTTGTCCTGGCAGAATGTCGCCGTGCCTGAGGATCACATTTTATGCCACGGTCAGATACCCGCGCTATGGGCAGGGAATTAGGCAGCGCGAGCATGGAAACAGGATACTTGCGCCATGCTGCTGCCACTTCCCGTGCTCCCGCGAGTGTAACGGTGTTATTACAAAAAAGTTAGTCGAGATTTTAGCCAGTGTTATTTTTGTTGATTTGACGTTGTCAAAACAGCTTAAACCATTATATTTTCTTAAGTTTGCACAACTATTACTCATCACAATAAAAATTTAAAAATCCTAAATAAACACAACTTGAATCCGTTCAAAATTGTTTTAGTGTGATGAGCTTAAACCATGTCTTACTTTTTTGTCATAACAAGGTTAGATTTCAAGTTTTTCAGCACAAGTACGAGTGAAATATATTGCTCTCTAACTCACTCGTATTGCTGCGGGAAGAGTATGACGGCAGTGTGTGAACACTCACTCACTGGCATTGATTCCTCCGCGGAAGTATTACGGGGAAATATCAGCAATGTTCGCGGCAGCGATAAGAGCAGGAGCAGGATGAGTGTGTGAACTAGCAGTACAGTTACATACGGTATATTTTCAGGTACACAGATCATGAGGGAGATGGAACGCAATATTGACTAGAAAGATAGCTACTATACGGCTAATCTGTCCCACTCTAATACCACATGCATTGCGAGTGAAACGAGCTCAGCTATTTGAGTTTAACAAGGAAACCTACACACATTACTAACCGTATTACGAGCGAAGCGAACTACACTGAGCCAGCGTAATAAACCATTGACACACGAATACTTACCCACATAGCCAGTAGGTCTAGCCTGCCTCTTATTCTTCACATAGTCAACGATAGCCTTAGCAAGCGCGTAGAAGTGTTTGCTGGCCTTGTATCTCATCTTAGCCAGTGCTGCGTCGCAGTCGCTCTTGTCGGCTCGGCAGTGGTACACCAGGTTCCTGGTGTTGGCTTTGATCATCTCCTCGCGGAGGACTTGGTACTTGCTGTCCGTGTGCAGCATTTGGGCGAAGCGCACGTTGACTATGACAGAAAGAATATAAAAATACATGAGCTTACTAACATCGCAGCATATCGCAGAGCTCTCTAAAGAGCTATCGAGAGAACAGATGCTTTAATTCAAAAATTAAAGTTTTGCCATGGCCAGAAATCTAACCCGGGACCAACATCGTCGTGCGTGTGTTGCAACTGCGCAACATGAACACGCACCTCTTTCTTGGTAAAAATCTGTGTTTGAGCATGCTAATTTATACAATGGATCATATAAGTAGACGTTTCTGAACAACAAGTAGCAAAACTGTTTTATGTTGTATTTTTTTTCTTCTGGGACACCGAGTCGTCTCATGATCCGATGAACCCTAGTGTCAGAGTTTTTCAACCACCTACTACTAGCCTCTGACATAGTTGTGTAACGACCGCCGCCGTCTAAGTAATTACAGACCGGAACCAATAGCTTGACGAGCCCTCCGAAACACGGAACCATCTTTTTTACGGACTATCAGGTGGTTCAGCCTGCAATGTCCTAACCAGACTGGGAACAAATTCACAAAGTGATAAATATCAACTTTGTGAGTGCCCCAACGAGAATCGAACTCCGAATCTTGGCGTCACAGGCAGTCGCACTACCGGCCGTCATGTTGACATATTGCCAGCTAGACTTGTGTGAAAGCCCAGGCCATTAGATCTCTCTCTATATCCTGGATCAGGTGAAGATCTGAACTTACGGCCAGCCCCGACAAAGTATCCTCCCGACCAAGTGACATGGTTAGCTAGAACCACGAGCACACACGCCAATACCACTAGGGCCATGGTTCCTCACTGAAAGACCTCGTATTACTAACACCATGCACCTTGCAAGTGTTTTTTATCACCCAATTAGAACAAATTGCCAATTGCTCAAGTAATTGGTGAGGAAGTGTTGATATCAGGGAAGGAGCAAGCATATCCGAAGAAATGCCAGAAGTAAATCAAGACAAATCCAACACTATGTTTTAATGACTGACGGATGCGTCTGTCAAACACTTTGGTCAAACAGCAGCGTTACAGTGTGCTATTGGGGTGCGCGGAGTATGCGACAAAAATTGTTCAAACGAAAATGTGCAGCAACTATTGCGCGTCATGACAAGGATTGTGCCAGACAAACTATCTAACCTTGTCACACTTGGGCAAATTTCATATTTCTGTCCTGCTTTCAGATGACACTGTCAATTGACGCGTCATATTTCCGTTTATCCGTTTTTTTGTATGGGAATTCGAAATTTCCTTTAATCTGACAGAAGGATGCGTCAAAAATACGTCCGTCAGTCCGTCCTAGTGTGTAAACCGCCTTAAATGTTTCAAGCAGCTTGGCTATTGATGCTAAAACGATAACGGTACCAAGAATTATTTGACTCGAAAATGTAAAATTTGATTCTACATAGGTAATGGTTCAAAAACGCTACACGACACTTTCACGTTCGAGAAATTACACAGGAGATTTATTTTTTCATGACTGCTCAGCCAAAAAAGGAGTGTGTAATGTTTTTAGAGTTTATGTATGTATGTATGTATATATATATGTGCGATTCTTTAAAGTACTGTAACTCGTTAACCACTGAACAGATTAGAATGGGAATTGTATCGGCAGAATCCTTACATTATCCCGAGTGTCATAGGCTAGACTTTATCTCAGAAAGCAGTCGTATTTATAAATTATTTAATTAAAAGCTTGTGTATTGTTTGCCTCTTCAAACGTAAGACTTATGCTCCATTTTCTCACATTTCCTCATATGTTTGGCCGCCATCTATTTAACATAAACAACCACAACAGTCCACTGACCGACAGTGACCTACCGCTATGGCAGGTGGATTGGCGAGTGCAGTGCAAGATGTTGCATTCACAGGGAACACTTCTGCCATTATCCCTTAATCGCTTTTTTAGGCCGGCACCTCACGCACGACATCCACAGCAATCTTATTGTTTTCGGTCAAACATACCTACTAGGAAATCTACCTATTGGGAAACCTAATAATAATTAGATAGCCACGAACAATACAGCTAACTTACCTACTTATTTGTATTTATCGCCAAGAATATTTATGTAAAGTAGAGACAGCCATTTTGATTTCCCAAAACAGTGTTGGCATTTACTTATCAAGCACCCACGCCAACTTTAGCAGTGCTACCACATTCCATAGGTCAACCGAATCTCAACTGTCAATAAACAAGTCAAGGCATACAGAAATTGTACTATAGTCAGCTTACTATAGTCAAAGTAACTCAAGGGATCAAATTATGCTAGTCATTCTTTATAACTGTATTAAAAACCAAAACATGCAAATCTCTTGGGTAAGTCAAGCTGTTGGCGATAGCGCATTAATTGCAATTCTACGACTGGAAGATAACGCAGAAACAATTAACAATAGCTGGCGAAGATCATGAGTCATTCGGTCACGGGAGCCAGTGGCTGGGCTGAAGACGGCGACAGCAGTTTGGACCGCTGGTGTCCATTGCGGCGTCAATAAAACAAAATGAAAATTTGCCGTTTTATGATTCCGGCTTGGAATTAGTGTTGATGAGAAAGCTGTTATGAGGAAGAGGAAGCAACATGCTTAAAGTTGGAGGATGCGGATGAGGAAGAGTCTGTGTAAAACTAAACAAACGATCACTAGAACAGAAAAGCACAAGGCGCGGCAGGGGTATCGTTATGGAAAAGCTCTAGGTACTAGATCAAATTAGGACTAGGGTTTAAGTCTGGAGTGGTTGTTTATTGAATGATTAATCTTATAATTTAAAGGTATAAAGTAAATAATAAATTAACATAGAAACTAAAGGTGTGCATGTGAGTACACCTGAAACGAACATCTGGGGTGTGTCTCAGTAATATGTGATGTTCACGTGTTGCACATAATGCAGTAAGTACCTGTGGCAAGCACCTCTCGATGGGACGAGGATGATTTTCAACAGTAAACTTTTGGTGGCTGTAGATACCCCCAAAACGAATGAGTCTAATTTGGAGTAACTTAGAACTAGGAAGCAACTACTCTGTCCTTACTTCGGCTGCCTTAAATCTCTGCCACTAATGGACATCAAACTCTTCGCCATGAACCTACTCACATCCATGACGTCTGACAGAACGCAGGACCCATAGCGCTGAATTATAACAAAATTTCACGCTTCCAACGTCATTTAGAGGCACCCTTATTTGGAGCTGTCACAAGGGCCCCAATTCTCATATTTTTTGTTCGTTGCAAATCCAGTGACGCACAACTACCTTTCTATTGACACATAGATTCAAAAGTAGGATTAGTTGGGGTCATTGTCGGTCGACATTATGTCTTACACGAGAAGAAGAAAAAGACTAGAGAGAATTTGTTCAATCATCTGCCTGTATAGTTTAGTCATTGTTCTGTGGGTTTCCATTTCAGGAGGTTCGTGAGACGATATTATATTTCGATGTTGATGCTTGGCTTGCCCTATTGAAGATTAAGTGTGACTTTGAGCTATTGCTTTTAATGTTCGTTGCTAAAACGCACACGTAAGACTGTAGATTTCCGTCAGGTGTAGATTTCGGTCAGGTGTAGATTTCAGTCAGGTGTACATTTCTTGTCAGGTCTAGATTTAATTGAGGTGAAGATTTCAGTCAGGTGTAGATTTAACGTCAGGTGTAGATTTGCAGAGTCCAGCCCTTTAAAAAACACACGTAAGACTTCGGTCAAAGAAATATCCACTTAAGATACTCGTAATATGCACTAGTGATCGATTAACAAAATGTCCTTTCAAAAGAACACATGGAGAGTGAGAGTGATTCTAAACAAATTATATACATTTTTAGTTAGGAGAGCACTACTAACTAATTGTCGCGCAGAACAATACGTCAGCGGCTTATCGGCGCGTGCGCACGCATGTGTCAGGGCTGGTAAACATTAGTTTGTTTCACAATATACTGCAACTGCATTCACACCAAACTCTGACACCAGGGTTCATCGTCATCGGGTCGTTGGACGACTCGGTGACCCACACGAAAAGAAGACTATAGATTAACACAGATAACACACCTTTCAATTTCCCTCTACCGTTCAGTGATGAAGAGTCCAACATTTCACTATCTCTCTTGTTCTGAAGCATCTAAATGTGTATCTGTTGTCCCAAATAATATCAAGTGACAGTGGCAGTATCTGAGAAATAATAATTTAGAATATATGCATTTTCAGCCAGAGAATCTCCTTTTACTAAGTATAATAGAGATCAGTCATTTATGCCGCGCGATGCCGACTTAGAATAGTACGACACTTTTTTTTGTACTGTACCCTATGATTTTAGCTATTCAAATCTACACCTGACTGTATGGTGGGGAGCAGGAGCTTACCCGGAGTAGTATGACTCGATTGCTTTCAAGCGAGTGTCGTAAGAGGCGACTAAGGGACTCGCGAGTTTCATGTGTTTTAAAATTTAAGGCGACAGGCTGACAACCTGTAACTATTTTTCTGAAACGGCTCTTAAATATTTTTCAGACGTGGCGATAGCGGCCGTATTGCCGTTAACGCTCTGTCTACCCCGCAAGGGAAAAGGGTGTGATATGTGTATGTCCTTTATTCGATGTCTTCGTGTAGCTGTGGGAAACCTGCGGGTCTTGACTCAAAACTTTGACTGCTATACTACGGAGCCAGTTAGTTAATTTTTTTAATTAAAACACTTCCCGTGTTTGGTATACAATTTTAGAAAACTTGCAAAATTTTCTACTGCCGCCGGCTGGATTTGAACCGGCGACATTCGCCATCACTAGTGGCGACGCCTCTTCCATCTGGAAGTTCCAATAAGTTAGAGTTGAAACAGTGGCAACCCTGAAGTGTGCTCGCGAAACACTGGTAAATTAATTAGGCTGTATGGCGTTTATGGTGGTGCACAGCTGTAACCCTTGCTCTGATTCTGATAAAGCACTTTACAAGAAGGCATGTATTATGTATAGGTAGGAAGAATAAATAATATTAAAATGTATACGCTGAGAATATTTTAAGGGGTGAACCAGTATGTGAAACTGAACATTTTCCCCAAGGAATATAGGTCGAAATATGAAAAAAAAATTGCCCGACCTATATAAATTAGCCCGGTCGGGTAACACACTAAGTATGGGAGGGCCAATTTCTTTTTCATATTTCGTCCTATGTTCCTTGGGGAAAGGTTTTCAGTTTCATGAAGTGGTTCACCCCTTAAAATATTCTCAGCTAATTTTTTTACACCTTATATATAATAACTTTTTAATTAACTTCCTACAGATTTAAAAGACATGCCAACAACTATGTTTAAAAATTAATTGTATGAATTGTTATGTGAAAATTGTATTTATAGTATTGATGAATTTATTAATATGAAAATGTAACAGATTATTTAATTTATTTTTTATATTTATTTGATTATGATTTTTGAATTTGATTTATTTTTATTTTCAATTTGATTTTAATGTAATTTTAATTTATTTATTATTTAATTGTAATTAATGAAGCGTCTGACTCATCTTTGCGTACTAAAGTGTATATTGGTTGAATATGTGATACTAAATAATATTTACCTACCATCATTGTGAACCATATTCACTGCAAATAAAATTAATTTATCATTTAGATTGTGTATACCCAAGAGAGTAGGAGACAGTACTTGTAAGTATAAGATCTTGAGCTCTAACTAGCCCTAAATTTTTGAAGACTTGTCTTTACAAGTTGTTGTACTGCCGGCAGGATTAGAACCCGCAGCTTTCGCTATCAGTTCTAGCGACGCCTCTTCCATCTAGTCTACCGTAGCTGAATCGATGCCTGCGTTGTTGTTGAATATCGTCTTTTAGGACCGAGTTTAGGACAGTCTTGATAAGATATAAAATAGCACAAAACTATATTTTTCAAAGATTTCACATTACAAGCCCGGGAAATCAATAATTTTCTCAAGAACCGTTGTGACAACCAATAATTAAGGAACCACTTTGGCATGTAACAAAATTGTTTCAGTGTTGATATTGTAATGTAACAAGTGTGTTACTTGTTGGTTGCCCTAATAAATAAATAAACCGTAGTTCTTAAAATGTATACTTCGACAAAATGTCTTAGGTGGTTCTCCTACTTGTCGTCCGTCGGTGCGTAACGGATGCATCTGTCAAGCCGTTTGACAATCGCATCCGTTAACGCGCCGTAGCCGTTATTGTATGGGAATAAGATCAGAATTCGCAATTTCTTTTCATTTGGCAGGCGCATGCGTTACGGTGTGTTAAAAATACGTGGAAGATCTGCCTTTGCAGATCAAGTCATGGTTTACCCTTTAAAACATTTTTAGTTTATTTTTCATCCTCTATTTTCTCATTGGAGCGAGTTAACTAACCGAAAATTGGGTAGAATGTTTTTTATTTATGTTACTAAATCCGTTTAAAAACTAGACCCATTTCTCTTATGTTCTAGCAACAAAATTGGACAAACGATTTCCCATCAAAAACTGGTTGCCGCAGGTCGGACCAAGTTGGCCCATTCCCTGTGGGTGTCTCGAAGTTATGACGAACGGACGACCAGTCAGACGGCACTTGTTATTATACAATTTATGTCCTCGATAACCATTACGCTTGTATCCTCTCAGAGCTAGGACTGTTACTGACGAAACCTTACGAGCAAGCAGATTGAAGCCATGAAAACTCCTCGCAATCTTTGTCCCAATTATGATATTTGAAAAGCGTCCCAGCTGTGTCTTGACATTGTCAGTTGTATGGTTATGGTGGTTTCGATAAATTACTATTGTGTGTGCAAGACCTGCAATGATAATAAAAGAATAGCCTAGATTTGGCACGCGTTAACACGAATTGTTGCTCGATATACGGATGTACTACTAAACCTTAACTTATTGTAAATGTACCAATAAATAATAATAATAAAATTATAAAGACAGGCAACGATAATAATGAAGTTTTTATAGTTAGTCCTGGCTCAAGCTTTACGCTTTTTTGGGCTGCTATTGGACTTAAAACACCCATAGATAAATAATGGTACATTGAATGCTTTTTTCCTCAGGAGTTGAAATGGTCATATATATCCTTTATTGCATAAAAACAACGAAAAATGTACAAACAGTGTGAGCAAAGGCGAGCTTATCTCTAAGAAGAGATCTCTTCCAGCCAACCCGTTGGTAGTCATTAGGTTAGGAAAAGTAAAAAAAAAAACTGTACCACAAAAACTATTTAAATCGAGTTTGAGACTGTATTTCAATCTGTACTTGTAACCTGTTTACTTACTGTATTTGTTTTTAATATAATAGTTGTGTATCAGCACGCGCCAAATAAGGATGCGAAATGTTTTTCATGGTGACTTTCTGTTTTTTTTTGTAGGGTTCTCTTTGAAACATTTCAATGCTCTAAGTGTATCCTATGTATAATTCTTACAAAGTTACATTTGCTGTTGGCGACAAAGTAGAGTACGAACAAGCTCTTCAGCTAAGTTTGTTTTGTGACGGCAATTATAAATTAGTTAAAAGATTATACAGTAGGATTTAACATATTTATAATTTGCAGTTGCAAATTGGGATGAGCTTAAATATATGTATGGTGATATTATTTTCCTAACGGTAAATGTAAGTTGGCAAAGGGTTTTCTAGTAGGGTGGTCTTATAAAGTATTTTATTGGTAGGTAATATGTTTTGTATTTGAATTATTACATGTTGTCGTGTAATATGTGCGTCGATATTAGTTGTTTGAATCAATTATCTTTGATTGAATTGTGTCCATGTTTTAAATTATGTAGAGCCGATTAGAAATTAGCGATAGGTACTTAAGATAAGAGATACTTGATTACACTGAAGGAAGATACTTACATGAGTGTTTTACGTACAGGGTGTAAGGGACAGCCCTCCGAATACTGATAAGGTGCATTCAGACCACGAAACTCAACAACTGTCCATAATTTCTTTTTCAGGATACATATTTTTTTATTCTTTACTAGATTTCCGCCCACCGGTTTCACCCGCTGCCACCCATTTTCAACCAAATCATACAACGGATTTAGACAGGTATATTTTTAAGATAGAATGGTTCAAGAGGAAGGGTTTTATGCAGGGATCGTTTTAGGTTAAGGTACAGGGTTAAGCTACCGGTATAATAACGGTACCGGTATACTTTTTAAAGGTAGACGGATAAAGGTTATGATAAAGGTTATGGTACCGGTAAAAAATTACGGTACCTTTATTTTATACCTGTAGCGTTATAAATTTATTTAACCTTTATTAACCAGTATTAATTTTGATATCGAAAAATGAAGTGCGCGCGATGTATTAAGCGACGTTGTCAGACCTAAGTTCCACGCGGTTTTAACGTTTCCTATGTTTCTATGTTGTCGTGTTCGCTTTCACCTTTGGCGTTGGCACACGTGCTTGTCAAAGTGAACTGATGTTTCATGTGCTGTTTGGCAGGTGTCACTGATACCTGTCTGATCTTACCCCCCTGCACCCCCTTCCAGTTCAAAATTTCACCCCCCTTAAACATTCCGGACTAATTTTTTTTGGCAGGGCAAGTTGCCCCCCACCTCGTCTCCCCTCTACCAAAATTTTTGATCGGCCATAACTTTGGAACCGCTTGTTACATTTTGACCGGGTTTTCACTGAAACTCTTTAAAAAAAGGGTGTGCGTCGAACCTCTCCCCCTTGCCCCCCCGTTTCCCCTGCCGAATTTTTGACCCCTAAGTTCTTGGGAACGGCTGGTCCGATTCACACCGCGTTTTCATCAACGGCTGCGCCAAAACAAGAAGAACTCATGTCATGCATCACAAACCACCCTGCCCCCCCTTCTTGTTGCCGTGTCCCAAAAACCCCCTTTTTGGGGTCAAACTTTAGAAGCGTATTTCTCGGGATCGTAGAGGCATACAGACCAACGGTTTACATCCCAGTTTTGAACAGGATACCCAGTAATATGTATATTCACGCCTCAAATCGCCCTCCTCCCCCATCAAGTTTTAAATTTTCAACTTTTCCGGATTTTATGAGCACGACAAGCGTGCAGGGTTGATAATCAGCACCTATTACGACTAAGCTATATGTTTAGCGCCTCGGCACGGACCGCTTAGTCATGTCAGATGACGAGAATGCTGAAAGCAGGGCCATAGCAGAGGTTTTGGCCCAGAAAGAGGCTGAGCTGCAGTTGCTGCAGGAGATGGCTGCCCCTCTCGGTATCCGAGAAAACAACGGTGCTAACAGCTATGAGTGATGGAACCCTGCGCAACCGCGTGCGTAGGGGATTCGCGGCAGCGCGCCATAACTGGCAGAGTGCAAAAAAGCGACGCAGCCCTAATCATGGAGCATTTACTCACCATTCTTCGGGCTAAAAGAGGTCAGTACAAAAATGCAATGAGGCTCGCTGAATTCAATCATTTTCGCTCTGTGGCAGATTCTGGGAATGAAGACACATGGGGGCTAGCGTATTGGGCGGACTCCTGATTCCACCCATGAATGTGCTCCATTGTGTAGACCTGTCAGGTCTAAACCACTACTGCGGATGGAACAATGTCTGGATTGTTGACGGCACGCTGCCCGGATGACGACTCCTCTAGGGATATGGCCTACCATCGCGCGATCCGCGTCACTGCCGCGTGTGCATCATATGACGACTCCAGAACATCAAATCTTAAGACGCTCAAGAACATCATCAAGGAACTCCCGAACACTGCACCTGGTACGGACGCCCGACAGCCCATACAGCCCGAATCATCAAGCACGCCTGGAAGGTTAGTAGCAGTGAGATGCTGCTCATGTACACGCGTTGCTTGCAGGTTGGTTCTTTCCAGACGCATGGAAGGTCAGCCAACTTGATGTTCTTCCCAAAGGAAACGGCAAGCCCCCATCTGATCCAAAAGCCTACAGACCCAATAAAGTTTAAAATCGTTTGTAATAGTTAGTTGCGAAAGGTCAAATCTGTTAAGTATTATGTTGTGATTATTTGATGAGGTTGAGGTAAGCCAGGGTCAAATGGTAACTCCGAAATATTGCATGTGTTGTATAGAGCAATGAATTTCCCTTCTAAAGATCCCTATTCGAAGACCAAAAATTACAAGATTTTACAGATGGAAATGGATTTAAAAAGCTTAATCGAAGAAGCAAGCCTTAAAATAGTGCTCTTGATTTTTATATTCTCTCAGTCAAGTAAAAAGGTGTCACCGAAATATACCATATTAGTTTGATAATGCAGTTATTTACCTGATGCAAGTGATTTTAAACTTTGTGGGAGGGGGAGAGGTAGAGAAAGGGTATGGCAAGGCGAAGCGGTTTATTTGGGGAATATGGGGAATGAGCGAAGCAGGGAGAACGGTGAGCAACGTGGGAGCAATGAAAGTAAAAATTATGTATGAAATTTTCGATCATTTTAAAGTCAAGGTCAACCTAAGGTCAAAAAAATTACGGAGTTAGTAATTTAGGAGGTTTGAAAGGTGTTTTGAAAATCTTGTTATTTTTTCGCTGCGACGTACCGTTTTCGAGATAATTGCACTTACTTTTATTTTGTTGTTTATTTCTACCACCTAGTATTGAAAATCGGCTGTATGATGCAGGTTTAGAATAGAATTACCTCATTCCTTTCTCACGGGTGTCATAAGAGATGACTAAGGGACTGTATTATAATTTAAGGCGACAGGCTGACAACCTGTCACTATACACGTGTCTAAAAAACGTGTATCACACTATTGAGATACAAGTTTTTTTCTGAAACGGCACACAAATATTTGTCAGACGTGGCGATAGCGACCGTATTTTACAGCCGCTAACACTCTACCTATCCCGCAAAGGATAAAGGCGTGATATGTGTATGTATGTAGTATTGAAAATAGCAATTATTCTGTGACATTATTAATATCTTCAGTCCAGTCCATTCATTATAATTATAGCCTACGCTCTATACCATATCAAACATACTGAAAGATTTGTCACCATACACTACACCGCAGAGCCACCGGAGTTCGACCCAACCGCTCTAAATAATTCGTTGCATACATTTTCTTGTAAGTAAACTCGCGACCCTTAGGAGTGGCACCGATTATCGGTGAGACAGTAAGAAAGGACATGGACAATTTTTTTACGCATTAATATTAACAAAATACACATTTCATTTAAAGTATGGCATTTTCGGTGATACCTGAATGAGAAAATTTCAAAATCAAGAGGACATCAAAGGCTTGCCTGTACGACTAAGGTTTTAAATCCATTTCCATCTGCAAAATCTTGGAATTTTTGGTCCTCAAATAGGGAACCTTAGAAGGGAAATTCATTGCTCTATACAACGCATGCTATATTTCGAAGTCACCATTTGACCCTCACTTACCTTAACCTCATCAAATTATGGCGACATAATATTAAACAGAATCAACCTTTCCCAATTAACTATTACAAATGATTTTTAACTTTATTGACATTCATTTGGTGGCACTTCAGTCAAAATAGAACCTTTCAATTTACAGCCAATCTAAATCTTCCGACCTAGTGCCACTTTAGAACCTTAGGAACCTGAGCCTCAAATGATCCCACTTATTTATTTACTATTTGATCTGACCGAAAATCATGTACGTTGATCGATGACAAGTTTTGATGCACACGACCGTACACACGCTTAATTAAAGTAGTACAACCCGTACGAAACGAACACGACGACTTCTTGTCCTACCAAGCTACCCAGGCACGACGCGCCTTTTTAATCCAAAGGGTTAGAAAAATGGCGGCTCTGTCAATTCAACACGCGCGGGCAAGCGATCTGCTTGATGCGGCATTCACCCTTCCACCGTATGCACGGAACGGCAACGCAGCGTAGGCTACGGTGGCCGAATTGTCGGAGATGACCTTGCAAAACCCTTTTGATAGCGGTTTTGGTACCATAAAAATACCGGTACCGGTAAATTTGCGGTAGCAACAAATTTCCGGT
Organism: Tuta absoluta; assembly: GCA_027580185.1. Classification (NCBI taxonomy): domain Eukaryota; kingdom Metazoa; phylum Arthropoda; class Insecta; order Lepidoptera; family Gelechiidae; genus Tuta; species Tuta absoluta. The sequence continues at coordinate 2,203,116 of JAQAHW010000047.1, forward strand.
TCCGACACTTTATGGTATCGTAATATTTCGGTATGACGTCATACAGTTTACCGTTTCAACCGTAAAAATTTCGGTTATACAATCCCTGGTTTTATGAACGATTTATGTCGGGACCAGGTCTGTTTCCCGTTGGAAATCGGTTAGCAGCGGGTGAAAACGCTGGGCAAGTTTCCTTTAAAAAGAGTAACAAAAAGGGTATAAATAAGTCGTAAGGAGGTCAAGGTACTAAAAAAAAGAAATTATGGGAGGTCCAACATTGTTTTAAATACTTCGACCTATGTTCCATGGAAAAAGTTGTTCAGTTTCATATCATAACATAACATAACAAAATTATTTATTGCACATTTAAGAAATAATACAACAATACATAAACACAGATAAAATAAACAGTACAACAAGGCCTTAATGCTAGGTAGCATTCTCTACCAGGCAACCTTAGGGTAAAAGAGAGAGAGCGACAATGGAAGCGGGATATTGCATATATTACCTACGCTACGAGTACTAAAAAGTTTCGGCTTGCTGTACAGGGTGTAAGGGACAGCTCTTCGAATACTTATAGGATGCATTCAAACCATGAAACTAGACAACTTTCTATAAAAAATATTTAGGAAAAGGCAAAAAAAATTACGTTCCATACAAATTGCAGTCAGTTTTTAATGCACCCTGGGCTGTCCCTTACACCATGAATATACTCTCTTTGTTACTCATTGTATAATTTGTGCATGTCCTTTAATAATGTAATATACAAATCCAGTACGGCTATCCTAATAAGCCATATTTGACAGCTGTCAGATTCATGCTCATGCTATGGTAGTGGGTCCATTTTCCTTTGTTGACATCTCTTTTAGTATGGAGGTGACAGCTGTCAAATATGTCTTATTGCGATGGCCTTAGTTTAACAATTAAACCTACTGGGTTTAATTTTCGAGCGCGGTTTCAAAACAAACGTTTACAAATATCGCTACGATACGAGAGTCCTGCATTAACATTCCGATGCATTATGCGCATTACTGCTAAATGAGAGGATTCTTTGCATTTAAAACATGCTCCGTAAATGCAAATGCAGTGGTTGGGTTAGGACTTCTATACATTTGGGATTCTTTCAGCTTTAGTATACTTGCAAAATTTTCTACCGCGGACAGGATTTGAACCTTTGACTTTCGCTATCATTGGTCGCGATGCCTCTTCCATCTGGGCTACTGCAGCTTGTCTATTGCCTACGAATTTTGCAAGTGTATCTTTATCAGTGTTTACAAGTTTTTTAAATTGTGTGCCAAAAGCGGGAAGTGTTTTAAAAAAATATTTCAATATTTTTAGTTGTACGGTTTCAGGCACTGAATATAATTAAATTCATCTGCGTATAGTTAATTCGCGGAATTTGGAATGAAATGACATATAATGTACTAACGGTACAAATGATGGCCACAGATTAGATAATAGTTGGTAAACGATAAAAAATCTTCTTCTTTTAAGACAGGAAACTCATTTAAATCCTTTTCTAGTAGCTTAGGGGATAGAGAGAGATAGTGAGAGTATTCAAGTAAGTAGAATATTCAAGTAATTGGATCCCTAATATCGAAAGACTAGGAATTGTGAATGTGCAGTGTGAACTAGTAACGTGTTAATGAAATTACCTGAATACGTGCGTGGAACGATTGCCGACTTCATATTACAGAATTGTACTGTGTGACGGAGGCCATTCAAAAAATAATTGAAATGACTATTATTATGATAGTATTCTATGAATCCAATACCGGAATAATGTTCACTTTAACAGGCTTTCAATGGTCAAAAAACTGTCACAATTAAACATTAAAATCTGAAATAAATGGAAATAAAAAATAAAAAAACTGATTCACAACCATCACTTGAAAATGGCGGCGGTCCGCTCACTTCTCGTCCGTCGTTCCGTTTTTTTAACGCATCAGTTGCAATGTTTAAGATTATGTGAAAAAGTAGGTACCTAAGACATCAATGATTTTGTCCTGTCCTAGTGTGAGTTTTCATTATTCGTTAGTCAGCTAGCGGACAAAACCATAGTCGGTGCATCTCTAATAAATATACAAAAATACGCATAAAATAATACAACCTAGTCTCGTTTCGTCGACTGTATTAATTGCAAGCTAGGAAGGTATTTCGTAAATTGTGTAACTTTACTGACATCGTTAATGAAATGGTTATGTAGACCTAATTAAACGATCCTATTAACAAATATTTATTTAGTCAATTTTGGCAATGAAAGTTTATTTTATACTTGCTACGAAAAAAAGGAATCTACGAATTACCTACTCGCGTATCGCATTGGATGAAAAAATAAACATTTATTCAGATAAAAATTAAAACACCATAAATTAGGCACAGACCTGCAAAACTGCATAGCAGTTTATTGGCGGGAAAACAAATAAATTTAACTGATCTTTCATCGTTCATCACCAGTGTGAACATTAGTCACAACCAAGTTGTAGTTATCTTTAGATTATGTTCATACAATACGAGTATACAATAATAAAACACCAACAAAAAACAGTAAAGTTGTATTAGTTGTTAGTTATATACAATCCTGCAACATTTTTTTTTACTTTATTTTTATATGTCCTCAATTCGGGATATAAATTCTCCTTACTTGCCTTAAATTAGTGCTGTCACTTTCCGTCAAATAGGTTTAGAAAAGGATAGGAGATATTTTAGTCGTGTCATGTCTTATAATTTCATGCAAAATACATGTAATCTGTCAAAATAAGGCAACGATCAAAACAATTGCGACTTAATTGACTAGAAAAGGCGTAATAACCATTGACGTTTTTAAAAACGACAGGACTTAGATATATCCTTTCCTTTTCTAAACCTATTTGACGGAAAGTGACAGCACTAATTTAAGGCAAGTTAGGATAATTTATATCCCGAATTGAGGGCAATAGCGACTTAATTGACTAGAAAAGGCGAAAAAACCACTGACGTTGTTAAAAATGACAGGTCATAAATATCTCCTATCCAATATTAAACCTGGCGTGGGTTTCCAAGCCAATCCGAAAGCGGGATATAACTATTGATACAAAACAACACAAGTGTACAGGCATTGCATATCAAATGTAACATTTAGACTCTAAATGTTAGAGTTATCAACAAAATCATATCTGAAAATTTTTTATTTTATCCACAGCAGGCAGTGGCACGATTGTTGATCGAACCTACGACCTTCGGCCCAGCAGGCTAGGTCACTACACACATGCTAAAACTCTCGCAAACAATAGAAAGGTTCATTCATATCGTATGGGATGCCGAGTCGACATATGACCCGATCATTGTGTCAGACTTTTTATACCCTAGGCACAGTATAATTAATAGTACTAGACGGCATACCAAAAGCTATCGTGTGAGACACCAAGTCGTCCAACGACCCGATGAATTCGGTTGTCAGAGTTTTTCAACCGCCTACTACTACTAGTAGGCCTTTGACATGGTTGTGTAACGATCGCCGTTTAAGTAATCATGAATAGCAACCGGGACCAAAAGCTTAACGTGCCCTCCGTAGCACGAAACCATAATTATTTTCGGGCGGTTGAAACATTCTGTCACCAGGGTTCATCGGGTCGTTGGACAACCCGGTGTCCCTCACGAAAAGAAGAAGAAGAAGGGACTCGAGTACATATATTGCAATTTTAAGCGATGGGGCTGACAACCTATCACTAGGCGATACACAATTTTCTAAATAACCCTCGAATATTTGTCACACGTGGGGCGTAGCTAAATGTTCCTTTTTAACAGCCGTTAACGCTCTGCCCACCTCGCAAGGGATATAGGCGTGATGTATGTATGCAAGCGAAGTAGTGTGAAAGTAGCTATGAAAGTGGTCGCAGCCTTTAGCTACAGATGCGCGCAGATGAGATAAGTCTGCGAGCTCGTGCCCATTTACCTCTACCATATTCCTATTGGGTACTATTAAATTCAGTGCAAATGTTTTTAGAGTGAGTTCTACTCGTGAAACTGAACAACTTTCCCCAAGAATCATAGATCATAATGTGAAATAACATAATTGGACGACCCATACAAAAATAACCAAAAATGTGCCAGTTTGTATGGGAGGTCCAATTACTTTTTGCATATTTCGATATTAGCATTTTAATGACTAAGCGACTAAGGGTTACAATTCAAGGCGACAGGCTGACAACCTGTCAATAAACACAATTTTTCTGAAACAGCCGTCAAATAAGACAGAAGTGGTGATAGCGACTGTTTTTTCGGTCGTTAATGCTCTGCCTACACCGGAGAAACGCGTGATATAAATATGTTTATGTGTATGTAAATTTTTCAAGCGAGTTGTTTCAAGAGATAATTATAATATCTAATAATAAATAATAATTACTTAGATATTGTACTATTTTTGGCATTTTGTCAATTAGATATTTTTACTTAGATAATTCTCAATTTTTGTCATTTTGTCGATTCGGTATTTTGCTACTTTGTGTCATTTTGCCATCACAGTTATTTTCAAAGCTGCCGTGTGATACGGGCTTAAAATAGCATCACTCCATTTCTTTCCCTTATGTGTCGTAAGCGGTGACTAAGGGCCTCAAGGGTTTCATGGGTATTACAATTTAAGGCGAAAGGCAGATAACCTGTCACTACAGTGGTACATGATTTTTATAAATCGTCTCTCAAATCGCCGTGTGATGCCGGCTTAGAATAGCATCACCCTATTTCTTACCCATGGGTGTCGTAAGAGCCGACTAAGGGACTCGAGGGATGTGTATTGCAATTTTAGGCGATGGGCTGACAACCTATCACTATAGTGATACACAATTATCTAATTGACCCTCAAACTTCTGTCAGATGTGGTGTTAATATCCGTTTTACGGCCGTTAACGCTCTGCCTACCCCGTAAGGGATATAGGCGTGATTTATGTATGTATGTATGTATGTCTCTCAAATACCTATAGATATCGACCGTTTTTACGACCGGTAATGCTCTACCTATTTGTATGTACCTATTTCAAGCGAGTAGTTTCGAGAGCCTTTAGTACCGCTGCAACACCGATATCCCTCAATCAGCCGGCACCAGCAGCTGTTTACATTCGGTCGGATATTTAAATGTGGCGATGTTGTCTCGGCGCAGCCGGGTCAGACGATGCGCGCGGAGATTGACAGATTCAGCTTTGCTTGCGTGATTATCAGAGCATTGGACAGAGGACTTGTAGTGAGGCGGTATAGCAAGTATTCGTTGCTTAATGACGCTTCCTCGTCTTTTTGTCAATTTGACAGTCTGCTTCTGTGACATTTTACTTAGTTTGACATTAAGATGGCCTTACAATATAGTAACTAATTTACCGATTCTAAACGTCTGCTAATTACTTAAATATTTCACTATTTTTGATATTCTTTAGATAAGGTATTTTTTCTTAGATATTTTTAAATTTTCGACATTTTTTATTTTTGGTATTTTGTAACTTTGTCATTGAGCCACCACAGCCCTTTGAAAACAATTTCAAGCGAGTTGTTTCGCGAACCTATAGTACCGCTGCAACACCGATATCCCTCGATCAGCCGGCACCAGCAGCTGTTTACATTCGGTCGGATATTTAAATGTGGCGATGTTGTCTCGGTGCAGCCGGGTCAGACGATGCGCGCGGAGATTGACAGATTCAGCTATGCTCGCGTGATTATCAGAGCATCGGACAGAGGGCTTGTAGTGAGGCGGTATAGCAACTGTTTCGTTGCTTCTACTTTATGACGCTTCACGTCTTTTGCCAATATGAATTTATAACGTTTTGCCTTAGTCACATTTTGTCTATTTTGACACTACACTGGGCTTACATTTTAGTAATTAACTTATCGCTCTGAAACGTTTGTTCTGCCTCTGTGACATTTGTCTTCTTTGACATTACAATAAGCTAATATCATTTTAATAAATTTGACGATTTTAAACGTATGCCAATTACTTGGATGTTTCTTAAGCTTTGGCAATTAGACGATTAGGTATTTTGCTACTTTGTCATTTAGCCATCACAGCCTTCTCAAAACTTTTCAAGCGAGTTGTTTCGAGAGACTTGTAGTGAGCTAGTAAATAAGCATGGTGCACAGATTTTTTTATATATGAGTTTGAAAATAAACTGGCTTCCTTATTGAAGTTGGACAAAGAATAACTTTAAAATCTGTGCGTTCCAATATCATTGAAAGCTCAGCTTTTAGGCCAATATTATTACTGACCCCAGCAAACACTATATTTCTGATGCTGACTCTTTGGCAAATACTAGAGATGCGCCGTTTCGGCCGATTAGCCGATTACCGACTTATCAGGCTTAAATCAGCCAGCTGGTCACCGATTTGGTAACTTGGCAACTGATGTAGACGAATTAAAACCACTTTCGATATTCAACTTTGCTGAATACCTTTATTACTTCAAACTTACAGCTTATATTTAATTAGGTGACTATATTTAGGAGATAGCTATCTATCTTAGATATGAAAGTTGGCATATCACACCGACTACAAAAATGACTGACTAGCCAACTTTCCCGACTAGTCGGCTGAACCGACCATCGCCTTTAGTAACGTTTGGGAGTTATCGTTGCGCGAATTTTGAGCCTCGTCTACCAAAGACTCAAAACTCGTACAGTTTTAGTGTTATTTCAAACACATCTATTACACGTTTTATTAAATTTTTATACTAAAATTCAATATCGTTATAACAGCCGACTAATCGGCTATTTCGCCGACCAGTCACTAACCAATCTCCGACTGCAAAAATGGCCAAATAGTCGCCTTTCCCGACTAAGCGGTGCATCTCTAGTAAATACCCTACGGTCACTACCAAGTTGATTGAGAGATTAAAGCGCATGCTTTTGAAGTAACTAACTTTATCTGTGTGATTATCTGAGCAAGACAATCAGTCGCAACTGGTAGCGGGATAGGAGATATAATGGCAGAATATTTCGCCATAAACAGGCTCTGTATGAGATGTGAAACTGTAGATTATGGTACGTGACCCGTGGAGCAGTCGAATCTATTCATGAAAGCAATAAGGCCTCCTTTGACAGCTGCCGTGTGATGCCGGCTTAGAATAGCATCACCCCATTTCTTTCCAGTGGGAGTCGTAAGGGATGAGGGTGTGTATTGCAATTTTAGGCGATGGGCTGACAACCTGTTACTATGGCGATACACTATGTTCCGAATGACCCTCAAATATATGTCGGACGTGGCGTAAATGTCCGTTTTTGAAGCCGTTTACGCTCTGCCTACCCCGCAAGGTATAAAAGGCGTGATATATGTGTGTGTGTGTGTGTGTGTATGTGTGTATGTTAACAGCTGTTTAAAAATGAAAAAGTGCTATCGTCGATAGATGGCGTTGAGCATCTGGGGGACATATTTGCTGTGGAGTTTGATTATTATTCATTTCGTGTTGAACACCGAGTCGTTCAACGATCCAATGAACTTCCAAAAATATTATTAAAAAGCTTTAATTGAATGTACTATGGTTTATTTTGCACTCACAGTGCTATGTTATTTTCATAAATGAAATAAAGAAATTAAAGAAATGTTAGCAAAGGCCGGGAATTGACCCGGGACCATCTTATTAATTTTTTTATTGTAGTTTGATTGAAAGTTTGGAAATAATATTTGCGATGCTAGTGGCGCTTAATTCATAGATAGTATATTTTGATATCGCTAGCAATGAATAAGGACTACAGGTCTGAAAAAGGAATGCCAGCAAGGTTAAGAGTAACAGTTCACTACTACTAGAACGCTAATTTTGTTACCTTGCGTGACTAGATGAGAAACTCCCAGATGTTTAACGCCATCTATAGGCGTAGAGAAAAAAGAAATTACAACAGAAATAAAATTGTGCCCTTTCTTTCAGATTTCGACGCAGAACGCGTAGTGCTGTCGCTCCAGTGGCATCGTTGATTTTGAGGAACCACAAAATGTCTATTCCATGGTGACTCCATGTAGGATTTTGTTTCTTGCTTATGCAGCTAACTAAAATATAATATACTCCACCATCAGTATTGCTCTGATTTGACAATCACAAGCCTCCCTGTTATTATCTCATAGCCCTCTTTATCGCTGTGTAATCAACTAATCATTCTGATTTAATACGACCTAATAAAACACCTTATGTAGCGCCTGATTTTGTCAGACAACGGTACCTATATAAATTCTTTTAACTTACCATAAACTAGTGCTGTCACTTTCCGTCAAATAGGTTAAGAAGAAGATAGGAGATAAGATATCTCCTATCTTCTTCTTAAGCCACGTTATGTCTTATAATAATAATATTTTTTTTATAAGTATATAATAGTTATACTGTTAACATTAAGGACGCTACGAGTAAAAAGTCGTTAGGATTTACAACATGTAACAAAAAAGGCAAAACAACCCAAAATTAAATTGAACTGAATGGAATGAAAGTCTAGATACTATAGAAACTAAACAACTTTCTCTAAGTCGAGAATGTCAAAACATAAAAATAAATTGTGACCTCTCTTTGTAATCCAGCAAGCAATTTCTTTTTACATTTCGACCTACGTTCCATAGGGAAAGTTACATACATATATCACGTCAATATAAGCGTAAGCAGAACGTATACGGCCGCAAATGGACATTTACGCCACGCCTGAAAAACTTTTGAGGGTTATTCAGAAAATAATGACAGGTTGCCAGTCCATCGCCTTAAATTGCAATATACGTGTAAACTTCGAGTCCTTTAGTCGCCTATTTCGGCACCCACGCAAGTTTTAAATTCAGTTTAATGGTAAGTACATTCCCTAATGATTTTTTTTCACCTTTTTATACATCCTGTAGGTGGTCGCCGTGGAACACCCATATTGTCGATTTATGTTTGGAAGCGAAACAGTTGTAGTCTAAATGATATATAGAATAGTACTCTACTTAAAGTCATATCACCGTTTGTATGGGGAATAAGATGTTTGGTTAAATGCAGGTTTGTAGTTGTTTGGTTGGAGTAAACGAAATACTTATTTATACGATCTTATTTAATCATTTCAAGTAATAAACCATTTTAAGACAAAATATCAATATGTCACTATAATCACACCTCGGACACTGGCGGCGCTCAAATGTATGAAACAAACGCGTTGCTACGCACACAGTCTAAGCTCGCGTAGGTGAACGCGGACCATGCATGTGTGAGTGAGACAACATGTCAGGGTTGCCGCCATTTTGCGTTCGCGAATCGGGAATGCAATGTGCGGCAGTATGAAATGACCTTCGTCGTCGCGTCCTTGCTTAGCCGGTGTCTGAGCGTCCTCCGAGCGCGGGTGGGCGGCGCTTGTAGGGGGAGGCAGGGAGTGACCATACTGTACGCTAGTACTATTAATTATACTGTGCTATAATAGACAGTTATCTTTGACCCTCAAACTTTTGTAAGACGACGTGGTGTTAATATCCGTTTTACGGCAAGGGATATAGGCGTGATTTATGTATGTTATATCAATATGTCAGTGTAATATGGAATCTTTATTTACTCAGATAATAAATAAATATCTTGGACATTTCACACAGCGCCATCCAGCCCCAAACTTCAAAAATCATCATCATCATCATCATCACTACTGGCGGGTATTGCCGTTTTCTCCTGTCACTTGCTCCTCGCGGCGTAAAACAGCACGTCACTGAGATATGGCGCGTGTTAACCTGCGCGCGCGCACCATTTGTACCCGTTACCGCACCGCCGGCAGTGTCAGAAAGAAATGGGGTGATGCTATTCTAAGCCGGCATCAAAAGGCAATAAGTATAACTTAAATAAAACAACGTAAAATATTTGCCGGCTATGATGATATGATGCCGGCTCCGCCGTGTGATGCCGGCTTAGAATAGCATCACCCTATTTCTTACCCATGGGTGTCGTAAGAGCCGACTAAGGGACTCGAGGGATGTGTATTGCAATTTTAGGCGATGGGCTGACAACCTGTCACTATAGTGATACACAATTATCTAATTGACCCTCAAACTTCTGTCAGATGTGGTGTTAATATCCGTTTTACGGCCGTTAAGGTTCTGCCTACCCCGTAAGGGATATAGGCGTGATTTATGTATGTATGTATGTATGTAATATCAATATGTCAGTGTAATATGGAATCTTTATTTACTCAGATAATAAATAAATGTCTTGGACATTTCACACAGCGCCATCCAGCCCCAAACATCAAAAATCATCATCATCATCATCATCACTACTGGCGGGTATTGCCGTTTTCTCCTGTCACTTGCACCTCGCGGCGTAAAACAGCACGTCACTGATATATGGCGCGTGTTAACCTGCGCGCGCGCACCATTTGTACCCGTTACCGCACCGCCGGCAGCTTAAGGCGGTGTTTGTATTGCTCTCTGATTGTTCAACTACCCGATAAATCTTGGGTGCAAAGTTCATGTCCTAATCTAGTTATTTTGTTCATTTATATGGTGTGGGATATTGAGTTGACGATCAACCTGGTGAATCCTGATGATGAGTATTGCTAAAATATTCAATTTCATCCTCAAAGTTCTCTACTCAGCTGCAAAGTTTGCCCAAGGTATACATACTTCTGGACATCTTCAAGGGTTTTACCTTCGACGGAGATCGGTTTGAGGATGATGTGTTGATTCAACATGACTTTTGTCTTGTTCAGAGAAGCCAGCCACTTAGCACCGCTGCAAGGACTCCAAAACATCCCAGGTTCCGATGGAGTCGAAGGCTTTTTCGTAGTCCACAAAGGCCATACACAGCTGATGGATATACTCTTCTGACTTCTGTAGAGCCTGTCTTCCCTTATATTGCCATGCAAGAAAAAATACCGATAACCTGAGCTCCTGTCACTTGCACCTTGCGGCGTAGAACAGCACGTCAATAAGATATGGCGCGTGTTAACCTGCGCGCGCGCACCATTTGTACCCGTTACCGAACTGCCGGCAGTGTCAGAAAGAAATGGGGTGATGCTATTCTAAGCCGCCATCAAAAGGCAATTAGTATAACTAAAATAAAACGTCATAAAATATTTCTTGCAATAGCCACTTTCTCCTGTCACTTGCACCTCGCGGCGTAAAACAGCACGTCACTGAGATATGGCGCGTGTTAACCTGCGCGCGCGCACCATTTGTACCCGTTACCGCACTGCCGGCAGCTTATGGCGGTGTTTGTATTGCTCTCTGATTGTTCAACTACCCGATAAATCTTGGGTGCAAAGTTCATGTATGTCCTAATCTAGTAATTTTGTTCATTGATATGGTGTGGGCCATTGAGTTGACGATCAACCTGGTGTATCCAGATTATGAGTTGTGCTGAAATATTTAATACTAAATAGGTATCAAGTTGCCAACACAATAAATCATATGAGGAAGGTTACTTACATATATCATATAATATGAATAAAGCATTTTATCTATCTATCTATCTATATCTATATTAAAGATTCTTGCAAGAATGGAATGATTAAGAACTTTTTTTTTTATTATTCATGATGGATTTGCTCTAGACTCTAGTCTAGGTCATAGGTCTAGTCTAGGCTAAACTGTGAAGTAAATTAGTTTTTTGTCAATGATATACCTACTTATTTACTTAGGTAGTAGCTTTCATATAGTATAGAACAGAAAATCACTCAGGTACAGTCAAGCTCACGTCCGGTTAGACACCTGCCAAACCGCCATGCGCCAATGTAAGTCTTATGCGAGCGGCATAAGTGCCGTGTGATGCCGGCTTAGAATAGCATCACCCCATTTCTTTCCCGTCGGAGTCGTAAGAGGCGACTAAGGGACTTGAGGGTGTGTATTGCAATTTTAGGCGATGGGCTGACAAACTGTCACTATGGCGATACAATTTTCCGCATGACCCTCAAATATTTTTCAGACGTGGCGTAAATGGCAGATTTTTGCGGCTGTTTGCGCTCTGCCTACCCCGCAATGGATAATAGGCGTGATATATATGTGTGTGTGTGTGTGTGTGTGTGTGTGTGTGTATAAGAACCGTCAAAAGTTCAAACTGTCTCACCCAGCCTTATCTTGACTGTACCTACTACCTATAGATACTACAAGGAAGGCAGGAGCTCAATCGGCAGTACCTTTTATTATCTCCATACAAAGCAAAAACTGGCGATCGTGACGCCCAAGTCCCGCAACCAGACTTTGATACAGCAAGTCGATTAACGTTTTAGAAATAAACGTTCTTTAACAAAAGGAGCGTAACAATAAAAGGTTGCTCCGGCTGCGGCCAGCAGCCATAGAAAACCACAGACTGTGAAATAGGGGAAGACTTCGCTTCTTTTGCCTCCGAGTAAGCCCCGGCTTTTTACTAAACACTCAGGTGTTGGTTTAAAGGTCCAAGGCTCCAATCCTCTTATTCTTATTTATTGTGATTTTCTAATATTCAAACTTGATTTTTTATTCTTTTATAATGAAAGTGTAGCAAACTGAAGTGGCAGTGGGCTGGGCACATTTGTCGTAAAACTGACGGACGGTGGAGTAAACGGGTTCTCGAGTGGAGGCCACGCCTCGGCAAGCAGTAGTGTTGGACGACCTCCGGCCAGATGGACCGATGGCTTAAAGAAGGCGGCTGGTAGCGACTGGATGGCGAAAACGGGAGATCGTGCCCTATGGCGTACCCTGGGGAAGGCCTACGTCCAGCAGTGGACTGCAATAGGCTGATGTATGTATGTATGTATTCTTCAAACTGTTAGTAGCGGAATACGAAATGGCCAAAAACGTCAAACTGACACTCTAATGAAACACAACTGATCAAATAGCGGATATACGGCCCATGGGACCGCGACGAAACAGAACGAAACTACTTACCCCGACTTTGTCAAAACTAACTTCCCGTTCAAGTTGTTGTTGAGAACTAATTTAGACGTGTTTATTAGCAAATATAAGCTGGTGCTGTTCTGCCTTATAGCAAAAAATACAACAGCACTGAGTAACGTATTGGCAAAGGAATGCAATACTTTAGCGTACTTCCTACTTCAGATGTCGTTATTCTGCGTAGAGTCAGAACAGAACTCATTGTGCGGGTTTCAGTAATGAATTTGAGTTTATATGAGAAGTATTACATACGCAGAAATATTTGAGCCGTTTCGTACATTCTAAAACCCTTCTTACAAAAATGGTCAGTGACTTTAGCATTAGCTACCGTTAACAAAGTCCAGTCCGTAGAAGGGTCTTCCCCTGTAAAGCTGTCTGTATTCTGTTTACAACCATGGCTAATGCAGAAACATTATCACAATACAGGGAAATAATAGGTCTGCGGCTACAAGCATTAATTCCACAGATAATGAAACGTAGCTAAGTAAATCTCGAACAATGCAGGTCATCTGATCTATAAAATGAATGCTGGGGTCCATTTATATTCTTGATTTTACAGTTCAGGAAGCCTTTTACCTTATTTTAGCTTTTATGTGTTTTTAGACAAATGGGGCGAGGTACTTAAGGCGATTCTTCCACTTGTCGTCCGTCGCTACGTATTTTTAATGCACCGTAACGCAAACGTCTGTCAGACGAAAGGAAATTGTGAATTCCGATATTTTGCCCATACAAATACCACGTTGCGTAACGGATACGTATATCAAGTCGTTTGACAGCACCGTAGCCGTATTGGTATGGGAATAAGATCGGAATTCGCTATTTCCTTTCGTTTGACAGACGCATGCGTTACGGTGCGTTAAAAATACGTAGCGACGGACGACAAGTGGAAGAATCGCTTGAGATACATACAAGGTGTGACAAGCCGCGGAAAGTTCAGTTGTCTGTCGTGTTTCAGGTTTAAGCATTTGCAGTTTTGTATTATGATGTGATAAACAATGCATAACAAAAAATAAAATTGTATTTTTTTTTCTTTTCTTTGTATGTATGTATTTAGATTGTATGGGATACATATAAAAACTTCGGCGGAAAATATCTGACGTCATATTTCATCTATCAAGATTTCTTCTAACGATGTGTATGTACAAATTTTCTTAAAATAACGTAAGAAATTTTGTGATAACTATCAATTAATGAAAAATTGTAAAAGTCTCACTTTCTGTAGGTCAGCTGGAAGAAATTTCTTAGTAGAAATAAGTTGTCCTGTTGTGTCTTCATTCTTTGTATGTTATGTCTCTTTTAACGTTTCGTGTGTGCAATAAATGGTTAATAATTAAAAGTCATTACAGTAGGTACGAAAGCTAACTGCTACATTTCATCATACGACCTCTGACCATTGATATTGCTTTTAAAACTATTATTTCAGTTTGACGAACAAGCAAAGCGATAGAAATCTTTCTTTCTTTCTTCTTTTTCGTGTGGGACACCGAGTAGTCCAACAACCCAATGAACCTTGTGTCAGAGTCTTTCTACCGCCTACCACTAGTAGTAGGCCTCTGACATGCTTGTGTAACGTCAGCAACTGGGACCGATGGCTTAACGTGCCCTCCGAAGCACGGAACCATCTTTCTTTGTGGACAACCTGGTGGTTCAGCCTGCAATTTCCTAAAAAAACTGGGAACAAATTCATAAAGTGATAATATCAACTTTGTGAATGCCCCACCGTGATTCGAACCCGGATCCTTAGCGTCGCAGACAGTCGCACTACCCCTGCGCAACATCGACCGCAGATAGAAACAAATAGATTTAACGACTATAACCAACCAAATATGGCCAATATTAGTCAACGTTAAAACAAATAAATCGTCTTATTTTGCAGTGGTTTGTACTACTGACATTTACTTAAGCTAATATTTGAAATGTTGTAAATTTACATGATTTTGCGGTCTTAATCGGTTATCAGATTGCAAAATATTATCAGTAGAGACCACTCCTTTACATAAAGAGTTTATTATGTGAATGGCTCTGTGGTGTACTAGTTGAAACTATTTTTATGTGTCATGGGTTGAATTTTTACTGATACTGAATCTCTTGTGTTAAGGGATTGTCCCAAGGTTGCAGACGTGCAGCAGCCATACCTGTAAATACAACCACTTGCACTGCGCTCGCCAATCTGCCAGCCAAGTGTGGTTAGTATGGAAATTACCTGCCCGATTGGGGAAAGTCCACGTCCAGCAGTGGACTGTTGTGGTTGCTGAAGTAGAGTGGAACAAGTCCCCAGTTTGGCTAGAAAACTACGGCTTACATACCGTGTGGTGCCGAGTTAGAATATCGGAATATCGTCAATACTACGTTGCGTCTGCTTAAGGATGTCGAATCGAATGACTAAGATACATAATTCCAAGGAATGGCTAGTTTAACATACATACATGTATCACGCCTATATCCCTTGCGGGGTAGGCACTGTTACTTGTCACTATCTATGAAAATATGGCTACATCTACATATAGCATTTTCGCAAAAGCGATTCGCACACTTACAAACATACCATACAAACATACCAATGTGACAGCCGCAATTTTGATGCGGTGACTTGTAAGTTCCAGATATATCAAGTGACCGATACTGAAAACAGAATACGGGCCGGTGATAAGGAACAACTTTCCTCAAGAAACATAGGTCGAAATATGGGAAAAATATTTTGAACTTAATAGTAACCCAGCTGATCGGCAATTTTGTATGGGAGGTCCAATTTTATTTTTCATATTTCGACCAATGTCCCTTGGGGAAAGTTGTCACTGGTAAAAAACCCCATAGTATTAGGTTTTTGTATAGGATTTCGTAAATGCCTTTCGTCTGACAACCGGATTGCAAAACCGTGATATAGGCGGGATATTGTTCCACCAGCTCCCTTTTACCATCGGACATCCAGACGCACCGCCGGATACCATCCGTACCTGGTAGCCATTCCACCAATTCGGACTAAGCGCTTCCAGTCATCATTTTATAATGCGCACTGCTAAAGAGTGGAATTTACTACCTGCGTCTGTGTTTCCAAAAGCATACAACCCTAATCTCTTCAAAGTAAGAGTGAACAGGCTTCTTCTGGGTGAGCTCGCTCCATCTTAGACTCTGTCTCTGTCCTATGACCTAGACTAGAGCCAAGAGCAAACTCATCATTAATAAAAAAAAAAATATATATATATATATACGATATCTGACGTCCGCCGAAAGCAGCGATTTTCTGATTCTTGTTTCTTAGAAGCTTTTCCTCGCGAGGCATTTAAAGTCATGAACACCCATTGTCGAAGTGCGAAACCAGTATTACCTATCAGATTTATGAAGCCATTCCCCAAGAGGAAACAACTTTATCTTCCAAGAAAGTTGTTTGTGACCTGTTCGCGGTTCATCAACAACACGGGATCAATTTAAAATGGTTGTTCATACAATTTATACGAAAAAACTAGTAAAGATTGATCTCTTAAAGGGGTAGGTTTATGCGCTGTTTACCTCTGCCCTTTTGCAAAGTAAACGTCGCCCGAAGTCGCTCCTGTATGGAACCAATCACTAACCACTACTTTGCAGCTTGAAGACATACGGGAAGAAATTGTGTAGGAAAATGCTGCGTTTCAAGAATAGATTGAAATTTTACTAAAAATGCACCTCCCATTCGAAATTGCCGATCAGCTGATTTGAGTTTATGGAAACTCAAAATATGTTTGTTATTTGAAAATATTTTAGGAAAGTTGTTCTTTATCACCAAACCGTCTTGAGATTTCGCTAAGACTTTGGGGCGCTAGTAAAATGTCCCCTATAATTTAAAGTGGGTAGAGCTCTCTATGCTACACAATATACCTATAACAATGGACTGTCAATCACGTTGATAATACGAATTCCTAATAAATTATTAAATTTGTCTAGTTAGACCAGGGCTTGCCCCCCTGGGGGTCATTCAATAAAGCTGACAGTTATATTTTACAATGACCATTCGATTTACATAGCGCAGTTTGGAACTTGTAAGGATAACCTAGGTATCGAATTGCCTCACTGACCCTGCAATGTATATTGAATTGTCATTGTAAATTACGATTGTCAGCTTTATCGAATGACCCCCTGGTCAAAACATCCGCAATTATGGGTTAGTAGAGTATTTTTTCTTGTCCGTCGTCAATCAACCAAGTGGCCTCGAAAAGCTTATAAATTTCCAATATATAATGTATCATTTACACCACATATTAGGTCCTTACATATGAAATTGGCGTTTTGTATGGGAGGAACAAAAAGTCATTTTTTTTTATGTAGTATATTTATTTAATCAAAGTATGAGCCATTGTAATCTATGCACTTTTGCCATCTCATAGGTAGTTCATTGATCCCTTTACTAAAAAAAACATTCGGACGGGAATCAATAAAATCTTTGAAGGCGATTTGGACTGCCCCATCTGAGTTGAATTTTTTCCCTTGCAAGAAGTTATCCAAATTTCGAAAAAAATGGTAATCTGTTGGAGCAAGGTCCGGGGAGTACGGTGGATGCCTTAGAAATTCCAATTGAAGCTCTTCTAATTTGCTAGCTGTCTGTTGTGCAGTGTGTGGTCTAGCGTTGTCGTGAAGCAACAGTGGCGTAGAGCGATTGACCAACCTCGGTTGTTTAGCAGCTAGCTTTTCCATCATGGTTTGCAATTGCTGACAGTAGACATCTGCCGTAATCGTCTGGCCAGATTTGAGAAAACTGTAATGAACGACACCGGCGCTAGTCCACCAAACGCTTACAAGTAACTTTTTATTGGTCAATTTTCGCTTGGAGCAGGCTTTGGCTGGCTTGCCAGGGTCCAGCCATTGCGATGAGCGCTTCCGATTATCGTAGAGAATCCACTTTTCATCACAGGTAATGATTCGATTTAAAATCCCTTCGTTATTGTGCCGGTCAAGTAATGTAACGCAGCAGTTGACGCGCGTTTGCCGGTTTGCTTCACTCAATTCGTGAGGAACCCACCTTTCAAGTTTTTTAATCTTTCCAATTGGCTTCAAGTGGATTAAAACAGTTTTATCACTAACACCGAAGCCTGCAGCTAATTCGGACGTGGTTTGCGATGGATCCGCTTCCACAATAGCCTTCAATTCTTCATTATCAACTTGGGTCTCCGGCCGTCCACGGGGCTTGTTTTGCAGGTCGAAATTTCCAGAACGAAAACGTTGGAACCAAAAACGCACTGTGTTTTCTTTTGCGACACAACCGCCATACACATCATTAACCCTTCGAGCCGTTTCCGCAGCACTACTGGTGCCACGGTGGAACTCGTACTCGTAAATAACGCGATATTTCAAATTTTCCATTTTGTAAATTGAGCGATGCAAACAGAAAAAAGATAAGTAAAAAAACAAATGAATGACGGTTTACGAAACACAACTACATGTGGAAATAGCTGTATAAATTTGAATTTCGAATTCCTAACCAAATAGGAGAAATTTGTGATCAAAGTGGCCAGTACGACAAAACGACAATTTCATATGTAAGGACCTAATATAACAGAATGACAAATAAAGCCGAAAAGGTGTGAAAGGGTGTTACTCCCTTGTAAAAACTTAATTGTCAATAAATTGATGCCGTAATGTCGACTTTAAAAATTACGGAACATATTTATTTAAAACAAATTGCCGAAAAAAAAATTGTTGCACCGCAGCACTATTTTGACAATTCCATTCAAAATTCAACTGGAGTTGCCAACGCGGCGCAGCGCCATTCAGTATACATTGCTGGTTATTATAATGGGTGTCATCACTTCAATAAACTGAAGATAACCAGCAATGTATGCCAAATCGAAATTCGTTGGAAGGGAAGTGTAGTACTGACCTAGCGTATTGATGTAACTATTTTATTGACTGACGATAATCAATAATATCTTTATTTTTCGGTTCTCTTGTAACCCCTTGTAGCGGTTTGTTGAGGCAGTTGATGCCGATAATGATGTATAAATTTGCCATTCAATGTAAGTTAGCAAGTTTTCTCTTTTACCTGATGTACTTTGACAAAACCGCTTCGTTTGACGCCTATGTTTTGGCTCGTATGTTTTCACATTATGTCTTATTTAGGAGTTGACTCTAGAAATAAGTTCCACGGTTCGCGTGCGTTGCCAACGTAGTAATGGTATACTGAAATATGGTGCTAGGTTTCTCCTATATCGGCTACTAATGTATTATCAGGGAATTACCTCGGGAAATTATGCGTATGAGCATCTGGGCTGATTTAAAGGGTACGCGTAAGGCATCTAAGTTGCGTGTATCTCTGATTATTATGCTACTTAAACAAACATAGACATAGAAAGAGTAACTTTATTCAATATAGGATAGTATTATCACTTATTGACGTCATGATTCGTCATTGTAAAAAAATAAATTTGTAAAACACAATTTGCTTTTTTTTTGTACACCAAATTTTAAAACACTTTCCGTGTTAGGTATTTTTGAAAACTTTAAAAATTTTCAAGCGCGGTCACGATTTCTTTTTTTATAAAAATTTTGTATTGTCCTAATACAAAACCTGATTGGGCGGGATAAAAAAATAGAAATAAAGGCCCTGCCTCGGAGCTGGCCAGATTAAGCATACGGCATGTAACTTTACGCCACCACCACCTGAAAACGTCACGTTAGGGTATTTATTATTAGGGGGTTTTTCCAGACTCACCACGCTTGGTAGGCGGATTGTTGACTGCAGTATAAGATGTACTCACAGGGAATGCTGCTGCCCAATCCTTGGTAAAATTTAACCCTTAGTCGCTTTTTACATACATACATACATACAATAATCACGCCTATATCCCTTACGGGGTAGGCAGAGCGTTAACGGCCGTAAAACGGATATTAACACCACGACTGACAGAATTTTGAGGGTCAATCAGATAACTGTGTATCACTATAGTGACAGGTTGTCAGCCCATCGCCTAAAATTGCAATACACACCCTCGAGTCCCTTAGTCGCCTCTTACGACACCCACGGGAAAGAATTGGGGTGATGCTATTCTAAGCCGGGTTCACACAACTCTAAATGCTGATAGTAAACTTGTGTAGATACATTTGTTTTCAGCGCCAACAATTTAATGCATTCGTAATTTGTTTACATACAGGGATGGAGTCAGATACGTACTTATACAGAATTTTGAAAAAGTTATAGATCTCACTGAAAAAAACTGACAATCACAAAAACGACTTTAAAGTTCTTTGATCCATTATGTAAAATGTTGAGAGAATATGAAATTATGAAAAGCTAATAAAAAAATAAACGACTGCGACCCATAAAAAAATTATATATTTTTTCCTTAAAAGTTCACTATTTCGTATTTATGAAATTTTTATAGAGGCATTGTCACTAGTGGTTTTGAGACAAATCCAACGATTTCTTAAGCCAACATCCGTCTAGCCGTTTAAGCGTATGCGTCAGAATGGCTGGTTGCCTGTGGCGTTGGTCTATGAGGGTTGATTCAAAAATTGCTTCATAATTGCTTATATTTGCTACATACAATAGAAAATAGCTACATAAAATATATATATATATAGAAATAAAAAAAAAATTTTGACCAGCCATTCTGACGTTTGGTTGGCTGGTCACCTCCTAGTTTAGCGTCAATCGAACCCGAAACCTGACCCGCAGGCAGTTGCACGTTACCACTGCACTACATGAGCCTTGTTCTTAAATAAAACAAATCTAAATCCTACCCCCATTTCATCCACATTCGCAGCATGTGAGTTATCGCGTCTCTCGTCTCTGACTGAGACAAATAATTTATTCACAAATTGCACTAATTGGTTGGCAGCGGTAGCGACAATTATCAATGACACGACGACGTTGATTTACACAACGAATTTGCGGTGTGACACACTATGGTCGAGATACGTGGCGAATAGCATAACTGATTTAGGGTCGAAATATATTGAGCGTCTCGTCCGCTATTGCGGCCAGGATTGTTGTCACGAATTCACAAGGATTTTGAAGCAACAAATTATACTGCGGATCATAATATTAAAATACTGTATTCGTTCGTATACTTAG
This sequence comes from Tuta absoluta, assembly GCA_027580185.1. Taxonomy (NCBI): domain Eukaryota; kingdom Metazoa; phylum Arthropoda; class Insecta; order Lepidoptera; family Gelechiidae; genus Tuta; species Tuta absoluta. Next base: position 2,223,943 of record JAQAHW010000047.1, read on the forward strand.
TTGCAAACCTGTCCTTGTAATCTCGCGGGAATCGGCCTAACCGCGGCCGAGCCACTCACTATAATCTGACCCAAAGGCCCTGTTTCACCTGAAAAGTTTGTCCCTTTCATTTGAACTGCGCCAGAGAGAAACAGCCAATTTGCCGCTCAAATATTCGCAAGATTTTTTTTTTTTACATAGAAACTAGAGAACTAACTAGAGAACCGTAACAATGTCTAATTTAAGTGTTCGTACTAGAAAAGCTATGTATCTAATTTATATATTTTTTATAACTTTAAAACTGTAGATATAATGTACTATGTTTTTCTTATGCACTCACAGTGCTGTATTATGTAGATATAATAATGAAAAAAATGAAGTAACTTTGTTTTTTTTTTTCTATCGAGTAAAGATTGTCAATTTGGGTGAATGAGAGGTATTCGTTATCTGTTAGATCCTCGACAATGACATTTATTTTTTATCCAAATACCAGTTTTTTCAAGTTTCCAAAACTAGCATTTGGAGGCATGAGCCTACCCAGTAAAAACATTTTTAGAACGATAAAACGTTGAACCGCTGCGTTTTCCTACCTAGTGTGTCCCATTAATTAGTTGCTAGATAACAGAAAATCTACTCCAGTCTAAACGAATCGCGATAATCTATGTATTAATTGTTTGACTACAAATTGAAGTGCATATTGCTTCATAGAGCCAAAGCTCGTGATTTAACATGACTTTGATGAGAGTTTAAGCTGACGGCCGTGACGGATTTATTTGATTTCGTTATTTATATTTATTAAAATACCTCCCAAGGTATGATGGTTTGAACGAGTTTGAAAACTGGGCTGATCCCATAATGATAACCTAGATTATATTTCAAAATGAAAGGGAAACAAACCTAAGTTTAACAATGTTCGGTATTTATACGACTGCCCAATCAAAAAAAGAGTGTAATGTTTTTAGAGTTCATTTAAGTATGTATGTATATATGAACGATTCTTTAAAGGACTAAAACTCATTTACCACTGAACGGATTTAAATGGGAATAGTATCGGAAGAATCCTTACATTATCCCGAGTATCAGAGGCTAGGCTTTATCTCAGAAAGCAGTCGTGTTTTTAAAGTTTTTGATTTATTATGCTTGTTTCTCATGTGTCTATTGAAAATTTGCCACAAATCAGCCAAAAGTTGCAAATAACATACCAATATTTTATCTCACGAAACGTAAACCTCAGTTCTTCGCAATTAAGGTAAGCCCAGAGCGAAATCATAAACACTTGTAGAATGAAAGTACCAGGGTACCACGGGCTGCAAGAGTAATGTCGGCCAAACGCCTGAATAATATAACCCTGATAGGTATAGATCATCCCAACATCACTTGATTCTAATTCATTGCAGAACTATGATTAACCGGCCACGAATAAGTGGAAGGTAGCTATCGTAAATCTAACAGGGTCTGTGGTCTAGTGGTATGAGCATTGGTTTCAGGATCAGATGGTTCGATTTCTTTGTAAAAGTGTTCCCAGTTTGGTGAGGTCTTTGCAAGCTGAACGTATTTGCTTGAAGAATTAGGATCTATGCTTTGGAGGGCACTTTAAGCCGTCGGCCCCTGTTGCTGTCTATTATTAAGTTCTTTGGATGGCGTACGTAGCACAACGATTATAGTGGCCTTAGAAAGCATAAAGGAAAATAAAAATAAGATAAAAAGTAATTAGCGTTGTCGGGGGATTAAACCTAGGACCAGTGTAGTACCATCCCACAGCTTTACCACTGAGCTACCGGCGCCTCGACTACACACTTCCAAATTTTCAGCCTGTTGATACTCGTTTTGAAGCTACGTATACACTGGCGCCAACGCTAACATTCTTTCAATTTCTTATTTTAATTTATGAAAATAATATAGTAAGTAGTATAGTCAGTTTAAAAACCAGGTTTCATATAGGGTCGTCCATCTACTCAATGACACATGTGACAAAATTAAGAGGAAGATGGCGGATCAATGATTAACCGACCACGAATAGCAGCGGAGTAGCTCTTATAAATCGCTAGGGATGTGACACGCGGACGTCGATATCGATACTCGTAAATAACATAAATAGCGAGTATTTTATTGCAACAGCTGACGCGTATGGAGCGTTTCGTTGTGCCTCCGAGCGATGGGATGACGAATTGTTGGGTGTAAAATGTGAAATGATTGGACTGTTAGCCGTGATAGCAGAGATTCCTTATTTGTATTTTCCGTTCTGTACCAACGGTGTTTCTAGGATGGAATGCATAAATTGGATTCCAGAATGCCTGTTTTATGTTATGTTTTGACACTAGCTCGCTAAAAAGGGCCGTATTCTGTGATAAAGTTCAAAAAGTTAGGTAGAACTAGAATTACTACTTAAACTAGATAGAGTATAGTATGGACGTATACCTATTCAGTTTAATAATACTAAGTACACATTTTAATTTATTTTCAAGTTTCCGCTTTTTCTCCTCTTTCATCTCCATTGTGTTGGCTGGAAGAGGTTTCGAATAGAAATAAGCACGCCCTTGTAACTAATTTTAAGTTCTCACCGCCTGTTTTAATGTTTATATTAAAGAATTCATGTATTAGTATATCCGTGTGATTTCGACTACAAGAATTTAAAATTTACCCCAAAAAGCTATGTTAGATGGTAGCTAACGAAAAGTAACTTAAAGATTACGCCAATTTCTATATAGTCGTTAGGATAAATTTTAGTCTAATGAACACCCAATGACTAAGTAACTATAGTACGAAGTATGTTTTAATTTTAGAATTTTTTACGGCTTCAAACAGTAACATGGCCGTGTGATGCCGGCTGAGAATAGCATAATTCCAATTCTACCTGTGGGTGTCGTAAAAAGCGACTATGGCATAATTTCATCCAGGGATAGTGCAACAGCATTCCCTGTGAATGCAACATCTTGCACTGCGCTCGCTAATCCGCTTGCCAAGGTAAGTATGGCAATATCCCCCGATAGGGAAAGCCCACGTCCAGCTGTGGACTGTTGTGGCTGTTAATGTTTCAACAGTGTTCGTCAATCACAGCTGACGGGCGGGTGTATGTGATCTGTCGACCTCCGTGAAGAAGGCTGTCTTAAGCGGCTGAAACGTAGAGGGATAAACTCTACTAAATCATAAACAAGTAATTCGCGTAAACTTACGTCATGAGTGATACTTATTTGCTTAATAATAAAAGAGTTTTCAATTTAAGTGTAGTCGTAAATGGCCTCGACAGTGGCTTTATATTTTCTCTTTATACAAACAATCTATCAGAATGTCCGTAGCTCAAGTTTTTAGTAGGTATTATCCTGAAGCAAAATTAGAACCTGCAAACTCAATGAAATTTTCGCTGTAATTAAAGTTATGGCGATTAATACCAAAAATGGCAGTTTTTAGTCACAACTTCAATTACAGAGAAAATTTCATTGAGTTTTAAGGTTCTAATTTAACTTAAGTATAATACTTAAAACTTGAGCAACAGATATTCTGATAGATTGTTTGTATAAAGAGAAAATTATTTTTTTGTCAAGTGGCCACTGTCGAGGTCGTTCACGGGTGCACTCGCCTTAATAATAAAAGAGGCACATTGTAAAGGAAAGGCAAAGGTGGGAAAGTTATTACATACATACACACACACACACATCACGCCTATAATACCTTGCGGGGTAGGCAGAGCTCAAACGGCGGCAAAAAACGGACGTTCACGCTACGTCTGACAAATATATGAGGGTCAACCAGAAAATTGTGCATCGCCATAGTGACAGGTTGTCAGCCCATCGCCTAATATTGCTATTCACACCCTCGAGTCCCTTAGTCGCTTCTTACGACTCCCACGGGAAAGAAATGGGGTGATGCTATTCTAAGCCGGCATCACACGGCAATAATAAGTATTATCCTTAAGTAAAATAAAATAAAATTTTACTTAAGGATGTTACTTAAACTTGATCAACGGACATTCTGATAGATTGTTTGTATAAAGAAAAAATATTTTTTTGTTAACTGTCGAGGTTTTTCACGGGTACACTTGATTTAATAATAAAAGAGGTAGGTACATTGTAAAGGAAAGGCAAAGATGGAAAAGTTATTGATGCTAAGCTATTAGTGAATTAATTCACTCATGCATGTAAAGTGGAAATCATTGAAATAGGTATTTGCATACTGTACTGATAGAGACACATTGCTTAATGTTTAGTATCCTATACTATTCTCATGTTTGTTTGTCTCTTTTGTAAATGAAAGGACAATATTTTGTTCGGTTTTTTTGTGCCGTGTGATGTCGGCTTAAAAGAACATTTCTTTCCAAATGGTTACCGTTAGAGGCGACTAAAGTATTCATAGGTTCCATGTGTATTGCAATTTTAGGCGATGGGTGATGAATGACCCTTAAATGTTTGTCAGACGTGGCGTAGATCTTCGTTTTTTAACGGCCGTTTACGCTCTGCCTACCCCGCAAGGGATATAAGCGTAAGGTATATTCTTTCAAGTTGGTTTTTTAGCTTCTAAACGAGTTGACGACGTTTTGAGACGAGCATTAAGACATCGATAATTTGGATATAACGGCCATGACTCCAGGAGCTCAGTTGTCAGAGCAGTGAAACAGTACTCCACGGTCCCAGGTTCTAGTCCCCGTAGCATACCTACCTCATTATGATATTATCCTACTATAATATTATATAAATGCGAAAGTTTGTATGTTTGTTTGTTTGTTCCTTCTTCACGCAAGAACTACTAAACCGATTGTAATGAAATTTGGCACACATATAGAAGGTAACATAGATTAACACATAGGATAGTTTATAGAACCACTTATGCGTGCAACGCCGCGAGTAACAGCTAGTTTGTCCCTACAACAATATCGAGTCATTGGCATCAAGATACACTTGCAAAATTCGCGGGCGATGGATGAGCCGCGGTAGCCCAGATGAAAGACGCGTCGCCAATAGCGATGGTTAAAGTCACTATCAAATCCTGTCCGCAATAGAAAATTTTGTTAGTTTTCTAAAACAATATCAAATAAAATAAAATAATAATTACAAAATTGAAGAGAACCCGTGGTTGGAAAGCGCAGTGATAAACATTACAAGTTGTTATCGCGATACGCTTGTAAACTCGTATATTGAGTTACAGCCGGATAGAGCTGTCATCGCTGGCGATAACACTGCTAATTAATAAACATAAAATAATTAAATCGTATGCTGATTTATTTACTACAGACGAGAGAACAGCTTATTTAGTTGATAGTGATATTGATCGCAAATTATTAATTATCTACAAAAGCAAATTTCGTAAACATGAAAGTTACTGTTTGTTTTTAATTAGGTCTTTTTAGCTTTAAAATATAGGATGAAAAAATATTAGTTGTAAATATTTAAGAGGTGAACCAGCCCACGAAACTGTACAACTTTCTTTCTTTTTCATGTGGGACACCGAGTCGTCCAACGACCCGATGAACCCTGTTGTCAGAGTTTTTCAACCACCTGGTACTATTAGTAGTCCTCTAACATGGTTGTGTAACGACTGTACAACTACAGCCGAGGAACGTAGGTCGAAAAAAAAATGGGCCTCCACGTCCCCCATACAATTTTTTTTTTTAGATTTCGACCTATGTTTCATAGGTAAAGTGGTTCAGTTTCATGGACTGGTTCCCCCCTTGAAATATTTGCGTATTTTATACCTGTATACTTACATACATACATAAATCACGCCTAAATCCCTTACGGGGTAGGCAGAGCGTTAACGGCCGTTCAACGGATATTAACACCACGTCTGAAAAAAGTTTGAGGGTCAATCAGATAACTGTGTATCACTATAGTGACAGGTTGTCAGCCCGTCCCCTAAAATTGCAATACACACCCTCGAGTCCCTTCGTCGTCTCTTACAACACCCATGGGTAAGAAATGGGGTGATGCTATTCTAAGCCGACATCACACGGCAAGATACGTGTATAGAGGACCGAAAACAAGCGGCTTTGAATAGAATCACCCCATTTCTTTCCCGTGGGTGTTGTAAGAGGCGACAAAGAGACTCGAGGGTATTGCAATTTTTGACGACAGGCTGACAACATGTCATTATGGCGATACCAAATTTTCTGAATGACGCTCAAATAATTGTCAGAGATTGCCATAAATGTTAGTTTTTTACGGCCGTTCACGCTTTGCGTACCCCGCAAGGGATATAGGCGTGATATATGTATGTTTGTAACTTTTTGACAGTGTGAGGAAAAGTTCAGGAGCTTCTGTGTTTATCGATAAGCGGCCGCCCTGCGGTTTCACCCGATGTCAATCGTTTTCCCGCGGGAAAAAGCCCTTTTACCGGCATAAATTATTCATAAAAACCTTTATTTTGAATCACTCTATGTATTAAAGAAAACCGTCACGTAGTTTTAAAGAACTTAGCATACATAGGGACACGGGAAGCGACCTCATTTTAAAATATTTAGTGATTATAATAGGTGGTTTAATTATTATTAGCTACCCACATATGGTGGTATTAACATTAACACCTATTCCGCTATGGGCAAAGAATCTATAGGCATGGTTACAGAAAGCACATCGTTATCTCTGATGAACTATAAACAGCTTCTCACGGCGCTCTACATTTGAATTCCTTAGGATTATCGACCACCTTCTACAGCTATTATTGTCTATACAATGTGCCCTAATCCCATATCAGGCATTGCCCATCTTTGCCTTCTGTCATTCGGGTATTCTTCACACATTAAGGCGAAGTCTTCAAGCTGAGCGAGTGTGTAATTTTGACAAATACTGCCGATCTCGTGTATCTTATGGTTAAATTTATAAAATGTGTGACGCCAATCTCGTGTATCTTTAAACGTGTGCGCTAGGCAAGCAGGAAAAATTCAGTTGTAAACTTTCGAGTTGGGATACCCAGAGTAGAACAGGATTTATGAGAAGGGAGTGCCTTTATTTTTATTTTTTTATTAGCCCCTCCGAGCCGGTTTTCTAAGGACAATACTAAATTGTTATAAAAAGAAGAAAATTGTGTTAACAAATTTCATTTCTTACAATGGCGGATCGTGACGTCAATAAGTGATAATACTATCCTTATTAATTTAATTTCGGACGCCTTTGCCCAGCAGTGGGACAATGTAGGCTAAGTGAGATACAATAAGAAAAAGAACATTTTCTACGGCTAAATATAGATAGATCTTTAAAATACGAGTACGCAGTGATTCTGCTTTTAACGATAGCACTTTGAATAGCAAATTTGAAAACACTTCCCGTGTAAGCACATTGCTATACTGCCGTATGGGACATCTTGTCATCGAATGCCCCGATGGCGCCTTAACGTCCGTCACCGGATATCTCTTCACACTTTAACGCCACGACAACACATCGCACCTCTCCTGCCATCTCTGTCAATTAGTCCACATAACCCGGGACCAGACTATGAATACCATTATGAATACTCAATTGTTGCTCTTGGAGTGGACCCCGTATATGGATACGGCACAATTACACTGCGTCCACAATGGGGAACCTTGGAAACAATGAGGGTGGAGTATAGGGAAATGAGGCAGGAAATGGATTGGGACTGGATTAGGTTCAGTGTAGAGATATGGCGCACGACGGCCGATTTGGCGCAGTGGTGCCGATGCAAAGGTTCCGAGTTTGATAACCAATAGGGCACTCAAAAAGTTTGTGAATTTGTTTCCAATCTGGTTAGGACATTTGCAGTCTGAACCACCTGATTGTCCGAAAAAAAATATGGTTCTCGTTTAGCCGTCGTCGGTCCCGGTTGCTGTCTATGATTACTTAGATGGCGGTCGATACACAACCATGTCAAAAGCCTACTACTTGTAAGTAGTAGGCGGTTGAAAAAATTCCGACACCAGGGTTTATCGAGTCGTTGGACGACTCGGTGTCCCAAACGAAGAGAAGAAGACTATAGACAGAGATGCACCGACTAGCCAGCCATTTTTCGGCCATACCTACCAATTTTTTTTTTCCAGAATTACTTAGGGCCTAGAAAGATTGTTAATTTAGAGTTGAAGCACTTCTGCGCAGGTGTTTGGGGCATTTTTCCTATTCGGTAGTCCGGGTTAATAATACGCATAAAAATAACACGATTTGAAAATCTTGACTTAAATTTGAAACCCGTGTCGTTTTCGGATGGTAGTGGACGTTTTCGTGTGATTAACCTAAATTGTTAATAAAATTGTTATAAAAAAAGAAAATGTTGCCACTTATACTAATTTATTTTGATACAATGATGGATCATGACGTCAATAAGTGATAATACTATCCTACATTGATTAAATTAAATTTCAATTGCAATTCAATTTCAATTTCATTCATTTTTCTCCAGAATCTTTGTGAGTGAGGCTTATGTAACCAATTTTGTATTGCTTACCTAGATTCCTAATGATTATCAGCCAACTAACAGTTGCCAAATAAAGGTCAAATATAATATCCATTGAACTTTCAATATTACCTGTTGCCCTATAAACCGACCGTATCAAATAATCACTTCCTGCATCTCCCAATTACTGTATGAGATACGTCCGTATTTGGCCGGGTTGGCGCGCTGCTTCGATCCAACTTGGATAGGGTTACCAATTCCTGTAATAAAAAAGGCCAGACATTTTGAACTAAAATACGGACATATAAAATGCAATACAATGCAATATGCTTTATTTGTACAAAACACAAAATAAACAGATACAGTAAAACAAAAACGGTGCAATTTAGACAGCCTTATTGTTGAGATAGCAATTCCTACCAGGCAACCATTAAATGAAAGAAGTGTACGTGACGTTAAACTTAATCTATAAACATAATCATTGTGCAAATAGTTAATCTTTAAAAGCAAAAACAGACCGGAATAAGTATTTTTTGGCAGTTGATATTATAATATAAATTATTTGATACTTTCTTTTTATAGGTATAATAGTAGTTTATGCAACTGTCGTATAATGGGGGTCATTAGAATGCGAGTGTCTGTTTATCACACGAGGCGCAGCCGAGTGTGATAATAGTTTGACACGAGCATTCTAATGCCTAATTATAGCAGTTGTATACACTATTTTATCTACACTCTCCAAAAAAAACTCAGAAACACTTTTCTAAACGTACGCACCGGCCATTGCAAGGCCCGATACAAGGAAAAATTCAATACGAGAACGTAATATGGCTTGATATGAATTTTTGAAAATTCTGTAATTTAGCAGTTGTTTAGATGTGGAGTGACTTACCTAAACAACTGAACAACATCTGAACAACAACTGAACAACATCTGAACAACAACTGAACAACAACGGAACAACACCTGAACAACATCGGAACAACATCGGAAAACCACTGAACAACATCTGAACAACAACTGAACAACATCTGGATAACATCGGTACAACAACTAAACAACATCTCAACAACAACCTAATAAAACAAACGCAACATTACCATACAACAACAACTGACAGGTGCGGAACTCTGTGTTTCCAAACGTTTGGAAACAGGCGGAAGTTGGCAATAAGAGTATTGGCAAAAAAAAAACTTCGTTTTATTTCTCAACTTTATCGTATTAAGAGTTTTATCATTAAGTCATTACGCTTCTGTAATTTATAGTAAACCCTAGTTTTTATAGGCAGAATGCATAAAGTAGGTCATTATGCATCTGTTTTCGAATTCATAATTCGAACATTATGAGACGAGTGTAGATAAAATAATATATAGTTTTGTTGCCTAATTTATCTTATTGTGGATTAATATTTTTAGTCTTAAATGTTAATTCAGCGTATAATGAGCATAATGCATAATATGCATACCTAACTTACGCAGCCTCACTTAAAATTAATCAGAAGTCGGATAGGCTGGGTGGACGAAGACTCAAATATTTAGGCCGGACAAGACTTTACGGTATAATAGTATAGGCTCCGAAGCTTTTCAGACAAGTTTAACCAATGTTGTCTCGGTCCTACCGACAACCGGTATGTACTTATTCAGTACGTTTTCTTGAACATGGAAAGTGCGGTTGTAGCATCAAAAGTGGAAGTGGGGGGGAGTTATGACGTAACAAAGATGGCGGCCGGACCAACTCTACTAAGCGGTTTTTCTAGATAATTACTGGGCCGATATACATAAATGAGGTGTCAAATGAGAGAGCATACAATGCCCATTATTTTATTTTATACATTTATGTACGTGAAACTAATACCAAATGAAATATTTCAAAAAAATCGCATTTTATAAAATTTCAGTTTTTTTTTCTTGCCTATATCTCGGTATCCGTCAGAGTTATCAAACTTTTGACATATACAAAACATTTTGCAATTTTAATCAACTCTCTAATGAACCCCCAGTTATTGAGATCAGAAAAAAAACAACGGAGATACAGCAGTTTGAGTGGTCGGAGTCGTAGGTACAAGTGATCTAAAATTGACGGAGCTTGGCTGTGTGTTCATTTAAAATAATAATATAGTTTAAAATATAATGATATTCTTATATTGAACACGGGTCTTCTCCAATGGGGGGTACTATGTGTAGTATGTGTAGTATGGGTTGGCAAGTGCAGTAGGTACAGGGTGTTAATTTACTTATTTTCACTGTGTTGAGGTTAACATCGGCTTTAAACCACTTCATGATGAAATGAGAAAAACACTGTGGTATTTGAATAAATAAAACTAAGTACCTATTTGAATAAATAAAACTAGAAAGTCAATAAAAAAGTGCGATTGAAATCATTTTTACATTAATTAAAATAAAATAAACTAATCAAGAAAAATAAACTACTTAATTATGATCATCATCATTCTGGATCAGTATCATCTAGATAATTAAAATGGTTGAAACATTTGTATCCCACATGGCATATTCCCCCCCAAGCATTTCTGTTTTTTGACACTACACCCACAACGGGATGAACGACATCCAGCTTTGCAATGACAAGATATCAATTCAAGAACTTTTAATGAAATCAAATTCACGGATGATGTAATTGGCACTAGGCATCCCGTTTCTTCAATCTTCCAGCCGCTGTCCGTGGGTGCAGGTAAAATAGGCTCTACCACGTCAGCATGCAGCCAACAAAACGTCTGGTAATTGGCTCTTAAGGCATGTTGGCGAAATGCTTCTCGTTTTGGCGGTAATTTGTCAAGCTCCCTTATATTTTGGAATATCGCAGCTCTCAGATCGTCTAAATTATTTGAGTCTTGAGGGCCCGGCTTCTTATTTGTGTACATAAAAATCACAAATCTCTCAGCATTTCAGAGCTGCACTTCCGTACGGTGTGGGCTTGTACCAAAATCGGATAACAAATTATTTAGCCTTAAAAAATTGGGCCAGCTTGATTTTTTGTGTGCCCAGATAGTGCACTTGTGGTATCACACCCAGTTATGCTGCGATAGGCCAACAAAGCTTTTCTTCTTTCCTCTGACGCTAATAAATCATTGTTTGCGTTTATATGTTTTCCGTCAATGAATTTTTGTTTTTTGGTAGTGCCTGATTTAATCCAGACAACACTTGGTAAACGTTCATAAAAATGCAAAATGAGTAGTAGCACGTCAGTATTGTTTGATGTCAATACCATGTAAAACGAATCTGGTATCCGCTTCTTCTTGAGTACTTCGTAAATAATCCACGTTTCTCAGAGCATATGTGCTGACTTCTTTCGAGTCCAAGTAACCACCAGAGGTCAAAAGTTCTTGTCCAGCTGGGGGCATCGATGCATGCATTGCAATTTCTTTTGAAAGAAAATCAGACAGACGGGCTTTGTTTTCAGAAGAGTGTATGAATCTGTTCCATTTTGCAGGAAAAAGTGTCTCACGTCCTGCTATTTGATGTACTATTGGAGTAATCCACGTTTCTCAGAGCATATGTGCTGACTTCTTTCGAGTCCAAGTAACCACCAGAGGTCAAAAGTTCTTGTCCAGCTGGGGGCATCGATGCATGCATTGCAATTTCTTTTGAAAGAAAATCAGACAGACGGGCTTTGTTTTCAGAAGAGTGTATGAATCTGTTCCATTTTGCAGGAAAAAGTGTCTCACGTCCTGCTATTTGATGTACTATTGGAGTGATAGTATGTCGTCTCTTGTCACGAGTACTAGACTTGATGGAAGTCTTATCGTATCGGTCGAAAAGAACGTGCACGCTCTCGCAACCATTAGACCTGAAATTTGACACTATAGACTTCAATATAATTTCACTTAAATCTCCAAATGTTTTGTCACTTTTCAGTTTTCCACTACTCTGCACCAAAGCTTGACCATCAATTAGAGTGGCAGTTTTCATATCTGTTTCATTGTTTATAGTTTCAGATATGGATTCGCCTGTCGCCTGCTATCAAATTACCGAGAACTGCTTTTGGTGTGGATCTGATAAGGCCATTGGTGTCAAAAAGAGATGGTGGAGGATCACGTAACTCATTCTTTAGAATAATTTTGAGATCTATTTGACGTCCACTTCTTGCAGAAAACATGTTACGGACTAACATATTTGTGTCATCAGTGTTTACTATATTTTCAGATTTACCAGCTACGTTTACAACGTGCAAGTGTTTAAATGTTTTTGGTTTAACTTTTTTTAAAGGGCTGTAAAAATCTGTCTGTTTTTCAATAACACGATCTGTTAAAAAATAATCCTCAGACAGTTTAAAACCAACATGCCTTAAGAGCCAATTACCAGACGTTTTGTTGGCTGCATGCTGACGTGGTAGAGCCTATTTTACCTGCACCCACGGACAGCGGCTGGAAGATTGAAGAAACGGGATGCCTAGTGCCAATTACATCATCCGTGAATTTGATTTCATTAAAAGTTCTTGAATTGATATCTTGTCATTGCAAAGCTGGATGTCGTTCATCCCGTTGTGGGTGTAGTGTCAAAAAACAGAAATGCTTGGGGGGGAATATGCCATGTGGGATACAAATGTTTCAACCATTTTAATTATCTAGATGATACTGATCCAGAATGATGATGATCATAATTAAGTAGTTTATTTTTCTTGATTAGTTTATTTTATTTTAATTAATGTAAAAATGATTTCAATCGCACTTTTTTATTGACTTTCTAGTTTTATTTATTCAAATAGGTACTTAGTTTTATTTATTCAAATACCACAGTGTTTTTCTCATTTCATCATGAAGTGGTTTAAAGCCGATGTTAACCTCAACACAGTGAAAATAAGTAAATTAACACCCTGTACCTACTGCACTTGCCAACCCATACTACACATACTACACATAGTACCCCCCATTGGAGAAGACCCGTGTTCAATATAAGAATATCATTATATTTTAAACTATATTATTATTTTAAATGAACACACAGCCAAGCTCCGTCAATTTTAGATCACTTGTACCTACGACTCCGACCACTCAAACTGCTGTATCTCCGTTGTTTTTTTTCTGATCTCAATAACTGGGGGTTCATTAGAGAGTTGATTAAAATTGCAAAATGTTTTGTATATGTCAAAAGTTTGATAACTCTGACGGATACCGATATATAGGCAAGAAAAAAAAACTGAAATTTTATAAAATGCGATTTTTTTGAAATATTTCATTTGGTATTAGTTTTACGTACATAAATGTATAAAATAAAATAATGGGCATTGTATGCTCTCTCATTTGACACCTCATTTATGTATATCGGCCCAGTAATTATCTAGAAAAACCGCTTAGTAGAGTTGGTCCGGCCGCCATCTTTGTTACGTCATAACTCCCCCCCACTTCCACTTTTGATGCTACAACCGCACTTTCCATGTTCAAGAAAACGTACTGAATAAGTACATACCGGTTGTCGGTAGGGCCGAGCTAACATTGGTTAAAATCGTTTAGAGACGTGTAATCGAACATTGGAAACCACACTATAATAAATAAATAAAAAAAACAAAACACGACTGCATTCTGAGATAAAGCCTAGCCTATGACACTCAGGGCGTCAAATCTGGGTTGCTCACGAAATGTCAGTGACGAGATATAGCACGAGATATGGAAGCTTCTGGCTCAACGACGAAAAAACGCGCTAACATAGAAATACATTGAACATTTTGTACTGAACAAAATAACAAAATGCTTCATAACAATCAATGTATGCTAAATTAAAATTTTGCAAATGTGTGAGTGATGGAAATCATAAGTCAAAAAATGGATATCATTCATTCGAATTGGAATGAAATATCAGAATACGGACCCAAATATCTGTCAAAATAGGATAGCTTTCCATACCCATTTTATGTCAAATACGAGATATAGCTTTTTGACATAAAATAAAAAATCACAACATAAACAACACAGAATATTTTATAATTATTTGTTTTTTTGGACTTTTCGACGAAATTGTAATGTTTTAGGTGTTTTTCAGTGTGTGTTTCAAGCTTCTGGTGGGAACAAAACTCAGGATGAATAACACGAGCAGCCAATATGGACCCAATTGATCCATCCCAAATACCTTGCTTGCTTTGCCCCAATACTTCGAACAAAACTTACGAAAAGCCATGTTCTGGCCATCCTACTGCCTGGCCTGGCCACACTGGACGTATACACCGCCCCCCTGCTCAAGATCATATCAATACTAGCACCTACAGCGGACTCACAGTCCCATCCCAGCACAGCTCTTTCCCTGCAGCTTCCTCACTCTTTGACGACCTCGCACATCTCAAGGCTATCGTCCCTGTGTTTAAGCACATATGAAGAGGTGCTTGATGTTTAGCTGCTGAAAAACGAAGCTCTAGAAATGCATGCCTTTAGCATACACATCATTCAGTGTCCTAGACTAAGTGGTCACTAACCACCAATGTGAAGCACAACGTAGACAGTGCTCCTCTCTGCTTGGAGGCCTCGTCAATCCAATTTTTCAAAGACCCATTTCAGTGTGAAAAAGAAATGAAACGAACGTGTATGACGGAGATTTGAGAGGAGCGGTCAGAATCCTTACGTCGGACTACGGAGTGGCTCCAGCAGATTCATTCAGACAAGCACCCACCTCCTTCCAGACTTATTACGATCCCAGACAAGCCAAACCCCACCGCGCTTCACCTCGCTGTGTTCCTCTGATGACGTGATTATCCATCTATGGTAATTTCACTCTGGCTCTGCAGCTGGCCTAGATGGAATGTGCCCTCAATACCTATGGAGCTCACTATAAATTGAAGGCACGGCGACAGTGTCTGTGGGCCAAGTATAGAGAATATTTAAAGCATAGCAATTGTAAACATGCTAGCTAAATTTATTAAATACACATAAAATAGATGCATTGTAGTATGTATATCAGAAAATTCAAAGTAGCTTGTTCCTTGTTACACAATCCTAAGACCTAAACTGAGTTTATGCTTTAAGATCGATTTCTGCCACTAAAACAGTCGTGTTTTTGTAATCATATTTTTTACTTTACATCACATATATACTTTTAAAATTAATTTTCACATCAACACATCGCATCAGCCTACGGCAGCATTCCACTGCTGGGCATAGGCCTCCCTTAGGGTACGCCATAATAGTTTGACCATGAGGAAGAAGGGCACGATTTCCCGTTTTTCCCTCGAGACGCTTCTTTTTCCTTTCGTGTGGGACATTGACTCGTCTAACGTCCCAATGAACGAGTCGCTACCAGCCGCCGTCTTTAATTCGGTACATCTGGACGGAGGGTGTTCAACGCTACGCTTGCCAAGGCGTTGCCTCAACTCGAGAAACCGCTTGCTTAAAATTAATTTTAATATGTTTTTATTTATTTAACCTCCTAGTGCTAGTGCTACATACATCCGGTGATGGTGCTACCTAAAACAAGTGGCATTTACAAAAAGCGTACTCGATGATTTCCTTTAGGACCACGAGAACCACCGGCACCGTGTAGAACCACCAGTGGTTCTAGTCTAGTGGTATCCTCAAACTGTGGTTGCCTATGTGTATCTATTTCGGTGGCAACATGTGGAAGTTAAAGTAAAACAAATCGAATTTCAAATTAGTTAATTGTATTTTGATCAATTTTCCTAGAAAATTACTTTTTAAAAGGATCAACAGTTTAATTTGATATCTTAAAGTGCTGCTGATAACACCTATCTATCTAATAGAAATCATAACTAGTCAATGTATGAAAATCTTGTTTTGGCTGAGAGTTTTTATCGCATCTTCTTGCTCGTGCACTACAATTTTTGCAACGAAACTTTCGGACGAATTACGCTGGCAAATTGTGTGAAAATCGCAATACTTTGCACCATTATAGGGTTTCCTGGAGACAGCTGCGCTGCAATGAAAACAAAGTAGTTAATATCTGGTAAACATAAGCTTACCATCAAACAAGTGAACCAATATTCCGCCGGAATTTTAGACAAAATCTGGGATATAATGAGCCAAGTTAACACACACAATCACTCCTCCTAAACATTGTAGGAACTAAAATTCCCTCAGGAACGATCTGTCTACTTTCCCAATCGGTCTACTTCCCGATCGGTCTACTTTCCCGATCGGTCTACTTTCCTGATTAGTCTACTTTTGCAATCGGTCTACTTCCCGTTCGGTCTACTTTCCCGATTAGTCTACTTTCTCGACTTTTCCAGTCGGTCTGCTCAATCAAAGTAAAAATTACTCGCCAGGCTTGGTGTTAGTTGTTAACTCTAAAATTGTGGGTGATCATCATCAAAGTAAAAACATATATCGCTCTGGCTACCAGTTTTTTTTTCTAATAGGAGATGATAATGCTGGAATGTTGTGCATTGGGAAAGCTTCAAGGCTTTCACTAAGAGCCTTGTAACTTATGATGCCTTGTTACAATTTATTCGCCAATTTACGTTTATTTAGGCAAAAGAAACACGTAAATTTTTATTTCACGTTTGATATTGTAGACTATGTCAACGTCAATAGCTAAAATGACAACTGAATAAATGACAACAACGACATTTTGTGATTCTTTGACATGACATGATTTTACCAAAAAGAATTTGGTAAAATAGTTCCGTTCACGGTTGTTTCTACCTTTGAATAATAAAATTATTTCTTTTCAAGTTACCATCACGTTTCCTATTATTATTATTTAATATTGTATTACCGCTAATACTGCTAAGTATAATATAAGTATGGTGATACTCAATTTTCCAAATGATCCTAACGTGTTCATCAGACGTGGCGTAAATGTCCGTTTTACGGCCGTTTACGCTCTGCATACCTCACCGGAATATAGGCGTGATATATGTATGTGTGTATGTAAAGCAACTGACTGTCAAACGTTACAAGATATTCAACATACACACATATCATGTCAACTGTGATAGTCAACATTCACACATATCATGTCAATTCCTTCCGGGGGAGGCAGAGCGTAAAAGACCGTAAAAATGCCCCTTCATCATCACGTCTGCTAAATACTTTATGATTTTTCAGAAAATTGTGTAGAGATGTAGATAAATTGTTGGTCCATCGCCTTCAATTGTTATACGTAGCTAGGAACGTGAAGCCAGTCCCTTGGTCACCTCTTACGTATCTACTGAATAGTATGAGTTCTTACGTTTGTACAGTGTTTTTTTCATATTAAACGTTTATATGTGCCAAACCGCAATATTTTTAACTAATCTACGGCTACGCTCTCTAAAAATGATGATAATTTATTGAATTATGATTATTATTTCAAAGAGAACATACCAATTATAGATTTATTCTGTTTTTACTTATAATCCTTAATAATGATATACATCTACTGCTTAGAACTCTTTAAGATTGCATTTTCAGATTTAAATTATCTAGAATAAAACTTCTTCTTTGTGTCCAGTTCTATATAATTTTTAGTCAAAATTTTGTAAAGGACACGGCACTTCTAGTTGCCGTATTCAGATCCTCCCTGCTATTGTTTGAGATGGGGCTCCACAGTCTCAATTGGTCCGCGTTTTATCCATGAAGCCTCATTTGCCGTGTTCACCCTGCAGTGGCCAACTTGACCGATGGTGTGATGAACCCCACAGAAGCCGGCCTACGGGAGTACCACAAATTGGTCCCTGGCTTGCGGCGCATTGTCTGTAGCAGATTGTATTCCTCATAAGCCTTCTCAAACGAGCTCGACTTTGAGTAGTTGTCCAGTGGGTGTAGAGTGTCTGTTTCTTGCTTCTGTTAATCCAATGCACAAGCTACTTCTCACCAGACGTTAGGTGGCGCTATGTCTGCTCAAGGATACAGCATATTCAGAGGAATAGGTTTGAGGTTCTAGAATAAATAAAGTATCGTAAATCGTAATAGTAAACCGTGGGTTTGACAATATTAGCTAAGTAACAAACACAGACATTATGCCACTAAACTTTAAAAAAATCGCAAAGATTTCTGGGAACTGCAACGAATGCATAAATAAACCTAGCATAGGAGCGATTTTATTAGCGACTGAAAATAGTAAAAATCGTAGTAGGACTAAAGTATTTGTCAGTACCTTAACCAATGCATTTGTACAGTTTATCATCTTCTTCTGCAAAAAATATGATATGATGTCTTCTCTGGCCGGCTGGAACATTAGCTAGCCCAAAGCTAGCGGGTTTTTCCAGAAAAAAACAGCCATTCACTCGATTCTTCTTTATTATTATCATTTGTGAAAATTACTTTCCTTTTGTTTGTTTTGATATTTACATTTGACATGAATTGAAATTTGAATGACCGGAATGAACGATATTTGAAACATTAGGCTAAAATGTTTTCTGTTTCTTCTGTTGCAATAAAAACTGAAGGGGATGGAGTAACCAATTTGGTTCAGATACTGGCCGGAATCTCAGAATAGGGCCATATCTCGTTTTTGACATTATCAGCTGATTTTGATTGATATTTAGCCGCTCGCATGTGCGGTTTATAGCTTGCAATATGATCCTACATTGCTGGCTCTAAAGAAACTGAGTGTGATTTTGGTAACAAAATCCGTAATGTATAAGGCCAAAAGCGTAACCGAAGCCAGAACCGCTATATCTCGTTCGATATATGGCCTCAGATTTGGCCCCCAGGATAATAGAATATTTTTCCAATACAAATCTCGTTCGAATCTGTTTAGTGGTTCACGAGTTTCAGGCCTTTATAGAATCGCATATATGAACTCTAAAAACATTACACTCCATTTTTGGTCGGGCAGTCGTGTAAAAACGGACACGTCTGGCCAAGCCTGGCGGTTGGCAACCCTAGACCAAACTCGTGCGCATTGTAGTAATCGTATTGTTTAATTGTGTTCGCAGGGTAGTAAAGAAAACTTATCAGATCTACGGAATTGTGGGCCGTTTGTTTTTGTATGGTCTGTTGTCTGCGGATTGTGGTATAGACCTAGACTAATCTGGTGAGAAACCGTGTGTCTGTTTGTTTTAGTTTGGGGTACGAGAAATAGTATTTAGCCCTCTAAGGTACTGACTGGGTTCAAGAGAAAGGTTTATATGTATAATTACGTAAATAAGTACTGTCCCACCGCGGGAAAGAAATAGGGTAATGCTATTCTAAGCCGGCATCACACGCAACCGATCTTATTCCCAAACAAATACGGCTACGGTGCGTAAGACATGGGGTAATACTATTTTAAGCCGGCATCACACGCAACCGAACTTATTCCCAAACAAATACGCCTACGGTGCGTAAGACACACGTTTGACAGACGCATCCGTGAAAGTACCTTAGTTGTAAAGTATTGGGGGCCACATCCAACAGCGGAATGTAGTGGAAGTTTAAGTTAGTAGTAAAATCCATTAAAATTACGTATTAATTTATTATTTATTAATGGATTCCACAGTAGGTGGGACACCGCCCCATGCGGTGAGACAATGTAATTAAAATTTCAATAATTATCTAGTTAAGGATTTTAATTAAGGCGAGTGGTGCCGCCAAACTATCGCCACTTTACGAAAAAATTACATATATATTTTTTAATACAAACATTGCACCAGAATTTCCTTTGCACAAGTTATTGGTATTATTTTAAAATAAAACCTTCAAACGCTAAAAGATTTTTCCTGTAATTAAAGTAATGGTTAAAGTTGCCATAAACGGTCACTTTTGGTTTTAATATTTTACCGAGTTTATAACCGCGAATATTTCACTCAGTTTGTTGAGTCTAATTGAAATTTAGATTATACCAAAACTTGTACAAATGAGATTCTGAGGTATTACTGTTTGCGTGAAGAGATTGTTTTTTTTTTCATGTAGTGACGCTAGTTCTGCGGAGCTCGATTAATGCAAGCAAGATTTTAAACCAGTTTTTTGAGACAATTACAACCATTAAATTCTGATAAAAATATATATTTTTGTCGAGGATCTAACAGATACATATTAGTTACACAATTTGACAAACTTTACTCGATAGAAAAAAAACCAAAGTGACCTATATTTGAAACATTTTTTTTTTTTTTTTTTTTATTTTTATTAATGATGGGTTTGCTCTTGACTCTAGTCTAGGTCATAGGACAGAGACAGAGTCTAAGATGGAGCGAGCTCACCCAGAAGAAGCCTGTTCACTCTTACTTTGAATATTGTCTACAGTTTTAAAATACAAAAACAAAATGCTATAGTATAGATACCTATGATAGATTTATACCGTTTTTTTTATAGTACGGATACCTAAATAAGACATTCCAAAGGCATTTCTCTAGTTTCTTTGTCATAAAAACCGTAAAATCTCGTGAAATTTTCAGCACAGAATGAGTGTCTGTTTCTCTCTCGCAGAGCGAATTAAAGGAACAACTCAGGGGAAACTAGGCCTTAAATGGATAGCTTGATGTGCTGGATACTACGAGTACATACTTGTATTGCTGTTGCATAGAAAAGACATCAACGAAAGCTCATATATTTTTTTAAATCCCGTATTACACCCCCGCTGCTAATATGTTTGCACCGCATTCATTCTACATGTACTCTTTGCATTTTCATAATATAAAATAGGAAATTGTTTTTTTTTGGGTCGGCCAAGACTTGAACTTGAACCTAAGACGATGTTGAAAATTTGGAATTGTTCGGTCGGGGCGCCGGTAGCATGTTACACCGACACTCACGCTCACTGAAAGAGCGGTGGGACAGTACTCATTTATGTAATTATACATATAAACCTGCCTCTTGAATCACTGTTTCTTTATTCTTTAGAAATAAACCTCTCTTTACCGTGGGTGTAGTAAGAGGCAACTAAGTTACATGTGTCTTACAATTTTAGGCGATGAGCTGGCAACCTGTCATTATTTTCTGAATTACCCTCAAGTGTTTGGCAGACGTGGCGTAGACGTTTTTATGGCCGTTTACGCTCTGCTCTCCCCGCAAGGGATATAGATGTGATATATGTATGTAGATTTTTAATTTTTTTTTAAATTAATAACTTGGAATAGAATTTACAAGTATGTTTTCACAAGTTAATTTAAACCCATTAAACGGTACAAAAGCAGAACTCTCGTCAGGTAGTTATTACACGCGGATCCCATACTTTGTGGGAATTAATAGCCGCTCCTAAACGCTGAGGTTAAATTGAGGTTTCAGATCAAGAAAATGTTTCAGAAGGAACAAAATAAAATTTTGTATGAAGCCAGTATAACTCGTCGCTATCAGGTTTGACTTAGTGCATGGTAAAGTAAAACTAAATGCACTAAAACATACATTTCAACTTTTTTCCTTGCCGTGTGCGATACTGAGTCTTTTTGACTGCCTACTATGAAAGAAGACCTCTGACATGTGCGGAACGATAAAAACCACTGTCTGCGTAAAAGTAAAATTATAAGTCTATTAAAATTATAAAATATTACTGAAGTCAAGTAAAAGAGAACTCGCTAAGTAGGAATTACAGTAAATTTTTGTACATTTCTTTATGCACGCCAATGATCACGAAGAGTTTTTCATAGCTTCATTCCGCTTGTTTGTATCTAAAGTTGCCTCTGCATTTTCATTGCTCAGAGATTGTGGTTAAATTGAAAGCCTTACGGAAGGTAATTAAACGTAATAATTACGTTCGCTGTTCGGCCTGCGCGCGCGCACGCGTTCCCGAGATTACACCACGACGCGAAAAATACCGATGAACTGCTTTGCACTATAGATCCTTTGTATACAGGGTCTTTTTATAGTCTCTTTTCGTATGGGACCATCCAACGACCCGATAAACCCTGGTGTCAGAGTTTGTCAACCGCCTACTACTAGTAGTAGGCCTCTGACAGTTGCGTAACGACCGCCATTTAAGTAATCATAGACAGCAACCGGGACCGACGGCTTAACGTGCCCTCCGAAGCACGGAGCACTTTATACTTGCATGCATGTATGTTCATTATATATGATACGAGTGTAGATAAAATAATTTACATGCGCGTCAAAAATTTTGTATTTTAGCGTTTTTGTAATATAATGTTTAATTTATTTGTTAAAAACGGTTACTGTTTCTATTAAGTTATAGTAACAAGCAAGCTGCTATTGCTATTTTTGTATTAAAAATAAGGAATAATCAACGATGAAACTAACGAGTTATCTTTATACAGGAGGTTCTTAAAAATATTTTATTTGCAAATATTCTCCATGAAACTGATCAACTTTCCCCAAGGAACATAGATCGAAATATGAAAAGCAAAACTACCTCTCATACAAATGTAGGTCCAAATATTTTTCCATATATCGACCTATATATTTCTTAGGTGTGATGCCGGCTTAGAATAGCATCACCCTATTTCTTACCCATGGGAGTCGTAAGAGGCGACTAAGGGATTTGAGGGTAATGTGTATTGCAATTTTAGGCTGGGCTGACAACCTGTCACTATAGTGATACACAGTTATCTGTTTGACCCTCAAACTTTTGTCAGACGTGGTGTTAATATCCGTTTTACGGCCTTTAATGCTCTGCCTACCCCATAAGGGATATAGGCCCGATTTATGTATATATGTTTGTTCCTTAGGAAAAGATGCTCAGTGTCATGGGTAATTTTGCCCTGTAAAATATTTACCCCTGTTAAGGGCCATTAATATAATAATTTTATAAAGAGGACAGATTTAATTGTTTGTTTGAATTGAATAGGCTCCGAAATTACTAGACCGATTTAGAAAAAACTTGTACCATTTAAATTCTACATTATCCCTGATTAACATAAGATTGATTAAAATGTTTTGTGTTGTCGTTTCCTGACATATGTTACTAGGGGAATATTGTTCAGTTTCATGGTATCCTTACACCCTGTATATTTCGAAATAGAATATGACAACGGCATCGCATGTCACATATCCTTTAGCCAATTTAAATTCAAAAACCTTACCTTTACTGACTTTTCTTATCAAACACAATCCGTTTGCGGGTGGCAAGCTTGTACCAACTTAAAACTACACATCGCAAACAACTCGATAACTCTTAAAACTAAACAAATAGCGACGAAAACCCAGTGATTTCAACTAAAGCAAAAGCATAAACTGTACCCACTTATTGAATTGTGATACATACGATATTACTCTACGAAGACTATTAGAGTTGTCAAATGAAAATACTCTTAGCAATAAAGTTGGAATTCCCTCCCACAGTTTGCATAAACGCGGTGGCGGGCGTTCGGGGCTGGATAGGGAATGTGCAATGGATTGTGGCCCTTAATGACTGTGGGTTGGTGGAATGTGTTGGCTTAACGAAGTGCCGATAGGTGTAATGGACGGGCTTCACGCCACCGATGTCATCGAAGCACAATGTTCGGTGGAGTAGATGTTGAAAACTTTAAAAAAAATCAAGAAATTGAAATTTACTTTATTCAATGTATTGTAGGATAGTATTATCACTTATTTAGGTCATTATCCGTCATTGCAAAACAAAGCAATTAGTATAACATAATTTTCTTTTTTTAATAATATTTTTGTATTGTCCTTATATGAAACCAGCTCGGGCGGGATAAAAAAAATAAAGGCACTGCCTCGGGGCTGGCCAAGTTAATCACACGGCATGTATTTTTAGAGCACAACCATTAGAAAAAGGATCGAAAATGAAATAAAGGGTCAGAAATGCAGTTCATTCAGAGAATTTTATACATGGAGTAACAAAAAGTTCACAAAAACTATTCTATTAGATGTACTATGGTTTATTATGCACTCGTAGTGCTATATTATTTTCAGAAGTGAAAATAAGACATTGAAAAGATGTTAGCGCCCGGCGAAGAGATTGAAGATTTTGGAAGTGTCAATCGATGCGTCGGTAGCTCAGTTGGCAGAGTAGTGACGGTACCCCACAGTCCCGAGTTCAAGCCCGGCGGGCGTTAAGATTTTTTCCATTTCTTATTTTCATTTATTCTGTTGGAACCTGACATTATCGTTATATTGAAGAAGAACACTGTAAGCTGTTTTTATAAAGGTTTTACTAAACGTGGATCCAAAAATATAAGACGTGTTTATAACTTATAAGTTCCTGTGTACAATAAATCATAAATAAAAGTAAAAAAAAAAAAACTAGAATAGAAAGGAAGTCAATACACTCAGGAAAATATCTTTCCCCATAGACATATAAAAAAATGGCCTGGTCCACTGTGCTTGTCTTCGCAAGATGCAGCATAAAACAGCGCACTCATTACAGGTGCATACAAATTGTGGCATTGCCGGTATCTGGCCCCCGGTCTATAGTGTCCCGCTCTTAGCACGATATTATTGTTTTATTTTATTTCATTAGGCCACACGCAAGATCTTGGACATGAAATTAATAGGGCAATTGATTTTCCAGATAAAAATATTATAGAATATGTAATTAGGGAAACTACGGCAGATAATGGAAAATTAGAACGCCTAGCTTTTTATGTTTAGAAAAATGTCAAAGTAGTTTATTTTTGTCTTATACTTTTTAGACCATTGATAGAACCCAATTAATAATTGTGTGTCATTTTAGGTTCGTATTTACGAATATTTAAGAATATTAAATTAGGGATAAACTACGGCAGATATCAGAAAATTAGACCAGTATGGCTAGCTATACATGTTTAGAAAAATATCAAAGTAGTTTATTTTTGTCTTATAGTTTCTAGACCATTGATAGAACCCAATTAATTATTGTGTGTCATTAAAGGTTCGTATTTAGTAGATAGATAAAAACGATTCAAACTACAATCTCACACAAGGTGTATTTTCTAATATTAATTGAATTATGTACACATAAAAAGTTATTTAATAAATGAGTTACCATACATTGAATTTACGCAAGCAAAAACATTGAATCAAACATTTAAGCAAGCAAAGAAAATTACACAAAACGTAATATGTGCTTTACAGATAACGCAATAGTACAAACAATAAGCGACTTTAGAATTTTTGTAAATTAAGCCATGTGTTAGTGACATAAAAGTTATGTAAAGTCGAAACATAACGTAAATTGAATTTGTGTTATTTCTATTATTTTGATAATAAAACACGACAGTTAATAGCAACTACTTCTGTATTTGTATAATTTGTTGCAAATATATCAAGCTTTGTAGTGTGTGGAGATTTGGATATTAAAATACCTGATTTGGTGTGATTACATAAGATAAGTAGATATCTTTATGAACTAGATTTCCGCCCAGCGGTTTCACCCGCTGCCACTCAATTTCCCGTGGTAATAGTTGTTTTCCTGCAGTAAAAAGTAACCTATGTGTTATCCTAGATTATACTCTACATGTGTTCCAAATTTCATCCAAATCGGTCAAGCCGTTTGAGCGTAAAGAGGTAACAAACATACATACACACACACAAACTCTCAGATTTATAATATTAAGTACGGATACGCGAATGAGCTTTACTCGTCTTACTCATCTCAATCATGACAACATGCCCATAGACCGTGACAGTTCTCATTTCATAAAACAAGCTATATGATCAATCTATCTCATTCCAAACAGATATAATATTTCCTAGTATAACATCTGAGCGGCCGCGGTAGATACGAATCGATTGATTTAATGATAGATTGTGAAATAATGATGCTGTTTCATATTGAAACAACGATTCACTACCGTACGACCACCTGCTTTCACAACGAACATTTGTTATTGTAGTTCGATGTTTGTATATGGAATTATTCGTTATGTTCAGTCATTATTTGTTCAATTTGTTACACCTTATATTCAAGTATATCTACAGATCATCTGTCTAGATACATACACATACCTACGTACATTGTACACATATATTGTACACAATTGAGTCAAATTTGCATGCCTGCTTGCAGGCTGAATACACTGAACTATGTTATAATATAATCTAAGATCCTAAAACTGTATTCTGGCAAATAAATATCCTTATATCTTTACATACACATATCACACCTATAATTCCTTGCGGGGTAAAAGAACGGCCATTGACACCACGTCTGACCAATATTTGAGGGTCATTAAGAAAATTATGGATCGCCATAGTGACAGGTTGTCAGCCCATTGCCTAAAATTGGAATACACACCCTCGAGGCCCTTAGTCGCCTCTTACGACTCCCATGGGAAAGAAATGGAGTGATGCTATTCTAAGCCGGCATCACACGGCAACTACATACAGGATGTAAAAATATTAGCTGCAAAATTTTTAAAGGGTGAACCAGCCCTTGAAACTGGATATCTTTCCCCAAGGAACATAGGTCAAAATATCATAAAGTATTGGACCTTCCACACAAAATGTTTTAGCCGACCGGGTCTAATCTAATCCCATACAAAAGCAAAAATTCCCACGCTCATTCCAAACTCAAAAATACCAAAAGAACCGGCCAAGTGCGAGTCGGACTCGCGCACGAAGGGTTCCGTACCATTATCTATAAAAATCCAACCAACTGTCCAACTTTCGCGGTTCATGAGATACAGCCTCCAAACAATAATCGATAAAAACGCGCAAAAAAACACGTGTTTTGTATGGGAGCCCCCTTAAATATTTATTTTATTATTATTTTTTGTATTTGTTGTTGTTATAGCAACAGAAATACAACATCTGTAAAAATTTCAACTGTCTAACTTTCGCGGTTCATGAGATACAGCCTCCATACAAAAGAACAAGTTTTTTGTATGGGAGCCCCCTTAAATATTAACATTTTTCTAATTTTTAGTATTTGTTGTTATAGCGACAACATAAATACATCATCTGCAAAATTTTCAACTGTCTAGGTATAACGGTTTAGGAGATACAGCCTCGTAACTTTCGGACGGACGGACAGACAGACGGACAGCCGAGCCTCAGTAATAGGGTTTCCGTTATTACCCTTTGGGTACGGAACCCTAAAAACGTACTAGGGTACATTATCCCAGATGGTTGCACTTGGAAGTGCAGTTGTCAATAGAACTAGTACTATTAATTATACTGTGATAGAAGTCAGGCACGTGACCTTGATGGAGTGATGGTTGAGATTCTCGGGTAGTTATTGACAGACAGACTGGGCCGATAATGGCGGATAGCGGTAGCGGCTGCCTGCTACGCCGAGAGTCGTGGGTTCAATCCCCACAAGACACAAATATTTGTTAAGTCATTTTCAGATATTTGTGTTTAGCCTGGGTGTTTTTGTAATCATTTTCGAAAAAAAGTCCGGGATTCTTACGGCGTAGGCAGAGCGTTAATGGCCGTAAAAATACGGTTACTATCGCCACGTCTGAGAAATATTTGAGGACTGTTTCAGACAAATCGTTTATCACGTTGTCAGCCTGTCGCCTACGATTGTAATACACATAAAACCCTCGAGTCCCTTAGTCGCCTTTTACTATGCCCGTCGGAAAGAAATGGAGTGGTGCTATTCCAAGCCGGCATCACACGGCCATATTTTCAGTTCAAATTAATCTGCAGTCTGCTGAACGTGATCATAATTGCTCACCATCACCATCAACTGCAATTTCCAACGCCTGGAGATTTTAACACAGCAACTGCTAAAGACACACTTATATTCCCGGGGATTTTTTTGAGTAGAACCAAATCTGTTATTTGAACAACCACTTCCCACCAAATAGTCAGGTGCAGATTTCATTGCAGCGTCCAGCCCTAAAAAAAGGAAAGTAAAACCAAAGATTTAAATATTTTCGTATTATTAATTTTCATTTTTCAAAAGACAGACTCACAACTCTTCGGAATGTGTAATTTAGTGCTCTTTTTTTCCTTCCTGGACAATTCACACAGCGCTAACTAGCCCTAAACTAAGCAATGATGTTAATTATTATTAATTTTTTTTAAAATAAATACATATTAAACATATTGACGAAACACAAATACTTGAAAATGGATTTGACAAATATTTCTGTCTTATGGTGGTCGAACTCACAACCACTAAGCAGGCAGAGGCTTACAATTTTGTTGAAAATCCGTACTAATATTATAAATCTGAGGGTTTGTGTGCGTGTGTATGTATGCATGTTTGTTACCTCTTCACACTCAAACGGCTTGCCCTATTTGGAACACAGGTAGAGTATAGGCCACTTTTACTGCGGGAGAATAACTATTACCACGGGAAAATGAGTGGCAGCGGGTGAAACCGCTGGGCGGAAATCTAATTAAAAATATTTTTTTTTTTTTTTTTTTTTTTTTTTGGTAAAAGTCGTGTAGACTGCCGCGATACAGGTTCGTCCTAGTGCGGAGTCTATAAGTAATATGTTCTTATGTAACTCTTATTTGGGAAATAAACAAATTTTATTTTATTTATTTTATTTATATAATTTTGTCATACAAATTTTTCCATGTCTGGACTACGACCCTTATTCTCTGGGACTTGAATTATAATTGTCACCATGAAAAAGTAAGAAAAAAAAAACACAGTTAAGTTTCTACAAACCTTACCAAAATATGAGAGAGATAGATTAACTACTTTAGCCCTTGATAGGCAGTGAACGCGTTAAGAATTAATGCACATAACACCTTAACCGAGCTAATCACAGACACCCGATTATAGACCCAATCGCTCTATTTATATTGTGTTCTAGGAAACTGTAAATTGGCGATTTAATTACTAGATTAGGGCAATAAATAGCTAGTCCTTACAGCTAGGTACCGGGCTGTTCTACAGCACTCCACAAAAGGTTTTTTTTTATTAATAATGATGGGTTTGCTCTTGACTTTAGTCTAGGTCATAGGGCAGAGACAGAGTCTAAGATGAAGCGAGCTCACCCAGAAGAAGCCTGTTAAGGCACTGGCACTCCCACACACTGACGGAACGGTCTCCAATGGTTTAACTCTACGGAGTCGAGACGCAATCATGCTCACGGTTTAAAGTACCTCCGGGTAAACTAACCAAAAATAGGTTCTATAAAAACCAAAAATCTGCATCAAATAGTCAAGTCTCATGGGAGCTAGCCAAATAGCCACTTTCCGTCAAGTTTTCTGTAGTTTCAGTTGAACCCTAAATCCCCTTTTTACTAATTAATCAGGTGTAAGTTTTGGATTCCAAAGACTATCGCCATAGTGTCTGGTTGTCAGCCCATTGCCTAAAATTGCAATACACACCCTCGTGTCCCTGAATTTTTGACGGACAAAAAGTGACATAGGTATAATTGGAGCACAATAGAGTACTACCCCAAGTAATGATGTTATTATATGATAGGCGTAACGCGGTGCTTACGCAAATCTGCCTGCTCCTAAATTATGGTAAAATACCTACTGCGTTTTGCTGTTATTAAGTCCTACAGATTTCGATCAGGTGTGAAAATTGTTAAATATTAGTCGCAACATGAACAAATATGCATGGAATTTCAACAATTTCTGGATTTTCATTCTTTGCTAAGACACTTAATGGCGGTTCTCTTACTTTGCATCTGTCTGTCAGACGAAAGAAAATTTCGAATTTTCATTCAAAATCCCGTGCAAAAAACGAATAGGTACCATGGCTCACGTCTGTTACGCACGCGATTTGACCAAGGTGTTTGACAGACGTATGTGTTAGTCCGTCATAACTTAGGATCAAAAGTATAGTAAGCCTATGTTTTAAAGCTTACTTTAAGTTAGATGATTACATTAATGACAAAGAGGCATGGAGCTCTGAAATTCCAGCGCAGCACAAGAAACACACACTCGTGCGAGGAGTTTACAACTAACATAATTTTAACTTACCTCAATATGTACTCTTAGGTATGTGGATTTCTTTTTTTGACATTCTAAGTTTATTAATTGTGAATCTACTTTGAAATGAAAGTTTTGAAGTTGAACTTGAAGTTCTCGAATTTTTTTGATGCCATCTGATGACATATTTGAAAATTCCAATATTCTACTAAACCACCAAGCACCGCTGCGCTGTCACCGGCGCGCGCGAATTTTTTGTTCTGTGTACTGAACTAAGCAGGTGAATTTCGATGCTAATGTGTAAGTAAACAAAATTTACTTCAATAAACTACATACATATATCACGCCTCTTCTCCCTTGCAGGGAAGGCAGAACGTAAACGGCCGCAAATGAACCAACATTTGCGCCACGTCTGACAAATATTTGAGGGTCATTCGGAAAATTGTGTATCGCCATAGAGACAGGTTGTCAGCCCATCGCCTAAAATTGGAATACACACCCTCAAGTCCCTAAGTCGCCTCTTAGGGAAAGAAATGGGGTGATGCTTTTCTAAGCCGGCATGACGCGGCATTCAATAAACTACTTGTAACAGTATCTTCCATTAGTTTTAAAGTGAAATGTAAGTGCCAAAAACAATTTTTAATTGCAGTAGTATATCAATGTCTGATTCTGCCCGTAGTAGTGTTATCAGAAACTACGAACACGCAACACCTGTTTTTATATATTCACTCTATACTGGACTCAATTCCTTACAACCATTTAAATTCACAAGCTCAAAATTACTCAGTAACATAATTATTTCGAAATTTGTTAATAAAACGTGGGACGCCAGTCAACCCGCGACCACAATACATGAAACTGTATTGAAACGTCGGGACACAGGTAAACTACTAATATTTACCTAAATACTATCGCGATAGACCCGGTCTAATACTTAAAGTTATAAAACGTTGGACGACTCGATAATCATGTTTTTTTACGGATAAACTATAATATGTAAAATCATTTTAGTAACAAATTTCGAAATAATTATGTTACTGAGTAATTTTGAGCTTGTGAATTGAAATTGAAGAAGAACTATGGCGCCTTTTCGTTCATTATCGGGTACTATTAATGTAATCAATGTAGGATAGTATTATCACTTATTGACGTTATGATCCGTCATTGTAAAATAACAATTTTGTAGTGTCCTAATAGAAAACCGGCTCGGGTAGGATAAAAAAATAAAAATAAAGGCACTGCTTCGGGACTGGTCCGGTAAATCACATGGCATGTAACTTTACGCCTCCACCATCTGTATCATTAAACGTTTTTTTTTTCAAATTGCAGTTAAGATTTTCAAAGCGTTTTATTTACATGCGTAATGTTCTTCTTCGTCAAGTCAACGGCAACAGTAAATTTTTCCGTGACCAACATGAAATGCTTGCTTAAGTTAAAACGCCATCTTTTATTCAAATAGACAATGGGGAAATATAAATATAACATTACTTTGATATCTCTTGCTTTTCTAAACCTATGTGGCGAAAAGTTAAAGCGCAAATTTAAGGTAAGTTTAAATAATTTGTTTCCCGAATTGAGGCCACCACCTGACAGGTCTAAAATGTTGGCTAATTTGCACCGACAAGACAAACTGACAGACCGGGTGTTTCAGCCACGATCTATAGATACATCACGCCTTTAATATTTTATTTACTTAGGTGCACTTAAATTTCGGGTAAGGGCGTGTCGTACTCTCTAGTAAAGGATTCCATACCTTGAAGATTTTTGTAGCGTTCTTAGGACAACTCGGTTTCAGATATGTTCTGTATGTTTGAAAATCTTTGGCATCTGATTTTTGTTCTATGATATTTAATTATGCCCAAACAAAATACAGTTTTTAATTTCATATGAACACATACAATATAAATATTACATACACTGCAAAAAGTATACAGGATGTCAGGGACAGCCCTCCGAATAGTGATAGGGTGCATTCAGACCACGAAACTTTCCATAAATAAATATTTCAGGAAACGTTATTTTTTTTTACCTTCCATAGTAAATGCAGTTAGCTGATTGTGATTTTGTATGGGAGGTCGGTTTTTTTGTCGGTTCCTGGCATATGTTTTTAGGGAAAAGTTGTTCTGTTTCATGGTTTGCATGCACCCTATCTGTATTCGGATTCGGAAGGTAGTCCCTTACACCGGGTATATATGGATCGCATTTGGACCATCATGCCTGCTGTCACTTATACAAACTTCAAAAAAATACCATTCAATGTTGTAGTCAGCTAGCCAAGTATGAGGAAACGGTAAAAGTAGGAGGTACTTACTTTTCTGCACGAGGCAGTTAAACAAAAATAACTAAATATTCTGGGCAATTCACACAGCGCCATCTAGCCCCAAACTAAGCAAAGCAGATAGCATCACCCCATTTCTTACCCATGGGTGTCGTAAGAAGTGATTACGGGACTTGAGGGTTAGATGTGTATTGCAATTTTTGGCGATGGGCTGACAACCTGTCTCTATAGTGATATACAGTTATCTGATTGACCCTCAAACTTTTGTCAGACGTAGTGTTAACATCCGCTTTACGGCCGTTAACACTCTGCCTACCCCGTAAGGGATATAGGCGTGATTTATGTATGTATGTTAAAAAACTTGGGTGGTCATCTTTGACTAATTGGTTTAAAAATGGGTACCCCCACATTTTTGCGTATGTTGCCATACAATCGCCATGTTTCATTGCTCACCATTTTCAAAAGCTACCACTCAGAAATGGACACACGAGTTTTTTACCGTCCTTATTAAGGCATGTTTAACTACCCTGTGAAAAAAAGTTGGTACATTCGATTTGAATTGTAAAATCAGCTGGCCCAGAAACGAATAGCGTAGTTTTACAAAGTCCGGTCTCTTCCTCTAACGTAACAGTTCTCCTTTTGGCACTTGTTTGATTACGGAACCCTAAAAAGCATTTAAGAGACAGCCGTTTGATATTAGTTAAGTGGCAATTAACACTTAACAGTTGCATATACTGCTATACGTTTAGATCTTGTGCTTACTAATTTAATTGAGTTTAAAGTGTGTAAGTTATCTGTGCTATTATCCATAAATAATTTATATTAGTGTACTAGGGAACACAATTTTTGAAAGATTGCAAAATAAGTTTTATGAATACTGTATTTTGATTAATAAATACGTTTTTAACCATTCCGGTAGATAGAGCCAAGCCATGCGTTATTGGCATTAAGATTATACTTCCATAATTTTACCAAAGGCAGGCAAATCCACGGTAGCCTAGTCACTAGTTCTAATTTCTTTTTTGAAATCATTTATAATATTTTTGTTTGGCATTGAAGAAGATAATTATAACCTAAGCGGTAGTTCATTGTTTGACAGTTTTTTTGGTGCAGCTCTTTATCTACATACTTAATACTTTGTTAAATCTTTATAGTAAGGTGTAGATTTCAAAGCCCGGAGGCTAAAATTGCTGAGTTCAGCCCTAAAAGAAAAACTTAGTTACATCATCATCTCTCTGCCCATATCCAATTTTTTACAAGTATCAAAATACTTACATACATACATAAATCACGCCTATATCCCCGTTAAGTTATGTATGTTTTGTAAAGCTGTAAGCTCCCCAAATAAAATAAAATAAAACGGATATTAAAACCACATCTGACAAAAGTATGAGGGTCAAGCGGATAGCAGTGTATCACTATAGTGACAAGTTGTCAGCCCATAGTATTAAAATACTATTCCCGTAATGAATTTAGCGGTTTAAACTTCTAGCAAAACCGCAAATGGCACTTGATTAAGCAGCCCTCTATAATTTCATAGGAATTTACACAAAACTAGGTGTAAAAATTGCTCAATAATGCAAGACCGTAGAATCGCTTTGAGCAAAAATTACAAAATAAGAGGGTTACCTTTGACAATTACTGGCATAAAATTTTATGACTTCATGTAGCTGTTGCATTCCAAAATATTTTGCACAATAATAGCCCAAGTAGTAAAAATTATGTCAACACACCTTAAGACAAGTGTGGGCGTGAACGGCCTCGACAGTGGCGCCACTTCACAAAATAAAAACTCTTTATACAAAGAATCTATCAGAATGTCCATTGCTCAAGTTTTTGGTATTGACCTTAAGTAAAATTTGAACCTGCAAATTTAATGAAATATTCACTGTAATTAAAGACAAAATGTGGCTAAAAACGGCCACTTTTGGTATTTATTGCCATAACTTTAATTACAACAAATATGTATGAGTTTGCAGGTTCAAATTTTACTAAAGGGTAATACTAAAAACGAGCAACGGAAATTCTGATAGATTGTTTGTATTAAGAGATTTTTTTTTTGTGAAGTGGCGCTACTGTCGAGGCCGTTCACGAGTACACCCGCCTTAAGGTTACAAGCTAGACTTGACAAAATGTAAATGTATAAAGGTTCCTAGCTGAACAACAACGATCATCATATACATACTACAGTTATTTATCCGTTGGTTGGCCGGTAGAGACCAAAAAATAGGCACTTAAATTTGGCTTACATAAATAATGAAAGCATACAATTTCGACAAGTATACCTATCTTGATTTTAAATATATTTTTCTTGCTTGTTACTGTCACTAATTCATAATATGGGTTTCCGTGAATAACGTGTACGCTTAACGTATAGTCGGATTCGTCGGGCGCGATTCGGGAGGGCGTCAGTTACGCTGACGATACACTTTAGTTTAGCTCCAGGCAGAGCCACGGGGCAATTAGTTTCCAATAAACACCATATGAATGTCGTTGATGTCTATTGCAAAATTTGCAAATTATGCCGCTCCCGTATCGGCTTATACAGCCATGAAAAGTCTTGCCTCAGACACTGATTAAATCGTCTGTCACAGACGTGTGAGGCCGATGAAATCCGTCTATTATAAAATCATAATATTAATACAAAAACATATTTTCTTTATCATGTTATATAATAAACCAATCGTGCCCGCAATCTTCGTTGATCTACTCCTATTTTTACCTACGATTAGTTTTTCGTAAATTCATTCAATGTACAGACGCACGGGTTTTACTGTTTTATTATATGTATACATAATCTAAAAAG
Organism: Tuta absoluta; assembly: GCA_027580185.1. Classification (NCBI taxonomy): domain Eukaryota; kingdom Metazoa; phylum Arthropoda; class Insecta; order Lepidoptera; family Gelechiidae; genus Tuta; species Tuta absoluta. The sequence goes on from JAQAHW010000047.1 coordinate 2,258,866, forward strand.
AACCTGGTTGACCGAGCATTGCTTTCATTGTTAGTAAAAACCATTTACTTATTAGAAAATAGAACTGAGCTACAACTAGATCGATTTATCGTCCTTAAAAACCCCCACAAAATACATACAAAATATCATGAAAATCGATGGAGCCGTTTCAGAGATCCCAATTATAAATAAATAAATTTACAATAACTATTCGTTTAACGGTAGGTATAACTAAGAAATAACAAGTGTAAAAGTGGAAGGTCCCATTTCTTTGACCTAAAGTTCTTAGTCCTAAAGTCGATACATTGTCCGGGGTCGTTGAACGAAACTACAAAAAAATAAGCCAGTAATAAAAATACCGCGAACATACATACATACATAAATACGCCTCTTTCCCGGAGGGGTAGGCAGAGACTACTTCCTTCCACTTACTACGATCCTGGTATACTTCTTTCGCCTCCTCTACATACCGCGAACATTTTTCTTGTAATAAGTTGGGACTTTTGGTATTAAGACGTGTCTCCCACTTGTCATCTATCGCTGCGTGTCTTGACGCACCGTAACGCATGCGAAAGATCGAAATTCGCAATTTCCGTTCATCTGACAGACGCATGCGTTACGGTGCGTTAAAAATACGCAGCGACGGACGACAAGCTTAAGCTTTCATCCGCATTTCTTCTATTCCATTAATTACATAGTCGGCCATTTTACAATACCAACAGATATTCAGAGCCGATTTTAGTATTTAAATGTACTAATGTCGCATTGTGTTCAGGAATACGAACGTTTTATCTAAAGTACGATCTTTTATTTGTAAATGGGATCACATTAGCGGAGTTTATCTACAGACAATATGGAAAATATTTTATCTCAAAGCGCTACCTACTGTCTAAAGTTATTTCATTTTAAAACAGCGTTGATTCTGCCAACATATTTTTAGGGGAGTTTAACATGATGTCAGACTGACGGACATAATATTTGAAGTCCGCGCAGTGTAACAGACTGTAAAAAAAACGCATGCGTTACGTATGATGCTCCGAGTGGAAACGTTTTCGATGCGTCACGGTAAAAAAGAGATAGGTTTAGGCGTCTACCTTAATAAGTCTAACAGAGACAGATATCAACGTTTTAGCGGAAGTTGTCATTTCTTATCCGACACTAAATAATTTAATTTACACATTCATACACGTATGCCCTTGTCCCTTGCGAGGTGGGCAGAGCGTTAACGGCCGTATTCGCGATGTTTGCCAAATATTTGCGGGCCGTTTCAAAAAGTCGAGGTTTACGACACCCGCTGAATACAAATGGGTATAATTCAATGCACATATTTTTTGTTAAATAAGTAGGATTTAACATTTAAAAGAAATGTTACACACACGACATTATTATAATAACGAAATCATCTCGGATTTTAGTTTTAACCCAACTAAGGCAATGGAGTCGTGAGCTATTCAGGCTAGAGACCACATTTAGCTTAGAGACCACCAGCAGTAGTCATTATAACAGCTGAGGTGGTAACACGAGAATTCACTACTTGCATACTAGTCAATTGAGCTACTTTTTGAAACTGTAGAGTATGTACGGAAAGAAAATATGCGTTGGCAAAAATTTAACTAATAATTTTATCATAGGTTGCTATGAGAGGCGCCCTCAATTTCCACGCCTATTCTCTTTCCGCACAGACTTTAAATTGAATGAATCTATCATAGAGTTATCGCGGTAGTCTTTGAAGTCGGGTTACCATGGATCGAGTCACGGTCTTATATGGCCCGATGGCGTAGCGGAAAGTACCCCTACGCCGAGGGACGTGGGTTCGGTCCCTACGAGACACATATTTGTTATGTACTTTTTTCAGTTATTTGTGTTTGGTCAGGGTGTTTTATATGTGTAATAAGTATTTATTTAGAAGAAAAGAAAATCATAAAATAATGGGGTCAATTCGGGATTTAAATTTTCCTTACTTGCCTTAAATTAGTGCTGTCACTTTCCGTCAAATAGGTTTATAAAAGGATAGAAGATATCTAAGTCCTGTCATTTTTAAAAACGTCTAGGGTTTTTTCGCCTTTCCTAGTCAATTTAGGCGCCATTGTTTTGATCGTCGCCTTATTTTGACAGATAACACGTATTTTGCATGAAATTATAAGACATGACACGACTAAAATATCTCCTATCCTTTTCTAAACCTATTTAACGGAAAATGACGGCACTAATTTAAGGCAAGTAAGGAGAATGTACATCCCGAATTGTGGCCAATATCAGCTGTTTAGTTCCCATAAAACAAGCTATGCTTAGCTAGATGGCGCTGAGTGAAATGTCCAGGACATTTATTTAAATAACGTACTATTCTCGTATAACTACGAATACCGAACCGTAGACTGGTAAAGTCACTGCGAGTTTCAACTGTCAAAACAAAACAAAAAAGTCGCAAGATGGCCGCGCGTCAGCTGTCAAAGTGACAGCTCGGAGTGGAGTGTGGCTACCGGTGAGATTGTAATCACATTTACATGTTGAGGATATGAACATTTGACGCGACATGTGGATACCGGTTTTTGTCCTGATCAACTCTTGATTTAATTTGTAGTGTTTGGAGTTCTGATTGACTGCTGGACTTGCCTTGATTTTTGATTTAATTACCGCATGAAGATAGCGATGGATGCTGGCTTAGACAATTTTGTTGCCCGCAGGTTTGGTGGTGGACGGCGTCAGGGCTTGAGGTAGAGGGGTTTCACGAAAACTTCAGGCGATATCCACGGCCTATGTGGCGCAGTGGTAGTGCGACTCCCTGCGACGCAAAGGTTCCAGGTTCGAATCCCGGTGGAAGAAGTTAATATTATCACTTTGTTCGTAAGAAAGATGGTCCCGTGCTACGGAGGGCACGTTATGCCGTCGATCCCGATTGCTATCAATGATTTCTTAGATGGCGGTCGTCACACAACCATGTCTGAGGCCTACTAGCAGTATCAGGCGGTTAAAAACTCTGACACCAGGGTTCATCGGGTCGTTCGTCGACTCGGTGTCCCACAAAAAAGGGCGATAGCTTGTCTGTAAGTTACTGCTGATAAGCCCTTTTCTGATATGAGCTGTGTGCCATGATATCCTTATTTTGTATCGTAAACTGCTTTTGTCACAAAACCGGAATGTGCATACCATAAACAATATTATAGGTAGGTATATATTTTTTATTTATGTGAGAACGTGTTAGGAAATGTTCAAGTTTGGGAAATGGATCAAGTCAATCTAAAGGATTTACATATGTGTATTGTGGTTGTGTGTCTCGTCTCCAAAACATGTCTAAACCTACTGTCTTTTTCTTCTATTTCCATGTGGGACACCGAGTCGACGAACTATCCGATAAACCCAGGGGTCAAGAGTTTTTCAACCGCCTTCTACTACTAGTAGGCCTCTGACAGGGTTGTGTATCGGCCGCCGTCTAAAGTATTTCCTATCTGACGGAACGTTTCGTTCCCAACTGATATACTTGTGTTGGATAAGTCGTTTTACTCTGCATTAGTCGTTTAAGAGTATCTAGATTAAATTTATTTTGTACTATTTTAATGAAATTGTTTTTTATTATTGAATATTTTTAAATTGTTCTCATTATCATTATACGTTTTTGACGCGTACCTACTAAGCAAATTCTTATGACGGACATCTATAACTTTATAACGTAATCCATTGTGTGATAAATAAATACATTGATCAGTATCGTGGTCACTGAATACAACCAGTTGAGCAAAATGACACTGAAAATTATACAGTGATTGTAATTGCTTACCAATTTAAAATAGAAAAGGTTAGTTTCACTAACAATATCAACATACATATTCTACTAAAGTGTAATTGTATACATGAATGGAAAGTAGAGTTCATGGTCGTAAATAATAATTGGTGCAAAAGCTAAGTGATCTCTCGTAGAGGCTTATCAAATATCATATCAGTAACCTTTGAGGAAAATGTAAGGTGCGAATTTTTTATCTAGATTTAATTGTATTTAACATTTGGAAAGTCTTAAATGTTAACTTGAAACAAAGCGATATACGAAAATGTCACCAGAACAAATTTTAATCGGACTACATTTTTGTATAATGTTTATTCAATTTGAATAATGTTCATATAGGTAGACCTCGAAAAGAAAAGATGGCGCGACGATCTTGATACATACTCAAAGATGTAAACGACTTTGGCACTTGATTGCAATAAATGATAAAACATTTTCAAAACGATTATAGGGTCAAATTGCTACTTATTGGGCACAACAGCTGTAATCACGGGTTGACTGCCATTGACCCGAAAAGAAGAAGAAGAAGGGTCAAATTTTACTAGTGACCGATTGTAAAAACTCAAGACGGGCTGGTGATAAGAAACAATTAGCCACAAAGAACATAGATCAAAAATATTTCATTTATAATAAATAATTGGACTTCCCATGCTAAATTGCCGATCAGATGATTTTGGCTAACTTTGCCCAATTAACATAGGTCGAAATATGTTAAAAATATTTTGAGTTTCCAATAACTCAAATCAGCTGATCGGCAATTTCGTATGGGAAGTCCAAATTTTTATTTTCGTATTTTGACTTATGTCCCTTATCACCAGTCCATCCTCTGTTTTCACTATCGGTCACTAGTACAATTTCACCCGATATAAGTAAATATCTGTTGTCGATTTATCGATACCGCTAATGTAAATGTATGTAATGTATGCAATATGGCTGCGCGGGCGCACGCGACGGAAGCTACAATACCAAACAATTTATTTTAATAGGCATTTATTAAGTTGGCTCCATTATGGTATGGGCACACTGAGTTACAACAACTCCAAACGTATCATGCATAACGTCATCATCAGCCCCGGATCTACGTCATTTTCGAACCTTGATAGAGAAACTTGAGAAATACGCCCCCACTGGAGAAATACTGACAAATGGGTAGCATTTTTGTGAACATTTGTAAAAATTATAATACGTACATAAATTACGCCTATATCCCTTACGGGGTAGGCAGAGCGTTAACTTCCGTAAAACGGATATTAACACCACGTCTGACAAAAATTTGAGGGTCAATCAGATAACTGTGTATCACTATAGTGACAGGTTGTCAGCCCATCGCCTAAAATTGCAGTACACATCTAACCCTCGAGTCCCTTAGTCGCCTCTTACGACACCCATGGGTAAGAAATGGGGTGATGCTATTCTAAGCCGGCATCACACGGTACAAATAACGGTACGGTACAAATTATAATCCGTATATAAATTGAAGTTTTTTATTACATTAAGTTGTTTCCGTTTTCTCGTGGGAACGAGATGTTTTCCGTTGGTAAAAAATGGCCTAAGCCACGTTCCAGTCTCATAACTAACTTCACACAAAAAGTCATATGGTATATTTAAATAGGCTTCGTAAATAAGTTTGTATCCGTAAAAAGGGCATTGCTTGTTAGAATTTTCGAATTATTGTCTTGATGATGTGACGCCCTGGCGCCCGGGACGGGTGCTTAAGTTTCCCCACCTATAGATCCGGCCCTGATTATCATCATTAGCAGCTTTTAATGAGAAGTTCACTGCTGGACATAGGCCTCCCCAGGGTATCTCCATTGATCATGGTTGCGGTTCGACTAAATCCAAAATGGCTGCCGCTACTTTTACAAGGTACTCGGTCAACCTGATAAGAGACTGTTTCTGCTACGCTGTGATTTCCGATAAGATAAGCGATTAAAAAACTAATTTTAAAATAAATCTGTCGTATAGGATTCGCTCACTGTGTTGCTAATCTCCTCTCTGCTTGGCAGGGGGCAGAGATTATCTATAATAAATAGTGAGGACAAGACCCAAAATTGAACATACTTCTTTAAATATTGTAGAAAAGTGCATACTTTTGCTTAGTATGCGATCATTTTTAAGTATTTATTCGATAGTCCATATTCAGCGGGGGGCAGAGATCATATAAGTCATGCGCGCGGCGTCGCAAAGCGTGTCGCAATATTCGGAACTATTCGGTGCCCCGCGAATCATATCTCGACTAGAAATAGTGAGGCAAAGACTCAAAACTGAACAGACTTCTTACACATACACACATACACATATTACGCCTAAAATCCCTTGCGGGGTAGGCAGAGCGTAAACGGCCGCATAAAACGAACATTTACGCCACGTCTGACAATCATTTGAGGGTCATCCGGAAAATTGTGTATCGCCATAGTGACAGGTTGTCAGCCCATCGCCTAAAATTGCAATACACACCCTCGAGTCCCTTAGACGCTTCTTACGACTCCCACGGCAAGAAATGGGGTGATGCTATTCTAAGCCGGCATCACACGGCATTCTTTAAATATGTTTAAAATGTGCATATTTTTGCTCAGTATGCGATCAACTTTAAGTATATTCTCGATAGTCCGCGGGGGGCACAGATTATCTATGTCATGCGCGCGGTATTGCGATGCGTATCGCGATATTCGGAACTATTCGGTGCCTCACGAATCATATCTTGACTAGAAATAGTGAGGAAAAGACTAAAATTTGAAAAGACTTGCTATGCTATAAATGTGTATATTTTTGCTCAGTATGCGATCAACTTTAAGTAAATTCTCGATAGTCCGCGGGGGGCATAGATTATCTTTGTCATGCGCGCGGTATTGCGATGCGTATCGCGATATTCGGAGCTATCCGGGACCCGCGGATGGTATCGCCTCGACGACAATGGACAAACAAATGCGATCACATTTCTTTTCTTCGATTTGTTTTTGCTGCGGTTTCGTATGTTTCGATGTTGGTTTAACCAACAAACGTTTCTTTTTAAACTTACATCCTATTTTCATCCTCACACTAGTGTCATAGTTTTAAATAGTAGGTAGACTTTTGACTTTTGGTGCCGTGCATTTCTTTCCCATGGGAGTCGTAAGAGGCGACTTAGGGATTCGAGTGTGTGTATTGCAAATTTAGGCGCTGGGCTGAAAACTAGTCACTATAGCGATACACAATTTTCTGAATGACCCTCAAATATTTGTCAGACGTGGCGTAAATGTCCGTTTTTGCGGCCGTTTACGCTCTGCCTACCCCGCGTGATATATGTATGAATGTATGTTATTTAAGTAAAATACAATTTTGCAAATTACTTGCCTCAGGTATTCTACTTTTGTAGGACATACAAAGACATTATTGAATTAAGCTGTCTGAAATAATTACATCCAATCACCATGTAAGTAGGTGATTACATGGAATTTGCATGCGTGTTTGTTTGACTGTCTGCCTCCTGAGTAGAGTTCAATCAAATTGTTTATTTTTCTGACGCGTTTGATTGATTCGTGATTGGCAGTACATGTGTTTAATCGAACACAGAAAAAACTTGTAAATAGCAGTAAATAGGTTTCGGTTCCGTTAAGATTATTTTTCCTGTCGTTAAGGTAATTCGAGAGCCTAATAGCACCCCCAAACAGGAAAAAACATACCAGGCTGGACACGCTAGTCATCTGGAAACCAAATTATCAATTCGCGGCAATAAATAACTACAAAGATTATTTAGAATCAATATAGCCTTGTTAAAACTGTGCAATTTAGTTATGTATACCAAAAATGTTTAAAACTGCATTTGGCTGCGTTTCAAGACGACTAGCGTGTCCAGCCAGGATTTTGTTCTGTTTGCAGATTTTTTTATATCATATATTTATTAGTTTTGTATAAATTTAACTTCGCAGTATTAATTAATATCAGTTATCTTTAACTAAACTAACTCAATTTAATTATATACAGAAATAATGAACCTAAATTCATTACCCTATTCTTTTTAAATGTGACAAATTTTACTTATTCATCTACCAGATAATCTAAGCACTTTTATACATAAAAAGCCCGCACACATATTTCCACAAGTCCACTTCTAAATCGCTGCACCGTCGTACCAGAATGGCACGAACCAGAAATTACTAGATTTTACTCTGCAATACAATAGAACAAAATTCGTTATGCCATTTCGATCGACAGTCATCCATATCGGCATGAGGAGCAAACGCAAACGGGGCAATTGCAATAACTAATAGTTTGTTATAACTCCGACCTGTCAGTTTCGATATGGCCACCCTGTATAACAAGACACTAACAGGGTCTTTGGGAATAAGGTCTTTTTATACATACGTAAAAAGTAACGCTTCTCTACGCCAATAGATGGCGTTAAAATCTGGGCGTTTCTCCGCTAGTCACGCAAGGAACCATCAGCGAACTAATAAGGCACAAGAAGTAGTATTCGTTTCTGCTTATAGAAGCCCGACTCTGCCTACTTGCCATTTAGGATCGACGGGGTCATCAAATTAAAAACGAAACTGAATGATGCATCTACCATAGAACTAGCTCTAGAAGAATAGGCGACCACAGTCATCGACGGCAATCGTGTGGCACCCTTTTTCAAGCGGGTGTTACACCGTCAGCTTCATCACGCGAACCTCGAAACGAACATCAATGATATAAGCGAACGCTGAGCTTGTTAATTATTATTGTTATCTGTGGCTGTGCCTGTGACTTAAGACGCGTTTCACGTTTCACCGCTACTTTTCTTGCAAAATAAGTAAGACGTCTCCACCGCAGTTTGCTACAGCAACCTAACCCACCCCCTCGTCAGGAGCAATGTCATTACGCACTTTCATATAAGTCTATTTTGAGTCCCTTATCTACACGCTATTTAGCTGGCTCAGCACGCACGCCGTGTATTTTTTGGGATCGCCGCATCGCTCACGAGGCCTGGCGCTCCATCAAATGGAAAAAAGTTGGTCCAATATCCACCGAACTACAAGGAATCGCCAGAGAACTCCACCGAGCTATCGACAGTATAATACAGAAGACAGCTACGATCAAAATAACAGCTTGTGTTTCACAGCCTCTTAATGTCAGGGCCTGGAAAAGCCTAGTGAGTGTTAAGACAGTCTTGTGCAGCTCACTACCGGGCGATCACTTTTAAAAGGAAGTACTCCACACTCTGATCACTGAAAAGAAGTTTATGGTCAACAGCAAACCTCTAACGCACAACTCCATCAACCTAAACAAGCCAAAGCACAATCACTTCGGTACTACTGAGTGTTCTCGTACACGACTCGCTTGTCGTCCCTTTGATAACCATGACCTCATCGAGAAAAACACATAAAGAACGTCGCAGTGCCTTGCCGATGTATATTTCAGCCAAATACTCAATATTAATATGGATTGATGGAGCCCCACATCAAGCCGCAATGAAAGTCAACAACATCGTGCAGATCGTGGACAAAACTCTACCATAAAACACCTGACAACTGGCCACGAGGACGAGCCATCGCTACGTATCAAGAAGCAGACAGCAGCGTGAGGAAAGTGGACATCAGAATAAAAGAGAGCATCTGAACGCTAGCAACAAATAAGAAACATCGGGTAGAAGTGCTGCCGACCAAACCATACTAGCGTACAAATATCTTTTCGTTTAATTTTCTCATTTTCACTTAATTTTTCTTGTAGAAGCCGTCTCCGTTGCAATGAGAACAGCCACCGCACCATTTATAGCGACCGCGGCGCATTTAAGTTACATGTAAATATGTTTAATAAAAGGGTTCATTGGGTCATTTGTCGACTCGGTGTCCCATATGAATGACAGAAGAAAAAATTATCTTAATATTTTCATTATAAAAGGACTGTGTTCTGTTGACCATTTGCTAGTCGCTATATCGCGATTTGAATTTGAGTTACATATTTAAGTTATAGACTTATTGTTAAATAAATTGTATTTTCTTTTAGTTTTTTAGTAAAATAGTGACTTAATTTGAAATGAGTCAGAGATCTTCATGTTTGATTTGGTAAAGCAAAGATCGATTTTAACTTAGGTCAATATTTGTTTCAGATTTTTCATGAAATAATGACGCAATTCTAAAGGGTTACAAATAATTAACTTTTTTTAATTAATGGATGTGAATATTTGTGTAAATTTTAATGCATTTAAAAGAACATATTCTTAGGATTAGTTAGGTGGTTCAAGTTTCATCCTTTGCCTTTTACTTTTAATTCTACAGCCATTTAAAAATTATTCTGTTTTTTCAACAAACGTTTTTCATCAATACCCAAAAAATTGTGTTTTTGGATTAGGTCGTTATTTTATTAAGAGTGCGAATAACATAACAATATTCTTAATTGCACTTTAGAGAAATAATATAACAATAGATAAAGACAGATAAAAGAAACACTGACTCGACATTTGAACAACTGCTGGAGTATAGAATTTTCAAAAAATCGATCAAGCCATATTACGTTCTCGTATTGAATTTGAACTTGTGTCGAACAATTGGAAAAGTGTATAACTAAGTTTTTTTGGAGAGTGTAGATAAAATAGTGTATGGAACTGCATATAATTAGGCTTGGAGAGTGTAGATAAAATAGTAAATGTAACTGTAGGTATATAATTAGGCATTAGAATGCTCGTGTCCAACTATTATCCCGCGAGGCTACGTTCTAGTCCTAGTGAACTGTTTTTTCCTTTAAACTTCGCTGGCGTTCCTTTTTCGGACCCATAGTCCTTATTCATTGCTAGCTATATCAAAATACGCTGAAATATGCGCCACTAGCGATATTCAATCGAACTCCAAATTATAACTTATTAATAATTTTCAAGGACGTGCTTTGGGTCGTATGATGATTCGGTGTCCTGACACAAAAATAATAAATATCAAATTCCTGGAGAATTTGATATTTATTATTTAATATCACGACTGCTTTTTAAGATAAAGCCTAGCCTATGACACTCGGGATAATGTAAGGATTCTTTCAATACAATTCCAACCCGAATCTGTTCAGTATTTAATGAGCTCCAGTCCTTTAAAGAATCGCACATACATAAATACATGAACTCAAAAAAATCATTAAACTCCTTTTTGGTTGGGCAGTCGTGTAAAAAGACCTTGTATGAGCTTGTACCATTGATTCCAAGCCTCGTGGCTGGGCGCGCAATGGCCGCTATTTCATAAAAGTAAATGACCGGCTCGCAGCCACCGCGCGTATCAATCACATTAAAATATACTCACAAGACCTGACCTACAGTATTCGGATGGCCGTTTTAATCGAGATTTAAAAGGATAGTTTAGAAGAGTAGAGTCTGTGAGAGAATAGGCGTAAGAATTAAGGGCGCCTATGTGCCTCAGTATGAGAAATGCCATCGTAACGCAACCGATGAAAATTTTTACTTTTTGTTCTCGCCTATTATCTTTCCGCACAGACTCTAGTTAATGCAACTGTTATATAATACCGAATTATATATAGTTGCATACAATGCTTTATCTACACCTACTCTACAAAATAACTCAGAAACTTCAAAATAATACCTATCATGGTTGGCAAAGAGTGGGCTTAAAGTCAGCACTACGTTGTGCCCATACAATTTTTTTTCCACGCTGTACTTACTTTTGTGTATCTTGGTTTAATATTAGAATGTTGTGCTTATATTTTTATTTCTGTTTGTATTTTGTGTTGGAAAATAAATGATTTGTATTTGTATTTAAACTTTCGCACCGGCGATCCAACGCCGCGTCCAAGATGTCAGGTGGCACAGAAATGTCCTCATCACTTTCAATTTTAAACTTTAAACAAGAAAAATAACAAAATCCAGACAAAATCAAACAAAGCTAACCACACAACATAACACGGCATGGATGACAAATGTGGAAGATGTCTGTCTGCTTTGAGTATTGGCACAGAACATTTCGTTTCATTTCTCCATTTTATCAAATATATAGCAGTATATATGACCCTCAAATGTTTAGCAAACGTGGCGTAAATGTTCGTTTTTTCCGAGCTTTAACTTTCTGCCTACCCCACAAAGGGTATAGGCGTGATACATGTATGTTTTTGTGATATAGCCGTAATCGTTAAGTGAGAACTGCTGACCGTAAGCAACGGGTAACTGGTAGTGCCCGACATTTGAGCAAGCGAGGGCAGCGATGCAAGCGCGAACGATACAGCGATTTGCGAACGTTTACCGTCTGCTTGCCCTCAGGTGTAATATGACCTTATGCTTAAGATCGGTGTAAGGATATGGGTTGTTCTCATCGACCGCGTTTTTCGTACGTTCCGATTAAAAAGTGCTGCTTCCTCTGGGACGAGCGTTATAAAATTTTACTTCAAAATACTTCAGCACTTCTCACATATGGTCAAACATTTAATTCATCAAATATGTGGTCAGTTTTTTGTATATTTCCTGTCAAACATGCATTCTCTCACATCCATGGCATGGTTCTTTGCTACCTTGCGCTAAATAGACTGTTATAGATCCTAAAATTACAAGTCTATGTCGTGTTAAGCTTTCTTATCTTATAAACAATTATATTTTCTATCTTTTAGCATGTTTTTAGTTTCCACAACGGCAGAAACTTTTTTAGAAACACGGATTTTAGCGTTGAAGCCCTGAATCAGCCCACAATTACCTCGCGCTACTCTCTCACTCATATATTCATGACGGTAAAAGCTATCTGTCGATTTTACTCACGAATTCGTAGCGGCTAGTACCGCCGACAACGTCGTGGGGGACGCAGGCTCCACTCGCCGCTATATCTTCGATGGCGAGGGTAAGTTTCTCACATTTACGACTTTGTCCAGTACCAACCTCATTTCCATGCTAGTCAATTACCAATTATTCAGTTATTAGGTATTATCGATATTTTTTCTGAGGAATACCTTTGATATGCTTAAAATAAGAGGCGGTACTGTATTAAATTTTAACGGATAGGTTTTAATTAAACTGCAAAATAAGCTTTCGTTCACATTTCCATGTTCTCATTTCCATGTTTTTCCATGGTTCGAGATGGCATGGAAATGAGAAAGTGACATGGAAATGAGAGAATGATTAAAATTTTGCAGTCCACAGTTGGACAAAGTTTTTAAATTATGAATATTTATTCTTAAATTAATCCAATGCCTGTTTTAATCGTAAATATGTGGAAGTACGGGTATTTATCATTATTACCTATTTTTATGAAATTAAAGCTTTTGTAGTTAATTTTATATGTACCGAATGTCTCAGAAGGAGGGTTAAAGTTTCTCGGGGGTCTGTCTGTATGTATGTATGTATTATGTATGTGTTTATGTATTATGTATGTATGTATGTGGACATGCAATTTTTTTTTCGTGGGTTAGGTTAGGTTAGGTAAGCAAAACTCCTACATGTATATATGTGCGTGCCAAGACAAGGGCTACCGAAACTGCAACGCACTCTAAACTAGTATAAAGCGCGCGTAACCAGTTGATGACCACTTCAAACTGCTTCCCAGTCGGGCGAGCCTATATTAATATTATGTTGGTACTCTTTTCTATCTTGGCCACAAGTTACTTTAATACAAAGTGTTATAAAACTGTTTGTTGCATTCTGCAGTCGGTCACTATGTAAAAGTTATCAGTATCCACACCTTCATGTTCGTGGGATGCTAAATAAATATTTAACTAAGTAAATAAAGCTTATTTTCTTTATATTTCCTACGAATCAAGTAGTGGACATCTCATTTCCATGACAAAAAATAGTGGCCCTCTTTTTTTTATATTTATAATTGTAATATATTAATTATTTTTACTAAAATACGTTCTTTAAGCTCTAGCAAACATTACTGACTACTAATATATTAAAAAACATTTTTAATTATTTTAATATCAAATAAAAGAAAAATTGCCACGGAATTCTCTCATTTCCATGTCCGCAAATAGTGGACATCAAATAACTCTGAAACTAGTGGTCCAAGAACCGGGCAATTTCAATCTAGTGTTTGTAATGAGAAAAACTTTGATAACGTATATTCAGTCATCCAAAAAAACTAAATTTGAAAAATGACATGGAAGTGAGAAAATTCCGTGTCATTATGAGAATGACCCATATAATGGTCGCAGCAGAGGAACTATGGATGTACGGTAAAGAAATGGAAGATACAAACATAAACTTATCATTCGTCCAAAAAGCTCTAGCAGTAAATAGTAACAAGCATATTAATAAATCAAAAATGTCAAATACACGACGCTTTCTGAGATAAAGCCAAGCCTATGACAATCGGAATAATGTAAGGATTCTTCCGATTTGATTCCCATTCGAATCAGGATTTTAATTGTCAAATAATGATGATAAAGGCGTGATATATGTGTGTATGTAAGTTTCCGAAATTAAAAGGCCTACGTGCTAGTTGAATATGACTTCAAAACTCTAAAAGCATCTAGCTAATTATAATTTGGATCTAAAATCCGATCGTCGAAACAGACCTAATTATAAATTGTTTGTCGGCATATCAAATGTCTTTTATAGTCCAAGACCCACGCGACGAAACGCATCCCTGACTGATTTGCTCGCTAAGCGCCAACCAGACGACGGTAGGCTAATATAGACCTTGAGCGCGTCTAGGGCGGGACCGCGGGAGTATCGTCTCTAGGTGTGCATACTCTTTTTTTTAGATCTAGACTCTACAATTTTAGCCCCGGGACTATGAAATCTACACCTGACTGTATGGTGCGGAACAGGAGCTCACCCGGAAAAGATTTGTGGTTGTTCAAACAACTGACGACGAAGCACGGATTGGACTGAATCTACCCGGCACGTGCCGGTAGTTGCCAAAATGGGGCACAAATGAGGGTCCTCCGCGCCCCCACCGCGCCGGCGGGGGCGTCAGTTGCTTGAGGAGCTTGTGGAGTGTGACCTACTCGCAATGGCTGCAGCAGCGGCTACTGTGATGTCGTCATCCTCTTTCGAAAGGACGTGAAAATTTGACATTATCAAGTTAGGTAATATTAAAAAACACATACATACACATATAACGCCTATAATCCCATGCGGGGTAGGCAGAGAATAAAGGGCCGCAAAAAACGGCCACTCACACCATGTCTGAAAAATGTTTGAGAGTTATTCGGAATATTGCGCATCGCTATAGTGACAGGTTGCCAGCCCATCGCCTACAATTGCGATACACACCCTCGAGTCCCTTAGTCGCCTCTTACGAATCCCACGGTAAAGATAAGGGGTGCTGCTATTCTAAGCCGGCATCACACCGCAATCCTCTTCCAAAAGGACGTGTCTGAAACGGTGCGTACTCTGTAGCCCGATCGTGGACGAATGAGGAATACACTGGCTTAAGGCGATGGAGCGTGGAGAATGCGTGACCCGCGACCGGCGCGGGCGCAGCGTCCGTACCTCGCGGGTACACGCAAGTATTGTTGCAACAGGTGCAGGCTCTTCTTTGCGTATTTGCATATGCCAGGGGCCGTATTCCGCTGTTTGATGAAAACATGAAAAGATCTTTTCACCAACTATTCCGCTGTTTGATGAAAAAGGATCTTTATTTACCAACAAACACAATTTGTACAACAAAAGCTTTAAAAAAATAAATTACATTTATCACGCTTATAATCCCTTGCGGGGTAGGCAGAGCGTACACGGCCGCAAAAACGGACATTTACGCCACGTCTGACATATATTTGAGGGTCATTCAGTAAATTGTGTATCGCCATAGTGACAGGTTGTCAGCCCATCGCCTACAATTGCAATACACACCCTCAAATCTCTTAGTCGCCTCTTACGACTCACACGGGAAAGAAATGGGGTGATGCTATTCTAAGCCGGCATCACATGGCATTGTACAAAAGCTGTTAAAAGATAACAGTTGGTAAAAGGAAGAACAGCTCAGCATTTCTGCTGTTTTTCAGTGTTATCCCACTATTTTTGGCCGCTGGAAGCGATTTAAAAACCGTCTCAATTGTGTTTGCCACTTCAATTCTATACTTCAAACTGTTAGTGTATTACGAAACGACCAAAACCACCCGACTTACAAGCTATCGAAACACAACCAAGACGTTTTTAAAATAGCGGAATTCGGGCCCTTGTATGGGAGGTCCAAGTATTTTCTTCATATTTCGCCCTATGTTCCGTGGGGAAAGTTGTTCAGTTTCATAGGCTGGTTCACCTCTTGAAATATGTGCAGGTAATATGTATCCATTCTGTGTATGAAATTCATTTTAAACAATTCTCAATTCATTTTAAAGATCTTTAATATTACACCGACTATATTTTATCTGAATCGATGCAATGAAGGTACTAGGATCTTCTGGAATATTTTTCTGACTTGAAATACATACACATACACATCACGCATTAATTCCTTGCGGGGTAGGCAGAGCGATAACGGCTGTAAAAAACGGTCGCTATCGCCACGTCTGGCAAACATTTGAAGGCTGAAAAGTCGATAAAAATCGTGACAGGTTATCAACATGTAACCTTCGAGTCCTTCGTCTTTACGACACCCATGTAACCTTCGAGTCCTTCGTCTTTACGACACCCACAGTAAAGAAATGGGGTGATGCTGTTCTAAGCCACACGGTATTTTTGAACGTGGTCACTGGAAACTTTAATCCTGCCACCTCGGTTTAACATCTGATTCAGCGATTTCATTGCCCGAACCGGTTTTCTATTAGGACAATACAAAATTGATACACAATTTTTGAAAACTTGCTAAATTTGCAAGCTGGCCGCCTGCCCGCTCTTGAAAATTTCACAAACAATCCTACATTGAATAGTAATTTCGTTTTCATTTTCGATACCTACCTGTCAGTATCAAAATATTTTTTATGCATGTCATGGGCGTCATGGATTACAAAAATATTCATAACTAAACCGTTAGCCACACGCCAACCATAGCTCTAGCAAAAATTTAAAGCCAGCGCCATCTGTAACTCTACCGTAGCCTATTTAACTCATCTGCGTTGCGCTTGCGCATAACTCGAGAGCACAAAAGCGAGTTGTTCACTTTTTAGACCCACTGCCGATTAGACCCACTGGGTCTAATTGGTGAAATTGCATTTTACCCACTGAATCTGTCACTAAGTAGATAATTACTGATGATATTAGGGAAAGTCGGTATAAAGTACAGTCTACAAATACATACATAAATCATAATAATATATCACGCCTATATACATTACCAATACGAAATTGGCCGTAAAACAGACATTTACGCCGCGTCCGCAAAACATTTGAGGGTCACTCCGAAAATAATGTATCGTCAAAGTGATAGGTTGTCAGCCGTTTACCTACAATTGCAATACATATGTATTTTTTTTTTTTTTTATTAATGATGGGTTTGCTCTTGACTCTAGTCTAGGTCATAGGACAGAGACAGAGTCTAAGATGGAGCGAGCTCACCCAGAAGAAGCCTGTTCACTCTTACTTTGAAGAGATTAGGGTTGTATGCTTTTGGAAACACAGACGCAGGAAGTGAGTTCCACTCTTTAGCAGTGCGCATTATAAATGATGACTGGAAGCGCTTAGTCCGAATTGGTGGAATGGCTACCAGGTACGGATGGTATCCGGCGGTGCGTCTGGATGTCCGATGGTAGAAGGGAGCTGGTGGAACAAGGTCGTGAAGCTCTTGAGCACACTCTCCGAAGTACAATCTATAAAATACCGACAAGCAGGCAACCTTGCGGCGATGTGCCAGGCTATGTAGCTTGGTGTCCACCAGTTTTATGTCGCCTATGAGCCTCTTGGCCCTGCGTTCCACCGAGTCAAGAGCGGCAAGTTGGTATTTGGCTGAGCCATCCCAAAGGTGACTGCAATACTCCATGCAGGATCGGACTTGTGCTTTGTAAAGAGTTAAAAGCTGTCCAGGCGTAAAGTATCGCTTCACTCTATTCAGGACGCCCAGCTTTTTAGCCGCCGTCTGAGCCTTGTACTCGATGGTCGCGCCGAAGTTTAGATTTGATGTCAACTCCATGCCTAGAAGCTCAAGCCTGTCAGTGACTGGGACAGATGTACCCCGAAAAGTAGGTGTCCAGTCGAAAGGACTCCTTTTTGCAGTGAAAAGACACGCCTGTGTTTTGGTGGCATTGAATGAGACCAGATTGTCGTCGCCCCATTGGGAGACAAGACTTAAGGTCAGATCTGTTCTCTCTACCATGGCCTTTCTTAACGCACGTATTTCATCCCCACTGGTCCCTGCACCTGTCAAGTATCTCTCTGAAACGGTACTATCATCTGCGTATCCAACAATACCATGCCGAAGGAGGTCATTGATGTGCAGCAGGAAAAGAGTTGCAGAGAGAACAGACCCCTGAGGAACTCCGGCATCAATGGCCATTAGGTCAGAGGAGCAGCCGTCAACGACTACTCTGATGGACCGTTCACTAAGGAAGTCTGAAATCCAAGTACAAAAATCAGCTGGGATGCCATAAGCAGGCAGCTTGCTGAGCAGACTTGCATGCCAGACCCTAAAATCCCCTAAAACCCTAGCCCTCGAAGTAATTAGATATACTGACAAAATAAGGTGCAGTTTGTACAGTTATCACGTATACTCTATAGTTTCATTATCCTAGAATTTTTGATATTTTTTTAGTTTGTGAAATTTAAAAATCATAACTGTGTGTTTTACTTCGTTGAGAATAGCATCACCACATTTCTTACCCGTGGGTGTCGTGGGAGGTGACTAAGTTTAATCCGAAAAATACATTTTTCTAATAAGACCCACTGGGTCTAACCGGCAGCGGGCCTAATAACTGAACGCCTCACAAAAGCCAGTGATAAATACAATGTAAGGGCGGCCATTCACGCGATCGCGCGTTGCCTGGAAACTTAGTAGGGGGTATTGAATGGCCCGCCTTAGGACAATGGTCGAATGGCGTTTGAAAAGCTTGATCGAGGGGCTGATGCGAATTTTTCGACGTTGGTAAATCTTATGCGTTTTTGATGGTGGATCTAAGTGATGCGGACTTTGTTTGGAGATAAAAGGGGTGGAGCTGGAGTCGTAAAGCAGGAAGAGAATGCTATCCTGCTGTGAATTTGGGTCTCAATGTTCATGGATGTTAATTTTCTGAACTGCCTATGTAGTCGGGCGGTCTGTCTTTTTCTCAGAGTCCGGAGGTTTCTGGTTCGATTTTATACCATTAACAACCACAACAGTCCACTGCTGGACTGCATCCACCATCGGGGAGTGTTGCCATACTCAGCACGCTTGGCAGGCGGATTGCCAAACGCAGTTCAAGATGTTGCATTCACAGGGAACGCTGCTGGATAAAACTTATCCCTTAGTCACTTTTATGACGCCTACGGGTAAAATTATGGTGATGCTATTCAAAGCCGGCATCACATGGTGGCATCCTGCTGTGTATTTGGATCCAAAGGTTCATGGATGTTATTTTTTCTAAACTGTCTTAGTGGTTTAGCAGCCTGTTTTATCTCAGGTTTGAAAGGTTCCTTTTTTATGACTGGACTCTTTGATTTTCACCCCGGGGCTATAAAACCTACACCTGATTTATTATTGGAGAGTAAGGGCTCACCCAGAAAAGATTGTGTGGCCCTTGGGGCGCAACAAGGCTTCAGAATTGTTCTCTTCTCTCTCTTTTCGTGTGGGACATCAAGTCGTCCAACGACCCGATGAACCCTGGTGTCAGAGTTTTTCAACCGCCTACTACCACTAGTAGGCCTCTGACATGGTTGTGTTACGACCGCCGTCTAAGTAATCATAGACAGCAACCGGGGCCGACGGCTTAACGTGCTCTCCGAAGCACGGAACCATTTATTTTCGGACAATCAGTTGGTTCACCTTGCAATGTCCTAACCAGACCGGGAACAAATTCACAAAGTGATAAATATCAACTTTGTGAGTATCCCACCGAGAATCGAACCCTATTTGTTCTAGGAAAAATGGATTGGACTGAAGATCGGATCGGATTGAAAAAGGATCGTACTGACTGTCGGTTCCTAAAATGGGGCCCTGGCTTAACTCCTGTAGCGGTGCACAAATTTGACATTGCTCGCTGAACTACCCGACTTACAAAAACGCTGGTTGCGTGCTTTGGAAGGACCCGGTTTATGTAACTGTTTCTGATTATGTGACATATAAAGGTACACCACACCTAATAATTTATTTATTAGATGAATCAATAGTGTGTGACGCAGGGAAGCATCATCCCAATTCTACTTCTACCCCTGAATGTCGTAAAAAGCGCACTTTATTGCACCACCTTGCACTATCCGTCTGCCAAGTGTAGTGTGGTGAGTAAGTTAAATTTCCCCCAATTGGGGGAGGCTCATGTCCAGGAGTTGACTGTTGTGGCTGTTAATAAGTTAATATTCGTTACGTTTCCCATGTATGACACGGAATTAATTCAAAACATGAAGTTGTATTTAACTTACAACGGTTTATAACCTCAAGACAGCACTATGTCAGCAACTCCCAATACAAGATCATCAATAAACAATATAATTAGTGACGTACACGACCGGCTATCGATGTCGTAAGTATCGATAGACGTAACATATCGACTTGAGGTCCGATGTGATCTTACTTTGCTTTGTAATGCCGCGTAGAAGGGTTTTACATTGAATCGTTTACATCGTAGATAGGCAAAATTATGTCTGATGTGGTTTTCTCCTATCTTTGGTATCAGTTTCCCCTCCTGAAGTGATTGATAACAAAAAAAATTCGTGTGGGACACAGAGTTGTCATACGACGTGACGAAGCCTTGTGTCAGAGTTTTTCAACCGCCTACTGTTAGTTATAGGTATCTGACATGGTTGTGTTATACAACCGCAGTAAACGGAATCGTCTTTCTTTTCGGTCAATCAGGTGGAACAAATTCACAAAGTTATTAATATTATCTTTGGAGTGCAAATTTACTGTGAGTGCCCTACCGAGAATCGAACCCTGAACCCTTGCGTGGCAAGTAGTCGCACCTGCGCCACATCGGACTGAGAAACAATGCCTGAAAAACTTATAATTCAACAGTCTCAAGTGTTCCTTGTTGCACATTACCGAGCTCAAAGTCCAAATAATCTATACTATAAAGTTTTTAAACGTGTTTAAACTATTGAAGTCCAATTGCCAAATTAGTCGTAATTTTTAAACTACAAGATAAGTTTAAGAGATTTCTCATATGCATGTTAACTTACACGAAAAATCTTAACATCAGATGTCAACTAAATCCATCGGAATCGGAAATTCTTTGACTGCACTGTTTATAAGCAAATCCCTTAAGATAAGAAAAACAAGTTTAAATAACGAAGAAAGAGTAAATTTAATTCAATAAAAATAAAGCTCAATTCATAAATCATAAACAAACACCTCAGACGTTTAACTAAACTGTCACTGGGTACTTTATAACCTGTCGCTGTAACATTTTATTACCCAACTTGAAATGCGCTAAACACAATAATAGCCAAAGCCTGAAGCTTTATTATAGCCTAGATTTCTAACTCTAAAGCACAGGCAATACTTTGAGATGTTTACGTAAAAATCGTCGACCATTGCGTGTTGAACAGAAAGGTAGAAGAAACATATGTATTTTAAACTAGCAATGGACAATGATAGTCGTAAGATGTTGGTGGAATTAAAGTTAAGGTTCTGTTACACATGGGGAATCAAAATAAATTGAATCTGAACAATGCCTCAAGAAGACCAAGGTGTTCGATCAGTGCGTCCTGCCAGTCATGACCTATGGAGCCGAGACGTGGAACCTGACAGTAAAACTGGCCCACGGGTTACATGTCCCTCGGAGAGCTATGGAAAGGTCTATGGCCGGTATCTCTATAGTGAATAAAGTCCGGAATTAGACTATCCGCCAAAATACCAAAGTAACGGACATAGTCTGGAAGTGTAGCAAACTGAAGTGGTAGTGGGCTGGTCACATCTGTCGTAGAACCGACTAAACTCACTTCTAACTTAAAATTCCGCAGTTTGTAGCACGTTCACACTATGTCAATATGGGCAGGGAAATAGTAAGGGAAGTAGGCAGTGCGAGTGTGTGAACAGGTTACTCGCGCTGCTACTCGTCATGCTGCTGTCACTTCTCGTGCACCCTCGAATGTCAGGTTTTAGTGCGTGAGTCAAAGGAACGGTAACAGTACGCGTGTGGAATGTATTGCTATCTCGCTGACTCGTATTGGTGCAAGAAGAGTATGACGGCAGTGTGTGAACGCTCACTCGCGTTGATACTTCTGCGGAAGTATTTCGAGCAATATTCGCGACGGCGGCAGGAGCAGGAGCATGTGAATGGTGTGAACGTGCTATTAGAGTTAGCAACACTAGCAAGAAGCGTATGGAAAATGTCCTTAAGGGCAGAATCCATACGATCGCCACATCGCCAACTATAAATACGTTCCGTCTCACGCACAACAATTAAATTATCATAGGGAAGTCACCGCACGCCGCCCCGTTGACTTATGAAGACGGGTCTGCGCTGTACCTAAGGTAATACGGTGTATCTCAAAAATTTTTTTTTTCAAAACAATTAAATTATCCTGGAGAATACACCATGCGCTGCCGCTTACTTATAAAGACGGGTCTGCGTTGGGTAAAACCAATAATTAAAAAGTTGACGGCAACAATTAAGTACTGCATTTGTAACTCTTAAAAGAACGGGTGGGCAACCAATAAATTTGAACAAATATCACTGCTTCCAACATATTGTGTGGGTGGGACACATGGAGACTCTGTAGACCTTAACCCAATGAAACCGGTGTCAACAAATCAATACATAGTATACAATAAAGCCACTTCCCGGAGACTATCAATTTAAAGTTGTGCTAGCAAAATGTCTTATCAAGTCGTGAGTTTGATGAATGAGGCCGAAAATCTTTTATTTTTCTGGGCATTAAGTCGATTTGAAAAATAAGTTTATATGAGTTATACAGTTCTAGCAGCACTCCCCGAGCTGGGTGGCTGTCTTCAATAACAGTCGTGATCGCTTGTCGCGCATGCGCGTGTAAGGTGCAGTGAAGACTGTGTACAGTCGAGCTCAGCTTTAGTTACAAGACTTTATACTATCAGCAGCGTATGAAACTACCATTGATCTAACTGATTATAATTTTTACTAACTGTATAATGTACAACTGTGCCTACGCCCATTTCAGGTCATTTTGTATATTTGTACTGTATTTATTGATTGTGATGCCTAAGATGTGATGCGAAATTAATATATTTGTATTTAAATAATGTTGATGCGCTGCTAATAGTAGCAGTCTCATGCCACACGCAAAAAATTACAGAGGTTTACAAATGATTTTTTGACACAAGTTCTTTTTTCCTAGTAGTGTATTAAGAAAATCCATATAGATGTAAGCTTCGGAGAAAAAGGACTTGAATAAGGACTGCCAAAATAGAAAGCAAATGGCACTTCGGGTGTTTAATTTGAACTGAAATGATATGAAATCAACTTTTTTTCAATGTAGGGTAGTATTATCATTTATTGACGTCATAAGCTCGACTGTACCTGTGTACAGCACGACAATGTTGTAACGGATCGAGTTCCTCTTCTTTGAGGATCAGTATGGAGACGTATTTCTAATAAAGCAAAAACTTACAAATGAAAATTAGAGAGGCCAGATTAATAAAACTACGGCGGTTCGGCAAAGGGTGTAATGTGGTTGTACTCAGCAATTAACCATATCCTACGGGGAAACTGACACTGTGATGAATTAGTTCTATATTTGTTCTATCTAAATATATGTAACATTTAATTTGTTCCGTCCTTGATTTCCGAAAATAATACTTTGAAGGGTATCGTTAGCCAGCGATGTACTCTCAAAATAGTCTGTTAAGGTAAATATGAATTAACTAGGTGATTAGTTCTATATTTGGTATACCTAAATACATTTCATTTTAGTTTAAAAAAAACCGCTTTAAGGATTATTGTTAGCCAGCGATGTACTTTTAAATTAGTCTGTTTAAGCGAATAAAATCTTCCTAGGAAATTAGTTCAATAGCAACGTTAATTATATATTCACTTTTTACGCTTACAATTCATTACGTTATCAAAATATTAAATATAAAAAACATATAATATTAGCCAGCAATGTAGTATCTACCTACATCTAAAATGGTTCATTGATTCGTGAATGAATGAGTCATCAAGACCACAAAGTAAATATTGGGGGGGGCTAAAACTTCCCATAATGTTAACTTTGAAAAATACTTAGTAGCATGTAAGACACATTTGAATATAAATGTGAACTTTTATATTCAAATGCTTGTTAAATTGTAGTTCTTCAGTTTGAGCAGAAGAAGAAGCTTGAAAGGAAAAATTGGATCCAGGGCCCGAAGTCTGCCAATACAAAATTGCTGCGGGTGTGTCTCAATAGAGTGTCAGTAGGCTGGTTTTGGCTTTTTCGTATTCCTCCCCCCTTAACAATCTCAGTGCACCAAATTTCGCGAAGATCGGTTACGGGGTTGCACGTAAAATGGCAACCAGCTCAGTGGTTTCACCAACAACAGTTTCAGACTTCACGATTTCAGAATTCGCCGTTTCAAAACAGGAGGTCCAGGATCCAAAAGATTTGAAGTTTCTTCCAAAGAGCCGTTCCGGCAACGCTCGGGGGAGGGGACGACTTTCAAACTTCTATAATGTGTACAATAAACGGTTAAAGATATGATCAATAAATGAATATTTATCGATTTCATTAGTAGATAGCGTCAATGGAGGATAAAACACAATCTATCACCGATCCATCATTTTTCCATGATTAACCAGGCCCATATCATTACGTTAATGAACCATAATGCCTGCTCTTTAACAAGGATTACACACGAGACGCTTGATATTGCGGTTTTTGACAGACAGCTAGCAAAAGACAGTTTGTGACAACTGCACTGCGATGCGGTGTCATTGCATATGCAGCCTTTCTATACAATTTCATACAACTCCCTTAGTAAAGACTGTTCCGATGGCGTAGCGGATAGTACCTCTGCCTGCTACGCCGCGTGTCGTGGGTTCAATCATCACAAGACACAAATATTTGTTTAAGTCGCACGAAGCGATTTGCTTCAACTTTCATCATGCGAGGAGCTAAGGAGTGGAATACCTTGCCGGCGGATCTGTTCACTGAACATTATAACTTGGGCCTTTTTAAGGCAAGAGGGAATAGGCATTATCAAGACAAGCATGTACCATCCTGCTGTTTCGTCACTTACCATCAGGTGAGATAGCAGACAAATGCGGGCCTATTTTATATAAAAAAGTCAATTTTCAAATATTTGTGTATAGATTCGTTGTTTCTATGTATAGTATGTATTTATTTACAAAACAAGTATAAAAGTATTAATATCTGTTATCTAGTTCACATAAAACAAGATTTCCTTAGTGTGAGACTAGATGGCGCTATGGGATTTAAAAAAACAGGACTGGCAAAATATCGCAACATTGCGCGGTGCGTGTGAGAACCTCGTTAATAAGGGTTAACAAACGTATAACGGAGTGTTAACAGCATAACAGCTATAAAGAATTATGAATATCGAACAAAAAGGATATTGTTTTGCCATTCAGTTAAACTAGAACATTATATTATAACTGCGTCCAATGTGTTATTAAAATTGCGCAGTTGTCTATTTACATATAGTTAGTTCTTCGCCTTTTTTTAAATTACATATTGTTGAGGTTTTATGTGGGTGGGGTTTTTTATAGGGTGAAATTTAACTAGTGACCGATAGCGAACACTCAATATGGGCTGGTGATAAGGAACAACTTTCCCTAAGGAATATAGGTTGAAATATGGCAAAAATATTTTGAGTTTCCATAGTAATAGCTGATAGGCAATTTGGTATGGTAGGTCCGATTCTTTTTTCGTATTTCGGCCTATTTTCCTTGGGGAGACTTGTCCCTATCACCAGGCCGTCTTGAGTTTTATTTATCGGTCACTTGTAAAATTTCACCTTATAGAAAAGGCAATTCCGATTTTTACTTCACACTTCGACACATTTTTATTTTTATTCACTCTAGAAAAGCCCATCTTACTTGAAATTTCTTGTTAGGGCGCCTTATTTGTAATTTCAAAAGAAGGCAAGCACAGCGTACAATTGGGATAACTACCTACTTCAAATGTGGAAAAGTAAAAATGCATTTGCTAGGGATTTTGAAAATTTTCATTATGCTTGAGATGCACATACTAAAACGAGATTAAATTACATACCTCTTAAAAACCATTATAACGCGTACTGTGTGAGAAATACATACGAAGTAATGAAGAGTCTGTTATCATAATGATCGCCTTAGAAAATTCGAGTAAGTTGTTGTTTTCTATTTTCTCAACACCTAATTTTGACCGAGCTATCATCAAAAATACGAATAAAAAAGGCCAAATCGGCAGAATTTTGTCCTGGTCTCACGCGCGCATTTTGCCCTTTGTCAAAAAGAGACCGGTTCTTAGCTCTTGTCAGCCCCTTAGCTCACAGTAATTATCGCGGATATAGCCGTTAGTGTGAAAAGCTAGTTATATCGGAACTTTAAAAAATTTCCATACACCTACCGGTACTACTTAATGATCTAATTTAGATGGGCAGATTAAATAGGCGTTTTGTGTTAGAATTACCTGCCCTAATACATTGGTTGGTTAGTTTCTAGCGGCCTAGTTAGCTAACTATAGTGGAAAGGGTAGGACAGGACTTAAGACACTTGTTATCGTAAAGTGTGAAGATGTTGTAAATGTGGATATGGCATTGTTAATAAATAAGTACGGATCGGTGGATTGTACAGGATTAAGGAATGATACTGATTGTACCAAGCTCTCAAACTCAAACAAAGGAAGAAATCACAACATATATGGTTTAACACACAGTGCAAGAAAAGTGGGATTATACCTAATTACATTAAAATCAAATTCTCGTCACAGAGATATGGGATCAGTAAGTTAATCGATAAATGTAAACAAAAATGGCTAGAATCGGAAATACACTACTAGAATTTGATTGCTTACAAACTAGCACCCATGAGAAAGTGAAATCAGTTATTCACGAAATATTTATGTCGCAGTCAAATAAATTAAGGAAACTTAAAGAAAGGCAGATAGGCGGTACCTCCCAGCCCCAAGTCTATGAAAAAGCCTTTTATAGAAGAATAGAAAATAGAACAGATATCATCTTTGACGAAAAAGAAGAAGAGATTTTACAAAAAGGCTTAAAACATTGCCTTAGTATAAAAATACACGAAAAAGACATAGATAATTTAGCAGCAGACCTAGATTTAGCAACAGTAGGAGACAAACGAGGAAAACAAGCATGTGCTCTTGAACTTCATAAAAATAACATCATAAATATTGCAAATAAACTACCAACAGACGACAACACTCTAAAAAGTATTAAGAAAAAGATTACGGACAATGACTTAATTATTACGAAAGCTGACAAGGGAAACACCGTAATAGTTACAACGAAAAGTGAATACATTCATAAAGTCGAAGAATATCTGAATTCAGACCAGTTCCAAACACTGAAAAAAGACCCCACTGAATCTTACAACAAAGAAATAAAAAACGTGATCAACTCTTGTGAAAGCATTCTACAACATACCAAAGTCAACTTCCTATTACAAATGAATCCAACACCACCCAGGCTGCATGGTTATTACAAACTCCACAAAGAAAACCAACCCATTAGACCTGTCGTAGCATATACTGGAGCCCCTGCGTACAAATTAGCTAAAACTGCAAATCATTTATACAAAAAATTAACAGATTTCAAGCCAGCGCACACGATAAAAAACAGTATTGACTTAATCAATAAGACCAATCATATAAGTATCCCACCTCAAGCAAAACTAGTCTCCTTCGATGTGAAAAATCTTTTTCCGAGCGTCCCAATCAAGGATTGTCTAAGAATTATCGGAGAAACCTTGTGTGAATCGACACTTGAAGCACAAGCGGTAATAGACCTAGAAGCAGTTTTGAAGATTTGTTTAGAACAAAACTACTTCACATGGAAGGAAAAAACATACAAACAGGTAGATGGCTTAGCAATGGGCAGCCCTTTGTCACCTCTATGTGCAGACATCTACATGGATGACTTCGAAAAAAGAATTCTTAAAACCAAATTCAAAAAACATATTGTGTATTGGCACAGGTATGTCGATGATATTATATGCTTGTGGACAGGAAGTGACGAAGTTCTACAGGAATTACTGCTGCACATGAATTCCGTAAACCAAAGCATACAATTGACAATGGAACTAGGAGGAAAATCTTTAAACTTCCTAGATCTAACGATTAACATACATCAGAATCGTCACGATTACAAAATCTATAGGAAGACTACATATAGTGACAATATCATACATGCTACATCACGCCACCCTGATAACCATAAACACGCAGCTTTTCACGCGTTTATCCATCGTCTGGTGAAAGTCCCCATGAGTAAGGATAACTTCCAAGAGGAGCTTAACACCATCAAACAAATAGCCCGAAATAATGGATATACAGATGCACTTATAGATAACATCCTAAAGAGAAAACAGAAGCGGGAGACGGAGAAACTGTTATACAGCACAACCCCGTCTAAAACAGCGGATCCGAAACGTTGGGTGAAAATACCATACTTAGGACAGATATCCCAAAAATTTAAAAGACTCTTGGACAGCGACGATAGAAAAACAGCATTCTACAGCACCAAAAACCTAAACGCGATCATTAACAACAGCAAGGACAAAATTCCAATTGATCACCAAAGTGGCATCTATAGTTTGACATGTGATACATGCAACAGCATATATTGTAGCATTCTGCTACAATTACTACCATTTTTCTAAATATTTCCTGAAATCCATTTTATTTTATCAATTTGTTTGTTTACTTTCTTGATGTTATGTCAACCTCTCAAAGTTGACGGCTATCTATACATCATAGAGCCGCGTAGCTTTCTACTAAAAAGTTATTATACATTGATCTACCTCTTCGTATTTTCTGACCTCCTGGTACTTGTATCTAAATTTACTACGCCTGGCACTCTCCCTCTCCCTCTCCCTCCGGAGGAACTGAGGTCCCGAGCCCTCCAGCGTGCCTCGGAGCCATCCTCATAACCACCTCATCATCAAGCTAACATGAGATGCCAACAGATCTCCATGGACAGCGACGACTGGCCACTGACAAGTTCCATGATCTCAAAATGACGGCTGACGAGGTCGACGATCGTCGAAGATTCTAGAACCGAAGAGGATGACGATCGAAATGAAGAGCGCGATCGTCATCGAAGCTTCTGGAAATGAACATGACTATCGAAATGAAGACTGTGACAGTCAGCGTCGGACGAGGGTATAAAAGCCACGTCAAGCAGCTAGGGGAGCAGTTTGGTCTGGACTATAAGTTGTGATCTCGAAGACTCCCAGTATAGTCTCTCACTGAGTAACCACTGTAACAGTCTATTTTAGTCCTAAAAGTCTCCCCTCAAGTGACGGAAGCTTAAAAGTCTCCCCTCAAGCGCCTACGCCTCGTCGGATTGAAGATACAGCTGCTGCGAAGACGCTCCTCGCGCTGGACGCGCCGCCGTTACCTTCTGTGTGAGTGGCCAGGTTATAATTTTGGTTTTCGTATCAGGAGGTGGTTATCTGTTAATTCTTTAATAAAGCCTTATCGTTTACGTTCCCTCTTTTACTCCCTCGGCCCCTCACTTAGCGTGCGGGCGCGAGGCTTGCTAGGGTGCCTACACACAGGACACTCTACCCACACTTACTCACTCACGCCCTCCGGGGTCACAGGCACTCGTGTTCGCGAGACCACTCTACAAATACTTAGCTATAAGTATTCACCTGCGGTTACCTTGGCTCCCTGAGCGCCGGTGCCTCTCGGAGCCTAGATAACACGACAATATGTAGGCCAGACTGGAAGGAAATTCAAAACTAGAATTAAAGAACACACCTCCAGCTGGAAGAAGAACACCAAAACGTCAACGTTTGCAGAACATCTGAACGAACACGGTCACACATTTGATGTGTCCAAAAACGTGAAGTACCTACACATAGCCAACAAGGGGCGAAAAATGGACACGTTAGAAGCGGTAGAAATAAATAGACATAAAATTAAGTTTAATATTCTAAATGACCAAACATGTTTGTCCACCTCGCCAATTCTTAATTATTTTAATCCGAATTAATGTACTATGAGTACAACCAATTTACTATTATTATATTTTGGACATGGAATTTATTATTTGTAAATTAATCTTAAATGAATTAATTGATTTTTTTATATACAACTTGACATTCTCACTTTGACCAACTTTTTTTTGCACTGCGACATGCAAATATTGCACTACCTAAGTTGTTTTGCGATTATTTTGTTTTGATTTTTAAATTTGTTGCCTGACGATGATGTAACGAAACCGGTCGCTTTAAAGCATTTTAATTTAATATATAGTGGAACTAGTGTAAAAAAGTGTTTTACTACCTATGATACTGATTATTTGAGGGTATTAGTTAATACTTGACGATTGATGGCACAATTAATGGACGTATGTAAATAAATCTTAGATTAGGTACAATAAATGTCTATCTAATATTAATACTGATATATATTTACATTGTGTTTTCATTTTTGTTCACTATATATGTCTGTAGTTTAAGTAGGTTTATGTAGTTATATTATATTGAGGGGTATTTTATGTACTTGATATAAAGGAAAATCAAAATTATTATTTAAATTTGTAAGTGATTGTGCACGCCTTATCTGCCTCACTTTACGAGATCTCAATACCCAAGGTCTACTGGAAGAGATTTCTTTTTAGAAATAAGTAGACCTGCTGTGAATTGTTCCATAAATGCATGTGTCCTATATTTTTATTGTGTGCAATAAACGGTTTAATAAAAATAATAATAAATTATGCACTTAACTAACGCGTTGATGTCTTTCGTATTGATAAAAATGCAGCCAAGAATGAAAATGTTATTATGACGCTTTTATCCGAGATGTGTTTCTAAGATCAAGTACTTAACGTTGGTAGATGTTAATATTTTGTACTACCTTCTAACTTTAGCCACTAAAGTTATTAAAGACGCAACTTTAGAAATCACAAAACCAATTTCCTTACAGTATCTTTATATTTTGCAACTGGGAAACAAGATGGCGTCACTGGCGTGACGTCATCCAAGCATAGATACTATAATGGCTAGTTCCTCGACAAAAGTATATCAGTAGGTATGTAAGTTTTTAATAAACTGATTAAGATTTTGGTGTATTTTATATTATCCCGTGTGATGCCGGCTTAGAATAGCATCACCCCATTTCTTTCCCGTGATGGCGTATGAGGCGAATAAGGGACTCGAGGGTTACATGTGTTTTGCAAGTTTAGGCCATGGGCTGACAACCTGTCACTATAGTGATACATAATTATATGAAACATTTGTCAGACGTGGCGTAAGAGACCGCTTTTTCGGTCGTTTACGCTCTGCCTACCCCGCAGGGAATATAGGCTTGATATATGTATGTATGTATTAACTTTATTGTACCACACAACAAATTTACATTATCAGTAAAGGATGGAATAAAACAAGAGGCACAAAGGCGGACTTATCCCACAAAGGGATCTCTTCCAGTCAACCTTTGAGAGACTCAGAGGGTATGTATTTTATATTGTTTTTTAAATCCAAACTTTTGTTTTCTTTAGTTTATCGCGTAATATTACGACGATGGCATATCCACAAACTCTTTTCTCTTCTCCACTATATTATTAAACGTGTTAACTCGCCTCTCTAATTATTAGTAAACCATGGTTTTGCTGTCTCATTTTGAACTTATCTTAACCCATGATCAACATGGAACTTGTAGTATTATGTTGCAGGTAAAATAAAGCAATTTCAGTTCACACTCGTGTCTTACAACTAGAGATGCACCGACTATGGTTTTAACCGACTAACCGACTAGTCACCGACTACAAAAATGGATGATTGGAAAAATAAATCTTAAATAAATTTTTGTCAAAATTTATTAAAATAAATCGCGTCTTTTTACGTTTTTAGAGCCTTTTTACATATCAAGAGTTGTGGTTTCATTTCGAACATGATTTATTACTGGTTGAAATTAATTATTACATTAAAATTGAATATCGTGGGAGTCGTAACAGGTGACAAAGGGACTTGAGGGTGTGTATTGCTATTTCAACCGAATGACCCTCAAATATTTGTCAGACGTGGCGTAAATGTCCATATTTGCGGCCGTTTACGCTCGGCCTACCCCGCAAGGGATTAGACGTGATGTGTGTATGCATGTATGTGTATTAATGTCGTTATTACAGCCGACTAATCGACTATTCAGCAGATAAGTTGAAAAGATCATTACCTACTTTGGAGATGATTGAAGAAGAAAATCGCGTCTGTTCAATTAAAATTTTATGTCATTTATGTATGACTAAATACATAATTTTATTTCGATTCAGTAGATTAGTTGCCAACTATTTGCTTCCTCCAATAGTCGGCGAGTAGTTGGTGCATCTCTACTTACAGTACACAATTATAACGTCAACGTGCGTCTCGTAAGGTTAAAATGTTGTTCTGAAATTGATACGGCTGTGCGATGGATTAAATCCACACTAATATTATAAATGCGAAAGTAACTCTGTCTGTCTGTCTGTCTGTCTGTCTGTCTGCTACGCTTTCACGGCCAAACCGCTGAACCGATCTTCATGAAACTTGGCACAGAGATTGCTAGCATACCGAGAACGGACATAGGCTACTTTTTATCACCATTCGAGGGTCTGGAGTACAGATGTAGACCACCAGGTGTACCACCAGGAGCCCAGCTAAACTATTAGAGATACAGGCATGGTTCCAAAACAAAAGTTGTTCAGTATGATGGACCGCTTCTTTTCACAAGGACGTTGAGGATCTGGAGTACCTTATGTAGACCACCAGGTGTACCACCAGGAGCCCAGCTAAACTATTGGAGATACAGGCATGGTTCCAAAACAAAAGTTGTTCAGTAAGATGGGCCGCTTCTTTTCACAAGGACATTATGAATCTGGAGTACCTTATGTAGACCACCAGGTGTACCACCAGGAGCCCAGCTAAACTATTAGAGATACAGGCATGGTTCCAAAACAAAAGTTGTTCAGTATGATGGGCCGCTTCTTTTCACAAGGACATTGAGGATCTGGAGTACCTTATGTAGACCACCAGGTGTACCATCAGGAGCCCACCTAAACTATTAGAGATACAGAAATGGTTGCAAAACGAAAGTTTGCCAGTATGACAAACTGCTTCTTTTCACAAGGACATAGAGGATCTGGAGTACATTATGTAGACCACCAGGTGTACCATCAGGAGCCCAGCTAAACTGTTAGAGATACAGGCATGGTTCTAAAACAAAAGTTGTTCAGTATGATGGGCCACTTCTTTTCACAAGGACATTGAGGATCTGGAGTACCTTATGTAGACCACCAGGTGTACCACCAGGAGCCCAGCTAAACTATTAGAGATACAGGCATGGTTCCAAAACAAAAGTTGTTCAGTATGATGGGCCACTTCTTTTCACAAGGACATTGAGGATCTGGAGTACCTTATGTAGACCACCAGGTGTACCATCAGGAGCCCACCTAAACTATTAGAGATACAGAAATGGTTCCAAAACGAAAGTTGGCCAGTATGATGGGCCGCTTCTTTTCACAAGGACATTGAGGATCTGGAGTACCTTATGTAGACCACCAGGTGTACCACCAGGAGCCCAGCTAAACTATTAGAGATACAGGCATGGTTCCAAAACAAAAGTTGTTCAGTATGATGGGCCACTTCTTTTCACAAGGACATTGAGGATCTGGAGTACCTTATGTAGACTACCAGGTGTACCACCAGGAGCCCAGCTAAACTATTAGAGATACAGGCATGGTTCCTGAAAAATCAATTCAGTACTATTTCGATGAATACTTAGTCGTTCTATAGCGTTAAAGCTTACTTAACCTAATTTAATTTAAAATTGTAAATTCATTCATTCAAATAATTTTACTCTTACTTCCTTTCCTATCTTTTGATGAATTCCATAAATGTCATCGTTATTTTATTTGATTTTTTTTGTGAATTTCGTTATATTATTAAAATTTTATTAGATAACTTTTTATTACCGTGTTGTCTCGCTGGTGCTGCACAGCACAATTAGGGTACCACGGAAGACCAGCGCTGTAGTATATTATGCTATAGCACAATGCTGAGTGGTTGCCTTTTTTGGTGTAATACTTACTTTATATTAATTATAAGCCTGTTTATAATAATAAGTATACTTTTAAGTTTTGTATTAAACTGAAATAAATTCTTTCTATTCTATTCTATTCCAAACAAAAGTTGTTCAGTATGATAGGCCGCTTCTTTTCACAAGGACATTGAGGATCTGGAGTACCTATTGTAGACCACCAGGTGTACCACCAGGAGCCCAGCTAAACTATTAGAGATACAGGCATGGTTCCAAAACAAAAGTTGTTCAGTATGATGGGCCGCTTCTTTTCACAAGAACATTGAGGATCTGGATTACCTTATGTAGACTACCAGGTGTACCACCAGGAGCCCAGCTAAACTATTAGAGATACAGGCAAGGTTCCAAAACAAAAGTTGTTCAGTATGATAGGCCGCTTCTTTCACAAGGACATTGAGGATCTGGAGTACCTTATGTAGACCACCAGGTGTACCACCAGGAGCCCAGCTAAACTATTAGAGATACAGGCAAGGTTCCAAAACAAAAGTTGTTCAGTATGATGGGCCGCTTCTTTTCACAAGGACATTGAGGATCTGGAGTACCTTATGTAGACCACCAGGTGTACCACCAGGAGCCCAGCTAAACTATTAGAGATACAGGCATGGTTCCAAAACAAAAGTTGTTCAGTATGATGGGCCGCTTCTTTTCACAAGGACATTGAGGATATGGAGTACCTTATGTAGACCACCAGGTGTACCATCAGGAGCCCACCTAAACTATTAGAGATACAGGCAAGGTTCCAAAACAAAAGTTGTTCAGTATGATGGGCCGCTTCTTTTCACAAGGACATTGATGATCTGGAGTACCTTATGTAGACCACAAGGTGTACCATCAGGAGCCCACCTAAACCTGAACCTGTTTCTAAAAAAACTATCTAACGCGGACGAAGTCGCGGGTAAAAGCTAGTACTATAATAATGTTACAAAGATGGCTACTGGTTATTTTAACTTGAAATTGTGAAATTGAAAGTGTTATTTTTAATAGTTATTACGTTGTTTTTAATAGTATTAAGGCGGTTCAATCACTTGTCGTCCGTCGTTCCGATTTTTTTAACGCAACGTAACGCATGCGTCTGTCAGACGAAAAGAAATTGCGAATGGCGATCTTTTGTATGGAACAAATACGGCTACGGTGGGTTTACGGAGGCGTCTGTCAAGTCGTTTGACACACTCGTCTCTGTTACGCACCGTAAATCCACCGTTGCCGTATTCGTATGGGAATAAGAATGGAATTCGCAATTTCCTTACGTCTGACAGACGGGATACCGTCGTTTTGCATATTGTTGAAGTTCCTAATATACTTTGGCATATCTCGGTTTGCATAAAATTCTTTGTCATACTATTTGTTTGGCATAATGTTTATATGTCATACTGCAATAAAAGTCATATTTTTATTTTTACCTATTTTATTTAAGACTAGTTTTGAGTCGCGTATTTGTTAATTTTCATAATGTTTTTCTGCATAATAGGTTATGGTGCGGCGAGAACATGTTTTTAAAATAATGCCAACGAATAATATGCCTAGTTATTTTTATGCTAAGGAATAATATGCCTAGTTATCTCTATGCTTATAGACATTATGACTTGGTAGTTTATGCTACAAGGGTTATGCGTGTTGTAACTTTGCATAATTATAACTATATTACATATGCGTAATACAAATATGACTTAAAATTTTATGCAAACCGACCCCAAACCCTGACAGACGCATGCGTTTCGTTGCGTTAAAAAACGAGCGACGGACGACAAGTGCGTGAACCGCCTTAAGGTATTTTAATTAACTTTTTTGATAGGATTAAGCATGGAATTAACTGAAAGATGACGTCAAAAGTACACGCATCAAAGTCAAATTAAAATTATGATGTTAGTAATGACTTTGAAGTAATTAAACTACTAACTGGCTCCGTTACCTAGTGGCCAGACTTTAGTCTCAGTATTCAGAGATCCCTGATTCGATTCTCAGGGAAAAACATTTGTTTAAACAATGTAGAAATATCTAATGGAAATATTAAAAACTACTTAGACAATGTTTAAATGAAAAAAAAAACCGTCATGTGATGCCGGCTTAGAATAGCATTTCCCTATTTTTTACCTGCGGGTGTCGTAGGAGGCGGCTAAGGAATTGGAGGGTTTCATGTGTATTACGATATTAAGCGACGATTTGACAACCTGTCACCATAATGATCGAAATATTGATACACAATTATTCTGAAACGGCCTTATTATTTGAAAGCGATCATATTTTACGCCCGTTAACGCTCTGCCTACCACACAAGAGATATGCGTGTGTTTAAGTGTTCATTGTTTTATACGATTTGACAATGTCAAACAGCTTAAACCATGTAATTTTTTGCATTATCAAGGTAATAATTATGATTACAAATTGGAAAACCATAGATTAACTAAAATTGCTTTAGACTTACAACAACTTGGTAGACTGATTAAATCTTTTTGATACCTATCATTATATTTTACTTTAAATCACATGTTATAACGGCATTTCTGTTATCTATTTACTGATCGATTTTCAGATATAAAGGTTATATTGGTAGCAACTTAGGATAACCATTTAAAGGATCATCGTATACTGGTTTCGACTCTAATACCATGTTCATAATATAACATATTTCTATGTTGCACAAAAGAAACAGAAATTCAACAATTGAGAACAAAAACTAAAAGAAACAGTATGTAGCGGCGCGGATCGCAAAGAAATATGAAGCGCGCGCCGCACACAGAATGTGCTGACTTCGCTGGATGCATCTACTGCTGACGAGGCGACGACGACAACGCTGCCTGCACAATGTAAACACAATACGTCATACTCGTCATAGAAGATTAGCCAATCAGAAGTCAAAGCCTAAAACGCGGTTACGAAGTTTGGAAGCAAAATCCACGTCGTACTAGTTGGGCCGCGATCCCCGAGCTGAACACCTCGCTCGGCGGGAATTCCCATTTTCCATCATGCAGCATTGAGCCTACCTGGCTACACCTCTCCTCAATCTTCATTACACAGTACAACAAGGCACCACATTAGAGCGAGTGTAGCCGTCAACGACCTCAACAGTGGCGCCACTTCACAAAAAATATTTTCTCTTTTTCCAAACAATCTATCAAAATGTCCGTTGCCCAATTGATTTTTTATTTTCCTTATGTAAAATTACCTGCAAACTCAATGAAATATTCGCTGCAATTAAAGTTATGGCAATAAATACCAAAAGTGGACATTTTCATGCACATTTTTGCCATAAGTTTAATTACAGCGAACATTTAATTGAGTTTGCAGGTTTTAATTTTACTTAAGGATAATACTAAAAACTTGGGCAACGGACATTCAAATATATTGTTTGTATATAGAGAAAATATTGTATGCAGCAGTAGTTCCATCTATTGTGTATTGCAATTTTAGGCGATGGGCTGACATCCTATCACTATGGCGATACACAATTTTCCGAATGATTCTCAAATATATGTCAGACGTGGCGTAAATGTCCGTTTTTGCGGCCGTTTACGCTTTGCCTACCCCGCAAGGGATAATAGGCGTGATATATGTATGTATGTATGTATAGACCCGTTAAATAGGTTACTAGAGGTGCTGAAACTAACGCGTATTTTGGCTGCAGTTTAATTGGGCAGCATAATAACACCAATGTGGCAGCAAAACCAACACAACATCAATTTGGCAGACCGCTAGCTGGACATGATCTGACACCGGCAACACAGCTGCAACAGATTTATTGTTTGGTTTAAGCTAAAGCGAGAAATAGCATACAAAATATATAGTTTATTGTTTTGTTTTTCCTAATTTTAAAATTGATATTGTAATTTTGATGACTGATGACCAATAGCACGAAACATAGGGTACAGGTCGACGGGCAGACAATACATTATGTCGATGAGTATATATACCTAGGCCAGATTGCTTCGTTGGACAACAGGCAAGAAAAAGAGATCGATCGTCGGATTGAAAACGCTTGGAAAAGCTTCTGGTCGTTAAAACAGTTCATGAAGGGTGAACTGCCTTTATCACTCAAAAGAAAACTCATTGACATGTGTATTCTGCCTGTCTTAACCTACGGTGCTCAAACCTGGTCTCTAACAGAAGGTCAGAAGTCCAAACTCAAGGTCTGCCAAAGAGCGATGGAGCGAAGTATCCTCGGCGTCAAGAGAACAGACAGAGTTCGGAACACTACACTTCGAGCTCAGACGGGCATCACCGACGTAGGATACAAAACTGCCAAGTTAAAATGGGACTGGGCCGGGCATGTCTGCAGGATGCACCCTGATCGATGGGCTAGAATCGTCACGGAATTTTATAGTAGCTTCCCATTCGATACGGGGGTTTGGGAGTGCGGCGTGTGCGGGATGTGAGTTTGCCGGCCTTTATCGCGTCTGCACATGGGGTTGTTGGCCTTGTTTCTGCGATTTTATCCTCTAAAGGAGACAAGGTTATTATACCCTTTGTTGCGGATGCGGTGACCGAATGGTCGGCTCGCTTCCCAACTGCGACTGTACCCCACGCCCCTGAAGTGCAGCGAGGATGGGATGATGTTGGCTGTAAGAAGACGCTCGATCGGCTTATGGTAGCTGCCGCAGACACGGATTTGGCTAGGCTTAGAGCGGTTTCTAGATCAGAAGCTGGAGCGTGGTTGCAGGCTTTGCCTTCGCCACATATGGGTACACTACTTGACAGTGACTCTCTGCGGGTGGCTGTGGCTTTTCGCCTGGGCTGCGATGTGTGTCAACCTCACCTATGCATCTGCGGTTCCATGGTAGAAGCTAACGGTCACCACGCGCTAAGTTGCTGTCGGTGTTCGGGAAGGTTCCCACGGCACCACGCTCTTAACGATATCTTCCGAAGAGCCTTCATCTCCGCTAATGTCCCGTGCGTGCTGGAGCCTCCAGGTCTCAGTCGTTCCGACGGCAAAAGACCTGACGGTCTCACATTGGTACCTTGGCAGAAAGGAAAGTGCCTGCTGTGGGACGCCACTTGCGTCAGCACTTTCGCTGCCTCGCATCTCAGCCGCACGAAAAAGTCTGCAGGCGCTGCTGCCGAGTTTGCAGCCGACAAAAAGAGAGCTAAATACTCCACTCTGGGAGAAAACTATTACTTTGTGCCGCTTGCTTTTGAGACAACGGGTTGCTGGGGGTCAGAGGCTTTGAAGTTGGTGAACGAAATCGGACGCAGACTTCGAGAGCGAGGGTTTGACGCCCGCTCCGGATCCTACTTGGCGCAAAGGTTGTCCATCGCCATTCAACGCGGCAACGCAGCGAGTGTCATGGGCACTTTTGCGGCTGGTGTGACCCGGGGTGGTATATTTGATTGAACTTCTTATTTGTTTATTTTTACTATTTGTTTTGTATTGTAATTTGTGTACTTGCAGATTGGATTTTAAATAAATATTCAGGTAAATACATAATAATAATAATAAAATACATTTTATAGTAATATTAGTTATTGTTTTTTTACTGTAACCTAGAAGTATGGTACTTAATTGTAAAATTACTTAAATTCGGGATCGCAAAACCAATTTGTTGACACATCTGCTAATGTAGGTAGTTTCAGGCGGAAAGGCGCACAAATTAAACTACCGCACCTTGGTATATTGTGCCTACAGCTTACATATAACAGCAATCTTGTCTTGTTTACAAGAAGCACATGTTTTCTTTCCCCAATCAACAATCAGATTCTTCCGATACTAAAGTGATAGATGCCACTTGGCGCACAATGCTTGTACCTTACACCACTCGTTTAATCTGAGATAATCGGCGTGTTATCTCGCGATTGCGCCGCCCTCTACCGTCGGACCACAATTTGAGACTATAAAATGGAAGGTCGAGTCCTTAGCACCAAGTGGAAAGGCAGGGTTGAACTAGTGTTTCATTAGGGACCTTAATTTGATGATAGAATTGGGCGAGGCGTTGGGCTTGCACCTGCACGTGAGTAGGTTACGTGGGTAATTGAAAACGGAGTAGCTAGATGTAGCGTCTTAAGCATCTTTAGGCTAGGCCGTCCCTAGTCCATCTCTAAAATACGGCATTTAAGGAACATAGATCAGGGGACAACTAAAATAAAATTACTTTCCATAAAAATCAATATCAAGTAAAAATAAAGTTGGCGTTTATTGAAATATTTTAAGTATTCGGAGGGCTGTCCTTGACACTGTATATTACTCCTATGATTAAGGGTCAAAATAATCTACTGTATAAGAAATAGGTAAGTGTGCGGACTTGTGACGAGAAAGAATTACAACTTACCATTTTTGCTTTTGGCAAGTAAGTATAAATAGTTATAGTAAAGTAAGTATGAGCAAGTTTCACCAAAAGTTATCGATGAAAGTCAGTCACCAATTCTCTTATATGTAAGCCATTGTAATGCTATCGACTTTCAATTGTCATTCTTTTACCACTGTGGTTTTTGATACTTCAAACTTTTAGTTGAATACGAAACGGACAGAACCATCCAACTGAGACGCTTTTCAAATAACAGAATAAGGCCCAAGGGTTCATCGGGTAACGACCGAGACATCTCTTCTTTTTGAATGGGACACCAAGCTTATGAACGCATAAGCTTGGTGTCCCATTCAAAAAGAAGAGAATTTACCCAAGGCCTTAGACTTTTATCCCAGACTTGCAACGCCCCTGCGCGAAGGTGAC
The DNA here is from genome assembly GCA_027580185.1 of Tuta absoluta. Taxonomy (NCBI): domain Eukaryota; kingdom Metazoa; phylum Arthropoda; class Insecta; order Lepidoptera; family Gelechiidae; genus Tuta; species Tuta absoluta. The sequence continues at coordinate 2,299,436 of JAQAHW010000047.1, forward strand.
TGGAACCACAGAACTGGAACGGAGACAAAGAAGCGCCTGATTGATTGGTAATGATTGGTACCTTTCAAAATGATTGGTACCCTTTGTAATCTGTGGAATGGTAAACGCCAGGAATTTGCTATTTCACGTTGAGGGTTAGTGAGAGCGGATAGCTCAATGGATGGTGACCCTGCCAGTTGGGATAAGGATACCTACATACATAGTCTCGAAAAACATTACCCTCCTTCTGAGGCAGTCGGGTAAAAAACAGGGCACAGAGTTCACCCACCAGCTAAGCGCGGTAGGTACGGGGTGTAAGGGAAAGCCCTGCGAATACTGATAGGGAGCATGCAGATTAAGAAACTGAACAACTTTCCCCTGGGAACATATGTCTGGAGATGTAAAATCAAAAAAATACTTTCCTAAGTAAAGTCACTACTCTCTTCTACCCTTTGGTTTCTTCTCCACCCAAAGGTTGTCTGGTAGAGATAGCTCTCAGTGATAAGAACGCCTTTGCGCATTTTTAGTTTAAGATTTCCTGTTATTTATTTGTGTTTTGAATGTACAATAAACTGTTTTTATTTACTTACTTAAAGTCAGCTGATCGTAAATTTTGTATAGTAGGTTGATATTTTATGTCGTTTCCTGACATAATATGTTCCTAGGGAAAAGTTGTTCAGTGTAACGATCTAAATGCACCCTATCAGTATTTGGAGTGCTGGTCCTTACACCCTACATATTTAGCATACATCCAGCACTAATACTTAATGATAAATCATGACATAGAATTCCCCAGCTGTTTAACCCCGACCTTCGAAACGATAACTCTCGAAACCTTCCTCCACATTTTCCCATGTCGCCCAGTTTACAGCGTCCAGTAAATAGATGGCGTAAATACATTACCGCGGATTTTATTGCATCTCCCGCGCATGAATGGTGGACGCACAATGATCGTATAAATTAACCGAGACTGCCCCTGCCTGCCTGCTGTATCTACGTGGACGACTCAATGAAGACTCCTGTATTGAGATTTTATGTTCAGCTGTGTGAATAACGTGTGTTTTTAGCTGATTTAAAAAAATGGTTGTACTGGGTTATTTTTAAGTCTACTTTCGTTTAGTATGCACTCACAGTGCTATATTATTTTCATTAAAGAAAGTAAGAAATTAAAAATGGGCAAAGATGGGCCGTGTGACGCCAGCTTAGAATAGAATTACCCCATTTCTTACCCGTAGTTGTCGAAGGAGGCGACTGGGGGACTCAAGGGTTGGATGTGTTTTGCAATTTTGGGCGATGGGCTGACAACCTGTCACTTTGGTGATGCTCAATTTTCCGAATGACCCTTAAATGTTTATCAGACGTGACGTAAATGTCTGTTTTTACGGCCGTTTGCGCTTTGCCTACCCCGTTAGGGATCATGGGCGTGACATATGTCTGTATGGGTTGAAAACAATAAAAGCGAACGAAAGCACCAAATCCCAGTGCAATTACATCAGTGTTCACACGCATCACGTACTGCCAGATCTAAATATCTCACAAAGCTAGCTCAAGGGCTGATTTAAGCAACGATATAATGTACACACTACTTTATACCTCACAAGCTGACGGCTAGGGTTATAATATGTAAATGTACAATGGTTTATTATCGACTCTCAGTGCTATATAATTGTCATAAATGAAAATAAGAAATTAAAAAATTGTAACGCCCGCTGGTGCTTGAACCCGGGACCGTAGGGTACCATCCCACTGCTCTGCCAATTGAGCTACCGGCGCCTTGACTGACACTTCCAAATCTTCAATCTTTTGCTACTCGTCTAGTTGGTCCAAGAAACGGCGGGCGCATTTTGTTTCCAATTTCATATTTCTTATCTGTACTATGTTAAGCAGTGTTTTTGATAGTAAATAAACAATTACAGAATGAAAATGAAAATTTAGAGAAAAAAAAGTTCTAGTAAGTAATACTGAATTTATTATACGCACGTACGGATGTAAAAAATATTAGCTGCAAATATTTCAAAGGGTCAAATAGCTCATGAAACTGAACAACTTTCCCCTAGGAACATAGGTCAAAATATGGAAAAAATAGACCTCCTATACAAAATTTTTGAGCCGACCGGGTCAATTGGTATGGGAGGTCCAATTCTTATTTCATATTTTTATTTCTTTAGGAAAAGTTCTGAAGGGATTAAAGGCGTGATATGTGTATGTATGTAAAAGGAATAGTTTCACACCACAGTTTTCACGCGCATCACGTCCCTAAATATCCACCTGTTCACATAACAATGGCGCCCGCTGATTTACGCGCCGATAGTACAACGCGCGCGCCGCCCGGGCGAGGCCTATCGAACGATATTTACGGCGTGCGAGCCAGAATCCCGGAATGTTTCTATCGCCTGCCTCCTTAGAGTAAGGAAATATTCGAGAGTGTCGCCACTAGTAGTCGCAGGTTTAAATCCTGCCCGCGCTTGAAAATTTTGCAAGTTTTTAATTTTTTAATACCTAACACAGGTAGTGTTTTAAAATTTGGTATTCGAGTCAGTTATATTTATCGGCAAAAACACAAAATATTACATAAGTCAAGAACTAAAGTGCTTTTTATATCTATGTACAGAATATTTCATGTTTAAATGCGTATATTTCGTTATATTTACAATTGTTTGGATGTGACAAGTTTTTCAATGCTTCACTCTGTGTGTTCGTAGAATACTCTCTAAATCATTGCCTTACTCTGAGATCGCCTCACCTATTTATTGTTCAATAGTTTCCTCGACTAGTAAGTCAGTTGAGGATTTCAGACAAGGATTTTCTCAACTTTTTGAATAATAATATAAATATTTTTAAATCCGAACTGAAGTCCTAAATTTTTGACCAAAATTAGTGCTTGATGGTGTTTTAATGAACATTTGTATGGAAGGTCCAATTTTTTCTTCATATTTCGACCTATGTTTCTTGCGGAAAGTTTTTCAGTTTCATGGGCTGGTTCATTCCTTGAAAGGAACGCAGTACTTTTCCTAACAACCTGTATATAAGTGATCTGTGGTTCTGTTACACCGAATTCGGCAGTCTCTTATAAGCCACGCGACGAGTCTGAGCATCGACTAAAATGTCAAACTATGAAACTGACAATTTTGAAGGATGCGTGCCACTAATAGGTATACGTAGAACAACAACTCCATTTTATGACACAGTCGCCGCTCAGCAGCCGTCCCGCACGGTCGCCTACGCTCCGACTACCTGGCTGCTCCCGTGGCCCCGCCCCTCGCCGTCGCTCCGCGACCGACACTCCAGCCCTGCGTCGGACAAGCATCACTTGTCCCACGCAGCCTCCGCCGCCGTTTGTGTCTTTTTCAAGACACATTCCGTGGTATTTTATTTAACTACGTCTTTTGCCCGAAAACCGCCGGTTTACGCGGTCCTTGTTTGGTGGATACCTAACGGTGCTCAACGATCCGAACAGGGGGTGTAGACCCGATACACCAGCTTTGCCCCTTCAGGGCAACGCAGTCAATCGGACGGGTGCCAGAACCACCGGCCCTGGGGGTGAACCCAAGTCGACCCTGGTACCATCCTCTTCCCCTGTCCGAGCAGAGTCTGTCTGGGAGAAGGGCTCCGGCCCCAACTTCCTCTTTGCTCGGGCCTGTTAGGAACCTCCCGCACAATAAGATTGGCGGAGGATACACTTTAGGGCTACATTAGTTAAGTACACCCTCCCTGCCTACACCCGGCGGGGAGGATCACCGGCGTCTTACCCTCAGGCTGTTCCCGCCTGAGGGCCGCGATTAGAAACATAGCTAGGCCGATAGCCGTGGAGTTCTTGCCGTTTCTCTCCCACGGAACGGTTCCGAAACGGCGGTAGCTTTTAGAATAGGCAATGGCTAAAGCTCTTCCCCCGTCCGTTCTCCTAGAACTTCTACAAGTTGTCTTCGAGGACAACCAATTCCGAGCCCGCGTCGCGAAAAGGATTCCCGGAATCAGCGATTACTACGCCGAACTAGCCCGCGATGAGTCATCGCCCAATCCCCTGACCACCGGTGAGTCAGCCCCATCCGCCGACGAAGCGTCCGCCGCTAAGTCGGCACCTGCCCCCTCCCCTGCGGTTACTCATTACGATGAGTCACCTCTATCCCCTGACCCATCGTCCCAAGTCGGCAACGCCCAGGACTCCGACCTAACCGTCGAAGTCATGGACATTGCCGGCCCCCCGTCCGATGACTCAAACCCCGAACCCGACTCCGACGACGACTACACCGTAGTCAGTAGATCCAAAAAGCGCCAGCGTAAGGCTGCACATTCAGATAGCGACGAGGCTGCGAAAACAGTCCGCGTCGAAGGGCCCGATGGCAACCACCGCAAGGTGGCCGCCGCCATTCCTAAAGTCTCTCCCGCTACAGAGCGCAGACCCCCCCCCGATTATTCTCAGGGACAACGCCAAGTGGTCGTCCCTTTCCAGTCAGATGACCCAGAATAAGATTCCGTTCTTGACTGCTTCACAGACCAAGGACGGAATCAAAATTCAAGTCCCGACCTCTTCGGCGCACAGAGCGCTTACAAAATTACTGAACTTCCTCCAGTTCCCGTACCATACGTACGCACTGGAGGAGGAGAAACTACACCGCGTAGTAATTCGAGGCATCCCGAAAGAGATTTCCGAAAAGGAAGTCTATGACGACCTTATCGCCCAGAATATCCCCGTACGTAAAGTACACCGCATTTCGTCTCATCGCAATAGGAGACAATTCGACATGGTCCATGTCACGCTCGAGAGGAGCGAAGCTGGTAAGGCCATTTACGGTTTGAAATCCGTGTGCATGCTTTCAGGCATCCGCATGGAAGCCCCCAGGAAGACTGGGATCCCTGGCCAGTGTCACAACTGCCAACTTTACGGTCACTCTTCACGCACCTGTCACGCCGCCCCGCGGTGTGTTAAGTGCCTGGAGAGTCACAGCACTGCCCAGTGCGCCCGTCCTAAAAAGACGGACACGCCCTCGGCAGACAGCTCCTCTCCCCCACTCCCACCTAGTTGCGTCCTCTGCAACGAAAGTGGCCACCCAGCCAACTACCGCGGCTGTCCCCGTGCCCCTAAGGCGAACCCCAAAGTGCTTCAGCGCACCCTTGCGAGGCAAACGTATGCCGATAGGCTAGCTGGCTCTCAAAAACCAGCTGCGGTCGTTCCAGGTGTTGCTGAAAACACAAACTTCCCGCCCCTCAGGCCTAACCCCGCATGGGCCCTCAAAATTGGTCCAGCCCCCGCCCCCGCCCAAGTCGCACCAAAACCGGTGGTGCCCCCCCAACCCGCCCCCAAAAAGCCGGCGCCTCCGCCGCCTTCTCCTCCCAAACCCGCTTCCCACAGCAAGAGTGCTGAAGGCGACTTAGCCGACGCGCTCTCTGTTGTCTCAAATTTCACCAGCCTCTTCGACATCGAAGAGATAATCTCCTACTCTAAGGAGATCAGAGCCAACGCTGGTAACCCCAGTGCGCTCATCCAAACCGCCGCCAAATACTACCATCTGGTAGTCGCGTTCAAAAACTTCAAACCCTGATTATGGATAGGTCTATTAACTTAGGGATATCCAGCAGTGGTAGGACCAAGCCTCGGTCACTTAAATTAGGTTTTTTCAATGCCGATGGTATTTGCAACAAAAAGACGGAAGTTAGCCTCTTCCTGAAAGATCACGGTTTAGACGTCCTCCTTGTACAAGAAACGTTTCTCAAACCCCATATGCGTACCCCGCGAATCGCGCAATACAACACGGTACGTAATGACCGCGTATCGGGCAGCAAGGGAGGCACCCTCATTCATTACAGGCGAGCGCTTCACTGCTCACCCATAGAGACCCCGCCCCTCTGCTATATGGAGGCTTCCGCTTGCCGCTTAAGCATGACGGGACACCAACCCATTACGATAGTGTCGGTATATCTATCTCCGAGCAATAATCGCGAGACAAAGCCACTTCTTAAAAGTGAGCTCGAGTCATTATTTAATCTCAGTGACTCAGTTATCATAGCAGGTGACTTGAATGCCAAGCACATGTCGTGGAACTGTATCGCCAACAACCCTAGAGGCAATCTTCTCTTTGAGTGGCAGGACGAACTGTCCTTTGACCTAGTAGCCCCTACAGAGGTAACTCATTACCCCCATACAGTAACTCATCGACCCGACATCCTCGACATAGCCCTTCTAAAGAACGTAAACCTTCGTTTAAGTTCTATAGAAGTACGTCACGAGCTCTGCGACTCTGACCACAGACCAGTTTTACTAAAACTTGACCCGCGAACCGACATCCCCGGCCCCTCAGGTCTGTGCGGCCCGACCAAAACTATAGTAGACTGGCCGAAACTAGGCCAAGCCTTGAACGCTCCCAGCTCTACTCACCTGGACCAAATACCGACTAGACTGACTACCGAAACCGACATCAACCTAGCCGTCTCTTCCATCACAAATCACGTTAGCAGCGTCGTGAACAGCTGTTCACGGACGGTTAAAATCACTGAAGACAGTAAATATAAACCTCCAAATGACCTTCTTGAAATGATAACAGAGAAGAACGCCGCGATCCGCGCTTACAAATCCTTCCCAATCGAATCTAACAGACTATTCATGCGCGCCCTACAGAGGGAAGTAAGGCAGCGTGCAGCTGAATGGCGTGACGCCGGGTGGGATCAGCACCTTGAGGAGCTGAACCCATCCCATCTCGCATTTTACAAGCTGCAACGCTCGCTGAAATCTGACACCATCTCTGTGATGCCGGTACTTAACAGACCTGACCAGACCAAAGCCTTTGACGACGACGAAAAGGCTGAATGCCTAGCTGACAGTCTCGCAGCCCAATGCACCCCCAGCACACTCCCTTACGACTTGACCTTCGTCTCAACGGTCGACTCCGAAGTCGAACGTCTCATTTCACTACCTCCATCGGGCCCTCCACTCAGAGTCATCACTGAGATGGAAGTGCGCAACGCCCTTAAGGCACTCAAGCCCAGAAAGGCTCCAGGACCGGACGGCATCACCAACCGTGTCCTGAAGATTCTCCCCGATCACCTGATCAATCGCCTCACCCTGATTTTGAATGCCGCCATGGCTAGTTGCACCTTTCCAGCTTGCTGGAAGGAAGCAATAGTCATAGGCATTCACAAACCGGGTAAACCGGCGAATGAGCCCACTTCCTACCGCCCGATCAGCTTACTGAACCCTCTCGCCAAACTTTACGAACGCATGATCTATGCCCGACTCCGTGACCACGCAGAGACCAACAATCTCATACCTGACGAGCAATTTGGCTTTCGACAACAGCACTCTTGTACCCAACAAGTACACCGCATTGTCGAACACATCGCTCTTAAGCTAAATGTCTCGTCCAAACCGACCCCGACTGGAGCAGTTTTTCTCGACGTGGCGAAAGCCTTCGACAAGGTCTGGCACAACGGGCTGGTATACAAGCTACACCAGCTCGCTGTGCCTGATCGTCTCGTGCTTTTAGTACGTAACTTTCTGTCGGATCGAAGCTTTCGTTACAGGGTGGAAGGCACTCTGTCTTCACCCCACACCATACAGGCAGGAGTCCCTCAGGGCTCCGTCCTATCTCCATTACTTTTCACGCTATACACTAGCGACATCCCCAAATCGCCCATGTCACAGCTGGCTATGTTCGCCGACGACACTGCCATCTACGCGTCCCACCGTAACCACTTAAAATTAGTTCAGATTCTCCAGAACGCTCTAGACTCCCTCGGGAGCTGGTTCCGTAAATGGAGAATCGAGGTAAATCCGGAAAAAAGTGCAGCCGTGCACTTTCGTAGAGGTTCGCACCGATTAAACGTCCCCGCTGTAAAGCTTTTCAGTCGACCTATCCCGTGGGTCAACGAGACCAAATATCTAGGAGTCACCCTCGACTCAAGACTTAGCTTCCGTAGCCACATTATGAGAGTCCGCGACCGGGCCGCGTTCGTTTTGGGCAGATTACATCCGATGTTGAACAAAAAGAGCAAACTCTCCCTTAGAAATAAGGTGAGAATTTACACCACCTGCGTAAGGCCTATTATGACCTACGCCAGCGTAGCCTTTGCTCACACCTTCGATTCACATCTGAAAATGCTGCAGGTCATCCAAAACCGTTTCATGCGCAAAGCTACCGGGGCGCCCTGGTACGGTCGCGTTCTAAAGTGGAGTCATAGTTAACACAAACCTCAGAAAACAAGTCGCTCGCACCCGCGGCGACACTCACACAATGACACAAATGACGTATAACATACTATTATTTGACGAACTACCATTGTATAATAGGCTGAGTAGTATTGACTATTTCACTACATGAATCATTAGCTTCGGTAGCGTGGTCAGTAGCGCGGTCAAGCAAATTCTTGACCGTTATTGTGGAGACAATGGATCGAATCCCGATTTCTTCGTTCTAGTTTTTATTTTATCAAATGAAGCAAAATTTAGTAAATTTTGAATTACATTTTAGTTGTTGCTAGATCGTTTGCGAGATAGTGCGTGTGCTAAGTGATTTTTTTTAGCCTAAGTTTATTTATTAAACTTCAGAGTTTATTTCTTCGAAATGCATACTATTATCAGTTTGCAGGATAAGCAGCGTATTGTTGCGCTGCAATTATCTGTGGCGCTGCATGATATTGGATTTAATTTAACTCAAATTGCTAATCAGACTGGTCTGGCCGTAAGTATAGTTTTATTTCATTACAATTGTATTTTAAATATTAAAAACTTTGACTCATAGTATGTTGGTAGCTGTGAACCGATTAGTATAAACTTTTTTATTAATAATGCTACTTTGTTTTAGTGGAAGACTGTTAAACGTTGGGTTACACGTTTTGAAGAGGAAGGTAGCGTAAAAACTCGACTCGTCTTATTAATGATTCACAGCGGAGGATGATGGTGTAACAATATGAAGAAAATGGTTCTGCCGCTGGTCCAGGCAAATTAGTAGCACAAGAAAGAGGGCGTGCAACTGCCGCTAATTATGTTGATATGCTACAGGAAAGCATGCTACCGACGACGGTGCGAAATGTTTAACTGTTTATCCTGCTAGTGAAGTTCCTCGTTTTGCATTTGTCCAGGATAAATTGTCCAGTGCATCGAGCTGCCGTGGTGTATAATTGGTTTAGCCAACACCTAGATATCCAAGGTATTCGTTGGCCAGCAAAATCTCCGGACTTAAATCCCATAGAGAATTTATGGGGTTTAATGGTGCAAAGGTGGGACATGCGCAATGAAAGAACTACAGAAGCTTTAGAGGCTCACTGCCTGGGAGTGTGGGAGAGTACCAGAGGAACAGATATATGCACTTATTTGATCGAGTCTATTAAGTGTTTATTAATTGTTGTTGAAAACAGCGGAGGTAACACCAAATACTAATTATGTAAGCGGCTATTTTTACTTAAGATTCCAATCAGACCCGATCTAGCATACATTGCTGATTATCTTGTGTATTTCATTATAATATATGAATATACACAAAATAATCAGCAATGTATGCCGAAGCGGGCCTGATAAATCGTTGCTCACTCAACCTCTGTTTACCTGCTTACCCGCCTACTATTGCAGTAGGTATTTGTGGAGCATTACATTAGCAATTAAATTATGCTAAAACATCGATTTATATTTATATAAGATTGATAATTATTAGTCAGTTATCTTAAGGCCTTGCTTCAATATCTTTTCATTACGAAAACGAGTACTTAAGCTTAAACCTTGAGATGTAGGCAAATAACTGATTTATTATTATTACAATTACTTTTACTTCCGAGGAAAGTGCATCATCGTTAAACATAGAACAGTAAAATAATTACTAACGAAATTATTACTTTTTTTTTTTTTTTTTTTTTTAATCTTTTTTAAAGAGTTGAGTCACAATTAGCGACTATGTTACTCTATACAGCCTCAAAAAAGAAAGGGTAGCCTTGACATTGAAACAAAAATTATTCTTGTCTCAATCTCAAGCCCACCCGAACAAGTTTATATAGTGCTTTAGCCTCTCTTGACAAAGGATAAGCCAAAACACTATTACATCCACCAACCTCTCTAAATATTTCATACAACATAGAAAACTGAAATCTTTCTGATTGGTTTCGGACACATTCCATCAAGATGTGGTATACGTCTTCTATCATGTCACACTCTGAGCAGTTTGGTGAAACAGATTTACGCATCATAAATGCAAATTTATTTAAAGGAATGTGTCCGGAACGAATTCTTAACGCTAATACTATATCATTTCTTTTCAAGCAGTTATTAATCCAAGGTACATGTAGAGGTTCAGGTTGTATAGTCTTATACCAGATACCAACACTTTTGGACCGTTCATCAAAATATTCCTTCCACATAAGTATACATTCCCTTTTACTACTATTCAGACGTTCTGTAAAGAAAGGAAGACATGATATCAATATACCGTCGGTAGAAGCCTGCTTAGCCAATATATCTACTTTCTCATTGCCAACTATGCCACTGTGAGACGGTATCCACTGCAGATAAACCTTTCTTAAAGAATTTTGCAAATCATGAATTAGTTTTAAAACTGTGTAGGCAATCGGGAGTCCTCGATAATTCGAGGAACACCGAGCCAAATGTTGTAATGCACTCTTAGAGTCAGTAAATATAACTAACTTATCATCAGGAATGGATTGAATATAGGAAAGGGCCTCTGCAATAGCCACCAACTCAGTGTGCATAATCGACAAGTGGGGTGACACTTGAAATTTGATCTTAATATCAAGTTGAGGATCATACACTGCCGCTCCACAACCCATCGTATCTTTAGAGCCATCAGTATAAATGTTATAAAATCCAACATACTGACTTTGACACATCTTGATAAAAGAATTAACTAATTCAAAGGAACTATAGCTGGATTTCGGTTGCGTCAAATCTATGATAGATGTTTGTATTACTTCCGTTGTATTAATGTAACTGACCCAAATATCCAATGAAAACATGTCAAGTATATTACTAATATGAATAGGGTCCTGTAATAAAGAATTATAAGCCTCAACTAACAGAGGCATACTGCGCCTTCGCCATAGATTGTTGCCACATTTGATAGATAGTTTATCAACTGTCTCAATCACAGGGTTAGATTTCAAAGATTTGGCTTTTAAAATAAACTTTTTACCTAAGAACTGCCGGCGAATGTGCAATGGAACAAGAGCTAGTTCACTTTCCATTACATGTATAGGAGTACTTTTTATAAATCCGCCAATAATTCTCATACTTTGGTTCTGAATTAAAATTAACTTTCTTAAATTCGATAAACACGCATCATTGTATAAAAAGCTACCATAATCCATTCTGCTCCGAATTATAGAAATATATAATCTTCTTAGGTATGCAGGATGAATCCCCCAACCTGAGCCAGCCAGAACTTTAAAAACATTTAAAAATTTTGAACACTTTGCATAGGTTTCATTTATATGCTTCCCCCAAGTTAATGAACGATCTAGCCAAAATCCCAAATATTTAACACACTGAACTGTTTCTAAAGGACAGTTGTCAATCTTCAACTCAATGTTTTCTCTCAACGGACGTTTTTTAAAAATACATAATTTACTTTTAGACGGAGACAAACTCAAACCTAAATCGACCAATAAAGTATTCAACAAATTTATAGCAGCCTGTAATTCAGATAGTGCCTGTTGAATATTTTTATCAGTAATGTATAAAACTAAATCATCTGCGTATTGCATGATATTAACGTTTGAAAATTGTTTACAAATATCTATTGTTACAATATTAAATAAAAGTGGCGACAAAGGATCGCCTTGGGCTAAACCCTTACCACAACGTCTAGATAATACACTATTATTAACTTTTATGTGTATTCTTCGATCTTTGAGAAAGTTCCACAGATAATTGCACAAAGAGCCCCCAATTTCCAGTCGATCCAAAATACTCATTAATGAGCCTAAATCAACGTTATTGTATGCGTTATCAATATCAACAAAACAGCCCAGTGTTGCACAGTTATTAGTAAAACCTATTTGGATGTGTGAAACCAACAAACTAAGGTTGTCTAAGCAAGATTTAGATTTTCTGAATCCAAAAGTAACAGTAGGGAAAACCATTTTCTTTTCCAAGAACCATTCTATCCTTTTATTGATAATGGAATGAAAAATTTTACAAACGCAGGATATTAAAGAAATTGGGCGAAGAGACGAAATATCTTCAGAATCACGACCTGGTTTAGGAATAGGTACTACTCGAATATCTCTCCACTGTACTGGCACAATACCTGATTCCAATATGTAATTAAATAACTTTAAAAGATATATTTTTCCTATTTTGGGTAAATTCTTAATCATGGAATAAGATATCTCATCATATCCTGGAGCTGTGTCTTTATTTTTGATATTAATTTCCAGTTCATGCAGAGTAATTGGGATATTAATTGATGTGTTTGAAGAGCGAAATATAGGGTCACGTGACACGATAAAATCTGGGCATAAATTTTGTAAAAGCATATTTGCCTTATTTTCATCAACATGTCGATGTGGTGTAAAACGACCTTTAAACCACCTCATTTTACTCCACATCTGACTATTGGAAATTTCACCATCAATTGAATCACAAAAACTCTGCCAAGCTTTACGTTCAGCAATACGTAATACACGCTGCGATTCCCTTACCTTATCTAAATAAAGGTCATAATTAAAAGGTATTGGATTACCTCTAAACTTTGCCAAGGCTAATCGACGTAAAGCTACTGATCTAGATAACTCGGGAGTCCAATACGGTCTAGGCTTAAAATTATTATCTGGGAACTGACAGTATTTAATAAAAGGAATAAATAAATCAGCAGCATCATCAATATTCTTAACAAAAATGTTATACGCTTTTTGAATATCATTAATAGTAAAATTTATTTCGGAAAATGACTCATTTAAGTAAAAAGAATATTTTTGCCAATCTGCCTTTCTAAAATTCCGTTTCTTTTCAACGCACACATCTAACGCTAATTTAGCATGAATTTTTAAAATAAAATGGTCACTACCTAATGACTCATTAGTAACCGACCAGTTGAATACTGATGCCATATCAGATGAAACTAATGATAAATCTGGTGAAGATTGTCTTAAAATGCCCTGAACCAACTGAAATCGTGTAGGGGACCCATCATTTAACACTACAAAGTTACTGTCCATTATGGTTTCAAATAACTGTTTCCCTCTGGTATCCGTCTTATAAGACCAAGACACGTGATGACCGTTGAAATCACCTAAAATTAAAGTTTTACTATAAAATGAGGAAAATAGCGTGTCCCAATCTCTGTCCGTAGTACTAACTTCACTAGGGCAGTAGACACAAACAATATTTTCTATTTCATTGCAGTTGAAAATTCGAACATGTAGCAATTCTAAACCGTAGTTACTGTGCAATAAACGACGGCATTCGGACTTGATAGACCTATGAATTAAAATGGAAACCCCTCCCCCTCCCAACCGGTTAGGTATATTTCTATCATGTCTATATACTGAATAATCTTTTATTTTTAAATACTCATCTTCCTCGAGCCATGTCTCAGTTATGGACGCAATATGGATTTTTTCCTGGATTAAAAACTGCTTGAACATATTTAATTTACCTCTAAGGCTGCGTGCATTCCACTGACAAATGTTTATGTTCGCTAATTTCCTGATGCGATTAATTACCATAATGATGTTAACAATTTAACAATCGGCCAGTCATTAATACGCTCATACACAAACATAATTACCCAGTCTCTAATAATTTCAAAACCCACTTTAAATTTAGTCAAAATATTCAACTTTTCTAACAAAAATAAATCTTTTAGTCTCTCAATCAACTCCTTTAGCGAAATTAGTTTCTTCTTCCTGTCCTTCCACCTACCACGATCAGAAAAATCAGAATCCGAATTTTGTTCACAGTCCGATTCATTCGTATAAGTCGGTATCTGACCGGCCCTTCCAATTTCGTCTTTATCTACAAAGATCGGCGGTCTGATTTTCCGCGCGTTGGACTTCTTTGTAGCACCACTAGTTGGAAGGGGCGTGCGGGGTAGCGGCGGCGGCGGCGGGGCGGCGGGGGCAGGCGTAGACTGACGGCTATCTCTGGACATACGAGTATCAGCTGCTGCGGCGTAGGTACGAATCGGGGAAGTAAACAAAGGCTGTGACGGAGCCGGTTTGCTCGAAGTATCTAATCCGTCGAAAGAATTATGCGTATTTACGCGTTTAGGGGTCTCAAAATTATGTTGAGGTGTAGGTGGTACATATAAACTCAGCGCTTTTCGATAAGTTACTTTAAACTCCCTCATTAGTTCGCGTAGTTTCTTTTCTTTAATATAAACCGGACATATTTTAGCAAGCGGCAAGTGTGAACCACCGCAATTTACGCATTTTAGGTGAGTGGTCTCGCAGTTGGCATGGAACTTCGTACATTTTGGGCAGATTACTTTATTCGATGGGCATAATTTAGTTACATGGCCGAAACGCCAGCACCTTCCACATTGGGTTACTGGGAATACGTAGTCATCCACCTTTATACGTAAATCACACAAGTAAATATAGGCCGGTAAATTTGGACCAAGGAACCCTATTCGAACAGACTCGCTTGGTGTCCACCCGTTCTCGCATCTCCGATTTAACCTTTTAATTGAAACCACATCTATTGTACTACTTATGAATTTCTCCAGCTCTTCTTCTTTCAGTTCCAAATCAATATCTCGAATAATACCATACGAAATTCCAACCTCCCAAGTTTTTTGGCATTTCCAATTTAAATTTTTGATTTCATTGCAATCGATGAACTTTTCGGCGCACTCCTCAGACCGAAAATTTATAAAAAACTTATACGGATTTGCAAATTTAATCCTTAAAACCCCGGTTATATTGTGTTGCTTTAATAATTTAGCCAAAGCAAATTGTTTAGGTAATTTTTCTCTGCATGTTACACTCAATCGTATTTCTTCTAATGATCTTTTCTTCGCACTTCTGGTCACCCTACTCCCAACTGGAACCCACTCACTTTCATCTTCAAGGTCTTCCTCTCTTCTTCTCTTAGTTGAAGTATTATCCACCTCCATGTTTCTCTCTTCCAATATAATATCATCTTCCTTTGAATTTAAATAAACCTCCTCATTTTGTCTGCTATCTGCATCCACGTGTATCATTGCATTCGTTACGACCTCCTCACGCAAGTCTCTATCATCCTCCATCACTCATAAGAGTCATAATATCGCACACGCGTAATTGGCACTAATGACTTTAGTAGCGTAAGACGCACACTGCTAACGGCTCGGATAAATGAATAAAAGGCTAGCACAGATTTCTATTCACTCGTCCACTCCTAATGAAGTGTGCGGCCGAACTGTTCATCAGGGATAATGACGGCCAATGTGGCCCACTGGTAGTGCGACTGCCTGCGACGCAAAGACTCCGGGTTCGATTTTCGGTGGGACACTCACAAAGTCGATATTTATGACTTTGTGAATTGGTTCCCCGTCTGGTTAGATCATTGCAGGCTGAACCACCTGATTGTCCAAAAAGAAAGACGGTTCTGTACTTCGGAGGGCACGTTAAGCTGTCGGTCCCGGTTGCTTGTCTATGATTACTTAGACAGCGGTCTTTACACAGCCATATCAGAGGCCTACTAATAGAAGCCGGTTGAAAAACTTTGACACCAGGGTTCATCGGGTCGTTGGATGACTCGGTGTCCCACACGAAAAGAAGAAGAACAGGGATAATCTAGGATTCTTATGATAAAATGTTGTCTTTAAACGGTCAAGTGCCTATTCAATTCAAACAAACAATCGAATTTGTTTTCTTTATAATATTAGTATAGATATAGTGAGAGGTTGTCAGCCTGTCGCCTAAAATTGTAATACACATGAGTGAGACACTTGAGTCCCTTAGTTGCCTCTTTCGACACCCGCGCAAAAGAAATGGGGTGATGCTATTCTAAGCCGACATCACCCGGAAAACCATATACGAGGAAACGCTACATAATGTGCATATACACAGATTGACAGTCCTATCAGCGATCGATCTTCCGTTCCAACTGACCTAAGGCTGCAATAATTAAGGTAGTTCGAGAGCCCAGTGGCGCCCCCAAACAGGAAAAAATCCCTGGCTGGACACGCTAGTCATCTAACCAAAGCATCAATTCGCGGCAATAACTAACTTTTTTGGAATTAATAAAACCTTGTATAAACTAAGCGCTTCTGTAAAGTAATTTTGCTTATAGTGGCCACTTTTAGCATTTTTGGAATACATAACTAAATCGCACAGTTTTTCAAGGTTATATTGATTCTAAATAATCTTCGTAGTCAGTTATTGCCGCGAATTGATACTTTGGTTTCCAGATGACTAGAGTGTCCAGCCGGGGCCCTTTTTCCAATTTGTTGGCGCCACTGGACTCTCGAACCACCTAAAGTAATAATAGATAAATTATGTTGATTGCTGTTACCATAGCATAGAATAGCCTTTTCATTGGAACATAAACTTATCAGATGCGTGAGAAGTGTTTTAAAGATCCCAAAATTTTCGATTACCTAATAAATATACCTCGTTTATTAGATGTTTTTGTTTTTTAGGGTTCCGTACTTCTAAAGGTAAAATCAGAACCCTTACTTTGTTGTCCGTTCGTCTGTCCCGTTTCGGTTTCAATTCGGGTAATAAATTCTCTTAACTTACCTTAAATTCATGCTGTCAATTTCCGTCAAATAGGTTTAGAAATGTATACGAGATATCTAAGTCCCGTCATGTTTAAAAATGTCAATGGGTCCTTCGCGATTTCTAGTCAATGTAGTCGCCATTGTTTTCATCGTCTCCTTTGACTGATAACACGTATTTGCGTCAAATTATAAGACATGACAGGACTTAGATATCTTGTATTCATTTCTAAACCTAATTGACGGAAAGTGACAGCACCAATTCAAGGAAAGTTAAGAGAATTTATATCCCGAATAGAGGGCTATGATGTTTATTTATTTCCCGAATGGAGGCCATCGTTTTGTATTAAGCATAGGTACGTCTGCGTCATCTGGCGGTGTGGTCGTGACACAAAGTATGTATTGGCGGCTCGCGTGATGCAGTCACTCTGACGTAGCCAAGAGCCTGACCTTACCTGACCTTTATCGTCATCATAACAGCTCCAGCAGTCCACTGCTGGACATGGAGGGGGGTTTTACCGTACTATCCACTTTTGGCTGGCGGATTGGCAATCGTAGCGTAAGATGTTAAATTCACACAGGTAATGAGCAAAAGACAATTATTTTATTAAACCTGAATTATTTTATTTTATAGTTATATGTAATACAGTGTAACTTTATCAGATTACAGTTTCCTTTATTAAATTTATCAAAACATTCTTACACTAGGAAGAACTACAAAGTAAGTTTGATGTAAATAAAAACTAAGTATTTTACGAAAGGTACTGCAAAGATAGTTTTTTAAAGACGTTTAAAGAATTACTGAATATATCAGCTTTTAAACTTTTTCATTGTACAGCCTGCAAGCCCGTCTTATGAAACTATTTCTTGCGTAACAAGTGCGACTACGTGGTATTTGAAATAAGGGTTTATGTGATGCCGGCTTAGAATAGCATCACCCCACTTCTTTCCCGTGGGAGTCGTAAGAGGCGACTAAGGGACTCGAGGGTGTGTATTGCAATTTTAGGCGATGGGCTGACAACCTGTCACTATGGCGATACACAATTTTCTGAATGACCCTCAAATATTTGTCAGGCGTGATGTAAATAGCCGTTTTTTGCGGCCGTTTACGCTCTGCCTACCCCGCAAGGGATAATAGGCGTGATATGTGTGTGTGTGGTTTACTACGGCAACCACATTCACGACGACGAGGTACCCTGAACGACAGCACACGACGGCCGATGTGGCGCAGTGGTAGTGCGACTGCCTGCGACGCAAAGGTTCCGGGTTCGATTCTCGGTGGGACACTCACAAAGTTGATATTTATCACTTTGTGAATTAGTTCCCGGTCTGGTTAGGACATTGCAGGGTAAACCAACTGATTGTGCGAAATTAAATGGTTGGTAGGCGGTTGAAAAACTCAGACACCAGGGTTCATCGGGTCGTTGGATGACTCAGTGTCCCACACGAAAAGAGAGAAGAGAACACAAGAGTAAAAGCGTGGGGTCGTCACTAGTATTGTTTATAATTTTGAAAATAATTGACACATCTATACATTCACGACGGCCGTGTAGCGAAGTAATGTTCAGTCTTTTCATAGATGAAACATAATCTGAATGAGTGCTAAATAATTATACCCGTGTTCATCGTGTGATGTCGGCTTAGAGTAGCAACACCCAATTTATTTCCCGTGGGTGTCGTAAGAGGCGACTAAGAGACCGGAGGGTTACATGCACAGAGCACCGAAACGACATGTGCCAAGCGGAGTTTTTTTGTCTACATGTGTATTGCATTGTTTATTGAATTACCCTCAAATATTTGTCAGACGTGGCGTAATTGTCCGGCCGTTTATATTCAGGGACTTAGACAATAGATTTGATCTGTCGACCTCCGTGAAGAAGGCTGCCGTAAGCAGCCGAAACGTAGAGGGATAAACTCTCTACCAACTAAAAAACAAGTAAGTCGTGTAAACCCACATGAATAGTGTTTTTATTTGCAAAATTAGCATTCCCTTTTTAGCCTAAAGTAGGGCAATCCCAATAAGCCATATTTGACCGCTGCCAAGCGTAGTGAGTATGGCAATACACCCCAATAGGCGGAGGCCCATGTCCAGCAGTGGACTGTTGTGGCTGTTAATGTATAGAGGTCCATCATATTCCTGTCTCTCAATGTTGCAGGTCAACCACGACACGACAGCACGTCACAAGCCGCGCGTTTGTCACAAATAAGTGACAAGTTGATTGCGGTTGTGCAAATCCTGTGATTGTGACGTAGTAACCTTTTACCAGTGCGAATAGTAAACAAACATATTGCCAAATATAACATTATTAGAAAGTATGTATGTTACCATTTGCCTTGAGCATGTTAAGTGTCAAAGCTTTGACAGTTGTGTTGCCTAAACGGAATCCAAGTCACTAAATGAGCCACGCGAAGGAGATATGCCTGCGTCCAGCAGTGGACTGCGATAGGCTGGTGTGATGCTGGGCCTGATACATCGGTAAAAATAAAAAAACCCCTCTCAAGGGAATCAAAATAAAAAAAATTACAGTTGCAGAGAACCTAGCACACCAGCGTTCATATAAAATTAACTACTTCGAGTATTGATAAGATATAACTAAAAAAAAAAAGTTTTTCATTTTCCATTTTCCAACCCTAAATTCACAAGAATTTAAAAAAACGCTATGTAAATTAGGAGCCCTCGGTTGACGAGTTGAACTTGCGATTTTCCGTATTTTTGGGTATGCTGTATGGTAATGCTGAGAGTGCCTTTAAAAATCGTGGCTTGCCGCTACTTTACTTGAAAATTTTGCCCACCTGGAAAATCTGTTGGCCGGCCTTGCCTTAAACAATAGCTTTAAGGAATCCCCGTGATTACTTATTATCTAACCGGACGGATTATCTATCTAAGCGTTGCGTCTGGGGGGCTCTTTTTAGGCGAGGGCTCTACGTATAAAAACCATAAAAATAACTATTAAATCCATATATTTTGCCACAAAAACATTAATTGAATAGATGGGATTAAATTCATGTTTGCGGTTTTCCTTTTTCGTCTGTTTTTATGTGATAATTAGTGTTCTAATCACGTTTTAATCTTCGTCTCCAAATCATCCTGTTATACGTCATCAGCCGTCGATGACGTCATGAATATCATCATTGCATCCAGCTCATTAAACCATCAAATACTTGTGCCCGCCATGCCAGTCTGCTACTTGCATCGCAAAAATGTTTTTCCTTCTGTTACGTTTGATCACAGATAATGGCCTCAATTCGGTATATAAATTCTCATAGCTTAAACCTTAAATTAGTGCTGTCACTTTCCGTCAAATATGTTCATGTTTAAAAATGACAATGGGTTCTTCGCAATTTCTAGTCAATTTAGTCGCCATTGTTTTTATCGTCGCCTTAATTTGACAGATAACACGTATTTTGCGTCAAATTATAACACATGGCATGACTAAGATATCTCCTATCCTTTTCTAGCCCTATTTGACGAAAAGTGACAGCACATATTTAAGGTAAGATAAGAGAGTTTATATCCCGAATTGAGGGCAATATAATACTACTGTGTAGGTTCGCATCAGTATTCTTTTCACGCAAACAGATAATAAAGTACTTTATACGACCTTCAATCGAGTCACTGTCGAATTTCTGCCATATCTGCCCTTGCTTCGTGTGCCGACCTAGGTTTAGTAACGTCGTTGTAAAATACCTTTTTATCTTACACTACCTTGAGTGTTATTACTTTTTAATCGACATACTTAATTAGTATCTTCTATTGTGTTTTATCATTCAAACAAAACTATTAACTAAGTATTACGACAGCAAGTATTTTATGTAGTTTTACATACTCGTATCTTATGGTTACCAAAAGTTCTCATTCATGTCATTATGTTATTTACATAAAGTGATACCATACCTACCAATAAAATAATTTCTTACCTTACTTTTTGTTTTATTACAATATTATAGGTTTATGTTTTTAGATATAATATTTTGATACATAATTTACAATAAACATTTACAGATATAATACATAGATGAATATATAGAACAATATTATATAAAATAATTATTACTGGAGAAAATATGGTAAAAACATTTAAAAAAACATTATTCAACATACAGAGATCGGATGGGAACCCGGTTCCGTTCTGATTAGAAGGTAAGAACTATTACCGCTAAGCTACGGTAGCTTGTGATCAATACGACGAAATAAAGATGTGTAATCTATTGCTTTACTACAAGTGAACGAATAAGGATAACTATAATACGGTTTTAGACAAACCAGTGTGATGTATACTTTGTGGTGATGTGGTGGCGAATAGGCTATCACCGAGTAATTATTTCAAAGATTACATAGATGTCGCTTATAGGTGGTAATCTGTTTAAGTTTTAATGCTATGCCTTAAGGTGGACTTTTCTACTTACAGTCGATAATCTTACGTGTGTGCGTAAGTTAGTAAAGTAAGTACAGAGGATAATAACCCGTATTGCAATCTGTCAAGTGGTCTAACTATGACTCCACTTATGAATCCGACCGTACATGCGTAACGCCAACCTCCACATCGACTTAGGCCTCCCTACCATAAAAACGTATATGAAAGAAGCGTCTCGTCGCTTCTTCGATAATGCTCCCCATCATAAAAACCCCTTGATAGTTGCCGCGTCCAACTACTTCCCTCATCCAACCTCGCGTTTTAAACACCGTCCGAGACACATCCTTACGGAAGAAGATGATGAAATCACAGTAGCCACTGCTGCAGCCATTGCGAGTAGATCACACTCCACAAGCTCCTCAAGCAACCGACGCCCCCGCCGGCGGGGGCGCGGAGGTCCCTCATTTGCTCCCCACTTTGGGAACTACCGGCACGTGCCGGGTAGATTCAGTCCAATACGTTCTTCCCAGAACAACTCGTAAGCCCAATCGCGCCCCAAGGGCGCGATTGAGCTGGTTGTTTGAACAACCACAAGCTTTTCCGGGTGAGCTCCTGCTCCCCACCATACAGTCAGGTGTAGATTAAAAGCCCCGGGGCTAAAAATCGTAGGGTCCACAACTAAAAAAAAAAAAAAAAAAAAATCCATTTTATGATCAAATTGACGCCTTTGTAATTTACGGCGTGCCAGCTGAACTCAATTTCTTAAGTTAATTTTTTTTTTACCATTTTTCATATTCGCATTTCATACATACATACATACACATATCACGCCTCTTGTCCCTTGCGGGGTAGGCAAAGCATAAACGCCCGCAAAAACGGACATATATTTGAGGGTCATTCGGAAAAGTGTATCGCCATAGTGACAGGTTGTCAGCCCATCGCCTAAAATTGCAATACACGCCCTCAAGTCCCTTAGTCGCCTCTTACGACTCCCACGGGAAAGAAATGGGGAAGATGCTATTCTAAGCCGGCATCACACGGCAAATTCACATTTCATTCTCTCACGAAATGCAATTAGGTTACTCAAATGAGTAAGTATAGTATTCTTTGACTCAAATTTTCTAAACATTAGAAATCTGTATTGCCATTTTATTAAAATCTCTTGAACTCTCTCGTTTTACCACAGAATATATAATAGTACTGTTTTACGCAAATATAATGACACCCCACTAACACCATCCATTCCTATAAAAATTAATTGATTAAAAAAAAATTGTTATCTCTGACAGGGAAACGAAATGTAATTTTAAAAGTAAATCGTAGTCTTTATTGTCGTCGATTTTTATGATGGGCTGTCAACACATGTAGTGATACACAATTTTCTGAATGACCGTCAAATGTTTGTCAGACGTGGCGTTTATATCCGTTCTTACGGCTAATTACGCTCTGCCCACCCCACAAGTGATATAGGCGTGATATATATATATATATATGTTACGGGCAATTTGATAATTCCGGGCACTATTAATACTGACCGGTCAGTATTAATAGTGCCCGACCTAATTGGGCAATGTGATTAAAACAGCACGATTAATTACTTTTCCCGGTCAGTATTAATAGTTCCCACCCTTTCTTGGGCAAAGTAATGAAAATAAAGAACTGTAATGTAGTTTTTTATTAAATGAATTTAAACTTACATTATTATTTTAATGAAATAAAACTTAAATTAAATTAAACTTTTATAATATTCATTAAAGTTATCGATAAATTTGAACATAGGATTTAAAAAAAACAAATAGTTATAAATGTAATAAAATTAGTTGTTACGTACTATTTTTATTAAATGAAGTTATACTTACATTATTCAAATGAAATTAAACTTACATAATTTTCATTAAAGTTATCGATAAATTTGAACATGGAAATTAAAAAACAAATAGTTATAAAAAGTAATAAAATCAGTAGGTAAGGGCTCGTCCAAATCTCCGCGGCGCGGCGCCGCCAACGCCCCGCGGGAAATTCACGTAGCGCACTTCTGCTACGCTTATCACATTGCCCGGTCCAAGTGATAATTTCAAGCTTACTCTAAATACTGATTTATTACATGGACCGCAGGCACTCGGGCATTATTAATAATGGCCGGTCCAAGTGATTAATTAATCACTTTGCCCGATGTTTTTGGGCACTATTAATAATGTCTGGTCAGTATTAATAGTGCCCGATTAATCACGTTGCCCGTAACATATATATATATATATATATATATATATATATATATATATATATATATTCTTTATTGTGCATTAACAATACAATAATATTTGTTTTAAAAGTAGTTCACAAAGGTGAGCTTATCTCTATATCCAGCCAACCTGTAAAACTAAGTATGAAATAAATACGTGCGAAATAAATAATATATGTATACTTATTTCAAGAAATTATTCTCAACCACTTGAAACCTAGCTAATTCTTGGAGATTATAACTGCACCTGCCTCCACAGTCCACATTACGTTTTATCCATTGCCCTGAGGCGTGTGGGCCAGGTTATTGCCATAACAGTCCACTGCTAGACATGCTCTTCCTTCGAAGATATTTGCCACGTATGGTAGGTGGATTAGCAAGCACAGTGCAAGAACGGCCGGTAGTGCGACTGCTTCGATTCTCGGTGGGGCACTCATAAAGTTTATACAAGCTGTTACAAAATGACGCAAAAATAATAATATTTTTTATTTTCATCAGTCGATGAAATAATAACAGCACTAGTCTAGGTCAGTACTACACTTCCATTCCAACGAATTTCGATTTGGCATACATTTCTGGTTATCTTCAGTTCATTAAAATGATTACACCCATGAAATAACAAGCAATGTATATCGAATCTCGTTGCGCCGCGTGGGCAACTTCAGTTGAACTTTAAACTGTCAAAGTAGTGCTGCGATGCAACGATACATTTTTCGAGTAATTTGATATAAAATTTAATTTTCGTAATTTTCAAAATCGACACTACTACGGCTTAAATTTTTTGCCAATAGACTCTTTACAAGGGTCCCTTTTACACCCTCTTGGCTTTACTTGTTATTTTGTAACACGCGGTATTTATTACTTTGTGAATTTGTTCCCAGTCTTGTTATGCAGGCTGAACCATCTGATTGTCCGAAAAAAAAGATGGTTCTGCGCTTCGGAGAGCACGTTAAGCCGTCGGTCGGTCGGTTGCTGTCCATGATTACTTAGACGGAGGTCGTTACACAACCATGTCAGAGGCCTACTATCATTGTAGGCGGTTGAGAAACTATGACACCAGGGTTCATCGGGTCATTGGATTTCTCGGTGTCCCACAAAAAAAGAAGAAAAAGAAGTGCAAGGTGTTGTCCCAAGGAACGCTGCTGCCCATTCCCTGGCTTCATTCCTCAGCCGTCTTTTACGATAGCGAAATCTCAAGGTGGGCTGGTGATAAGGAACAACTTTCCCTAAGAAAAATAGGTTATTGAAATATGTGGAAAATATTATGAGTTTTCATAAGTAACTCAAATCAGCTGATTTAAAATTTGTATAGGGGATCCTTGAGGAAAGTTGTTCCTTATCACCAGCCCATGTTAAGATTTCACAATCAGTCACTAGTAAAATTTCACCCTATATAAGCAAAACTAGCGCTCGCTAAGAATACTCAAAGTATATCCTAATTCCTAACCATTCAAAACGTAGCTAATTCTTACAGATTACAACCGCACCTGCTGTGTAGCCACATTACGTCCCATTCTATCGCCCTGAGGTGTGCGGGCCACCTTATTACCACCCACTTCTACACGGAGTATAATTGACACGAATCGCCAATAGGATTGTACTAGCGTAGAATTAGTGCAGTGCAGATTCTGTCGTAAGCATTCATAGCTGAAATGGGATAATCCTTCCAGTTTTACATACATACATACGCCTACATATATCACGCCTATAATCCCTTATGTGGTAGGCAGAGCGTAAACGGCTGTAAAAAACGGAAATTTACGCCACGTCTGACTAACATTTTAGGGTCATTTGGAATATTCTGTATCACCATAGTGTCAGCCCAACGGCTAAATTTGCAATACTCATCCTCGAGTCCCCTAGTCACTTCTTACGGCACCCACGGGAAAGAAATGGGGTGATGCTATTCTAAGCCGGCATCACACAGCTTTTCAGTTTTACAAGTTACAAAGTTTTACAAAATTAGTAAAATAGAACACAGCATTTAAAAAGCCTTTTGCTGTGTGTTGCCGCCTTAGAATGACATCACCCCAGTTTTGTCTCGCGTCGTCGTGAAAGGCAACTTAGGGTCTTGAGGGTTTCATGTGTATTGCAATTTTAGGCGACAGGCTGACAGACAGCCTGTCACTGAAGTGACTCAAAGATGAATCCAGGAAACGATGTGCAGCAACGTTTCCCATAAAATCAACTCAAAGAAGTAACTGTTAAGCATAATCCTTCCTTGTCTAGAATAGTATATTTTTATAAAGCGACTCTTCGATTTTAGCCCCGGGGCTTTGAAACCTACCCCTGACTGGTTGGTGGGGAGCGAGGGCTAACCCGGAGAGTTTGTGTGTCGGTTCAAACAGCCAGTCCAATCTGGGCTTAGGATTTGTTATGGGAAGAACGGATCGGACTTATATTCTACAATAGAGATTCATGACTCGTGGTTCATTTTTGTGGCTCATGGGCACGCAATGGGAGAACTCCTCATAGTTTTGTTTAACGTTCATACATATACAATTATGCCTATAATGCCTTAAGGGGTAGGCAGAGCGCAAACGGCCGCAAAAACGGACTTTGCCTCTTTCACTTCCACGGGAATGAAATGGGGTGATGCTATTCTAAGCTGGCATCACAATCCATAGTTTTGTGTTTAAATATTTTTATATTCAATTTACTTTAATTTAGCTTTTCGATAAGTTAATCTTTAAGTAGACCCTCTTCCTGTATTAATATAACTAACTTGAATATTTTTTGTGACTGTTAATGAATTTAATAAATTGACTTGATAGAAAATTATCTAAGGGTATGCGTACATCAGAATCGACACTATCATCCGTGGATTGGGTGCCAATTGGTTAAGGTAAGTGGCAATTGGTTCCGATTGGTGGTATAGGCAGCAATTCAGTAAAACCCGTAGTTTACAGTTAGGCAGAATTTTGTGAATTGGCGGCGCTTTATAGGTACAATACGTAATCCTTATTCCATTCCTTTTCCTTTGTAGCTAGCGTTTTCAAAATAATCTGAAATAAGAGCCACTAGCACAGCAGGCGGTTGAAAAACTCTGACACCAGGGTTCATCGGGTCGTTAAACGACTCGGTGTCCAACACGAAAATAAGAAGAAGAAGACCGCAAATATTATTTTCAAACTTTCAATCAAACTCCAAGCTTCTTAATAAAGTTTTCAAGGACTTTCATTGGGTCATTAGACAAATTGATGTCCACACGAAAATAATAAGAATCAAAATCCCAAGCAAGTATGACCATCAGATGTACAACGCCATCTATGGATGATTTTTTGTATATTTTTATTTTTAACAGCTGACAAAAAAGGCCTGATTGCCACAAACCAAACATTCACCAATGTTTATCAGTTCTTTTATATCGACATGATTTGAATACGCATTAGTGCGCCTACACCCAATCATTATTTTTGTGGGTATTTTAATATTGATGATGGTAATGACAGTTCTATTTAAATTGTTGTTTACATTTACACAATCAAATTTTACGTTATTTATTGCAATTTATATAAGGTTAGGAAGAAATTATAATTTCATATTGTGTAGTGTTAGATATGTCAAGACCAGTATTTGGAAAGAAATCAGTAAGTATGTTTGCTCGCAATTTATCTTGTAACAGATGCATTATGCATGCATCAAACGCATCTATATAATGGCTTTTATATTTTGAGCGGTCCTCTCACTTGTTATCCGTTGTTCCGTTTTTTGAACGCAACTTAACGCATGCGTCTGTCAGACAAAAGGAAATTACGAATTCCAATCTTATTACCATACAAATACGGCTCCGCTACGGTGCGTAACGGAGGTTCCTGTCAAGTCATTTGACACACGAACGACGGACGACTAGTGAGTGAACCACCTTTGCCTTAAAAATAAAAGACGATCACTATTATCCCTATGTCGTGTGGGACAATGAGTCGTCCAACGACCCGATGATCCATGGTGTCAGTATTTCAACCGCCTACTACCAGTAATAGGCCTCTGACATGGTTGTGTAACGAACGCCGTCTAAGTTATCATAGACAGCAACCGGGACAGACGGCTAAACGTGCCTTCCGAAGCACGGAACAATGTCCTAACTAGACTGAAAACAAATTCACAAAGTGATTAATATCAACTTTGTGAGTGCCTCACCGAGAATCGAACCCGGAATGTTTGCGTCGCAGGCATTCGTACAACCACTGCGCCACATCGGCTATCGTGTGGTATTGGCTTAGAATAGCATCACCCCATTTTTTTCCCGTAGGTGTAGTAAGAGGCGACTAAGCGACTCGAGGGTTACACATGTATTGCAATATTAGGCGATGGGCTGAAACCGTTCACAATAGTGATACACAATTTTCTAAATAACTGTAATATTTGTCGTAAATGTTAGTTTTTACAGTTTTTGCTCTGCCAACCCTGCAGCAATATACGCGTTAAATATGCATGCAATCATTATTACTTGTAGCATAGTAATTTTAAAGCTAATTTTAATTGTTCCTGCAGTATTTCTACCTACAGTAATAGGTTTATTCTAGTAACAAAAGTTGAAACAGTCAACGGCCAAATAATCAGCTAAAAAGGTATGGATATTGATCTATTTCAGACTCAGAGTAAACTGCAGCGTCCCTGGGTGGACAGATTCATACCCCCTAGAGAGTCATTTGCCGATGAACGCCGACGCGGGTCTTGGCGATTCAACTTCCACAACGAAACTGTCGATATTTGGGTAAGTAGTGTAATTGACAACGGGAGAGACCCTGGATGGACCGGTTTGTAACCCCCAAAGAGTCATTTGCTGATGAACGCCGACGCGGGTCTTGGCGATTCAACTTCCACAACGAAACCGTCGATATTTGGGTTAGTAGTGTAATCAACAACGGGAGAGACCCTGGATGGACCGGTTTGTAACCCCCAAAGAGTCATTTGCTGATGAGCGCCGACGCGGCTCTTGGCGATTCAACTTCCACAACGAAACTGTCGATATTTGGGTGAGTAGTGTATTCAGAGTGTCAACTGCAGAAACCATGGGTGGGCAGGTTCATGACTGCTAGGGAGTCGTTTGCAGGCAAACGTCGCCGCGGTTCTTGGCGATTCAAATTCCACGACGAAACTGTCGATATTTGGGTTAGTAGTGCAGTCAGAGTCAACTGCAGTGACCCTGGGTAGACAGATTTATACCCTCCAGAAAGTCATATGCTGATGAGCGCCGACGCGGGTCTTTGCGATTCAACTTCCACAACGAAACTGTCGACATTTGGGTAAGAAGTGAAATCAGAGTCAACAACAGAGACCCTAGATGGACTGGTTTGTGCCCCCCAGAGAGGCATTTGCTGATGACCGCCGACGCGGGTCTTTGCGATTCAACTTCCACAAGGAAACCGTCGATATTTGGGTTAATAGTGCAGTCAGAGACATCTGCAGTGACCCTGGGTGGACAGATTTATACCCTCCAAAGTCATTTGCTGATGAGCACCGACGCGGGTCTTGGCAATTCAACTTCCACAACGAAACTGTCAATATTTGGGTAAGTAGTGTAATCCACACTGCAGAGACTCTGGATGGACCGGTTCATGTCTCTAAGGGAGTCGTTTGCATACAAACCTTGACATGGTTTTTCGTGGTTCAACTTCCATAAATAAATTGTCGACATCTAAATGAGTTATTTTGTTCTGGATGGACGCTCACTACAATGCATAAATTGACAGGCTCCCTGAAGATCTCCAAGGTTGAGTCTATCTATCAGTGACAAAAACATTTTTACCTGATTTACTGTAATTGTTTGTGCTTAGCCGTGTGATGCCGGCTTAGATAGCCATGTGATGCCGGCTTAGAATAGCATCACCCCATTTCTTACCCATGGGTGTCGTAAGAGGCGACTAAGGGACTCGAGGGGTAGATGTGTATAGCAATTTTAGGCGATGTGCTGACAACCTGTCACTATAGTGATACACAGTTATCTGATTGACCCTCAAACTTTTATCAGACGTGGTTTTAATATCAGTTTTACGGCTGTTAACGCTCTGCTTACCACGTAAGGGATATAGGCGTGATTTATGTATGTATGTATGTATGTTTGTGCTTAGTTAGCTAGCACCCACACCTTTCGAACCTTTTAAACGTATGAATAATTCTACTCATAATTCCAGGAAGCAAAACACCAAAAGCAGAAAAACTACAAGAAGTATTTGGACGAGGTCTTCGGACTGGAGTCGATAAGAGGTGCTGAACTGAGAGGAGCTGGAACCGACGTCTGTTTGCAAGCCTGGCCTTGTGCACCAAGAAAGAAGGGGTACTTGTCTTCCGCTGATAGTATTTTGGATCTACCTACCTACAGCTATGCTACCTGTAAGAAACTTGCTTGATTTATTATTTTATAACACTTCAACTGCATGTTATGTCAACTTCAGAGTGGCGCAACTATACTTTGACGAGGAGGAGATGGGTTTACTAGTACTAGTCTAGGAAAACTTACAGCGACTGTTTGGCAACAGCTTCCGGCAACATAGCTATTTAAAAGCCATAAAATTTTTAAGAAGCCTACTATCGCTGGACTTATTTTCAGCCAAGACTTTTGTCTTGCTAAGACGTAGACTCCATCACATTGGACTTATTATCGGCAGCCAATTAAGCCGGTTTCACCTTTATCTTTAGTTCCAGAGATCCTGGACTGGAGCAATCACAACATGCTGGTGGCGGCGCTGGGAGTCAACTACCACATGTTCAGCTGGAAAAGCCAAAGCGTCAAGGGTCAGGGGGTTACGCACTTCCCCATACACTGCTGCAAGTTCAACCCCAGTGGAGATTCTTTGCTGGTACGTATCACAAAAATCCTTGTGAATACAATTCACATGATTGCTTGCTAACTCATACAGCACAAGGTTATTTTTTATTTACTCCGGAAATTATACAGGGCGATTCTACTCATGATTCTGAACAACTTTTATTATGGGATCACCTGCAAAATTGCGAAAAAAAAACAGCTGTTCCATACATCTTGTTCGAGTAGGTATGAATTTTTCTATAGAGCAGCTGTTTTTTTTTTCGCGATTTCGCAGGTGAACCCATAATAAAAGTTGTTCAGAATTATGAGTAGAATCACCCTGTAAAATTTTCGGGGTGTATAAAAAATAACCCTGCATATTTTGATGAAAAGATCATTGTTGTCAATGCTGTTTTCATCAGCTGTACGTTATTCTTTTAGATTGGCAGCCACATGCAGACAGTGGAGCTGCACGACGCCATGTTGACCAAGGTGGTGAAAGTAGCCACGTGTCGCTGCTACTGGGAGGGCTCCAAAATCTGCGCCATTACTGCTGTAGATTGGAGTCCTACTGGACATGTTTTCGTCTCGTAAGTTACCACTTCCAGTGACAATTCAAGTAAACAAAGTCAGTCTGACAAAGTGGGTGAACCAGTAGCATGAGAAAAACTTGGTACTGGGACGTCTCAGGGTATGTGCTATCACTGCTGTGGAAGTCCCATTGGAAATTCTTTTGACTCGTATATAACTTGAAATAAACTACCTTGTAAAATCGAAGCCATCATTGACCGATCAAAAGCTACTAGGGCGTGAGGGTAGTTTACGCTTCTTATTTCAAAACTGATGGCATTTTGTATTGACAGTGCTGATAAGTATTATTGTAATATGGTGAGCATAAACAAAGCCTATATTGTGACTGCGGTTGGTAAAAGAGCACTTATTACAGTCATCTGATTTTTCCAGCGGATGTTCCCTTGGGCTAGTGATCTCCTACGATCACAGGAATGCCACCATCAACAGCTGGAAGCGGCTGCATCGCTCACCGATCCTCACTGTGAAGATATCTCCGGATTCAAGATACGTGGCTGCTGTCGCCATGAACTCTCCCCTCGTTCATGTGCTGAAGTGGCCTTCCTTGGAATATTGTTCTAGTCTCAATTCGAATTGGATTGTGAAGGTAAGTGATACGTTTATCAGCTGTTTATGGTCAGATCATACTGTTTAGTATTTAAAAGATTCAGTCATTGGGTAAAAATTGTTTTGGCTTGATTACTTTTCAAGTTGTTGTGCTTTGTAAATTATTGAAATCACTGTTAGACATTTTAGATTTCTCCCAGGGTGCAACAACGAGTACGATCTCCCGCATATTTCCTAGTTTTGCTTAAAACAAAACTTATTATGGGCCTTATTACATACATACATATATCACGCCTATAGCCCCTGCAGGGTAGGCAAAGCGCAAACGGGAGTAAGAAGAAACATTTACGCCACGTCTGACAAACAATTGAGCGTCATTCAGAAATTTTTGTATCAGCATGTCAGCCCATCGCCTTAAATTGCAACACACATGTAACCCTCAAGTCATTTAGTCACCTCAAACGACACCCACGGGAAAGAAATGGGGTGATGCTATTCTAAACCGGCACTACACGGCACATAGTACCTCTATATTTAAAGTTCTAAATATGATTAGTTTTACTCTGTTTATTTTTTTATGCCGTGTGATGCCGGCTTAGAATAGCATCACCCCATTTCTTTACCGTGGGAGTCGCAAGAGGCGACTAAGGGACTCGAGGGTGTGTATTGCGATTTTAGGCGATGGGCTGACAACCTGTCACTACCGCTCACTACCGCTATAATAGCGATACATAATTTTCCGAATGACCCTCAAACATTTGTCAGACGTGATGTAAATAGCCGTTTTGCGGCTGTTTACGCTCTGCCTACCCCGCAAGGGATTATAGGCGTGATATGTGTATGTATGTAATGTATGTATGTAGTTTTACTCTTTCAGACGATAGCATGGCATCCCTGGCGCAGCGCGCTGCTCGGAGTCGGCGTGATGACGTCACAGCTTCAAACCACCATTGCCATGTGGGACACACCATCGTCGAGGCTTCGGGAAGTTGGTCTAGGGCTGTACAACCACTACAGTTTAGACGTGATGCTGTTCAGCCATAGGACTGGCGAGCTGGTGCTCAGTCTGTGGAATTCAGGTTTGAGAATGATCAGGTCAAAAGAACTTTATTGACCACGTCTCGGAAAGATAAAGTAACTTTGGACACCCTCCGGCCAGATGGACCGATGACTTAAATAAGGCGCCTGGCAGCGACTGGATGGCGAATACTAGAGATCGTGCCCTATGGCGTACCCTGGGGAAGGTCTACGTCCAGCAGTTAACTGCAATAGGCTGATGAATGTATGTTCTTTATTGATTCATCATATAATATGAGGAGACTACGCGCACACAAATAACCATATTTACAAATAGCTCTAAAGGAGTCGCGACAATGCACCTTTGGTGCTCCTGACTGTCTACAACATATCTCATGTTGTAAAAGAATGCCCTATTCACCATATACCCACGCAGAGAGCTGGCTCAAAACTAATAACGTAAATATTGACGTAGAACCCATGCAGGGATTGCCATACTATAATCATCATATCAGCCCACATCTACCCTCTTCCTTTTCTCGCCAACTACGCCGGTCCTGTGCCTCCCGCATCCACTGTTTGCAATCCGTCCATCTAGCGGGTGGTCTGCCTACTGAAAGTTTAGTTGTTCTCTGCCGCCACTCCATTACCGCCTACGTCTACCGTCCGTCATCCCGTCTAGCCAAGTGTCTTGCCCAACCCAAAAATCGCTCTCTTTTCGTGTGGGTCACCGAGTCGTCCAACGACCCGATGAACCCTGGTGTCAGAGTAGTAGGCCTCTGACATGGTTGTGTTACAACCGCCGTCTAAGTAATCATAGGCAGCAACCGGGACCGACGGTTTAACGTTCCCTCCAAAGCACGGAACCATTTCTTTTTGGACAATCAATTGGTTCACCCTGCAATGTCCTAACCAG
This sequence comes from Tuta absoluta, assembly GCA_027580185.1. Taxonomy (NCBI): domain Eukaryota; kingdom Metazoa; phylum Arthropoda; class Insecta; order Lepidoptera; family Gelechiidae; genus Tuta; species Tuta absoluta. Next base: position 2,332,473 of record JAQAHW010000047.1, read on the forward strand.
ACCGGGAACAAATTCGCAAAGTGATAAATATCAACTTTGTGAGTGTCCCACTGAGAATCGAACCCAGAACCTTTGCGTCGCAGGCAGTTGCACTACTGCGCCATATCGGCCGCCAACCCGACGATAATAAAATGATCTAATTAACAACGTTTTCCGTATCTTTCAGACAGAGCAGTAACCTTTCCGAAGACATGTGCTCAACTGGTTGTGATGAGTGATCCGTACACTGTGGTGGACCAATCAGGAGAGGGCAGGAATGGTTTAGATAGAGTTCGAACCATGGTCTTTAGTCCTGATGGAACTAAACTTGGTAAGTCCTTCTTCTTCCTGTTGTGTGGGACACTGAGTCAATGAAAGTCTCGGTGTCAATTTAAAGTATTTTCATGATATAAACAGCCACAACATTCTACTGCTGTTCATGAACCTCCTCCTATCGGGTGGTATTGCCACACTCACCACTTTGGCAGGATTGGCTATTACAATGCAATATGTTGATTATTCCTTGCTGATTTTTCCGACACCATCGCGTAAAACTAAAGTGATGTTATTCTAAGCTAGCACCTCAGGGCTAATTCTAAGGCGTCACCTCACGGCCACGTGTTGCAAGTGTTCATGTCTTCATAATCATCGTAAGGTCACATCCACCTACCTGCAGCGTACAGGCATACTCTCTATTGCATCAATTATTACGGTCCTGTGCTAATCTCAACCGTAGAGATTCATTGACACTCGCTGATTCGCTTGCCAAGCGTGGTAAGGCAATATCCCCCAATAGGGGGAGACTCATAACCAGCAGTGGACTGTTGTGGCTGTAAATGTATGTACCTAAAACTTTTGACTCTTTTTTCAGCAACAGCTACCGCTGACGAGGATTTGATCATCTGGAACTTCTTACCAGAAGAAAATAAGAGTAAGAAAACTAAACCTAGGAGATTTCATGCAATGCCCGTATTCCTAGACTTGTGTACTGATGGATTTGTCCTTCGGTAACAAAATTATAATACACAGGAAGTTACAAAAATGGATAACAAGCTGAAAAATAGGTCAAGGTGCTCATGAAACTGAACAATTTTCCCACACACACACACATATCACGCCTATTATCCCTTGCGGGGTAGGCAGAGCGCAAACAGCCGCAAAAAACTGTCATTTATGACAAATATTTTGACTGGGTTATGCGGAAAATTGTGTATCGCCATAGTGACAGATTGTCAGCCCATCGCCTAAAATTGCAAAACACACCCTCAAGTCCCTTAGTCGCCTCTTACGACTCCCACGGGAAAGAAATGGGGTGATGTTATTCTAAGCCGGCATCACAATTTTCCCCATGGAATATAATGTCCCAATCTCATAGTCAATTAACTAGCTGATCGGCATTTCGGATTGTTGTATAGGAAGTCCGTTTTTTTATATATTTCGACCCGTGTTCCATGAGAAAGTTGTTCAGTTTCATAAGTACCATGGCCTCCTTTCGGCTATTTATAATTTTTTTGTTACTCCCTGTATTAAAAAACGTTATGTATTTTAAATTTTTCTAGCTATTTGAGCAAATCTAAATAACCTGATTTGATATAAGTTACGTCATAATTATTTTGTTGGATTCATTTTGCATTACTATCATATGTAGATATTAAATAATATCTTATTACCAATCTCTCAATCTCAATTCAGATATTTAGATTACTTTTATTTTAACGTGATGAAGATATGAACCTGCGACCTCACGTAGACGTGTACCTGTGATGCCGGTTCATCCTTGGTGGTGTTTTTTAAATAATTTGTAATAACATATATTTTAGTAGTGAATTGTTATAATTTATCTATAACATTTAAATAAAATAAAATTTTATAAGGTTGTATTTGAAATCATATTAATAATTTTAATATTATAAATAAACGCTTTGATCAGTTAATAAATAAATAAAAATGAAAGATTTTTCATTGTCGTCTTACTTATAACATCTTATAAACACTAGTAACATACATTTGGCATTAAGAGGCACAAACAACAAATGACAAGGCACAAAAAACATCCTAACCTTCTAAGAAATTCTACATATATAGACACATCACGCCTTTATCCCTTGTGTGGTTGGAAAAATGTTAATGGCTGTAAAATACGGTTGCTATCGCCACGTCTGATAAATATAAGGGTCGTTTTTAGAAAAATCGTGTATCGCTATAGTGACAGGTAGTCAGCCAGCCTAAAATTGTAGACATGAAACCCGCGGGAAAGAAATGAGGTAAAGCTATTCTTAGACAGTGTCACACGGCATTTTACGACTTCAACCCTGACCTAAAATATTAATACACAATATGTTACCCTCGAGTCCCTTAGTCGCCTCTTACGACACCCACGGGAAAGAAATGGGGCAATGCTATTCTAAACCAACATGGCATAATACATTCTAAGTCAAATTAGCCTCTTACATCATATTACCATTCATGTTACCACCACTCCTCACCTTCCACCATGCTGGTAGGAGGAGTAGTCCACCTCCTGCCTCCAAGCTGGTACCTTCCTCCACTCTGGTACCCGCCAATCAACACGTGCGAAGTGGGGACACTTTCCCACCGTCGCGTGCGCATCGGAGTGTGCCACACCACAGTACACAAGAGGAGTAGTAGGTTAGGTTTATGCGACATATGATTTTATTGTTGTATATCGGAGAACAAACAAAGATAAATTCAGTTGGTAAATACATTTGGCTAGCTATTGTTTAAGGAAAAGTAAGTTCATATGTACACTAACACATACATAGTTTTTGTCAAGTAGTTGTGATCTTATGATGAAGCGGTTTTTGTGCTTATTTGTAAACAAAATCGCTATCCTTCTTTTAAAAGTAAAATTAAAGGTGCCTCAGTAAAGAAGGTAAAAATACGATTTCTAATACTTATTTCCAGCACAATATATCAAGGAGCAGTTATTTAACTTCATACTAACACCCGGTTTTTGCACCCATACATACAAACGCCCGACCGACCTATACCTACACGACTAAAAATAGAATCTCGTGCCACTCGTGTCACAACTGCTGCCGCGCGTTTTTGTTTGAGTATCGAAAAATCGGACAAATTATGACCTAAAAACCTATTTATAAATTAAAAAATAATGAAATTTGTTGTTTGTTTTTTGTAACTCAGCATTTTGGTGTGTGACATCACATAAATTCGGGTTCCAAAAACCGATTTGTTGACATCCCTGCTCATGTAGGTAAATTCAAGCAGAAAGGTGTCTATTGCTTCTCAATATGTCAATGAATAAACGAGTTTTCTTTCTTTCTTTCTTTCATTCTTTCTTCTTGGTATATTGTGCTTCCAGCATTGATGAGCCTTTACTCACACATCACACCTTGAAATCCTGAATTGCAACTTCCCTTCAACAAAGGCAACTCATAAATTTTAATTTACTAGCGGCCCGCCTTACGGTTACAAACCGCTGCTTTCCATTTTTCCGGCAATGTGACCTTTTCGCGGCATTTATTATGCATATCATCCTATCTATTTAAAACAATAGTAATACTTATTAAAGATCTAAGTATACAACTAAATACCAGGACGTGGTTAGCGAGCGTTTTTTATACTATGTAGTGATGAAGATGCTGTACTGTTTCATATTTCTACTGTGGCTAATTTTTATGTAAGTATGGGAGTAGACATTGTGTATAAAAACCTCATCGCTACTCTAACTAAAGGTGGGTTTTGTTGATGTCTGAGAAGGTCAAATGGTACTATCAGCAGCATAACAAGCTACCCCTTTGAAGTATCAACTTATACTGGTTTTTCTTATTAACTGTATAAATGACCAATTTAAATCGATTGTTTGATAGTAGGTACTTACTGTCTTTGGGTTAAGTTATATGAAGAATGGGGACTTGGTTTATAAATTAGAGTACCTATTATTCTGTGTTTTGGAAAACATACTTTTTTTGGAAACATGTTAAATTGTTTTTGATAAACTATCTGTCAAAATTATGTTTTGCTTTAAGCTTCGGATATTTTAGCTTTCCTTGTTTTTTTTTAATTTGGATTGAATTATTAAGATACAGGAATTCCAATTCTTAGTTTAGGAAATGGCTAAGCCTCATAATGATTTCATATAAGTGTACCTATTTATAATTAAGTTTATTTAATAAAGAATTATCTTATCTATTTGTATTTGTATGTTCGAGACCTAGGGATGACGCACATAGATTGCCTGACTATATATTTTTTTATTTGTACGATTTATATATTTTTTTTTCCGAATGCAAAAAATAGAATTCTCGTTTCTTTTCTAAGTATTTCTTTCTGGAATGCATATTATTACTTTAAATTTGAAGCAACAGTTTGTCATTGTTAAAGCAAAAAGGTGCTTAAGCCTAAGTACTAATACTTACGTCGTCTCTGGATAAATACACAAATATTACTGGACGAGACGATGATGACGATGGGATCTAAACTTTAATTGAATTTGAATTAAATTGAATTGATAACCGAGTTCTTTTCTTGTAGACTTATACATATAAGCAATATAATACATATGATATACCTACATCGAAAACATCTTTTTTTCAGACGAATACTTTAAAAGATCTAACAAATCCTTGTGCTGTAAGGGGATCAAACCCACGACCCTCGGCGTAGCAGGCAGGTGTGCTATCCGCTATGCCATCAAACAATCAAGTGTAGTTTTTACGTACCCATTGTGATGTAATTCAACCATCATCAGCTGATATATGTAGGTTAGTGAGGAGCGCCTGGCTCTTTGCAACACGCAACAATGTTTACCAATACTGACACTAGAGGCCGCGCCACGAAGTGAATACTTCAGACGCGCTTAAATTGGATTCGAATTAGCTATCCAATGAATTTATTAGCTTTAGTGGTAGAGAATGATATTCTTGTGTGTTTGTGACTTTGTTGCAATATTTATTTTCATAAGTTGATTAAAAAGTTCTAACAAATAAAGAAGAACTTTGTTAATTGGCGGATTTGTAAACTCGTAGCATCACCCCGATTCTACTCGTGAGCGTCGTGATAAACGACAAAAGGATGTATTCATCCAGGGAATGGGCATCAGCGTTCTTTTTGAATGCAAAATCTTGCATGGCGCTCGCCAATACGCTTGCCAAACGTGATGAGTACCTCCCAATAGGCCCATGTCCAGCAGTAACTTTTATGGCTTTTAGTGTATGCATGAAATGTAATGTTAGTTGATCTTAACACAGTAATGGACTATACGGTAACCGTGTGAGGAACGGTGTATCGAAAATTTTGCAGGAATGATCAGACTAAGAAACCGTTTTTTTTTATGAAAAGACAATGATTAGATTAGATAAGATTCATTTATTTCACATTATCAAATTCATAATTACAGCTCTCTCAATCTCTCTCAATGTCAGAGAATAATGTGATCGTCAAAAGTTATTGTATTCGCCGCGGGATCCCTTTAGTGGCGCGGGTATTAACCCAGCTTAGCCAAGCGTAGAGGCATGGCTTCTCTACACGGTTCGTTAAGTATCCACCATTAAATGGAGGGCGTACCGGCTTTAAATGCTTGAGTTATATCTTTGTTCTGTGAGTTAGGTGTGTATTGATTCACACTATAGGTTGTAGGCTCTCTGTGTCATCAGATCATTTGCCTGCTACCAAAATGAAAAGCTTGCTTCTACCACAAAATAGAGAATGCAGCCGCCAATATGTACTTTGTGCTTCTACGTATAGTATTTGTGGGTTGCCGACATTTATCAACAATTTCGACTTTCGTTACGTCACACCCATAGTGTTGTTTGTCACTATAGTACACTCAATGATACTTGTATAGTACATACACGTATTGAGTCACACTATCGGTTGTAGGTTCTCTGTGTCATCAGAGCATGCCAGACAAATTTTCGCTACCGAGGAAACGCTTACTTCTACGTATGGCATTTGTGGGTTTCCGACATTTTCTCATCAATTTTTACGTTCGCCATACTCAAAGTAGTGTTTGTCACAAAATAGCTCTCACATTACATTTGTCTATAGTACTGTCAAGCTCACGTGCGGTTAGACACTCAAACCTTAATCTAAGTCTTATGCGCCCGTCATAAGAGCGGTCCGAAGTCCAAACCATCTACCCCTGCCTGATCTTGACTGTACACTCAATGACACCTAGCATAATGACACTTCACATTCAAGCTAAGTATATGAATAATTTTCAAGCCATATTGAAAAATGCACTTACCTATGTATTTAATAGGTAAACGAACACTTATCATATGCATTTCTGTAAAATTCAAAATGGTTGCCAATCAAGAGTTCTAGGTCCAAAAGCTATGTGAAAAAGCCCTCAGTTGTGTGTCGATAGGGTGGCAGAGAGTAAGACAATCGAGGCCATGTTGAACTAACATTCTGTGGAGTGTGTAAGACAATCAGGGCCATGTTGAACCACCAACTTTATAACACCCGGTATGTCAAAGGAATTCGAACGTTACCCGGGTGACTTCCATTCCACCGAAGTATCGGAGACAGTCGCGTGCGGGCCGCGACTAAATCAGAGAGAGTTAGGTCCTATCGCGATCCACAACTAAGATACCTACTCTCTTGTCGAACCGATTCTCGTAACGATTTGTGTATTGTGGTTGATTGCCATGTATGTATTAACTTTATTGTACCACAAAACAAATTTACATCATCAGTAATAGATGGAATAAAACAAGAGGCTATGCTATGCTGCATGTTATGCTGGCTTAAAGCAGCATCACCCCAGGAAAGAAGATGGGCTGACGGTCCGTCACTATAGTAATGCAAAAATTTCTGCTACGCTTTTCACGATCTTTAAGGGAGGAAATTCAATAGGTTTTTGTGATGTCACGTACGTGACGTGACGCCTGTAAGAAGACATCAGGTTTTATAGCAATATTATGAAAATAATAATTGTTTGCAGTTTAGTTTAGTTTTTTCGCTGGACTGTTAAAAGTTTCAGCGAAAAGAATAATTGTTAAGAATTACATTTTTATCTTATGTGATGTTAATGGCGCGGTCATTGCGTGAGCGTGAGATCGCATCAGACGCATGCAGTGCGTCAGCTCTCTTAAATACTTCAATAATCGTGTCACCCATCACGAAAGTGTGTATCTGAAAAGGCTGATGCGTGGCATGCCGTAGTGCAAATGTGTCCCTAACGTAACTTTACGTACATAACATCACATCACATCAGCCCAGATCGTTTGTAACTCTACCAACGACCAAAAAGCCCTGACAGACACCTAATGTGTCAATTTCTAAAAGCAAAAAAATCCGTCTACTAGCTGAGGTGCTCGGATCGGGAGCGGTCATGCGTGCATGCTGATTGGTCAGTGATTGCGTCATCTCATAAATTACTACTAACTAACCAATACGTGCGATTTAACATCAGACTTATAGGTCTCATCTTTTAGGTCTGATTAAATAATATACTTTTCTATATATAGTATATTTGCATGTAGGTTAATTTTATTGGCATTTATTTATTTGAGTGCGTAATTGTGCCTTATTCGCCTGTCTTGTAACGCTTTTTGTGGGTCAGCTGGAAGACATTTCTTAGTAGAAATAATTTTTCCTGTTCAATAAATGGTGAGAAATTTATTTATTTACGGTTTATTGTACACAGGAACAGTAAAGAGAAAAACACATTAAGAATACAGACACAACAGGCACTGCTTATCTCTTATAAGAAATTTCTTACAGCAGACCTAGGGTAGAGTAATGGTATTAAACGAAATGCGGTTCTTACGACGTGAATACAGAACACAGGATATATATATAAATTTTAATCTAAAATATATAACAAAGAAGGAATAAAAATGAATAGGTTATGTGTTGCCTGCCAGAAAGTATTTGCCCTTAGAGTGCCATTCATTAGAGTTTCGTGGTCGTTGGACTGTACGCATACGACAACCGTTACTAGAGTTGCCGCCGCTGTGATAGTGGACATGTCATTATCTTATGGATTGCCAACTCGAACGATGTAACTCTATCAACATACCTCATAGTGGGCTTTCATAATCGGCTTCTCGTGTGATCAGCATGCATCTATCTTGTACGAGAGTAGGCGTTTGGGAGGTCTTAGGTTCCATTCCGATCTACTAAAAGTGTAATTCAGAAATGTTTATCGGTGAAGTCCTTGATAACATTATTATAACTAGCCTACTAGCTTTGATAACGTAGATAATCAAATACTTTTTGTGTAGGTTATTTTTGAAAACACTTCAACGTTTTGATTATATTTTTTTTTTGGGATTGAACCTGCGACTTTCGGTAACAGTTCTAGCCACCCTGGCTTGAATCCTGCCTGCGTTACAATTTTGCAATTTCTCAAAAAAATATTTAATTATTATGTATGTTCAGCAATGGACTGTTGTGCCTGTTATAGTAGTATTCTTAGTGGGTACTATATACTCTAAGGGCAAAAAAAAATCTAGTCATGTCACAATTTCATACATACTAATACTACTATTACATACATACAGGGTTATTTTTTATTTACCCCGGAAATTTTATAGGGCGATTCTACTTATGATTCTGAACAACTTTTATTATGGGGTCACCTGCGAAATCGTGAAAAAAAAACCAGCTGTTCCATGCATTTTGTTCGAGTAGGTATGAATTTCTCTATGGAACAGCTGTTATTTTTTTCGCGTTTTCGCAGGTGACCCCGTAATTAAATTTGTTCAGAATCATGAGTAGAACCACACTGTAAAATTTCCGGGGTGATTAAAAAATAACCCTGTATATCACGCCTATAATCCCTTGCGGGGTAGGCAGAGCGTAAACGGCCGCAAAAAAAACGGATATTTACGCCACGTCTAACAAATATATGAGGGTTATTCGGAAAATTGTGTATCGCCATAGTGACAGGTTGTCAGCCCATCGCCTAAAATTGCAATACACACACTCGAGTCCCTTAGTCGCCTCTTCCACGGAAAAGAAATGGGGTGATGCTATGCTAAGCCGGCATAACACGGCATTTTACGTTCAATAAGGCGGTTCTCCCATTTGTCGTCCGTCGCTGCGTATTTTTAACGCACTGTAACGCATGCTTCTGTCAGACGAATGTAAATAGCATATTCCAATTTTATTCCCAGACAAATACGCCAGTTAAACGACTTGACAAAACGCATCCGTAACGCACCGCAAATACACCGTAGCCGTGTTTGTCTAGGACAGACGCATGCGTTACGAATGAAACAACTTTCGAATAACGACTTTATGTTCAATAAAGATGTTAAACTATGTAAATATTATCTATCTTAGATTTTCATATCTAATTTGTACCCTAGCACGGAAGTACCAAACTTATCAATGTGGATCTTGGATTTCGCACATAATTATAGTCGCCATTATCAAAGTGTATCGAAGTTTCTTAACCTAAGCCCGCTTTCACACTATGCCTCTATGGGCAGGGAAATAGTAAGGGAAGTGGGCAGCGTGAACATGTAAACAGGTTACCCGCGCTGCTACTCGTCATGCCGCTGCCACTTCTCGTGCAGCTAGTGTCGGCTTTTCGTGCGCGAGTCAAAGATAGAATGACGGCAGTGTGTGAACACTCACTCGCGTTGGTCACTCATTTGTCCCCCATTTTGGTCCCTCATTTGTTCCCCACATGGCAACAACCGACACGTGCCGGGTAGATGTAGTCCAATTCAGTTCTTCCCAGAACAACCCGTAAACCGTTTGGGCACAATTGGGCTGGTTGTTTGAACAACTAGAAAAACTTTTACTGGTAAGCTCCTGCTCCCCACCAAACAATAAGGTGTAGATTTCATGGCCCTGGGGCTAGAAAATTGAAGAGTTCAGAGATAAAAAAAACACTCGCGTTGGTACTTCCGCGGAAGTATTTCGAGCAATATTCGCGGCAGCGGCAAGAGCAGGAGAAGGATGATAGTATAAACGTAGCATTAGAATTATAATTGTAGATTCCTACATCAACTCACTAACTCAATTAAGTAATTTTCTGCATAACGCGGCGACATTAGATGTGTGTACTGGGAGCACAGAAATATATCAGACTAGATAAGACATGGCCGTGTGATGCCGGCTAAGAATAGCATCACCCCATTTAATTCCAGCGGGTGTTTAACGAGGCCACTAACGGACTCGAGGGTTCCATAACTATCTACAATTTTAGGTGACAGAATGACAACCTGTCACTATAGTGATACACGAATATTCTAAAGTGGCTTTCAAATTTTTGTCTGACGAGGCGATATCAACCATATTTTACGGCCGTCAGCGTCCAAGGCGTGATATGCGTACGTGTGAAATCGTAAAATACAACTATAATTATTTAGTAACAGCATTTTTGTAGGTAAATAGAACACCTTACACTGCGTTTTCCAATCCGTTGCTAAGTGTGGTGAAGAAGGCCTTGGTCCAGTAATTGTCTCGGCTCCACGTTACTGACTAAAACGGCTGATCAAAAATAGCACTGTCACTTTCCGTTAAATAAAGAAAAGAAAAGAAAGGAACAGTTGATGTCATAGACTACATTAGTCATGTCATTTCTGAAATAGTCTCTGATTTCGCAGATTTCCTTATATGTTTAACCGCCATATTTTTAATCGCCGCCTAAGTTTGTCAGACACCTTGCGAATTGCGAAAAACCATAGACAATTTAAGAGACGATCATCTTCTTTCCTTGTCTACGCCTATTTAACAGAAAGTCATAGTACTATTTTTGTGGACTATTTTTGTGGGACCAATGGCTGTGTTGGCTGTTATTTGTTGATCTTTCTTATTATATATTTTTTCCTTTTTTTTAAAGTGGGAAGCTGTAACACGCATGCGACTTCTAACAAATCCATATCTGTGACTGAGAGTTAGTAGTAATTACCTTTAAGACCCGTAATGGTGCAAAATGAAGGGACACCGCTGTGAGCTCCTGATACCATCTACATGTCATTACGCTATCTTATTGGGGGCAGATATAAAGGGTCTTAGTTTTATTAAGGGCCTGCTGTTAACTTTTAAACGTCCCTTTCCCGGTAACATATTAAGACAAATTTTCACTCTTTTGAAAATTTCTCGCTATATAAACAAGTAATCAAATAACTGTACGACAAGTATCTAACAATGTACAAGACGTATTTTATTCGCAAAAAATAATGTGTTATGTTCAAAAGATTGCTATACACTACGCAAGAAGTGTAAAAATAGACCAAACTTTGAATAATTAATCTATAGAGCAAAGTTTCTTTAATCATGTTATCCTGCGACCATAATCATTATTTTAGATAGGTACATAAAAAAAGATGTTTATCGGATTTACGAAACTAATTGCGTGCATCCTAAAATACTTCTTTACGTGCATTCTGAGGTATGAAATCGTCTAACGCTAACGCTACTCCATAGAGGCCTTTGTTAATTCAGAAAATTCTCCTAGATAGTAAAATGAAGTGTGGCTTCCGGTTTCTGCCAGTCGTCATGATTTTAGGCGTTTTTCCCACTTGTCGTGCGTCTTTCAAACGACTTGATAGACGCATGTGTAAACGCATCGTAGCCGTATTTACATACATACACATATCACGCCTATAATCCCTTGCGGGGTAGGCAGAGCGTAAACGGCTGCAAAAAACGGATATTTACGCCACGACTGACAAATATTTGAGGGTCATTCGGAAAATTGTGTATCGCCATAGTGACAGGTTGTCAGCCCATCGCCCAAAATTGCAATACACACCCTCGAGTCCCTTAGTCGCCTCTTTATACTCCCACGGGAAAGATATGGGGTGATGCTATTCTAAGCCGGCATCACACGGCAAAGATTTAAGAAGCCGTATTTAAATGAAAATTAAATCGTAATTTGCAATATCCAGTAACTAATATATCAATATTAGTTTATTGTTATCTATGGTATGTATTGTTATTTTTGTAAAATATGTAGGTGTTATTGTATATGTATTTTATATAAACGTAAAAGCACACGTAAAAGCACTATCCCGAATCACAAATCTACTCTCCTTTACCCTAAGGTTGTCTGGTAGAAATAGCTACCTAGCTGTAAGGCCGCCAATATTGTACTCTTTTTTTCTATCTGTATGTCCATTTCATGTTTTTGTGCAATAAAGTATATTTATGTTATGTTATGCTATCCTTTCGTCTGACAGACGCATGCGTTACAGTGCATAAAAATACGCAGCGACGGACGACAAGTGGGACAACCGCCATAAAAGCTTTTGTAAATTTAGCAAATTCTCATAAATAGCGTAATGAAGTGTGGCTTCCAGTCAATTCCAGTCGTTAACATTTTATGATTGGATCGGAACGCACCGGCTGCGGCTGTCTGTGTATTGTACAATTTGAAGATTTTACGGATAAACGGCACAAACAAACCTTTATAGTAAGGCCATCCCAATAAGCCATATTTGACAGCTATCAGTGCCATTCTAAAAATGATGTGAACAAAGGAAAATTAACCCTCTGCTATAGCATAAGCACGGATCTGCTAGCTGTCAATTAAGCTTATTGAGATAGCTCACTGTAATGGCATAATTCCATTATGGCCTTAGTAAAATATTTTGAAAAACTAATAATTGAATCAACGAAGAGAAAAAAATATAGTGTTATAGATATATCAAGTAACATTTTTTAATGAATAGAACTGCATTTTTATGTTGTTGTTATTCAGAAAAAAAAACTCAAATCTAATTTCCGTCATTAATTGTAAGTATTTTTCAAAACGGCAGGAAGTATTTAGTTCGTTTTTACACAAAATAAAAGATATTAACAATATCAATATTTTGTGTTGAGATTTTAATTTTAATTTTGTATATTACACGGAAAAAGTTAGGTTTTGTCGTTTCATCCTACTTAGTGCCTTAATCTAAAATTTGGTGTCTGAACTCTGTGAAGTGTTGTGATAAATGCGCCAGACTGTATAGGTACTTACTCGTACATATAATTTTTTGTCTTATCACTCTTTCGCTGTTTTCAGTGTCAGAGCACCTTTTAATGTGGAGAAACTAGTGAATTCTTTGTTTTTCTCACACCTTCGGTGCTATAAAATCTTTTATATCCCAATTAAGTTCAACTTAAGACATGCTTAGCACATGTTTTAGGCTCGTAACATTCTAATGTGTGTCTTGGAACATTTTCATTGATTACTTTAATTAGCGCTAGAAAAACGCCGTTATCTTTTCGAAACACGGATTAACACTCTGATCTTTAAATGTCGAGCCTCACCTGCGGTAATTTAAGTCGCGAAATTTTAAAATGTATCAATATGCCTTACGATTTTTGCAAGTTATAAGTAATATAGTATGATAATGACGTCAAATATTTATGAAAGTTTTATCAAAACTTTGCATACTATTACTATACTGTTTGCACCACCGCAAACTATTGTGTTATCCATTGGTTTTTAACTTTAAGTGAAAGTAGTAAGAATTAAAATTAATGGGAATAAAGCTGTACTGGGGTAGAGATGACTTGAATATTATAATCATCAACACACACTCTCACAGTGCTACATTGTTTTGAGTGTCAGTCAAGGCGCCGGTAGCTCATATGGTAGAGCAATAGGCCTCACGGTCCCGAGTTCAAGCCCCGGTCACCGTTATTTACTAAGCATCCAGATTTTTGTTTTGCTTAATTCATTTTATACAGGACATACAACAGCAACACGTACCTACACCTACCCATTAAAAGGATCGACCTATACTGGTTTTTATTAGAAACCGTTTTAAAGTTTTAAATTAAAATAGTGCGAAAAACCGTTTTAAATTGATCCATTAAAAAAAGGTTGGTGTGCTGCCGTTAGTACCTATAAAGCAGGATTGGTCTGTAAACTTCGCTTTGGTAGCAAAAACAGTTTCCAACTTACGAATTTAACAACTGTATGAAGAAACTGGTTAAAAAATGTTGTGTTTTAATTTAATTTTCCACTTTTTGGAATTACACGCCCTCGTTTTGACGAATACGTGGAAATACGAATTCCTACCTACAACTTTTTTTACTAACAAGTAAGAAATAAATTTCAATTCAGTCGGTACATTTTCATCACAAATTTTTAGCTTTTCAATTGTTTTTCATAAAACATTCACACGACGAAATAGTAACAAAATAAAGTATAGTAAGTAAAAACACTTTATCGCACATTCAAATGTTGATGTTGATGATCCGATGAACCCTGGTGTCAGAGTTTTGCAACCGCCTAAGAATTAGCTACAAAACGTGAACGTTAGAATCGCGGTCGAAGTAACATGGGTGGCCGACAGAATTCTAAGAATTTAATGTTTGGGTACTTCGGTTGAATGGAATGGATGAAGCAGAAATTATCTGGAAAGTATTGCTTTTAAGCATAAGGCCGACTTTATTTCCGTATTTTTTGGCGATAGGGTCTATTATTGGTCTAAAACTACAACGATTGGTCACGGTAGGTAAATAGGACTTTACTTTAAGAATAACATAACCCTATATAATTCCCGCTGGTATCGTAAAGGGTGGCTGAGTGACTCGAGGGTTTCATCTGTATCACAATTTTATGTGACTGGATGACAACCTGTCAATGAATCTGAGACGGCCCTCAAATATTGTACTGTATTTTACGACCGTTAACGCTTTGCCTACCCCGAAAGGGATGAAGCCGTGATTTACCTAAGTAAGTATATCACACAGAATTATACGCAGGTAGAATTTTTCATTATTCCATCCTCTAAGGAAGGTTGCAATTTACTATTAGTTCTATTTTTTATTCCTTTTTAACATAATATTGACAACGTATTGACTATTCGCGCAGCTTGACTTATTTACTATTCAATTCATTATTTTTGCATAAACACGAACATATGATATGAAATTGTGAATTTATGCGTAATAATATGAAATCAAGCGTAGTAATTATATTAATATATCTAATTTACATGCAGGCATTCCGATAGAGCTTTGTATGTTGTCATAAAAGTAGTTCTCAAACTGTTTACTTATCACCCTATTGTGGTGTTACATAGACAACTTTTAAGTACACGAATACAAATATCACGCCTTTATTTTTTATTTTACTTTATGCACAAAAAAATTTACACGGGCGGACTTAACGCCCAAGGCGTTCTCTCCCAGTCTCCCTTAGGGCATATGGAAATAGTCAAGGCAGGTGCATTAAACAAAAAAAAGAAAGACTTGAAACATTATAACTCAGGTTTATTTAATTATAATTAAAATAAACAATCACAATGAATAACTACTACACGTATACGTTACAATAATTAAATACTATTACGTTCAAAATAGATTAAAAAATATTTATTTCCACAACAAAACAGATAGCACTTTCAAAGAAAACTTCAAGGCATAATTACGACAACAGATCTTTCGCAATTATTGTAACATTACATTTACATACTTTCACAGCCACATCAGTCCGATACTGAAAATGGGCCTCCCCCTATTGGGAGATATTGCCATACTCACCATTCTTGGCAAGAGGATTGGCGAGCGCAGTGCAAGATGTTGCATTCACAGGAAACGCTGCTGCCCATTTCCTAGAAATCCCTTTCTCTTTTCGTGTGGGACACCGAGTCGCCCAACGACCCGATGAACCCTGGTGTCAGAATTCCTCAGTCGCTTTTTATGACACCCAAAGTTTTGTATTGTAGTAATGCTATTCTAATCCGGAGTATTGTAACAATTACAACTAAAGAAATGTACAAAATTACTAATAATTATTAATTAGGTAGATTCAGAGCTGATCATGATATGAGAACCATATTCCACCGTTGATTTATCCTCTAGTAGATGTGACTTCCAATCAAGCTTGAAAAATTGGTCTAACTGTAGGTCTGTGTCTAGCTACAAAGACATAAGTCAAAGATGCGACACCCCATCCAACCTCGCGTTTTAACCCAAAGGCGCGATTGGGCTGGTTGTTTCAACGACCACAAAACTTCTCCGGGTGAGGTCCTGCTCCCCACCATACTGTGAGGTGTAGATTTTCATAGCCCCGGGGCTAAACTCATAGAGACCAGAACAAAAAATAAGACGCGACACACTGAGGCGTTGTGATGTACCTACAGTTTGAGAATCCCTGAAGTAGTTAGTGAATTTATAATATAACAATTAGAAACTACATATCTTATGAATTAAGATATTAACTGTGAATAATTTAGCAGAACTTTATAGAAATAAGGGTGTGGCTAAAGGTTATGGTGGAAGTTACACATTATCAAGGGGTAATCATGCTCATTGTTTATAAGAAAAAAATTACAAAACAAGTATTTTTTATTTAATTTTAGTATCCTCGTAACTCTAGATACCTTTTAAAAGGTATGCAGCTCTATAGTTGTACGAGCCCAAGCATATAGAAACATTACATTATAAATCAATCTTATAGCTAATAACTCAGGCGTATGTTTATTCTTTATTTATGTAAGCTTGTAGAGTAAATATATTTGTCTATTTATATTTTATGGTTCAAACTCGTAAACAAGTATTGTTCGCAGAGTCTGGGCGGTCCACGCATTTGCAACCTATGCATACTATTGCATAGGTATCAGATTTACCTGTGTAATGTATAATTATAAGTTTAGGTTATCTTTGAAATCGGTTTGTCTTTTTATTTTGTATAAGTGAGGAACGTGCAGTGCTGACACAAACTTTTCTAAGGTGTAACGGCACGAAGTAAAGTTGATGCTTTATATGTCTTTTTACTAAATAACAAGAGGTTCCCTGAGACATATGATATGGTTTGTATCAGTAGACCCAGGAAATACTGGAACTGGAAGCTTCCAGGACAAAGAAGTGTATAAAAGGTTCATTAAACTTTGGAGAAGCATATGCATATTCTTCTAATCATATTCAATAAATAAACGTAACGTACGTAAGATACACCAAGTAGGGCAAACAAAACTCTCCCTACAAAAGACATCAACGCGTTTCACTTTTAATTTAA
This sequence comes from Tuta absoluta, assembly GCA_027580185.1. Lineage (NCBI taxonomy): Eukaryota > Metazoa > Arthropoda > Insecta > Lepidoptera > Gelechiidae > Tuta > Tuta absoluta. The sequence goes on from JAQAHW010000047.1 coordinate 2,349,361, forward strand.
ATATTCTTAGGGTGTATTAGTAGTTTATGTAACTGTAATTTCTTACCCATGGGTGTCATAAGAGGCGACTAAGGGACTCGACTGTTAAATGTGTATTGCAATTTTAGGCGATAGGCTGACAACCTGTCGCTATAGTGATACACAGTTATCTGATTGACCCTCAAACTTTTCTCAGACGTGGTGTTAATATCCGTTTTACGGCCGTTAACGCTCTGCCTACCCTGTAAGGGATATAGGCGTGATTTATGAATGTTTGTATGACACTGTAATTTCATCTGTTATCAGTCTGTTTATAATAGTAGTTTGACATGAGCATATTGCCTGTATGCAGTGGAATACACGATTTAATCTACACTCTACAAAAAAGTCTGAAAAATCAACTACGTAAACTTTTCCAAACTTTCGCACCGTCAGGTGGCGCGGCATCACTGTCAATTTTTATAACATAATATGGGAAAAGAACTTTAAACAGAAAAAAACATAAAATCCTGACAAAACAAAATAAAGCTTACCACACAACTTAACAGTACGGATAACGGGTGTGGCGGAAGATGGCGGCAATTTTGAGTATTGGCACAGAACACTTCGTTTCATTTCTCCAAAGTTTTTTATCTCTCTCTATTTTCGTGTGGGACACCTAATCGTCCAAGGACCCGATGAACCCTGGTGTCAGAGTTTTCAACCGCCTGCTACTAGTAGTAGGCCTCTGCCATAGTTGAATAACGACCACCGTGTATGTTATCATAGACAACAACCGGGACCGACAGCTTAACGTGCCCTCCGACGCACGTAAAGCAAGTTTTTTATCCCAAGGCTTTAACATAATGATACAGTTTGAGAGAAATTGTAATTTCCTATAGATATAATGCATTAAGCAAGTCTTTAAACAACTGTTTTATTTAGTATTACTTATCCAAACATTATGAGACGAGTAAAGATGAAATTAATTATACCTACCATAATTTAATAGAATGCTCTCAGTGTTCACACTTATATGGAAATGTGATTTATTTATATTAAATGAATCGATTAGTTATTTAATTGACCAACATTGACTTCAAATAGATTAACTGTATTTATATTAATTGATCCGGTAGGAATTAGATATTAACTCGATTAGATAGTAATAAAATATAAAAAGTTTTAGAAAATATATTTAATAGAGGTTGAGGTTCTGTATAAAATTGGAATTAATATATAAGGTTACATTTCATTAAGAACAATCATCTAAAAGATCAGTTCTGCTCGTAAAAATGAACAACAGTTTTTCATTATTATCTTTAAAAATATATAAATAATAAAATGGTGCAAAAAATATGACACTTTCTTTGAGAGGTCCATTTTTAATTTCTTAATTCGAAAGTAAAGAAAGAAAGATTAGTATAGTTGTTTAGTTTTAGTAGTAGAAGTCACCCTTTTGTATATTTGTACTTAAAATGTAAGTCAATAGATTGCGTGGCTGAAATCGTGCAGTTATGAACCAACATAAAATTAAAATCGCAATGTATTTGCTCAAAGTTATGGTAAGTTTGCCAATTTCTTTCCCACAAGTGTCGATAGAGGCGACAAGGGGACTCCACAGCTTCATGTGTACAAAAATTTTGGCAATAGGCTGACAACCTGTCACCATATTGATACACGATTTTATTGAAACGCCCCTGAAATGTTTGTCAGGCGTGGCGACTGCGACCGAATTTTTACGGCCGTCAACGTCTGCCTACCTCGCAAAGCATAAACGCGTGATATTTGTATTTATTACGGTAGATATAACATTTTGTCTCACATATTCTTATTAATAAGTTTATTATTTTAAAAGTTTTTTTTTAAGTATGGAATTAACATTACTATCTAATTAAGAGTGGTAGGTCTGTTTTGTTATCTATTCTCATACAATTTTTGTATTAATTTAAATCTTCTAAATACCAAAATTGATTAAAACTATTATTTAACTAAAACAAAAAACATAACGGGCCTTCCGAAACGCAAAAATTAATATCATTGATCATCATTATCACCCAGCGTTACACTATTCACACACCTTCGCTTAAAAGTATCTCGCAAAATAGAAAAAAAGGCAACGGAACTCTAAACCTGTCCGTATATTAAATCGCGTCCTAGATTAATTAAAATTAATCTCATGTATAAAGCGGCAACCCCACTTCCGCTTAACTTGTCCTGAGCAAGCGCAACAAAGATGTCTACATACATACATATAATCACGCCTCTTTTCCATAGGGGTAGGCAGAGACTACATCTTTCCACTTGCTACGATCCTGACATACCTCTTTCGCTTCTTCAACATGTCTACATACATACATACATATATCACGCCTATTATCCCTTGCAGGGTAGGCAGAGCGTAATCGGCCGCAAAAACGGACATTTACACCACGTTTGATATATTTTTGAGGGTCATTCGGGAAATAATGTATCGCCATAGTGATGAGTAGTTGCCTCTTACAACTCCCACGGGAAAGAAATGGGGTGATGCTATTCTGATCCGGCATCACACGGCAAAGATGTGTAACCGCTTATAAAACTACCAACTATACAGGGTGTAAGGGACAGCCCTCCAAATACTGATAGGGTGCATGCAGACCATGAAACTGAAAGTCTTTCCTCTAGAAACATATGTCAGGAAACGACAAAATAAAATCAACCTCCTATACAATCCTCCTTCAAACCTTAATCTCTGTTTTAAAAGAGTTATAGAACACTTCATATCTCAACTACATTAATGTTTTAGTATTTATGTATACGTGTATTTATATCTATCATATATATATATATATATATATATTTAAATAATGTATATAATATGTATGTAAAGTACTGAAGTATAGTTAAAATTAGTTTTAATTGTTGCATTGTTTTGTCACAAAAATATGAATTCTAGCACTACCGACGGGTTGGCTGGAAGAGATCTCTTCTTAGAGATAAGCTCGCCTTTGCTCACACTGTTCGTAAATTTTTCATTAGTTTGTATGCAATAAAGGTTATATATACACAAAATACAATCTCAATATTATAAAGAGAAAAGATTTGTTTGTTTCTTTTGACTTTAATAGGTTTCGAAACTACTCGACCGTTTAAAAAACACTACTTACCAATTCCTACACGACTACTACATAGAAACTAGTATAGCTCGTGTCACAGCGAACTGCGTTTTTGTTTCAGTATCAAGACATCGGAAAAATTTACCTAGAAACCTAAGTATTCATTAAATAATAATGAAATACATTGTTTTCTTACTGTAACTTAACATAATGGTACCTAAGTGTGACATTGCTTCAATTCGAGTTCGCAAAACCAAATTGTTGGTATTCCTGCTACGAGTAATGTAGGTAGATTCAAGTGGAAAGGTGCTAGAATTAAACTACTACATACATACATAAATCACGCGTATATCCCTTACGGATTAGGCAGAGCGTTAACGGCCGTAAAACGGATATTAACACCACGTCTGACAAAAGCTTGAGGGTCAATCAGAGGGTGACAGGTTGTCAGCCCATCGCCTAAAATTGTAATACACATCTTTCGAGTCCCTTAGTCGGCTCTTACGACACCCATGGGTAAGAAATGGGGTGATACTATTCTAAGCCGGCATCACACGGCACTTTAATTCACACGGTTGAATTAAACTACTGCTCCATGGTATATTGTGTTTATACTAATTAAAAAAAATTACAACCTTCGGGATTATCACATAACTTGTCAACTCAAGTCATAAAACTATTTCTAAACCATTGACATTTCAAATATTTCTGCAAGTCATGCTTAGTTTGCTAAATTGCAATTTAAAAATGTGGCTTAAAAAACACCGGTCTAATGTAAAATAGTCAAGTACACAATAATTATTTGAAATATCTGATCAAAATATGTTTGTTTATCAAAGAGAATAATTGAAATACGTAAGTACACCTGTTTTGAGCTACGTGGAATGCGAAAATGTATTCAAATAAAAAAACGTAATTATCTGATTACAATTTATTTCAAAAAAAGTGTTGACGGGCATGCAAAACACCTGTCTAATGCTTGAATAAGTGATGAATGACTAAATTGTAAAAATATTACGATATTTTCTAGAGGTAACACAACTATTACTCATCACAATGAAACAAATTGGAACAGATTTAAGTTGTGTGTAATAGTGCATTTTACAATTCTTATGAATTCCAGAAACAAAACATAACTTCGTTTGAAATTGTTTCATTTTAATTCAAGATTGTCAAATACCTAAGTTTTTTTCGCAAATATATTAAGTGTTGGACCTACTTTGAACACTTGTCTCATAGAAATAACTAAACAGCGATGGAGTATCCAGCCCGTATTGTCAATACCGCGCTAAAAACAATCGTCTAATAAGTAATTTATCCTGCAAAAATGTTGAATTGTGATGGACCCCTACTTAAAAACCTGTCTAAAATGTGCATAGAAATATTAATGGCAATGGATGTTTGAACTTGCCAGTATTGTCAATCTCGCGTTATAAGAATGTTGTCGAATAAGTTCATATTCTGCAAAAATGTTGTTCTGTGATGGACCTACTTATAGACTTGTCTAATAAAAAATAGGCGAATAGAAATATCTAAAGAGCAATGGATGTCTAAACCAGCCAGTATCGTCAATCCCGCGTTCTAAGCCCGTTGCTTCTAGGCCCCGTTTGAAATAGTTCTGAGGCCTCTCATTCGCGGTTTAGCCCGCGAGGTGCGCGCGCGCAGCGACCATGATACTTCATGAGAATTGAACAACCTCTTCGGTCTACGAACCTTTTCGGGTGCAACGGCCTCTGACACGAGCTGTTTTTTTCGAACGACCTTGCGAACAGCTGAGCGGGCGGTTTTCAAATCGGTATTTCGGGAAGTGTTCCGGATTAAATTTAAATTGATTTCGGAACGTTTTTGAAAATTGTTTACGTGAAAATAGCCGCGGTGATATTTTGACGTTTTTCGTGTTAGTCGATCGGTCGTTATTTGTTTTTGAAAGACATTTTGCCGTCGGTAAAGCGACTCACGAGAATCAATGCAATTACTATCAATTTTTCAATGTGTAAGGCGAATTATCAAAATAACAAAACACATTTCTGTAACAAAAGTGAAATTGCCCAGTGAATTGGATCTAAACGTGTATAAATAATTGGTTTTTCAAAATTTCTGTGATGTGCGCGAGAGAATCATATTAAAGTGAAACTGTGTTTTGTGCTTCAGTGAACAAATATCTTGCAGATGATTTTAGGTACGTATCATTGTAATCATTTTCTACAACATTTTAAGATACAGTCACTTAAATAAGGATTCGTAGGGATACCTAAAAAACTTAGTCTATTCTTTTATCGATGAAAATTTGGTTAATCTCTACAAATCTTATAGGTTAGGATGTGGACTTTTGAGTTGTATTGATTATCATGAAATTTTATGACTTTTTAAGCGAAAAATAAATTGTCTTAGATACAGAGTCAGTAAGGGCAATCAATCATCACTTAATAGTACAAAATAAAGTCACTTTCAACTAGATGGTTCCCGTTGTTTACTTAGATCTTCAAAAGTATGCAACGTCTTTGATGCGTTTTGAAAAATAGATGAATTGATTCGAAATAAACGTTTTCAAAAGTTTTAAAACTGCTGTGCGGGCCTCTAATTTGTAACTAAAAAAAAAACTAGTCTTACTTTCCTATATTTTTCATCAGAATCTCCAGCTTAGCAACCAATCGTCCCGTTTGTAAAGAACCGAACTGTTATACTTAAGAAGCTATTAACTCTCTATCGAATCTCATCACAGATATATTGTTAGACGAAAATTGGTTTAAAATGATTTGGCAAATTTTTCTCAATAGTACAAACTGCTCTATAATACGTGTTGTTCAATGACCTTTATCGAAATTGATCTACCAATGAGTTTAGTTTTTTGGTATCTAGAGTTAGTTAATTAGACATAAAAGAATTGTCTGTGTTTAGACTTATATACTTGACTTAATAAAATAGAGTCTCATTACGTCAGAGTGTTTTTATTTTACTTTTTAACGACTTCTCAAAGACGCGCTGAATGATTTGAAATTTGTTGATTTTGGTTGAAACAGTATACTTTCTAAATGTTTATCCTGCAGTGGACTGTTGTGGCTTTTATAGTAGTAGTAGTCGAGTTAGGATCTAGAGAAATCAAGAAAACTCTATTGATTTGATTTACCGAGATGCCGTGTGGTGCCGGCTTAGATTAGCATCACCCCATTTCTTTCCCGTGGGTGTCGCAAAAGGCGACGAAGGGACTCGAGGGTGTGTATTGCAATTTTAGGCGATTGGCTGACAACCTGTCACTATGGCGATACACAATTTTCTGAATGACCCTTAAATGTTTGTCAGACGTGGTTTAAATGTCCGTTTTTTGCAGCCGTTTACGCTCTGCCTACCCCGCAAGGGATAAAGGCGTGATATATGTATGTATGCATGTACCAAGAGGCTTTCTGTTACAGATAATAATAAAATATTTCTTATTAATAGTACCTTGTGTTATAAACGCCATGTGATGCTGGCTTAGAATAGCCATTTTTTTCAAGCTTTCAATAATTGTATACCTAACACGGGAAGTGTTTTAAAATTTGGTTTTCAATTTATCGGGTATTACAATGTTAGGCGACAGGCTGACAACCTCTTACTACTAAAGTGATACACAATTTTTCTGAAACGTACAGTCAGTTGTAGCACATAAGGTATATTATATAGGGTACTCCATAAGAACTGAATTATTTTTGTTTCAAGCAATATTTTTTTCTTGGCATACAGTACAATACAATACAATATGCTTTTATTGTACACCAAAAGAACAGAATAACATTAATAGCTTAAAACTAAATACATTAGTGCACAGTTAGGCGGCCTTATTGCCATTAGGCAATCTCTTCCAGGCAACCTAGGAAAAGGAAAATATTTTAGAAGCAGCGGGAGCTGACTGACTTGGCATGAATATGTATTAATAGAAAATGACTTCTTTCATTAGAAAAAGTTTAAATTTTTATTATGTATTAACTGGGGATAAAAATAATTCAGTTTTTTTGGATTAGCCCTGGTACCTTATGCGCTACAACCGACTGTACCTCAAATATTTGTCGGACGTGACGATAGCCACCGTATTATTTCAGCCGTTAACTCTCTGCCTACCATGTGAGGGTTTAAAGCATGAAATGTGTATATTTGTATGTTATATTTATTTATTTATTACTATTATTTTTGATTTATACGTGTTTGTATCTCTCCGAAGAGGAAAAAAACTTTTAAACACGGGCCAAAGTCAAGTGCATAAAGTGTTCTAATGCTAAGAAGTTAAGGATAGGAATTTTCGGACGATTCTGCAAGTATTCAGGATCGTTGCTTTTTGAAGTAATGTGTAGATTTTTGGGTAAATATCCAGAGTTTTAAGGCTGGTGTACAAAGATTATTATTATTATATTATTATCAACCTTTATACTACGAGAATCTATGTGGTGCAGTGGTATTGCGACTGCCTGCTGCGCAAACGTTCCGGGTTCAATTCCCTCTGGGGCACTCTTAAGTTATCCCTTTGTGACTTTGTGTCTAGTCTGGTTAGGACATTGCTGGCCGCATTACCTGATAGACCGTAAAAATATGGTTTCGTGCTTTAGAGGGAACGTCAAGCAGTCTGTCCAGGTTATTTTCTATGATTACTTAGACGGCGGTCGTTACACATCCATTTCAGAGTCCTACTAGTACATAGTAGTAAGCGGATGAAAAACTTTGACACCAGGGTTCATCGGGTCGTTCGTCGATTCGGTATCCCATACGAAAAACAAAAATAGATTTACCTACCAATAACTTTAGTCTGACATCAAAAGATTTTAACTGTCAATATTATTGTTCATGAGTAGGTTCAGAGAAAAGTGTACACGTAAAGTAAGGCGGTTCTCCCGCATAACGTATGCGTCTGTCAGACGAAAAAAAACTGCAAGTTCCCGTTTTATTCCCATACAAATATCTACGGCTACTGTGCGTTTCAAATGCGTCTGGTAAACGACTTGACAGACGCATCCGTTAATTAACGTAACGGCCGAAGCTGTATTGGTATGTGAATAAGATAGTTATTTGCAACTTTCTTTCGTTTGACAGACGCTTGCGTTACTGTGTTTAAAAAAACGCAGCAACAGACGTCTAACACCGTCTTAAATGTAGTTTTTATCTATTTATTATTGTTTTTGGGGTTCCGATACGTTTAGGTTTGATTATTTTCACGTTACAAACGTAACGTCATATTTGCGTGTATGTTTTGTAAACCAATTTTCTCCTTCACGGATTTTCTCTCGTTATAATAATTAGTTTGTCCCATAGGATAAAACATTTTCACGTCATAATGTAATTAATATCCAATTAGATTATCTTTCTACTAGCATTCACGTCATCAGTCTGTTATGTAGAACCACAGAATTTAGAAACATAAAAATAAAATAAGTGCAAATAATTTTCAAATTTGGATCTCACACACAAAAATTTTGGGAAATGTTGATAAGTTTTACGAGACACTAACAATATGTGCACTGAATATAATAATACCTTAAATATCTGTATGTTTTACTCTAAAAGTTTGTTCCATACAAAAGACATCAACGGGATACACCGGCTTTAATTTTAAACTAATACCAACTTACGTCAAAAACTTAGACAATCGGTGATTAAACGTATTTTAATTATATTTTATTTTAAGCACGTGTTCAATACATGTTAATTTGTTTTGTGGTAGATTTTGTTGTATTCTATAAATTTTACGACTAGACAACATACAGTTAGTCGGGTTATTTTATATTGTAAGTATGAGATTGATAAAGTTCAAGATAGAATCCGAAATTTCACCACGATATATTAATGATATCGTATTATATTGGACACTTAGTTGAAAGTTATCATGTTATTACAAAAAAGTTAGACGCAATTTTAGACAGTGCTTAAAATATTTTTCTATACGATTGGACGTTTTCGAAAAGCTCAAACCACGTCTAACTTTCTTGAAATAAGACCGTTAGGTTTTATTTATTTTGGTAGTGTGACTAATCCATCTATACATTTTGGTTTTACATTAGTTAGGCTTAAAATCTCGGTCCAATTTAAAATAGAGTAGGTGGGTTGAAAGTACATAAATAACTCAAGAAGTATATAAATAAAAGCTACTTATCTCTGCCGCTTCAATGGAAGCTTAACTAATCGACAAAAACTTATTTTAGTTTCTAGTTATCTTTACGCCGATGCCACAGTAGATGTAATGTACAGTATGTTTGAATGCAGGTGCGTAAATGTAAGCCCAGTTTAGAAATTAAGCACGTTGCAATTGCAATGTGACGCGTTCTGATAGCCGTAAATACTGTCAAAAAATTTATAATAACCTTTTGTGAAGATGGTAGTACAAATAGTTTTGATAAAACGATCTACTTTGTAACTGATAACTGTTAGGATTAGGATTATTTTTGAAATCAATTGTAAGATCTGTGCTAGCATATACGATATTGACGCTATTTTATACTGATATCATTCATTCTTTCTTTAATCTGCTAACCCAGTTGATGAACAAAAAAAATGCGACATAATAATTCTTACGCCACAAGAAGGATTTGAGTATTTGACCCTTTGCTTGAGTACTAAGGCCCGGGTACTGTTATACTGTACCGTAATGTTGTATTATACAGCTTTTAAACTTACCTACTGGTTGTTTTCTTTACTATGCTGACATACCATTAAGTACTACTATCCGAGTGAAGCCGCGGGCAATTGCTAGTACTAACTGCATGGTTGAGAATTACTTTGATTAATTATAAAACTCTGCTAGTCGGTAATCATATCACTTGTATTTAATTAAAAGATTAAAGCTTGTAATTCCTGCTCGTAACACGGAAATAGTTTTGTAACTGTATTTTAAATGATCATAACATTATCAGTCTTAGCAGTCCACTGCTGGTCATGGGTGTCTCCCTATGGGAGGGTATTGCCTTTTTTAACACGTTTGGCAAGCGGGTTGGAGAGCGCAGTGCAACACTGAATTCACAGGGAACGCTGCTGCCGATTCCCTGTAAAACTTATCCTTTAGCCCCTTTTTACAATACCTACGAGAATAATTGAGTTTTGCTTTTCCAAGCCTGCATCACATAACGTAATGGCGCAGTAACGGTTTGAACATTTATTTATATCCATGTAAATAAATAAATAATGAATTCATACCTACATTAAATCACCTCCTTTCCCAGAGGGATAGGAAGAACCCTCGTATTATATAAAAAAACTATAATACACCCCATACAAAGACACCAACCACACAAACACATACATAAACGCACATATCGCGATTTACTCCCGTGTGGGGTAGGCAGAGCGTCAACGACCATAAAAATACGGTCGTTATTGCCACGTTTATTTAACACTTTAGAGCCGCTTCAGGAAAATCGTAGATACTGAAACAGAAGGCTCCTTCTCGGAATTTGTAGAAACATACAAACATACACATATCGCGCCTTTATCCCTTGCGGGATAGGCATTTCTCGAGCAGACTCACAACATATTAAAGTCTGAGCATATAATCTTTTTTAATTTCCTACATACATACATACACAAATAAATTTATCACGCATATAACCCTTGTAGGGTAGATAGAGCGTTTACAGCCGTAAAATTAGAGTCGCTATCGCCACGTCTGACAAATATTTGAGGGCTGTTTAATAATATATCTATATCTTGTATCACTATAGTATGTATGTATATTTTTCCAGCAGTTTGTCGCACGTGCAAGCAAATTGACGATACTGGCCACATTTCCTCGCGGCTATTTCTACTCCGAGTTACTTCATCACCGCGTATCACCCCGAGGGTTTCCTGGCTGCGACCCACATATCAGCTGAGGGTGATTCGCAATTATCGCCATAAGCAATGGCGTCACTCAGAGCAAGGGAATGTTGAGAAGGAACCTTACGAAATCTTACTAACAGAGTGAAAAGTGTTCGCAATCAGACATGGCATTTCAGTTTTATTATTAAACAACCAACTATCAGTCACTATGTAGAGGTAGTTTTAAGGGCACGGCTTTCACAAATAAGCGTATATGATCTATTCCGTGAAGAAGGCTGTTGTAAACAGTCATAACGTAGAGACTGTCCCTCTATTTAAATCTACTAAATAAGTCATTAACATCACTTAGTACTATTGCTGTGTGATGCCGGCTTAGAATAACATACAAACATACATATATCATGCCTATAATCCCTTGCGGGGTAGGTAGAGCGTAAACAATCGTAAAAACGGACATTTACGCCATGCCTGACAAACATTTGAGGGTCATTCGGAAAATTGTGTATCACCATAGTGACAGGTTGTCAGCCCATCATCTTAAATTGCAATACACACCCTCCAGCCCCTTACTTGCTTCTCACGACACCCACGGGAAAGAAATAGGGTGAAGTTATTCTAAGCCGGCCTCATACAGCAGAATAACACTGCCCGAATAAAACACGTGAGTGTCGTAAAAAGCTACTGAGGGATAAATTCATCCAAGAAATGGGCAGCAGCGTTCTCTTTGAGAGCAATATATTAAACTGCGCTCGACGATTGCAAATCGTAGTGAGTATGATCACCACACTCCCCCCTCCAATAAGGTAAGAACCATGTCAATTAGTGAACTTTTGTGGCTCGCCAATTCTGAATGCGCTGAGTTTTTCAAGGCTTCATTCTGGTCGTATCGATTTCTCTCAAAAACATTGTCTATCTCTGAGGCTGAAGGTGATTCGTAATTATCTGTATGAGCAATGGCGTAAGCAAACTGTCAACTCGCCTGAAGCCATGCGCATGCGCATGCTGCCTCTGAAAGGTGCGACTGATGGCTTGATATGTCACGTTTTTATAATGCGCATTGCTCTACTTAATAAGCTACTTAATCTAGTTTAAACTAGTGATCGCAAGAATAAATTATATATAAGGTCCTATAAATGACAGTGTAAATATTTTTACGGTGATTTTTACTCGTTAAACTGAACAACTTTTCCCAAGGAACATAGGTAGAAATATAAAAAATGGACCTCTTATACAAAGTTACGAATTTTTGGAACATTGAGATGTTAGATATGTAAAAAACAGACTTCTTGATTTAATTTTTAATAACTTCTGTGTTCTTTGTTTTAGTAAATCGTCACTTAAATAGATAATTCTAAATAAACATCATTACGAATTTCAAATATTCTTATAATTGCGGTGCTTTTTAGCCTTTCGTAAAAATAACTCTTTTTTAATTTAATAAACACAATAATGTTAATTATTATATTCTTGTTTACTGCAATATTTTGTATGAATTCCTTCATTTCAACTCAACTTTATTTCTAGCACATTTTAATTTCCTAATTTCCTTTTCCTTAAAAAAAAGTTATTTAGTTTCATTGACTGGTTCACCCTTCAAAATGATCTATAATTTTTCTTACATTCTGTCCTCTGTTTTGTTTGTCACCGCTGAAGACAAAATTATGACAGCCGCAACCCTTAGGGCTCTTGTACCCTTCACAGAAATAAATTCCATCCACAATTAGTAATTTGACAAATGTATACTTAAGTCCACTAACTGTCACTGTAGTTTGCCTGAAGCAAGCGCCAACTTAGTATAAACACAGGCTTGTCATTTCGATAATACGCAGGTAATATGACATATTTTTCAAAATAATGTCATAGACTGGAAACTACTTGATGTCGTATCTAGTTTTTCTTTTTTTGTGTCGGGAACGATTAGGTTTGCCTTCAGGCTCGCAAGTGAACTGTGACACCTGTCATTTCAATATGGGTCAATATAAGTAGTTACAATGTATGTAGTGGAGTAGGTACTTAAGGCGGGGATACCGCATGGCCAGATTTTTAAACCAGTTTGATTTAGACATATTACAACCATAAAATTGTCGAGTTCTAACAGATAAAATATACTATCAGTTACACAATTTAACAATCTATTCATAGAAAAAAATCCGAAGTTACCACTATTTGAATAAATTTTTCGATATTATTTCTACAGGTTGAAAGTTATAACCATTTTTTTAACTATACCTAAGATACGTACCTTTCCTAGTAAAAGTGGCAAAATTAGACCTTTTAAAGTTTTTTTTTCTTTCAAAAAAATAACTTGCATCTTTTTTAACTTTATCTCATTTAAAAGTAAATTTTCAAATGGTTGTGTGTACTCTGAGTGTTTTCTAGGTATAATACTCGTAAGTAGGAAGTTATTAATAAAATAGAAGCACCCAAGTATTAATATCAACTGTAACTGCCGTGTGATATCGGCTAAGAATAGCATCATCCTATTTCTTTCCTGCGGGTGTCGTAAGAGGCGACTAAGGGACTCGAGGGATACATTAAATTGCAATTTTAGGCGATGGGCTGACAACCTATCACTATAGCGATTTACAATTATCTGAACGACCCTCAATGTTTGTCGGACGTGGCGAAATGTTCGTTTTATACGGCCGTTTATGCTTTGCCTACCCCGCACGGGATATTGGCGTAATGTATGTAATATCAACTGTATAGTTCCCATAGTACAAGCTTTGTTTAGTTTGGGGCTAGATGGTGCTGTGTGTGAATTATCTACGAATTATCACTCAATAAATCCAGTTCTCAGCAAGTATTTAAATCTTCTAATCCCCAGCTATTATAAATATCCATAGTCCCTGGTCCGGAGTTGTCACCGGCCGGACACCAGACATGTCCGGCGGAACATGACTCCACAATTACTGCATTTCCATAAATACACGGGTTTTCTAAGGCGGTTCTTCCACTTGTCGTCTGTCGCTGAGAATTTTTATGCACCGTAACAAGGAAATTGCGAATTCCGGTCAAATTTTTATACAAATACGGCTACGGTGCGTTTACGATGCGATACGGGTTACGGTGCTTTAAAAATTCGCGGCAACGGGTGACAATCGGGAGAATTGCCTAACTATTTACCATTATGACTATCTGCCATCTAATCTCATCTTAAGCAGTTAATACATACTTACACATATCACGCCTATAATCACTTGCGGGGTAGGCAGAGCGTAAACGGCCGCAAAAAACGGACATTTACTTACGCCACGTCTGGCAAATAATTAAGGATCATTCGGAAAATTGTGTATCACCATAGTGACAGGTTATCAGCCCATCGAATTGCATTACACACCCTCGACTCCCTTTGTCGCCTCTTACGACTCCCACGGGAAAGAAATGGGGTGATGCTATTCTAAGCAGGCATCACACGGCTAATTTGTAACTTAACATAACACGGTACAAGTAATACTTCAATACGTTTTAAAACGTTATCACCCCGTATTAAAATTTTGTGGTTTTTCATACATTTACTAAGGTTTTCCAGAATAAGTTGATCCTTTATGGGTTGGTACTTGTTACTCTTCAAGCAATAGTTAACAGCCGTTGGTGTTCATCATTGTATTGTAATTTGTAAACAATTGTAACTATTATTCTTTGTAACAATAACAATATGAAGTTTTCACATGTTTTTGTACATATAGTCTTAAATATCAGTGTAAGTATATAAGATTTTTTGTTGTGTCACCATTATTCTATACATACAAAGATCAGCTTATTGCAATATGCTGTTGGACGTAGGCCTCCCCCAGGGTACGCCATAAAGCACGATCTCCCGTTTTCGCCATCCAGTCGCTACCAGCCGCCTTTTTTAAGTCATCGGTCCATATGGTCTTATTCTACAGGGTGTAAGGGACAGCCCTCCGAATACTGATAGGGTGCATTCAGTCCATGAAACTAAATAACTTCCCATAAGAAAAAATTACAGGAAACGTGAAAAAAAACGGACTTCCCATAGTGAATGCAGTCAGCTGATACAGCTGATTTTGTATGGGAGGCGGAATATTTTTTATTGTTTCCTTACATATGTTCCTAGGGGAAAGTTGTTTAGTATCATTGTCTGCATGCTCCCAATCAGTATTCGGAGAGCTGTCTCTTACACCTCGTATAGTGTTTGTCTATTCTAGTGAGGTAGGCGACAAAACATGGAATTTACCATCTGTATATTTCCAAGTATTCTGAGAAAGTCGATTAGAAAAAGGGGTTTATTGTTTTGAAACTAAGTACGTATTGGCCTTTTTCTGAAAGCAATTTTCTTATTGAGATAACTGGAGACCGGACCAGCGGATTACGCGCTACAAGCCTTTTCCCGCGGGAATAAGACCGTATGCTGGTATGTTTTATATTTAAAATCCTTTCATCTACCGCATCAAAATTGGTTGCGTAGTTTGAAATATCTAACTATTCAACATCCGCCCAGGATACTACAGTGTTTTTATTTTACACTATGGAGTGATGACGGCGCGCGTATAAAATCTTGGAGTTTAATTTCAAATAACCTAAATCCATTAAACTATGCCCGGATCTCATATTGTTTTACCATTGCAACGCCAGCGGAGCTCAACTGTCATTTTATTTTCACCGTGATCAATTTTTATACTTCAAACTGTTAGCAGAATACAAAACGCCCAAAACCGTGCCACTGACACGCTATCTACATACAACTAAAACTATTTTAATTTAGCAGTCTTTGGGCCTTGTACGCAGGCACGTTTGACAATAAGAAAATTACAAAGACAAAGGTGAAATTGTTTACATTTCTTAACATTACTAATTTTAATTCCACTGGTATCTTTAAAATTGTTTTAGCCCATAAAAATACATATGTGTGATTATGTGCATAACCCTCTTATTTTTATATCCGCAAGGTGCCTGTTTTGTTTCTTAGAACAATGCATAAGAACATAAATTTGTAACATAAACAACGTGTTAAGTATCTATTAGAGCATTTGTTACGTATCATTAATTTCTGCCCTTCTAGGTACTATCAGTAACAATGTAAATTTAAGGGATCAATACAATGCTGGTTTTTCTTTCAGATATTAAGAATAACCAGTATGATTTAACCCCTTTAGGCGAGTGTAGCCGTCAACGACCTCGACAGTGGCGCCACTACACAAAAAATCACTTTATACAAACAATCTATCAGAATGTCCGTTCCTCAACTTTTTGGTATTATCCTTAAGTAAAATTAGAACCTACAAACTCAATGATATATTCTCTGTAATTAAAGGTATGGCAAATAATACCAAAAAAGGCCGTTTTTAGGTACTTTTTTTATATTTTATTAGGTCAATACAACAGGTAACAATCAACATTGTCTATTGTGGATACAAAAATTGTTTAGAACTAGACTGATACCCTAAACGCATTTACACATTTACAGCGAGTATTTCATTGAGTTTGAACGTTCTAATTTTACAAAAGGATAATACTAAAAACTTGAGCAACAGACATTCTGATAGATTGTTTGTTGAAAGAGAAAATATATTTTTCGGGAAGTTGCGCCACTGTCAAGGCCGTTCACGAGTTCACTCGCCTTAAATAGGTTGAAGTGAAGACGGTACATCTTCAATAACTGGTTATTAATATACCTAACTATTACAATTTTCTACACTCCGTATTATGATTGGTAACCAGTTGTTACCGGCTCTTAATAAGTGTATTTTTACTCACCCTGTAAGTAAAGTCAGTCAAATGTGTGTCTAGACTCTCATTCGGGTTCTGAAGAATTGGTACTTACAGGTTGAATCTAATATGGTCAAAAAAAGATTTCAAATACAAATTATTTCCATACGAAGTTGACATTGTTTTGTCAACCACATTGTTAGATTTTTTGCAGATGGACGTTTCAACTTGATCCATCTGATTGTCCGTAAAAAATGATTTTTTGACTTGTAAGACCACACTCGTTACACAATCTTGTCTACTACTAATAGAAAACGGTTTTAAAACTCACTCCAGGTAGTGTTGTAACCTAGGGTAGACATTAGGTCATTTATCGGTCATTCATTTCTTTCTCGTGGGAGTCGTAAGAGGCGACTTAGGGACTCGAGGGTGTGTATTGCAATTTTAGGCGATGGGCTGACAACCTGTCACTATGGCGATACACAATTTTCCGAATGACCCTCAAATATTTGTCAGACGTGGCGTAACTGGCCGTTTTTGCGGCCGTTTACGCTCTGCCTACCCCGCAAGGGATAATAGGCGTGATATGTGTATGTATGTATGTATGTATATGTATCAATGAAAATAAGACATTGAATAAATTATGGCGTCGGCCGGGGAGTGAACCTGGGACCTGTGGAGTACCGTCCCACCGCTCTGCCACTGAATTACCGACGCCTCAATCGAACACTTCCAAATGTTTGACCTTTTGATACTCGTCTTGAATCAACGTACAAGTGACATTTCGTGTAAGTCACAGTTAATAATTAAAATCACTGTAAGTGCAAAATAAACCACAGGTCATTTAGGCGAGTGTATTCGTGAATGGCCTCGACAGTGGTCCACTCCATAAAAAAAAACAATTTATCAGAATGTCCGTTGCTCAAGTTTTTAGTAACTTAAAATTAAAATTAGAACCTACAAACTCAATAAAATATACGCTATGATGAAAGTTATGGCAATGAATACCAAAAGTGGCCGTTTTAAGATTTTTTGCCATAACTTTAATTATACATACATACATAAATCACGCCTCTTTCCCGGAGGGGTAGGCAGAGACTACTTCCTTCCACTTACTACGATCCTGGCATACTTCTTTCGCCTCCTCCACATTCATCAATCTCTTCATGCATGCTCGTCGGTTTAGGGTACTCTTGACCTGACCTTTCTTTAGCACGTCCCCGATTTGATCGAGGTACGTTCGTCGAGGTCTTCCCCTTCCGACGTTCCCATCCACACTTGCCATATACACCTGTTTCGTTAATCTTCTTTCATTCATCCTCTCTACATGACCAAACCATCTAAGCATACCCTTTTCTACACCAGTCACTACGTCTTCTTTTATACCACAACGTTCCCTTATCACGCTATTCCTAATCCTGTCACTCAATTTTACGTCAATCATACTTCTTAACGCTCTCATTTGTACTGCATTTATTCTACTTTCATGCTTTTTCTGCCATACCCAACTTTCACTCCCATACATAAGTGTCGGAACTAACACCCCTCTATGCACAGCCAGACGAGCCTTATCAGAGACTTTCTGGCTGTTCATAAAAGCGTGCAACGCTCCATGCACCATTCACTTTAATTATAGCTAATATTTTATTGAGTTTGCAGGTCCATTTTACGTATGGATAGTTCTTAAAACTTGATCGACGGATATTTTGATAGATTGTTTGTATAAAGAGTTTTTTTTTGTGAAGTGGCGCCACTGTTGAGTCAGTTTACGGCTTCACTCGCCTTCACACGGTGTCCAGCACGACAAGAAGATGGGGTCTTCTCATTTGTCCACAGAACCCTAAAAAAATAAACATGCTCCACACGTCTGCTTAGTTTAATTAAGTTCAGCTTAAATGGCTTTATCTCGATGTTATTTAACTGATGTAATCTCACAGAGGCAGGATACGGCAAAACCTCTTTTAATTGAAAAAAAAAATGTCCTGTCAGAAGTATGTTACAATTTGTTGTATAAGAAGAATTACGTTGTGTTAAATTGTAATTAATCTCTTTAAGTTTGACCGTGAAGAGAGTGTTTGATACAATTTGAACAAAAATAATTGAGTAATTTAATTATAAAGACGATATGTTCGCACCTTGAGATTAATATAAAGTCAAAATAAGAACTATTAGGAGCATCTAAGAAGAAAGTAAATACAGGTTTCTCTTGAAATTTCCCAAATATTACGCATCACAATAAATCATTTTTTAACGAATTTAAGTTGTGTTAATTTTAGATTTTACAATACCTACGTTTCGAGCTCTGTAGTGACTTCGTGGTCACTGATGACGTCTTAAATCCGTTTAAAATTGTTTTATTGTGATACGTAGGTAATATAGACGGCCGATGTGGCGCAGTGGTAGTGCAACTGCTTGTGACGCAAAGGTTCCGGGTTCGATTCTCGGTGGGACACTCACAAAGTTGATGTTTATCACTTTGTAAATTTGTTCCCGGTCTGGTTAGGACATTGCAGGGTGAACTGATTGTCCAAAAAGAAATGGTTCCGTGCTTCGGAGGGCACGTTAAGCCGTTGGCCCCGGTTGCTGTCTATGATTACTTAGACGGCGGTCGTAACACAACCATGCCAGAGGCCTACTAGTGGTAGTAGAAATAGTAGTAAAATCTCTGACACCAGGCTTCATCGGATCGTTGGACGACTCGGTGTCCCACACGAAAAGAGAAGAGGTAGACACCGCATTACTCCCCCGGCAAATTGCTAAACAATTAAAATAGTTGGACTTGCCACAAACATGTAAATTGCCATGGTACAGACAGACTGACCGCTCCGGTCGCATCATTTCATTATGTGAGGAAGATTCCTGCCGTGTGATGCCGGCTTAGAATAGCATCACCCCATTTCTTACCCGTGGGAGTCGTAAGAGGCGACTAAAGGACTCGAGGGTGTGTATTGCAATTTTAGGCGATGGGCTGACATCCTGTCACTATGGCGAAACACAATTTTCAGAATGTCCCTCAAATATTTGTCAGATGTGGTGTAAATATCCGTTTTACGGCCGTTAACGCTCTGCCTACCCCGTAAGGGATAAAGGCGTGATTTATGTTATGTATGTATGTCCAGATTAAATTGTGTGGCTTAGTAGAGAAGATAAACGCCCATAATCTGGATACAGCAGGTTCGAACACTACAATTAATAAAATGCAATATTTTGTTCTTCATTACTTAATAAGTAGTGTATTACTAAAGTTATAATCTAATGTGCACATTCTCAATCGCCAAAGAATATCATATTTGTGTACTACATTTGAAATGAGTATACAATTTTTGAGCTCTGTAAATAATGAATAACCTAGTCGCTGGGAATTCGTTTCTAACTATCCCGGTAGATGGAGCCATGACACGCGTTGTTGGCAATAAGATATCTGCGTGAATTGTGTGTCGTGATCCAGTATCGCACCCAAGATATCCTACTAATATTATAAATGCGAAAGTTTGTATGTTTGTTTGTTACTTCTTCACGCAAAAACTACTGAACCAATTGTAATGAAATTTGGCACACATATAGAAAGTAACATGGATTAACACAGAGGATAGTTTTTATTTTATGCGCCGCGGGTAAGAGCTAGTACTTGCATAATTTCACCAACGGTAGGTAAGCCGCGGTAGCCCAGTAGGTAGAAGCGGTAGTACTGATACCAAAATCTGCGGGTTTGAACCATCTGCGAGTTCTAAAAAAAAACGTTTTCATTTCAAATAAATAGCACTGTGAGTGCAAACTAAAACCATAGTACAAATATTTTGTTATACAGCTCATTTTAAACTACTGGAAACGGCTTGCGTCAAAAAACATACCTAGAATACCACATTTTAAAACATTCCCGTGTTAAAACTTGCAAAATTTTCAAGCACGGGCAGGATTTGAACCTGCGACTTTCGCCATTACTAGTAGCGACGCCTCTTCCATCTGGGATATCGTAGCTCGTTCGTTGCCCGCGAATTTAGCAAGTGTTAAAAAAGAAACATACCTAGACTTTGACATAGATACCAAAAAACTTTCAGCAGGTCCAAAAGATATCATCGTATACTGGCCAACATACTGATACTAAGAATTACCACTATAGGTTGATCCCATGTAAAAATACGTGATTTACCACTTAAAACCGTGCCTATCGAAGCACAACCGAGAGAGGACAGCTGAATTATGACAATACCACCTTTGGATGTCAAAGACACGAAGAGGCTGCAGGGACCACGCTGTTCACTCGTGCGTGACGGCTGTGACGGCTGTTTTTATTCATCATCGATTTTTTGACCGACTACGTCAATGGAAAAGCAGTGGGCTGGTAACATCTATCGTAGAACCGATAGGCGGTGGTGTGCGGTTCTCAAATAGAAGCTGGCTAATCCTCGGCAACGTACTTTGGACGTCCTTACTAAATTGCGATGAAACATCATAATGCTCATCTTTGATGTGTGAGGCCGGCTTAGAATAGCTTCACCACATTTCTTTCCCGTGGGTGTCGTAAAAAGCGACTGAGGGACACGAGGGTGTGTATTGCAATTTAAGACGATGGGCTGACCACCTGTCACTATGGTGATACACAATTTTCCGAATGACCCTCAAATGTTTTTCAAACATGGCGTAAATGTCCGTTTTTTATGGTTGTTTACGCTCTGCCTACCCCGCAATGGATTAAAGGCGTAATTTATGTATGTATGTATGTATGTACATCTTATTCTCGTACAAATACGGCTACGGTGCGTAAAGGATGCGTCTTCCAAGTCATTTGGCAGACACATCTGCAAACGCACCGTTGCCGTATTAGTATGGGAACAAGATCGGAATTCGCTATTTCTATTATTTCATACGCATGCGTTACAAATATGCAACGACGGGCGACAAGTGGGAGACCACCCTTATGTTAAGCAGTGGACTACTATAAAATCTAAACAGCTGATGTAAATCAGTAAGTATTTAGATGTCCATTGTCATGTGTGTATTTATAATTTTTTATGTAGGTATGTATCTTATAATATATATCTTTAATTTACATATATATATATATTTTTAATCATATTTGTATATATTTGCATGTATGTATGTATGTATGTATGTATGTATATATGTATGTATTTATGTATGATTGTAAATGTACTTAGTACATAAGTGTTGTTATTAAAATTTAATAATTTGACTGATAATTTGCTTATGCAACTACTTGCAAATCTTTTAATTTTTGTCTCTATTTTAATGTAAAGGTTGCCTGGAAGAGATCGCTGCAAGCGATAAGGCCGCCTTTGCTTACTTTTAGTCTTAAGTTTTCTGTATTGTTTTGTTTCTGTTGTGTATGTTGTAAGCAATAAAGTGTTCATCTATCTATCTATCTATCTGATGTGAAGACGTGTGTTACTAGAATTATTACCTTAGATCTTCCATTTTACTTGCATATCAATCGCAATATTTACTTTCGAGTATGTTTTTTGTCGCTAGACTCCAAAGCCTGGAACTCCGACGCAAAGTTGCATGCATGTTGGTATTCTGTAGGATACATTTCGGTGAGTGTGCGCAATCACTCCACGACCTAATACTCCCATCCCCATTCCACCTCCGGGACACGCGTCGCCGACTGGGGTTCCACCCTTATGTTGTTAATATACCTTTATGTGGTATGGTTTTGCTTCAACCTTCATCATGCGAGCAGCTAAGGAGTGGAATGCCTTGCCGGCGGATCTGTTTCCGGAACATTATAACTTGGGCCTTTTCAGGCAAGACTGAATAGGCATTATCTAGGCAAGCATGTACCATCATCGTCTGTATCGTCACTTACCATCAGGTGAGATAGCAGACAAAAGCGGGCCTAGTAAAAAAATGGTCTTTTCTTGCAGCGAAAATATCTTTAAATTTTTGTCGGTTCCAGTTTTTGTATGAAACGAGGCAATTTACACAAGAACTTGGATTTTTTACGTTCTAACATCGGTTCTTTGAAACGAATCAAAAGAAAATCGATTTTGTTTGAATAGAGTTCAGTGTATTTTGTGATTAAATTGTTATTCTTTGGCTAGTTCCGCTAAGCTGTATTATATTTTATTGAGAGTTTTTTTAAGTAAATAATTGAAAAGATTTTATAAAATTTATGAAGTTTTTGTCTCGTTTATCAATTGCCAGAGGCGCCAAACCCTTAACAGCTTTTTAATAATGCGAGCTGCTAGTTATTTGTCTGCCTGAGATACAAGGCAATCCTAGTTCAGGCTATATTGTAATATTTAAGTTCATTCGAGTTATTTTACACATACACATATCACGCCTAATATCCCTTGCGGGGTAGGCAGACCGCAAAAACGGTCATTTTCGCCACGTCTGACATATATTTGAGGGTTATTTAGAAAATTGGGTATCGCCATAGTGACAGGTTGTCAGCCCATCGCCTAAAATTGTAATACACACCCTCAAGTCCCTTAGTCGCCTTTTACGACTCCCACGGGAAAGAAATGGGGTGATGCTATTCTAAGCCGGCATCACACGGCGTTATTTTATTTTATAAGCAAATACTGTCATTAAGGTTTTTAATAAAATATTCTTATTCATAATCTATTTTTAGTAGTACTAAATGGCTTAATTAAACTTTAGAATTTTAGAAACCTTTCTAAATTTTCTACCGCAGGCAGGTTTGAATCTGCGACTTTCACCAACACTAGTATCGACGCCTCTTCAATCTGTGCTGCCGCGGCTCATCCATTGCCCGCGAATTTTGCAAGTGTATTTGAAGCCAATAACGCGTGGTAAAAAATTAAAAATGAGAAAATTTTGCAAGTTTTTTAAAATTGTATACCTGACACGGGAAGTATTTAAAAATTTTGGTTTTGATCTTAAGAATCTCCTAAACAACTAAATAATATATTTTATTTTTATATTATTTTATTTGGGAGATTAACAGTTAATCCAATAATTATAATAAGTACGAAAAACAACTTATTTCAATACTGACTCAGCCTTCTCAAATATAATTAGGTATTCCTGACACGTAGTATAAATAAATACATATTATAACAATTTACATATATTCGGACGACAACAATAAAACACAACCTACCTATCAGAAGCCAATCTCGTCCTAAAATGAGTCGAATGCATTCTGAATGGAACAAGACGTTGACCTCAGACCAGTTTGAAAAAAGAACAAAATTCCGTTCGCATTACTGAACGGAACTCGCGTGGGATCTGGAGCGATCAATCATTTTAAATTAAGAATCGGCAAATTAGAACGAATTTTTGGATTTGAGGTTGTTTGTGATTAAAAAGAGTTTTTAAACAATTAATCCGTGAATAGCGTAGTAAGTTGGCTGTATATAAACTTATGCTTTCTATACCTACTACCTACTACATAAAAACCTATGTATACAGTTGTTTACATTTACAAATAAACAAAACAAATGAGATTCTTGTCAGTGACTTACACAGCTTTGCGTTACATTTTAATTTTGATTTTGACCTAGAAAACTAAGGCCAAAATCAAAATTTACATAGATACATACACATATCACGCCTATAATCCCTTGCGGGGTAGGCAGAGCTTAAACAGCCGCAAAAATCGGTCATTTACACCACGTCTGACAAATGTATGAGGGTCATTCGGAAAATTGTGTATCGCTATAGTGACAGGTTGTCAGCCCATCGCCTAAAATTACAATACACACCCTCGAGTCCCTAAGTCGCCTCTTACGACTCCCACGGGAAAGAAATGGGGTGATGCTAAGCCGGCATCACACGGCATCAAAAATCAAAATTTACCACGATTTATTCACACAAAATGGTCTTACAATAACAATACGGAACAAAATATATCATTTTATGTCACGTTAAACTACAAGTCAAAAATTTAAAGTTACATATAAGTAAAAAGAAAAGTATTATAAATTAACCTATAGACCAACTAAGGCAATGCACAAAGGTAACTTTTTGTTATAAGTTGTAGATAATTGTAAAAATTATCTACATTCTACATATAAATTATCTACGTTAGGAAATGGGTTCCATACAAGTATTTGAAGTTTAATATTATATTACACTAGGGAGAACGTAATAAATTAAAGTCAATAAAAACAATGAATGTATAAGATGGAATGGCTGTTGCAAAAATAACTTGCATTGAACACTTTGAGTTACTTTCTGCAATAAATTTGAAAATACTCCGCTAGATGGCGTGTTATGTGAACATAAAGTAAGATAGTTACTCGGCACTTGCTTTTTTTTCTTTTTTTCGTGTGTGACACTGATTCGACGAACCAACCGATGAACCCTGGTGTCAGAGTCTTTTAACCGCCTGCTACTAATAGTAGGCCTCTGACACGTTTTATCGACCACCGTCTAAGTAATCATAGACAGCAAGCGGAACCGACGATTAATGTGCCCTCAAAGCACTGGTGGTACAGCCTGCAATGCCCTAACCAGACTGGAAACATATTCACAAAGTGACAATATCAACTTAGTGAATGCCCAACCTCCCTAAACCTTTGCGCCGCAGGCAGTTACTCTACAACTGTGCCACTTTGGCCGTAAAACACGGTATTTTAATATTCTTTAAAAAAATACATCACGGTCCTAGAATTTAACTTCTTCAATGTAAAGAAAGTTTATTGTTCCTTGTATAGTGTATTAGTCAAAAAACACAATGAAATCCCAAAATTGATAGCAAAACGTGTGGGTTATTGCGCTTACAAAATTTTATATGCATTCATGAGACACATATTCAACTGTTTATGTATCTCATACAAGCATAATAAATAAAAAAATTTTGAAACACGACTGCCTTTCGAGGTAAAGCCTATGACACTCGGGATAGTGTAAGAATTAATCCGATACCACTCCTATTCGAATCTGTTCAGTGGTTAACTAGTTTCAGTCCTTTAAAGAATCGCACATATAGACATACATACATGAACTCTAAAACATTACACTCCTGTTTTGGCTGGACGTTTTTTTTTTATTATTAAAATAGTTTATTTTTTCGATTTACCTGTCAATCTTATTTTACTTACTCAATCATATCATAAGATGGAACACCTAATTTTATATCTAGGTAATGGACAAGCTGTACCTATTATACAACAATGGATCTCTTGCCCAAATTGAGCTCAGGTAAAAAACGAATAAGATGGAGCCACTTGATCGAATTCTTTGATGACTTGCGGTTTCGAATGTTGCTTCAAAGGCAGTTCTCCCACTTAACTCAGCAGGGTAATTTTAACGTAACGCATGCGTTTGTCAGTCGAAAAGAAATTGATAATTTTAATCCAAACAAAAACGAACGACTCATACGACTTGACAGATGTATCCGTAAACGCACTGTAGCCGTATTTAAATGAGAATAAGATCGGAATTCGCAGTTTCCTTTCGTGTGACAGACGAATGCGTTACGGTGCTTTAAAAATACGTAGTGACGGATGGCAAGTGGGAAAACCGCCTTGTATTGTTACGATTTTTATTAACTTAATGAGACAAACTGTAGAATTTTCCCGCGGTAAAAAGTACTTTAGATGTTGCCCGGGCTTAAGAGCTATACACAACAAAAATCATTCGGATTTGTTCAGTAGCTTCGGAGATTAGCCCGGACAAACAAATAAACAGACCGATAAAAAATAAATAAATGTGTTCTAATCCCATTTTAACATCACCTACAATTACTTTTTCGTAAATGTGTTAAATTTACAGACACACGGTTTTTTACTGTTTTACGGTACAAATGTATGCACTTTACATTAAGTTTTAGTGACATTTAAACGGGCAGGTATTTTAACAATAAGATATTATAATGATAATATTTTTATCTTGGGTTTGTAACTTCAACTGTTCTATTGTTGTATAAATAAGGCATTGGTATTCATTTAAAACATTGAATGGTATAAAATTGTGTGGTGTGGTATAGAAATAAAATAGAAATATACACATTCAACTAAGCATATAGGTACATGCCTTAAACTTTTATCATGGTATAACACGTGTGTTATAAATATGCCCTTTTTTTTTTGCACATGCATAGGCAGAAACCTAAAAAAGAACATAAGCTGCTTTTTACCGCAGGAAAATCTATCAATCCCACGGGAAACAAAGTAAATCATGAGAAACACAGCGCATAACGCCGAAGAAAATCATCAGACGAGGATTCGTTGTGTGGATTGCTTTGTTTTTTTATGGGCACCTTTTTATGTATAATTCAAGCCGGAAAAAGGTCTTTTTCCTACGGGGAAGCGGTTGACAGCGGGTGAAACCGCTGGGCAGGTTGCTAGTTCATAATAAATAACTTGTTCTGATTAATTTTATAACTTTATTACGCTCTGAATACTAGATGGCGCTAAAGATAAAATTCCTCCTCACGCAGCCACTGGCCATAAAATATACTCAGAATGCGCAAATTGACAGATAGAGTAATTTTATTATCTAGCGGAGGAAATCCAATTAAATTGTGATATGAAAACATGCGTTAGTTTATTAAAAAAACTGCTACAATTTAGTTTGTGAAGTGGGGTGTCAACGGAAAAGTAATTTTTATGTCCATGCTGTGCCCGATATTATCAAATTACAGGCTACAATGTGACGGCCGATGTGGCACAGTGGTAGAGCGACTGCCTGCGATGCAAAGGTTTCGGGTTTGATTCTCGGTGGAACACTCACAAAGTTGATATGTATCACTTTGTAAATTTGTTCGCGGTCTGGTCAAGACATTGCAGGGTGACCATCTGATAAATGAAATGGTTCCGTGCTTCGGAGGGCACGTTAAGCCGACAGTCCCGGTTGCTATCGATTATAACTTAGATGGCGGTCGTTACACAACCATGTCTACCAGGCCTACTACTAGGAGGCGGTTAAAAAACTCTGACACCGGGGTTCATCAGGTCGTTGAACGATTCGGTGTCCCACACGAAAAGGAAGAGACTTGCTACATTTTTACAGGTGAAATTTGATGCTCATTGCGTAGTCTGTTATAGCCATTATGATACCAAGGCCTGAAGTCTGCGGAATGGGAACCGTTCCAGCTGTCTGTCATTGGCCTGTCAATGGATAGTTTTGGTCATCTCGTATTCTGCTAACAGTTTAAAGTATTGAAAATTACAGTGGCAATATACTTCAAACTGTTAGCAGAATACGAAATGACCAAAACTATCCATTGACGAGGACCATGTCCCTGCGACAGGCCATTGACACAATATGTGGCTCAGTGGCATTAAAATTACAATTGACATTCTATGGCATTATGATGGCAACAAAAAAAGAAAATCGGTACTAAGACTTTCAGCTGTAGACTTGTAGTCTGTACTCATTTTAAGTATTAGACCGGGTCTATCGCGATAGTATTTAGGTAAATATTAGTTTTCAACCCGCGACCACAATACATGAAACTGTGTTGAAACGTCGGGACACAGGTAAATTACTAATATTTACCTAAATACTATCGCGATAGACCCGGTCTAATACTTAAAATGAGTGAAAGTGATCGCGAGTGCTTAAAAAGTTATATTGTAGTCTGTAGTTTTATAACACAGGGCACTGGTCTTATTTATGGATGTCAGTACTCTTTGCTAGCTAAATATTTGAACTTTCTTGTCACTTTTTAAATAAGAAAATGTTATGAGACATCTTACTACTGTTTTTCGTTTCCTTGATTTTTTTTTACCGACGGGCTAAGGTTTTTGTTCTTGCCTTATTTTACAAATCAAACGTTACTTTGATTTGTAAAATAAGACCGATTTATTAAAAAAATAGATTACCTGACTTTTCATCATGACTTATAGAGTACCTACTTAATTTAAGGTACTAAAAATTATAAGGTAAATATCCTTTTAGAATCAACATTAGTACTTAGGGTTCATCCACAAATGACGTAACGGCGTTTTTTTTAATCCTTAGTACCTCCCCTCTAAATTGTATTAAGTAATTTGTGGGCGAGTCCAGTAAGTGACTTAATCGATTCTTGTACCAACTACCAACACTATTTATCTATTTATTTATTTGTTAAAAGAACATCAAAATTTTACATCTTACTTAACTAAAGTTTACATAATTCTTACAAGCTAAAAAATATTCTGATATATAACTTATAGATGTACAACATTCATAGCATATTTTAGTAAGTAGGGTTCATGGGGTCGTTGGATGACTCGGTGTCAAACATGAAAAGAGAGAGAGAGAGAGAGAGAGTAGGTAGGGAACTTAAAGTAGATAGATAACAAAACAACGTCTTGTGCTAAGTAAGATGTTAACAGTAATGATATAAAAAAACAGCAGAATGAAGAAAGTAGAAGAAAGCAATAAATCGAAATCGAATTAAAATTGTCCTGTTGAAGTCTTCTGTAGTGACAATTATTGATACAGAGACTTTTATTTATTCAAACAGCATTTCCTCCTTAGACATACAAGTCTGTTTATTATCAACCTAACTGGTCACTCTCTTAAACAAACATGATAAAATGACATTTATCTCAAAGATCTGCACGTAAAATAATTAAAGCCAACGCGTTATCTATTCAAATAGGGTTGATTCACACCGTGCCCACGTAGACGCATCAATCGCGCCCTAACGCGTGTGCACGCCGCCTTATCCAATCGCTATCCAATATTTATGTGGTGAGAAATCGAAGAATGCAATCTTTATGTCGGTGTTGCCGTACACCGGTTTTTATTTTTGCAGAAGTCAATATGTGGTCAACACCTTATGTTCCTCTTTAGTTGTAAAAAAATAGTTTTACTAAAACTTATTGAAATTGAAAAACCTGGGTTCAAACATAGAGTAGAAATCACATAGAGATGACACTCCCGCTCCAGACGCGCTCAAGGTCAATCCGTCTGGCTGTCTCTAAGAGAACAATTCAGTCGGGAGTGCGCTTCGCCGCGGAAACGTTCGTCGTGCGGGTCGAATTTTAATTTTTTGTGAAAAATTTAGCAATGCCGAATTATTGTGGTGTGTATGGCTGCAAAAGTGATGCGAGGATGACTCCGCATCTAAGCTCTTTAAATTGGCTTAAGATGAGCCAAGGTAAGTGATGATTTTACAGTAAATACCTAGGTACCACCATTCGTTATTATACGTAATTGTTGTTTGTACTGCTATTTTTACTTACGTAGGTACCTAGTTTTCATTTTCTAATTTAAACTACCTAGGTGCCTAAGTCATTGTTAGCTGATAATGATAAATAAGCACATTCGTATCGTAGGTATGTTTTGCACCTATTTTAAAATTCTGTACCTACCTATTATCAATAAAATGGTAAGGTAAGACTTTAAAACGGGTAAATATTTTGTTCCCACAGGAAAACTGTTAGCAGCGGTCGCAACCGCTTGACTGGCCGCTAGTCTGGAATAAAATTATTGGCACGTGACAGCCAGCCCCGACTTAAAGCGCCGGAGAGTGCGGGGCGTTACGGGCTGCGGGGGGAAGTAGGTATTTAAAGCGCGGCTTTTGGGGCCCAGACAAAGGAGTTTCGTTTCTATACGCAGTATTATTATCTATTCTTATGGTTCAAATTCTATTATTTGGAAAACGTCTCTGTTTTTTGACGATAGAGTGCTAGCTGGATGGTATTGGTATTCCGCTAAGAGTTTTGTCGTAGTGAAAACGAATGGCCAGCTGCGTGTCGCTGGAATAAGGTGCCTTGCGGTTCCAGAAAATAGGAATGAATATAATATTTGACGTATAAAATACAGATTAGGTAAATAATTAAACGTTTTGTAACTAGAAATATATTTCATAAAACTGTACATTATTAAAATTACGCAGGTTTAGAGAAATTATACGACTTTTACACACTTAATACTTAGTTTATGTGGCTAATCTGCATTATTTCCCTTTTAAATATCTACATAAAAGTGAATAAAAAATTAACAAATATGAAATTTTGACTAAGTGTGGCAAGTCTGGCAACATTGGTTTATGCACCCAATACGTAGTTTATGTGGCTTGCTCGCATTATTTCCTTCACGGATGGTGTGGATAATCAAATTAATTCCGCACGTACTCTCATTCACACAAATGTAGATACAGCTTTAGTTTTGTTAAGATTATTTTAAATTTTGATTCGCGAAATTAAAGATAGTTTAAACCTGACATCAAATTTTCTACGCGCGTGTTCTCATATTTGATACCATTTAGTTCTTAATTTCAAAACACTTCTTATACATTCCTCACGCCTGTATCTCTTGCGGGGTAGGCAGAGCTTGAAGAGCCGTAAAATACGGTCGCTGACAGATATTTGAGCCTGAAGCCTGGTAATACATATTAAATCCTGGAGTACCTTAGTCGACTCTTACGACACCTGCGAGAAAAGAATGGGGTGATGCTACTCTAAGCTTACCCCACACGGCTCCCAAAAATATTAATAAAAATACAATTAAGAAAAATACCTTCTAAAACAACTAAGCAAGTGGAATATGATTGCTGTTTTTGGTGTAATATTTGAACATTTTGTAGATGTTATGGACAAAAATTCTGTCTGACTGAACGGTCTGACAGACGCATGCGTTACGGCGCGTCTTATTTTACGTGCACACATATCATTATGTTGTGTTTGGGAAGCAGTTACTCAGTACTTACTTACTAAGAATTAAGGAAACAACCTATTGTCAACTTCAATACAAACACTTAAGACATGGAAATAGAAATTGAGGGCGCCTCTGTGCCGTGTGATGCCGGCTTAGAATAGCATCACCCCAGACTAAGGGACTTGAGGGTGTGTATTGCAATTTTAGCCGATGGGCTGACAACCTGTCACTATGGCGATACACAATTTTCAGAATGTCCCTCAAATATTTGTCAGACGTGGCGTAAATGTCCGTTTTTACGGCCATTTACGCTCTGCCTACCCCGCAAGGGATTATAGGCGTGATATATGTATGTTTTTATGTCTGTGCCTCAGTATGAGAAATGTCATAGCTACCTATGAAAAAATTTTAGTTCCCTTTTTACCCGCGCCTATTCTTTTTCAGCACAGACTCTACGTCTTCAAGAATGTTTTCGTTGACTATACATCTACGGTAGAGATGCACCTACTATGGTTTTGGCTGACTATCGACTAATCGGTTTAATATCAGCCGACTAGTCGCCGTCTACGAAAGTGGACGACTAGGCAGCTATCCTGACTAGTCGGCTGAGGCGATCATAACTTCGATGACTTTAGGGAAATTCGAACATAATATTTACTACTTTTTAATAATTTAACCGGATCTTTCGCAATAGTTTTAGGTTGATATTTATCAATTTACCTGGTTCCCAACGTTTCAGTCCAGCCCGCCCGCGCTTGAAAATTTTGCAAGTTTTCAAAAATTGTGTACCTTACACGGGAAGTGTTTTAAAATTTGGTATTCAATTTCAAAAAAAAAATTTCAGTTTTATCAGCTATAGTTGCGGGTAGACTAAAGTACCCCGGTAAATTATCAAAATGTATAAAAGAAATCGCGAGAGGTCAGCCCCAAAAAATGGACATTAACGCCTCGTCTAACAATAATTTGAGGGCCATTCGGACAATAATTGTGTATCGCCAATGTGACAGGAATGGCGATGCCATAATCTATCGCCTAAAATTTCAATACCCACCCTCGAGTCCTAAGGGACTAAGGTCGCCTCTTACTACTTCCACGGAAAGGTAATGGGGTGATGCTGTTCTAAGCTTGCATCACACGGCACACTAATTATAATTATTACATATACATACACACATACACATATCACGCCTATCATCCCTAGCGGGGTAGGCAGAGCGCAAACGGCCGCAAAAAACGACCATTTTCACCACGTCAGACAAATATTTGAGGAAAATTCGGAAAACTGTGCATCGCCACAGTGACAGGTTGTCGGCCCATCGCCTAAAATTGCAATACACACCCTCGAGTCCCTCCGTCGCCTCTTACGACTCCCACGGGTAAGAAATGGGATGATGCTATTCTAAGCCGGCATCACACGGCAATTTATATTATATTATATATTATTATTATATTATATTATAATTATTACTAGTCGAAATAAATTATTATGTTAAAAATCAATGTGGTTATAGCAGCCAATTAATCGGTTATTTACTAGACGCCGAGAATTTGCCGAAAACAAAATGGCCGACACGACTATGCACCTACTGGTGCATCTCTAGTCGGCACCCATAGCTCAGTGTTATGCTATGGGCGGTGAAATTCAAAGCGATATTTACTGTGACACGGTCACAGCCTGTTGTTTGTCTGTGGGGCTAAATCACAGACTAGAAAACAATTGGACCGTGGTGATTATCAAATAGACTCCTTTTTCAATATTAGAAAGTTACAGCTACTGGTGTAAATTATGTAAGACTAGGTATATTAGGTGAATTTTTGCAAGTGACTGATACTGAAAATAGATAACTGGCTAGTTATTTGTTGATAAGGAACAACTTTTCCTAAGAAACATAGGTCGAAATTTGACAAAAAATATTTTGAGCTTCCTTTGTAACCCAAATCAGCTGATAGTAAATTGTGTATTAGAGTGGTATTAGAGGTCCAATTTTTATTCATGTTCTTACTAATGACCGATAGTAAAAAAACGGGCTCTTCCCCAAGTTGTTCCTTGGGGAAAAGCCCGTTTATTTTACCTACCTTGCCGTAACTAGGATTTCCTGTATCGTGGGGCCACGGAACTACATAGCCTAACAAAACACCCGGCCGAGAACAAATAATTAAATTCATTATTCAAATATCTGTCCCGGCCGGGAATCGAACTCGGACCCGTTGTGTAGCATGCGGGTGGACTACTACTACACCACTCGGTAGCCATATACGTGTATAGAACAAAGTAAGTATTGGCAGCGGTGCGCCAATTTATAGCATGTAACATACATACACACAAATACCACGCTTTTGTCTCTGACGGGGAAAGCAGAGCGTTAACGGCTGTAAAATAGGGTCGCTATCGTCACATCTGACAAGTTTTTGAAGGCTGCTTCAGAAAAATCGCGTGTCATTATAGTGACAGATTGTCAGCCAGTAAATTTCAGTACACATGAAACCATCGAGTTCCTTAGTCGCCTCTTACGACACCCGCGGGAAGAAATGGGGTGATGCTATTCTAAACCGGCATCATAGGGCTTACAGCATGTAAGCTCTTCAATAACTTTATAAAAATCACACCATAATTTATCATGCAACAGTTTCCAATCATTACAATGTCTATAAAGTTTAATGGTCTATGCTAATGTAAAATCATTTCATTATGCATAATAAACTAATGATACCGAAAGATAAGTTCTCATTATCATTAAAATCAGTGTAACAGTTTATATCAGAAACGCTATAACATCAATTTCAATTAATTTGAATGTGATTTTAAACCATGTTTAGTAGTTAATAGGTAGTTGTTATATTTAGTTATGAATATAAATAAGTTTGCCTTATAGACCAAGTTATTTTTTTCGTAAAGAACTAGTATTAAAAAGAAATCCTTTTATTTATAAAATAAAATAAGTCATAAGTTATAATAGAATGGTTACTGATACCATATATCATGCCCGCCCATATCCCTTGCAGGGTAGAAGCAGCATAACCAGCCGTTAAAAACTTTCATTTACGCCTAGTCTGACAAACATTTAAGGGTCATTCAGAAAATTGTGTATCGACATTGTGACAGGTTTGTCAGTATAATTCTCAGCCTATCGTCAGAAATTGCAATACCCTTAGTTGCCTCTTACGATTATTATTTAAATATTAATTTAATTACAATAGGTTTTGTAAATTATGTAAATATTGAAGAATATAATGCAAAATGGTAATAATATGTAAAAATATAAATTTTAATAAGATAAGCAGCTAGTTTATTTAAGTTTTTTATCCAATAAATTGAATTGAATTGCAATACCCTAGCAGGGTGCATGTCTGTGTCCAATTAAATTTTAAGATCTTTTTACAAGATGTTAGCAGAAATAAAGAATTGAGAATTCGTTTCCAGAAATGGTAGAAACCAATAAATATAATTTGCCAGTAAGATTTTTCCCACAGGATCCACGGCACCGGCACTACATAAACAAATTGAATCGATAAATTCACGCGATTTACTGCTGACACTGCGCATCTCACGTGCGCATATATTGCTGTGTTGCAGTTAGATAAAAAAATCGGAAATTAAAAAAAAATAATTTTTTAAATGTCTTATAGAATAAGCCGTGTGATGGTGGCTTAGAATTGTAGGTAAGATATTTATTGGTAAGAATGCAAGAACTATACGGGGTGTAAGGCACAGCCCTCCGAATACTGATAGGGTGCATTCAGATCATGAAACTTAACAACTTGCCCTTAGAAACATATGTCAGGTTACAACAACAAAAATCGATGTCCCATACAGAATCAGCTATGCAGTCGCATTTACTATGGGGAGTCAAAAAAATGTTTACGTGTCCTGAAATATTTTCTTATGGGAAGTTGTTCAGTTTCATGGTCTGTATTCGAAGGGCTGTCCTTTACAACCTGCATATTATGTGAACGATCCGTGTGATGGTTAGGTAGGGAAGATATTTATTGGTAAAAATGCAAGACGTATTTACATAAGCCGTGTGGTGCCGGCAGAGTAGAATAGCACCACCCCATCTCTTCCCGTGGGGGTCGTAAGCAGGCGACCGAGGGATAAATCCGACCCAAGCACAACGGTCCTGGAGAGGCCAACTCCACAATTAAACCCGGAACGGGGTCTCCTGGGGGCGCGTGTGACAGAGATCTACAGCGCGGCAGACTCCTGCAGCCGACCTGGCTCCGCACGTACCGACTAGTCGTTCCTATGGATCCAGCCAGGAAGGCCGAGAGGGTGGCGCAGGTCCTGGGCAGCCCTGCGTTTTCCATAATTGCGTCCCACGCAACGCAGTGTCTTTGCCTCAGACACTGATTAAATCGTCTGTGTGAGGCCAATGATGATGATTTACATGAATGATTAATATGAATAACTGCAGTGTCTTTATTTTATTTTTTGTATTTCTCCCGAGCCGGCTTTCAATAAAAAAAATAGAGGATAATTGTGTTTTTCAAGTTTCTTTTTTTGACAATGATGAATCATAACATCTATAACTTATCGATGTTATCGACGACGAAAATTATACAATTACGTTTTTTTTAGTTTTACTGCAACACAATATAATCCCGTGACTGCGCGCGCGCTTTGGATCTCAAGCAGGAAACTAGTTCATTCCTCGGACCGGAGTTTATGAATGAGTCGGGACTGGTTTGCGACTTTTCGTTCTTTTTCTTTCGGTCTTTCGCACACGCACTTAATGATTTTGCGGTATTTTACTGGTCCCGTTTTAGTGATGGAGATCGAATAGAAATGCCGCATATCATGGTTCACGATGCCGCTTGGCCGTGCGGCTGTCACAGGCTTGCTGGCTGTCTAAAACCGCAACCCCATTTCTTTCCCGTGGGAGTCGTAAGAGGCGACAAAGGGACTCGAGGGTGTGTATTGCAATTTTAGTCGATGGGCTGATAACCTGTCACTATGGTGATACGCAATTTTCCGAATGACCCTCAAATATATGTCAGACGTGGCGTACATGTCCGTTTTTGCAGTTGTTTACGCTCTGCCTACCCCGCAAGGGATAATAGGCGTGATATGTGTATGTATGTATGTAAAACCGCAAGATTGTGCGGCACGTGTAAGATACTTCTTTATCACGCAAACCACTGTCGGTAGCGTATTGCTAAGTAAGAAATGTAATAATCGCATTAATAACTATTCGTTTGCTTATAATGAGGACTTAAGGTGGGACGTTTTTCATACAAAAGTAAAATGGACTTACGTCTTTAAAGAGGACAAAAGTCTAATAAAAAAACTCAATGGGAAGTCCCGTATTGATACAAAATTATCGCAACATAATAAAAATAAATTTGCAAACCAAGATTTCTTTGTTAAAACCGATTCGCCACTTTACGCCAATAGATGGCACTACTGCTGCAAAAAATAAGTTTTATTTTATTGTGGATGAAATACTCTTAATATTTTAACCAAAAGTAGTATTGCGCCAAATTTACGTGTGCCTCCATCATTTCGCATTTATTAAAAAATGCTCTTCATCGCATGTTCATTGAATTTCATTTTTTCGTTTTTAAAAATATTAAGAATAGGTATTTCAAAACATGTCGGTTATAATTTTTGTGTCATGACCCGAAAGTAGAAAAAATACATTAGTAAAAGAGAAAGTTGTCGTACTTTTTTATTACATGTATCACGCCTATATCCCTTACGGGGTGGGCAAAACGGACATTTACGCCACGTCTGACAAACATTTGAGGGTCATTCAGAAATTTGTGTATCATCATAGTGACAGTTTATCAGCCCATCTCCTAAATTGCAATATACATGTAACCCTGAGTCCGTGACTTGCCTTTTACAACACTCACGAGAGAGAAATAGGGGTGATGCTATTCTATGCCGGCACCAGACGGCCGATGTGGCGCAGTGGTAGTGTGACTGCCTGCGACGCAAAGGTTCCGGGTTCGATTATCGGTGGGGCACTCACAAAGTTGATATCTATCTCTTTGTGAATTTTTACCCAGTCTGCTTAGGACATTGCAGGCTAAACCACCTGACTTTCCGAAAGAAATATGGTTCCGTGCTTGGAGGGCACGTTAAGCCGTCGGCCCCAGTTGCTTTCTATGATTATTTAGACGGCGTTACACAACCATGTCAGAGGCCTACTACTAGTAGTAGGCGGTTGTAAAACTCTGACATCAGAGTTCATCGGGTCGTTGGACGACTCGGTGAACCACGGACGACCCACACGAAAAAGAAGAAACCACAAGGCATCAGTTTTTTTTATTTTAATGAAATATGACAACCTTTACGCATAATTAGTGATCTGATTCAAACAATCTTAAATTCTGTGTCTGAACAATCCGTCGTTGTGTTTAATTTAGACTCTCAAAAATTGTCAAATGACATCAAGCTGGTAAGTTGTCATAGTAAAACATCAAGAAATAGTGTAGATATCGATATTAACGGTATCGTTATAATATCGACATATCAAAGCTGGTAAAGTGCGTGGGCGCAGCTTATTCTCACTCGAATCGATTTTAGCGATAAGATCTATAACAGTGTCTCAGAGCAACAGAGTTCCAAAGGGAATCTTATGAGCAAGCAGACTGAAGCTTTGAAAAACTTCTCGCATCACGCCTATATATATTTTTTATTTTATTTATTTCTTTATTGCAAACACAATGTTCAGAGCGTGAAAAACCGCAAAAAGCAGACATTTACGCCACATCTGACAAAAAAAGGTCATTCGGAAAATTGTGAATCGCCATAGTAACAGGTTGTCAGCCCATCGCCTAAAATTGCAATACACACCCTCGAGTCCCTTAGTCGCCTATTACTACACCCGCGGGAAAGAAATGGGTCGATGCTATTCTAAGCTGGCACTACACAGGTGCGCGTTAAAGCACAATTAAATGCAACAAATACACTAAATAGGGTTGGTTTACCTGTCCCAAAACAGTCACCAGTCACTGACCAATATAGCTTCTAATATAGAATATCAAGGTTTTTATCGGGTAGCTGGCAGTTAGTTATATGTTGATGATAGGTATTTGGGAATTAAACAGTAAAAAATTAAAATTTGAATTTTTGGTTTCAGTTTGAAAGAACTGATATGGAGATTTGATGGGGACTCTTACTATTTAAATAAAAAATAAAAGAACTTATTCAATCTTTCATCGCGTATTTGACAGACCATGCCAAATCTCAATCGTCAACTGCCTCACTTTATGGCATCTCACTACCCTAGGTCTGCTGTTAGAGATTTCTTTTTAGAAATAAGCTGACCGGTTGTACACTGTTCTACATGTTATGTTCTTTGTTTTTTACTGTGTTCAATAAACAGTTAAATCCGTATCCGTCCTAATATTATAAATCTGAGAGTTTGTGCGGGTGTGTGTATGTATGTATGTTTGTTACCTCTTCATGCTCAAACGGCTTGACGGATTTGGATGAAATTTGGAACAGAGGTAGAGTATAACCCGCAATAACACATAAGTATAACACTATATACCGCGTAAAAACAACTATTACCACGGGAAAATAAGTGGCAGCGGGTAAAACGGCTGGGCGGAAATCCTGTTTATAAATAAATATTTTTACGACGATGTTTTTGTGGCTTCATAATTTGTTCGTAGGGTTCCCTTTTGAACAGTTCGTTGCTCTGAGAATCGGTAAGAATACCGGTGTCCTGCGGTGAGCATAGCTGAAGATATAGTGCATCTACACTGAAGTAATCTCTATGAAAGTCACATTCACTACCATAAGGTTTTTATGATGTATTATTATTTATAACTGTCTTTCCGCTTAATGAAGTTCTCTGATCTTTATTCATGCATTCATGCCAGTGGCCCACCCAAGTCAAAAATAAAAGTTGGTACTAATTGATGGAAAGTTATAGACATCAAATTTTGTCATATTTCATACAAATCATTAATACTGTTACTGTAAGTATTTCAAGAAGTACCTAAGAAAAGTAGTCATTAAGAAAAAGTGGTAATTTTGGTACAGTGGTATTTTTGTAAAAGTAAACTTTTTGTGCCTAAAGGAGTCAAGCGGAGTAAACTATAAGAATCCGCACCGCGCTCGGAGGGCACGTTAAGCCGTCGGTCTCGGTTGCTGTCAATCTCATTTGTCAATGATTACATGATTAGGTACTTAGACGGCGGCGGCCATAACACAAGCAGCCTATTGGTATTAGTAGGTGGTTGAAAAGCTCTGACACCAAGGTTAATCAGATCGTTCCTTTTTTTTAAAAAAACTGGACTTTGATTTTCGCCGCGGGGTTTTGAAAGCTACACCTAACTGTATGGTGGAGAGCTAAAACTAGAACACACCCAGAGAAAATTGTGTGTTTAAGGGCGCGACTGGGCCACAAATTAACTATACAGGGTTATTTTTTATTCACCCCGGAAATTTTGCAGGGCGATTATACTCATAATTCTGAACAACTTTTATTATGGGGTGACCTGTGAAATCGCGAAAAGTAATCCAGCTGTTCCATACATTTTGTTCGAGTAGGTATGAAATTTCCTATGGAGCAGCTGTTTTTTTTATTCGTGATTTCGCAGGTGACCCCATAATAAATGTTGTTCAGAATCATGAGTAGAGTTACTCTGTAAAATTTCCGGGGTGAATTAAAAATAACCCTGTATGTAGACTAGGACTGGGCTTAGGAATTGTTCTGGTAAGAACGGATCGGACTGAATCTACCTGGTACATGCCAGTAGTTCCCGAATTGGAGAACAAGTAAGGGACGATTGTATCGTTCGTTAATCCGGTCTCCTAAAAGAAAAAATAAGGCTCTTTGCAATAACTATGCATCCAAAACTATATGGCTATACATATTATCATACTATATCTATTATCTTCTCAACGATGTTCTGCGACTGAATTCCCATTTTCTTGGAACAAAAATTTTACGAAAATGCGAAGTAACTATATGGTTATATTTATATATTATTATAATATAAATATACATAGCCGTGTGATGACGGCTTAGAATAGCATCACCCCATTTCTTACCCATGGGTGTCGTACGAGGCGACCAAGGGACTCGAGGGTGTGTATTGCAATTTTAGGCGACGGGCTGACAACCTGTCACTATAGTGATACACAGTTATATGATTGACCCTCAAACTTTTGTCAGACGTGGTGTTGATATCCGTTGAACGGCCGTTAACGCTCTGCCTACCCCGTAGGGGATATAGGCGTGATTTATGTGTTTGTGTATATACATATATTATCTTCTCAACGATGTTTTGCGACTGAATTCCCATTTTTCTTGAAACCAAAAAATTACGAAAATGCGAAAAATGACTTCCCATTTTAGGTCATTCATGTCATGATTGTTTATTTCATACTGAATTTAATTAAGGCTCACTGTCACTCATGCAAAAAATACCACACGCATTATAAGGGTCTTAGTGCACAAGTAAGCGACGCCACAATTCATTTATTACTTCATTTCCGCCCAGCGGTTTCACCCACTGTCACTCATTTTCCCGTGGTTATAGTTGTTTTCCCGCGGTAAATGGCCTATGTGTTATTCCGGATTCTACCTGTGTTCCAAATTTCATCCATATCGGTCAAGCCAGTTGAGCGTGAAGAGGTAACAAACATACATACACTCACACAAACTCTCAAATTTATAATATTAGTACGGATTTGTTTGTCTTCGCAGAATAAATGAAATGATATAATGAAGGATTGTAGAGGTATTATCACTTATTGACGTCATGATCCGTCATTGTAAAAAATATCACACAATTTTCTTTTTTGTAACAATTTTGTAATGTCCTAATAGTAAACAGGCTCGGGCGGCATAAAAAAATAAAAATAAAGGCACTGCCTCGGGGCTGGCCAGATTAATCACACGGCATGTAACTTTACTCCATCACCATCTGAAAACGGAGGCCTGATTATAATTAATATTATGTATTATTTCATTTCATTGCAAGGGCACCACTATCCCAACAACAGCTCTTAAGTGACACTCTAAATAAAAAGTGTTGAGACATATTTTGGAGCCTTGACAGAATTTCCTCAACCACGTTAAAGTCAAAATTGGTCAACAGTCTTCGAGTAAAAAATACAGAACGTACAAAAATTCGTTGCAAATATTTCAATGAGTGAATCAACTGAGTTATTTTGAATACCGAATTTTTAAAATACTTCCCGTGTTAGGTATGCAATTTTGGAAAACTTGTCCAATTTTCTGAAAGTAACATGGGTCAAATATGACAAAAGTAAAATTTGACCCTACGAGTATTTACTAGATCGAAATTACATGGAAGATCCAAACATACATACATTTATCACGCCTATATCCCTTGCGGGGTAGGCAGAGCATAAACGGCCGAAAAAAATGGACGTTAACGCCCTGTCCGACAAACATTTTGTGGGTCATTCAGAAACATAATCAGACTAGGAACAAATTCACAAAGTGATAAATATCAACGTTGTGGCAACTTTGTGAGTGCCTAACCGGAAACCAAACCCGGAACTTATGTCTTTTTTAGTTTAGTGCTAATCAAAATTTTCAACGAATGTTTGCGACTTCTTCTTCTTTTCGTGTAGGACACCGAGTCGTCCAGCGACCCGATGAACCCTGGTTTCAGAGTTTTTTAACCGCCTACTATAGGCCTCTGACTTGGTTGCGGAACGACCGCCGTCTAAATAATCATAGACACGCAATGTATAAGCGCGTTAACATACACCTTGTTTATTTGAATTAATGTCGGTTCACTTGTTACTTTAATTGTTACTGTCCTGTCACTTTCAATATTTGATTGATTTATTTTCCAGTTAAGGCACCCATTTCCCCTATCGACTGAGTTATTCAAGGAAGACGACAATTATATTTGAATGTTTAATCATTTTAGTGTTCCGTGCGTATTTTGTTTAAATTTAGTTTGATTTTTGTAATAATTTTAAATAAACATCATGATTTGGAATGTTAAAATGTTTTGTTTTTGTTATGATTTTTAAGAAAGTAGTGAAATAATGCCAAAAATAATACAATGACAATATATTATTTGAGATTCGAGTAAGTTGTTCAGATTGTAATCTGACATTATTTGCCTAGCTAGCATAATTGCTTATCAAAAATTAAACAATTTCGCTTAAGTCTGTACGGACTTTAACTAAAATTTATCTTATTTGACTGGGATTCAATTTATAATTGGAACATTACTATAAGTTTTATTACATAATATAAAGTATAATATAATATAGTTTTATTACGCAACAGTCCACTGCTGGACATGGGCCTCCCTCTATTAAGGCGGTATTGCCATACTCACCACGCTTGGCAGACGGATAAGCGAGCGCAGTGCAATATGTTACAATTACAGGCAACGCTACTGCCCATTGCTTTAACGAATTTATCACTAAGTCGCTTTTTACAACACCCACGGGTAGACTGGGGTGATGCTATGCTAAGCCAGCATCATACGGCTATTATAAGTTGAAATGAAATATACTGAACCCTAATTCATATTTTACAGTTTATCTTTCCTCATATTATTACTTTTAAATGTATTATTTATATAAAAAATCCACATAACGCACTCATTATAAAGAAACAAGAATGTATTCTATTAATTGTTGTTTAATACAATAAAAGGTCAGTACAATTATTTACTTAATCTTACTGCATTTTACGCAGTCAGCTAATTAGCGTATTTTTCTAATTATTGCGACAACATAATTTTATTTTAACCGTCGACGTGAAAGAAATAGGGACAATACCTTGCGTATTGGCAAACAGTAAAGATAAAGTTGCCGTATAGTGTCGGTTTAGAATAGCATCACCCCAATTCTACCCGTGGGTGTTGTAAAAAGCCAGTAAAGGATAATCGTCCAGAGAATGAGCGGCAGCGTTCCCTATGAATACAACATTATAATAATAATAATAATAATAAATCCTTTATTTCAGGCAACAAGGCCCATATATATAAAATAAAATAATACAATACAATAATAACTTAACATCTAACACGAATACTATAAATACACTATAATAAAATGACTAAAATAAGCTATGTGGGCACTTTAGGTGACGGCGACTCACGTTGCACAGAGGGTCGATTACATTATGCAGTGAGCCAGTCAACCCGCCTGCCAAGCGTGGCAATACCCCCCAATAGGGGGAGGCCCATGTCCAGCAGTGGACTGTTGTGGCTGTTAATGTTAAAGTTAAGATGAATAGCACGCGCAACTGACACACACACACACACACATATCACGCCTATAATCCCTTGCAGGGTAGGCAGAGCGTAGACGGCCGTAAAAAACGGACATTTATGCCACGTCTGACAAATAATTGAGGGTTATTTGGAAAATTGTGTATCGCCATAGTGACAGGTTGTCAGCCCATCGCCTAAAATTGCAATACACACCCTCGAGTCCCTTAGTCGCCTCTTACGACTCCCACGGGAAAGAAATGGGATGATGCTAGTCTAAGCAGGCATCACACGGTACAATTTATATATTTATAATTTACATATTTTTATTTGTGACGTGTGCCGTTAAATACATACACATTATCACGCCTACAACCCCTTGCGGGGTAGGCAGAGCGCAAACGGCCGCAAAATGTCGAGTGAAATTTTACTAGTGACTGACAGTGAAATCTCAAGACGAGCTGGTGATAAGGAATAACTCTGCTCGAGGAACAAAGGTCTAAATAATGTCAAAAATATTATGAACTTCTATAGTAACTAAAATCAGCTAATCGGCGATTTTGTATGGAAGGTCTAATTTTTGTTTTCACATTAGACCGATGTAACTTAAGGAAAGTTGTTTCTTATCGCCAGCTCGTCTTTATTTATTTATTCATTATGTTTAAGTTT
Organism: Tuta absoluta; assembly: GCA_027580185.1. Lineage (NCBI taxonomy): Eukaryota > Metazoa > Arthropoda > Insecta > Lepidoptera > Gelechiidae > Tuta > Tuta absoluta. The sequence goes on from JAQAHW010000047.1 coordinate 2,393,232, forward strand.
ACAACAAAACAGTTACAGACACCAAATCGTTATAAACATCGTCTTATTTAATAGGTATTAATAATAAATTAAAATATATCAATAATATGAACCTATACTTAAAAAAAAAATTCTGTCGCATTAACTTAAATTACATTATCTTTAGTCATATTATATTTATTCTTGAGTTTTCGCTATCGGTCTTTAGTAAAATTTCACCTCATATTATAACCTGTTACATTCTGATGCAGCGAAGAATGCTATGACATCCAGTTTTTCTATGGCATGTTCAAAACTCCTTTCGTCCAAAACACCGGAACATAATGCGATGCGTGTGAGAACCGTCTAAGCGTGACAAGCTGTTATTCTCTATACCTCGATGATAGACAGTAAGTTCTTTGTCACATAATAACCTTTAAAACATACACACATACATACATACACATATCACACCTATAATCCCTTGCGGGGTAGGCAGAGCGTAGACAGCCGCAAAAAGCGGACATTTATGCCACGTCTGACAAGGGACAAATGTTTGAGTGTTATTTGGAATATTGTGTATCGCTATAGTGACAGGTTGTCAGCCTATCACCTAAAATTGCAATTCACACCCTCGAATCCCTTAGTCGCCTCTTACGACTCCCACAGGAAAGATATGGGGTGATGCTATTCTAAGCCGGCATCACAGGGCAAACCTTTAAAACATTAACCGTTATATTACAAAAAAGTTAGACGTTTGACAGCGTTAAATCGTTTATAAAAATATTTTAAACAATGCCTAATAGCGCGTCTAACTGTTTAAAAATAACTCGGTATTTCTTTAAATAAACTTTATCTGCGTTAGCCATCAGATCTTAATTTTAAATTTATCTAGTTAATTAATCTATAATTAACATTCATAATTACAAGTAAGCTTTTGTTATGTCTAGTCTTGTCTTAACGTGACATCAATTACAAATGTCTATGCCTTTACGCGTTAAGGGTAGTCGTTCGACAGTGGAAATAATAAATGTTGACTGAGGCCTGGACTTGAACTTGGGACCGTAGAGTACCGTTCCACTGTTCTGCCATTAAAGCTACAGGTTCCATCACTATGTTATTTTGATGCTGAGAATTCATACATACATACATATATCACGCCTATAATCCCTTGCGGGGTAGGCAGAGCGTAAACAGCCGCATAAAACGGACATTTACGCCACGTCTGACAAATATTTGAGGGTTATTTGGAAAATTGTGTATCGCTATAGTGACAGGTTGTCAGCCCATCGCCTAAAATTGCAATACACACCCTCAAGTCCCTAAGTCGCCTCTTACGACTCCCACGGGCAAGAAATTGGGTGATGCTATTCTCAGCCGGCAACACACGGCACAGAATTTATCACACTAGTGAATATTAATAAAAAGGCGTATAATCGTACATTTGTATTAATACAACACAATTTTTATCTGATAAAGTTACGGATCTAAATTCCTAACGTCGCTTCAACACGAGTATCGCGAGGTTAAAAATTTCTACCGCGGCTAGGATTTGTACCTGCAAATTGGGCTATAACTAGTAGAGACGCCTTTGGGACCTAAAATTTCACACAAATGGGATTCAAACTCAAAACGTTCAGCGTACTACGCCTGCTCTCGAACCACTGAGCTATAGATGTAGGTTTACGCGACTAACTTGTTAATTATTTTGGTAAAGAGTTTAGCCCTACGTTTCGGCTGCTTAAGACAGCCTTCTTCACGGAGGTCGACAGATCACATACGCCCGCCCGTCGGCTGTGATTGCCGAACAGTGTACTCTCTATCAAATCATTAACAAGTAAGTTGCGTGAACGTCCAACACGAGTGATTCATGTTCGTTTCAGGCGGCATCAGTCCCAAAAAGTAAGTCCCGTTTCTTTTCGCTGCGTTAGAGAGGAACAGACGATGACGGCTCAGATCCGGAAAACCAAACATTTATTGATACAAAGAAATATTGTCAAAAATTAGCCCAAAGATTCATTTCTCACTAAATGAGGAAGAAGAGACACAAAATAAAATGTGAAACGATGGATAACCATCAAATCGTTCAGGTTTTTAGTCTAAAAAGGAAACGAGTTAACTTTGCAATTTATTTCAATCGAGGCAAATTCATAAAATCGTGTTTTGAGCCCCATAGTTTTGTAGCATGTATATTAATAAGCATAGTTATAAAAATATTGTCTCTATAATTTGAAACTTTTAAGAAAAAGAGTACAAACTTCACAAAATACTGTCCAACCTTACGCTTTTGATTTCTAAGCCCTTTTCTCCTTAAAAAAACTGAGCTACATACGTACATACATATATCACGCCTTTATCCCTTGCGGGGTAGGCAGAGCGTAAATGGCCGCAAAAACGGACATTTACGCCACGTCTGACAAACATTCGAGGGTCATTCGGCAAACTGTGTATCGCCATAGTGACAGGTTGTCAGCCCATCGCCTAAAATTGCAATACACACCCTCGAGTCCCTTCGGCGCCTATTACGACACCCAAGGGAAAGAAATGGGGCGATGCTATTCTAAGCCGGCATCAAACTGAACCATCGTGTTTCAAACTCGATCGGCGAACTTAGACGCTGTCATTGGCGTCATATGCGACGAAAGAACAGTCTACTAGAGTTTTTGCAACAATTTCAGCTTCCCACACGATAATCTTAGTAAGAACACATATTTAACTAACAGGCCAATAAAACATATCACTTAACCTTTTTGAGAGTATCACTCAAGTATCAATATCGTAAATACTCTACAATTTAAGGCGCGTTCCACACGGCGCGTGTAAAAAGTCGCGGCTGGCGATAGCTTCGATTCACACGCCCGTGTGTGCAAGCCTTAAATGGTTGCATCTATTAGTTCCTCACAGCACTATCAGCATCACCTTAAGTTATCCATTTAAGGCGACGTGTGCCGCGAAACTAGCGCCACTTCACGAAAAAATCATATATCTTAATGCAAACAGTATATCAGAATGTCCTTCGCACAAGCTTTTAAGTGTTATCTTAAAATAAAATGAAACCTGCAAATGCTAGAAAATATTTGCTATAGTTAAAGTTATTAATTAAAGTGCCAAAAACGGCCAATTTTGGTACTCAATGCTGTAATAAACTGTTTTAAACTTTCGCAGTCACACACAATAACTCAAAATACTGAATTGAGCGTTTAATTGAATTTTGTTAAATTGGACAATACAACAAAGAATAAGAATCGCGGTAAGAACTTCGTTTCAGTTTTTTAAGTTATCAATGTTGTAACTCAAAGTACCGCAAAATATTCTCAGAGTTTGTAAAGTCTAATTGTACATGAAGATGAAAAATTATGCGCAATTGACATTCTGAGATATTGTTTCCATGAAGAGCTATGTTTTTTTCGTGAAATGGCGCTAGTTCTCTAGCACCACTCGCCTTAGGGGTCATCTTATTCTGCGTCTTTAAACGGTTATTAAGATAGACCAGTATAGGTTGGTTCCTTGATTACATTATATGGCTACCATAAGTATGGAGGGATATGGGATTTATGATTACCGTGGTATTTAATGTTAAGATACTCAGACATACTTACAACATAATTATATCTTTTAAACATGTTTAGTTTATTAATTTCACATTACATTATAAAATCAATGGCCAACATAATCGCATAAATAAAAAAAGAAGAAATTATATAATCTTATATAATGTTTGTTAGGTACATACATTTATGCTTTTTAATATCACGCCCATATACCTTGCGGTGTAGCAGAGCGTAAACGGCCGTAAAAACTAATATTTGATAGTCATTCAGAAGACCTGTATATCAAGTGACAAATACAAGTACATTAAGTCTTGATTAAGTGAACAGCAATTGTGTAATGAAAGCAATAAAGTAAAATGATATTTACATACATACATACATCAATCACGCCTATATCCCTTACGGGGTAGGCAGAGCGTTAACGGCCGTAAAACAAAAAAAGAAGCTTACTGCTGTAAGAGATTTCTTTTTAGAAATGAGCTGACCTGTTGTGTATTGTTCTAAATGTTATGTCTTTTGTGTTATATTGTGTACAATAAACGGATAAATAAATAAAATAAAAACAAAATGGTGGTATAAGATCCTGCCTGCGTAGCAACCCTTCCATCGACCTTCAAAACAACTTGTTTTTTAAGTAGTGGAAGTAAGTTATTAGCAAAAAAATAACATCTTTCCTTTTTTTTACTTAAATTTATGTGACAAGTTATACATAGTAACTGACAAAATTATGACAACTTAGTAGTTATAGAGCCAATAGCAACATTTCATTGGTAGCAGTTTTTTTTGTAATAATCGTCCCCTCACTCAAACCGTTCTTATTGGTCAGGTGTAGAACTTTCACCGTAAAAAAATTTACGCATTAGGCACAAGCAGAAAAAAAGCTACTATTACAACAGTTTATAGCAGGACACGAAAAAAATGTAGACTTCTTTATTGTTCGTTGCCATCTTTCAAATAGGATATCTTAGTGTTTCTATATTTAATTTATTGTATTTTAATATTCTTATTAAATCAAAATTACCGGCAAATTTTGAATGAATAAGATTTATTTTTTCATATAATCACAATACATCATCCTATAGCTGAGCCGACTACTGGAACTTAGATTAATTTACTTACTAGCTGTTACCCGCGGCGTTGCCCGGAAATAAAAACAATCCTCTGTTTTAATCCATGCTACCTTCTATATGTGTGCCAGATTTCATTACAATAGGTTCTGTAGTTTTTGCGTGAAGAAATAACAAACAAGCATACAAACATTCGCATTTATAATATTAGTAGGATATTGATTTGTGATAAATTAAAATGACTAGTAATTTAAACCTTCAGTTCTTCTATCTAAAATCTAAACGTTTAAAAATGAAATGAAAAATGATCAATGAGTACAAAAAAGAATAACAATTTGAGTACTAAACTCTGCACTAGGATACCCTGCATTGCAAGGGCTAGCTAATGAACTACCGTGAGCAATTATTTGGTGGCTATTTTAATTTATAACAAACTATTTAATCACAAAAAATGAAGGATGGGTACTTTATAACATTTAAAAAAGGAAACAAATAAAGAAAAAGAAAGTATAAATTTAAAATGTGCAAATAGTCTAATGAAGGGAAGGGTTTTTAAAACTACGGTAAAAAGAAAATTAATTGGCGCGCGTTGATGTCTTTTGTATGGACTTGGACGCTCCTGTTAGGCCACTTAATAGACCCTATTCCAGGCGCGCTTTTAAAATTACTAAATTTAATTTGACGTTTCTAAAGACGTTTTCTATTCTGCACGTAATGTCAAATTCAAATGACAGGATTATAATCATTAAAAATAGCTGACAGGATTAAACTTAGCTATAGCCAATTAGTGCAATTCTAGGAGGTTCAAAATTAAGCAATTTAAATATTTATAATGAATATTGTAGGCTACTTAGGTGGCTAATGTGGCGCAGTGGTAGTGCGACTTCCTGCCATGCAAAGGTTCCGGGTTCGACTCCCGTTGGGGATCTCATAAATCGATATAAAAGTTTCGAATAATTTTGGATAGGGTGAAACCTTACTGAGTTATGACTAGTTGCTTATCATCGACTAACCCTTATCATTGATTGTTTTCTTTTATAACTATTCAGCAGTGTTACATTAACGTATGTATAGTGCGACAAACTGACTGAAAAGTGACGTATTTAGTATAATATCCGTTCCCAAAGCTATCCAACATTTTCGGATAATCTCAAATAGTTTCATATCTGTATCAGTATTCAAATAAGTACATTAATATATATTTTTTTACGCCCGTAGCCAGTTTTCATACCCATAACATCTTAATTAGCGTCTCATATTTATGTTTTCTGGCGGTAAGTTTAGTAAAAATATGATACAATGTCTATATTCTTGTATACTTAATTTAAAAACACTTCAAACGTGTTGCATATACCAATTATTGAGAACTGTCAAAATTGAATCGCAGTAAGTTGAAATTGAATTGAATTGCAACTTTCGGTATCAGTACAGAGGCAGGCATCGGTTGTACTGATACTGAAAGTTGTCAAACAATTTTGCAAGTCCTCAAACAAAAAAGAATAGCTTATATTTTTCTTCTGCCGTGTGGGACGCCGAGTCAACCGACGATCAATATTCCTTCATATGATTTAAAATCCCACGACTGAATTTTACGTAGCGTATATACCAAAAGGAAAAGAAAAAGGTAGCAAAAGGTACTCTTGGGAAAAATAATTACCCAGCGTTCACACTATGCCTCTTGGGGTAGGGAAATAGTAAGGGAAGTAGGCAGTGCCAACACGTAGGCAGGTTACTCGCACTGCTCCTCTAGTTAATCTAGTTAGCTAGTGTCGGTTTTTCGTGCGCGAGTTATAGGAACGGCAGCAAAAACGCGAGAAAAATGTGTTGCTATCTCGCTTACTCTTACTGCTGCAAGAAGAGTATGACGGCAGTGTGTGGACACTCACTCGCGTTGATACTTCCACGGGAGAATTTCGAGCAATATTCGCAACAGTGGCACGAGCATTGTATGAACATAGCATGACAAAGCAACAAACGATAAAAGAACATTCCGTTTCTATAAATAACCAACAATAGCAAAGCTGTTACCCCTTGGCCTACTTGACAATGACGGTTTTTTTACTTCAAGTCGGATGTTTTGATACAGTCTGGGCATGCACACGAGTACCATAAAAAACGCCTAAGCATTAGCGAGGAAATAGATGTGCAGTAATTAATTACAATTATGCATGTATGTATCATTTATTCATATGA